>JAZHEH010000091.1:9290000-10740000 GCA_036589455.1 Ateles fusciceps | reverse complement strand
CCTATACTACATTTTTTGGGGGGGATAGCTAGGTTGTACCAATATTGGAAGCCAAATATAAGGCCACTTAAATAGATATTTACATATGTTGCTTCTTCTGGTAGAGTGAGCAGTTTTCAAAGACCAGAAAGCCTCATCTTCTCTCCTAGCTCTAAAGTTTACTAGTTATATCTTTGGATAAGTCACTTTAATTCTCTAATCTCAGATTTCCTGATCCATAAATTGACCATGTAATAGTCCCTACCTAATTAACATAAATGAAGTTAATAGATGTGAAGAGCTGAGCATATCATAAACCCTTGATAAATGTATCCTAGAGTAAGTGTTACTATTTTGGATCTGAAAAGATGTGTCCTCAATAGAGCCATTTTCAAATTTAGCTGACAGTTTTGGAGAACAGAAACCATTCCTCAATTATTAGAAATCAGACTGAATGAAATGTAACCATATAAGCTTATATATAATGCTTAGCATCATAATTTGGTTCTCTGTACATTTTTGGCATAATAGTACCCACTTAGGAAGAAAAGGCTGCCCTGTGCTGAAATCCTGCAGTGTCAAGTCAAGTGCTATGTATTTATATAAAGTGATTCATTAACTCTCACATCAAATCTCAGACCTAACAAATGACTAGATTGGACTCTGTTTTTAAAATGCTCTTTCCCCTCAGTTTTTCTTGACCACTTTATCCTCTTATTTTTTCCTCTCTGCTTCTTTCATGATAAACTCTGCAGTTAACTATTGTCCATTCTAAATATCACGTTTATAGCATTACTTTTTTTTCATTTTTGGATGATGGAAATTGAGTCTTTGGAATTGTTGCATGTAACAAGAACTAAAGAAAACCTTATGATTGAGTAGTAGACTGCCCGAAAGCTTGATTGGCAGAAATGAGAGAGATTGGCATTGGAAAGCCTTCACCCTTCCTCCCCCAATTTAAGAGTGAGGAATTAGATTTGCCTAAATCTGGAACTAGTATGTATTTCTAATATCCTTAATAAGCCCTAACTGGAATCTTAACTCATTACATCTTATTTCTAGTCCCCATCAGGATTTAGTATGTTTATTAGATATTTGAGTTCCAAAGATTAGTAGTCTCAGTCAATTCTGTTTGTCCGATGCTGAGACTGTAAGGCCTCTATCAGATGCATAATAATCATTTTAATGATCATGTTCATGATTGGATTCACAAAAATGATGTTAATCATGTTAATTGTAATAGGTGTGCTGGAACCTTATCTTGTGCTAGATGATAGGTAAGGTTCTTTCTTTACTTTGAAACAGTTTTCTCAGTGTATTATGAAGACTTACCACTGCTTAGTGCTTGGTGAGTTTTGCCTATAATATGTCATCTAAAAATGCAATGAAAAGAGGTTACTGATTATAATGGTCACAATTTCAGCATGAAACTGATTATGATTTCAAATTGGTAGTAATTTAAGAAAAGTTTAATAAAAGACTAATTTATAAAAGCGTGAGCAGTGTTTAAGGAGGTTAACAAGGCACAGTGCAGCACTCTAGGCTAGTATCAGCTAGGTAGCTGATTAATACCTTTATACCTGAAAAGGCAAGAGAAAGAATCAAAGGCCTGAACCCCTACTGCTTAGCTAGGGGTAGAGGATCCTTAATAAGAATCCCTTAGAGAAGGAGCTGGATAATAGATACCTAGAATTCAATTTCCTCCAGCCACACCCCTTAATTTCCCACTCTTCTTTTTCTCTTGGTTCAAGTTTAAGGTAATGACAGTACCATGTTGATAGTGTCCATGTGAATAAACTCAGGACACAGAGCAGGATGAAAATGGTAAGAAAGTGGATCTGGAGAGACAAATGGATGATATCCTGCATAAAAATTAGTAGAACTTCTCAGAGAACAAAGACAAAGGAAAACTCAATAGTTATTTTTATAGGAATGTTAAGTAGGACTAATTGAACAATAAATCTTTTATATTGAAAAGGTTAAAAATATGTGGTATATTTGTTAAAAATGCAAACATTTGAAATCACTGATTTCAGGGTACGTATGTGAAGCAATGGACCAGATGAAGAGAGGCAGAACATAAAGTGTTCATTCTCCCATGACACAAAAGCAAGAAGAGACGAGAATATAAACGCAATTCAAACATGTGGGATAGAAAGTCCAGCTGAGACCCAGACACTATTTCCAATGGCCTTACTTATGGAAAAACCCCTCCTCAATGTTAGTCATATTATCATGAAATCTTCAACAAATAAGTGAAATAAACTAAGAAGGAATATCATATCACGGAACTTCCTGCTGAAAATGTTGACTGCAGACCAACAACACTGGCACCTAGAAGTTAGAAATTCAGAATCTTGGTGTTAGTCTAAGGATTATTATTACATCCAAATTCTGCACTTTAGCAAATCCACAGATTCATTTGCTTTAAAGTTTGAGAAGCACTGTTCTAGCTGTTTCTTCTTTCATAAGCTGGGGAGGGGATTGTACAATGAATAAGTGATGGGAAGAAAGTGCAGTGACATGGTCCTGTATGCTAAGTGGAGATAAGGCTGGACACAAATACTGAGCTAGTTTGCGGGGGAACCTGTGGAGATCCCAGGAAGCCTGACCTGGCCGAGCATGGTGGCTCACACCTGAAATCCCAGCACTTTGGGAGGCCGAGGTGGGATTATCATTTGAGATCAGGAGTTCGAGGTTGGCCTGGTCATCATGGTGAAACCCATCTCTACTAAAACCACAAAAATTAGCTGGGCGTGGTGGCAGGCACCTGTAATCCCAGCAACTTGTGGGGGATAAGGCAGAAGAATCGCTTGAAGCTGGGAGGTGGAAGTTGCAGTGAGTCAACACTCTGGGCTGGGTGACAGAGGGAGACTTTCACAAAAAAACAAAAAGAAGAAGCCTGAACTTCACCTTAGGCAATTGCATAGCACAGTTATCAGAATATAACTATTCGATGTTAGAGTGTCTGTTGCATGGGTGCTCTTTAATCTTAAATATTCTAATTAATCTACTTATGTTTGAAATATTTCTGGTAATTTGGTATTCTTTCTTTAATAAGCTGTTGATTTATATGTTAACTTTATTATATTTATGCAAATTTGCAGCTTTGTTACAGATCTTTGCACTTTTAATTTGGAGTTGGTACAAATCTGAGATATGACTGATAATATTCATCTTAGTAAGTTAACTTTTTAGAGAAGTAATCTAAAATTTCTGTTTTGGAAATTTTTTACAAGTATTTTCAGCCGGGCGCGGTGGATCACACCTGTGATCCCAACAATTTGGGAGGCTGAAGTGGGAGGATCACCTAAGGTCTGGAGTTTGAGATAAGCCTGTCCAACATGGGGAAACCCTGTATCTACTAAAATTACAAAAATTGTCCAGGTGTGGTGGCCAACACCTGTAATCACAGCTACTCAGGAGGCTGAGGCAGGAGAATCGCTTGAAGTCAGGAGATGGAGGTTGCAGTGAGCCGAGATGGCACCACTGCACTCCAACCTGGGCGACAGAGTGAGACTCCATCCCTCCTACTTAAAAAAGTATTTTCAAAAGCTCTCATCTTATTTCCCATTTTCCAGAATTTCTCCATGAGCTGCATTCTTTTGCAGTTTGGATTGATTTGTCATCCTTTTTTTTTTTTTCTCTAGAAGTAAACTTCCTCAAGGGGTTCCTAAAAGGATATTGCACAGAAAGTAACCACATGAACTTTAATAGCTTCGTATTGGAATTCTCTCTCAGAACACAGTCTAATCCGTATTTCAATATACAATAACCAGAGCCTACACTGTTCAATGACAAACTGCACTAATAAGACCCTCTGGACTGTTTCTAAGGAAACACTGTGAAGAAAAAAAATCAAATGCCCTTAAATATCCTTTCTAAAGCAAAAATACCTGCTTTCCCAAATGGAGAGTCTTTGAAATCAGTGTGCATTTATTTTTGCGGTATATTTGGCCTTGGCTTTAGGAAGTATTGGGTGAATGTCACAGAAACTCAGTGAGTCATCCTCCCTTACCACTATGCCCACCCCCACCCCCACCCACTACAGGGAATGAAAAATAAGATTATTCTTAGAAAATCACACTTACTTCAGAGAGATGTTCTGTTGACTGAGTGCTCTTATAAAGTAAGGGGGCCATTTTTCTCTGCCTATACTGATTTCGTCTTGTGTGTACGTATGTATTTATTTACTTGTCTGCTTGTTCACATTTTGTGCATTAATGTATCCATTTATTTAGTAGAGGTGACTAGGTGCATTTTCTGATTTTTTTCTCCTTTTTTCTTTCACATCTCTTCTTTCTAAGCATGTGGTCATCTCTTTCCAGGAAAGATATCCACAGCTAGTAAATACCTGTACATCTCATTAACAAACTATATGGATATAGTGAGTGTTGGGAAAATACGATTAAAAACAAAATCTCCTTCCAATATAAACTCCACGTATGGTTTTCCACAAGAACAAAAAGCAACTTTTATTATTGAATAAGCATTGAACAAAAATGTGATGTGCATCACAGGCAATCCACTGAAGAGATTGCAAATGCAGAAATAAATCTCACTTTTATACAGCCAAGCAGACACAACACATTACATACATGTTCTCAAGATAAACAATCACTAGTCCTCAGGAAGAAGACTTCACAGCACCATTTGTCACACATAGTTTATTCTAGATTCACTTGGTAATTGGGGTGGCCATCTGTGTTAGCTAATTGGCTTTATCTAAAGGAGAAATGAAATTCTCATATCATTATGACAGGAAGTAGTTTTAGAGCAAGACATCTGCCCCCCCTGAAATTAGGCTACTGCCCTCCCACAAAGTAGGAGGTAGAGGCACTATCTTCTTTGATTATTACATTTGAAAGATGTGGTTCCCAGATTCTTGAGAAAGGTATTCCTGGGCCCTAAAGCTGGTGAGAGGCTTATTTAGTCTATAGAAAGATTTCAGTGCCTTTCAAAGAGACAAAGAACTTACAGTTCCAACTCTTCTAAATAAAAGCTCTAAGAAAATTGACTGGGGTGAAGGCTCTTCTCTTATTTTCCAGAGAGAGAATTAAGCTTCTCATTTTTAATTCGCGCTTATCCTTACATCAGCCAAACACAGTTCACCAGGAATCAGAAGCTCAAGGCATTGGTCCGTGCTTTCTCACTCAGTAGCTATTGCTTATTCTGTGAGTTTTAGTTTTCATCTATGAGAAACTTAGAAACTGCATAATGTCAAAGGACTTACATAAAATGTGTGGTTCATGGACAAATAGCAGTAGAGTTTGTTGGAAAACAGAATTCTAGGCTCTCTCCCAAGACTGAATATGTATTTTAAAATATATTATCCAAGTTTTTGGGTTGTATTTTCAATTTCTTGATACTGGTTTTCAAAGAACAGAAGTTTTAATTTTGATGAAGTCTAACTTACCAAGTTGTTTTCACTCATAATTCTTGCCCTTTTTGTCTCATCTAAGTCATATCTGCATAAACCAAGGTCACAGAGACTTTATCCCACGTTTTCTTCTGAAGGGTTTATCAGTTTTGGTTTTATATTTAGGTTTTTGATGTAATTATAGTTAATTTTTGTATATTACATAAACTATAGGACATGGTTTATTGAATATTTTTGCGAAAGTCTTTGCAATTGTAATTGCAGCTTATTTAATTATTCAGCATCATTTGTTGAAAAGACTAGTCATTCCTTGACAAACTATGTTAGCATTTGTTTAATAAACTAATTGATTAAATATATACACAGTTCTACTTCTAGATTTTCTATTCTGGCCATTGATTATTATTATTATTATTATTTTAAAAAAACAACAGAACCATAGCTTACAATGATTTATATTTTTATTATTTAGTCAGTACCACTCTGTCTTAGTTAGTATAGCACTGCATTACTTTTTTTACTTTTAGAAATTCTTTATATGCATGCTGGATATTATTCTTTTATTAGATATGTGATTCGAAAATATTTTCTCCTTTTCTGTGTGTTGCCTTTTTACTCTGTTGATAGTGTCTTTTGATGCACAATTAAAAAAAATTCATTTCTGCAAAATAAAAAAATTTCTCTACTGTGGTTTTTTTTAACCTAGCATTTAGTGTTGTACCGAAAAATCATGGTCAATGCAATGTCACGAAGACTTTGCTCTATGTTTTCAATTAAGAATTATATAATGTTAGGTTTTACATTTAAGTCTTTAATTCATTTTGTTTTTTTCTTTTTCTTTTTTTTTTTGCATATGGTTTTAGGCAAGAGTCCAACTTCATTACTTTGCATATGGATATCCAGTTTTCTCAGACCATTTGTTGAAAAGATTATCCTTTCCCCATTATTAGTCTTGGCCTTCTTGTCCAAAATCATTCAACTATATACGTGAACATTTATTTCTGGATTCTCTATTCCATTGATGCATATGTCTGTCTTGATGCTAGTATACACAGTTTTGATAACTATAGCTTTGTAGTTAATTTTGAAATTAGGAGATGTGAGTCCCCCAGCTTTGTTTTTCCTTTTCAAGATTGTTTAGCAATTTAAAGTCCCCTGTAATTCCATATGAAATTTTTGATGGGTTTTTCTATTTCTGCAAAATAAAAAAATCTTTGGGATATTGATAGAGATGGCATTAAATCTATAGAGAGTTTTTTGTAGTATAGACATCTTAACATTATTCTTTCTTCCAATCCATTAACATGGGATAAGTTTTTATTATTTATGTCTCCTTTATTTTTTTTCAGCAATGTTTTATAGTTTTACTTGTACAAGTCTTTTACTTCCTTAGTTAATTCCTAAAAATTTTATTTTTCTTAGGGATGTTACAAATTGAGTTACTTTTGTAATTTTCTTCTCTGGTTATTCATTGTTAGTGCATGGAAACACAACTGATTTTTGTGTGCTAACTGTATATCCTGCTAATTTGCTAAATTTATATAAATACATGTAAGGTCATATTATCTGCAAACAGAGATAAACTTATTTCTTCCTTTCCAATTTAGATGTCTTTTATTTCTTGCATAATTGCTGTGTCTAGAACTTCCAGTACTATGTGGACTAGAGATAGAAGTGGCAAAATGGCCATCTTTCTCTTGTTATTGATTTTATAGAAAAAGCTTTTAAATTTAAAGCAAAGGTGATTATGTCGAGATAGTTTCCTTTGATTTGTAGTTTTTTGAGTATTTTTTTTTCACCCTGAAAGGGTGTTGAATTTTGCCAAATGACTTCTTTGCACCAATCAAGATTATACTTTTAAAAAAATTATTCTGTTAACACAGAATATTTTAAATTTTTTAAAACAGTACACTGGTTTTCATGTGTTAAATCATTCTTGCAACCTAAGGGTAAATATCCCATTTGGTCATGGTGTATAATTATTTCAACATGATGCTGAATTCAGTTTTCTAGTATATTGTTGAGAGTTTTGCAGTAATATTTGGATACAAATACTGAGGGATATTTGGTCTGTAGTTTTCTCCTCTTGCACTATCTTTGTCTGGCTTTGGTATTATGGTAATGCTGTCCTCATAGAATAAGTTTAAAAGTTTTCCTGCCTGCAAATTTTTGGAAAAGTTTGAGAAAATTTTGTGTTAGTTCTTTAAATCTTTGGTAGAATTTACCCATAAAGCCATCATGTCAAGAACTGCTGTTTATCGGGGAATTTTTATTATGGACTCAAATCTCTTTACTAGTTATAGATTCATTCATATTTTCTATTTTTTATAACTTAACCTTGGTAAGGTTTGTACTCCTAAGAATTTGTTCATTTCATGTAGTTTGTCCAAATTGTGGTTGTACAATTATTCACAATACTCTTATAATCTTTATTTATTGCTATAGAAATCAGTAATCTCACTACTTTCATTACTAATTTTAGCAATTTGAGTATTCTCTTTTATCTTAGTCCATTTAGCTAAAATTGTGTTGATTTTATCTTTTTAAAGAACCAACTCTTGTTTTTACTGATTTTCTATATTATTTTTCTATTTTCTATATTATTTACCCCTGCTCTACTCTTTATTATTTCATTTCTTATGCTATATCCATTTAGGTTTAGTTTGTTCTTTCTAGTGTTTTAAGTTGTAAAGATTTTTGTTGTTTTGAGATATTTCTTGTTTTTTTTTTTTTAAATATGTAAGCACTTATGGCTATAAATTTCCCCCTTAGCAGTCCTTTCACCATGTCCCATAAATTTTAATATGCCACGTTTATATTTTCATTAATCTTTAAGAATTTTCTTATTTCCCTTATGATTTCTTTCTTTAGCCATTGTTTGTTTAATAGTCTGTTGTATAATTTTCATGGATTTATGAATTTTCCCAGTTTTACTTATGTTATTGATTTCTAATTTTATTCTACTGTGACCAGAGAAGATAATTTATATGATATCTATCCTTTAAAATATATTGAGACTTAGTTTCTGGCTTAAAACATATGGTCTATCCTGGAAAATGTCCCATGTATACTTGAGAAGAATGTGTATGCTGTTGTTTTTGGGTAAGACGTTTTGCATGTGTCTGTAAAATCTGGTTGGTTTATTATTGCCTTCTTTAAGTCTTCTATTTCCTTGCGTATCTTCTATCTGGCTGTTCTGTTTGCATTCTTTCATTTTTTGCTTTATATAATAATTTGATAGTCTGTTCTTAATTATGTAAATCTTTATATTTTAAGTATTTTATTGCTGAGTTGAACCTTTTATTAATATATTAATATAATGTCTTTTTGTCCCTTAAAAACATTTTGTGATTTAAGGTCTATTTTTTTTAACATTAGTGTGTTAGGTTCCCCCCAGAGAAATACAATCAATACACACATATATATGTACACATATAGTACACAAATGTATATATATATATGCATACATACATATATAATACATAAGTATCTTATGTATATGTATATGTAACCATGTGGGTATATATATTTTTTATGAGTCCAAAAGCCACAGAACTAGGGGTGCTAAAGTCTGAGAGCAGGAGGAGATAGACGTCTCTACTTAAGCAGAGAGCAAATTTGCCATTCCTCCACATTTTTGTTCTATTCATGCCCTCAACTAATTGGAGATGACCACCCACATGGTGAAGGCAAAATTTTTTATTCAGTCTACTAATTCATATATTAGTCTCTTCCAGAGATACCTTCATAGACACCAGAAATAATATTTTACCAGCATCTTTTCTCTCAGTCAAGTGGATGCATAAAATTAACCATTACAAGTCCACCTCTTGTTATCTTGCCATCCATATGCATTCCCTTAAATCATACCTAATCTCACAGTAAAGACAATAGCAAGGTCATAATTCCACCTAATATAATATAACTGTCTTGCATACAACTTAAAATGCACTAACTCCTTCTCCAGAAGAGGAGGTAAAGTCCTTCATGTAATGAATATAAGGCAATTAATATTATCTATTTATTCTTGAGTAGTCCTTGGTAGTTCATGTCTTTCAAGGGATGTGTCCACCACTTTATTTAGATTGTAAATTTATTAGTCTAAAATTGTTAATGACAGTTTCTTATTAACAAAATGTTATGACTTCCAGTTTCTAGTCATGTAAGTAAAGAGCCTGGAAGTCATCACTCTTATTCTCAGAGGAAGAAAATCAAATTAAAAATCGTCAATTTCGCTTATATTCTTTAGAAAAAATGAGGACACAGGGCAAACTGCTGTCCTGAAAACTGAAGAGAGGTACATACTGAGAACAAGAGCTTTCTAGATGTAGAAAAAGCCTGCTAGTAGAGAAAATACTGTTAGGACCAAAACTGTGATTGATAAATTTCTGGAGGCAATTGTGGGCTAGCTTGAGAGTTAAGTTTCTGGTGGGTGTGAAGAGCAATCTTTGGGGAACTCCTACACTTTTATGAGTTTTACTTCCTGAGGAACTCCCACACTCTTATGATTTTACTTCCAAGTCCACAAAGTTTCTTGAGTAAAGATAAAAGAAAAATCCTCTCTGGCTTTCAGCAAGCAGAAGGGAAAGAGTAAGCAATTTAAAATATACCTAGAGCATTATTTTTTCCTTAACAAAAAGCCTGTCCTCAAGGGAAACTATTTTACCAGAGTCCCCCAACCTTGGAGAAAACAAATCCACTTCTAGCAACTTTTAGTCTTCCTGTCTCACCAAAGGGGGAGAAAAAAGATAATAAGCACTATGAAAGACACAACCCAGGGATACCATGCAATAAAACACTGCAAGGTAATCATAGAATGATAGAATGCTTCCCTTCCCCATATCTTACCACCATATCAATAGGGCTCCTGCACAGTAACAAAGTACTACAACCTAAAGAACTCCAAGGCTTAGACCAAAGGCAATAAAGACAAAAACAAGGACACTAGAATAATTTTAGTCTCTTATATCACAGTTTTAGCAAACAGTAAACACAGCACAACTCCTACTCGGAAAAATATGAAAACACACACAATAGACCTATTTACTATAGTTTATTTAACCCAATGCATCATGTCCAGCATCCAAGAAAAAATTACAAGGCATGCTAATATGTAAACACACACACACACACACACACACACACACACACAAACACACACAGTCTGAAGAAACAAGGCAAGTATCAAAACCAAAATCAGATATAGAAGATATTTTGACATTGTGAGACTGGGAATACAAAGCAACTATGACTAACATGCTGAGAACATCTAATGGAAAAAGTGGGTATCATGCAATAATAGATTACTAATGTAAACAGAGGAAACTGTAAGAGAGAATGGAAAGAAAATGCTAGAAATTAAAAAACTTTGAGAGAAATAATGAATACCTTTTATGAATTAATGGGTAAACTGGATATAGCTGAGGAAAAAATATCCATGATCTTGAAGAAAAAGAGAATAGAAAAAAGGAACAGAATATCAAAGAATTGAAGGACAATTTAAAGCAAAGCATAATGTGCACATAATTGAAAAATAATAAAGACAATAAAAAAAAGAACAGAAAAACTATTTAAAATCACAAACAATTTTCCAAAATTAAGACAGACACCTGGCCACAGACCCAGGAATCCCCGAGATATATCTATATGTATATACATACATATACACATATAGGCATATCATATTCAAACTGCAGAAAATCAAAAAGAAAAAGAAAATCTAGAAAGAATTTAGGGAAGAAAATTCACATTACATACAGAGAAAGAAGGATAAGAATTACATTGGACTTCTCTTCAGAAGCCATGCAAGCAAGAAAATAGAGTGAAATATTTAAAGTTTTGGAAAACAGAATTTACCAACATGTTCTGTATCCGGTGAACTTTCCAAAGTGAAAGAGAAATAAATAATTTCTCAGACAAATAAAAATTGAGGGAATTTGTCACCATTAGGCCTGCCTTGCAAGACATGTTAAAAGATCTTCTTCAGAGAGAGGAAAAATTATATAGGTCAGAAACTTAGATAGTCATAAAGAAAAAAGAGTATTAGAGAAGGAATAATGAAGGTAAACCAAAATTTTTTCTTTTCCTTGTTGTTAATTGAGCTAACAGATAACAAGTTGTTCAACAAAATTTCAACAAGGTGGTCAGCGATTATAGCTTACAGATAAATGAAATGATGACATAAATGTAATAAGGAATTGGAGGGAAGAATAGGAAATTCTGTGTTACAAGGCATTTTCACTACCGAAGGTACCTGCACAAACTCTAGGGAAGCTTCCAAAAATGGTATAAAAACTAGTATAATTTATATAGAGTAAGATAGGAAAGAAAATGGGTCCATAAAAGGTATTCATTTAAAACTGGAAAAAGCAGGAAAAAAGGTAGAAAAATGAACAATTAATATAAAACAGTCATTGACATGGTAAATTTAAGTCATTTGTATCGGATAATCACTGTATATTAATGACATAAATACATCAATTAAAATGCAAAAACAATGAGTTGATTAAAAAGAAAAACAAGGCCTAATTATATGCTGTCTAAAGAAGATATACCTAAATGTAATAATAAAGACAGATCAAAGGCATGATACGGAGAACGATTTTAGCAGAAATCAAAAGAAAGCTAAGTAGCCAACATTAATTTCAGGCAATGTAGACTTTAGAACAAGAGAAATTATCAGGATAAAGAGGGAAATTCCATAATAAAAAAGTGTCAATTATCCAAGAAAACAAACAATCTTAAATGTGTATATGCACAAAAAGTAATCAAAATACAAGAAGCAGAAACTGATAGAACTACAAGAAGAAATAGATAAATTCACTATTATAGTTGGTATCTTCAACATTTGTCCAACAGTAAATGACAGATCTAGCAGGCATAAAATCAGTAGGGATATTGTTACACTAAATAGTACTCAATTCAAGGATATATCCTCTTCTCAAGGTTTTATGAAATTTGCCAAGATATAACACTACCTAGGTCATAAAACACACTAACAAATTAATTAGGTAAATCATACAAGGCATGTTCTCAAACCACAATAGAGTTAAACTAGAAATCAATAATAGAAAGATAAATGTAGGGTCCCAAAATAATTAGAGAATAAATGACCCAAATGTAAATAACACATCAGTAAACGAGTAAGTCTCAAGAGAAATTAAAAGATTTTGAACTAAATGAAAATAAAAATATAACTTAAAATTTGTCAGAGGCAGTAAAAACAGTGTTTAGAGGGAAATTTATAGCATTGAATTTATATATTAGAAAAGAAGAATGATCTAAATGTGTAATCTAAGCTTTAATCTAGAAAACAAGAAAACAATGAGGAAATTAAATCCAAAGTCGATGAATGAGAAATAATAAAATTGGATCAGAAATCAATGAAATAAATGACAGAAAAATTAATATAGAAAACCAATGAGACCAAAGGCTAATTCTTTCAATAAATAATAAAATTGGAAAACCTCTAGTCAGGTAACAGATGAACAAAATGCCAATAAAACAAAAAGAGAGTGAGAGCAGACACAAATTAATAATAACAGAAATTAAAGAGGGACCATTACTACTGATACCATGGACATTATAAGAATAATAAAATAGTGTTCTAAGCAATTCTGTGCCCCCAAATTTGATTACCTACAGGAAATGAGCCATTTGGGGCACCGTGGGGGAATCTACGGGAGGGATAGCAGGGAGTGGGGAGATTGGGGAGGGATAACATTAGGAGAAATACCCAATGTAGATGATGGGGGATAGATGCTGCAAACCACCATGGCATGTGTATATAACAATCCTGCATGATCTGCACATATACCCCAGAACTTAAAGTAATAATAAAAAGAAATGGACCACATTTTTGAAAGACACAATTTCCCAAAACTCACACAAAGAGAAATAGGTAATTGGAATAAGTCCATATCTATTAAATAAATTGAACCATTAATTATTACTCTTCCAAAACAAATGTTCCAGGTTCAAGTTGGTTAACTAGTAAATTTGACCAAATATTAAAGGAAGAAATGGTATCAATTCCTTACAATCTGCTCCAGAAAAAGAAGCAGAAATGTCACTTCCTATAAGGCCAGCATTACTTTAATACTGAAATGAAAGACATTAAAAGAAAAGAACATTATAGGCCAATAAATCTTATAAACATAGATGCGAATGTGATTTTTAAAAAAGTATTAGCAAAATAAGTATGTACCATGATCAAATGTGAATTATCTCAGTTATGCCAAGTTGGTTCAACATTCCATAGTAATTAATACAATCTATCATATCAGTGGGCTAAATAAAAACAAATTACATGATCATATCAATAGATTCATTTAAAAAATTGTTAAAATCCAGCATTCCTTCATGATAAAAACACTGAGCACACGAGAAATAAAAGAGAGCAGCTTAAACTTGATGGAGACCATCTATAAAAAAAAAAAAAAACCTATATCTAAAATCATACTTAATGGTAAGAAACTAATTTTCCTGCAAAGAACTAGACAAGGGTGCCCGCACTTAATATTATACTGAAAGTCCTAGCTAATGCAATAAGACAAGAAAAAGAAATGAAAATTTTACAGATAAGGATGGAAAAATACAATAATATTTGTTCTCAGATGCCAGGATTGTCTATATGCAAAATTCCAAATAATCAACTAAAAAATCCTTGTAGAATTAGCAAGAAATTATAGGAAGTTTTTAGTATGCAAGATTAATATATGAAAGTTAATTTCTTTTCTTTGTGGCAGCAATGAAATATTGAAATTTGAATTTCAAAACACCATACCATGTATATTACTTCTTCCCTCCAAAGAATATTTAGGTATAAATAAAAGAAAATATGTACACAATCTACATGAGGGTAATGACAAACCTCTTGTAAAATAAATCAAAGAACTAAACAGAGAGGATGTTTCATGTTCATAAATAAAAATATTCAATATCTTCAATGTCAGTTCTTTCCAACTTGAGCTATATACTCATTATAATGCCAATAACATTGATAGTTATATCCTTTATTTTATTCTTAATCTAAGATTTATTTTATCTTCCGTATAGTTTGTTTTCAGTTGCATTGATTTTGGCTCTTCCCTTTATTATTTTCTTCCTTCTGTTTAATTTGTTCTACTTTTTCTTATCTTTTTTAAATTTCTTCTGCTACTCTCTCTCTCGCCTTCTCTTATCCATCTCCCTGTCTCTTTCTCTATCTTATTTTTCCTGGTGTTTCAGATTAAGTACTTTCCATTGATTTAGTTCACTGTTTTTCACTCAGCTATGTTGAGTCTACTGAGGAAATTTTTATATCTAATATAGTTATATATAAATTTTATATCTTATATGAGATAGAATGTACAATATATGGATGAGATTTTTATATCTGATTGTATTATATATATATAACTGTTTTTACTTTAGTAGTTCCTTTCTCTGATTAAATTATCCATTTCTCCATGCATGTTGTATAATTTTTGCACTAGATCTTTAAAAAATAATCATGGTTATTTTAAAGTGTCTGATAGTTTCAAATACTACATCATCTTTGAATTGGGTCCTTTTTTATTGCATTTTAAAGTAATTTGTTTTGTTTTAATTGCCTTCTCTGTGTCTTTTAATTTTTGTTTCAAATTGCTTCAATTCCAAACATCATAACATTCTGTGTAGTATATTGGAAACTGAGATATATGATATTTATGTGTAAAAATATACTTGTCTTTTCTCAATGAGTGTGGAAGATTGAATTAATCTTAACAGTAATTCAGCTGAGTTTTATTGTTGCTCTGTTTACCTTTAGTTCACCAGGAACTTCAAATTTCTTTAATGATGCCTGGTGTTTGTAATGGAGGTTCTGAGTGCTGAAGAGATTTTGCCAGTTTGTGCTCTGCCCTCACCTTTCAGCTATTACGATACATTTCTGTTGCGGAGACAAGCGTCTTTCTACGATCCTGGCTGTCTCTGAAAGGAAATACTGCTTGCTACTCGATGCTTGCCAGACTAATGGTGAGAAACAGAGACAATTTTGTCCTGGTCCAGCCTGGGTCTCAGGTATGCTCTGTGTTCCTGAGGTTTGGAAGTGGAATTCTCTCAGCATTCTTTTCACCTTATGCCCATGACAGAAAGCCAACTTCTGCCTTGTCTCTGCAGTGCATCTTGTCCAGAAGAGTTTATTATTTTCTCCTCCTCTCAGCAGTATAAAGACCTCAAATGATATTATTACAGGATCCTGGCTTAGTATATTTTCCTGTGATTTTGGTAAATAAGTTAACGTTCCCCTTGTTCATTGATTCCCTTTATAATACATGTTATTTGGATAAACCTTTATTTAGTTCTCTAATTTTAGGTCCTGTGGAAATCACATTGGATGAAACTGTTCAGAAATATAGAGAGCCAAACAATCACATCAAACACATATTTCTCTTGCTATAGTATGGTTGACAATGAGCATTTGCCTTTTATTTTCTATTTGTAGTTTTATATAATATCTCTGAAATAAGTTTTCTGGATCCTAGATATTCTTAAATTTTCACTAGAGATTTACTTCGCTTAATTGCATTCCACTCCACCTGAGAGTGGTTAATTATTAGAAAAGACACTGTGACAACCAAGTCCCTAGAGTATTACTGATGTTATCCAAATCACATATGT
The DNA here is from genome assembly GCA_036589455.1 of Ateles fusciceps. Classification (NCBI taxonomy): domain Eukaryota; kingdom Metazoa; phylum Chordata; class Mammalia; order Primates; family Atelidae; genus Ateles; species Ateles fusciceps. The sequence continues at coordinate 10,724,000 of JAZHEH010000091.1, read as the reverse complement.
GAGTGGCTTATTCTTTGTGTGGCAAAAGAGGTTAATCAGGCAGAACAATGTATGTGGATAATTTGAAATTATATATGAGAAAAAGAAATCTATACACAACTACACTCAAGGTCTTCCTGTCCAGTGTGCTAGTCTAATCAATCATTGCTGTTGAATTCACATAATCTACTTATCTCTTGTGCTGAAGAGTTGAAAGCCAAGATTAATGAAGGAAGTAAGGTAGCTTTTGAAGATGATGGTGACAAGATATCCTTGGAGAATCTTTTCAGTGTTATCCAAAGTTTTCCAATAGATTGGCATATAAGTAGAAATATTTTAGTTACTTAATTTTCTAATTTGGGTATAAATGTTAAAATTATATAAATTATCCAGACAAATTATGTCTAGTGTTATTTGCTCTTTGGTTAAATAGTTCATTAATTTATACCTAATTCACTTTTTTCTGACACCACTGTACTGGCTATAACAAATTCAGTTGACTTTTTCCTGGCCATTTTTATAATCTTTAATTGCAATTTGCTCCATCTTGTTTGAAACAAAAATTTTAGATGACATTAAATTCTAAGATAGTAGGAAATTACAATCATTATTAAGATACTTGTATTATTGCAATTTTGGCTGTTCTGATTTATTTAAAGAGTGGTGATAAGTTGAAACTCATCAATATGATTGCAATTTGGGAAATAAAAGGAAAAATTTAACTAAGACAAAATATCCATTTCCTCTCTTACATATGCTTCTGCAAGACCAGCTATAACATATGTACAATATAAAAAAGAAAGTTAAGTTATATATATAATATTTTTAAAAAATAAAATTTTTTAATACACCACAGCCTGGGGAGTAAAAGTTCAACTTCTAGCATGTATGGCATTGAAATGCCCATGTAAACCACACCATTTATCTTTCTACTCTCCAAACAGGAAGTGCCGTTTTGGAACTCTCTACCTACAGATCTACCGCTTCCTTCTGCTATTTACATTCTCTGGAATATTCTTCCTATGGCTGCCCACTAATCAGTCTTAATGTCCCTATAAGTGTTGCTTTGTATTCCTGCCTTTTATTTTTTAGCAATACTAAATGCATTCTTCTAGTACATTATCTATTCTCCTGTGTTATAATTTTCTTTTTTATATTTCTATTTTATAAAACTTTTATTTTGTATTTCTCCTCTCTTAGGTTGACTAGTAGAGAAGAACTATATTATTATTTTTATATTCTCAGTGTCCTAGGATATTACGTCTCATCTAATGTGTATTTACTGAGTAATAAATGGACCGAATTACATATTTGATGATGGATTGACTCATTTAATGAATTAAAAAATGAATTTGCATTTATTAGAAATGTGTTGATTTAGAGAAAAAGGGTGACAGGATCAGCACAGTGACATTTCTGCTTGGGGATGAAAAGCTTACCATATATTGTGTTTTGGCAGTGACCCTATTACTTATCTGTAGATATTCTTTTGAAAAAAGAAAATGGAAAGGTATATACCAAAGACTTTGTCATTGCCCCTGTCCGAATTTAGAGAGCATCTGAATTCTGTAAAGTTCAAGTATTTTATCATAATCACATTGTTATTATTATTAAATAGCATATAATTAATGCCGTGTACTATGCTGTGTGTTTTGAAGCAGTTAATTTTTGCAACAACTTATGATAAGAGCTCTATTAACCTCACAAGTGCTAAAGAGTTAATAAGTGTCAGAGCCCAGGTGGCTCATGTTGGTGGTTCTTAAGACCAGCTGCTTCTACTGATAACCTCGTTGGAGTACTAGAGTGGCTTAGATTCAGAGATGCTGGCTCATGCTAACAAAACCAAAAACAAATCGATGTGTCAAACCAGAGTGAAAGTTAGTTAATTTTCCATGACACATGCAACATTCTGCGTGAATCAACAATAACGTCAGTTTAACCAAGACTGTCCTCCTGTAAACTAGTTACATAAAAGCCAAAGTAGTAACAGAGTGTTCTTGGTGATCAAAATTAAATAAAAGGAAAAATGGAGTTATAATATATGCTGTATAATTAATGGCATTGGGTTCTAATGGGCTTGACAGGCAGCGCACCTAATAACTTCAGTCTGATAAGGGCATCCTCGTCCACTGGCCGGTTTGAATATTCATTGCCAGTGCTTTACTTTGTCACTCACTTCTGTATTTATCCCTTCAGTGATGATCTACTCACCTGAGGTTGATACAGTGCTTTTTCTGGTATAATATCTTCAGTTTATTCTCACATTTTTCTGGCCAGAAATCTGCTTAAGACAGCCAATTCTGAATATCTCTATTGTAAACTATTATAACATGAGTTGATATTTATCATAGTTATAAAATATTTTGTATGAAATGTTTAAATGGAAAAACCGCAATTACTTTTGCACAAACATAAATATTTTTCTTTTTAAAAATTAATTTTCACATAAACCCTTGAGATCGGTACTTTTTGTTCATCCCTGTTTTACATAAAGAAAACAAAGTCTTGAAGAATTTGCATAACCTCCTCACGAACATCAAGTATTATAGAGAGGAGTCAGGATAAGAATCCGCTCTATCAGTTCTCAAAGCCTGAGATCTTAATATTTATGTAATTATGAGTTGTTCTCATTAGTTAACTCTCAAGAGGGTAAGTTTATTTTTCTTTCCATGTTGTTCAGAATGTGTCATTGTCACCACTACCTGCATCTTACAGCAGCTGTTATTAGACCCTTTTAACAAACTGAGGAAGGTGATGTTCAGGGAAATTAGATGAATTGCACAAAGTCACATGGCCAGGAAGTGGCACAACAGCCTTCAGAATCCAGACTTTCTTGGCTTTAACTTCTCTGACATTTTAACATTACCATTCTGCTGAAAACTTTGCCTGTCTACTCAAATTAACCGGGAAAATGGAAGTGATTTTAGACCACAGTTGGAAAAAGATTGTTTTCCAGTAGCTTGGTTGTATGGGAAGTTGCACTATCCTAGTATGCTCAGCTATGGGTATTTTGACACCATGTAACCTGGATTTTTTACTCACCTTAGATACTGATATTTAAGCACTTAAATTAATTCAGGAAAAAGTTAATCCTTCCAGAGAAATAAAGCAACAGTTTTTCATGTTGGTAGTAAACAGAGCACACTAGAAAAAAAATTATTTATAAAATGTCATATTATAGGTAAATATACTGTTATATAGAAATATAAACAATATTGAAATAGAAAAGATACTCATTAGTTTCTCCCATGAAATTCCACATTCCTCCCCACTCATGACAGATGTCTATTAGGTTCTTCTATGTTTAACATATACATGAGTTAGGTTATGCTTCTTACAAGCCCAAATTATTCACAACTAAATGTTCTCAAATATTAAAGATCCATAGATGATTTCATTGTTTGAAAAATAGAAAGAAGCCTGTCTCCCTGCATTGTTTTTTCACTGAGCTTTCAAATGAGAAAATGTTTGAGAAAACAGCCTTATACTTTGGACTGAACAGTGAGTGGTGAGGCAGGGGGAAAACACATTACTTAGAGAGTTAAAAATATTAATTTTCATCTCATTAACAAGAGCATATATAGCTAACAAAACTAACGCCAACACAGTTACCAGTCATAGAAGAGTTACATGTTTTTAAGTTCCAATTATGTATCAGAGAAAGTTATCTTTCATCTTTACAGCAGCCACATAGGCAGCTGTCTTAGTTCAGGCTGCTAAAAAAATACCATAAACTGGGTGACTTATAAATAACAGAAATTTATTTCTCATAGTCCTACAGGCTGGAAGTCTGAGATCAAGGTTCCAGCATGGTCCGGTTCTGGTGAGGACCCTCTTCCAGATTCCAGACTGCTGACTTACCATTGCATCTTCACATGGCAGAAATAAATCAAAAGAGCTTTCTATAAGGGCCCTAACCTCATTCATGAAGGCTTTACCCACATGACCTTATTATCTCCCAAAGGTGCCACCTCCTAATACCATCACCTTAAGAATTAGGATTCCAACATATGATTTTGGAGGAACACAAACATTTAGTTCATTGTAGGAGCTAATTTAGCTCCATCTGTAAAGTGGGGAGGAAAAAAAAAGACTGAGCCATAATCTTCTTGAGTAACTTGCTGAAAATCATAATTAGTGTACCAAGCATGGTCCCACTAGGAAAACAAAAACATGTAATTCAACACAAGGGGTGGATCACACAGGTAGCAAAAAGACAGGAAGAAGGCAATGAGTCAGCCCAGAGATTCAGGGCACCAGGAAGGTACCCTACGTTGGAGGGATGAAAGAAAGAGGTAGTGTCATACCCAAGTAACTGAATGGATGCTGTAAATGCTGAAAGGCTGACTGTCTGAAGCTGGAGCCAGATGTATGCAGCTGCTGTTTGACATGTTGTCAGAGGCAGAGCCTGGGGAGTATTTGCTTTTGCTGTTAGGGAAAGTAGACCTAACAGTACATGGGCTGATACGTGATTGTGATTAGCTTTAAGGCCTATTCTCTCTCCAGGTCATCATGCTAATTTTATGTATTGTCAAAGCACTTACAATACAATTTGGGGCAAAGGGCTTAAGTCTCTGGGCCTTTAGTTCCTTGTTTGGAAGACCTTTGGTGAAGCTAATTGGTGACAGAACTCGTCTAAGATTCAGATCTCCTGAAACTGTCACTGTGGGGTCTTCCCCGCTGTCTTTATCTATCTAGCTTTATAACCTTTAGATGACTAAGGTTTTGCATCTTAATTGAAATAATTTTCTTCCAGTTGCATTGGTTTTCTGATTGAACAGTATCAATTATTGGATGGCAGATTTGAGCAAAATGTAGAGAAAACTCAACTAAAAGTTGAGATTTGAAGGTTTTATTATGACTTCTTCATCTTAATAGACTGCTGGGTCTGTTCAGTCAAAGCTATACTCCCAAGTAAAATGCCTGTGCCATTAGGATTACATTTACCAGGGACTGAGCTTAAGAAGTAGTGTGGTGACAGCTCCCCTCATTGATATAATTTGGCTGTGTCGTCAAATCCAAATCTCATCTTAATTGTAGCTCTCATAATTCCCATGTGTTGTAGGAGGGACCCCAGGGGGAGATAATGGAATCATGGGGGTGGTCTTCCCCTTACTCTTGTTGTGCTAGTGAATAAGTCTCATGAGATTTGATGGTTTTATAAAGGGAAACCTTTTTGCTTGTTTCCCATTCTCTCTTGCAGCTGCCATGTAAGAAGTGCCTTTTGCCTTCAGCCATGATTGTGAGGCCTCCCCAGCCATGTGGAACTGTAAGTACATTAAACCTCCTTGTCTTTATAAATTACCCAGTCTCCGGTATGCCTTTATTAGCAGTGTGAGAATGGACTAATACACTCATGAACATTCTAAAGGCTATGAAAACTTTGGTAACTGTGCAAACAATCAAAACATACAGTTGTATTCCAGGACAAGCAAGATGTAGATAATCTGCTACAAATTCTTTCGAATTCTTTCTAAGAACTTTGTTGGATTGTAGATAATCAACAACTTTAGGAATGTCATTCATGGCCAGGCAGAATCCAGGCATGTTTTACTTTTTACAAGAATCAAAGAGGAACCAAAAGTAGATAACAGGCTATCAGCACTAGCACAAAAGAAACCCTTGATCACTAAGTCAATCTGAATACCAGGGAACAGGGGGAATTAGGAGATTAGAGAACCATCCTGATCCTAATCTTTATTCTGCATCATTGCTTCACTAAGGGGGAGACTACCAGCCATAGCTTTTTGACAAAAGACTTGCTGAAAATATAACCCTGGCAAGCAGAGTTGCACAAACTAGATAATAGGCAATTGATATCAAGGAAGAGAATATCAGTTGCATGTTATCAATTCCAATCTGAATCCACAGACACCTTCCTTTTACAAGCACACTAGAAAAACCCACTTTCTCAAAGAGCAAGTCAGACTAAGCCTGAGAATTTTTTTCTCCTCTTGGTGGGGGAAGAAAATGGGATATGGAATTAGGAGCACTCAGAGGGAGAAAAGAAAATTATACAATTTAATCATTTTTGGTAAGTTATTAATGCATCAGTACATAGAAAAGATAGAGCATTGATGAGATATAATAATATGAAAAGATACAAGGATGAACAATGTGCTGAGTTCATTTGAAGGTCTATCAGCAATATACATTGTCATGGATGCATATCTAATAAAGAATGTATGAAGTAAACTTGATAATTAACTGCAAAAGTTTTACCATAATAACATAGTGCCTCATTATGTGACTCATTTTTCTCTGGATTTATAGTTAGGAAGATATGACCTAAGAGAGTTTGGAGACTTACTCTGCAGTAGGTAGAGGAGTGGAAAATGGCTGTTTATTCTAGCATCTTTACACGGATATGCCCAAGGATTCTGCACTTACTATAGTGTTTAGTTTTCTTTATAGGGCCTGAAATCGGCTGTATACTTTCTCTTCCTTCACTAAAAGGGCAGTTAGATTAAAAGATAACTGGCTGTTGAATACAACATTAATATCAACGTACTTTATAGGCCATTTACTCCCTATAAGTCTCTTTCCAATTTTCATTTGATACCAGATGCATAAACTATGAACAGTCTGTTTGGAATTCTTAGAGCTAAGAGAATTAAACAAACTGTTGGTAAAAAATATCATTTAAGGTAGAAAAAAAGTAAGTGATTAAAGGGAGGACTTGTTAATATCATGTGAAAATAAATTAATTCCACTCAACATTTTGACTCTACATATTTGTTAGAAAGGCTGCCTATCTAGAAGTGTATAGACTTTTGAAATCAATGTTTTTTATGTCTTGAATTTTCTAAGATATTAAACAATTATATTCCCAGAATGTTTGAACACTAAAGGACCTTGGGAATTCAGTTCTCTTCCATCATTTTCTGATAAGGGGAAGGAGGGGATCCTCCTCCAAAGTTGTTTAACAATTAAGAGTAAAAAGAGGGTCCATATGCCTATGAGCTTTGAAATGTTGTTCCAGCAGAAATTGTATTAGTGATAGTGCCTGCAATTTCCATAAAGACTAATATGAAAGAATAGGAACCACTAAATTTCACTAGAACAGAAAAAAATTGGGCAGACCCTGTGAGTTAGAGTTTATTGGTGACTCAGAGGGATAGTACACAGAAGTAATAATTTGTCAGTCAGAATGAACAAGGAATTGGCATATTCTGCCTCCCTCTATCTGCTGGGATACTGCCTGTTTGGCTTCATGTTCTGTCAGCTATGACCCTAAACTCCCTCTGATCTCCAATATTCCTAGTGACCGACTTCCCAGATCCCAATTCGTATAATCCTAAGCCCAGATCCCTTCAGTTGATAGTTTGGTCAAGGTAAAAAAATATATATATGAAAAAACTATTAACATTTAATTAATTCCTACTATTAATAGGCATTCACTGTCCTACAGTCAGTTGTCCTCTTCCTAGGCTAACCAAACTCTTCACACTTACATATCCCTGTAAAGAATTCTGTAATATACAGTTGTCCCTTAGACAACACAGAGATTAGCAGGGACTGATCTTCTGCATATTTTAAAATCCACATATAGCTTTTGACTCCCCCAGAAATTTAAGTACTAATAGCCTAGAGTTGACTGGAAGCCGTATCAATAACATGAACAGCCAGTTAACACATACTGTGTATGTTATATACATTTTATATAGTAGTCTTATAATAGAGTAAGCTAAAGAAAATAAAATGTTAAGAAAGTCACAAGGAAGAAAAAATGTATTTACTATTTATTGAGTGGAAATGGAGCATCATAAAGGACTTCACCTGTGGTCTTCATGTTGAGTAGGCTGAGGAGGAGGAGGAAATGGAGGGGGTTAGTCTTGCTTTCTCAGGGGTGGCAGAGGTGGAAGAAAATCTGAGTATAAGTGAACCTGTGCAATTCAAATCCATGTATTTCAAGGGTCAATTGTACTTAGCTTCTCTCTGAAACTTACCTTCAAAGAAGCATTTGAGTTTGGAGACAAAAATAAAATAGAGTTGGGATTTGGAAATACTGAATGTCCAGCATAATAGTCAATGTCTGGTCCATTCTAATCCTAAATAGGCATTAGTCAGATGAACTGGATAGCTCCATTTGTTATCCTGCCTGTTGAGCCTCAGCAATCCCAGATTGATTGCTAGCTGACAAATAAAGATCCTCTCCTCCCTTCTGATAACAGCCGACTATTGTATTTATACTTCCAAATGGAAATGATACTTCAGCTAGCCAAACGTGAAGTTCACCCCAAAGCAAACAGGCAGTTAGCTAGGCAATTGCTTTATTTTCAAAAGTTCTACATTAAATTCAAATGTTATTCGAGGTTCACTGCCATTCAGATTAAATTGACATTTAGAAAGAAAATATGCTTTCTTTCCTAACCTTTAGAAATAGCATTGGATTTAGACATTTCAATCTTGTTTCATTCTCCCTTACTTGTGTTTCTTATCCATTTATTCAGTTCCCAAACAATTATTTCTTAACCTTTGATAGAAAGTGATGAGCTGGTCTGAGAACAGCAGCTATTAGAGACACTTCAGTATTGCAGTACAGCTGCTGAGAACACTTTGTCTCATTTTCTCTGTGATTTTATTTAGCCCAGGTTTTGAAAATCAATTAAAATGGAGAACTAAATAAATGTTTATATTACCTTTGGAGGGTGGGGTTCAACTTTCTCTTAAACCAAACAGAAATAGTTTCTGAGTAAAGAAAAATAAAGCAAAGATTTTTAACATGTGTATTATCAAATTACTCTCCCCAGACTTTAACAAATGATAAAATCAGAGCCACTTCTATTACTTGAAATGTTAACAGTTGGACATAATACTTTCAATGCAAAAAGATAAGGCCACAAAATTAATGGTGGAGAATGTTAGCCAAGCATTTCTTCCAGAATGAGCATGGAGCACTATGGGGTCAGGAGTCAGGCCTCATACGAAGTTCATCCATGGATTATTCATGCACAAGAAAGAACATTAAAACTTGATGGCCAAGGAAATTAAAAAGAGAAAGGAGCGTTTGCTCTTTAAGAGCTAGTTATGAGATACTTGTGCAACTACAGAGCTGAGGCAGACATGTGTAATGACCAAAAGTCATTTTAAAAAGATTTTGAAGCAAAGGCATATGATTTAAAGATACAATTTATAAGTTGTAGAGTAGATTGAAAGTTCTCCAGAGGTTATCCTATAGACCAATTTCACTGATCACATGTATAAACAGAAAATAGCTGTATTGACACAATGTTTAAATAAAAAACAGAAGTTCAGGGAACTTAAATTGTGGGTCTTATCCTGTCATTCACTGAGTATGAGCCCTTGAGCCCTTGAAAATATCATATTTTTAAAATGTGGTTACACCTAATTCTTCATAGAATCAGCAAGATGGCTGAATCTAGTTACCTAGTGCTTGCCCCCTCCTCACAAAAGTGAACAGAAGCCAAAAAAATTATATTTTGACTAGAGTGACTGGGGAAGTACATGGAAGAACACCACAGAAGCAGCAAAATTCATGTGAAGTGTGGAAGTCCAGGATAGCACCATAGAGGGGGTATCTAGGTGTTGTTCTGTCTCTGCTATCCAGTCTTATTGGTAGGGATTGATTTGGATTCAGGGGGGGGACTTCTTTATATAAGGAAAAGGTAATCTGGATATTCCAAGTGGTCTCCAGTTCCACCACAAACACCAGCAATTCTAGCTTCAAGAGAATCCCCCAGTTTACACAGGCCCCAAGTCCAGTTTAGAAAGTAGGCAGGCATTTGCACAGGTGCATCGTCTCAGAATAAGAGCTCACATTGAGTACTTGATATTGTTTGACTGTGTCCCCACCCAAATCTCACCTTTAATTGTAGTTTCCATAAACCTCTGGTGTCATGGAAGGGACCTGGTAGGAAGTAATTGAATCATGGAGGGCGGTCTCCCCTCCATGCTGTTCTCATGATAGTGAGTAAGTTCTCATGAGATATGATGGTTTTATAAGGGATTCCTTCCTTCATTGCTCTATACTTTCTCCTGTGAAGAAGGATGTGTTTGCTTCCCCTTCTGCCATAATTGTAAATATCCTGAGGCATCTCTGTCAATGTACAACTATGAGTCAATTAAACCTCTTTCCTTTCTAAATTAACCAGTCTCAGGCAAGTCTTTGTAGCAGCATGAAAATGGACTAATACAGCAAATTGGTACCAGGTTAGTGGGGCTCTGCTATAAAGATACCTGAAAATGTGGAAGCAACTTTGGAACTGGGTAATAAGCAGAGGTTGGGACAGTTTGGAGGGCTCAGAAGAAGACAGGAAAATGTGGGAAAGTTTGGAACTTCCTAGAGATTTGTTGAATGTCTTTGACCAAAATGCTGATAGTGATATGGACAATGAAGTCCAGGCTGAGGTGAGCTCAGATGAAGATGAGGAACTTCTTGGGAACTGGAATAAAGGTTACGCTTGCTATGAGAACAGACTGGTGGCATTTTGCCCCTGCCCTAGAGATCTGTGGAGCTTTGAACTTGAGATAGATGATTTAGGGTATCTGGCAGAAGAAATTTCTAAGCAGCAAAGGATTCAGGAGGAAGCAAAGCATAGAGTTTGAAAAATTTGCAGCCTGATGATGAAAAAAACATTTTATGGGGAAATAATTCAAGCCAGCTGCAGAAATTTGCATAAGTAACGAGGAGTTGAATGCTAATCACCAAGACAATGGGGAAAATGTCTCCAGGGCCTGTCAAAGACCTTCACAGCAGTCCCTTCCATCACAGGCCTGGAGGCCTAGGAGGGAAAAATAGTTCCATGAGTTGAGTCCAGAGCCCCCTGCTGCTCTGCACAGCCTTGGGATTTGGTGCCCTGCATCCCGGCTGTGGCTAAAAGAGGTCAAGGTACAGCTCAGGCCATTTCTTCAGAGGGTGCAAGCCCCAAGCCTTTGCAGCTTATATGTGGTGTTGGCTGTGGGTGTACATAAGTCAAGAATTGAGGTTTGGGAACCTTCACCTAGATTTCAGAGACCATATGAAAATGCTTGTATGTCCAGGCAGAAGTTTGCTGTGGGACCAGAGCCCTCATGGATAACCTCTGCTAGGGCAGTGAGGAAGAGAAAGGGGGAGTTTGAGCACCCATGCAGAGTCCCCCCTGAGGCACTGCCTAGTGGTGCTATGAGAAGAAGGCCACCATCCTCCAGACCCCAGAATGGTAGATCCATGACAGCCTGCACTATGTGCCTGGAAAAGCCACAGACACTCAATGCCAGCCTGTGACAGCATCCAGGAGAGGGACTTTACCCTGCAAACCACAGGATCAGAGTTACCCAAGCCCATGGGAGCCCACCTGTTGTATCAGCATGACGTAGATGTGAGATATGGAGTAAAGGTGCTCATTTGGGAACTTTAAGATTTAATGACTGCCCTATTGGATTATGGCCTTGCATGGGACCTGTAGTCCCTTTGTTTTAGCCAATTTCTCCCATTTGGAATGAGTGTATTTATCCAGTGCCTGTACCTCCATTGTATCTAGAAGTAATTAGATATAATTTTTAACAGGCTTATAGGTGGAAGGGACTTGCCTTTGATTTTACAGGCTCATAGATGGAAGGGATTTGCCTTGTCTCAGATGAAATTTTAGATTTGAACCTTTGGGTTAATGCTGGAATGAGTTAAGACTTTGGGGAACTGTTGGAAAGGCATGATTGTGTTTGAAAATGTGAGAACATAAGATATGGGAGGGATCAGGGGCAGAATGATATGGTTTGGCTGTGTCCCCCACTTAAATCTCATCTCATCTTGAATTGTAGTTCTCATAATCCCCATGTGTGATGGGAGGTGATTGAATCATGGGGACAGTTTCCCTCATGCTGTTCTCATGATAGTGAATGAATTCTCATGAGATCTGATGGTTTCATAAGGGGATTTTTGCCCCTTCACTCTGCACTTCTCTCTCCCTGATGTCATGTGAAGAAGAATGTGTTTGGTTCCTTTTTCACCATAATTTTAAGTTTCCTGAGGCCTCCCTAGCAATGCACAACTGTGAGTCTTCTCATCCCCAGGACCTAAGCTGCTCTGGCTTTGTGGTATCTTCAAACTGAACCCACTACTGGAGTGCATCTTGCCCTAGGGAACACTAGTGGATGACAGTGCTTGTTATTGAGGCCCTACTGTCATTCTATAACATTCATACCAGTACCTGCAGTACTCTAGCCTTGGCTGCCAGAGCCTAGGGAGATGGGATAACTTAGAACCTAGTATCTGAACCCATACAGCAAACCACCCACTCAAGGAACAGGTGGATCTGCACAATAGGGAAGTCACCAAACAGCTGGCCAGCCATATCACCCCTGGGCGCCTGTGAATTGCTTCAAAAGACTTCTATGGAAGTTCAGAAATTCTTCTGCTTGATCTAGTTTATTATCAAAGTTGTTGACTGTATTTTTTATTTCATTCATTGAATTATTTATTTCCAAGTTTTTTTTTTTGTTGTTTGATCCTGTTTTATAGTATCTTTCTCTTTATTGAATGTCACAATCAGATCAAGAATTGTCTTCCATATTTTATTGAATTGTCTACCTGTATTCACTTGCATTTCACTGAGTTTCCTTAAGGACATTATTTTGAATTTCTTTTCAGGCATTTTATAAATACCTTTTACTTTGGGGCCTTTAATTAGAGACAATCTTCTGAAGGTGTCATATTTCCTTGCTTTTTATGTTTTGTGTGTGTGTGTGTTCCAACATTAATATCAGTGCATCTAGTAGAATAGTTACTCTTTAAAATTTTATGAATTATCTTTCACAGAGAGAGACTTTTTCTTGTAGAGAGATCCTAGGGTTTCAAGTAAGTATCATGCATTGGCTTTAGTTCTGGGTAGATTCAATAATGTGATCTTTATGCAGTTTCTTCAGTGGTAATCCTCATCAGTGATGCCTGGGATTGCCTAAGTGGCCTAGGCTTCAGAAGTTTGTGATGGTGTCCATTCAGAGAAAAAAATAAGTAAAAAAGAGAAGAATAAAAATAAAATAAGTAAAATAAAAATAGAATAAAAAATGAAATAAAAAAATAAAAAATAGAGAATAATAAAGAAGGCCTACAAGACTTAAGTTACACCATAAGTCAAATACATTTTTACATTATGAAAATTACGTAAAATAAGAGAGGTGGGAAAAGGCATAGAAAACCTATTTAATTAAATAATAGGGGAAAGCTTCCCATGTCTGAGGGAAGCTTTCCATGTCTGAGGTCATATATGGGTATCCAGATCCAAAAAGTTTCAATAATCCCAAACATATTCAACCTAAAAAGCTACTCTCCAAGCCACATGATAGTTAAAACTGTCAAATTTCAAAGACCATGAGAATTATAAAAATACCAAGAAAAAAATATCACGTCATATATAAGGAATCCTCATTAGGCTAATAGTGGACTTCTCAGTGGAAACCTTAAAAGCCAGAAAACAATAGGATAATATATCTAAAGTGCTGAAAATAAAAACCTGCCAGTCAAGACTACCACACTGGCTGGGCACAGTGTCTCATGCCTGTAATCCCAGTACTTTGGGAGGCCAAGGCAGGTGATTACTTGAGGTCAGGAGTTCAAGACCATCCTGGCCAACAAGACAAAAACCCATCTCTACTAAAATACAAAAATTAGCTGGGTGTGGTGGTGCATGCCTATAATCCCAGCTACTCAGGAGGCCCAGGCGGAGAATTGCTTGAACCTGGGAGGCAGAGGTTACCATGAGCTGAGATCATACCACTGCACTCTACACTGGGTGATAGAATGAGACTCTGAAATAAAAAGGCAAAGACACCCAGCACAACTATTTTTCAGTCATGTAGAAAAAATTAAGTCTTTCCCAGATAAGCAAAACCTGAGAGATTTAGCACCACTAGACTGGCCATACAAGAAATGCTTAAGGAAGTTCTACATCTGAAAATGTAGAAAAAAAGAAACTGTCATGAAAACTTACAAAAGAATAAAAATCACTGGTAGAGTAGTTACAAAAATGAAAAATAGAAAGGAATAAAACTTTATCACTATGGAAAACCACCAAACTGCCACCAAACTGCAAGATAAACAATATGAGGGAAAGAAAGAAACAAATAATAGGCAAAGCAAATAGAAAACAGTTTTTAAAATGACAGAAGTCAGTTCACACATAAAAATAATAACCTTGAATGTAAATAGTTAAATTTCTAAATTGAAAGACATAGACTTGCTGAAAGGGAGGAAAATAAGACCCACAGAAAACACACTCATCTGTAAAGAAAAATATAATGAAAGTGAAGGAATGAAAAAAGATATACCATGTACACAGAAACAAAAAACAAGCAGGAATAGCTATAATTATAATAATAATTATTATTATGTCACATAAAATAGACTTTAAGTCAAGAAAATATAAAAAAGGACAAAGAAGATCATTACACAATACTAAAGGGATAAATTCAGCAAGATGATATATTAGTTCTAAATATACATACATCCAACTCCTGAAAAATTGAAAACATACAGAAAATACTATTGGAGGTAAAGGCAGAAATAGACTACCACACAATAATAGTTGAGGACTTTAACATTCCACTGTCAGCATTGGACAGATCATCTAGACATACAATCAACCAAGAAAGAGAATTTAAACTTCATTTTAAACTGAAGGAACCTAACACACATTAATGGCATATTTCATCCAATAGCTATAGAATACAAACTCTTATCATCAGCGCATAGAACATTCTCCAAGATAGACCATATATTAGGGCACACAAAAAATTTTATCACATTTAAAAATCAGGTCTGACCAGAAGGTCAGAGCAAGAAGGCTGAATAGAAGGCTCCACCAATCATCCCCATTGCAATGACATCAATTTAACAACAATCAACGTACAAAAAACCCTTTGTAAGAAGCAAAAATCAGGTGAGCACTCAAAGTACCTGGTTTTAACTTCATATCACTGCAAGAGACACTGAAGAGGTAAAAAAGACAGTCTTGAATTGCTAATGCCAATCCTTCCCCATCCTCAGGCAGCTGCTGTGTGGTGCAGAGAGAAAATCCACTTGCTTGGAAGAGGGAGAGTGCAGCAATTGTGTCACATTGCATTGAATTCAGTGTTGCCTTGTCACAGCAGAAAGCAAAACTGGGCTGAACTCAGCTGATATCCACCCATGGAGGAAGTATTTAATCCAGGTCTAGCCAGAAGAGAATTGCCCATCTCAGCAATCAGAACTGGAGTTCTGATAACCCTTTCCTCTGTGGGCTAAAGCACTTTGGGTCCCTAAATAAACTTGAAAGGCAGTCTAGGCCAAAAGGTCTGCAACTCCTAGGTGAGTTCTAGCGCTGAACTGGGCTCAGAGTCAGTGGACTGCAGGGTCACACAATCTACTGAAACATCAGCCAGGACAGCTAAGGGGGTGCACCTTAGACACCAGCTGGGCAACAGGGGATAGGGCACCAAGCAGGCTCTTGGTGTCTCCAATTCTAGGACTTGGCTCTTGGATGGCCCATTCCTGGGCCAGAGGGGGGCCCACTGCCCTAAAAAGTGAGTCCCAGGCCTGACAGCATTCATGGCAACCTGACAGAAGAGACTGTGGATGTTAAGGGAAAATCGACAATAGCCTGGCAGTACTTCCTGCTGGTCTGTGGTGGCCATAGCGTAAGACTCTTCTGTTTATGGAAAGGGGAGGAAAGAGTGGGAAGAGCTGTATCTTGTGGTTTGAGTACCAGCTCAGCTGCAGTACAATAGAACACCAGGTAGACTTCTAAGGTTTTTTGCTCTAGTCCCTTGCTCCTGGACAGCACCTCTGAACTTGCCTGAGACTTGGGAGAACTCATTACCCTGAAGGGAAGGACATAAGCCTGGTTGGCTTGAGGACTTGATGATTATAGAGCACCAGGCCCTTGAGGGGACACAGGCAGTAGCCAGGTAATGGTTACAACAGGCCTTGGATGAGACCCAATGTTGTGCTGGCTTCAGGTCTGACCCAGTGCAATCCCAATGGTGGTGGTCACAGGGGTGTTTATGTCACCCACCCCCAGCTCAAGGCAGCTCAGAACAGAGAGATATATTTTATTTGTTTGGGAGAAAGTAAGGGAAGAGAACTCAGTCTCTGTCTGGTAATGCAGATAACTTTTGAGATCTTATCCAAGACTATCAAGGTAATACCTGTATGAGTCTGCAAGAACCACCACTTTACTAGTCTTGGGGGATAAGGGGTACTCCCCTAATGCAGGCTTAGATTACAATATCTAAGTCCTTTCAAATATCTGAAAAGCCATTTCAAGAAGGACGAGTACAAACAAGCCTAGATGGTGAACACTACAATAAATACCTAATTCTTCAATGCCAAGGCATGGATGAACATCTATAAGCATCAGAACTCTCCAGAAAAGCATGACCTCAAAAAATGCACTGGGTCAGACCTGAGGCCAGCACAGCACTGGATCTTACTCAAAGAACTAGGGGCCAATACTGGAGAAACAGAGGTATCTGACATTTCAGATAAAGAATTCAAAATTCTTTAGTTGTTTTGAGGAAACTCTAAGAAATTCAAGATAATACAGAGAAAGCGTCACAGCCCAGAGGACGCTATGGAGACAATTAATATGCCAGATGAGATCTTACAGCAGAAAAAGGATATTAGGGGGAAAACTAATAAAATCCAAAGAGTTTGAGTTAATAACAGTAGATCAGTATTGGCTGATTATTTGGGACAAATGTATTGTAGTAATGAAAGACATTAATATAGGAGAGTGGGTATAAAATGTTCAGAAACTCTTTGTACTATATTTGATACTTTTTAATGTATTATTTAAAAATAAAAAATGTATTTACATATTTTTAAAAGTGGTTATACTTGTATATTTTTTAAGATTCCTTTCAGCTCTATACCCCATGACACTGAAATTTTTACATGAATTTTTCAGATAATTGTGAGCTTTACTAAGAAAGGCATTTGTATTTTAACAAGGAAGTTTCTGCAGATATATCATATATTTGCATCAAACAAGCAAAGAAGTGATCTTATATCTTGAAAATATACTAAAATAAATATATAACAAAATTTGGAAAGTTTTAAATAACCTTAAAATTAACATTTTAAAACTGTACTTTATTTTCATTCTTGTGTGTAAATGTATTTTCATTGTAGCAGTGCCATAGCATGTCCTCATATTATGCCATGAACCTTCCATATTGCAATTTTAATGTTGATGAACCTCAATATTCTGATATTTAAACGATTTCCAAACTATTTATTTTGTATGTTCCATCACAGTAAACACTATAGTTGATATGAACTTCATTTCTGTTAAATCATTTTCATGGGAGGGAAATGTTGGGTCAATGTGTGGACCCAAGTCTGATATTTATTAATCTTATTTCTATCTAGTTGTTAATTTTGTTAGTTCAGATTTAGGAGGGCAACATGAATTTTAATGACTCTTCTTAATTTATCAGAAACTAGGTTGTATTTTTATTCACATTTTAAATTTAGAAAATGAAAATTTTCTTGATAAAATTCTGGAATAAACTTTGATTTGCATATATGTTTTATGATTTGTTTCTGCTTGACTAGCTCTTAGGGCAAAAATTGCAGTTAAACATTCAGCAATGTTGTTTCCTATAGTTAAAAAAATCATGATCTTCAAATACAAATATGTAAGAATATATGATCCTCATCGATACTCCAATTGCTTTCTCAAGAAAATACTGGATAAGTAACTTCCAAAATTATCTTACTCTTTGGATGGATAATAAAAAACAAAAAACCATCTCAAATAGTTTTGCCCTCCTGGTCCCCCAATCACTACTGCTGTAGATGAATTTAGTAAGTAAGCTGAATGCAGGATTTTATCTTGAATCCAATTAAGAAACTCTATGTAAATGTAAAATTAATCCACACTTTCTCATTTTCTTCTTTCAGTCTGTAAATAGAGATATCAAAATCTGGAAATTAGAGATAAAATAGATTTTTTAAAGAATTAAATGGTTTACAAATCCCTTTAAATCTTCTTATTTTAAATTAGATGCTGCTTACAAAAATGTACTTACATGTATTAAAGAATATAAAACAAACGTCATATAAAAGGAACAACCTCACACAATGGATTTGACACTGTCTTCAAGGATAGATGATTAAATAAAAATTATAAAAACATACATAAAGCTGCTGAGTTGATGATTTAACAGGCATGGGAGTCTGTCACCATTTTCTTTGTCCCCCCAAATTATGTCTTTTGCTCATATTGGAAATAGTTTAATTATCAAGGCTGGCTTTGGGCTTTTATGCTTCAAAAATGAAGAGTGTTAAGAATAAGATTTGGGTCACTTATTTATACCATTTCACCTTTAACTCTTTGAATTCTGAGCCACGCTTAGCTATCTCTAGTGATGTGTTTGCATAAAGTATCATTGTAGGTAACAAAATTTCTGCCGTAGACAGGGGATCCACTTTATGATAGTTTTGTTTTTGGGTGGTTGAAGCAAACTTTGTATTACAGACAATGTGGTATGATAGAAAAAGCGCTAGATAAAGTAATTAACTTCCATATGCCAGATAACATGCCGCCTGCTATGGTTATACATACCCCCTGTTACTGAGGAAAATAGAATACAAAAAGAGTAGTAAACAAAAAGTTGTAAAACACTCTAGTTTGTTCTTTAATATACAAATGTATAAACTATGTATAAACATATAGGAAACAATAATTCTGCATGAGAAAAATCAAAATTTTATGAGGAAGTAATAGCTGATATTGAAAGAAGAGTGTACGTTTGAAAAAAAGACAATAAAGTTAGTAAAACATCTGTGGAAAGAAAAAACTTCATGCTTGAACATTCATAATGTTTGGGGGTTTCAGTGGGTAATTCAATATGAATGCTGAAACCAGAAAGAGAAAAAATATATAAAGCTAGAGTATTAGATTAGGGGTAGTTTGGGAAAGGCTGTACATACATGTTATGTTTAGGAGTGTTGTAGCAAGCAATTGAATAGCTTTAGACTCAAGGATTTTAAAATGCTTTTAAAGGTATAATGTTGGATATAGAATGAAGAGTGAATTATAGAAGAAGAAAAAAGCCTGGGTAATAAGTTGGAGTTGTTTCAACCAAGCTGGAAAAGATAGTGATGCCCTGAACACTTGGCAATGAGACTAGAGAAGATTTCTAAGAACATATTCAGAGAAGTAATCTGCTGGGCTTACAGTCTGATTTATTATAAGGAAGGTGGAAATAAAGTCTGTTTGGGGCTAGGAACTATAACACAGAGGAAACGTAAAGAAATAGATTAAGATAGTCCAGTTCCCGAAAGATTGCATTTGAAATTATATAGGAATATCTATAGGAAAATATAATCTGGAAAGTTAGAATTTGGATGTGGAGCTATGGAAAGGATTTGGACCTGAATTTACAGATTTTAGTGTCATTGGTTTATGAGAGAGCAGTAAAAGAAATGAGACTTTTCATGGAGAACAGAAAGGCAACATCATTAGTGTGACTTGAATCAGAAAGCCTAGGTTTGAGTGCCAGGCTCTGTCATTAACTAACTCTGTAAACTTGGCTTCCTATTTTTCATAAATAGTTAGATACCTTCTTGACCACTCAGAGTTACTTAAAATATCCAATGAAATAATATGCAAATGTGCTTTGAGAATTCTTAAAATATTTTCTATACTTTTGAGTGTGATATATATTCAATAGCACCCATGTATTAACATGGTCACTGCAGCATTTCAATGATTAATTGGAAATGACCTAAATGACTGTAGGTAGAGATCATTTATATAAAAATAATATCTCAATTTACACGTGGATATTAAAATACTGACTGTAACTTGTGTTGCTAGAGGGATTGTGAAAACACAGTAATTATTTACACTATGACATTGAGGGAAACAAGATAACTAAATTGTACCTCTAACATATTTATTACTCTCTAAAAATCGTTACAGAGGGGAAAGAAGCTGGAAAGAGGTTTTCTAAAATCTTAGCAATTATTACTTTGGGGGGATGATACTATGGGTGAGATCTTTCCACTTTAGTGCAGCTAAACTTATTGGTGGGGGCAAAAGAGTGCAGAGTTTAAATGTTTCTTTAACAAATCGATTCACCTGTGAAGCAAATTTACTTTTAACATGTAAAATCTTAATTTGGTCATATACAGAATCTTAACTCTGAAAATAAATTTTAAATTATCATTCTGCTTCAGTTGTCTCATATTCATCAAGTATAGGTAGTTAACTTAAAACTTCAAGAAACGACCTTTTCCTTGAGTCACAGATTTCATGGCAGCACTGATGACAATGATTATAATGATGATGAAAATGAAGAGACTTTTCTTTTCAGGTCACTGCAGAAGAAAGTGATTACTTTTCCCTTGGAATTTTTAAGGAAATTCTCAGAGATAACCCTGTGTTTTAATTATGTGTGTATATGGCTTACTTGTTCTACTTAACTGTAAACATCACGAATACAGGGTTCCTTCTTACTTATTCTGTGCTTATTGGCAAATGGATGGACTGCAGTAACTCACAACTGCTTGTGTGTATTACAGTAGGTGGAATCAAAAACAAAACAAGAAGTTTTCTGCAAGAGGCCATTTCACTTTCTCCTGTAGGGGACAGATGGGGAAAACACTGCATTTACTTTAGCTGGCTGCTTCTAGTTTCTTTTCATAGATTTTTTTTCTTTCTTGAGGGGAAAAATGTTTCTTTGTTTTTGTTTTTTACGTTTTTTTGATGGGTTCTTTCTAGTGTTCTCTATAAGGCTTTTAAATTTGGTTTTCAGTACAGTAGAATTGCCCTCCAGATATTTTAAGGAGGTTGACTGATAAGGTTTAGTAACAGCTAACATTCTGCATCTTGGCAAAAGCTGGCTGATATTTAGTAAACGTGATAAACAATGATCAGAAGATTAATTTTAAGGAATAGATTTGAGGCGCTCTTGGCAACATGCGTGATGTATGTGACTACAGCCTTGGTGCCAGGAGTGTATTTGTAGAACTTAATTTATGTGGGGGTAGGGCATATATGTTCTCATACTCACAGAACTGTAAGAAAATAGAAACCATAAGAATTTCATTTATAATTATTGTGTAATTTATTATTACAGTTGTAACTCCAGAGACATTAGTATTCAATAAAGTAAAATCTACTAGAAGAATTATAACTCTAGTCCTACTGATGTTATAACATGAATGTGTGAAAAACAAAAGCACTTGGGTTGTGGAATTTCTGCATTAGTACCCAGGAGGGACTTGGTTTACTGCAGCAGAACATGCCTGAGTACTGTCATTCAAAGAAGTACTTTTACTAAAATAGTTCTTGTTTCCTATGCCTTAAATCACATCATGAAATATAACATTGAATAACAGAACACCAGGTCTCAAATCTTATACAGTAAACATTGATAGATGGCAACTTTAGGGTAGATAAATCCTATATACCATGTAATCCTCAGAGCAATAACATGTGTTCCTAGCATATTTCTCTTCAACATAGAATGAAAAAGCAATTCCCTTTTTACAGGTATAAACACTCAGCTATTAACTGAAATCTGTTTTGATAATTTATAAGAAATTAGAGAACAAATTCTCAGTTCATATGATCCAGCATAATTTATATTTTTTCTTCATTATTTAAGAATTTTAAGGGTATTTTGTCTCCTATTTTAAGTTACTCATTTATTTAAACAATAATTATTGAGATATTGCTATGTGTAAATTACTTATCTTTCTAGGGGAGTTGGATATTTATAATCTTATTGATAGTTTAATTTACAAATCTCATTATTTTACATTTAAATGTTATGTTTAAAATAATATGTTTGTTGTAAAAAAGTTCAAGTAGTACATTATTGTGAAATTAAAAATAGCACTCTCTAGTCACACCAGCAACCTTTATTAAAATATTTATATAATTGTTTTTATGCTAGTGATATCATATGATACGTATTATTTTGCATCTTATTTTGCTTCTCTCCAGTAGTAAATAATTTACATTTCAGTAAATAAAAATGAAATTTTGTTTGTTTTTTAGATAGCTGACTAGTGTTCCTTCTTATGATATTAACTACTTCTCTATTTACCTAGTAACAATTTTTCTCTGGCTGGTACCAACCAATGAAAGAAACAATAATTATTTTTCAAGTTCTTTGTTAATAGACTTTTTCTTTTACCTATCAATACATCTAGATTCAGTACCTTACTTTATTTCCTAGCTTATATAACCATTATTTCAAGACCAGATTATCATCTCACATGTATATGGACTGCAATTTTTTCCTTCTAATCTACTCACCCATAGCATCTTACCTTTCATCTTACCTGTACATGGCTACCAGGATCATGATATTAGAGCACCAGGGTAACCAATAACTTTTTATTCACTACTCAATGAAATGCACACCTACTGTAAAATTCAGTACTTTTTGGTATCTGCCAATTTGATGTTCCATCCCTTCTCCTTACACAAACTTTCTATTTCTAGTCAAACTAGACTCTATTCCTATATTTAATAACATGATATGTTTTTCTGCCCCAATATTCCTGTTTATCTTGAGCACTGAAATCTTTACTATCTTTTAAACTATAGTTCAAATTCTAGACCCTTTTGGGAGTCTTTCTTCCCCCTCATTTTTATCAATATGCCAATAACTTAGTCCTCACTTTTCTGGGCTATCATAGCAAACTGTTTAAGGCCACGTAATCTTGGTATGTTACCAGAAACATAAAATTTAGTAGGAAGGATAACCATATCACACATGACTATACTATAAAACTCAGAATGTGATACATGTTTCTCACACGTCCCATTGATTTCATGTATATGTGCTTGTGCATGTAAGTGGTAAATATTATGGTGATAATAATTAAATTTTACTGAATGTTTATTACTTGTATTAGGTTGGTGCAAAAGTAATTGTGGTTTCTGCCATTACTTTTAATGGCAGAACCCACAATTACTTTTGCACCAAGCTAATACTGGACATCATACCAAATACTCTAGGTAATCATCTCATTTAATCCTTGCAATAAGCCCACAAGATAGTTCTATTGTTTTTCTTATGTTACAGATGAGGAAATAGGGTGCAATGGTTCAGGTACTAATCTAAGGTCACATAGCTACTACATAATAAAGCCAGAATTTGAATCCAGGTTGCCAGAATTTCTAAACTGCATTATATTTCTTTTCATAAAATTTGTATGTTCGATCAATAAAACAGTCTTTGGAAGAACTAAATTGGCAGCCTATGACCCATAGCCCATGACAAAAGAAGATGTATGGGAATGCCATTAAAGTCAAGCCATGAGAAAACATTATCCTCTAGAGACTGATAATTAACTAATAATGACATGTCATTACTTAATAGCTAATTAAAAGAATCATATTCTCAAAGTATTAGGTAAATTGCTCACTAATTTAATTAAAAGGCTTTTTTTCCAGGCCTCGAAGGTCTAGATAGCTTGTCATTTTTCTTTCCTGTTGCCCCATTCATTCTGAACCTAAAAGGATATAATTCTTCATTGAAGGATATTGGCCACAAATGGGCAATTCATCTTTCTTCAAAGTGAATTATATTTCATGTCCTTCTGGAAAATTTAATCATTAGGGCAAATTTTTCCTGTATTTACTCTTTCTTGGGAAACCATATGTTTGTCAGAATGAATGACCACTTTCCACAAAATATTTTCTTGGATATGAATTATAGTAGCCTCTTCATTTATCTCTCTGCCAGCAGTTTCATCATCTGTATCTGTTGACTATGGTTGCTGTAACAAATTACCACAAGCTTAGTGGCTTAAAACAACGCAAATTTATTTTCTTATTGCTCTGTAGTTAAAAGTCCCAAATGGGCTAAAACCCATGTGTCAGTAGGGTTGCTTCCTTTCTGGAAGTTTGAGGGAAGAATGTGTATTCTTGTTTTTTGTTGAGTTTTCATATTGCTTCACTCCAATATCTTCTACGACTACCTGACTAATCCAGGATAATTTTTCCATCTCAGGGTCCTTAACAATATCTGTACTTCCCTTTTGCCATGTAAGGCAACATATTCACTGAGTCAGGGGACTAGGATGTGGACATCTTTGTTGGGTCATTATTCTACCTACCACACTATTCCTCATTTTCATCTATTCTCCAAATCATTATCAGAGTAGATTTTCTCAAATGAACATTCATATCCATATGCAAGCTTTTTCCATAGCTTACCCTTTCACACATTGCATACAAGGTGCTCCTATTCCACCATTCTTACTGAACTATTTTTGTTTCCACTTTCATTCCTTCAAACATTGAGATTTTCATAGTCTCCTTTTGTTTCTTCTTTTTGTGGCATGGGGGATATTCAAGTACAAAATGAAAAAATATGCTATACAAGTTCTAAAAGGGCTGTAACACTAGGCTGCTCCCTTTGCCAATTTCCTCCTCTTTGATCACCTTTAAAATTCCTATTCCTTCTTCAAGTATTAGCTCAAGGGTTATCTTTTTTATATCATTTTTTCTCTGACTCTTCCCAGGGAGTATTCTCTGCCCTCTCTCCTTGATCCATCCTGAGTGTTCAGTATACATAATGTCTAGGAATACCGTTAAGTAGTTTATCCTGGTGTACAGATGCTAGGGAGTGCTGATAGTTGCGTCACAGCTGGCTTGGGAAAGCTATATCCAAAGACCTATAGGGAAACCATAATCTCAAATTGTGCATAGGGTGATTAGCTTTGACTATAAGAAAGATCTTTATTGACAAATATAGCAGCTGCTGAGGACTATGTAAGAAAGTCATCTTGGATTATCTACTCCTGTTTCTGCCCTGAAACACCTGGCTTAGTGCCTATTTAGAGAAGTCTATCATCCACTCACCTGCCAATGTATTACATCACTAGAGTTGGGATTCAGAATTTAGGTCAGGGTATGCTTATGTGGCATCAGAACCCCACCTTTTCTTCTCCTTTCTAGGGCCTGTGATGTTTTGTCTTTTAAATACGAAGAGCAGCTGCCTTAGTGCCTTCAGTCTGAATGTTTCCCTTTCTTAAACTTCAACTGAAAAGGGATGGCTGCATTTCATTTTCTGGACAATAAGGTTGTTTGCCTACACTCCTATGAGCAGATATTCTCATTGCTTTCTAACAGACATGGCTTCAGGTCCACCACTCATGGTTAGGGATCAAGGTAATTATGGTGTTTCTCAAATATCAAGGCAAACTTCTGGTAATGGCCTGACTATAGAAAAATGTAAAAGATGACAGCAGCAGCAATAAGTTCAATTTCTTGCAGGGTCCTTTACTATAGCATGTGTTTATTCATCTGCAACTAGCGGATGGTGATTTTCTTAAGGTAACACAATTTATTTTCTTCATGGAATCTTTAGACCTCAGTAAGATATCTGAAACAAAAGGATCCTGATTTGTGTAATTCCACTACTTATAGTACATTTGTATTCTAGCTGGCTGTAAATTAAACTGGTATCTTTGTTCAAGTAGCATGGTAGGGAATTGGAATGAATGGCAATCAAAATTGAAGTTAGAAGGCAAATGGCCGAAAATAGTCAAGATAACCCTGAAAAAGTAAGGTGGGATGATGACTTCTCTTACTAAATAAGGAGATTTGTCATAAACTTTTAAGAATCTAGGCAGGTTGTTATTACGGGGCAGTCAGATAGGGCACATACACAGGGAAATTTTATACGTGTTATATAGTCATTAGAGACCGATGAGAAAGAGGATATCTATACAATACATGATGCTGAAACAACTGCTTATCTGAGAGAGAAAGGAAGGAAAAGAGGAAAAAAGAAAGGAAAGGAAAGGAAAGGGGAAAGGAAAGGAAGGGCAGGGAAGGCAAGGGAAGCAGAAAGGAAATAAAGAAGGGAAAAAGGAAGGGTCGGGCGTGGTGGTTAATGTCTATAATCCTAGCCCTTTTGGAGGCTGATGCAGGTGGATAACTGAAGCTCAGAAGTTCGAGATCAGCCTGAGTAACATGGCAAAACCATATCTATGCAAAAAATACAAAAATTAGCGGGGTGTGGTGGCAGATGCCTGCAGTCCTAGCTATTCAAGAGGCTGAGGTGGAAAGATCACCTGAGCCCTGGAGTTTGGGGCTGCAGTGAGCTGTGATCATGCCACTGCATTCCAGTCTGGGTGACAGAGTGAGACTCTGTCTCAAAAATAAATAAATAAATAAAAGAAAGAAAAGAAAGAAAAATAAAGAAAGATAAACTGGGTCCTTACCTCACAGCATACATAAGGTATTACCAAGCTTCAGTATAAAAGGAAAACCATAGAACATTTAGAGTAAAAGATGAGATAATGTGTCTATAAATCTGGAGTAAGGAAGTATTGGCGTGCGCATACACACACACCCCTAACCAAAAACGGAAAGATAAAGAAATTATAGCAAATTAAAATTAAGAGTTTCTGCACATCAAAAGAAATAATAAATTGGGTGAAAAGAAGGAAATAAAAGCACAAAGAATTATAATTTAGAATAAATAATGATCTCCAAATTTGTAAGAGGAAGGCTTTGGATCCAATAAAAAAATGCAAACATGTATCAGCTGGTCACTGCCACAACAGTGCTGTACAACAAGCAATCTTAAGTGTTCTGTGGCATACAAGAATAAGCTAATGTGTCTGTGGGGTGCACCAGGGCAACTCTGACCATGTCTCTCATTCCAGTGCCCAAGGTGGAAAGTGATAAATAGTGGCTACTTGTGATATAGATGAATGCTCCCCATGATATAGCTGAATGCTCAAGAGGCCAGCCCAAATACCCATGCACGTCACCATTCACATCACTTTCATTCACATCATATTGGCCAAAACAAGTTATTTAACCAAGTTCAGAGTAAAGAGTCTTTCTCTTCATTTTCTAGAAAGTAAAGACATGGACAGGAATTTTAGAAAGTAAAATTAAGAGTAGGAAGCTGAGAGTGATCAGTAGTAGCCACTATTTCACTTCTTGTAATAGTGCTATATAGCCACATCCTTGTTGAAGAGGCTGCAACCAGGATGTGGCCATATAATACTAGTACAGGGAAATGAAAATCTGAAGCAAGAATCATGCAGCTGCATACATGAACAGGGATTTTAGAGAATAACAACACAAGTGAGGAGTAAACTGAGTAAATACAAGAAAATTGCTTAAGCTCGTTAGCAATTAGAAAAATAGTTAAAAATAAAAATAGATAGCAATTTGCACCTATCAGCTTGCTAAAATATGAAAAGTTAAACATTAAGTGCTACCCGACTTTGCTGCAGACCTCAGCAGCAGGCTTGCCACAGTGAACCCCAATAGTAGGCTGTCCCAGTAGCCCCAGGCTCTAGGATGGTCCCCAGAGACTCAGGCTCTAGACTGTTGTCAGCACCAGGCCAGCTCCTACAGCCCCAGGATTGAGGCCCATTCATGAGGACCCAGGCTCCAAGTTCACTTCAGCACCAGTGGCAGTACCCACAACCCCAGACTCCAGGCCAGTCAAAAGATAACAGGTGTTGGCAAGAATGTAGAGGAAAATGAAGGTGTGGACACTGTAGGTGGTAATGTAAATTTATGGAGACATTATAAAAAACAGTATGGAGGTTCCTCGAAAGTTAGTAATAGAACTACCATATGATCCAGAAATTCATTCCTGGTATTTATCTGAAGAAAATGAAATCAGTATGTTGAAGAGATGCCTGCATTCCCATATTCATTGCAGCATTTTTCATGATAGCCAAGATGTGGAATCAACCTAAGTGTCTGTCAGTGGGCAAATGAATAAAGACAATGAGACACATACACACACACACACACATACACACACACACACACACGCACACACAATGGGAATTTATTTGGCCTTGAAAAGAAGGTCTTATCATTTGCACGTTTTCAACAACATAAATGAATCTACAAAACATTATGCTGAGTGAAATAAGCTAGGCACAGAAAGACAAATACTATATTATCTCACTTGTATGTGGAATCTAAAAAAGTCAAACTCATAGAAGCAGGGAATAGAAGGGTGATTGCCAGAGGCTGCAATGTGGGAGAAATGAAGAGACGTTGGTCGCAGGGCACAGTTTCAGGTAGGCAGCATGAATAATTCTGGAGAGCTAGTGTGTAGGATAGTGACTAAAATGAAAAATATCGTATTATATAGTTGGAATTTGCTAAAAGCATAGATCTTATTCTCACCATTTAAAAAGATAAATATATGAGGTGATAAATTTATTAAAGCATATCAAAATGTAAACATTTCACAATGTATACACATATCAAAACATCGTGTTGTGCACTGAAATTATATATAATATATATTTGCCAATTTTACCTCAATAAACCTGAAAAAATAAAAATTATTTGTAAAAATAAAAGAATTTACATGCTGGCAAAGATACAGAACAATAGAAATTCTTTTGCATTGCTGGTAAGTATGTACAATTTCTCAACATCTTAGCACAACAATTTGGCATTATCTACTAAAGTTGAGCGTGCACATACCCCACAATTCAGCAGTTATACCCCTGGTTGTATATGCACATGAAAGTCTTGGCATGAATGTACTCCTGGAAACACATGTAAGAAATTTTACAATAGTTTTGTTTATAACATACACACACAAACATGCAAACGGAAAGCAAACCAAAAATACTAGGAATGATTTTGGTGTTTATCATAGAAGAAGAGGTAAACAGATAAATACATTGTGGAAAATTCATGCAGATTCTATTCAGGAAGTGAAAATGTAGAACCATCTCTACATATATTAGCATGGATGTAATTCACTAATATAATGCTGAGTGATAAAGTGATAAAATGGCATGATTCCATGAGAACACATGGACATATACAGGTGATCAACACACACTAAGGCCTTTGGAGGGTGGAGGGTGGGAGGAATAAGAAGGTCAGGAAAAATAGCTAATGGGTACTAGGCTTAATACCTGGGTGATGAAATAATCTGTACAACAAACCCTTATAACACAAGTTTACTTATGCAACAAACCTGCATTTGTCCCCTGAACTTAAAATAAAAGTTTAAAAAAATAGAAAATGAAATAGTTTATTATTTAAGAATATATAAAGTAAAATATTTCACTTATGCATGTTACAGAAAGAATAAAATATAATAAAGTTGAAATATGAGTATTCATTGTATTCATTGAAATATGAGTTGATTTGAATATGAGTATTCATTTAAGCTGATTAAAATATGAGTATTCATTTAGCATATTAATAATCAGGGAGGTATCATCTCTATCCCCATTAAAAATAATTTTTAAAACACCACCACCTCTTTGTTCATTTTGTTTCAAGTGATGTACGGCAATTCTCTTATTATTTTAAAATATTTAACTGACAAAGATTGAATATATTTAAGGTATACAAACAATGATTTGATATACATATACATTGTGTAATGATTACCACAATCTGATTAATACATTCATCACCACCCATGTCATTCTTTAAGGAGTCCTGGTTAGTCTTCTGTGTCTCATTTCCACAGTCTCCAATTACAGCTACCTTTTCCTTTTCTTTAATGGTCCTTTGAGATTTTTAGCTCAAATGTGTTCTCTATCCTTTTCCAGGCAGGTCTATCAGTCCCATGAGTGAGTTACTTCCAACGTGTGAACTACATTTTCAGGGTCTCGTGCTACTTAATAGACTTGCAGGGCCAGCTATTTTATAACAGGGCACCAAGCTCATTAGGGAAGGAGAACTGTTCCTACTGTGTTATTGATGGCCAAAATTTATGGAGTCTGCTTTGCAGGTCACAGATCCATCATCTCATATACACACTATCCTATCTCCCAGAGTTTTATTTTCCTCCAGGGCATTTTGCTGATAGCTTCATTCTTCCAAAATGTATTTGTCACATCAGCTGCTGACACTGGAATGCAGGCTTCAAGCCACATATAATGTGAGATTTATCTACAGTCTCTTTTTATTCTTTTGGACTAATCACCATAACTGAACTTTTATGTGGAAAAGAAAGCAATGAAAGGAGTGGTTTGCATTGCTAAGATAGAAAAGAAATCTTTGAACAACGTATGCAGGCATGTTTATAAATGAATACTAGTCAAACAGAGAACAAAAGGAACACACACTTTTAGAAAGTTTCCTTCAGCGGAACTTTCTTTATAATGAAAAAGTGTTGGTAACACAAGACTGTATCATGCTTTACTATATTCAAACTTCCTTATCCTAAAGGTTTCCTATTCTATCTGGCTAGAAATTCTTGAACATGTAATCAAAACACACTGATGAATATACAATCAGAGTGTTTAAAAAAGGGTTGCACCACACATTTCTCCTTTGATGCTCTAGGTCCTTTTTCCATCACCCAGAAACCAGATCTTGAAAGTTTGTCTGAAAAATTAACAGAATAACAAAGCTAACTCTGTACCTGGAAAGGAAGAAAGATGCTCAACTATTGGAAATTTTCTTTTGCTCTGCTCCGAGTAACCAATAAACACACAGGACCGCTGTGGCATATTTATACTATTAGTGATGGCCAGACCAATCACAACCAAAGTACTTGCAGCTGTTCTTTCTTCTAGCAGGTGAAAGTGACTGTCCTCTCTCAAGCATATTCTAGGGAAGTTCTAGGGAAGTTAATCATAGTTTTTCCCTCAGTGTTGAGTCAAGCAGTAAAAAAGCCCCATGCCCTTCCAGTTATGGTTATGAGCATGTTGGTTTGTTACACTGTGTTTTCTAGTTCTAAAATCCAGATGAAATAAAAGTGCAGCAAGAGCAGTGAACTCTAAAATGCAAATCTTTTGTCAGAAAGTTTGGTGTGAAGTCCTGGCTCACATTTCAGTTGTGAGACCAAGCAATTCACCAAATCCCTGCAGGCTTCCCTTTCTGCATCTTTAAAGGAAGCTGTGTGAATTACATTACCTGTGATATTTCATCCAGAGCTAAACACTGGGATCATTATCACTGTGTTCCTAAATAACAGTCATGGTTCTAACCAGTGGTAAACTCCCCATTGTTTAGACATCCTTCCACACCTATTCATTAAATAATTATTTAAAAATTCATGATCTGCAAAATATTGCTTGCTTTTTAGAAGGACCAGAGGCTCTGCTCTAAAAGCATGTGACCATCACATAGCTACCTTTAAAACAGGTGTTTGATGCAACATAGGAGAGTTCCATTTTATCCTTCTGTTTTTTTCCCTCCTGGATATTGTCATTTTTTAAATGCTATTCTGTCTATTTGTTTGCCAAAAAAGTTTACCTATTTCAAGGTTGTAATAAGTGGATAGATACCTTGCTTTGATATAGCAAACTGAGCCAAACATTCAGCGTAAGTTATCTTTGGACGTGGGTTTTAGACGTTCACCACCTTTACTAAAATCAGTCAGAAATTTCTAAAGATCATATGCAGCCCCAAAAAGGAAGATTAAACTCAACATACCAGGTTGTCATATTGAAACCATGATTTGTATTTTTCAGTTTAAGAGTATTGTCCCAATATCTCTATTTTACATCTCCTCACTCTGTGTACTTTCTATGTATTTTTCTCTCTGAAAAGCTGTGAATTAATTACAAAGAGGGAAAGTTCAATTAATCTCACCTCATTAAATACAGCTCTCCAGCCCACGCTGAGCATAAGCTCTATTGCTTCTGAAGAAGCAGCCACTCAGCATTTGAGTCTGACATGATACGATTTTCTTCTTCTGGTGTGTGGGGATAACTATGGGTCCAGAAATTACTATGGCAATGTCAGTGAATGATGGATTTATGAAAATTGGAATATGTATGCACAGTAGATAATATTTGGTTTTGATCCTGAAGTAAACGTAAGTGGCTTCAATTATCATAGTAAATTTTCTTGTTACTCAGTTATTTTAAGTGGATCCTTCCAGATAATGTATCTATTATAGCACCTCATGTGCTTTGCTAAAGCCTTGGTTGATGAAACAGTTTCATTGTACCTCCCTTGTAATAGAATATGTATTCGTTTTCTTTTTCTTCATCTTCCGCTTCCTGTAAAATAAAACTGTAATATGAGACATTATGTATTTTGTTGTTTTATTCTAGAGCTGAAAGTTGGTAATTCTTTCAAGTCTGTTTAATGAAGAGCAGCAGATAGGATTGGTCAAGTCCCTGTTATTCACTATTCTCCAGTTGTATCCCTTAAAGGTCAGATTCTAACCTTTATATAGGAAATCAGTACCTATGACTGTATTGATTTGTTGGACTTCTGGTAGAAAATAACTTACTATTAAATCAGATATTTCTTCTTCCTCTCTGCATTATAATAAAAACACTTTCATTTTTACTTTTAAAACACTTTGTAAAACATCAAAAATCTTGCATAAAATTAGAAATTTTTACTATAGAATTTAGTTGTTTTCATTTTTAATTATTTTGAGACAGATTAATGTAATATATGAGATAATTTAGGGAAATATATGAAAATTTTATGTATTTCAATATGTATGTTATAAACTTAAACAAGTTCATCTAATTCATATTTTCATAGATATTATTTAAACTGAAATATTTAAACTGGCATAGAGATACAAATAATAAGCAAATACAGTACATGGCATATGGAGCAATAGCAAAAGTAATGGAGATGATTCAACAATCTTACCATTTTAAGAAATGCTCGTATAAAAATCTTAATGATCACCTTGGTCTAACATATTATTTTGTAATGAGAAGTAGATGCTAAAAGATCTGAAGCAAATTTTCAGAGGTCAGAGAACAAAGAGCAGATTAAGGAATGCATGAGAAAGCTGACAGAGTACTCATAATACACCAAGAGTCATACACTCGCAAGAGCAAATGAAGACAGAAGACCTTTGCAACTTCCCTGTTCTTTAGACAAACTATTTGCTTTGTTCATCTACAAGGCCTCCTGCACAACAAATAAATATATCTACCTAAATAAACATGGGAAGGTATTCCTGCTATTTTACCTGTCCCTCTTCCATGGTAACAGCTTATTCAATAACTTTGGATATAACCTTCGGATTTATAGATCAGTTTTTCATTAGTTAATATTTTCCATTTCCTCTTGTGATTATGCCCTTTTGATAATGAATGATTTTTATTGATACACAATGTTTGTATATATTTATAGGGTACATGTGATATTTTCTTACATACATAGATTGTGTAATGATCAAGTCAAGGTATTGAGAATATTCATGACCTCAAACATTTACCATTTTAATGTATTAGGAATATTTCAAATCCTTTCTTCTAGTTATTTTGAAATATATAATATATGGTTGTTAACTCTAGGCACCCTACTTTGCTATTGAACATTAACCCTTATTTCTTCTGTGTGGGTGTGGTGGCTCATGCCTGTAATCCCAGCACTTTGGGAGGCTGAAGCGGGTGGATCAGGAGGTCAGGAGATGGAGACCATCTTGGTCAACATGGTGAAACTCCATCTCTACTAAAATACAAAGTTAGCTGGGAGTGGTGGCGCGCGCCTGTAATCCCAGCTACTCGGGAGGCTGAGGGAGGGGGAATCGCTTAAACCTGGGAGACGGAGGTTGCAGTGAGCCGAGATCATGCCACTGCACTCCAGCCTGGCAACAGAGCAAGACTCCGTAACAAAAAACAAAAATCTTATTTCCTTAACAAGCTGTAGGTTTGTACCCATTAACCAAACTGTCTCCATCCCCACCCCCAACTCACACCCCCTTCCCAGACTCTGGTAATTATCATCCTACTTTCTATTGCCATCAGGTCAACTTTTTTAGCTCCCACAGATGAGTGAGAACATGTGGTATTTGTCTTTCTGCACTTTGGCTTATCTCACTTAATATAACAAACTCTAGTTCCATCCATATTCTGCAATGACAGGATTTTCTTCTATTTTATGACTGAATAGTATTCCATTGTGTATACATACCACATTTACCTTATTCATTCATCCACTGTTGGATACTTAGATCTCATATCTTTGTGGTTGTGAATAGTGCTGAAATAAACATGAGTGTGGAGATATCTCTTTGAAATACTGATTTTCTTTCTTTTGTATAAATACTTAGTAATAAGATTGCTGTGTTGTATGATAGTTCTATCTTTAGTGTTTTGAGAAATTTATGTACTGTTTTCTATAATGACTGTACTAATTTACATTCAAACCAATAATGTATAAATTACCTTCTCTCTATGTTCTCACCAGCATCTATTATTTTTGTCTTTGTGACAACAGCCATTCTAACTGAGATAAGATGTTTCTCAGTGTGGTTTTTATTTGCATTATTCTGATGTTTAGTGGTGTTGAGCATTTTTTCATATATATATCTTGGCCATTTATATGTCATTTTTTTGAGAAACATCTGCTCATGCTCTTTGCCCCCTTTTTAATGGAATTATTATTATTAATTGTTATTATTATTATTTTACTGTTGAGTTGAGTTTCGTGAATGTCTGTATATTAGTCCCTTGTCAGATTAATAGTTTGCAAATATTTTCTACCATCCTACATGTTGTCTCTTTTCTCTGTTGATTGCTTCCTTTGCTTTGCAAAATCTTTTTAGTTTAGTGTGCTCTTAATTGTCTTTTTTTTTTTTTTTTTTTTTTTTTGGCCTGTGTTTTTGAGGTTTTAGCCATAAAGTCTTTGCCTGAAACAATATCCTGGAGTGTTTCATCTATATTTTCTTCTAGTAATTTTATAGTTTTGTATGTGGTGACAGATAGAGGTTAAGTTTCATTCATTTCATTAGGTTAAATTTCTTGAGTTTTGTATGTGGTGACAGATAGAGGTTAAGTTTCATTCTTCAGCATATGAATATCCAGTTTTTCAGCACCATTTATTGAAGAAGGTGTCCTTTCCCCAATGTATGTTCTGGGAGCCTTTGTTGAAAATCGATTGGCTGTAAATTATGTGGATTTATTTCTTGCTTATCTATGCTATTACACTGATGTATGTGTCTGTTTTTATACCAATACCATGCTGTTTTGATTACTGTAAGCTTGTGTTATATTTTGTGGTTAGGTAGTACACCTCCAGCTTTGTTCTTTTTGGTCAGGAATGCTTTCACTATTTAAACTATTTATAGGTTCTATACAAATTTTAAGATTTTTTTCTATTTCTGTGAAAATTTTCATTAGCTTTTTGATAGGTATTGCATTGAATCTGTAGATTGCTGTATAGTCATTTTGACAGTATTAATTCCTACAATCCATGAATATGGTATGTCTTTCATTTGTGTCCCTTCAATGTCTTTTACCAGTGTTTTATGGTTTTCCTTGTACAGGTCTTTCACCTCCTTTTTCCTCAGTAGTTAATATATTTTGTAGTGGTTATAAATGGGATTGCCTTATTTATTTTTAATTGATTATTGGTGTACAGAAATGCTACTGAGTTTTCTACGTTGATTTTGTATCCTGTAAATTTACTGAAATTTTCAGAGCAAAGAGTTTTTTTCATTGGAGTCTTTATGTTTTTCTAAATATAAAAATACATTATTTGCAAACAAGGACAATTTGACTTCTTTTCCAATTTGGATTCCTTTTAGTTCTTTCTCCTGCCTGACTGCTCTGGCTAGAACTTCTGAAACTATGTTTAATAGGGGTGGTAAAAACGGGTCTCATTATCTTATTCCAATTCTTAGAAGAAAGGCTTTCTGCTTTTTCTCATTCAGTATGATGTTAGTTTGTCATATATAACCTTCATTATATTGAGTATATTTCCTCCATGCCTAGTTTACTGAGAATTTTTGTCATGAATGGATGATACATTTTATTGAATGATTATTTTGCATTAACTAAGAAATCATATGCATTTTGTCCTTCATTAAGTTGATGTAATGGTTCATGTTTATTGATTTGCATATGTTGAGACATCCTTGCATCCCTGGAATAAATTCCACTTGATCATGATGTATTATCTTTTGATGTGCTGTTGGATTCAGTTTGCTAGTATTTTGTTGAGGATTTTTGCATATACATTCATCAGGGGGTGGAGTTTTTTTTTTGTTGTGTACTTTTCTGGTTGTGATATAGGATTGTGCTGGCCTCATAGAAAGAGTTAGGGAGAATTCCTTCTCTAAAATTTTTGGAATTAGCTGTAAAGAGCATCAGTAGTATCTTCCTCACTGACTTGGGCTATTGTTAGTGGAGACTGTGTGAGGCTTTTCTGGGACAAAGACACCAAGTGAACCATTCCTCAGGCCCCAGTGCTGGCAGCAGTGAGCTGAACATGCTTGTCCTTGGACTCCCAGGGAGCATACACAAACACTGGTGTTTGCAGGCTGAGGCAGGCCAATTCTTAGCCCTCCAAATGGCTTGTTCAGATGCTGGCAGTGGCAGTGGTAGATTGGGAGGGTGGATAGATCCTTGGGCCCCTGGGCAAGATGCATTATGTGTGCAGTAGGGATGATGGGACAACCCTGGGCTCCCAGCCAGCAAGTACTGGTAGCAATAGTGGCTGCGATGGGCTGAACAGACCAATCCCCCAGGCTCTCAGGGGTTGCACGAAGGTGAATGTTGGTAGTGATCATGGCAGCAGGCTGTGTGGGTCTGTCCTCAGGCTGTTGAGAGGAGTGCACAGATGCCAGAGGTGGTGGAGGGGGTGGGGCAATCCCCAGGCCTCTGGACAGTGTGCTTGGGCACTGATATCAGGGGTTTGGGGACTATTGTTGGGTCCCCTGGTGGTATGCATGCACAACCAGGGCAATAGATGGATAAGAGGATCCTAGGCCCGTGGGTGGCATGCTCAGGATAAGCAGACCAGTACTGAGGCCATGTGGTGATGTGCTTGGGCACCTGCTGTGGTGGGCATGGCAGGTGATTCTCATCCCCAGAACCCCAGGCAGCATGCTTCGGTGGCAGTAACAACAGTGGTGGTGGGAGGGGGGGAGAGCCTGTCCTCAGGGAATGTGCATACGTCTGTGGGCCATGCTGCTGACTGGGAGTGCATTGTGGTCAGTAGCAGCAGCCCCAGGTACGCAGTGCCCAGGCTCCAGGGAGTACACACTTTAGCTCCTTGTCCCAGCAGCAGATTACATGGTGTGCTGCACTGCTCATTCCCAGGTGGTGAGATATTGTGTATACTAGAGTGCCGGGGACTTTGCTGCTTTGCTGGGTCCAACCTGCAATGTGTCACTGCAGCTCTTTGCATGGACACAGAAGGATGTCAGTGGGGCCCCAGGGATGTGGAGAGGTAGGGGCGGTTGGGTCCCAAGGCCAAATGCAGTCTGGCGAGGGCTGGGCCCTTAAAATGGTACATGCTTCAGCTTTTTGGGCCTGAAGGGGTGTGTGGTACCCAGTTTGAGCTCTGTCTCTGGAGTAGTGTTATTGCATGGATGCCAGGAATCTTCCTATGGTAGTCTCAGAGCCTTCTGGGTCAAGGGACTTTCCTGTGGCTAGGATTGCAGGAGTCCATGGTGGGAATGTAGACTGCTGTGGCGGATATTTCACTTATCCTTTCCCCACACTGGGGGAGCCTCTCCAGACTCCCAGCCAATCCTGGCCAGGCTGGCTGCCATCTCATTTCCTTCTCCTCCTGTGCCTCAGGTGTTTCCTGTCACTTCTGTCCTGAATTCCAGTGTTCTCTCTTAGATGCTCTATTTAAAGCGTGATTATATATGGGCTATTTTGGTTTTTGTTGTTGTTGCTGAGTAGGATAGTGTTGGGTGCCTCTAGTCAGCCATCTTGAAGACCAGTCTATCATGATGACTTTAATCTGCTCTTATACAGTCTTAAATAAGACACTGCTTCATGGAATTAAATGTATTCATAGTGCAAGAATGTTCTTTAAATCTTTCTTAGTAAGGAGTGTTGAATTTCCCTCCAATTTGATACTGCAATTGAATACCAACTCTAGGCCAGAGAGGGCAGTGGGAACCTGTTTCTGTTACTGGCTTTGAGAGTGAGCAAATCTGGAAACACTTTAATCACACAATAATATAGTGTGTTTAGGGGGAGACTTAACTCCCCAGACTCCTGTAAAGTTACAGAGCTAGTCAAGCAAGTTGTTCTAACTCAGTCTCTAGAGTGTAGTGAAAATCCCTCTGGAGAAGAAGGTTATTGCTACTAATTAGACCTTACAAATTGAGAGAGCCAGAAAATCTGGACTAGCAGGCAGCTTTAGTATTGGTGATTGTTGACTACTTCTGAGTTGAGCACTAAATAGTAACAACATAATAGAACACGGTGTAATAACTTCTAAAATAAGAAAATAGAAAAAGAAAGGAAATTCTAAAAAATCTCACAAATGTAAAGAATTTTTAGACTCTTAATCTTACCAGGTAACTATACCATAGACTTTTTTTTCTTTTTTTTTTTTTTGACAGAGTCTTTCTCTGTCACCCAGGCTGGAGTGCAGTGGCACGATCTCAGCTCACTGTTACCCCAGACTCCTGGGTTCAAGTGATTCTTCTGCCTCAGCCTCCCAAGTAGCTGGGATTATAGGTACATGCCAGCACGCCGGGCTAATTTTTGTATTTTTAGTAGAGATGGGGTTTTACCATATTGACCAGTCTGGCCTGAAACTCCTGACCTAAGGTGATCCACTCACCTTGTCCTCCCAAAGTTCTGGGATTACAGGTTTGAGCCACTGCGCCCAGCCTATACCATAGACTTTTGAGCCACCCATGACTGACAAAGTCTTTTTCTACAATAAAACTTTTTTCCTGTTTTAGATAGAAACAAGGAAATTCTCCTGCTTTTTTTTTTTTTTTTTTTTTTTTTTTTGTCCTTTAAAGGACTTCTAGGACTCTTCAGAGACCAAGAAGTTGGCTGAAAGTCTAGAATGTGATGCGAAGCTAAATACCAATCACAGGACCCTCTATCATCCTCAAGGTTAGAAACATCCACATCAAGCAGTTAATTGCTACTTCTGTAAGTCTGTGTTCTGCTCTCTGAAAACTGCCCCTCTGACTTTAACTGGGGTAATGGAGAAGAAAAAACAATGAGAAGAGTCCTTCAGCGCTTATCATACAACACATGAAATAGTGCTCTTATTTTTTTAATCTCTGGGCTGGACCATACTGGTGGGACACTTTGGGTCTCTGGATTGATCTCCTGCAAGAGCCAGATGGAGACTGAAATGTCTCTCATGATAAGGCAGGAGAACAACTGTGAGTGTTAGGGGAAGTTCATTCTGGCATGCTGGCCTGAATTCGCAGAGATCTGTTCCACACCACTTCAGATCTTCTGAAATATGCAGTTGTCTTAGAATTATTACTGACTAAATAAATAAAGATTTTTTTAAAA
The DNA here is from genome assembly GCA_036589455.1 of Ateles fusciceps. Taxonomy (NCBI): domain Eukaryota; kingdom Metazoa; phylum Chordata; class Mammalia; order Primates; family Atelidae; genus Ateles; species Ateles fusciceps. Next base: position 10,684,891 of record JAZHEH010000091.1, on the reverse strand, counting down.
GTACTCACTTGGATTGACTATTGCCTTTTCCCTCATATAGCTTAAATGAGAATGTGATAAGGATTACCATAATTTCTTTAAATGATATTTTGAAGTAATTCCTAGTTGAAAATGTGGAGAAGTAAGCATGCCTTCTGGAAGGCAGTTTGAGTTTGTGAGCAGGATTTGAACATTCTATATTGTTTGAGTCACTGCTTCTTCTCTTGTTCCTACTTTCATCTCAAAGAGACTTTTAAAAAAATTGTTTATTTGTATGTGTTCCTATGTCTCAATGTGCTTCTATACAAAGTTCACAGGCAGAGCAGTATGTCTCACGTGTTAGACAGTATAATAAAGCTGGGAAGCTGTGGCTCCGTCCAGACTGGTTTAGGTCATCTCCAAATGCCATGAAGTTGAGCCTAAATCCTAAAGCAAAAGGAGGACTGACTTCCTTCATCTGAAAGGTGGGCATTTTTAGCAAAATAGTTTTTCTCTCCAGGCTTCTTGGCAACAGACTGGCATCTCCATGTAAGATGGATGATGCGATTAACATAATTAAGTCTGTAGACACCCAGGGGGATGGCCCTGTTAGGCAACAGTTACTGATATTTCCATGTGCTTGCCTGCCTCTTTCTAAGGCATCTATTTTATGTCAAATTGTCTAATTTTACTCCCTGGGCAGGTTTGCGAGCTGCGTTTGCTGTAATTGAGAAAGAGTGCTGTGGGTGATTCACAGAAGTCAACACAGAGAAAGAGCTTAGGAGGTCAAGCTTGAGCAACAGCTAGACTCCATTTTTGTTGGGCTTATTGGTCAGTGAGTCTAAGATGGTGCCTTCCCTCCTTCATCATTTAAGTTTTTGTTACAGCTGTCCCGTGCTGAGGCCATTTTCATCTTAGAAAGGAAAAATGTCCGTCAGCTCTCAGGTGCTGATACCACACTTAGGATCTTCAAGGGAGAAAAAGTACTTTCTAAGAGTCCACAAACGACATGCATGGCTCAAGAAACTCTGCAGCCCCGCTTGATTTAGGACTGGGATCAACAGACTATGACCTGTGGTCCAAATCCAGCTCACAGCCTAATTTTATAAATAATGTTTTATTGGAACCCAGCCAAGTCCATTTATTTACATATTGTCTATGGCTACTTTTGTATTACAACAGCAGAATTGAGTGGCTGACAGAGACTATGGCCTATAAATCCAAAATATTTACCACCTGACCCATTTCAGAAAAAGTTTGCAGTCCTATGACTTAGAAATTTGGATCAAATTTGAAAGACAACACATTAACTAAATATGAGGAAATGCTACTAAGACAAAATTAGGCAAGGTATAAGAATTAATGGTCGGCATTTTATGACAGTTGCCAGAGTCTGGGAGGTTAGGAAAATATTGAGTTGCTATTGACAGGTATAAAGTTTCAGTTATGCAAGATGATTAAGTTCCAGATAACTACTGCTCAGCCTTATATCTATACTTAACAATATTGTACACTTAAACATTTGTTAAGAGGGTAGATCTCATGTTAAACATTCTTGCTGCAATTAAATAAAACAAAACAAAATAATAATGGCAGCTATATCAGTAGTGTGCTGAAATTCACTCTTCCAGATTAAGAGAGTTGATTTTTAAACAATCAGGAATTTTGCAAGCCAGTTGTTAAATAATTGATAAGTTGAAATCAGCCATGGTAGGAGTATTTGTACCATGAAATTCAGAAACACTACAAACCTGGACTTCATGTATGTTTGTTTGTTTACTGGAGAGCCAGTTTACCAGTACATTGCAATGCACAAACCTTATGCTCCCTGTGATGAAAATAGAACGTTAACAATAGGTCTTGAGAAGAAACAGAATGAAGAAAATCTAACTCTGTGTGTTTTCCTTATGCCTTGGGCATGCCTGCCCCTGACACCATTCAAAGAGTAGATGTTTAACATGGCTATCAGTAATACCATACATATTAGGTGTTACTAGCTAGAGGAATCACACAATCTTTTTTTTTTTAACAGAAACCATGCATATAGAAGCTTACACATTTGGTAAAGGAGGCTAAGTCATTACTATCTCCCAAGGTTGGATGCATGCAGAAGAATTATATCAGCTTCTCAAGGCAGGACATTCTGCAAAGCACTCTACCTTTTTGATTATTTCTACCTTCATACTTTAGTGTCTTAACTACATATTTTTTTCTAAAATAATGGTGCCCAAACTTTCATGAGCATTAAAAATCATTCATTGTGTTTGTTAAAATTCATATTTCTCAGCTCAAACTGCAAAAATTTTTTATTTAATGGACTTGGGGCAGGACCTAGGAATCTACATTTTTTAACAATTATCTCAAGTGATGCTTTTTTGCATTGGTCCACAAATAATAGCCCCCAATTATTTTTATCTAACTGACTCTTAAAATGTTTATCTAACCATAAATTCCAGCCATATAAAAGACCTAAGATGACATCCAGGATGCATTAACACTCAATTTATTTCAGTTTACTCCCTTCCTTGCTCAGAATTGTGCCATAAGACTGAAGAAACTTGAAAATCTGCCTGTTCACGTATTTGAGACAATTTTCTTCTCTGAATACACAGTCTACGCTTCTTGACAACCCTGTTTCCGACTTTGATTGTCATTGCTCCACATTTGTGAATGCCATGAAGCAATAATTTTCAAAGCCAATGTAAACAAAGAAGTATAGTCATGTGTGGTGTTAAATATACTGTTCAGTACTCCTTTCTTATTGTTTGTAAGGGGTATCTTATCATTGATGTTGGGGTACCCCACTCAGATTCCACCCCTTCTAGATGAAGTCCCCTATTTTTCATCTTTTGAGATGGTGTCTGCTCACAGCAGAATTCCTTTAAGAAATTGTGCTGGTCCAGATTTCCTGCCTTTCCCAAGGTTCTGCCTGTCACCAGGGCCATTATGCATCTATTGACAGTGGGCAGGAAGGCACCCTGTCTTCAATTTAAGACAACTGTAAAGGGCTACCTCAGCTCTAAAGCTCCTGGTAGAACAACCAAGACTTTGGTTGCATCTACCTTGTATAAATTCTCCCTTTGCATACTCCTGCTTCCCTTACCTCCTCTTCTTTCCCCAAGCCATGGTTGCTGAAAGCACTACTCAATAAACTGCATGAATATGAATCTGTGTCTCAAAGCCTGTTTCCCTAGAAACCTAATCTAATGCAATATCCAATAGCTTTGTAATTCTGACTCTATCTTGAGTTGAATGGCTGGATTTGGGAATCCAGCTACTTCCCCAAATTCCCTTGCCCTGTTAAAAATATCTTGGGTAAAATACAGCTGTAAGGAAAAAAAATAAAATAAAAAGGAAAGTTCCATTTTGGACCTGCATCACAAATTTAGGTATTCCTGACACAAGTTTATATTATACTCTGCATAAAATATTATATTTGACCCTTCTGAGAAGATAAGGATTTATTTTAGAGGAAAGATACATAAATTATTCTAATGTAAAACAAAAATGATGGAAGCCAGAAGGGCAGAGTATACTTGAGTGAGAGGTGAGTATACATTTTGAATATAGACGAGGGTAAGGTATGACACTTCAAAGATAATATGAACATAGACCTAAAGATAGAAAAGTACTTACTCTGGTGCTGCTATAACACAGAAAAATAAGAATATCCATTTTAAAAGACCTGTAAGAAGACAGTTTTTTAAGATTCCCACTGAACTTGATATAGAAGCTTCTCATAATCAGAATTCCAATATGCAGTAGACCCCCCAGTAAATGAATCCATCTGATAAAGCTGAATATTATTCTGAAATGTTCATTGCTTTAACTCTAAATGGAAGTGGTCTCCTTGATCAGTCATCAGTAATTATCCCTTCTGCTGTGACTTGACTTGGGAAACAGTTCAAAAGCAAATTCGTGTGTTCCATAAAAAAAGTTGAAGATGGAATTGGTAGTAGGAGTTAACAAGACCATTTGTCCCAATTCTAATACTTGCAATGGCATGGAAACTTCCTAGTGATTTAGAATGACAGAATCACTGAATTTTAGAAAAGAAAAGCCCTCGGAGATCATCTGTTGTTTAGCCTTTCATACATGAAATTATCATAGCAAAACCTTTGGATTGGACCTCAGATTGACCAGAATTTGGGTTTGCCATTTATTTTATGTAACCTTGGGAAAATGACATAGCTTCTCTGAATCCTAGTCTTTCCATCTATAAAATGGAGATACTAATATGTCACTAAAAGCTTAGTAGCAGAAAAGCTTGATAAAACAGTTTGCACAAAATAGGTCCTGAATACATAGCACACCTATCTCATTTTTCTCCATCACTGTATTTGTAAAGGAACAGAGCCTGATGAAGGAGGGTTGAGTAACTCATGCAAGCTGCTAAAGCTAATCAATAGCAGAGCTAGAATCAGACACCAGGTTTTCCGGTTCTGAGATGGCATTTTCTTCTCTCTAACATGATGCCTCTGTAGATCAAATTTTCATCACAATATCCCTTTATAGTATGTAAGGAGCCAAATTAAATTCATTATCTACAGACATTTTCTAATGTCTATAGAACATTCAAAAAAAAAAAAGGCATCCTTTTCTATGACATCCAAGTAAACAGCAAGTTATTTAAAGGATTTCTATTATTTAAAATAAAAGTAAAAGCAGAAAGGCTTAATTCTTCTTATTCAACACATTTTTAAGTGCTCCTCAATGATTAATATGAATATGATAAGGACACATCTCTCTGTGTGGACATAGTTTACACTGCATCAGATACCTTCCCCCTCATTTGCAAATTCAGACTGAAAAATGTAGTGGCTGTCCGATGTCTGATTTTTTTCACAGATGCTGCTTCTGAAGCTTCAATCTCAAGCACAAAGACAGACTACAGAGATCCACATGGAACAAGGATAACCAGGGTTAACAGCAATTCATAGCATCAATCACTTTTATTGGCCCCAAGACAGTGTTTCCATTATTTATGCTGCTGGGTGATCTGCTTTATTTACGATACAGCTGGTTGTCACGGCTTTAAAAATATGATGGATTCCTAAATTAATCCAGTATTCCTTGTCTTGGGCTTGAAGCATGGACAGTCACAAGGAGTACAGAGGTATCTATAATTGCAAAGTTAAATGCCCATGGGTCATGATGAAGAAAACTGGCCATTATGTCCCGAATGGGCTTTTGTCAATAATGCTAAAGCTCTCTGTGCTTACAGATTGAGTGCTGAAACGTATTCTATCAATATGTATTAGGGCACTGATATGTCCAAGATTTCTGGGAGAAATTAAAGCATGAATATGACACAAATTTGCCCCCATTGCCCTGTGCATTTCTGAATCTACTTATAATTAGTATTTGATAGCATACAATCTGTCTTAGATATGAAAACTAAGTGATGGGAATTTCGGAAACGTGAGAGACAACTTGTTGCTGGGATTAGTAGTGATTATAAAGATGACTGTGGCATTTGGGGAGATCAAAGAATGGATGAGGTGGTAACAAGAGAAGATTGGAAACAATTTGTATTTAGAGAATGGCATGAGCAAACACATAGAAACTGGAGTGAAGAATGTAAAGGTACACAGGAAAATATCAAGTTGAAGAGTACATAGAAGCCGGATCCTACAAGAAAAAGAGAGAAGTTTTGACTTAATTTGAGAAGCAGTGATGATCCTAGATGGTGGTTTTTTATTTCTTTTTACAGTGAAAGAACTGCCTGCACCTTAGGTAAGTGTATTTGCTCTCAAAATAAAAATTGGAATGAGGAAAAACATAAATTAGGGAGCTTATAATGGGAACACGAGTAGTAAGAAGGGACACAGTAGGAACAGGACTGGAAAATGTTAAGTCATGTGAAAAGGAATGATAAAAGAAAACATAGAGAATGGACACTAAAATTGCTGTTGAAATTTGACCCCAGGTCAAGTAGCTAATGTCTGCACTATGGCTTACAATGACCTATGTGATCTGGGGCACTCTTGATAAATCAAATGTCCTATTACTCTCTCACCTGTCCACTCCACACTAGATACGCTTGTTCCTTCCAGTCCCTCGAATGTGGCAACCACACACCACATAAGGGTCTATGCAATAGAGAAGGGAAAGCTCTTCCCCAAGATAATTTCCCCCAAGTATGGCTCAGTCCCTCATTTTTTCTGGCCCTCAGTTCAAGTGTCCCTTCTCAGTGATAATTACCCTGACACCTATTCAAAATTCCAACCCATCTTACTCCCATCCTTCCTCATAACCAAAGCTCTCCATTCTCCTACTACACTTTTACCTGTAACACCTCTCATCTTCTCGTACACAATAATGTATCTAGTAGTTGGATATACTATTTATTGTCTATCTTCATCTGCTTCTATATGAATTTCACAAGAGAGGGGATCTTCTTCCATTTTGTGTACTGATGTATGCCAATTGCCTAGAAGTGTACCTGGCATATAATGGGCAGCCAGGAAAGCTTGTTGAGTGAATAAACCAGTGCAGCTTATTGACTATGTTTTCTTGTTGGTTATTATTGGATCCCATGGATCCTCATCATGGTTTACTAGTCCATTTTTGTATTTCTGTGCAGCACATGAGACTTTTCCAGTTTCTTGTGTCATTGACAGCAGTTCCAAGTTTGACTTTGTTGGATTTACAACTAGGACAAGGATGTGTTGTTCCAGTAGGTGGAGGCTCTCTGAAATCATTTTTAAAATGGACCTACTTTTATGTACACTTGGGAATCTGACTCCTGCCTTGATGCCTTGTAGGCTGTTATAAAGAAATCCCTCGTGTTGTCTCATCATTCACATCTCACATTATATTTAGGATACTTTGAAATTTTAATTAGGAAATCTCTTTGAATTCAGTCCATAGTAATTAATAGCTGTGATTAGAAACAGTTTTCCATTTTCATCATATTTCCTTTAAATCAAGCTGAACATATTGGCAGAACTTTGGCAGAAACAATGGAAATGAATTTAATGTGATTTGCAGCAGATACCCCCCCAAGTAATTTTCATCTTTCCTCTAGTGCCTTCTCCAGAGTGGGAGCACCATTTAACTTGTCATCTCAGAATCTACTCAGTGTCAGTATGTCAATACCAATAGTAATGACCATTCAGAATTATGGCCATTTCTAAGTGGGAAGACAGGTGAGTTGAGAGATGAAAAATTTAGAGTAATGTCCACTAAATTCTATGTAGACTTCCATTGATATCTTGCCATGCATTTTCTCTTGGTATGTTCTCAGCCATTACTATGACCTTGCTTAGGACATAAACTTTAATATGAGCAAATCAGACATGTTAGTGATTTCAAGGAGATATTTGGAGTGCTTAAATTCCTTCTATATAATCTGGGCGAAAATTCAATAAAGACCAAACATTGAAAAACAATCAACAGGTAGATCCTGAGTATCCATCATGTGCCTAACAAAGTGCTAGGAAATGGCAAGTTGCATAAATGTTCCTCTAGCGACTACTGCCAGAGAAACAAATAAAATGTAACCAAATGCAAGGGAATAAATAATAAAAAGTCATGCAAAACACACCAAATTTTTGGTATTTTCTATGACTTACAAAAACAAAAGCAAAAGTGATAGATATAAGTTGTTCCGGGGTTTACTTTTTATACAAGTAATATACGGAAATTACCAAAAAAATGGGAAAAAGGAAATTTAAAAATAAGAAAAACAGGCTGGCCACGGTGGTTCATGCCTATAATCCCAGCACTTTGGGAGGCCAAGGCAGGCGGATCACGATGTCAGGAGATTGAGACCATCTGGGCCAACATGGTGAAACCCCATCTCTACTAAAAATACAAAAATTAGCCAGGCATGGTGGTGTACGCCTATAGTTCCATCTATTCAGGAGGCTGAGGCAGGAGCATTGCATGAACCCGGGAGGTGGAGGTTGCAGTGAGCCTAGATCGCGCCACTGCACTCCAGCCTGGGTGACAGAGTGAGACTCTGTCTCAAAAATAAATAAATAAATACAATTAAATTAAAAATGCTGCAATAAGAACTCCAGAAATACGCTGTTTAAATATTTTGGTGTGTATCCATCCATTTAGCATATTTTCTCTCATACTCTTTTTTCTTTTTATTTGTCATGAGTAGTTTTTGGTGCTTGTTGAATGCTTTTATAGGTAAATAACAACACTTAGAATAATCTTTTTAAATCTCTAAAGGAAGACAAAAATTTGGCACATGTGGTATACTGACACTCTTCCAAGATCAAAACATGATTACAGAATGCTTTCTTGGGAGTGAATTTTAGAGATAAAAAGTGGCTTAATGATTACAGAGTGGATGTCAAAAAATGTTATCATCCTCATCAATGAGAATTGCTGAGGTGACTGTCACACTCATGGAAAATATAAATAGTTGAATATGTAGGGTACATATCTGGAAATATGATCAATAACAGAGTGTAGGGCTTAGTGAGAGTTATACACAAAGCGAAACCTTTCAGTTTACAGACTGGCAGCATCAGGCCTATGCCTGGGACCTTCTTAAAAATATAGAAACTCAGCCACTACCTCAGATTCTCAGTAGGAATCTGCATTTCTTACAAGATCCTTAGGTGATTCCTTTGCAGATAAAGTTTGAAAGCACTTTCAAATATATGTCAAGACTATTAACCAGAGGGAATGATCAATGAAACCAGTGAAGGTACAGAAGTTTAGAGAAACTCTAAGTGTACCACAAAAAATTGAACATGAGTAACAAAGAAAACAAGCAATAGCAGCAAAGTATAATACAACCAAAACAGGATCCAGGAGTGCATATACACACTTTGAAGACAATCAGCATAGATAAGCTATAGCAAGGGACTAATGGTGTCAATACAGCTTATGGATGACAAAATTGAAACAGAATAATCCATCCATGTATGTATTTTCCTGTGCCATTTGGGGAAAGACAGCCTAAAAATATTTTTAAAGGTGTTACTGGAAATTACCAACCAGAGATCATTATTTGAGAATCACTAACTAATGTCAGGGCTGAAAGAAAATAATTATCCCACATGTCGGAAATTATTTTTAAATACACGCTAACTAAGTACTTAATTTTCACTAAAGACAGAGTCAGTCAAAATGCACAAAGCTAGGGTAGAGAAAGAAGGCTACTAGGATAGTTGCGAATATAACACTTAATGATTTATTGGATATACAGAAAAAAATATTGCAACTGTGGTTACTTATTTTATCATATTTTAAATTTGTGTAATTGTTTCTACTTCATAATGTGCATAATATTGGTAAAATTTTGTGTTAATATAGTCAATATCAAACATAAATATATTATTGAGAGATTCATATTAAAATATTTTACTGATAGAGAGATACTTATCACAAAATCATTTATATTAGTTTAATATAATTTTTTACCACAGTCTTCCCTAAAAAGTTTGCCAATACTTTGCTACTTGATCAAGTTTAAGAAATAGTAATTTAATGGTTTTTTTATTTGTACATTAAAGAAGGGTGAGTCTACAGGTAAGAACAATTGTTTTTTAAGAGATTCTTTCAGCAATTTTCATTGATAAATTATATCAATAAGCTTTGTTTTTACTGTATCCATTAATGCGTGTGAGAACCAAAAATTACCATTTTACTGGATAGAGCAGCAGCAGCAATGGAAAAGAAAAAAATGCAAATACCTTATAGCAGCATATACACACATTGTTTTTGAACATATTTGTCCCTACACAAATATCAGTTCATTGATGGATTGATTAGTTAAGTCATTACTTGCCTATTGGGCATGATGAATAGCAGTAGAATGTATTTATTTATTTATTTATTTTCTATATTTAGGAGGTATAAGTGCAGTTTTCTTACATATATATATTTTGCAGTAGTGAAGTCTGGGCTGTTGGTGTACCCATCACCTGAATAATGAATATTGTAACCAGTAGGTATGCTTTCAACCCTTATCCTCTTCCCAAACTAGAAAACCTAGAGGAAATCAACAAATTCCTGGTAAACACACAAGCTCTCAAGATTGAACCAGGAAGAAATAGAAATCCTGAACAGACCAATAATGAGTAGCAAGATTGAATCAGTAAAAAAAAAAAAATCTCTCAACAACAAGAAAAAGCCCAGAATCAGATGGATTCACAGCTGAATACGCTAAACATACAAAGAAAAACTAATACTAATTCACCTGAAACTATTCCAAAAAAATCGAGGAGGAAGGAAATCTCCCTAACTTATTCTATGAGGCTAGTATTACCCTGCTACCAAAATCAGACAAGGAAACAATAAAAAACTATAGACCAATATTCCTGATAAACATAGACACAAAATTCCTCAACAAAAAAGTAGCAAATCAAATCCAACAACACATCAAAAACATAATACGCCTTGGTCAGGTGATATTTTTCTCAGGGATGCAAGAATGTTTTAGCATACACAAATTAATAAACATGATAGATCACATAAACAGAATTAAGAACAAAAATCATGTGTTCACCTCAATAAATGTAGAAAAATCATTCCATAAAATTCAGAATCCTTTCATGATAAAAAGCCTCAACAAACTAGGCACAGAAGGAGCATACTTCAACATAATAAATGGCATATATGACAAACCACAGCCAATATGATACTTAATGGGGGGAAAGCTGAAAACATTTCCTCTAAGAACTTGAAAAAGACAAAAATGCCCACTTTCAACACTCTTAATGAATAGCAGTAGAACTTAAATCAGTGTTTCTCAAAACGTTTCCTAGTTTGTCTGCATTAGATTCACCCAGGGCCCAAGACCAAGCCTAATTGGTCAGAATCTCTATGGACAGAATCCATAAATCTGTATTTACCGAAGTGTACCCCAGATGATTCTAGTGCATATGAAATTTGGAAACCCACAAGAATCTAGATCTTTACATTAATATAGAGGACGATTCCTTTTGGGACCAAAAGAATATCACAAAATTATTAAAATCTTTATTTCTAGCATTTCCATAACTTGGTAATAAAACTATTCTGGAAGGATATAGCACATCATACCGATTATTGACATCTTGTTTTGGTAGTTTTCAAGTTATCAAGATTTACTGTAGCAGAGGGGGTAAATATTGACCTCAGCATTGGCCTATTATTTATCCATTAACTGTGTTCATCTTTGCCTCAGCAGGAGATATTCTGATGTGTCCTTAACTGTGGTCACACTGCTTTAACCATCTACCTGAAATATATGGGAGGAATTGAAAAGCAACAATATTGATGAGGAGAAGAGTAGAGAAAATTGATTCATGTAGTAAGATAAATGGCCCACATTTTTAAAAAATCAGATGGCACTTGAATTTTAAGAAAACAGCTTGAATCGTAAAACTCAGATACAAAAAGAAAAGCTCACACGCACACAAACACCTGCAAGAAAAATCTGAATGTAGAAAATTTTCTTTATGTTGGAAACATACTGACCTTTACAATAGAGTTCAGTAAATTTTTATGGAATGAATGAATCCATTTTCAAAGGTAATGGTGTCTATTTATAATAGCCAACACCAGTTTGCAGGGAGGTAGTCCTGTAAGGAGAAACTTTAAAATAAAGGAAAACAGTGTAGATGATGGACCCTGTAGGCCTGTGGCCAAGTCTCCCAGGAAAATAAATGAAGTAGCTCTTTATTTCCAAGTAAATCTGAACAGACTAGTTGGAGGCTTAGTGTGAGGATCAATGTGGTACAGCCTCTGGGGGTGGAGCAGGGCAAGTGGAGTGGAAAGAGGTAGAGATTGGATTTTGGATTTCAGCAACATTGTCAAGTCCCTGGCTTTTCCTCACACACCCTTAGATAAGCTAATTTCATCAAACAACTTGTAACCCTCCACTCTGAAGAGATAGAAACACTTCCTAGAAGTGTTTTTTTGTTTGTTTGTTTGTTTGTTTTGTTTTTGTTTTTTGCTTATTCCTTTGCATTTTGTTTCGGATTTTCTCCAACACTCTATCCTTTTCTACATGAAAATCAGCAAAGCTATCTAAATACTCTATAACCTTATTTTTAAAAACGCATGCACTTGAAATCTAGGGTATCTTTCTCAAAAGTGTCTTGAACACCCCGACAAGGATAAAGTTTTTATCTGTTTCTGCAGTAACATCCCAACATCCATTTGTGACCATGTGATTTGGCCTCATGGTTCTTGAGAGGCATTTGGGAAATCTGACTTCATTTCTGAATGAAGCTGCCACCCAAGGAAGTCACCTGCATGTGACATGGCAGAGGGCGCCAGCCTTGCGAACACTCTAGAGCTGCCCTCTGGAAGTTTCCCCTGTGGCATTTGGCTAACTTTTTGGGAGCTTCTCCCAATTGTCAGCTTTTAAGAAATATGTTTCTGACTGTCAAGCCCCAATGCTGCCTAATTTACACAGATAAGGAGCTCTAATAAGATACTTTAGAAAGTCACTTATGCCATAAGGTATTCACATTATCTCAAGACATTTCTATTTGGCTAATAGAAAATGAAAGTGTGGATTAATGCCTTTCACATACCATTAAAAATGGAGAGGGAGAAGCCTCATTTTGGCCACCAGGGGCCTCCTTCTCCTGTCTGTTCTCTGCTGTCTCAGTTAATTGCTTCCAGTGCTTTCAAAAGCGAAGGATGAGTTTTGACTTCATAGAAAATGAGTTTAAAGCATAAAGTCCATGTGGCCTTCAAACGTTGGATTATTGCCATGGCACGCTGCATTTCACCTTTGATTTAAAGTTAGGGAACATGTGGCTTCCTAAAAATGAAAAACTCTTTAGCTGGATTCCCAAAAGGCTAATGAGAGCAGCTGTTAAAGAAGAAATAAAAAGACAGACATCAGAATCCCAAATAAGCAAAATGTAGTGAAATTGGGTTGCCATTATCTCTCTGTAAACTCGAGAAACCAGGATGGCAAATATGTCTCTTTCTCCATCTGACAAAGATTAGATATATAATTGTTAAATTGTTCCTGTAAGTATAACTCTTATAGAATGTGAGCTTGGTGAAATTGTTATTGTTTTCATTAACTAATATGATTAAGTGATTTAGGACTGGGCACTGTGCTAAGTATCCTAGATGTATTATTTATTCAATCCTACCAAACTTGTGAGCTAAAAATTAGTATTATTATCCCATTTTAGAGATAAGGAAAATTAAGTTGCTAACGTAAGTTTTCACTACTAGTGCATGACATAGGTGATATTGGAGGTGAAATAGTCTGATTCTTTAGCACAGATCTTTAACTGCATTTAAACAAATAAAGATTACGAGTAATTAACTTCTTTAAAAAGTGACTTTCTACATGGGACAATGCCTCAACATATCCTCAAACGAAGGATTTCTCAAACAATAGCAAGAGACCTGTATGTTCTGATAATGAAACTGTGGTAGCCTTAACAGGCTCTTTCTGTAAAGCAGATGACAGTGAGTGACAACAGCACTACTATCCACGGAGGCCATCCACTTCTACATGAAGGCAGGAAGTTCATTCAGTGGCATTAAAATGCTACTCCATAAATATCCTGTGGGCATGGAAAGTAAGAACAATGGCATTTAGATGGGGGGACAGGGGAGGTCAGGGTAAGGCCAAACTGCTCTTTTATAGGAGGATCTTCTTTTCCTTTCAGGTAAAATAGAATTCTTAACCTGAATTTCTCTTCTTCGAAAGTTAGTTGATGGACTCCAAAGACGAGCTTCAGCATGTGAAAATTCATTCTACTCTTCCTAGAACCTAGATTAATGCCTACTCTTTCCCCAGGGACCCGTTTTATGTACTCCGAAGGACTGGAGATTTGTAGACCATCTGCCACAAGAGAAATTTAGCTTCCACCAAGATCCACTTTCTTCATTTTCCCATCCTGTAGCCCCTCCTCCTTGCGGCAGCCATCCCAGCAAGACAGAATTGTCACATTGACTTCTCAGTGAAAGAGAAAGGGCTTTGAGTTAGGCTGTGAGGATAAGCATGCCATAAAGCTACCAGCTTAATTAAACCATTACAGTTTTTAGGGGTTTTTAAATACAGGCAATTTGAATGTATAATTGAGCCTGAGCACAGCCTCATCCTGTGTTTTCCTTGGTCTGCTCAGAACCAGATTGTGAATGGAAAGCAGCTGGGGTAACATCCTGTGGGGGGTGGAGCCAGTTCTTCATTTCTACTGCAGTCTCCACAATGAATTATTGAATTGCTATTTCTTCTATTGGCTTGGCCCAAAAGTGAGGGCCTCGGGCCCTAAAAATGTCAGGTGCAGAGGCCAACCCCAGGGACAATGCTTGTAGGACTGGGAGCCTGTCCTGGGTGATCTCAGGAACATCACTCCATCGATGCTTCTGTAGAAAGGCTACAGATTATGCTTAAGGGGAAACGTTCTCTTTGGAAAAAATGATTCTGAACTTCAGCCTTGAGATTAAAGAGAGAAAACTAAGGAGAGAGATTGCAACTCAATGTTCTTCAAGTTCGACTAGCAGAAGTAAAGGTCAATTTAAATCTCCCCTTGGGGGAAAAGTGTACATTTGGGGAAAGTACAAAATGCCCATCACATATGCTGTGTACATAATTCAGCACTCTGCAGACCAGGCAATTTTCCTAGCTTTCTCCAACAGGATATAATATTTCTTGTTTAGAGGCACATTCACTGGATTAGTGTGTATCTTAGATTAACTCCAATTCCCAGCCAATACACATGCACACATGTAAACAAATACATATTAACATTGAGATGCTGAAAGAAACTTTTCCAGGTATGAGCTGGTGATAAAACAGAAGTAGTCCTAAGTCCCACATCCACCCTTTCAACTGTGGGCAATTTCACTTCTCTCCTTAAAACCAATTCAACATCCACATGAGAGAGGTGATATGAGCAAACTGGCTCATAATGGGTCACAAAGAAAAATGTTACCATCAGTGATTTAAGAATACCTGTATATTTCTTTCAGTTCTAGTAATTTTTAACATTAGCATGCTTTTATAGTGATGAAATAGTTTGTTACTAGATCATCCAAATAATCCATCTGAACTTGGCATGGGATCACATGTTGAATTTATCAGTGAGGAAAGTAAATCTCAGACAAGGAAATACATATTTTATATACATGTGTATATATATATATATAATATATTGCCATATATAATGTATATTCATTAACACCAGAAAATTACTATATATCTACAGAGTAATTATATATGTGAAATTAATTTATACAACTTATTTATAATTATATATATATATACTCTATAGGTATAGTAATTTTCTGCTGATTAGAACTGAAGTTTTGTATTTCCTCGTATAAGGCTAGGTTAATTTGGACTTCAGTTCTGCTGTGTTTGCAGATGAGTTTATGTACTGGCTTCTCAAAAATGTAGATTCCTAGGAAACATTTCTGTAAATTTAAACCATGTACCCATTTTCCCTATCTCTTTCCTCCTAAATGTTAACTTGATTAAATTCTACTTTGAGCAAATTTGGTTATAGGAAAACTTAGATTTGTTAAAATAAAATGAACCATACGCCATTAAGTGTATTTCAAACAGAATCTTTGGAGAGTTCCTTTAAACAATGCGTTCCTCCAATAAGGTTGCATGCTTGGATTAGAAGAAAACTGAAATGGATGCACAGTTTCAAAGGTAAATATCCTGCATTACAGAAAGACAACTATGCCATTACAAGGTAGCTTTTGGAGTAGGAATGAGTGCCAAATGAAGATACTCATTCTTCTTAATGAGGCTGAATTCCAAAGAAGTTTTCCATAAAACATATTTGCACACAATAGATAGATGAGTAATTTCTTAAAATTGGTCCAGTGTTGGCATTATTCTTTCCATTATTATTATTTTATTTTTAGAGATAGCTCTTTTTAATGTATACCTTACACAAAATAAGACCTTATAAATATTTACTGGGAGGAACCCTAAAAAGCAAAGTTCCTGTGATAAAATAAAATTTGAAGAAAATACCAGCAGAGTGTGAATAGTCAAATCTTAAAAAATGAAATGATTTTTGTGATGTTCAGTCCCTCCTTTGCTAGTCCCAGGTTTTACCAGTTAAAATTTAGAACCTTTCATTTTCTTCAGCTACCTTGGACTGCATGGGAGAACAGCATTGTGTATTTTCAAATGCACAGAGCCAGCTACCCAAGCACCTTTAGTGATGAGCATTGTCCCTTTGAAATGAAGTCACCAAATCCCACAATCCTGAAACCAGATTGGGATGAGTGATTGCTCCTTAGTGTTATAAATTTGTCCCTGTTTTATCACCAAATACCACTGTTTCAATTACTCAGAGGAGTGGTTCTCAAACTTTAGGAAGCTTCAGAATTCTTAGGGGGCTTGTTAAAACATAGCTTTTCTGGACTCCACTCCCAGAATTTCTGATTAAGGAGGTCTGGGGTAGCATACAAGATTTAATTTCTAAAAAATTCCCAGGTGATGGAGAGTCTGATGCTACTAGTCTCGGATGCGGACTACACTTTGAAGAACTCAGACCTAGAAAACCCAATTGCCTACATGAGATGTACAGTAGCTATTCTAGAGATGTCTCTCAGCAAAAGTCCTCAATTCTGACCTCAATGAGGATTTGAGTGGGTGTAATAGGAGGCATGGGCTATGAGCAGGAGGTGAGAAGGTCAAGTGCATTAGATTTCTACTCCACCCATCCTCTAGCTCTAGGGCTAAAAACTAGAGGTACTCTAGGTACCAGGGGGTTTTTAGGTTATTAAGTTTTAAAGGATGAAGTCTGCCAGCTTGCAGTTTGAAGGCAAGCAGCCAAAAACGTTGAGAGGGAAAAAAAAATGTATGGCCTTAAGGTGCTTACCCAGAAGCTTTGAATTTATCTGATAAACCAGGTCACGATTTGAGGGGGAAAGAAATTCTCCTTGTTGAAATAATCAGTTACATTTCCTAACATCTGAGGAGAAGACCCCAGGGAAAAGTAGTTCCCTTTTCTTTTTTTTCTTTTTTTTTTTTAATTTTTTTTATTGCATTTTAGGTTTGGGGGTACGTTCCCTTAAACTCGATAATTTTGTGGATTGGGTCCCCTCACATGTGTAGCCCTTTGAGACCTTATAATTAAGAAGAATTGAATCATTTAGGAATGATTTGCATAAGGAATTGAAATGATTGGAAGGATCACACCTGTCAGAAAGGAACTGGTGTTAGGCACATGTAATCATAGCTTGATTCTTTATTGTAAATAGAAATAGAAATGGAGCTCATACGTATTACAGAGATATTTCTGGGCTGAGGCTTGAAGGGCAAATAGAGCTTTGCCATTGCATTTGTCCATGGTTCTAAAGTAATTTGGAAAGATATTCTCACAGTGCAGTCTTTATGGGAGCATGATTTTTATTTTCTTTCTCCTTTTTACCTTTTTCAATTTTACAGATACACTCTCAGTTCCCACTATGTGCAAGAAAGCATATCAGACCCTTTGTTTATTACAAAAATAAGTAGAATGTAGTCTTTACTCTCAAATATGAAATGGCTATAGGGTTTGGCTCTGTGTTCCCATCCAAATCTCATCTCCAATTGTAATCACGTGTGGAGGGAGGGAGGTGATTGGATTATGGAGGCTGTTTTCTCCGTCCTGTTCTCGTGATAGTGAGCGAGTTCTCACGAGATCTGATGGTTTTATAAGTGTTTGGAAGGTCCTCTTTTGTTCTTTCTCCTGCTGCCTTGTGGAGGAGGTGTCTGCTTCTTCTTCTGCCATGATTATAAATCTCCTGAGGCCTCTCCCCAGCCACGCAGAACTGTGAGTCAGTTAACCTCTTTTTTATATAAATTACCCAATCTCAGGGAAGTTTCTTATGGAGTGTGAAAAGGGACTAATACAAATGGTAACGCCTATCAAATTACAAAGTACTGTAGAATGCCATAAACACATGGAGAGAGGTTCAGGAGATATCATCTGGGAAATGTAAAGGAAGTGTTATCATGCTTTTACAAAAATCCTCCATTAAGAGAATCACCCTGATTCACCAAGGGCTTCAATGAGACTAGAACCATATATGTTGAGATCAGTTAAATTAATTATGGACTTTCCATATTGATTCCATAATTAGTAACAGAGCCAGCTGGGCCCAAAAATCAAAAATAGAAAACTAGTTTATTTGTATACCCTTCTTTTAAAAATTAATACCTATGACCCCGAAATTGGATTCCCACAGGCACCCACCCTAATCCCTTAGCCAACCTCTTCAGAGTACAACCTACTGGACTCTAGTCCCTTAACTTATATATCCGGGCTGTATTTATGCACACAGCTTGTTTTGTCATGCTATTCTTTCTTCCTGTAGGTTAGAAATCTCTCCCTCTCTCTCTCTCTCTTTTTAATTGAGACAGAGTCTTGCTCTGTTGCTCAGGCTGGAGTGCAATGCTACCATCTCTACTTGCTGTGACCTCCGCCTTCCAGGTTCAAGCAATTCTCCTGTCTCAGCTTCCTGAGTAGCTGGGATTGCAGGCACCTGCCACCACACCCGGATAATTTCCGTATTTGTTTTTTAAGTAGAGGTGGGGTTTCACCATGCTGGCCAGGCTGGTCTCCAACTCCTGACCTCAGGCAATCTGCCCATCTCAGCCTCCCAAAGTGCTGGGATTACAGGCATGAGCCACTGCGCCCTGCTCAGAATCTATTATTTTCTTTCCTCCTTTCCAGGACATTGTTTCTACTTCTTTTTTCTTGCAAGGCCAGCTACTAATACAGATGTTTCTTTTCTCAGAAACATAAGTTTTTAATTGCTTGTTCATGAGAACTAAAATGTGCAATCCTGAACAAAGATGTTAAGGGATAATTGGAGTCCCCTTTCAATTTGTTATGATCTGGAGTGCCTGAAGAGATAAGGAAAGAGAATGCAAGTGATTACTCCAGCAAACTTTCTGATTGTTTGTTCAAGAGAACTGAGATTTGAAAAAGACTTCAAATAATTGGTGGCATTTAAGATAATTTTAAAACTAATCGGAATGGGGGATATTTGCATAAGCATATGGGTTTATGTGTAGGGTGATGGTTTCTAGGAGTTGAGGGTATTATAATATTTGCCTGATTTACTCTTGTAGCAGGGCTATCTAAATGACCTGCCACTCAATCTAAGTACAAAATTTCTGTCCTTCCTGCTTGTGTCATTCAATTGGTTCTTTGATCAATTCATTCCATTTTCAGTTCTCAATTTTTAAAAAAGATATCTTTCTAACATTCTGTATATGGTTTTCACTTTCTTGCACTGTTATTAGAATTGGACAAAATTGTTGTCAATGGCAAATGTTTTTTGGAATGTAGTTGGGATGATTAAAAAGCCTTCTGCAGAAAAAAAGATTGTATGACACAATTCTGCTTCTCAATTACATTGTTACTTAAAGAAAATGGGGCAAGTGATTTTCATTACTGGATTTGGTGACCAATACTATTCTCTGGCTGGACAACTTCCGTTAATTAAGGTTGATTTCCAAGAATATCCTAATAATCAGCCACAAAAATATCACCGGTGATTCTCGAGTGGTCGTTTTGTTGGGGGAGCAGCGGGAGACAGCCCCTCATCTTAGAGGAAATTTAACCAATGAATTAATTTGTTATAAGATGTTATTGTATAAAGAAAGATGTCATCTACTGGGAATAGTTCTTGAAAGTTGTGTGCCTTGTGTGTAACCTTCAGAAATAGAGTTGAGGTGTAGGGTCAGATCCAGAGATATTACCGATCAGTAAGGTTCTTCTCCCTGTCCCGGTCGCATTCTGAGTACTATGGCACTTTATCAGTAGGATTTATGAGAGAACCCAACTACTCAGAATAATATTGCCTCTACCACTCTAGCCTTCAGGCTTCCATATATGCCAGTGAAGAGCTGGGCCTCAGAGGCTTCCATATACACCAGTGAAGAGCTGGGTCTCAGATCTGGATCTCACCTCTTGCCAGCCCACTCCACCCTGACCCCACATATATGCTTATAACCTCACCGGTTACTGTATGTCTGAAAATCATCAAGTTAATTGTCCCATTTACGTCAGCCACAGTAAACTCTAGCCTCCCAGTTCATACCTTAGCACAAGCCACTGTCATTTCACCTAGCTGACAGTGGTGGCGTTCTAAGCATCTCCCTGATTTCACCTTAAACTCAGCAGCCAGAGTGATCCTTTCAAAGTAGTTACCTGTGCCTCTACTCAAAAACTTCTATGGTTTTCCTCTACTTCAATGTAAGATTCATAACAGATTTTTTCCATTATGTTCAGTGCTAGCTCTACAATTTCTAGAACAACACCTGGCATATAACACATGCTCAGAAAATAATTGTCAGATAAATAAGGAAGGAAGGAACAGTCCCCTCCACTCAATGTTCCCTTTAGCTTCCTTAGTCTTTTTTTATTTAACTTTATCTTTTTTATCCCACATAGCTTATTCTAAAAATAAATATAATGCTAAATGTAGAAAAAATAAATCATGTAATATTAACAAAAGTCTCGAACCGTGCTTTACTCTAAACATGTCCCATAGTAAGTATATCTTTCATTATATCTCTTCCCAAGTCATATCTCTATATCAAACAAATTCTTAATGTTGTCACCACTTGTATTGGTTTCCTGTGGCTGCCATAGCAAATTATCACAAACTGGTGGCTGAAAACAACAGAAACCCAAGCTCTCACAGGCTTGAGGCCGGAAGTCTGAAATCAGGATGCTGAAGTGCTGTGCTCCCTCTGGGGCTCTAGGGGAGGCTGCCTGCTTTACCTCTTGCAGTTTCTGGTGGTTGCTAGCTCTCTTGGCTTGCAGCCACATCTCTCTGCTATGTCTTCACATTGACTTCTGTTATATGTGTCTGTTAGTCTTTGCCTGTCTCTTTTGCCAGATTTACTGAGGTATAATTGACAAATACAATTGTGTGTATTTAAGGTATACAGTGTATACATATGCATTGTGAAATGATTACCACTATCAGATTAACAATTCTATAACCTCATGTAGTTACCGTGTGTGTGTATATGGTGAGAACACTTAAGATCTAATCTCTTGGCAAATTTCAAGTATATGGTACAGAATTATTTACTATAGTCACCAGGCTATATGGTAGATTCCCAGAACTTGTTTCTCTTATAACTGAAAGTTTGTACCCTCTTTCTCTCCCTTATAAGGACACTTTTCATCAGATTTAGGGTCTACCCAGATAATCCAGGGTGAACTCATTTTAAGATCCTTAACTTAATGACATCTGCAAAGACTTTCTCCAAGTAAGATCACATTCACAGGTTTCAAGGATTTGATGTGGATGTATCTTTTGGAGAGGGTCAGCATTTAACCCACCACACCAGTGTTGAGTTCCTACAATGACATAAATCTGAACTACTGCTGTCATTAAAATTCTTCAGTAGTTCTCCATTACCTAAGGAGTTCAGGCTCTTCTGCCTGTCACAAAAAGCATTTACATTAGATCCTTTCTTAATCCTCCAGGAAAATAGGTTGCATGTTGGCAGATAGTCTACCATGGCCACTCCATTCCAATGATGTGTAGAGAGAAAGTAGTGGAGGAGGTATCCTTGGGAAAACTGGGCTGCCTGCTTGTCAAGCAGCTAGAGGTACAGAATACTGGGATTTGGTATGCTGTGTAACTGTGACCACCTGAATTTGCTGGTGGGGCAGATGAGGGATCATAGAGATTAGTTTGCGCTTGTATTTTTCATCAGGTGAGACATTAATGAATTGACAGTAATAAATTATTAATATGTTTTGTTGAATGAAGTGAATGGATACAAGCATTGAATTTCTGGTTGAATAACTCAGACTCTCCTTTACTCACTAAATGTTTGCCTTTTTGTTTCTCTCCCTAGCTGAGGTCCTTTTCTATATATTTGCTTTTGAATTTCTCTTTTAAAAGGGTGTACTTATGTCTCATTTAATTTTTCCAAAAAGTAGCACATCCTCCCTGTTCTTCTCTATTGTTCAGATGTTGCATCAGTGCAGGGTGATAGAAGTGAAGCAGAATTGATGACAAGTGATAAAGTGTGAAGTGTGAAATTCACATGTATTTTCCCTCTTCTCTCTTTCTCCTAATGCATTAAAGGTAATAGTCTGAATCAAGCCTTTATACTTGTTTACTCCTTTCTGACAGAATTAGCTGGGGCAGTTCAGTTTCTCTGATTTATTATTGAGTCTCATCACTATCCATTGTTTTCAGGCATTTTTTTTTTCATTCTCTTAAAAAAATTAAAATTGCCCAGAGATCTCCTCCATGGTTATTCTGTTTGACAAATTCATCAGAAGATACAGACATGGCTTAGAGTAGACCCTATTTGTCCTGATGTATTTGTGACACAATAGCATCCAGATTATATGGAATTGTTCTCAGATGGTGAGAGATGAAACCCCAGAAGGAAGCAGAAAAGTGGCTGAGTACCAAGGGCAAGTGGTGGGGTGGGCTGCCCCAGTGCAGGCAATAATGGGGTGGGAGACATTGTCTTTGGAGAATATAATAATAATAATAAAACCAAATAATGAAAGTCTACCTTTTGTGATCACTCTGAGCCAGTGATTCTAAACATCAGTTATAAAATACTTCTCCCCGGGGCAAAATATTGTATTGGTCTAAGTTCTAAACAATTATTCCATTTTTGGCTGTATTAAAAAAATAAAGATATATAACATCCAAATTAACATATGTTTAGCACTTATTTAATAAATATTGCGTTCTACATGGAGAGTAGCTCTGCTACCCTACACACATTAGTTCTGTGTTTGACATTCATGAGAACTATTTACTATTACTGCAGGCACCGTTTATCTCTTAGGCCTCCAACACATTTTTTCATTTAAAAAGTAGATTCAAAATAAGAATAACACAGTGATTATAAAGATATAGAACTTGAGCTATGTGATTCTACCATTCTATTTGACAACCTGAAATTTTTTGTGTTTAAATCTTTTCAAATAAAGTCACTTTTTAACTCTGCCAGCATCAATCCATAAGAAAAATTTATAGAAAGTATAGCAATTTCTGGAATATACTGTGAAAAGGAATTTATATAACTCTGACAAACGTATAATGAGGTTTAAGACATTTCCTAATTATTTGCACATTGTTTGCTTCATGTGAAATAAACTTCTGAAATTAAAATTAATAAACTGTGGTCTTCAATGTTGAAAACAGATTTAGATAGACTGACAAATCTGGCTATACTGTCTACGAAACAAGAAATACGTTGAAAAAAGATCAATTTTGATGGGATTATTTAATAATTTGCAGAAGATAGGTATAAAAACAGAAAATATCATGTTATTCATTATTGTAACTAATATATAACTATATGATTTCTCCCTTTTTTCAAAACATAATGTGCCTAAAATTGGTATTTATTGCCTTTTTTAATACTGTAGTATTTTAATTTTTAACTATGATGATATATATAATATATATAAATATATATGTGTATATATGTGTGTGTTTATATACATACATATGACTTGTAATAAAAGGAGAATTCAGTTTGTGTTTTTCTCCCCCAATTCTAGCTATTATTTTTGGTTAATCTTTTTATTTCATAAATATTACTGAAAATAAATCAATTGTTGTATGAAGGAAGAAGATGTTAAATTGTTTTGGCTGTCAACTATGCTGGGTACCACTTAAGCAGTAAAGTTAACTTGGTGGCTAAAATGTTGAGTTGGCAAGGTACAGGTTTAAGGGAATGTCAGTGAACAAAGAGGGCGCTATGAGAATATTCCAACCCAAATTCAGTAAAGAAGAGCCAAAAAATGTAGTATGGCAGGATCTTTCAAGTCCCAGCTTACAAACCAATTATTTCCTCCCGGACACTTTCTACTTGGTGATGTCATACCACTTCCTTTTGCAATACATAACTCTTGGGAATCTTGTTCCAATAACCAGCTGGCTTTAGACTAGTCACCTACAGATGTGTTGGTTCCAATTTTTTAAGGTGATGGAAGTCATTTGGTAAATATAAAGCATTATGTGAAAAGATATTTAAAATTAATGGAGCGTCTAACTTTCAATCAAAACTAAATAATTTTTTTGAAAAGCTAAGAGAAAACCCTGGAAGATATTTTTAAAACAAATTATAACTGTGTCTGTGTAAATAGTCAATAGTTTCTATCCAATGGAGAATTGCATTCTATGTTCCAGCAAGGTGGGGCTGGTTTATCTAATGACTGCTTTCAGGGCCTGGAGGTACTCCCACAGAGGGCCTATGTGTAGTGGGTGACACACTGAAGACACCCAGTTTCTACCTCAGAGATTACTGAGCTACTTCAGAAATAATCCTAATACTTGGCTGGCTTTCAGAAGAGCTAATGAGTCCAAACAAACAGGCTTGTCAGCATCTGGGAGGAAGTGGCTGAATGAATTTGCTAAGCCCATAAAACAAGTAAATCTTTGCTTAAGACTTGCACATCCCATTAATTAAACATTTTTATTGTGTGGTTGGTTAGAAAAAAAGAAGACAATAAGAAACACCTTCCATTATGTGAGCATGTCTATTAATAATGAATGGATTGCCCAATTTCAGCTCAATGTCAACAAATCTGTGCTGGATCCTGCAGAAATGCAGTGCCCTTTTTACTGCCTGTCATTAAAAGAAAAGGGCTTTAACACTTTCCGAAAAGACACAAACAAGAAGAGGGAATGTAAGTGCTAGAAAGGAGGGATTAAAAGGCAAACCACTGATGCACTTTTTTACATCTGAAAAATGTACTTAGGCTCCAGATACAGAGCTTGACTCCACACTTCTGTCAAGTCCCAAGTCCATTTCAGGCATTATATAAAATACCTGAAGTACATTTCGGGAGGACGAAAATTAGGTTAGGTAGTTCTCAGTTATATACCTTATTACTTATCATTATCACAACCATTGCTTGCTCAAGTCTTGCTCTTGACAGATGCTTAGCAATAATTCTAATAACCAGTAAGTATTTATATTCACCATGTACCATGCATTGCACCAAACACTTTAAATAATTTTATTTACTTCTCACAACAAAACTATAAATTAGGCAGGATTATCATGCCATTTTAACAATCCACCAAAAAAACCCCATTGCTTTATAAACTTGTACCAATTAAGATAACTCCTACGCCTAATAGCTGACTCAGGATTCACAAACAGGCTTATGTGACTCAAAAGACATGTATATTTTGCCTCCATTTACTGTGCAAAGTCAATAAACCTTTTTTCCACTGCTTCCTTTTGACTACCCCAGCTGTCCGTGACTTCCCACAATATTTTTTACTTGAGTCAGTTCTTCTATGTTCCTTCAACTTTCTCTCTTCTTGTAGAACCCAGAACAAACATCTTTATTTATAACCTATGGCTTGGAAATCATCTATGAAAAGGCAGTCTTAGACGACCAGATAAACAAGTCTATACTATAGCAGCCCCCTAAATCCCTATGGATGTCTGAAACTAAGGATAGTGCTGAATCCTGTATACACTGTGTTTTTTCCTGTATAGTAACAGGCAGGTAGCGTACATAGCAGGAATACACTAAAGGGATGATTCACGTCCGGGGTAGGATGGCATGAGATTTCATCATAATACTTAGAATGACATGCAATGTAAAACTTATTAATTGTTATCTCTGGAATTTTTCACTTAATTTTTTTTTCAGACTGAATCCTCAGCAAAACCATGGGTAAGGGGGGACTACTACATTCTGTTAATGTCAGCTAGCTGATGTGAATAGATGGTACCAAGAAGTTTCTTAAAGGAATCTTCTTCACGTGGTCCTCACTGATGTTACCTCTATCCAGTTAGGGATTCTTCAGGTGCAAGTTGAATTATTTAAGACAGCTTAACAAGGATAACTTAATGCAACATGGCATGCGAATTCTCTCTTTAAATCTGTGGTTTTAACTCAGATATATGATAGTATTACTAAAACACTAGGATGTTTTTATTGGAATATAACATTTTCATGAACACTTACTGTACACTAGTGAGCACTTTACATGAATTAAATTATCTGATCCTTTTAATAATCTTATAAACTTGGTCCTATTATCTTTTTTAATGTATAGCTAAGTATGTGAGACGCAGAGACAAGGCCAGGCTATAGTGCATGGTGCAGTGAGTACCTTAAGGAATGAGATATTCTTTCTCCCTGCTGTTGGAAATATTGGTGACTGCTCAGTGCTGAGCCTCTCTTTGAGCACTGTCTTCAATGTAGACATCATCTATCTCAAAGTCATGTCCTGTTCTCAGTGGTAGCCTTTAGCCAATACCTTGTTGCTAGGGACTATGTAAGTCTGCCCCCTACCTTAAAAGATGAAATTGTGAAGATCCATCCCAGCTCCAGAGCTCCCAGTGGGGCTGGCTGAGGTCTGTTGCAAATGCATTATAACACAACTCCTCTTTCTGCCCGGTCTTACTGCCTTCATGCTCTATAGGTGCTGTTCCTAGGGGTACTCCTTAGTAAATTTCCATTCCAATTTCCTTCCTAGAGTCTAATTCTGAGAAATCAATCTGTGACAGTTGTTAGCAGAAGTGGCCCAAGGAGGAAAACTCTAAAATGAGCTTTAGAGCTAGATTCTCCATCCTAGTAGAAATAAAAAGCCCTGGTGTTACATGGAGCAGTTAAATTAATAAATCCTAGTATGGGCTGGGTGCGGTGACTTATGCCTGTAATTCCAGCACTTTAGGTGGCTGAGGTGGGTGGATCACCTGAGGTTAGGAGTTGAGACCAGCCTGCCCAACATGGTAAAACCCTGTCTCTACTAAAAATGCAAAACTTAGCCGGGCATTGTGGCACACACCTGTAGTCCCAGCTACTCAGGAGGCTGAGGCAGGAGAATTGCTTGAGCCTGGGAGGTGAAGGTTGTAGTGAGCCAAGATCGCGCTGCTGCACTCCAGCCTGGGCAACAGAGTGAGGCTGTCTCAAAAATAAAAATAAATAAATCCTAGTATGCTATAGTGATGCAATTATAACATTTTCAAAGCAATGAATTTGAACTGAAAATTGGTAGAAGAGAACGCTGGTAGGAGCAATATGAGAAATATCTGGTAAATACCAATTTTAATGAGAAGGGAATCTGATGGGTTTTGCTCAGTGCCAACACTGTATTGGAGAAAGACAATAAAAGATTAGGCATGGTTAATCACCAACTGAAAGTAAAGTGTGAGAGGTCCTCACTGGCAACGAATAAAAGATTTACCACCTGAGTCTGAAGGCAGGAAACGTTGAGGCTCATAGTCAGGAATTAATTTTAAGAGTCATACAACTGCAGAAAAAGTTAAGTTCTCAGACTTAGCTAGTATTCTGTGCAAAGGTAAGGAACAGGTCTCTGGACCTACTTGGGAAGGAGTAGGACCCTAGACTTGGCATAGGGACATCTGGATCTGTGCACTCAAAAGCCTTGAAGTCTCAGATCCCTCTAAACTCTCTTTATTTGCAGAAGTGGCTCATTTTTCCCTGTTGTAGCCCAGACCTTGTCTCTTTCTTAAAGAAAATTTAGAGACCACTGCCTTGGCACCACCTCTTTTCCTGGCCATTAGGCCAAAAACTGGGGTCAAATCTACATAACCTGGCCAGAAAACTGTTGGATCTTCTAAAGGAGAAAAGAAACTATAGCTGGAAGAAGCAACAGAATATAGACAACATGCAGATAAAAGCCAGGTGAAAATGTATGAGATTGGATTCTGATGGTACTGGATCACTGAGAGCAGAACATAGAGTGGGTAACTGAGTGTGTAAGCACCCTCCTACAATACGGAATTTAATACCTTGTAAGGGCCCCAAAAGATGGTGCTAACATGTCTTAGGATGACTCCTGGAAGCTTTTTGAAAGTGATACAGAAATTTCATGCCTGGCAGG
Organism: Ateles fusciceps; assembly: GCA_036589455.1. NCBI lineage: Eukaryota > Metazoa > Chordata > Mammalia > Primates > Atelidae > Ateles > Ateles fusciceps. Next base: position 10,657,168 of record JAZHEH010000091.1, on the reverse strand, counting down.
GTAGGTGCTGGAATAAAGAATCAAAAGACAGAAAAATCCCATGCTATGATAGATATGTTTTTAAGGCTAAAAAATATACCAGCTGAGTAGTTCAGCAGGAGGGCCCCCAGTATACTCCATTTACCAATGTAATAAAGAATGTGCTGGGGGAGAGGAACACCAGTATCACTGAAAAGCTCAGTGATGGCTGTCCTTTGTAGGCAGGAATGACAGTGAAAGATGTTACACAGCTGGATTCAGTGATGGCAACAAGTATAACAGAATCTTGGGAAAAAAATAGAGGCCCACTGGTAGAACTTTCTTGAAAAGCAAGGTGTACACATTATCTTAATGAGTTTATTAATCTGCTGTAGCTGCTAAAACAGAATACCATATAGGCTGTTTTCTGCTTAAATATCGTAAATTTATTTTTTCACAGTTCTGGATATTGTGAAATCTTGCAAGGTCCAAGGCTAAGATGCTAGCAGTATTGGGTTGTAGTGAGACTGCTCTCCCTGGTTTGCAGGCAGTCACCTTCTGGCTGTGTCCTCACATGGTTTTTCTTTTGTGTGCATGCGGGGTGGGGGGAGATAGAGGTAGAGAGAGAAAGAGACACAGAGAGAGAGCATGTGTGTGAGAGTGAGAGAGAGCTCTCTTGTTTCTTCTTATAAAACACCAGTCCTGGCTAGACGCAGTGGCTCATGCCTGTAATCCCAGTGCTTTGGGAGGCTGAGCGGGAGGATCATGAGGTCAAGAGATTGAGACCATCCTGGCCAACATAGTAAAACCCCATGTCTACTAAAAATACAAAAATTAGCTGGGCATGGTGGTGTGCACCTGTAGTCCCAGCTACTCAGGAGGCTGAGGCAGGAGAATTGCTTGAACCTAGGAGGTGGAGGTTGCAGTGAGCCAAGATCACATTACTGCACTCCTGCCTGGCAACAGAGCAAGATTCTGTCTCTGGGGTGAGGGTGGGGGAGGTGGGAATGGAGGGGCAAAACACAGGTCCTGTCAGATTAAGCCCTCACCCTTATTACCTCATTTAACCTGAATTGCCATTTCCCTTTCTCCAAGTAGTCGCATTGGGGGTTAGGGATTCAACATACACATTTGGGGGAATACGATTCAGCCCATACAGTAAATATTTGGGCCAGTAGTGTTATGGTCTGATCTTCTGAGAGCTATGAGAAGAGTAAATAGTGCATGGCTTCCTGGTAAGCCTTCTTCATGTTTTGGGGGTAAAATATTTCATACTTGAAAATACTATTCTGGCAAAAGAATACCAGCTTTGACTTGGATCCAAAATAAAAAGGCTCTGAGATAGGTTTAGGCTATGGTGCAAGTAGTTCTTCCACTTGGGCCATAAATTCAGAAAATCCTATAGTATTCGAAATATATATGGCAGAAAAAGATGTCTTAGTCTCTTTGAATTGCTATAACAAAACATCTTATACTGGATAATTTATAAACAACAAAAATTTACTTCTCAGAGTTCTGGAGGCTAGGAAGTCCACAATGAAGGTACCAGTAGATTCCATGTCTGATACTGGCCTGATACTCATAGATGACACTTCCTCTGTGTTCTCACATGGTGGAAGGAGCAAGACAGCTCCCTTCAACCTCTTTTATAAGTGTATCAAATTCCGTTCATGAAGGCAGAGTCTTTAAGGCTTAATCACTTCCCAAATGGCTTTACCTCTTAATACAATCACATTGAGTATTAGGTTCCAACATATGAATTTTGGTGGGACACTGACATTCAGAACATAGCATATGTTATGTAGAATTTTGAGGAAGCTCTAAAAATGGACAACATAGGGTTGTAGAGCACCACAGGGGTTCTGGAGCAAGGCTATGCTATCTGCAGTAGAAAATTACACATTTGAAAGGTAACTCCTGTTGTGTTACTGGGTCCTGATAGCTACAGAACTCTTTACAAACAAGGCTTGTATTAATCATGTCTCCATAATAACTTATCATGAGTTGGGCGTGAGCCTACCCACCTATATTCATAAGATATAAGTACTATATTTGGGAGAATAAGCAAGTTTGCACATACAGGTGGTCCATATTCCATATCACCCTCCATAGTTAAATGGGTTCCTCTCTTTGGTTCACCCCTATGGCCACAGTCTGAGAGGAGTCACTGATGACCAGTTGACAGGAACAAAGCCAAGTTTCATTCACAAAATTAAGTCTCATTTTACTCACTTGATATATAAGTGGAAACCAAAAAATAGACTTCTGGTGGACACAGCCATGCTGGGAAGTGGCCCTAACAGGCAACAGTGAGGTGAAATACTCCCAGTGGGCCAAAGTTCTGGCCAGTGTACTTTATTGTTCTCCTGGGATGGACAGAGAAGTGGCCTGGGGGAAAATATCTACAGAGTCATGGATAATGACATATGGGTTGGCTAGTTGTTCAGGACTTTGTACATGAAAGAATGGAAGATTGGGAACCATGAATCCAGTTAAGAGGACTGTAGTGAACCTCTGACAGCAAGCATGAAATGTGAAGATCTTGGTATTACATGTTAATGCCAACGCCAACCAGAGGGCATCTATCACACAGGAGTCACCAAACAACCAAGTAGGCCGAATGATTTGGCCAGATGATATCAATCAGTCTCTATAACTGGCTGCTCCTGGGCTTTGTTTACAAACAAAGTTGCCATGGTGGTAGGAAGAGAGGATATGCATATGCGTAAACTCACACAGCATTTTACTCATCAAGGATGACTTAGATACTGTAAATGCCAAGTGTTTATTCGTTCATCAACAGAAACCAATAATGAGTTCCCAACATGGGACTATCTCTCAAGACCAGTCAGCCACTTTTTGACAAGTTAATTACATTGGACCTTTTTTACTCTGGAAACAGCAAGAATTTATCTTGCCTAGAATAAAGATATAAACTGAGTATGGATTTGCATTTGCTGCTCACAGGGCTTCAACTGGTACCACAATCTTTAGGATTACAGAGAATTTCATCCACTGACACAGGACCCTGTGTACCATCACCTCGGGCCAAGAATCCCTCTTTACAATAAAGAAGATGTGATGATTGGACGATAACCATGGACTTACTGGTCTTATCTCATGCTGTATCTTTAAGAAGCAGTTGGGATACCTATACAAGGCACAGCTGATGTGCCCATGTGGAGATAAAGCATTATCATCGAAGATGCACAGTACACACAAAATCAACAACTATTTAATAGCTGTCTTCAATACATAGAGTGCATTAGTCTCAAAATTAAGGAGTGAAATTGGAGTGGTGCTCTTTACTATCATTCCAGGTGATACCTTTGGATTCTGCATGCACATTTGCTTCCCATGCACGTAACTCTGGGCTTTCAGGTTTACAGACCCTACTTTCCAGAAAGAAGTGCTTTCAACAGGGAACAGAAAAGTGTCTCAATACACTTTCATGGTTTCCGCCACATTACATTGGTCTTCTCATGTCAACTGCCTAGCAGAAAAGGGAAGGGTAACTGATTGTGGTCATTTGCCTGAGACAGCATAGCTGTTATGCAACGGGGACAGGAAAGAGTATGCTTAGCATCCAGGTCATCCTCCAGAGTGTGTCTAGCTAATATTTTTTTACTTTTAAGTTCAGGGGTACAAGGGCAGGTTTGTTAAACTTGTGTCATTGAGGTTTGTTGTTTTTGATAGTGAACATGCAGGCCGTGGCCTGAGAAAAGCAGGATGACCAAAGATTCAGATCAGTTATCTGATGAGGGTATAGTCACCCCACCAAGTTAACTCCTGATGCCAACAGCAATGCTAGCTGAGGGTGCTGAGAATTGAGAATGGGTAGTGGGAGAGAGCCATGGTGAGTTTCAGTTGCGGCTTTTAGTTTAGCTGCAACATTTGGGGCTACAGTTTGTTTCAATAAACTGTCTTTCCTATTTCCCTAGTAAAAAAGAACAACAGAATCCTAACGATGCTATTCACAGAACATATATGAAGCAGTTGGATCTCAGTGGCATCAGTGGTAGACCATAAAGGATATTTTGTGCAGCAAGATTCCTCCATCAGGACTGTGGTACTCTTTTCCTTAGCTGCTGGAAGCATTGGTCTCTTAGCTGCGAAAAGATCACTTAGCCCAAATTGTTCACCTCTCCAGAAATGGCCTGAATCAAATGACAGGTCAGTATAGAGAAATGAAAACCAGGCACACCCACTTCGTGGGTAATTCTGGAGGGTCATCCTAACTTCAGAGCAAGTTGTGGGACCCTTTTCTGTGCCTGCATCTGATGAATTCAACTCCTCTTCGGCCTCACCCTACTGTTTCACTCCTCTACAGATTTTGATTTAAGAGCACTCCCCAATAACTCTGTGCAATCATGTTTGTATCAGAGTCTTATTCCCAGGAAATCTATTTAAAATAGTGGCGGAGACACAATTGTCAATTGTGGCCCAGGCCACAGTTGAATACAGAATCCAGAGCCACCTGAGTAGCCAGGCTAGTCTCTTCTCTTTCCCTATTTTCTGTTCACTTTTGGCTACCACATCACTTTTATAACATACTTTTGATGGTTAGTGGTATGCTACTTGTGGTTTATTTTCCTCTGATCCTGCCCATAGGTTGCACTGAATTTCAAAGCCTGCTGTACGAAACATTAAACCAGGGACAAGTAGGAATATCATACCTTCCAGTTGAGGCCCCTGAGCTAATTGCAGAGCTGTTCTGTATATCATGGCAGTAGACAGCACCCCTCTCTCTGTCTGGCTAATCTACTGCCAGGATCTTTGATCAAACAGTTATGGACAGGTTTATGCAGCTATGGTATCACCATTAGACAGCGTCTCAAAGGGTGCCAGCAATTGGTGATGGGATCTTTGCATGTGAGAGGCACATGCTCAGTGCTGACACTGAGGATGCATACATATTTGAGAGTTGAAGCTCTTCTTCGCACATAGACGCATTAGGGATCTGGGCCTACATCACCTCCTCCTCTGATGGCTTTGGTAATGGTGCAGTGGAAAAATAAAATAGGACCTGAAGTTGAAAGGACTGATTCCAGCTGTGTATTCTTCCCCTGAGACCTTGGGCAAGTGGCTTTGACCTGCCATGCCTCATTTTTACGTCTTCTACTTTGGTGGTATAGAACAAAGAGTACCTCAAGGGTTTCTGGATCACTGGCACCCACCTTGTCAGTGCCCTGTTCTCCACCTCTTTGAAAAAGATCATGAAGACACCTTTAAGACAGGTTGAGGCATAAATGTTCCCAGCCACGGGGCAGATTCTCCAGACCACAAGCCTCCCCCTGGGAGCATATGTCCTCCTGCATAAGGTAGAGTCAGGAACTCATCTAGGAGTAGGAGATGGTAAGGTCCTTGTAGTAAGTGCTTAGGTGTCTGAAGCATTAGTGGGAGGAGACAGCCTAGAAGGGTCAGAAAAGATCCCTTCTTTCTTGTTAAAAAGGTAGACAGGTAGGGGTGTGCGTGTGTGTGTGTAGGTCAGAGGACAAAGTAGAATTACCTATCAGTTTTTTTGAACATCCACTAGTATTTTACTTCAGAGTGCTTCTTTAATATTTTCATGGGGATTTCATTCTGACGCACATTTTTATATCCTCAAGCTCCTTTTATCTAGGCCTTTTTTGAGCACTTAAGGAAAACAAAACAAAATCCTTCAAGATTCAGGTAGTATATTATTATTATTTTATTTTTGACCATTAGATCCCCCTCACCCTTTTTCTCTCAACCATGACTAGAATTTCTGTGTGTTAATATTTGAGAGCACAGAATATTTGCTTTATTTTTCTCTTCTTGTCCACTATTCCTCTGTTCCAGCCCATCTGACTTCAGGAGGTGCGATCACTGCCCACACATGGGCTATAATATAGAGCTCCTTATTCTTGATATCTCCAACCAATTCAATCATAGGCTCTTACAATTCTGTAACTGCAGGTTCCTGACATAGTTTGCCATTAAAGCAATGAACAGTTTAGTTATTAAATACCAGAAGGGAAAGGTAGGAATGGGCAAGTTACTCCATCAAATAATGAAGACCTCTGGTTAATACATAATTAAGAATAGTATTTGTTAATTGTAGATTCATTCTCATCTCCCTTTCTACCTGCTTCTACCACCTGCTCACCAACAAGCCTCTTCCTTCCTCTGGTTCTTTCCTTTGCCCTAAATTCTATTCTAAAACGGTGTTCAAATTAACCAGAGTTCAGATGTTAATAAACCCATAAGTCAGGAATACATTTAGTTTCTCCCTGCTTAGAGGCATAACACAATTACCAACTTACTAGAGCTAATGGGCGATTCTTCCCATGAGGAAGAGATGTAATAAAAATTTCTAGCTAGAAGTTTTTTTTTTTTTGGCAGGATGGAAGTGAGCAAGTGTCTTATTAAAGCCTCATGTACAGAACCTTATTCTCCGTAACACACTGACTGTCCTCATGTGTACCTGGTATGGTGTTGAGGTCTAAGTGACAGTAATGGGCAGACCTGAAATTCAAAGCCAGATCTGTTTGACCCCAAATACCATGGTCTCTTTCAGACTATGAATCAGCTCACTAGCTTCTAAACTTATTTAAAGTAGGGTCCATGGGTGCTTTTGCTCATGGTTTTGTCTTCAGCACCAAATTCAGTGCCTGACACCCAGGAGACCTAGTCAATGAATAAATGCTTCTGAACATGAGTCATCTCCTAGGGGGGATACAGTGACATTCCATTGACATACACCATAATCATTAACAGCTATGTCTTTATATTCAGTAAACACATAACAAAGAAACCCTGCTTTGTGATACGGAAAACAAAACAAGCAACCTGAAAGCCATGATAGACTCTGTTACCAAGTACCCCAGCACCCTTGCATCTAGGGAAATGAAAATTTATTGGCACAAAATGTTGAGACGCAATGGATGGATTTGAGTATCTTCCCTCTAGGTATGTATTTGGCTCTTTTCATCAGGGATCACAAAGATTTTTGATATTACGTGACCAAAAAAATATGGTTTTCTGAACATACAATATGCAGAATAGCAATACTGTTTCATGACAAATAGCAGAGCAAAATGAGTGAGTTAAGCAGATTGTAAAAGAAATACAATTAAATCAATTAGTTTCTGTCTAATAGTTATTCTGGCTCACTACTCACAGAGTCTACACAGGTGTACAAAAGACAGAAACCATTCTCATTCTGACCTGGCCAAGGGCAATCTTGAGAAGTGAGTCATGCAGCATACATGAATACACTTCACCACAAGAGCACTACACACACAAAGAAATAAACATTTCAAACACCAGACAAGGAAGTTGTTTCAAAGCCTTCACATTATTAAAGTAGGAAATCTCACCAATCAGAGAGAAAATTAAATAAACATCAAAGAACAAATTCCTTACCTTGTGGCATGAATATTGTTTTTCTTTTACACTACAGAGAAAACTGATTTCAGGTTGGGAACTAGGTGGCCTGCCCTACATGAAGGTAAAATAAAGCAGAAGAAAGTTAATGATTAAACCACAATGGGGAGGAAAAAAAAAAAACACAAAAAATCTATCTTCCCTAGCTGGCTGTAGAGAAATTTTCAAAATGTTTTCAACATCTGAATTAAAATTCTGTCAACGTACACGTGGTGACCTCAGATATGGTTGTCAGGAGAGTTTGGGGCCAGATAAGGTAGGCGAAGCTTACCAAAGCTTAGAAATAACTTGAAGTCTTCTCTCACCAAAGCTTAGAAATAACTGAAGTCTTACTGAACTGATGCTTCACTTCTCATGGGTTCTGGTTTTGTTTTTACTTAAACACTTATTATGTAAAACTACATCTTCTGTCCCAAAGGACTATGACCTGTTTGAAAACTAAGTCCATGTTACAATCATTTTTGTGATGAAAATTGTTTGAGTAAAATTAAAAGAAATTTTCTCTCAGAAGGGATGTAATCCCAAGCCAACATGCTGATGAATTGGAATAACAGAAGTATAGAATATAAGCTTTGGAAGTGTTAAAAGAAAAACTTCAGACAAACTAAATTTAGCAGAGCTTATCTGAGAAAAGAAGATTCATGAATTCAGCAGCACTCAGAACCAAGAGAGGTTCAGAGAGCTTCACCCAGCAATGTGAGCAGGCAGTATTGACAGACTGAAAAAGAAAGTGATAGGCAGAAACAGCTTGATCAGTTGCAGCTTAGCATTTGCCTTACTCAGACAGGTCTGGGCAGTTTGCAGCCCGTGATTGCCTGAAAGTTCAGTTGCTGTGATTGGCTGACTCTATTCCTTTTTACAAAAATGTATTCTTAAGTTAGGTTGCAATTTGTTTACATGTTACATGAGATTACCATTTGCTATGTATGGAGGCAGCTTTTGGTCAAACAATTTAATTCAGCAGAAGGAAATGTAAACACTCTAGCTCCTTTAAAGTAGGAATCCTCTTTGCAGACGCTTCTAGTTTACATGTAGCCTTCCATTCCTTTAGTTCCTTCTGTGGCCAGAATGCAAATGACCCCTCTATTGATATCATTTTTAAAGACTTGTAGTAAAATATATGATTATTACCATAGTAACCATTTTAAAGTATAAAATTCACTGCCGTTAAATACATTCACAGTGTTGTACAACCATCACCACTATGTAGTTCCAGAAGTTTTTCATCACCTCATTCATTTTTAAAACCAAACTCTTAATGACTTTCTCTTTCTCTGGATGTTGATTGACAGTCAACAAGTATTAGACTCTCAATGACACAAAGTGAAACAGAGTAGTATCAGACATTCATCCAGCAAGCCTTTACTGAACACCTAGTATGGATAGCTTATCCAGGAATATCAAATGGGGTTGGAAATCAGGACCCTAAATTCTAGTTTCAGGTTATTTAGCCACTCTGTGTACCTACCTTCCCCCTACTCCATGTCGACAATGGAGGACTTGTAAATAAACTGACCTTTCAGGCCCACGGCAAGGATCAAATAAGATTACGTGTGTCAATCAACTTTGAGAAGCATAAGGTGTTATGCAAATGTAAGCGGAAAAGAGTGAAAGCTGATTTGAAAAATTAAAAATCTCATTTGTGGTCCTCCAGAGAGAGCCATATCCAGGAGGTGATTAACAGACATGCATAACATTGGCTTGCTAATGAATTATCACTGATGAGAAGTCAGAGAATTAAATGGCTTGTTAGCATCATTTTGGAGCTTGCTTCAAACTGGTATCTAAAAGATATATCAAAACCTCTCTAATGTCTATATACTCTTGTTATTTTTCTTAATCTTCCTTTCTACTCATCTAAACATGACTCATGTTGTCACCAACATAGGACCTTATGTTTTTGTTAAGTATCTATCTGTGAATGAGTGATGGAACATGTGAATGTATGAATAAATTATCTGCATGCTATAAACAGATGAATTTGCTAGAGAAGCAATGAGCGGTTCATGGTGAATTGAGTTTTTCAATAATTTGGAGAGGAGTCATTGGCCCATAAAATTAGGAGAAGAGAGGAAACACCATTTTCTTTTTCTTTCCACAGTTAGAAATGAAAAATACTTGTTCTACATGAAGCTAGTCCGTGTGATGCTGACTTGTCCCAAAGATTAGCACTTTATCTCCAATCTGCCAATTTGAGGCAGGAAGAAAGGTTACTTTTATAAAGAACTCCTTGCTCCCTCTGCTGGCCACACAGAGTACACCACATACAGTAGAAGCTTGTATCATTCTCAGGGGCATGAAAATGAGATCACGTAGGGCCTTTGGGATGCAAAATCTATTTGGTTGAGATTACGTGAAGAGTCTCTTACCAGCTGCAACAAAATAATGGCAGAAAACAATAATTAACATGGATATTATAATGACTAATATTTGTTAAAACTGACCCTGTTCCAAGCACAATTTTTAGTGTTTTACATGCATTTTCCTTTTGAGGAGTTTTCTCTGTCGCTGGTGACAGATTACTATAATTTGGGTAGGGGTAGGAACAGAAAGTAACTATTGTTCAGACACATTAAAAATGTTGTTTGGCATCAATTTTAGACCATCACTTTTTAAAGAGAGACTTTATTTTAATCTTAAAGATTCAGAATCAAGTAGGGGTCTCTCAGGTTAAAAGTCATGGTATAGACATAAATGATGAACTTATTTAATTGGAGTTTTTATCTGTTTTACATAGTTAAGACAGATCTTATAGACCAGATACCTAGTTTTAAGAGCCCAAGCTGATGTTAAAATTGGTGCGTCAATCAAAATTCACCTAAGTTCTCAAAGCACACTGGTGCTTTGAGAACTTAGGTGAGTTTTGATTGATTTACTGAGGTCCATCTGGAAAAAATGATGAATTTACTGAGGTCCATCTGGAAAAATTCCTGGATGGACCTCAGTAAAACATTCTTCTGTTGGTGTTTTGTTTTCCACCAGCTTTTTTTGTTCCTGCTTCCAAATGCCAGATACTTTGGCAGGAGCTAGTGGGATCATGTTAATATAATTTTAATGCAGATATGTTTTATTTTATAAATATTGTGAGAAAAGAATATGTAGTTAAGAATATTGTGTGAAGTATGAAAAGATACCAGATTTAGAAATCAAGCAGATGTGGTTTTACATGTTCTGGAACATAGGGATAATTATAATAATGCTGTTGAAAGAACTGGAGATAACAGTGCCTAAATGGGTTCATGGCATATGTTGGGTGTGTTAGGGCTCACTAGAAAAAGACAGACAGATGATGATGATTAAGATGGATGGATGGATGGAATGAATGGATAGATAGATGGAAGAATAGATTAGATTAGACAGAAATAGATTTACATAAGGATTTTTGTGTTTAAGCAATTTTGAGAGCTGGTTAACCAACCTCTGTAAGGTTATTATCTCAGAGACTGATGGTAGAGCTCCACAAGGCAGGCAGGCAGGAAGGGAAGACAGATGTAAAGTGGAGACAAACAAGAACAAGCTCGAACCCACCGGTGAGACCTGGAACTCAGGAACTCAGTAGGACAAACTATAAATTATCAGGTCTTACGGCTGTTGGCTCTTGCCTTGGTGTGGGTGTCCTGCAGAAACATGATGTTTTTTTTTGTTTTTTTGTTTTTGTTTTTTGTGAGAGAGCGAAACACACACACATTCAGCCCAGGAGTCCAATAAGCTAATGGAGAACCCAGTGGGAGGTGAAACCATTGCAGTCTTAGCATCTGTATCACACCAATTAGGTAAGCAAACAAGTAAACAGCAATGCATATGAGCTATAAAGAGCTGCTGCTTTACTTCTTTCCAAATCTCACAAAAGAATCTCCTCTTTGACCTACTCAGGCCAGAAACACAGAAAAGGGAATCTGGAAAGGTAGTTCAGCCTAGCAAAATTGACAGATTACAAAGCCACCACGGTAGGTGTCCATTAACTGATCTCTTGACATCTGTGCATTATTCATGAGAAATGCCGACCTTTAAAAAGTTTAATTATAAGTAACATTATTTAGTTGTGTGGCTTTATTATGTGTCTAGTGATGAGGAAGATGATATATATTTATGACAAACAATGAAATACACAGTAGCCTATGAGGTGGCAAATACAGGTGGCAAATAGATCTAATCTTGAATTCTAATACCAATTCATTAAGACTGTTGGACAGTAGTTGTAGGCTGAGAAGGATTCTAAACTATATTTAATAAACTTATACTGAGTACCTACTGTATGTGAAACACTATTCTAAGTGCTGAGGATATAGCAGTGAACAAAAAGTCAAAAATCCCTGCTTTCATTCTAGTAAGGGAAGACAGTTAATAAGTAAATAAATAAGCCCAATATGTAGTATAATAAATATATTCAAGCCTTGAAGAAACAATGCTGTGTTCCGTGGGCAATGTCTGAGGTTGGAAATAGTTTCTCATGAGCATGCATATTTCATTCTAGTTCAGAAGAGCAATGACATGACAGTGATGCTTCTTAGGAATTTTCAGAAAGCCCTGAGAATTTTGTCCATTGAAATCAAATCCTTCTTTCAAATTTCAATTGAAAGATGATTTTCTACCTTCAGAGGTCTCTGCTCTAAGAAGTAAACATGGTGTTATGTTGCAGTGCATTGGTCAGAGTGCTTGAAGGAGTCTTTATGGAACAGGTGTAGAAGATGTGACTGTGAAGGAAGACCGAGGTCAGGTTGAGAGGACTTGAGTATAAGGCCTGTTACGTAATATCAGATTTAAGTCATGCAGTATGGATTTTTCCAGAAGCTCATGAAGCCAGCAGTGAAAAGACCCATGTTGGAGTTCAATCTTCCTTCTCTATGTGTAGTTGATTGTGAAGACAAAAATCAATAGGCAATATAGCTGGTTCCTGTTAAAACTAAATTGGAATGATTCACTTTCTTCTGAAACATTTAGATTCCAGAAATATGTGGACCTCATTATGGAAAGATAAATATTTACTCTTAAAGTTTTACAGCATAGAATAAAAGCAGATGCAGTCCAAATATCATGAGGAAAGAATGCAAGAAAACCAGGTCTTTATGCAGCAATTTAAGGTAATAATGTGGCCGATAAAGAGGGGTTAATGTGCCCTGACTACTTCGAGAACAAATTTATTTGTCAAAATAAAAGCTCAGACACTGGTAAATTTGGGGAGAGAAGAGAGTTATGATCTGTAGTGAATGACTCCAGTGTCCTTAAAGAAAATCCAGTGGGTTTCGCTCCACTCCCAGAAGGCTCTACTCTTAGAAGTAAAAGATTTTTTTTGTTGTTGAGTCAGTAAGTACATCAGACTGGTGGGAAGGGTTTTTATGAGGCAAAAATAGATATGTCTGAACAGTTCTTCAAATCACTGTAGGATCTGTGGATGTTATCTGGGCAGCGTAATATATGATGCATAAAGCACCTACTAATCAAATACAAATGTCATTATTAGCAAGACAAAAAAAAGAAAAACAGAAGTCTCAGCATTAATGATTTGCATTAACTGAGGTGGGATAACTTGGTAGAAGTTAGAATGGCCTAGCAGGGAAGAAAAAGTCAAATGCTTTAAGTGATATAAACATGTAAAGTTCTGGCCAAGAGGGGTGGCTCATGCTTGTAATTCCAGCACTTTGGGAGGCAGAGGCAGGCAGATCATGAGGTCAGAAGTTCTAGACCAACCTGGCCAACATGGTGAAGCCCTGTCTCTACTAAAAATACAAAATTTAGCCAAGTGTGGTGGCGGGCTCCTATAATCCCAGCTACTTGGGAGGCTGAGGCAGGAGAATCGCTTGAACCCAGGAGGTGGAGGTTGCAGTGAGCCACGTCCCTGCCACTACACTCCAGCCTGGGTGACAAAGCAAGACTCTGTCTCAAAAAAAAAAAAGTAAAGTTTCAAAGTTCTTTAAGATTGAAATTCCAAATTCTGAAACATGAAGGTCAATACAAATGTTTTATCCGACAATTTCTAAATATTAGGTAATCTATTTTTTAGCTATTACATCATAATTCAAATGATGATTCTAGATAATCTCTGACTGAGCTTTCCCTTTCTAGTCTTAGACCTGGTACCAGCCCTCACAACATTCTGTGTACAGACAATACTTTATTACTGTGAATATAGTCACCAAAGCTTGGACTCCTTAATCCCCAAACAAACCTGAAGCTTCAGAGCCTAAAATTTCTCCATTAGAGGATTGTTCCTGTCATAATTACTCAGTCCTATGTATACTGACACATTCTAGAGTTTATCTGGATTAATGTTTCAACAAGACTTTCAGAAAAGATAAATTTGTACATATTCTCTGACCCAGGTGTGAAGATCGCTTTACTACTGGGCAGCATATCTCATTGAATTTTGTGATCAAATTGTGGGAGAGGAAACAGAATTAAAACACATGTTACTGGATGGGAATCTTCTGGTTGGTTCATCTGGGGGTGTTTGCCTGCTCAACTATCTATTTCCCCTTCTAATATCAGCACTCAATTTTCCACTAGGAAATTTCTTTTTCTCTCTCACATGGCACAACTCCTTGTCTTTAGCAATGGATGAAGGCTCAGGTTTGTCCAATCAAAGTACCATATGCCCTTGGCCACAGTAATTGTTCTGTAAACAGAAATGTGGCTCAAAGCCACTCCTCAAGTGTTTTTTCCAGAAGTTCCAATGTGAGGCACTCTCCTTCCACTGGATTGCCAAGAAGGTTAGATATCAATGTGAAGCTATTTTGGCCACTTTGCTTGTCTGATAATGAAGCCAACACACCAAAAAAATACAATTGAGAGATAGAAAAAGACCAATTTGTGATTACACTGAATGAGAATCTAAATGCAATTTGTGACCCAGTGAATTCTGTTTTTAGTTTAAGATAGACTGGATTATTTTTAGCTACAAATAGCAAAAATTTAATTCACTTAATATACATATAAAGAAAAGATGTAGAAACAAATAATATCCTAATTGGATCAGAATCTTATAAAAATAAGACTAATGTGACATTATCTAATCTCACATATAAATGAAGATTTGAGGCAGAAAAAGTTTGCTTAACTGTTTTATCCAAAGCCTCATAACAGCTAATATTATGGTTAGGAATAGAACTCACTTCTTTAGTAGATAGTTTTTCAAAGTCTGAAAATAATTATTTTTTGTTGGGGTGGGTGGTTAATAGCATAAATGCTACCCAAATTGTTGGTTATTAATATAGGTTGTAACTGCAATGCTAGAGTAAGACTGTGTACCATTTTTAAACATGTGAAAATTATCTCTTAACATGAAAATATGCTTTTCACAATTTCTTCAAGACTTCTTTACAAACTAGAAGCATTTGATACTCTTTTTCACAGACAAATAACACAATCTATGTGCAGTAATTCAAACAATAATGACTAAATTAAGTTACCCCTCATAATCCACATTCCACTTATAACCAATGAGCTGCCCACAACTGTCTCAAAATGTCTTCAATTCCAAAGTATAATTTGAGTTAATTATCACACTTCATAGACAAAGATGATTACATTCATTTAAAAAATGAAAGATACTGTCAAATTGAAGGTCCAAAAAATCTAGTGTTAAATTATTCCTTTATGATATATGGGATTTTCAAAATCTGGACAGTAGTATGCAATTAAAAATGCTGAAAGAGAGGTTGATCAATTTAATTTTTTGTACAATTTAGGAATCAAAAGTATAAGTGAGTTCACCAGTTATTGATATAATAACTGTGTACACCATGAATTTAGAATGTACCTCCCAACTATGAAGTTATGTATGCTTTTTATTACTTTTATCTTTTTAAGTATCTTCACACCTAATATATACAGTATATGTCTGGAGCTCTTTATCCCATTTTATAGATTGAAAATATAAGTTCCATAAAGAAGATTTAAAGAGCAAATTACAAATTAGGAAGTAGCTTAAAAAATAACAAATGCTAAACATCATTTGTGGACAAATAATTCGTACTCTTTTATGTTGAGTAAAAAAACCCAACTATTGTAATTTTAAAAGAGAAAAGGAAATTAATAGACAACACCCAAGAAAACAACTGAATAGCTATTAGAAAATGTTCAAATTAACTAGTAGTCAAAAAATAAGTTCTAGTATTCTATACTGCTGTAGGATGACTATAGTCAACAGCAATAAAATAGATACTTTCAAATAGCAGAAGGAGGATATCCAATGTTTCCAATACAAAGAAATGATAAATATTTGAGATGAGAGGTCTAGTCACTATATATTATAAGTATCAAAATGTAACTATGTACCGATAAATATGTACAATTATTATGTTATCAATTAGAAAATAAAAAAAAAGTAATAGGAAACAGAAAAATTTCAAAGTTAAACAATAATGATACATCTTTTTTTTTCTGGTAGAACAGGGTGTAAAAGAGAAAAACACACTAGAAAGAATTCAAGTACAATTTTTGGTGGGATGAACATCACTTTGTTTTCAGTCTTACAAGTATTGCTCAAAATTTCTGCTCTACTGAGGTCATGCTGATTCTTCCTTCCCACTCATGGAGTTATGGCTGAATTTCTTTAAAACAAATTTTTCCTGCTATTTTAAGTGGCTTAGTTTAGAGAAACGAAGACACATGTACTAAGGCTGTCAACATCTACCTTAATGAATTTATATATGTTCACACACATGCACACAAACAACTTGTAATAATAAAATATATAACATATTTTATACTATATTCATCTTAGAAATGAAGTGATTATATTATACATGAAATACTATTTAGCAGTAGAATTTTTTCAGATAATATTTTACATAGAATAGTGAAGCATAAAAAATAAGTGAAATTGCATTGTCTGTAGTGAGGAATGGAGCCCAGGGTCCTACAGTCTTGGCTTCAACCCTAACCTCCTCTCACAGAGTGGATATGCCTCTTAGTGAGTGCCATCCATTGGTGGGAGGAAGATAGTAAAAAATAGATAAGAGTAAAGGGAATTAAGAGATGACTCACAGGTTATGGAAAGCTGAATTCTTATTGTTGCTGTTTTGTTGTCTCCTAATATTTTGATGAAGACCTGTATTAGTGTCAATTTTATATACATTTACAATAGCAAAGACATGGAATCAACCCAAATGTTCATCAACAGTAGACTGGATAAAGAAAATGTCATACATATATAACATAGAATACTATGCAGTTATAAAAAGGAATGAGATCATGTTCTTTGCAAAGATACGGATGGAGCTGGAAGCTGTTACTCTCAGCAAACTAATGCAGGAACAGAAAATGAAACACCACATGTTTTCACTTATAAGTGGGAACTGAATGATGAGGAAACATGGACATGTGGTGGGCACAGCACACACTAGGGCCTATGTAGGGGGTGGTGAGAGGAGGGAGACCATCAGGAAGAATAGCTAATGGGTGCTGGGCTTAATACCTGGGTGATGGGTTGATCTCTGCAGCAAACCACCATGGTACATGTTTATCTATGTAATAAACCTGCATATCCTGCACATGTGGCCTGGAACTTAAAAGTTGATTAAAAAAATATTAGAGGAGGTATCATGTATAACTTCTTCTTAAACTGTAGTAAAAAGAGATGGCTTTAAATGTTCTATATATGAGCTATATATGAGAGGCCAAGATTAGCAATCTGAGTCCAGGTTAGCCCTGGTGGGCTTGTAATATCAGTTCCCACAGCAATCACACTGTTTCTTAAATCCCCTTCCCATATTCATCACCTTTGACCCAACCAACCTTGATGCTAACTTGGGTGAGATGAAATTCTATTTAAGAATATTTTCAATTCCTTCAAGTAAAGAAACCTAATATTCAAACTACAACTATTCCTAAAACATAAAGCTCAGAATGCCTGTTAGCTTGTAAATCTGCATGCTTTTTCTTAGTATTTCCTTAATTTATTATACAGCAAGACTCTGTATAATGAATTTAAATCATTCAATTCTAATAAAACACAACTGCCCAGAAAAAAATATATATATTAAAATTGGGATACTTTAAAATAATGACCCAATCATAGTAAATTTTCTTGGTATTTACTCCAATAACAGGACTCCTGATGAACAATTTAGTATTAATGTGGATGCCAGTCATTTGCAGTTTTATAGAATTTTGACTTGAATTCAACTATAATTAACTAGACCATTAATTTAAAGTGTAAGTGCACAAAATAATAAAATCTTAGTTCATGTATAAAAGACATCTTAGTTCTCATGAAGACAAAAGACTGTCTCATACAATTGCTGTTTAATTTGTCTCAGTCACACACAGAGACAAAATTGGCACAGACCTGTTTTGAATAAAACTTTCAGATCAAATGGTTCTACCTTTGGCTTGATGCCATTGGTACAGACATTCCATTTGCATTATAAAAACATAAAATGCCAGTATGTTTACTAATGACATTGCTTTTTCTAAGTTGCACCAAAACAGGTAGGACTCTGCATGGGCTCAGTAGGTAAACAAGAGAAGAAATTTACTTATTTACCAATAAGGCAAATGATAACATATCAGAGACTCTGGAGCTTTTCTGTATATTTGCCATCAATTAATAGCAGTGTTAAGGTTTTCTCAAGGCTTTAACAAACCAGCTTACAGATACAAAGAACTGAGAAATTTGCTAGGATATTAATTGTTTTTCAGCAAGTCTAAACATACCAACTTCTGGGGGGGCGGAAAAAAGAACTTCAAAATTCCAAACATACACACATACAGGGAATTTGAAAACTTAGAATTGCCATGATCAAAATATTGTTTCCTTTCTCCTTTCTTGAAAATGTTCCTGTTTTCTCAAAAGTGTAAGCTGGAGATGAGGTAACTGCTGCTCAAAATCATCGGCCTTGTTCTACATGCCCATTGCCATTATTAGATAGCTATCTGGCTCTTTTTGGAAATTCAGTTCATCTTAAGAATCTCCTTTGAATTCTTTCCAAACTGTTTGTGTCCCTCCATATTTCTGGGATACAGATATAAAATTAATTTTAATGTGCAGAAATATTTTGCAAGCCTAAAACAAAAATTCCTTTATCAATGTATACAGCTGATGTAATTGTACTTTATAAGGCTGCTAACTTTTCCTCTTGCACATTTTTTAAAATCTTCCCTAAAAAGTCATCTAGTCTATGTTTAAATCGATATTTCCTAAAATGAATATAGCATTTTCAGGTATGTATACATACTGCATATTCAATAGAAATTTAGACAATGGAGAAGAACATTGGCAAATGCAATTAGAGTCAAGTGCAAAAAAACACAAAAAAAAGAAAAAACCTCATCCTCCAAATCTAAACATCACATGTATACACATCTGCAATGATAGGGGTGACATTGTTTTACCTCCAAATAGAGGTCAGAATAGAAGGAAATAGAAACACAAGGAAATAGGGCAGAGAAATATGAGAGAGAGAGAGAGGTTGAGAGTGAGAGAGAGACACTCACAAAGGCAAATCACACAAAGCTCATCTTTAGTCACTGGGAAAACACATTTAGGAGCTTTAACTTATCGTTATGTACATGGAAATTTTTCCAGCAATTGGACTTCTTAAGTAATGTAAATCTCTAGACAAGCTAGTTAGAGACATCTTTAATATTATGGAAGACATATCTAGCAGTTTACAGAGAGCAGGGCAGCACTTAATAACTGTTATTTAATGGAAGTTTTATATAGTAGAGAAAAGATGCTTCTGCTGTTTATGATTGTGAATAAACATGGTTGGAGAAGCTTGCTGAAATTATAGGATATATATATTATATTGCTTTAAGAGGAGATTATGATATATGGTAATTAAAAGTTTTATTATCCAAGGCAAAGGGAGAATCTGCTTTTAAAAATGGAATGTCAGGACAATAAGATGCCCACCTAAATTGAATAAATAGTTTGGAACCTGTAAATTTGGGAATTCATCTTTAGAATATTCAAAGAGCAAAACTCCTTTAGATTTCTAAGTTAGGTGTAAGACTATAAAGACAGTTCCTAAATTATTAATGATTCTGAATTCCAGCCTACTGCCTTGTCAGCAGACTTTCCTAACAAAGGACTCCATCACATAGTACAGTGTAGAACTGGCCAGTCTTCAAAGGTTGAGAACATCCTAATATATCCATATGCTTCCCTACTGTTTGAAATCCTACTATGCACTGTCAAAGCTATACATAAATCATCTCCTTTAATCCTCGTGTCAACACTACATCACTTTCAAGTAGAGAAAACTGAATTTTGGAGAGTTTAAGCAGCTTGCCCACATCACATGCCAACCCAGCTGCTTAATGATCATCAGTCTAGGAAGATATTTGATAAAAGTTATCTTACTCAAAGCAGAATTTGATTGGTCCCAGAATGTAGGCAATTCCAGGGGCAGAAGTTTAGAGATTTCAGTATCAAGCTTTGACATCCTTCATTTATTCATTAATATAGTTACCAGATACTATTGAGTACTATCCATGTGTCATGCACTGTGCTTATGTTAATTATACTCTTAGAGAAGGAGATATGCTGGAAGCTGCTCTGTATATCTTCTAGCAGGTCAGGAGAGAAAATAGGCTGTTCCTGGGAAACTATAGTTGAGTGCCCAGGAGAAGCTTAGGGCAGTATGGTATGAACAGGCTGTTTATGAGTCAAGAGTGTTTGTTGCTGACCTATGAAAGTGAGTATTTCATTTTGAGGACCATAAAATATTTACATATGTATATAGAAACACTACATACAGAAAAATATTTAAGTAGTAGAAAAGAATGCAACAAAGAAAAAAAATTCAAACAACTCATTTCTTACGCTTTCCTGAGCAGCAGCTATGGCAAACATTTGAGTGCAATTGGCTTATGTGGAAGGTGAAATCAGGAAGCACTCCTAGCAGAGTGTGGGATAAAGACAATGGAAACAATTGATGAGGGTGCCTTAATGAATAATTGATTGCTGAAAACAACTAGAGTTCAATATGCTGGGGACCTCTGGAGACAAGGACCATTCCTCACAGTTGTAACCCCCCTCTACCCAAGGGGAAAGAAACTGGAGTGTTTATTCTCTAAATATCATTTATCATTCCCAGAGGGCTCCCTTCCCAACCTACATTTTTCCTCATTTTCTGATTATTCGACATACAGGGCTGGAGAAAGATGGGAGGCAGAGTTCCAAAAAATTGTCAGTAAAGCACGGAAAAGCTTGTATAGGAAAAACAAAAGCTAAGGGGTATGAAAGAGCATTGACAGCATCTGCTAAGACCCTCTGTTCATGGAAAACCATTGTCAATATTCTGGTGAATTTTCTCCATTCCAGTCATACATTAATAAATGCGTTTAGCCAATGTTTTCAGTAATATGCTTGTATTAGTTCACTCAAAAACATGTCTTAGATACTCCAAAACTCTAATTTTAAGCAACTGCAAAATGTTTTATTATGTATGGCTTATGAATAATTTTTCCAGTTCTTTTATTGATGGACACAATTTGTTTTTAGTTCTTTTTAGTATTACAGACATTAATGCCATGAACATATTTTTGGACATTTTTCCTCTTTGCTTGGATACATTTCTAGATTAATGTGTATGCATATTTTAAGATAAATATAGTGCCATTCTCTAGAAAAGCTACACAATTTACACAGTTACTGAAAGGGAATAGATGCGCCCATTTCAAATTATCCCCCAGAAACAGTGAACTCTATCTTGTTCATATTAGAGGTTTTTTTTTTAACTTATTTATGAATACCTTTTTGTATGCTCACTGATTATTGTATTTTAAAATCTCCTTTCAGATGTTTTGCCATGTATTAATGTATTTAATGTTTTCAATTGACAAGTAAAATTTGTAGATGTTTATTGTGTACTATATGTTGCTTGGAAATATGTATACATTATGGAATGGCTAGATCAAGCTAATTAGGTATTACCTCACATAGTTATTTTTTGTAGTGAAAGCACTTAAAATCTACTCTCTTAGTAATGATCAAGTATACAATGCATTGTTTTTAACTATATTCACCATGTTGTACAACAGTTCTATTGAACTTATTTCTCCTGCCTAAGTAAAATTTTGAATCTTTGACCAGTATCTCCTAAATATCCCCCTCACCCCTAGCTCATGCTAACCACCATTCTACTTTCTGCTTCTATGAGTTCAGCTTTTTCAGATTACACATATAAGTGAGATCATGTGTTATTTGCCTTTTGCACCTGGATTATATTACTTAAAAATAAAGTCCCCTAGGTTCATCCATTTGTCCCAAATGGCAGGAATTTTTTTCTTATTTACAGTTAAGTAGTAGTTCATTGTGTATATATATCACATTTTCTTTATTCATTCATCTACTTAGGTTGATTGTATATCCTGGTTATTGTGAATAATGCTGCAATAAACATGGGAGTACAGATAGCTCCTCAATATATTAATTTACTTTCCTTTGGATATACACGATCAGTGGAATTGCTCAGTCATATGCTAGTTCATTTTTTAAAATTTTTGTGGAACCTCCATACTGTTTTTTATAATTTCTATATTAATTTACATTCCCACCAACAGTGTTCAAGGGTTTCCTTATCTCCACATTCTCACCAACAATTGTTATCATACATCTTTTTATAATAGTCATTCTAACAGATGTCTGGTAATATTTCATTGTGTTTTGATTTTCATTTCTCTAATGAATAGTGATGTTGGGCATTTTTAATATGCCTACTGACAATGTATATGTCTTTAATAAATGTCTTTTAAAAGATATTTTAATGTCTTTAAACATTTAAGAAATGTCTGTTCTTTGCCAGTTTTAAAAATCAGGTAATTGTCATTCGAGTTCCTTGTATATTTTGGATATTAACCCCCTATCAGCTGCATGGTTTCTAAATAACCCATTTCATAGATTGTCTCTTCATTCTGTTGACTTCCCTTGTCTGTACAAAAACTTCTTAGTTTGATGTCATTCCATTGGTTTATTTTTGCTTTTGTTGCCTGTGCTTTTGGGTTCATATAAAAAAAATCATTGCCTAGACTAATGTCATGGATAGCGCTTTTAGAGTTGAAGTTCTTACATTTAGGTCTTTTTTTCTTTATTACTTTTCTTTAAGTTCTGGGGTACATGTACAGATTGTGCAGGTTTGTTACATAGGTATACACATGCCATGGTGGTTTGCTGCATCCATCCCCAGTCATCTACATTAGGTATTTCTCCTAATGTTATCCCTCCCCAATCCCCCCCACCCCCCTGCTATTCCTCCCCTAGCCCCCCAATCCCCAACATGCCCTGGTGTGTGATGTTTCCCTCCCTGTTTTCATGCGTTCTCATTGTTCAACACCCACTTATGAGTGAGAACATGTGGTGTTTGGTTTTCTGTTCTTGTGTCAGTTTGCTGAGAATGATGGTTTCCAGCTTCATCCATGTCCCTGCAAAGGACGTGAGCTCATCCTTTTTTATGACTGCATAATATTCCATGACGTATATGTGCCACATTTTCTTTATCCAGTCTATCATTGATGGGCATTTGGATTGGTTCCAAGTCTTTGCTATTGTAAACAATGCCACAATAAACATACGTGTGCATGTGTATTTATATTTGAATGTTTTATAATCCTTTGGATATATACCCAATAATGAGGTTGCTGGGTCAAATGGTATTTCTAGTTCTAGATCCTTGAGGAATCGCCACATTGTCTTCCACAATGGTTGAACTAATTTACACTCCCACCAACAGTATAAAAGTGTTCCTATTTCTCCACATCCTCTCCAGCATCTGTTGTCTCCTGATTTTTTAATGATCACCATTGTAACAGGCATGGGATGGTATCTCAATGCGGTTTTGATTTGTATTTCTCTAATGACCAGTGATGATGAGCTTTTTTACTTATTTGTTGGCTGCATAAATGTCTTCTTTTGAAAAGTGTGTGTTCATATAATTTGCCCACTTTTTGATGGTGTTTTTTTTTTCTTGTACATTTGTTTAAGTTCTTTGTAGATTCTGGTTATTAGTCCTTTGTCAGATGGGTAGATTGCAAAAAATATTTCCCATTCTGTTGGTTGCCATTTCACGCTAATGATAGTTTCTTTAGGTGTGCAGAAGCTCTTAAGTTTAATTAGACCCCATTTGTCTATTTTGGTTTTTGTTGCCATTGCTTTTGGTGTTTTAGTCATGAAGTCCTTGCCTATGCCTATGTCCAGAATGATATTGCCTAGGTATTCTTCTAGGGTTTTTATAGTGTTAGGTCTTAAAGATAAGACCTAACACCATAGGTCTTAAACATATCTATTTTATGGTGTTAGGTTTTAAACATTTAATCCATCCGGATTATTAGTGCTAACAGGCTTTTGGTGAAGTATTTAGGGTGTTCTATATATAAGATTACATGGGAAAGTTTAAGGGAAAATTTAATCCTTTCTTTCCAATTTGAATGCCTTTTATTTATTTTTCTTGCCTAATTGCTCTGGTTAGGACTTCTAGTATCATGTTGAATGAAAGTGCTGAGAGAACCATCCTTATCTTGCTCTCTTTAGAGGGAAAGCTTTCAACTTTCACCATTGAGTTTGATGACCCATTGGTCATTCTGAAGCAGATTGTTTAATTTCCATGTACTTACAAATTTTATAAAACTCCTATTATTGATTTCTAGTTTTATAACATTATAGTCAGAAAAGATATGAGATATGATTTCAATCTTCTTAAGTTTGTTACAACTTGTTTTGTAGCCTAACACATGACCTGTTCTGGAGAATGTTCCATGTACACTTGAGAAGAATATGTATTCTGCTGTCATTGGGTGGAATGTTCTATATA
This sequence comes from Ateles fusciceps, assembly GCA_036589455.1. NCBI lineage: Eukaryota > Metazoa > Chordata > Mammalia > Primates > Atelidae > Ateles > Ateles fusciceps. The sequence continues at coordinate 10,633,046 of JAZHEH010000091.1, read as the reverse complement.
TGTCTTAGACTAAATGACCAGCCATTTAGTCTAAAGTGTAGTTTGTATTAGTCTGTTCTCACAATGATATAAAGAAACACCTGAGACTGGCTAATTTTTAGAGAATAGATCTAATTGGCTCACTGTTCTGCAGGCTGTACAGGAAGCATAGAAGCATCTGCTTCTGGGGAAGCCTCAGGAAGCTTCCAATCATGGTGGAAGGCAAACGAGGAGCAAGCATCTCAAATGGCAGGAGCAGAAGCAAGAGAGAACAAGGAGGGAGGTGATGTACAACTTCAAACAAGCAGATCTCATGAGAACTCACTCACTACACTGAGAATGGAACCAAGGGGATGGCACTAAACCATTCAGGACAGATTCACTGCCAAGATCCAACCACCTCCCACCAGTCCCCATCTCCAACATTGGGGACCACGATTCAACATGAGGCTTAGTGGGGACACAAATTCAAACCATATCATTCCACCCCTGGCCTCCCAAATCTCATGCCCTTCTCACATGCAATGTTCTCTTCTCAACAATCCCCCAAAGTCTTAACTCATACTAGCATTAATTCTAAAGTCCAAAGTCTCTTCTGAGACAAGCCTAGTCCCTTTGCCTAGGGGCCTGTAAAATAAAAAACAAGTTAGTTACTTCCAAGATACAATGAAAATATAGGCATTTGGTAAATACTCCCATTTCAAAGGAAGAAATCAGCCAAAAGAAAGGGGATATAGGCCCAATGCAAGTCTGAAACCCAGCAGGGAAGTCATTAAATCTTAAAACTCCAAAATAATCTCCTTTGACTGCATGTCCCACATCCAAGGCACACTGGTGGAAGAGGTGGGCTCCCAAGTCTGTGGGCAGCTCTGCATCTGTGGTTTTGCAGGGTTCAACCCCCATGGCTCCCTCACATGCTGACATTGACTGCCTGTGGCTTTTCCAGGCTGAGGGTGCAAACTGTTGGTAGATTTACCATTTTGAGGTCTGGAGGATGGTGGCCCTCTTCTCACAGCTTCACTAGCAATTCACCACTTCAGACTCTGTAGGGGCTTCAAACCCACATTTCTCTTCTTCAGTGGCCTAGTAGAGGCTCTCCACGAGGGCTCTGCCCCTTTAGAAAGCTTTTGTCTGGACACCCAGACTTTTCCATACAGCCTCTGAAATGTAAGCAGAGGCTCCCAAGCCTCAACTCTTGCATTCTGCCCACCCACATGTTTAATACCATGTAGAAGCTGCCAAGGCTAAGAGCTTGCACCCTCAGAAGAGCATCCTGAGGTGTACCTGGGCCCCTCTTAGCCAAGGCAGGAGCTGACGTGTCTGGGATGCAGGGACCAGTGTCCTGAGGCTGTGCAGGGTAGTTGGGCCCTGGACTTGGCCCAGGAAACCATTCAGTCCTCCTAGACCTCTGAGCCTGTGATGGGAGGGGCTGCCCCCAAGGTCTCTGAAATGCCTTAGAGGCCTTTTCCTCATTGTCTCAATTATTAGTACTTGGTTCTTTTTAACTTATGCAAATTTTTACAGACTACTTGACATCCTACCCTAAAAATGAGCTTTTCTTTTCTACCACATGGCAAGGCTGCAAAATTTCCAAACTTGTATGCTTGGCCCTCACTTTAAATATAAGCGTCAACATTAGGTCATTTCTCTGCTCATGCATATGAGCATATGTTCTTAGGAGCAGCTAGTCCACTTCTTGAATTCTTTGCTGCTTAGAAATTTCTTCCACCAGATACCCAAAATCATCATTCTCAAGTCTAAAGTTCCACAGATCGCTAGAACAGGGGGATACAATGCAGCCAAGTTATTCGCTAAGGCATAATAAAAGTGACCTTTACTTCAGTTCCCAATAGGTTCCTCATTTCCATCTGAGACCTCCTCAGCCTGGCCTTCACTCTCCATATCACTACCAGCATTTTGGTCATAACCATTCAACCAGTCTCTAGAAAGTTCCAAACTTTCCCTTATCTTTTTGTCTTCTCTGTGCCTTCCACACTCTGCCTGTTACTCAGTTCCAAAGTTGCTTCTACATATTCAGGTATCTTCATAGCAATGCCCCACTCCTAGGTACCAATTTTCTGTATTAGTCCATTATCACATTGCTATAAAGAAATACCTGAGACTGGATAATTTACAGAGAAAAGAAGTTTAATTGGCTCATGGTTATGCAGGCTGTACAGGAAGCATAGTGGCTTCTGGTTCTGGGAAGGCCTTAGGAAGTTTCCAATCATGGTGGAAGACAAAGGGGGAATGAGGAGTGAGGCATCTTATATAGTGGGAAGAGGAGCAAGAGAGAGTCAAGGAGGAAGTGCTGCGTATCTTTAAACAACCAGATTTTTCAAGAACTTACTATCACAAGAACAGCAAGGGGACGGTGCTAAACCATTCATGAGAAATACACTCCCATGATCTAACCACCCCCACCAGTACCTATATTGGGGATAATAATTCAACATGAGATTTGGTGAAGAAATAGAGCCAAACCATATCAAGTTTAAGTTCCATGTTTATTTATAGATTTTCTGTCTGGATAATCTGTCCATTGTCAAAAGTGGGATTTTGAATTCCTCTAATATTGTTGCATAACAGTCTACATCTTCCTTTAGATCTATTGATTTTTTTAAACATATTTTAGGTACTCCAATGTTGGGTGCATATATAATTTTTCCTTTGATTAATTGACCCCTTTATTATGTAATGACCTTCTTTGTCTCATTTTGCAGTTTTGACTTAAAGTCTATTTTATCTGATGAGTATAGTTACACCCGATCTCCTTTGCTTTCTATTTGCATAGAATAATATCTTTTTCTACCCTTTCATTTTCAATATATGTGTGTCCCTAAAAGTGAAGTTAGTCCGTTATAAGCAGCATGTAGTTGCATCTTTTTTTATCCACTCAGCCATTTTATGACTTTTTATGGGAGAATTTATTTACATTTTAGGTAATGATTTACAGTAAGGGCCTTACTATTGTCATTTTGTTAATTGCTATTTGGTCATTTTGGAGATTCTTTATTCCTTTCTCCGTCTTTTACTGTATTCTGTTGTAAGTAATTAATTTTCTGTAACTATTTTGATTCTTGTTATCTTTCATGTATCAATTAAAGGTTTTTAATTTTTAGTTATGAGGCTTACAGAAAACATCTTATAGTTATAATAGAGTATTTTAAGTTAATAACAAATTTTATTGCATGAAAATTTCTACATTTATATTCCACCACCACTACACATTTTAAAAATTTAATATCACAATTTAAATATGTGTATATTATGTATCCCTTAACCAGTTATTGTAGTTATTTTAAAATATATTGTCTTTAACTTTTATATTAAGATTATAAGTGATTCATATAACACCAATACAGTATTAAAGTATTCTGAATTTGCTGTGTACTTTCTGTTACCAGTGAGTTTTATACTTTCAAATTTTTTTTTATGGTTTGGGTTGTTTGTTTGTTTGTTTTATGACAGGGTCTTGCTCTGTTGCCCAAGATGGAGTGTACTGGCGTGATCTCAGCTCACTGCAACCTCTGCCTCCTGGGTTCAAGCAATTCTAATACCCTAGCCACCTGAATAGCTGGAACTACAGGCTCATGCCACCACACCTGGCTAATATTTTCTTTTGTGTGTGTGTGTGTGTGTGTGTGTGTGTGTGTGTGTGTGTGTGTGTATTTTTGTACAGATGGGGTTTCACCATGTTGGCCAGGCTAGTCTCAAACTCCTGACTTCAAGCAATCTGCCCATATTGGCCTCCCAAAGTGCTGGAATTACAGGCATGAGCCACCATACCTGGTCTATACTTACAAATGTTTTTGTATTACTAGTTAGTGTCGTTCAAGCTTGAAGAACTGTCTTTAGCATTTTTTTTTTTTTGTAAGATAGGTGGTGATGAATACATCCTCAGCTTATGCTTGACTGACAAAGTTTTTATCACTCCCTCATTTCTGAAGTATGACTTTCCTGGGTACAGTATTCTTCATAGGCAGTTTTCCCCCTTTTTTTTATTCAACACTTTCAGTAAATATGTTATCCCACTTTCTCTTGACCTGTAAGGTTTCTGCTGAGAAGCCCACTGTTAGCCTTTTTGGAAATTTCTTATTTGTAATCTATTTCTTATCTCTTGTTGCTTCTAAGATCCTCTCTTTTTCCTTGATTTTTGGAAGCTTGGTAATAATAAGTCTGGTATCATCTTGTGTGGATTAAATCTGAATGAAGACTTTGGCCTTCTTGTACTTGAATTTTATATATTTATCTAAATTTGGAAAGATTTCTGCTATTATTTCTTTAAACTTTCTACCCCTTTCTCTTTCTTCTTTACAAACTCTTACAACTCAAACTTCTGATACTTTTGATGCTGTTCAATAAAACCTATAAGCTTTCTTCATTTTTTTTGAAAGATGTTTCTTCAATTATTTCATTAACAGATCTAAATATATTTCACTTTTCTATGCCAAATAAATAATTCATACATCTTATGATTACCTATTACTTAACTTATCATAACATGATTTTAAGATTTAGTTACTGAAAAAATTTTGAAACTGTGAAAAGATTATTTATATACTCTATCCCATTTATAGTCATTTCATGTAATTTATTGATTTATTCATTCTTTTATTTCAATAGGTGTTTGGGGGAACAAGTCATGATTGGTTACACAAATAAGTTAGTGGTGATATCTAAGATTTCAGTGCACTCATAACATGAGCAGTGTACATTGTACTCAATGTGTAGTCATTTTTCTGTCATCCACCTCCCACCCTTTTCTCCATGTCCTCTAAGTCCATTGTATCATTTTTATGCCTTTGCATCCTCATAGCTTAGCTTCTGCTTATGAGTGAGAACACACAATGTTTTGTTTTCCATTCCTCAATTAATTCACTTAGAATAATAATCTCCAATTCCATCCAGGTTGCTGCAAAAGTCATTATTTCATTCCTTTTTATGGCTGAGTAATATATGTATATGTATACACACACACATAAACACACATATATACACACACACATATATATACATACGTATATATATCTCTCGCAATCTTTTATCCACTGATTGATGGACATTTGGGCTGGTTTCATATTTTTGCAATTGCAAACTGTGTTGCTATAAACATGCATGTGCAAGTATCTTTTCATATAATGACTTATTTTTCTCTGGGTAGATACCTAGTGGTGGGATTGCTGGATCAAATGAATTTCTACTTTCAGTTCTTTAAAGAATATTCACACTGTTTTCCATAGTGATTGTGCTAGTTTACAGCCCACCAGCAGTGTAAAAGTGTTCCTTTTTTGCTACATCCCTGCCAATATCTATTTTTTTATTTTTTGATTATGGCCATTCCTGCAGAAGTAAGGTGATGTTGTGTTCTGGTTTTGATTTACATTTCCCTGATTATTAGTGATGCTGAGCATTTTTTTCCTATGTTAGCCATTTGTATATCTTCTTTTGAGAATTTTCTATTCATGTCCTTAGCCCACTGTTTGCTGGAATTGTTTGTTTTTTCACTTGTGGATTTGTTTGGGTTTCTTGTAGATTCTTGATATTAGTCCCTTATAGATTGCAAATATTTTTCTCCCACCGTGCAGGCTGTCTGTTTACTGTGCCGATGTTTCTTTTACTGTGAACAAGTTTTAGAGTTTAATTATGTCTCCTCCATTTGTCTTTGTTTTTGTTGCATTTGCCTTTGGGTTCTTGGTCATAAAGTATTTGCCTAAGCCAATATCTAGAAGCATTTTTCCATTGCTATCTTGTAGAATTTTTATGGTTTCAGGTCTTAGATTTAAGTCCTTGATCCATCTTGAGTTGATTTTTGTATACGGTGAGAGATGTGAATCCAGTTTCATTCTTCTATATGTGCTTTGCCAATTATCCCAGCACCATTTGTTGAATAAAGTATTTTTCCCCCACATTTGCTTTGTCAAAGATCAATTGGCTGTAAGTATTTGGCTTTATTTTGGGATTCCCTATTCTGTTCCATTGGTCTATGTGCCTATTTCTATACCAGTACCATGCTGTTTTGGTGACTATGGCCTTATAGTATAATTTGAAGTTGGGTAATATGATGCCTCCAGATTTGTTCTTTTTGCTTAGTCTTGCTTTGGCTACGTGGGCTCTTTTTTGGTTCCATATAAATTTTAGGATTTTTTTTTTCTAGTTCTGTGAAGAATGATCTTGGTATTTAGAAAGGGATTACATTGAATCTGTAGATTGCTTTTGTCAGTATCATCTCTTTTTTTCAGTCTTTTTTACAATACTGATTCTACTCATCCATGAGCATAGGACATGTTTAAATTTGTTTGTGTCATCTATGATTTCTTTCAGCAGTGTTTTTGTAGTTTTCCTTGTAGAAGTTTTTCATTTCCTTGGTTAGGTATATTCCTAGGTATTTTACTTTATTTTTGCAGCTATTATAAAAGGACTTGAGTTCTTGATTTGATTCTCAGCTTGGTCACCGATAGTGTATAGCAGAGCTACTGATTTGTGTACATTAATTCTGTATCCTGAAACATTGCTGAATTCATTGATCAGTTCTAGGAGCTTTTTGGAGAACTTTTTAGGGTTTTCTAGGTATACAATTATATCTTCAGCAAACAGCAACAGTTTGCTTCCTCTTTACCAACTTGGATGCCCCTTATTTCCTTCTCTTGTCTGATTGCTTTGGCTCAGAATTCCAGTACTATGTTGAATAGAAGTGATAAGAGTGGACGTCCTTGTCTTGTTCCAGTTCTTGGTGGGAATACTTTTAACTTTTCCTCATTTGACACAATGTTGCTGGTGGGTTTCTCATAGATGGCTTTTATTAAATTAAGGTATGCCCCTTCTATGTGGATTTACTGAGGGTTTTAATCATAAAGCAATGTTGGGTTTGTCAAATGCTTTTTCTGCATCTATTGAAATGATAATATGATATTTGTTTTTAATTCCTTTTATGTGATATATCACACTCACTGACTTGCATGTGTTAAACCATCCCTGCATACCTGATATGAAACCCATTGATCATGGTGGATTATCTTTTTGATATGCTGTGGAATTTTGTTAGCTATTATTTTGTTAAGGATTTTTGCATCTATATTCATTAGGGATATTGGTCTCTAGTTTTCTTTTTGTTATGTCCTTTCCTAGTTTTGGTATTAGGATGATACTGGGTTCATAGAATGATTTAAGGAGAATTCTCTCTTTCTCTATCCCTGTGAAATGGTCTCAATAGGATTGATATCATTTCTTTTTTGAATGTCTGATATAATTCAGCTATGAATGTGTCTGATCTTGGACCTTTTTTGTCATCAATTTTTCAATTACCATTTCATTATCTCTGCTGGTTATAGATCTGTTCAGAGTTTCTATATTTTCCTGGTTTAATATAGGAGGGTTGTATATTTTCAGGAGTTTATCCATATCCTCTAGATTTTCTAGTGTATGCAGGTAAAGGTGTTCATAGTACCCTTGAATAATTGTTTGTATTTCTGTGGTATTGGTTGTAATATTTACCATTTTATTTCTAATTGAGCTTATTTGTATCTTCTCTTTCCTTTTCTTGGTTAATCTCACTAATGGTCTATCAATTTTATATTTCTTTTAGAAAAACCAGCTTTTTGTTTCATTTATCTTTTGTATTTTTTTGTTTTATGAAAGTTCCATTAAATTTTGTTATTTTTTTTCTGCTGGGTTTGGGTTTGGTTTGTTCTTCTTTCTGTAGATCCTTGATGTGTGACCTTAGATTATCTATTGGTGCTGTTTCAGACTTTTTGACGTGGGCATTTAAGGCTATGAACTTTTTTCTCAGTACCACCTTTGCTATATCCCATAAGTTTCCATAGGTTGTGTCACTATTATCATTCCATTTAAAAATTTTTTTAATTCTCATGTTGATTTCATTGTTGGCTGAATGATCATTTAGAAGCAGGCTATTCAATTTCCATGTATTTGCATAGTTTTGAGAGTTCCTTTTGGAGTTGATTTCCAATTTTATTTCACTGTGTTCTGAGGAAGTACTTGATATAATTTCAGTTTTATTAAATTTATTGATACTTGTTTCATGGCCTAGCATATGGTATATCATGGAGAATATTCCATGTGCTGATGAATAGAATGTATATTCTGAAGTTGTTGCATAGAATGTTCCATAAATTCCTAAGTCCATTTGTTCCAGGGTATAGTTTAAATCCATTGTTTCTTTGTTGACTTTCTGTCTTGAAGACCTGTCTAGTGCTGTCAGTGGAGTACTGAAGTCCCTCACTATTATTGTGTTGGTATTTAATTTCTTAGTTCCAGTAGTAATTATTTTATAAATTTGATAGCTCCAGTGTTAGGTGCATATATATTTAGGATTTTGATATTTTCTTGTTGGACAAGTCCTTTTATCATCATATAATGCCTCTCTTTGTCTTTTTTAACTTCTATTAAGGTTTTTTTTCTGATATAAGAATAGCTACCCCCTGCTCACTTTTGGTGTCCATTTGCATGAAATATCTTTTCCAGTCCTTTATCTTAAGTTTATGTGAGTCATTATGTGTTAGATGAGTCTCTTGAAGACGGCAAATACTTGGTTGGTGAATTCTTATCCGTTCTGCCATTCTGTATCTAAGTGGAGCATTCAGGCCATTTACATTCAATGTTAGTATTGAGATGTGAAGTACTGTTGTAGTCATTGTGCTATTTGTTACATGAATACCTTGCTTTTTAATATTTATTTTGTCTTTGTTTTATAGGTCTTGTGAGATTTATGGGAGGTTCCATTTTGGTGTTTTTTGCGGATTTGTTTCAAGATTTAGAGCTCCTTTTAGCAGTTCCTTTAGTGCTGGCTTTTTCATGGTGAATTATCTCAGCATTTGTTTGTCTGAAAACAATTGTAGCTTTCCTTCACGTATGAAGCTTAGTTTTGCTGAATACAAAATTCTTGGCTGACAATTGTTTTGTTTAAGGAGGCTGAAGTTAGGGCCCCAAACACTTCTAGCTTGTAGGGTTTCTGCTGAAAAATCTGCTGTTATTCTGATAGGTTTTCCTTTTTAGGTTACCTGCTACAGGGGGAGTGAAATGGACTCTGTGAGGATCCTTGGTTGCAGTTTTGTTTATTGCACTAGTTTTGTCTTACTTGGTCTCTTGTCAGGAAGTGACACATTCAAGAGAGCATCAGCTGCTGCAGAAGTATAGGGAGAGTCAGGTGGTGGGCAGAGACCTAGAGCTCCCAAAAGATGATGACATTTGTCTTTGGTTACCAGGGTGGATACAGAAAGACCAGCAGCTGGGGGCAGGGTTAAGTGTCTGAGCTCAGACTCTCCTTGGGTGGAACTTGCTGTAGCTGCTGTGGGAGATGTGAGTGTGGCTCTCAGGCCAATAGAGTTATATTTCCAGGGGGATTATGGGTGCTCTGCTGTGTCATGCAAGTTGCCAGGGAAGTTGGGGGAAAGCTAGCAGTTACAGGTCTTAAACAGCTCCCCCATGCAGCCCAAAGACCAGTCTTACTCCCACTATGCCCCCACAACAGCACCAAGTTTATTTCTGGGCAATAAGTGAACAGGGCTGAGAACCTGGCACAGGTTACCAGCCTCTTGGCTGCAAAAGCAAGCAGGGCTTTTAGGTTTCCTGCCTCCACATCTGCCACCCCCACCTGCTACAGCTTCTGTGCTGTGTCTGCACTCCCAATTCACCCACTCCCCTGAGTTCTGTCCAGGAAACATTGTGTTCAGTCAAAATTGTTGCAAAGTACAGCTGGAAGTTTTCTTCTCCCTCTGGTCTTTTCCCAGTTCCTCTGACAGCCCTCCCCAAGGACCTCTTCAATACAAAGTTAGAAATGGCTTCCCTGGGGACTGAAAGAGCCCACAGAGTTCTTCTCACTCCTTCTTCTACCCCTGTATGTCAGTTGGCTCTCTAAATTTATCTCAGGTCCAGGTAAGGTCAAATCCTTCTCCTGTGATCTGAACTTTCAGGCTTCACAGTGAAGGTCTGCCTTTGGGGTAGATGTTCCCCCTTTAATATCTCTTCTGCTAATCTTTCTAACCTAGGCAGACCCCCTGGATTCATCTCAATTATTGAGATAAATCCAGCATTTTGTCATGTACTACTTCCTAAGAACCCGACAGAATCAATTATAAATTATTTAATAGTATCCTTTTTTGCCAAGTGTTGTTGCTATCATTTATGCTTATATCACAGAGGGAAAAAAACAAAGTTTATTGATATTAATGTTGTAATATGAACAATGAAAAAAACCATACAGTAATATCCAGGAAGCCTCAGAAAAATACCCTTATAAGGCCGGTAGTGGTGGCTCACTCCTGTAATCCCAGCACTTTGGGAGGCCAAGGTAGGCAGATCACCTAAGCTCAGGAGTTCAAGACCAGCTTGGCCAACATGGTGAAACCCCATCTCATCTAAAAATATAAAACTTAGCCTGGCATGGTGGCAGGCACCTTTAATCCCAGCTACTTGGGAGGCTGAGGCAGGAGAACCACTTGAACCTAGGAGGTGGAGGTTGCAGTGAACCAAGATCATGCCACTGTACTCCAGCCTGGATGACAAGAGCAAAACTCCATCTAAAAAAAATAAAAAAAATAACATACCTTATAAGTTGTTGGATTTTAACAGCTGAAAGCAAATGTAAAAGAGTTGATTGGCCATCATCTGCTACCTAAGCATCAACTACTAGGACAAACTGTGAAGTGGGTTGGTTTGTCTGGTAGGGCAACACAGAGGAGTCTCAGTAAGTTTTCCTGGATAGAGCATTTGTGTTAATTCTTTTTAAAAAGGACACTTTGACAAGAAACATGCTGCTAAAAAGTTGTAGCATTGAGGCTGAAATAAGATTTCATAAATATTAAGACAATTAATACAAAGTAAAATACTTTTTAAAAGACACTTAAAGTTCTACCACAAGTTAAATTCTATAAAATACCAACATTTTATGATGCAGGACTAGAGGCAGATAATTATGAATTGATTGCCATTTCTTTCATAAATACAGTAGAGAAATTTAGGTATAGCTTCTATCTCCTCTGTAAAACAAAAGTTGACTTTGTGTCTCTCTTAACAGATTAAATTATTTTAACTACAGAGTTTTAGATAACTTTTCTAGGAAGATCCTTGAATATTGGATGACAGGAGGAAATAACTTTAGGTTCTTAAATTTTAGTAACAAATACTCTCTACGCAATATATATAGCAGAAAATATGTATTAAGTAGACATAACAATAAGAAACTATGTAAATGAATCTAATGGTTTTTGAGGAAAGAGAAATCAATCATACTTAAAAACAAAGTTTTTTTCTTTTCCACTGGCTTACCTGTATTTTGAGAAAGACAAGTGATTTTAGGAAGATAAAAGTTTATGAAAAGCTTTGGCTGGGTTCATATAGCTGTTTTAAAGACAAATTTTATGCATCACAAATAAAACGAACTTTTCTGAAGCCCTTTCATAACTAGAAATAAAAAGTTTATTTCTCTTCTGAGATCATGTCTAAGGGGAAATATATGTGTGTGTGCGTGTGTGTATATATATATGCATATATATACATATATATATATGCATATATATATGCATATATATGCATATATATATGCATATATATATACACACACGCACACACACACATATATATGTACATATTGTTTTTTAGAGAAAGTATATATATTATTTTAGGGAAAAATATATATTTGCAGAGAATATATATGTATACATATACATATATGCATATACATATCTGTGTGTATATATTTCCCAGTTGTAATATTAGTAAAGGAAACAAATATTCTTCTAAAGAAAGGGGTGAATTTGGTTTAAGATAAGTAATTAGTAATTGGAGGAGTGTCTGGGATGTCTGTATCAGACATATTTTTGTGCTTTCCTGGAGGTAGAATTCTCACTTAGCACAAATTGTATTGCTGCTTATGCAGTCATCTTCCAAGGATATTGGTGCACTCTTTGTTACTTCTAGAGCATTGTAAATCCCTATCAGGCATGCTAGGGAAGGGAAGTGGCATGCTTCAGAAATTGGACAGATTTGTCTCATACCCCCTGATGGGAGCATTTCTGTTTAATAGGGTGCTGTCAACAGAAAGGCAGCAGGAGCCAGTGTGGTTTGCTTTGACTATCAGATTTAACCATTGGGAATAATAAAATTTCATTCCTTGTGACTATGTAAGTTTCTTCCTATTAAAAGCAAAATTCACAAGTTATAATGAACTTTTATTTTACCAATTCAGGTAAGAAGCTTAGAAGGAAGTAGTAGCTAATATTGTCGAATTCTCCTCTCACTTGCCGGAATTTTTTTTCTTGTATGTTCTTTAATGCCCACAACAATTTGGAGGCCAAATTTCTATTATATCCATGTTACATTGGGAAAGAGAAATAAAGTAAGTTGCTCAAGTTCACCCAGCTAGTAAGTGGAGGAACTAGAACTGAAACCCAGGTTTGTCTTAGGTCCAAATTCTTAAGCATGGCATTATGCTCTTCTAAAGAAATCCAGGAGGAGAAACAAGAATACTCCATTTTTTGTCATCCTTGAATTGGAGCAGTATATTTGTTCCATCGCATATTAAGGTATTTATTCAATAATCATTCAACCAGCATCAACTTTGTTTCCCAGAAGAATTCTGCTAGAGCATAAGCTCCATGAGGCTGGGAGGGAGAAAACAACAGTTTACTGCTGAATTTTTAGCTAGATAAAATGCCTGACATGTAGCAGGTCTTCAGTAAGTATTTGTTGAAGGAACTGAGAATCCAGGCAAGAGATAATGGACTTTTCAGTTCATGAAATGTTGGGTGGAACTGAATAATTGACAATGTTTTCCTCAGATCTCTTTTCATGAAATTGAAAATTTGATCTTAGAATAGTGGAAGATGATATGTAAGAGGAAGTTAGGAGAAGATTATAAAATATCTGCTCTTTTTGGAGCTTAATAATTCTTTACTAGTCATGTAGGAAAAAAAAAACATTTTTCAGAATGTGAGCTAATTTTTCCCTTGTCTATAGCTTTCATTTATGGCTCTTAGAAAGCAGGACCCTTTCAGTCTTCCCTGCTGCCTTCAGATATAAGGTGAAATAATTCTCTCTTTCTCAGAACTATTCCCAAGAATGTTTGGATATATTTATAGTATGTGGAGTGTTACCTCCCATGGGCATTTCACAGAAGACAGGGTCTTAAATCCAGCAATGAATGTCTAATTGTAGGATTGTACATGTCATAAATCTTTAGGGAACTGGAGTCAGAGTAAGGAAACCAAGGCTGAAGATTGTGGATGAAATGCATTCTGTGGTGGTTGAATTTATCTGACTTAGGGAGATAGTAATTTTTCTCCTTCATGCTGCAACACTCTACTAATCTCCATCTATTTTCTCAACTTTTCTGCCACTAGAATTCATTCATTCATTTCTTCATTCACTTATTCAATGACCATCTTCTTTGCTGGGCACTGAAGATACAATGATAAGTGAAATGAATACAATTCTTGTTCTCAAGGGAACTTGCAGTCAGAAGAGAAAGCAAGAAGAAAACAAACCAAATATGGCTAATAGGCATATAATGGACCGGAGAGCACATCACAGACAAGTCCAGTCTGATCAAAGAGAATCAGGACAGCATTTCTGTAATTTGTGATTTTTAAATGAGATTTGAAGGGTAACTGGTTAATAACCAAGCCAAATGTGCAGGGAAGGTTATGTCAGTCCACTGAAACTTTTTATCTTCTGGACTTACTTTTCTTCTTCAATGTTTAGTTTGGCTGGAGTGGTTAGAAATAAGGTGATGAAAGATGAAAGACAAGACTAGAAAAATACTTTCGGGAGCTACTGGTGTAATATGCTAAAGAATGTGGACATTAACCTCAGCCCTTTGTGAAACCGCTTATGGGTTTTTGACAGAAGACTGGTTTGATCAGCTTGGTGTCTTGTAAGAATTACTCTGTCTGCAGTGTGCAGACAGGATTGGGGGAGGCACAAGGCTGGATTAAAGGGGCCCAATGAGAAGGCTGCAGAGTCATTCATACAAGATGACTGTGGTCTAAGGATACTGCAGGTTTCCAACATGGCTAACTTTGGAGTCCAAACTTTGTAATAGAATAAAGGTATCTTTAAAAGTTAACCAATCCTCATTATATGCTGATTCACTGATGAACTGCTTGTCACAAAATGGATTTGACCTTACATGCCTAAGAGCTCTTTTCAACCACTTTGCTTAAATGTAGGTGATGCTCTTTCCCAGAGGATGCTCCTTTTTCTTGCAGAAAGTATTTTCTTCTAATGGTCAGCTCTGTAGAAAATGTGGGAAGTGTAAAACCCAATGGTTACATTAATGAAGTTCCTCTTCTGAATTTCGCAGCTCTAGCAAAAGCAGAGTTTCTTTCTGGAGCTCTTCTTTTCTTGGATGAGAATAGAATACCAAATTACAAAAATCACTATGCTGTCAGAACAAAAAGGAGGACTATATAAATATAACGCCATACATCATGTTCTCTTACGTACAGCATGAAGTAAACAACGTTCTTAGCATTTTCTTGAGTAAAATACATAATTTATCCTTCTGGGCCTGGGTTATTATGTTTTCTTTATTTCCGGAAGGAGGTCATTTGCTAAATGGAATCTGGTTGCTCTAAAAGGGTCAGAGACCTTCAAAAAAAAAAAAAAAGCATTTAATTATCTTCATTATCCCTTATTATTACAGCTTTTAAATGACCCTTCAGTGACTATTATGTAGCTTAGTGTTTAGTTCATGTGGCTCTTCATAGCTTTTAATATTTAGGGGACCTTTTGTTGTGGGAGGCAGTCAGGGGAGGTACATGTCGTCATATAGGCATGTGAGTAAATGAATGAAAGAAAGTGGAATGCAGCTCTTGAAGTTGGTTGAATAACACAAATGAGAGAAACTCCCTGATTTAACTGTGTAGCTGTTTCTCTGGATTTCTTCCCTTAGGAGCTTTCAAAATCGATCGAGGCTCTGGCTGTGAGCTAACCTGCAAAAGAGATCTGGTCTCATGTGGATAAAAAATGTGCAAAGCCGCTTGCAAGAAATAAAATATACCCTTAAAAGAAATGTTTAATGTAGAACCAGCCCTAGTGGTTAGGGTGGGCTGCATCAAAGAGATTTTGAAATCCTACAGGATCACTTATTTTAACGACAGCTCCAATGCCTCACAAATTGATTAACTATTTTAAATATTAACCCAGAGAAGAGAAATGTTAGTAAGGCTGAAAATGTTGATTAAAAAGTTGTTTCTGAAGGATAAAAATAGCAGAGCGGATTACAGTCTTGCCTTGTTATCTTGTGACATCAACTTTGAGGACCAATTTGAATATCTGAGTCATATTTACATTGTTGTATTTGCATGCAGTGGTGGTTGCTGCTAAAATGGCAGAGTGTTTATTGACATGAACAATAAGGTGAGGATGCACTTCAAGGTGTATGCAGTGAAACTTACCACCTGTGTGTTCCTGGGATGCCCAGCAGTTCTCGAATTGATGGTTGTGCTCTCTGCTGCATTTGAAAGATGGCAAAATGGTGTGTGGGGGAGAGTGAAGGAGAGGGGGTAGCTTGATCCACTTTCAAATTTGCACAGAAATTGGCCCTTGTGGTATTTTCAATTCACATCTGGAGGAAAATAAATGTGGCCACCACTATTAACACATTCTGAAAGAAGTCAAGAGCTACTTAGACTGCACAGGTGTCTGTTATCAAAATCTCAGCAGAGGAGTGTTAATATGGTGTGTGTGTTATTTTAGACACCACAGGTGGGCTACAGCTAAGAAGAGGAGAGAAGAGCACTAAGGGGGTGCTTAAATAGAAAATGTTAATTTTGAAAGAAAGAAAAGTAGTGAAGGAGATTATAGGATTCCATTGGTACATGAATTGGAGACTTCAAAGGATAACACAGGAAAATATAAAGCAAATGCCCATTTAACCAGGAAGAAACCCTCTAAAGAGATTTTCTGTAGCAGAGAAAAATGCCTCCCTGGTTTTTGTGTCAGGAGAGTCTGCAGCTGATTCTGACAGCTCTTTACTCTTGACCAATTTGTAAATGCTTAATCAAATAATATCACTTTGAGTAGAAAGCTATTTACTGAGAATCTTACTGCATAAGTGGATTTTTTTATTTGGTATTATTGGAAGATTTCAATCACCCTGATCCTTTCTATCTAGAAGCAAAAAGCTTGGAAATTAGTTTTATAAGGCTCTGATTTGGATATAGCATGGTATTGGAGTTATAAATGGGATTACCTTTCAAAATGTAAGTAATAAGTCATGTAATCGAGCCATCTAATTTTGAGTGCAGGATCCTTCTCCTAGGAGAATAATGTAGAACATGATGCTGAAGACAATATATGCCTTGCCAAAATGACAATGCTGCTAAGCAGTGTGGCCTGTTTGAAGGCACCTCCCATATTTTTGTCATCACACTTATGCATCAAACCTTTGCATTTTATGTGGTATGTTTTATATCCTGCGTCTGGCATTTGGAAGGCAACAAGGATTCCAGTTTGTCCATCTGGAAAATTGCAATGTAGACACATGATAAGAGGTTGCAATCTGAGGTAGAGTATGGCATACGCTGTGTTTGTGAGTGTGTGTGTTTGTGAATGTGGGTGTGGTTGATGAGGGTACAGAAGTGTGTAGGCAGAAGAGGGATTACTTAGTATTAGAAAATGTCATTACATGTAGATAGACAATTTAGCCACTATTGTTTAGCTTTTTCTATGGCAACCAAGCTCTCAAAATTATCACTTGATTTCTCGTTATTGTAGCTGTTGTTTAAGAAGTGATTAATGGACCCGAGTTAATCTGCTCTTTCAAGAAAGGAAGCATTTTCAGTCTCTTAGCCAACTACGGGGTGGTACCATTTCCTAGCTGATAAGTAGGAAAGGGACTAATGTATTTGTAATAAAATAGATGCAGTGGAACCAGAGCAATGATTTTGTGAAAAATGAACATTCAGTGGCTCTACAGATTTCTCATGTGAATTAGGGCTGGTTTAGAGAAAAAACATAAAACAAAAAACAAAAACCCGGATCACTGTAGATTTTCTCTGAAGAGTTTCAGTATTCAGGAGGGTCTTAGTTTCTTTCTTAGCAGACAACAACACAGACATCAAGTAGGGGAGATTTATAGACCTCAGAAACAGGACAGGACAAGGGTCTGGACCTTGTGGTGAAGACACCACCACCACCCCGAATGTGGCAAGCTGGATGCCACCAAGGATAGTGCACTCCAGTTGAGAACAAAGCTGCTTATTTAAGATTATTAATGAGTTCAATCCTCAAATGATCCCTACTGTATCACTGTTGCCTGGAAATTAAGTATCTTCTCCTCCCTTTGGAGATTTAAAAAAATACAATTCTGTTTCTTCAATAGACTAACAGAGCAATGTAACAATAGACATCATGTGCAAAATACGTAAAATCCTTCCCAAAGGGTCAAATGTGTGCTAAAGTGGCTTATAATGAAACCTAGGGAGAATCCTCCAACAAATAAGCACTATCATAAAGGAGGAGCCATGAGGTCTAATTAATGGAGTCAAGTTTACAGAGAAAGAGACAGCTTAATAGGATTTAAGTACCCTCAATAAATTAAATCAAATAATTAATGTAACATAATTTAATTTACAAGGTAGAGTTAGAAGAATAATTCATTTCACAATTATATTTCACCATAGCTGTATTGAGATATAACACACAAACTATAAAATTCACCCATTTAAAGTATACAATGAAATGCTTTTTATATTTACGGAGTTGTGCAACCATCAACACTATTTAATCATGGCTTTTGAAATTATTATTTGTATAAAACCTGGGTTCTACACAAGCATACAACTCAGAAGCTCGACCAAGCCACTTAATCTCTCTGGATTTTATTTTGTTTTTTTTGGTGTGTGTACAAAAGAAAAATAAAATATTTGTTGAAAATCCACTATGTAAACAGGATGGTCTGATGGGGAGCAGTAAGGTAGAGTGACCACGCTACGTGAACAGCTCTCTGAGAAGCTACATTTGAGCTGGAATCAAGCATTAAAAAAGAGATAAGCAAGTAAAAATCTGGGAATAAAGCCTTCCAGGCAGAGGCAATGCAATGGTAAAGACAATAAGGTTATACTGGACTTCCTCAACTGAAGGACAGAAAGAAGCCTAGAGAAGTTAGAGCCAACTGAGTGATGGAAGAAGGGTCATGGAGGGAGACCTGGGAAGCTCTCGAGGGCTATGTAGTGTAAGGCCCTGTTGGGTACTCCAACAAACTTGGATTCTATTCTAGGTTCAATGGAGAGGCATTAACTGTTAGATGCACTCTGAGTGAAGAGACCACCTAAATAGGCTTTTTGCGTGAGCAACAAGGCTATTTATTCACTTGGGTGCAGGCGGGCTGAGTTGGAAAAGAGAGTCAACAGAGAGTGGTGAGATAGGAGTTGATTTTATAGGTTTGGGGTAGGCAGTGGAAAGTTACAGAAGTTATAGTTCAGGGTGGTTTTTGCAAGCTGGGGATGGGTGTTGCAGGGAGGGGACCAACCCCTGTAACAAGGTCCAGTGTCACAAGGTTGGCTTATCAGTTGAGGCAGGAATGATTGAGGCAGGAGCAATGGTTGAATGTCGCAAGGTTAGCTAATCAGGCACTGCAGGAGCTAGCTATTATTCTCTTTTTGCTCTTTCTCTGTTACCTTAGGCTTTCTGGCTCCAATAGGCCATCTAGAGATGTACATGTGGGTCACAGGGGTAACCATGGTGTAGTCCATGGTGCAATCAGTTCAAAGAACCTTGCATTCCTGCCTTTTTATATTAATAATATAAAGGGGAAAAGAAGAAAAAGAAGGGCATTACATCATGGTAAAAGAATCAATGTAAGAAGAAGAGCAAACTACCCTAAATATATATGCACCCAATAGAAGAGCACCAAGATTCATAAAGCAAGTTCTTAGAGACCTGCAAGAGACTTAATCTCCCACACTATAATAGTGGGAGACTTTAACACCCCAATGTCAATATTATACAGATCAACAAAAGAGAAAATTGATAAGGATATTCAGGACTTGAACTCAGCTCTGGACCAAGCAGACCTAATAAATATCTACAGAATTCTCCACCCCAAATCAACAGAATATATATTCTCAGTTCCACAATGCACTTATTACAAAATAGAACACATAATTGGAAGTAAAACATTCCTCAGCAAATGCAAAAGAACGGAATCATAACAAACAATCTCTCAGACCACAGTGCAATCAAATTAGAACTCAGGATTAAGAAACTCACTCAAACCTGCACAACTATATGGAAACTGAACAACCTTCTCCTGAATTACTACTGGGTAAATAACAAAATTGAGGCAGAAATACATAAGTACTTTGAAACTAATGAGAACAAAGAAACAATGTACCATAATCTCCGGGACACGTCTAAAGCAGTGTTTATAGTAAAATTTACAGCACTAAATGTACACAGGAGAAAGCAGGAAAGATCTAAAATCGACACCCTAACATCACAATTAAAAGAACTAGAGAAGCAAGAGCAAACAAATTCAAAAGGTAGCAGAAGACAAGAAATAACTAAGATCGCCACAAAAATAAGAGAAGAGAGAGCCATGAAAAAGCCTTCAAAACATCAATGTATCCAGGAGCTGGTTTTTTAGAAAGGTTAACAAAATAGATAGTCCAGTAGCCAGTCTAATAAAAAAAGAAAAGAGAGAAGAATCAAATAGACACAATATAAAATGATAGAGGGGGATATCACCACTGATCCCCACAGAATACAAACTACTATCAGAGAATGCTATGAACACCTCTATGTAAATAAAGTAGAAAATCTAGAAAAAATGGATAAATTCCTGGATGCATACATACTCTCAAGACTAAACCAGGAAGAAGTTGAATCCCTGAATAGACTAATCATAAGTTCTGAAATTGAGGCCGTAATTAATAACCTACCAACCAAAAAAAGCCTAGGACCAGATGGATTCACAGCCGAATTCTACCAGAGGAGCTGGTACCACATTTTCTGAAACTATTCCAAACAATAGAAAAGAGAGACTGCTCCCTAATTCATTTTATGAGGGCAGCATCATCCTGATACCAAAACCTGGCAGAGACAACAAAAAAAAGAAAATTTTAGGCTATTATCCCTGATGAACATTGATGTAAAAATTCTCAATAAAATGCTGGCAAACTGAATCCAGCAGCACATCAAAAAGCTTATCCACCACAATCAAGTCAGCTTCATCCCTGGGATGCAAGGCTGATTCAACATACGCAAATCAATAAATGTAATCCATCAAGTAAACATAACAAATGACAAAAACCACATGATTATCTCAATAGATGCAGGAAAGGCTTTCAATAAAGTTCACCTCTTCATGATAAAAACTCTGAATAAACTAGGTATTGATGGAATGTATCTCAAAATAATAAGAGCTATTTATGATATACCCATAGCCCATATCATACTGAATGGGCAAAAACTGGAAGCATTCTCTTTGAAAACTGGCACAAGACAAGGATGGCCTCTCTCACCACTCCTATTCGACATAGTATTAGAAGTTCTAGCCAGGACAATCAGGCAAGAGAAATAAATAAAGGGTATTCAAGTAAAAAAAAGAGGAAGTTAAATTGTCTCTGTTTGCAGATGACATGATTGTATATTTAGAAAATCTCATCGTCTCAGCCCAAAAGGTCCTTAAGCTGATAAGCAACTTCATCCAAGTCTCAGGATAAAAAGTCAATATGCAAATATCACAAACATTCCTATACACCAATAATAAAAAAAGCAGAGCCAAATCATGAGTGAACTCCCATTCACAATTGCTACAAAGAGAAGAAAATATCTAGGAATGCAACTTACAAGGGATGTGAATGATCTCTTCAAGGTGAACTACAAAGCACTGCTCAAATAAATAAGAGAGGACATAAATGGAAAAACATTTCATGCTCATGGATAGGAATAATCAATATGAAGATGGCCATACTGCCCAAAGCAATTTATAGATTCAATGCTATCCCCATCAAGCTACCATTGACTTACTTCACAGAATTAGAAAAAAACTACTTTAAACTTCATATGGAACCAAAAAATAGCCCATATGGTGAAGACAATCCTAAGCAAAAAGAACAAAACTGGAGGCATCACACTACCTGACTTCAAACTATACTACAAGGCTACAGTAACTTAAACAGCATGGTACTTGTACCAAAAGGAATATATAGACCAATAGAACAGAACAGAGGCCTCAGAAAGAGCACCACACATCTACAACCATCTGACTTTCAACAAACCTGATAAAAACAAGCAATAGGGGAAAGGATTCCCTATTTAATAAAATGGTGTTGGGAAAACTGGCTAGTCATATGCAAAAAACTGAAACTGGTCCCCTTTCTTACACCTTATACAAAAATTAATTCAAGATTAAATTAAAGACTTAAACATAAGACCTAAAACCATAAAAACCCTAAAAGAAAACCTAGGCAGTACCATTCAGGACATAGACATGGGTAAAGACTTCATGACTAAAACATCAAAAGCAATGGCAACAAAAGCCAGAATTAACAAATGGGATCTAATTAAACTAAAGAGTTTCTGAACAGCGAAAGAAACTGTTATCAGAATGAACAAGCAACCTGCAGAATGGGAGAAAAAATTTTGCAATCTACCCATCTGACAAAGAACTAATATCCAGAATCTACAAAGAACTTAAACAAATTTGCAAGAAAAAAAAAAAACCCATCAAAAAGTAAGCAAAGGCACACAAACTTTTCAAAAAAAGACATTTATGCAGCCAACAAACATTAAAAAAAGCTCATCATCACTGGTCATTAGAGAAATGCAAATCAAAACTACATTGAGATGCCATCTCATGCCAGTTAGAATGGTGATCATTAAAAAGTCAGTAAACAACAGATGCTGGAGAGGATGTGGAGAAATAGGAATGCTTTTACACTGTTGGTGGGAGTGTAAATTTGTTCAACCATTGTGGCAGACAGTGTGTCAATTCCTCAAGGATCTAGAACCAGAAATACATTTAGACCCAGCAATCCCATTACTGAGTATGCACCCAAAGAATTATAAATCATTCTACTATAAAGATGTATGCATATGTATGTTTATTGCAGCACTGTTCACAATAGCAAAGAATACTATTGATCAACTGGATAAAGAAAATGTGGCATATATGCACCATGGAATACTATGAAGCCAGAGAAAGGATGATTTCATGTCCTTTGCAGGGACATGGATGAAGCTCAAAACCATCATTCTCAGCAAACTAACACAGGAACAGAAAACCAAACACCACATGTTCTCACTCATAAGTGGGAGTTGAACAATGAGAACACATGGACACAGGGAGGGGAACATCACATACTGGGGCCTGTCGTGGGGTGGGGAGATAGAGGAGGAATAGTATTAGGAGAAATATCTAATGTAGATGATGGGTTGATGGATGCAGCAAACCCAATTATGGCACATGTATACCAACGTAACAAGCCTGCACATTTTGTACATGTATCCCATAACTTAAAGTATAATAAAAAAATTAAAAAAGAATATACCTTTAATGAAAAATAAAAGCAAACTGGCATTAAGTCTTAAATTCTCATGGCTTTCTATAAAAAAAAGTACTGGAAGGACTCAGTTCACATTATGTTCCAACACCATGAAATATGGCATTTTAATGAGAAATGCCACATTTCTGGGTTATAAAAAGACAACAAAAATGACAAAGGCAGTCAACATCACTGGTGTTCTTCCTTCCCTCCCCCTTCATATACTCGGTATTTCATTTTGATATACTTGTCAAGCCCTTTGTTTTCCTTTGGGAAGAAGGAGATATATGACTACAAAATATGACTCAACATTTATTTATGGCTGTCATGGTTTTTAATATTGAACACACATAGCATGAATTTTCTCTTTGTTGTTCTTAATCAAAATATTTAATAATAAAGTTTTTTTTTAATCCTAGATGCCCATTATAAATATTACTTAGTCAAACTTTATTGTTCTCTGGAGAGGGGTTTTGTGCTGGGTATAACTCTTATTGACAAGTAAATTAAGATACCAAGACACTGACACCACTCACTAGGCAGAAGAGAAGCAGAAACAGGCAGGTTAAGTGTGCTGCCTAAATTTTGCTTCAGTATGGAGCATACTTTATGAGTGGTGTGATAATTCCAAAAAGGTAACTGGAATTTGATAGACAGTAACCAATTTGGGGGAACGTGGAGGAATTCAGCTATATCAGAGAAGACCAGAGCTGAGGGCACTATCTCTTCCTAGTTAGTTATAAAGAGTCCTAAACGGAAGTAGGTATGTTAGCAAAACAACCTTGTTTTAACAGATCAAACTGAATCTTATATTATTGACTCCCTTTTGAATTGTCTGGCCCATTAGCGTCCTAGAGTGTTTTATACAGTCTAATCAGCCACTTGGGAAATTTTATTTTCACCTGTACAGCCAACAAGCTAGATAAGGGGCATAAAATAGTCTCATAGGGGTTCACTTTTGTCCAAGATTTATTAAACTCACAAGACCTCTTTTTTTGTCTAGCATTTTACATTTTCTTCTGATTTCAGCCCTCTACTAAAAACAAAGCAAAACAAAAACAGCAACAAACCCACCTCATATAAATACCACAGGTGGCAGACGTGGATAATGAAGGAAACATTATCAGGAGAGTATATTTTATATTTCATACCAAAATCAACTTTTAACTCTAGGAAATTCTTGTAAATGTGTGACTTCTTATGTTCTTAAGCATCTGCCCATAAACACTGAAGATTCTAGTTGAGAAATCAAATATTCAGCACGTCATGGATAATACACATCTCCCAGGAGAGCAATGCAATATTCTAAGACATTGGGAGAGGAGGTTGTCATACTGTGTCTGTGCTTGATAGATAATGAGACACATGCTGGAGAACTCTGAAACTGCCTCCTGCAAAATGACAGGGAGTTGATGTATATAGTTTGGAACTATGACTCCAGACCTCTATTGCTTAAGAGGAAAGTCCCAATAACTTAATAAGAATTTTGTGTGTTGTTTCAATTATCCATGTTTGGATTGTCCATCTTTACCTGAAAATAAATATCTGCTACTTGTGTTAATATTTACTCTTCTGAGATTCAAACATTTTAATAATATAGATTATTGAATCTAGCTTTCACCTTTTACAGCTGAGATCTGGAGTAGTCACATCTCATAAGTGTTTGGTGGATGACCTATTCAATCCAGATAAATATCCATGACATACTGTAAAATTATGCATGCATGCATACATACACACTTTAGCCTACATGAATTTATTTTAGCAAACACCTACCATATACCAAGTACTGTATGCCTTTTGTCTATTCTCTATGCCAGTAGTCCCTACTCATTTTATGAAGCTTAGCTAAAGCATTACCTCCTCCAAATTTCACCTCCTAACCTCCAGCCTGATTTAGCAGTTTCTTTCCCTGCTCCCATAGCACAAATCCAGGTCTTTATCAGCACACATCATCACACTGAAATGTAACTTTTGTATTACTTGCCTGCTACCCCCTCACACGCCCCACTAAATATTAGCTATGAAAATAGGGATCGTGTTTTTATTTACTATACTATCCTTTTTATATGATAAGCTAATGAATTTAAACTTCAACCTGAAAACATTGGAAAGACAAATAATACTTTTATGTAGGGCAGTGATAGAAACGGATTAGTGTTACCAAGTGTTCGCATATGCTGTGGTTTAAACTATGGCTTTTACCTATACTCTACAGTTATGAATGGAGGTAAGAACAATCGGACAATTATTTTAGTAATCCAGGTAATAAAGCATGGAGTTTAAATAAAGGCAAGGTATTGATAGAAAGTAGGGTGGAGAGAGAAACAAAAGATTTTTATTATGAAAGCTTTTAGAGATTTGAAGAGTGAATCTACTCTTTACCTATATTCAATCAAGGGTATTCATGTGGATTTCTAGCTTGAGATTTGAATGGCAACAATTTATGAAACAATGAATAAAATATACAAAATTCACTACATTTTGTTTTTAACATGCTAAGCTTGAATTATTTATTTGTATGTCCCTCAGGGGTCTCAAAGTGGAAGGAAGCATGACATCACCCTGGAAGAGTGCATCACAGGGGACATAGGGGGACTTTAGAAGGAACTTAAATAAGAATACTAAATTATGAGGACCTGGCAGACTCTATAGAGAGCTATCCAACAGGTTGTAACACAAAGAGTAATGAAAGAGAAGTTGTTGGTTAACCTTAGGACAACAACAATTAACTGAGGCAAGTTAAGAATGACATTAGGTTGTACCTTACACCATTCTTAATCAGCATTGCTCTCATGGGGTCTCACCCATCAAGAGTTCATCTATTCCATTCTTAATGTATAATCGCGGTCCCCAACCTTTTTGGCACCAAGGACCACTTTCATGGAAGACAATTTTTTCAAGAACCAGAAGGGCAGGTCATAGGGGATGGTTTCAGGATGATTCAAGTACATTACATTTATTGTGCACTTTATTATTATTATGTTTTAATATAAAATGGAATAATTATACAACTCACCATAATGTAGAATCGGTGGGAGCCCTGAGCTTGCTTTCCTGCAACTAGTTGGTCCCATCAGGGAGTGATGGGAAACAATGACAGGTCAGCAGGTATTAGGTTCTCATAAGGAGCTCACAGCCTAGCTCCTTCTGAGACTTAGTGCACATTCCTCACATGCGCAGTTCACAATAGGGTTCATACCCTTATGAGAATCTAATGTCACCGCTGATCTGACAGGAGGCTGTGCTTAAGTAGTAATGCAAGCAATCGAGAGTGGCTGTAAATACAAATGAAGCTTTGCTCACTCACCTGCCGCAGCCCATTTCCTAATAGGCCACAGATCAGGGACCCCTGATCTTATAACCCTGTTTTTCTAAATACTGTATAAAGAACAAACTGTAATTCTCCAATGAGCATACAACTACCAAAGATTGGGTGAATCTCTCTTTTTCTGTTCCCAGCATGGTTCTTTCATAATAAACCACTTCTTACTTTCATTCTCCCTCCAAAAACTCAATTCATTGTAAATTGAAACAAATAAAACCCTACATAATACAAATTGCATTGAAGGTGTTTGTGATTTGTTGGATGATGACATCAAGAGATTGTTTTATCAGCTTTGAAAGCAATATTCATCACCATTTTGGCAGCTTTGTCACTCACTTTTGGAAGCATCTCTTTTGTTTAACTGAGGAGAAAAGGCAAGAATGAGCTGTTAACATGAAAGTGTAGAGGTGCAGTAATTGTGGGCTTCTCTGCTTAACTTCTTAGATTAAGAAAACAAAAAACAAGTGAATAATTCTAACCTAAAAATGTCACTGTTAAGTCCAGGTTGTTATATCATGCCCTGTAAACATGTGGATGATAATTTCATTTTCCCTGAGGCAAAATATATAAAATATCGGGTCCTGTTAGTAACGGAGTTTGGTCCAGTTGAAGTTGCTGCTTCAGAGCACTTGCTTCAGTTTTGGCAGTTAAGAAGCTGGTCTGAAGGCACAGCTCCTCAATGTGAAACTAACAACAGGGTCGCTCACAAGCACATTGCACATTTTGGCAAATCACTTTTGTGTTGGAAGAGCAATGAGATTTTGCATGAGAAGTTCAAAGAAGCTTTTTTTTGAAGGATAGCACAAAAGTATCAAAAAGCTAGAGGTCATTTCTTGATTCTGTGGTTAATGGTAGCATATTATTTCAACATTAGACATAGGCCCTCTTTCCTTACTGAATTGTAGAGGTTTAGGCAACAGGAAGGAAACAATTCCTACTGGGCTTTTAGGAAAAGCGTCCACAAACTCTTTGCCTTCAGGACATATCAGGTCCTCATATCTAATTTAGAACAAAATCCACTCTTCTTTGCTCCCATGGGTTACCCCATGCTATTTACCCAGCATATTTGAAGAGTACACTTTGCCAACTAGTGTTCTGCAGAGGATGTACTGAGTGTTTAAAATATTAATTATTCTGTTGCTTTCATATAATAGAAAGCCAGAGATACTGGATTTAGGCAAAAATATTTCACTAATTTAATACAACATAGAAGATACAGATATCCATACTTCATGTTCTTTTACTAGCTGTCTGCTCTCTTTTAAATTGCTGAGAGCTGTAAGTGAAGAAGGTTACTCAGGCTTTGTCTTTCTAATAGCAAGTAGCTGCTTTATTTTAGCTTCAACAGTTAGTGAGGAAAAGGTGAAGAGTCAAACTAAGCCATTTACAGGATCATGTGTGTTTACAGTAGTCAAGGAAGAATTTAATTTTTTTTCTTTTTTGCTAGAGATGAAGAAAACGAGTATGCAAAAAGGGAAATAACACATTTAGAGTCACAGTGTGCATTTTCCCAAGCATTTTCTCTTCTCCCTTGAAGTTTCATGTTAGTATTATTATTTTCTTGCTTTCAGGACCGCATTATAGGTGCGGTCATATGACTTGTTTTGTCCACTGAAAATTTAGCAAAAGTAATATGGGTTACTTTCATTTAGAAGTGTTAAAAGTCATGTGTAAGTATTTGTGCCCATTTTTCTATCAGAAAATATAGAAGCAGGGAGATGGAACATCCCTTTGCCTCAGTCACTGAATAAGGACAAGATAGAGCAAAGCCTCCTAGCTGACTCGTAATGGGCAAGTACTGTGAGCAAATAATACTCTTTACTCTTTTAAGCTACTAAGACTTGGAGATTGTGTATTTTATTTCATTTTTAATACTTATTGTTTTATTGTAGCACAATCTAGCCTGACCAATATATTCATCTAGTAAGTAGAATAGCCAGGGATAGAACCAAATATCTTACTTGTAGCCTAGGTCTTGGCCTTTATAAGGATTTATGTAAAAATGCACACCAACACATGTATCTAATCACATATGGGCAAAGGGATAAGGCAGCAATTATGTATGCTAGATAAGTGATGGTTATGGCTGCTTCATTAGCTCACCTTTATAAACCATACACGGCCTTGGTAGTGACATCCGCAGTTTAGATGTCACAGAGAAGTGCAACTTTGTCCAAAAGTATGATCACAGAAGGAATTCTTCTCTTGCTCTTTAGCCTTTCATTTCTCTCTACAACTCGACCCTAACCCCCTTTCTCATATTGATGTGTGTCTACTGGAATTCTTTAAAATTATCCGTTAAGATTGAATTCAATTGTAAATAACATTAAAAACCAAACAAACAGTGCCTTAAACAAGAATTGCTTTTTTCACATATCGGATATTTAGAGGTTAGCAGCTGTTGACGATATCTTTGAAGTTCAGATCCTTTCTTTATTTTCAGTCTTTAGCATATTACCTTCACTCTCCTGCTTGCAGGAACATGGTTGCGAAATGAATGTTGCAGCTCTACTCATCACAGCCACGTTTAGAGCAGGACTAATGAAAACATAAAGAAGGGCAGTGCTCAGAGTTCAGTTTAGTCTCATTGGGCAAGACTATGACTTATGCATGCTCCCTGGGGCAAGAGATGCTGGGAAACTGCAAACCAGAATGTTTCTGATCATCATAGAGTAATCCATCATTTGGAAGTGAGCATATTCTTTTCCAGAGCAAAATTGGGGTTCTTACCAGCAAGGAAGAAGAGGAAAATGAGTACAGTATCTGTCATCCCACCTGTTCAGGTTTATTCCAGGTCCCGAGATGAAAGATGATGTCACCTCAGTATATCTGGTGAAGAAGTGTATTGCCCAATGCTTCTCGATTGTTTTTTTTTTTTTCATAAAAAGTTTTTTATTTTTTAAATTGCATTTTAGGTTTGGGGTACATGTGAAGAACATACAAGATTGTTGCATAGGTACACACATGGCAGTGTGATTTGCTGCCTTCCTCCCCATCACCTATATCTGGCATTTCTCCCCATGCTATCTCTCCCCCAACTCCCCACCCCCCCACTGTCCCTCCCCTATTTCCCCCTGACAGACCCCAGTGTATGATGCTCCCCTCCCTGTGTCCATATGTTCTCATTGTTCAACACCCGCCTATGATTGTGAATGTAAGAGCATAGAAATAGAATGTGCTTTAGGACAATGAAAATTCTTTATAGGCCTTCTACTCGCGGTTCATACAATTCTAACTACTTTTGTTTTCATGAATTAACGCCCTTGAGTCATGTTAGAACAAAGATTGAGAGTGCTTGGCTGTATAGCATTATTGAAAAATTATAGCAATATATTCAATGAGAGATATGGCTCATTAATTCTAGTTCTTGCTAAGTTCACTGGAGTGGTAACAAGCACCAGGCTTTGATTTTTGTTAAATCTGGATTTGCCTTAAGGATTTGCTATATGAGAGTTGTATGACCACATATACAGGTCATTTTACCTCTGTGATTTTTACTTTTATATGTGGATGATAACCCTAACTTCAGGATTTTCAAGTAATTTAAATTATAAGAGAAAACTAGTATCAAGGTCATTGGTATGTTTTACTTATTATATATGCAAAAACCCCAAAATAACAAGAGAACATTACTCATATGTTCTTCACAAATAAAAGCACTAGGGACAAATTATAAAGTGAGGCAATGGAAGGAAAATCATGAGAAGTTTACGTTTCTTGGAAATAAATTGTTGACCCCATGTTCCACCAGGAGTTCTATTTTTCTTCAGTACTTCAAACACTCTCCATAATCTTTGTACAGGAAAAGAAAAAAAAAACAAACCTAAAACTCACTCCTATTTCTTTCCATTTCTCTAAGTCTTAGCTATTGGCTCTCTAAGTGATTCTTTAAATTATTCTTTATGCCATAGTGTTGTATAATTTACACAGAACACTCTCTCCTGTCTTGTATTATTTAATTCTCCAACGTGTTTGGAGAGAGGATTTTATATGAAAGCAGTGACACAAAATAAAGCAGCATTGTACCAGTGTCTTGCATCTTTAATAAAGTTGCTCTCAAACAGCATTTCAGTAAATGAAATGTACCCAGAAATGACAAATTTTCATATATCAAAGATATGCTCCAACCTGCTCTGGGACATAAAACCTAATGCCGTGATAGAGCCCAGAGGTTTGTGTTTGATTTGATTTGTCTTTCTTTTGTTCTTTTCTTCTAAAGGAAGATTACCTACTTTCCAAAATAATAATCATAAGGGTAAAAACCCATCTCATCCAATGGCAGAGAGAAAGCACTCTTAAGATCGGAGACATTCAGTGGCACTGTTCTAATCTGAAGTTTTATTGGAAAACACACAACAGAGAAAGTAAAGGGGCTTTGTCAACTTTATTTATAATACATATCTAGGAACATTCCAAACTTCATTCTGCAAGAAACTGACAAACACGAGACAAATTAAAAGGAGAGAATCCCTGAAAGACTTAGTGTATTATGAGTGAAAGCTATAATAAGGATATGTGGGTATAGATGGAATGGTTAAAATACATCCAGGAAAGAAAAATGGAGTCAACCCTATTTGGAGTGAGTTGGCAAAAAATGCTTGATGACCATGATGTTCCCATGCTGATGATAAGCATCATGTGACAGCCATGCTACTAATCAGCCAGTCTCCTTCTCATTCCAGAGTAAGCTGCTTATTATAATGGGAAATAGTGGTCTTTCAAGGCCATGGAAATGCAATGTTCATCATCTACAGGAGAGATTTCCTTTTTCCTCAGGCAGACCTCTCTGTGGTAAAAATTGAGAGGCATGGAGTAGAAAGGGCTGCTTCTATACAATGCCTGATAGAGAACCAAAGTGTGCAAGGCAGTGTGATTCTGGTCCCTTAAAGTCACTTTCTTTTTGAATTTGGAAACACATTCATCTCCCAAGTTCAAGTTTCTTCTGTTGAAAAGTAATTATCTCTTGGAATAACAATAATACCAAAGAAGCTGTTAGGTAACTCACAAGGCAAAGGTCCTATGATGGTGAGAGTAGTAACATGATCTGATGTAAGAGCTGGTCTGAATATATTTTAGCTAGAGCCAACAGGATATACCAACGTATTAAATATGGGTGTGTGAAAAGGAGGTGTCAAGAAAGAATCCACCTACTAAAATACCAAAACATATACTGGGAATGTGCATACCCTCTGTGCTGGCAGTTGGCCCTGAAAACGGCTGAGGATGGAAAAGGAATAGAGGACAAGGAGGATTTCAAGGTCATTGGTATGTTTTACTTATTATATATGCAAAAACCCCAAAATAACAATAACACATAAAAAAGAAAGAATTTATTAATTTGGCCGTGAGCCACTAAAAACATGTTGTTCACTAACAATCTGGGTGAAAATACACATAGCCTGAAGTCTTAAATCTGGCTAGAGATTTGATCTACAACCTTGGCCTATTCAGCTTGTAAATTTTGTCACCCTCTTTTTCTTGGTTTGGAGCTGTTACACTGGGACACTGAAGACACGGTTACCCAATTTATACTGCATTATCAATTTGTTGTTCATACAAATTGGCTTCAGGGCAAGGTTGATTTTGTTTCGTTCTGCCTAGTTTGTTTAAATTCTTAACACATTGTGTAACTCTGAATCTGAGTAATAAACCCTTTAGAAGTAGAAGTGTCACATTTAATGGCCAAGGTGAATCAGTAATTTCAGTTTCTTTTACTCCATGAGAAATGTTTGTGAGAGGGATATGTGACAGTGATGTTGCCATTGTTCAATCCAACTAGAAAACCTGCCATGCAAAAACAAAGCCAAGAAGCCTGTGCTTTGTTCTCAAGTTACTCCATCACATAAGAATGTCTATTTGCTGCAAAGCCAAACTTTTTGAGAAATGGCCAGGCAAGGAAGAACTAATTCTAAACTTTTCGAATTCCTGTCAACTGTGTAATTTTAAGTTAAAATGAAATTTTCTGTGAGAAGAGGTGGTTCCTTCATCTCAAAGCAAAGAATTCTTCTCAAATTATTGTGATATTGTCTTGAACTCAACTATGCTGGGATGAAGTTGAATATTCAGCTCCTAAGCTGGAGTACAGATCATCTCAGAATCACAGAATTTTCCAACTCATTCATTTCCAAGTACTGGTGGAGTAGTTTATGGTCTGTGATGTGTGGCTTCAGGGATCTACACAAAACTGGTTTCAGTAGAAGATATCCCCTTTAATCTCAAAATCCTATTATTTAAGGCTTAATGCAGTATCTCCAAGAGCTTTTCCCACAATTTACTTCCATCCTCCTTATCTTCTTTCTTTCTACATGCACTGAACTTTAACTGCCTGGATTTGAATCTTAGTCTCACTCTTCATTAGTAGGATGACCTCAGGCAAGTTACTCCATCTCAGTGAGCCTCAATTCTTACCTAAAATGAAAAATTCAGAGGGTTGTGAGGTGGACATACAGTACTCCCTCAGCACATATGAACATTTTCATGTCAACTGAGTTCTGGGAAGATACATATTGAAGTGGTAAAAACAGAGAAATCGTGTGACATGGAAACACTTCTCCCTCGGACTAATCAAGACCAAGATGCATTATTGATATGTGAACTGCGTTGATACCATAGGAACAAAATGGAAAAATGGAAGCATTGAAATATGTTATTTGCTAGTCTTTCCTAGCGGAGGACAACAGTGTGTTAGAGATTTCATTAAGCATTTACTACATGTGGATATTAGTGACTTTGTGCTAAATGTGTCTAAGTGTACTCCTTCAAAGACATTCTCTTTGTGTGAGTCCTTCAGTTATTTATATTCAAATCATTTGTCCTAGATTCTGTGTAATTGTTCTCTAGACTGTAAAATTAGGAGTTATTTGTTATTGACATAAATGACCTGCCTCTATTAGCAAAGAACACCATTATATTTTAAGGTAAGAAGCTTGATGAAATATTTTTTATTAGATTTCAATTGAAAAACTAATTCTGTTCATTATTGGCTATCTACAATTACAAAGAAAAAAGAATAAAATTAAAATCCCCATGTAACCCTGCATAAACTCAGAGTTCAGTACAGTATTATTTTGATGAATAAAATTCTTACCTTCTTTCTTATGTGCATGCAGGTATTTGTAGATATATATATATGTATTTGGGTGTGTATAGATTTTGAAGCAAATACACAATTGTGTGGCTGTACATTATCTTTTATGACAACCTTTTACAAAGTTATTACTAATTAGTTTCTTATTTTAGAAGTAACAAATTATCACAAACTTGTGGTTTAAAACAAATTTATTATGTTGCAGTTATAGAGGTCAGAAGTTTGAAATGGGTCTTATAGGCTAAAATCAAGATACTGTCAGAACTGCTTTCTCTCTGTAGGATCAGGGACAATCTGTTTTCTTGCCTTTTTCGAGCTTCTAGAGACCACTTGCATTCCTTGTCTGTGGTTCCTTTCTTCAACTTCAAAGCCAGCGGTAGCCCGCCCCTCCCCCTGACCCCCTTCCCACTCCCCCCACCTTCTCTCTCCCTCTCCCATTTCTGTTTCTGTTATCACACCTTCTACTCTGATACCTGCATAATTCAAGTTTATCTTTTCATCTCAAGATCTTTAATCACATTTGCAGATACTTTTTTTCTTGTAAGGTGACCTATTGACAGGTTCCAGAAATTAGGAGATAGACATCTTTGCAGGGGGTACAGTATCCTGTCTGCCACAATTACATTACACTTCTTTGCACTATATGGAAGATTTAACACGCATATTTTTGTTTATTACTATGCTAATGGAACAATAGAAAGGGAAAAATACATTTTAGTAAAAGCTATGAACCCTATGTGTCTGATGGAATGGGAGAGCAAACCACAGCAATTAAGCAATTTATAGAGTTTTAGGTGGATGGAAAGAATGCAAAATGATTAAACAGAAAGGAAAAAGTTGAAACATAAGTGCCTGCAGTGGAGTGATGTCAACAAAATGAAGCTTAATCATGCTCAATATCCAGGAAAAGTCCTGGATACAGTAGTGTTTGGAAACTCTTAAAAATGTGCTGAAAACAAAATGAACTCCTAAAAGACTGTAAGAGAAGCTATTAAATTACCAGAGATAGTGTCTTTCTTTTCAGTTAGGCAAGCATATATGCTCCTTCTGGGTTGGTGGGAATTCGATAATAATAACCGGAAAGTTTTTGAAGATATATGGAAGCCCAGCATTAGAGGACAGGGTGACACAGTTCACTGACAATTAGGGATTAACTAACTTTCCACATACAAATAAGTATGACTTCCATTCTCTTCCTTTTGTTTCAGCTACGGAATACTGGCTCTGAGGCATAAACCTCTAGTCAGATGATTACAGAATTCTCCTCCAGAATAACAGATTAATCCCTCAAAAAATATTCCACGCACTGCCATTCAGGTTTTGCTAATAAAATGGCTCCCTGATCATCCAACAATCAGACATACTAGCACTGGGCGCTGTGGCTTATGCCTATAATCCCAGCTCTTGGGGAGGCAGAGGCGGGAGGATAGCTTGAGCCCAGGAGTTTGAGACCTGCCTGGGCAATATAGTGAGACCCCGTTCTCCACAAAAAGGAAAAAAACAAAAATACAGACCTACTAGCAACAAATATGAATCTTCCAATCAGCTTTTTGGTGACTTACTATAACCTGTGAATATACACCAAATCACAGCAGATATTTGAGAGAAGAAGAAAGACACAAAACAACAAATTAAAAACAAATTGGAAAAATGGTCATTGGATAAAAAAAAAGATAACTTCAAAAATAAGATAATTATTAATGTACTGAGTATTTCAAAATTGTTAGAAGAGATAATTTTATCCAGATATCTATTTAATTTTATATATTTTAGTGCTAAGTGTTTCCATCAGAAATGGCAAGTATTTGAGTTGATGGATACATTAATTTCCCTGATTTTATCATTATGCAATGTATACATGTGTTGAAACCTAACACTGTACTCCATAAACAGGTGCAGTTATTAAGTATCATTTAAAAACAAAGTGAATCTATAAATTACTTTGGGCAGTATGATCATTTTCAAGATATTGATTCTTCCTATCCACGAGCATGGAATGTTTCTCCATTTGTTTGTGTCCTCTCTTACTTCCTTGAGCAGTGTTTTGTAGTTCTCCTTGAAGAAGTACTTCATGTCCCTTGTAAGTGGTATTCCTAGGTATTTTATTCTCTTTGTAGCAACTGCAAATGGGAGTTCACTCATGATTTGGCTCTCTGCTTGTCTATTACTTGTGTATAGGAATGCTTGTGATTTTTGCACGTTGATTTTGTATCCTGAGACTTTGCTGAAGTTTCTTCTCAGCTTAAGGAGTTTTAGGGCTGAGATGATGGGGTTTTCTAAATATACAATCATGTTATCTGCAAACAGAGACAATTTGACTTTCTCTCTTCCTGTTTGAATACCCTATATTTCTTGCTCTTGCCCGATTGCCTTGGCCAGAACTTCCAATACTGTGTTGAATAGGAGTGGTGAGAGAGGGCATCCTTGTGTTGTGCCAGTTTTCAAAGGGAATGCTTTCAGCTTTTACCCATTTAGTATGATATTGGCTATAGCTTTATCATAAATAGCTCTTCTTATTTTGAGATATGTTCCATCAATACCTAGTTTATTGAGAGTTTTTAGCATGAAGGGATGTTGAATTTTATCAAAGGCCTTTTCTGCATCTATTGAGATAATCATGTGGTTTTTGTCATTGGTTCTGTTTATGTGATTGATTACATTTATTAATTTGCGTATGCTGAACCAGCCTTACATGCCAGGGATAAAGCTGACTTGGTTGTGGTGGATAAGCTTTTTGGTGTGCCACTGCATTCAGCTTGCCAGTAATGATATGGAGAATTTTTGCATCGATGTTCATCAGGAATAGTGGCCTGAAATTTTCTTTTTTAGTTGTGTCTCTGCCAGGTTTTGGATGATGCTGACCTCATAAAATGCATTAGGGAGGAGTTCCTCTTTTTCTATTGTTTCGAATAGTTTCAGAAGAAAGGGTACCAGCTCCTCTATGTACCTCTGGTAGAATTCGGCTGTGAATCCATCTGATACTGGGCAGTTTTTGGTTGGTAGGCTATTAACTACTGCCTCAATTTCAGAACTTATTATTGGTCTATTCAGGGATTTGAATTATTTCTGGTTTAGTCTTGGGAGTGTGTGTGTGTCCAGGAATTTATCCATTTCTTCTAGATTGTCTAGTTTATTTACATAGAGGTATTTATAGTATTCTCTGATGGTAGTTTGTATTTCTGTGGGATCAGTAGTGATATGCCCTTTATCATTTTTATTGTGTATATTTGATTCCTCTCTCTCTTTCTTCTTTATTAGACTGGCTAGTGGTCTATCTATTTTGTTAATGTTTTCAAAAAAACAGCTCCTGGATTCATTGATTTTTTTTGAAGGGTCTTTTGTGTCTCTATCTCCTTCAGTTCTGCTCTGATCTTATTTATTGTCTTCTGCTAGCTTTTGAATTTGTTTGCTCTTGCTTCTCTAGTTCTTTTAATTGTGATGTTAGGGTATTGATTTCACACTTTTCTGCTTTCTGCTGTGGGCATTTAATCCTATAAATTTCTCTCTTAACACTGCTTTAGCTGCATCATATCTTTGTTCTCATTGGTTTCAAAGAACTTCTTTATTTCTGCCTTAATGTTGTTATCTACCCAATAGTCATTCAGGAGCAGATTGTTCAGTTTCCATGTAGTTGTGCAGTTATGAGTGAGTTTCTTAATCCTAAGATCTAATTTGATTGCACTGTGGTCTGAGAGACTGTTTGTTATGATTTCCGTTCTTTTGCCTTTTCTGAGGAGCATTTTACTTCAAATTATGTGGTAGATTTTGGAAGAAGTGCTATGTGGTACTGAGAAGAATGTATATTCTGTTGATTTGGGGTGGAGAGTTCTGTAGATGTCTATTGGGTCCACTTGGTTCAGAGCTGAGTTCAAGCCTGAATGTCTTGTAAATTTTCTGTCTGGTTGATGTGTCTAATACCGACAGTGGGGTTCCATTGATGCCTAGTTTACTGAGAGTTTTTAGCACAAAGGGCTGTTGAATTTTGTTGAAGGCCTTTGACAAAAGGCCTTATCTCATGTGGCTTTTGTCTTTGGTTCTGTTTATGTGATGGATTACATTTATAGATTGCGTATGTTGAACCAGCCTTGTATCCCAGGGATGAAGATGACTTTACCATGATGGATAAGCTTTTTGATGTGCTGTTGGATTGGGTTTGTCAGTATTTTATTGAGGATTTTAGAATCAATGTTCATCATGGATATTGGCTTGAAATTTTCTTTTTTAGTTGTTTCTCTGCCAGGTTTTGGTATCAGGATGATGTTGGTCTCATAAAATGAGTTATGGAGGATTCCCTCTTTTGGTATTGTTTGTAATAGTTTCAGAAGGAATGGTACCAGCTCCTCTTTGTACTTCTGGCAGAATTCAGCTGTGAACCCATCTGGTCCTGGACTTTTTTTGGTTGGTAGACTCAAGCAATTGCTGAAATTGCTGCCTCAATTTCAGATGTTGTTATTGGTTTATTCAGGGATTCAACTTCTTCCTGGTTTAGTCTTGGGAGGGTGGCACAAACCTGCACATTCTACGAATGTACCCCAGAACTTAAAGTGTAATTAAAAAAAAAAATTTAAAAAGAGGAGCATTTACTTCAAATTATGTGGTGGATTTTAGAAGAAGTGCTATGTGGTGCTGATAAAAATTAAAAATTTTTAAAAAATTTAAAAAGCTCATTAGAGACATACAAATCAAAACCACATTGAGATACCATCTCACATCAGTTAGAATGGCGATCATTAAAAAATCAGGAAACAACAGATGCTGGAGAGGATGTGGAGAAATAGGAATGTTTTTACACTGTTGGTGGGAGTGTAAATTAGTTCAACCATTGTGAAAGACAGTTTGGCGATTCTTCAAGGATCTACAACCAGAAATACCATTTGACCCAGCAATCCATTACTGGATATATACCCAAAGAATTACAAATCATTCTGCTATAAAGACAAATGCACGCATATGTTTGCTGCAGCACTATTTACAATAGCAAAGACTTGGAACCAACCCAAATGCCCATCAATGACAGACTGGATAAAGAAAATGTGGCACATATACACCATGGAATACTATGCAGCCATAAAATAGAATGAGTTCATGACCTTTGCAGGGACATGGATAAAGCTGGAAACCATCATTCTCAGCAAACTGACACAAGAACAGAATACCAAACACTGCATGTTCTCACTCATAAGTGGGAATTGAAAAACAAGAACACATGGACACAGGGAGGGGAACATTACACACTGGGACCTGTCAGGGTATGGGTGGCAAGAGGAGGGAGAGCATCAGGACAAATATCTAATGCTTGTGGGGCTTAAAACCTAGATGATAGGTTGATAGGTGCAGCAAACCACCATGGCACATGTATACCTGTTACAAACCTACCCTTTTCTGCACATGTATCCCAAAACTTAAAAAAAAAAGAAATTGAAGTAAATATAACATATTTAAAAATAACTAACACAAGTTAAAAAAAAAACCAGACTTTATATGAAAAAGACAAACAGGAAATAATAATACTATGAATACTACAAACAGGATAGCAGAAATTTAAAAATCAGCAGGATTGCAAGATAAATCTAGAGAAACACTACTAAAAATGGAATGATTGGCAGTCTGTTAGTTTCCTAGAGTTTCTGCAACAAATTTCCCCAAATGTGGTGACTTTAAAACAACAGAATTTTTTTCTCACACTTCTAAAGACGAGAAGTCTGAAGTCATGCTGTTGACAGGGTCCCATCCCACTGAAGCTCTGGGGGGTAAATTCTCCATCCTTCTTGTAGATTCTTGTGACTCTGGGAATTGCATTGCTTGTGATTGCACCATTTCAGTCTCTGCCTTCATCTTCACAGGGCTTTCTCTTCCCTCTACATGTCTATGTCTCTCCTTTGCATTTCTCTCTTTCTCTTTTCTTTTTTCTCTTGAGATGGAGATTAGCTCTGTTGCCCAGGCTGGTGTCCAGTGGCAGGATCTCAGCCAGCTCACTGCAACCTCTGCCTCCAGGGTTCAAGCTATTCTCCTGCCTCAGCCGTTTGAGTAACTGGGATTTTATGTGCACGCCACCACATCTGGCTAATTTTTTGTAATTTAGTAGAGACGGGGTTTCACAATGTTGGCCAGGCTAGTCTTGAACTCCTGATCTCAAGTGATCCACCTACCTCGGCCTTCCAGAGTGCTGGGATTACAGGTGTGAGCCGATACACCCAGCCTTGCATGTCTCTTAATAGGATATTTGTTACTGAATTTATGGCTCACCTGGATAATCCAAGATAATCTCATCTTGAAATCTTGTACTTAATTGAATCTGTGAAGAGCCATTTTTCAAATACAGTCATACTTATAGGTTTTGAGGATTATGATGTGGACATATCTTTTAAGGTGCCACCATTCAACCCACCACAGGGAGAAACAGGATACAGTAGAAAAGTATACAAGAAAATCAGGAGATCAATTTAAAAGGCTTAACATCTGAGTAAAAGAAATTCCAGGAACAAAGGAAATAGAAGGTAAGAAATTGTCAAATGTTATATAAAAATTCTCAGAACTGATAGGCGTGAGTTTTCAAAGATGCTACTTCCAGTTTTAGTTACAACATGTAAAGAATTTAGAAGTCATTGTTCTCACTCCTAGCATCAAAAAAAAAAGTGGACAAATTTTACATTAATGAGTTTATTTATTTATTTATTTTTGGTCCATCAGACACAAGTTTGTAGGGTGAGCTGCCACTTCAAACTCTGGAGAAACACGCAAATAAAAAAGTCACAGGTGGGATCTGTTCATCTGGAGCAGAAGCTACTGGAAGCATTAACCAGTGAACATATTTATATGGCAATTGTGATGAATTGTTGAATTCTTAATGTAGGCTAGACTGAGTCAGAAACTCCTGGGAGCCTCAATCTTAGAAGCATCCACATTTTCATTGTCTTTACCTTTAACAACCTCACTAGATTCCTAAGAATGATGATCTCATAATGATACCCTACTGGCTTAATAGGGGAAGATAAATAATTATATACCAAAACCAAGGGAAATTTATTACGTATATGCAAAGATGATTTTTTATTAGAAAGTTAGCCAATGAAATACATCAAAGCAACAGATTAAAGAATAAAAATTATGTGATTATATCAATTGATGCAGAAAAAGCATTTGAAAAAATTCTAAAAATACTGATTTATTTTAAAAAATCTGCAAACTTGGAAGACAGGGAGATTTCCTCTACTTGGTTAAGAACATCTATATAAAATCTACATTTTATGTTATATTTAATGAGAAGACTCTGGATGCTATCTTCCTAATATTAGGAACAAGGCAAGGATGTTCTCTCTCACACTTCTATTCAGTATCATAGTGGAAGTCCTAGACAGTGAATTAAAACAAAAAAAGAAAAGGCACAAATATTGGGAAGAAGTAAAACTGTCTCTTTCTTAGGTGTAAAAACAAATCATAAATAATTGACAAAAACCATCTGGAACTAATAAATATGGCAAGATCGTAGGATATAAGACTAAAACACAAAATCTAAATGCTAGTAATGTAAAGTAGAAATTTAAATTTAAAAAGTTACAGCATTTATAATAGCACCAAATCCATAAAGCATTTGGGTATATTATGTGAGCAGAATATAGATATAACTCTAACAAAAATCTATATGTGAAAATATACAAAACTTTAATGAACGATTTAACTCAATGAGAGATATTCTACATTTATAGATTTTAAGACTTAATATTTTAAGATGCCAATTTTTCCTATCTTGATCTATGTACGGAACACAATCTCTGTCAAAATTCCAGAAAATTATTTTGTAGATATTAACAAACTAATTCTGAAATTTATAAGAAAAGGCAAAAATTCTAGAATAGCCAGCACAATACTGAAGAAAAAAATGTTAGAGGATTCAACACTACCTGATTTATTATATGCTATTATATAGTAATCAAGATATTGTAATGTTGGCAAAAGAATAGACACATATATTAGAGGAACAGTGTAAAGAGTCTAGAAATAGACCCACACAAATCTGGTCAGCAACTGTTTGACAAAGGAGCAAAGTCAATTCAATGGAGAAGGGATTTTTTTTTTTATAACTGGAATAATCTATATGCAAACAAACAGAGAAGAAATGGAACCTGGAGACAGACTCTCCAACTTACACAAAATTTAACTAAAACTGAATCATAGATCTAAATGTAAAATGCAAAACTATAAAACTCAAAAAAAATAAATAGAAGAAAATGACCTATAGCTTGGGTTTGGAGATAAGCTGTTAAATATAATACCAACAATGCAATTCATGAAAGAAGAACTTGATACATATAACTTTATTAAAATAAAAATAAAGTAAAAATAATGAAAAGGCAAGCCATCAATGGATAGAAATATTTGCAAAATATTTATCTGATGAAGGATTTGTATTAAAATTTAAGTATAATACTCAACGAGAAGAAAATCACCACCCAATTGAAAATGGGCTTAAGATCTGAGTGGATACCTCACCAGAGAAGATTTACAGACTAAATATTCGTATGAAAATATACTCAACATAATTTGTCATTAGAAAATTGTAAATTAAAATAACAGTGAGATGTCACAAAACATCCATTAGAATGGCTAAAATCCAACATCACCGAATGCTGTAAAGCAACAGGAATTCATTCACTGCTGATGAGAATGCAACTGTTTCAGCCACTGTGGAAGACATTTGTTAATTTCTTATAAATCTAAAGTCTTTCCATATAATCTATAATTATGCTTTTATGTTTACCCACATTATTTGAAAACTTATATCCACATAAAAACATGCTTGTGCATATTTATTTTAGCTTTATGCACAATAGCCAAAATCTGGAAGCAACCAAGGTGTCCTGAAGATGAAAATGAATATATAAAATATGGCACATCCACACAATGAAAAATAATTTAATGATCTTAAAAAATGAGATTTTAGCCATGAAGAGACATAGATGAATCATAAATACACATTGCTAAGTTAAGGAAACTAGTATGAAAAGGCTTATATACCACATGATTTTAATCGCATGGTATTCTGGAAAAGGTATAGAGATGGGGGATGGGAGGGAGGGTCGAGTAGTTGCGGCACAAGAGACTCTTTAAGGTAGTGAAACCATATTTGTGTATATGTGATATTTTGCATTTGTCAAATGCATATGTCAAACTGTACAACACAAATAGTGAATCTTAGTTTATACACATTAAAAACATATATATTTGGAAGTCAAGGAATCTCAGAATGGAAGGAAGAATGTGATAAAGAATCTTATGTTATTACATACATATCAAACAACCTCACTAAGGTGGACAGGGCTATAAGCTACTGACTTAAGTACTTCAGGAATATTTGGATTCTAGAAGACAAAAGGTAAAAGAAACTATAAGAACTGTACTCTAGTTGATAAACTCCTCCCCCTTCCCCAGAGATACAGGTTAATAATTCTGAAACCACTCTGCACAGATATTGAAATTGACCATTTCAGAAATAAGTGATAGATGATGAGAGTCAGGTTTCTCACTTCTGGGGTGGGAAATTACAGATAAGCAAGGGCAAGCCACTCAAATGATCATTGTGATGATGGCTTAGGGTTGGAAACATCATTATAAACTCATGTTTAGTTAAATATAAATATTAATAGTGAAATATGTGTGTGTGTGTGTGTGTGCGCGTGCGCGCACACATGTATACACCGGTTAGAGACTCACACATACATCTTCATCCTCTGTTAGCTGAGAATGCCTAGAAACAACCTCACACTTGTACAACAAACATATCTAGTGCCTTGATCTTGGTTTCTAATAGCATTCATTAGAAAGAAGAGCAAAGGCTCTTTGAAAAAATGGGTTATTCTAAGTCTGGTGCCAGAATATATATAAAATGTGCCTGGACCATCATAGTGCCAGAAAGAAAGGAAATGCTCAAACATATACATATGCACATGTACACTTACAATGATAAGCATATGTTTAAGGGAGATAGAAGACAACTGAGAGACCCAGTGGCCAAACATTTTGAACAACAAGAGAAGAAGATTATTGGGTTATAACCCCAAGAATAAAATAAATATCCATTTTTCATATTTGCATAAAAATGATTGAATAAATACATAAAAATTGGAGAGTATATAAATATTTCATACAGAAGAGTTTAAATGATTTATATGAATACTCATCCTTAAGGAAGTTGAGCAATCCTTAAAGAAGTTGAGCATAACTTTTCAGTTCTTAAATATAAGGTGGGCATAGTAGCTTTATTCCAAAGAGTACATATAAAAAATAAGAAAAAAAAATCAAGTAACTATATAGTGAAGAAACCTGACAAACACTATATCAAGCCATGTGATCACAGCTAACATCAACAGTGATGAGATATGCTGATAATATGAACCCTTAATATGATATGATAAAAATAGTACTTTATGTCTTAGCCTTATTCCCCAAAACATGAGAATAGCACCAGAAGAATCCCAAATTAGGATCAGTCAACAAAATATTGAACCAGTGCTCTTCTCAAAATTGTCAAAGTCATGAAAACAAGGAATGGCTGAGAAATTATCACAGCTGAGAGAAATTTCAGATATGATGAGTAGGTGTAATGTGGCATTCAGAATGGAATCCTGGAACAGAAAAAGCATGAACTTTAGTTAATAATAATGTATCAATATTATTTTATTAATTGAGACAAATGTACCATATTAATATATAATAATAATAGGGGAAACTGGCTGTAGAATGTACAAGGGACTTCTGTACTACTTCACAATGTTTCTGTAAATTTTATCTGGCATAAAATAAAACTTTTATTAAAAGAAAGAAAGGTGCCATAAAGTAAATGTTCAACACAATGAATGAAAAATACAGTAAAGCACATCTTTACACAACTTGTAACACTGGGAAATTTCATCATACTCTTCAACAATACCGAAAATGTTATGAAAATGAAACAAAATCTTTTGACTTTCATTATGCTCTTTTCTATTTAGGGAGTATAAAAATAGCAGGGTGAAGGAGGGATAGTGC
The DNA here is from genome assembly GCA_036589455.1 of Ateles fusciceps. Taxonomy (NCBI): domain Eukaryota; kingdom Metazoa; phylum Chordata; class Mammalia; order Primates; family Atelidae; genus Ateles; species Ateles fusciceps. The sequence continues at coordinate 10,589,116 of JAZHEH010000091.1, read as the reverse complement.
CCTGATTCATGCAGAGCTCATAACTTACAAGGGAATTGATAATCTAATCCATCTTTATCTGATATCTAAACAAGCGTTTCCAAAAGCCTGTTCTGCAAAGCAAATCACATGTCAGGAGTTATTTTCTAAAGAAAAGACTCCATGGTCAAATTAATTTGGAAAATGATGGGTAAAACAATGTAAGCTTTTTCTCTGTCTCCTTGCTTTGTGAAGCTCCGAAGGGAAAATCAATGCTGTATGTCCCAGACATATGTGGTGAGGAAGCCAGCTTTTCACAAAGCATCTGGAGGGCAGATCCTGGCACTTTGGGATATTCTGCGCTAACATTCTAAATGGTAAATTAGGTAGCAGAAATATATGTTTCTAAACATTATTCCTAGAGTAACTGAAAACTCTCAATAATAAATCAAGAAAGGCCAGGAATTCTAAGTATTAGTTAAGACTTAAAGAGGAGCAAAACATTCCAATATTGGGGATGGCCATAGGGAGGAACAAGGAAAAGAATGGGAGGAGGAAGGAGGAGATCTCTAAAGGGGTCACTTCAGGTCAGACTCTCTTTTACCTGACTCTTCTACATACCTTGTTTCATACCTGGCTTGGAGATCTCCCTCTCTCCCTCCCTCCATCCTTTCCTTCCTTCCTTCCTTCCGTCATTTGTCCTTCTGTCCTTCTATCCTTTTTTTTCTAAGAGAGAGATAGGGTTTATCTCTGTTGTCCTGGCTGGAGTGGCACACTCATAGCTCACTGCAGCCCCACACTTCTGGGCTCACGCAATCCCCCCCACCTCAGCCTCTGGATTAGCCAGGAACATAGGCAGGCCAATATGCCCCACAATTTTTTTTTTTTTTTTTTTTTTGTAGGGATGGATGTCTCACTATGTTACCCAGGCTGGTCTTGAACTCCTGCTCAAGTAGTTTTTACTCTTCTAAAGCAACTTGATCTGCAATGAACTGAAGCTAAAGAGATGAAATGTGATCTCAGAATGCCACTGGAGTTTCACTGTAGCATATTCATTTCCATTTGCATCTTAGGAATCTTTGTCATGAAGTCATTATTTTTCTGTCAAATATTGCAAGTTAATTTTGATCAGCCATTTCTGCACAGCAAGGAAACAGAGATGAAGTTAAAAGCTTAATTAGGTTTAGGGGCTCCCTAGCCTCTGTGCTCACTATGGTCTTAAATATAAAATGACATACTGTGTATTAGTGTTTACTCCTGGTTGGTCAGGTTGATACAATTGAGAATTCTGGACCTAGTTTGAGTTTCACTTGTATTTAATTTTTTTGCCTTTAAATATGTGGAAGGGAAGTAATATTTAGTGTGCACCAGCTGTAAGTTTTGGCCTGTGCAAGAGATTTGTATCCACATTAATCATTTAATCAGCATGAAAAACCTGGAAGGCCATTGTAAAGGAACTTTAGTTTGGTCACTCAGGAATGGTCTTTATTTGCTTATCACCATTTTCTGTGTCCTGCGGGTAGAAGATTGGATAGCTTCTCTATGTTAACGTGCTATAAGATTTTATCACTTTTGGTATGAATGTGCTCTAGCAGGGTAAAGTATCTGCAGAATGCCAGTCCTGACCTTAAGCTCTGAGTCCTAGACTGCTTACAAAATGTCTTCCAATATCTACTTTGGTCTTATAGCTCTTGAGAAAAGAAAATCCTCTGCCTTCAATTTCAGTATCCAAAACACATATTCTTAGAAAATCTTATTATGTCTAATCCAAGGGTTCTCAAATATGAGTCTGCCATGAAATCAACTGCGGCATTTTTTTTAATTGGCAAGAAATTTTGATGCAACAGATCTAGGATATGGACCAGACTTCTCTACTTCTAAGACATTCCATCAGTGCTTCTGGGGCTTACTACCTAATAAAGCACTAATCTCATTATGCTTAGAACACAGGTCACATAAATAACTTTTAGTAAAATTCTATCTACTACATAGCACAAGTCTGGCTGAAAAGCAGGATAACAGGAATAATATGATTATCTGTGGACAAGAAACAGAACCAGAATGAGCTTATGAGACCCTAGAAGTAGTCGAGTTTCAAACAGTGACATGTTGTTAAACATTCGATATATCTGAAATTGAGTAGGTTTCCCAATGTGAACTGATGCAGACTTCTGGGAGCATTTTGCTCAAGCCATCTCACACTGCAACTTGAAATCTGCAGTGAAATTGGATGGAAGGCTTTGTTTCAAACTGTTCCAATATTCCCTGACATGCACATGAATCCCCATGTAGGATAAATTAACCAGAGAGAATAGGAGCTGAATGAGTAGAACTGGCAGGCAGTCTTTTTAAATCACATACTAGATCCATATGCACACTTCCTACTTGTAGCTTCCCTCATAGAAATGGACTCATGTGTGAAATAAGAGAAACGTTGGTTAAACTGTACCTTAGAAAGGATGACAAGAGAAGGAAGTGATGGATGGGTAGCACAGATGCCTACACAGGTTCCATTAACAAATGAATGAGCATCGTTTTATGTACTGAATTTCTCTAATAATTTGTGTTGATGATGATTTGGCAGCAAATTAAGATCAATTCATGCAAATTTCCTTTCTTTCTGTTCTGATGAGGTGGGAAAGGGATTGAAGCAGGGAACTTCCAACTCTGTGCTCTGTTAATTTATCTTCTGAGAGATTTAGTTAGTTTTTGCTACTCAGATTCAGAACATGAAGCCTTTTGTTTGCTCATGGTGTTTCTATAGTACTCTGCTATTTAATATGTGCTCTGGGATCAGCAATATCAGTACCATGAGGGGAAGTTCTTATAAATGTAGAGTCCCAGACTTCATTCTAGAACTATGGAGTCAGAATCTGCATTTTACCAAAATCTCAGATGATTAGTATATCATTATTACAGTTTGTGGAACACTGATCTAAAAGACACAGGCGATAATGTTCTGCTAAATAGACAAGCAACTTGAGATTGTTACACTTAGTTAAATTACCTTGGGCCAGGGTTTATTTCTTGTATTGAAGGCATGGTACTTTGATAATTAGCTGTTCCAGAAATGATTTGCACCTGGTTTATGCTTCTCGGACTGCAGCCCAGGATTTTTCAGCTTCAGATGCTCCTTCTGCTTTGACTCATGCTATTTCTTCAACATCCCTACATTGTCTCCATGCCCAAATGTGGTAAATGCCCCCCTTTTTGTGCTTCTCCAACATCCCTGGAATAGTTTTTTATATTATAGCACTTGCTTCATTGCACTGAAGTTATGTGTTTATCAGCATGGTTTGCCAGACCATAAATTCCTCCATAACATGGTTTATACCTATATCATCTTTGTGTAAGGCACTAACAGCAACAGTATGGGAAACACTGGATACCAAGAGTACTCTTAATGAATACTGGTTTAAGTGGTTGAATAACTTTATCGGCAGAAAAGAAGGCATAGGCTGTGTGACTGGGTGATATAATCAGATAGATGGCTGCCAAGGGTAAGTGTTATATTCAACTGCCTTGATGAACGAGTGATATCTAGGCAAAGTGAAATAGTCATGCAGGCCTACTCTGCCCACATCTTTTTCATTAAGTTAAATACTGAGTTTTAATCTCTAAGAATTTTCATATTACTATCAAATCTAACATTGTAAAAAGCACTCCAATCTGGGCTTCACTCCAGACCAACTGAATTAAAAAGTCTTAGAGGTGGGGACTGAGGCCCTACTGTTTTTAAAACTCATAAGGAAATGTTCATAATCTACTTTTCTATGAGGATTGTCTAAAACCATTATAGGCAGAAGATAAACTGAGACACTGAAAGCTTTGGGAAATAAGAAATAGAATTATAAGCCAGATTATTGTGACCATCTTCATCCTGGAAAAAATATGACTCAGAGGAAAGATAAGTTTTCTTTTAAGTTCTGTAGGAGCTGTCATGTGGAAAATGATATCTTTAGTGACTCCAGAAGGTACAATAAAGATAAGAAAAAAGAAATTTAAGGGAGTTTAATTTAATTCAATATGTAGCAGCTGTAACTTTTTTAAAAGATCTATATATATATTTAGATGTACAACCAAAAATTACTAATATCTTCATTGTCTTTCTGAAATTCAGCTTCGTATTGAACCTCTACTTGATGTCAGAGCATGTGAACTTGATGTCAGAATGTATAATTTTCATCATTTCTGGGTAAATACAGGTGCTTCAGTGTTTTCTCAGTTATTTCAAGTTTATTTCCGTGAAATTAGCATTTTTTTTCCATCTCCCTTCTTTTTCTTAGCTTCACAACTAGATTTTATGTGGTTTATCCAGAATCAAGGGTTTTTTTTGGTGGTGGAGGGGGAGACATGTATTTCATCCTCTGTATCTGCTGAGAATTAACTGGTCTTCTACTTCTGTTCAAGGTAGGAATTTGCCGAGAATTATCTGCTTTGGTCATTGAGTGGGTATGTCCAATAAAATGTTTGTATCGCCACTGGGTGCTCAGCTTCATGATCCACAGAGCTTTTCAGCGTACATCCTTCAGGATACATCAGCTCTCTCTCAGCTAGGCTTTTTGGCCGAATCTTTCTTAGGAACACAGGAAAACCTAGCTGTCTGTGAAATTATTTCAACACTGTGGGGCTTTTAGAGATGCTTTTTCTGCATTGGCCTCACTTTAAGTTAATGCTGCTGCTTCCTTCCAGAGTTTCAGACGGAAAGTTAGATTTTTCTTCCTCAAATACATTTGAGGGTTCATCTTTCCCTAAACACATCCAAGTGTAAAAATCATAAGGTAACACTTCAAAGTATTATTAAATCATGGAAAAGAGGACATTTTGTCAAGGATATCTATCAAAAATAAAATGTACCGGATCAAAATGTATTGCATGTCCTATTATAGGAAATTTAAACAGTATCTATGTGACCACATTTAAGGATATGGTTAAGGAAATCTAGATTATTTTAGAGGTTTGGATTAAACCACTGGTTCCTAAATGTAGCTGTGCAGTAGAATCCCCTAAAGATGTTAAATCTTAAATTCCAAGGTCCTTTCCATTTTTGCTTATTCAGAAATCTGGAGGAGAAATTTGGAGGTATTTATTCTTCTATATAGCCTCATTATGGTAACTGGAATAGCATTGCACAGTTTTCATCCAGAGAATATTCTCTCCCTGGTAAACATTCTGTGGCAGATCTATTGACTCTGTCTTAAGGAAAAACCAAAGAGGCCCAGTGAGCATCGCAGAGTCCTTGTGAATCATACATTTGACCAGCTCCTGGTATCACTCTCTTGGGTTTCTAAGGCTTTAGAACCCCTGCTTGTCTGAATAGAAGGAGTTGGTGAGTGAGGAAGATTGGGGTTACGACCCTTAAAAAAGAAGCAAGCGAACCATCAGTGGGGCTTTGCTGACGTACTTCTGCTGAGCTCCACTTCCAGAAAACAGCCATTCAGGAAACAACCTGGTTTTCTTTCTAGTAAAAGGCAAATTTCTTTCTTCTCAAGAGAAAAGGAAAAGGATGCATCAAAACCAAAGTCACCTCACTTCTCTCAGGGAGATTCTGGATGCACATGTTAGGTTATTTTTGAGGTATCTGCACATGGTTGACAGATAAATGTGGTGTGTGTGTCCGGTGTGGGCATACTCCTTGTCTCCCCCACAACCACAGGAACAGTTTTTCATTCAAGTGTTTTTGCATTGCAGAGGTTATCTGAGAAAGATTAAAGTAGATATAGTTTTATATCTTAAGTGCAGCAGTCAACCACACCATTCATACATAAGCCAGTTTATTTTGTTTATTAAATATTTCTCTCAAGTCAGGCTAGTTATACTATTCCTTTCTGATACTTTCAACACCAACTAAATATGTTGTCTTCCTCTTTTTTGGGGGGGGCAGGGTATGGGAATCTAAAGTATGTTTTTAAGCCTGGGGTCAAGGACAATTGCAAATAAAAGACTGAAAATATGAAAGAGAAAGGGGTGATCTTGGTGAGGATGGGTCAAGATAGACTCATACCATGCATGATACCGTCGAATGCCTAGAGATGCCCCTGGCCAGGCCAGAGAACACAACATATTTAACTTATACAAATCAGAATGTTGCTCAAAACTGGCTCACCTCCCAGAGTCTGGTTTTAATTCCTGAATTACAGAGACTGGAGCTTACCTGTGACTACTCCTCCCTCTGGAGACAATGATGTTTTCTCCATGCCCTTTGAACAGCCCTAAGACCCAGTCATCTCATATCGAGGGCACGGTATGGTCCATGATTGGTAAAGATGTACATCTTTATAAGTAGGAAGCTGAGAATTGTACACAACCAGTCCAGAAAATGAAAACTGTACTTCTTTGTTTTTAACTGCTGACATCTTTATAGAGATAACTAAGATAGAAGGAAGTCCTGCCATTATTTCTGTTAAGTTACCACCCTTTAGATAGAAAAAGACCCGTAACAGTCTGGGCACGTTGGCTCATGCCTGTAATCCCACCGCCTTCATTTTCTGGACTGGTTGTGTACTATTCTCAACTTCCTGCTTGTAAAGATGTACATCCTTACCAAGCATGGACCTGACTTGAGGTCAGGAGTTCAAGACCAGCCTGGCCAACATGGTGAAACCCTGTCTCTACCAAAAATACAAAAATTAGCTGGGCATGGTGACAGATGCACCTGTAATCCCAGCTACTCGGGAGGCTGAAGCAGGATTATTTCTTGAACCTGGGAGGCAGAGGCTGCAGAGCCGAGATCGTGCCACTACCCTCCAGCGTGGGCCACAGAGCGAGACTTCATTTCCAAAGAAAGAAAAAGAAAGAGAGAAAGAGACCCTTAACAAAAGCAAAGCATGGATAATAAGAGGCAGATAAGAGAAAGTAAAAATGAATTATCTTCTACTGTGAGCACCTAACCACTTCAGCCACTGCAGGCCCAAATCAAGAGTTAGTTTGTTGTCCCTGACAAAAAAGGAGCTGATTAAAAAAAAAGAAGAAGAAAAGAAGAGGAAAATAAAAGTCAGAAAATTGCTAAAACAAAACCAAATGAATCTGTTCCAATTTTATGAACAGTAAGGGAGAAACAAATTTCCAAATAGTTTTATTCATTTTAATTTTCTTTGACCTTCTCGTATTTAAGTTATACCATACTGCTAGATTTTCTTTTAAACACAGAAAGGAAATGCTTTGTATCAGGACCAAAACTTTAAGGATCTTAGTCAAGACAATACAATACCAAGATCAAGTGAGTAGACAGGTGGATCAAGATTCAAACTCCAGTTTCAGTCTCAAAGTCCTCATGTGCAAAGTGGGTAATTGTATTTACTTCATAGAATCATTGTGAGGATGAAATCTGAGTACATAAGGAAATCATGTAGAGCAGATTTTACGATAGAATGCCTTCAAAAGCTGATTCTTAACCATTATAATTATTATTAACTAGCAGCTCATATTATTAACTAGTTAGCTTATCAAACAGGTACCAACTCTCTTTTCTTTTCTTTTTTTTTGGAAAGAACCCAGAAACAAAGGTGAAATTTCTATTAACAATGATAATAATATCAGAAAGAACAAGTTGGTTTAGGCTGCAGTAACAAACAAAGCGCAAATCTCAGTGGATTAAAACAAAGACCCAGTTCTTGAGAATCAGCTAAGAGCACTGTTCCACAGCATTCTGTTCTGATTCTAGTCTGATGAGCCATCCCCTTCTTTCAATGATGTGCTGGTCATTGTGGCAGAGGATGAAAGACAGCAGGATTAAGCACACCCGGGCCCTTAAAGCTTCTACCTAGAAATGACAGGGCACTTCCACTTCCATTTCATTCACTGAAATGAGTCACCTGGGTGGGGAATTACAGTACTCTGTGTGTCCAGACAGAAAGAGAACCAGAGTATCAGTGACAGCCGTAAAGCACAGTCATGCTGTCTGTGTATTAAAGGCCCACAAGACAGGAATCATGACATGATTTTTATACATTAGCTCATCATCATAATAAATCTCCATGAGGGCTGCTTTAATCTACAATTTACAGATGAGGAAGCTGAAGCACAGAGCATTTGGAAGAGTGACCCAAGTATACGGAGCTGGTAAATGACAGAGCCAAGATCTGAATTCAGATCTTGTGCTACAGACAATACTGCCTCCCTTATCTACACATGGACTTGGAGAGAGTTTAATCTGGATGACTTCCTTGTTTTGGAGGCACTGTAGAAAAGAGGACACATTTTGAATATGTGCCATATGTGCCGTAGCTTTAGAACCAAAATGTAAGCAAAAGTGTTCAGCAGTAAATGTCTCTGAATTATGATTCTGCTTTACCTTAATCCTTACTGTCATCATCATTCTTATATTAAAAAGAATGTCAGGTTCTTGACAGAACAGAGCTGCCATGCACAATTTGGAAATTATAATGATTCAACTAATAGGAGCTGCTAAGGTGAGCCAGCAAATGTACTAACATTTTTGTATATTAGCTCGGTTAGTCTTCCGAGCAACCCTTTGAGAAAAATATTATTATCACCATTTTCATATAAGGAAACTGTGGCTGAGAGACAGTTTGTACTTTGCCCAACATACCACAGCCTGCTCAGTTCTGGCTGTGCCGTCTTTTGATCCTATAGCCTGTGCTTTTACCCACCACGTGTCCTTACTTCATTAGACACTGAATTCTATGAATGTGTGGTTTTGAGGTGTTTACCTTGGATACTCAATCCTAGTCTCTCTGTGTTCATTTCTTAATCTCCAAGACATACTATGCTTTTTCCTTACGTATTTAGGCTGCCCAAATAGGCTTTCTGAAAATGTTCCAGTTTCAGACACCCACATGTCACTGAACATTTAAAAGGCATGTCAAAATAAATGAGACTACGTCAAACTAAAAAGCTTTTCCACACCAAAGGAAACACTCAACAAAATAAAAAGAAAAACCTTTGAACTGGGAAAAAATATTTGTAAACTATACACCTGATGAAGGGTTAGTATCAAAAATTAATAAAGAATGAATACAACTCAATAGTAAGAAAACATATAACCCAATTTTTAAAATGGGCAAAGGACCCGAATAAACATTACTTCAAAGGAGACATAAAAATGGCCAACAGGTATATAAAAACTCAAAATTAGTAATCATTAGAAAAATGCAAATTAAAACCACTGTAAAATATCACCACATATACATTATTATGACTATTACCAAAAATGACAAGAGAGAGCAAGTGTTGGTGAGGGTGTATAGGAAAGGGAACCTTTGTGCACTGTTAGTGTGAATGTAGTTTGGCGCAGCCATTGTGAAAAATAGTACACAGGTTCCAAAGAAATTAAAAATTAAATTCCCATGGGACTCAGCTATCCCTCTTTTTAGTATATAACAAAAGAAGTCATCATCTTGTAAAAATATGTATACTCTAATGTTTAATGCAGCATAATTCACAATAGCCAAGCAATCCAAGTGTCCATTGATGGAAAGTGGATAAAGAATGTGATTTTATATATATATATATATATATATATATGCAATGGAATATTATTTAGCCTTTTAAAAAGCAGGACATCATGCCATTTGCACACATGGATGAACCTGGAAGACATTATGTTACGTAAAATATGCCAGATGCAGAAAGAAACATATTACACGCAGACTCTAGTTAATATAGTCGTACCTCATTTTACTGCACTCACAGATATTGCCTTCTTTTGCAAGTGGGAAATTTATTGCAACTCTGCATTTTGCAAGTTTTATTGGCACCATTTTTTTCAACAGCACGTGGTCATTTTGTTCTCTCTGTCACGTTTTGGTAATTCTCACAATAATTCAAATGTTTTCATTTGTCTATCTGTTATGATCTGTGATCAGTGATCTTTGATGTTACAGATTGTTTGAGGTCACAATATAACTTGCCCACATATGACAGCAAACATAATTGGTAAATTTTGTGTATGTTCTAGCTTCTCTACCAACTGGCTGTTCCCCCCATTTCTCTCCCTCTCCTGGGACTTCCCTATTTCTTGAGATACAACAATATTGAAATTAGACCAGTTAATAACATTACAATGGCCTCTAAGTCTTCAAGTAAAAGGAAAGAATTACATGTCTCTTACTTTAAGTCAAAAACTAGAAATGATTAAGCTTATTGAGGAAGGCAAGTTGAAAGCTGAGACAGGCCAAAACCTCGGGCCTCTTATGTCACACAGTTAACCAAGTCGTGAATGCAAAGAAAAAGTTCTTGGAGAAAAGTAAAAGTGGTACTGCAGTGAACACACAATGATACAAGAGTGGAACAATCTCATTGCTGATATGGAGAAAGTTTTAGTGGTCTGAATAGAAGATCAAAGCAGCAACAACTGCTGTTGATGATTTCTTTTAGTTTTTGAATGTTTGAAAAGTTTTTATTTCATCAGGGTTTTAAAAAACTATTTTTTAACTTTTTTTTAAGTTCAGTAGTACATGTGCAAATGTGTTATATAGGTAAACTTGTGTCTTGGCGGTGAGGGGCAGTTGTTGTACAGATTATTTCATCACCCAGGTATTAAGCCTAGTACCCATTATTTTTTTCTGATCCTCTGCCTCCTTACAACTGCCACTCTCTGGTATGCACAACTTTTCCAAGCCAGAACCTAATCCAGAGCAAGGCTCTAACTCTTCAGTTTGATGAAGGCTAAGAGAGGGGAGAAAACTGCAGAAGGAGAGTATGAAGTTAGCAGAGGTTGGTTTATAATGTTTAAGGAAAGAAGCCATCTCTACAACATAAAAGTGCAAGGGAAGGAGCTCCTGCTCATATAGAAGCTACAGCAAATTACTTGGAAGATCCAGCTAATGCAATCAAGTCAGGTGGCTACTCTAAACAACAGATTTTCAATGGAGACTAAATAGCTGTATATTGAAGAAAGATGCCATCTAGGACTTTTGTAGCTAGAGAGAAGTCAGTGCCTGGCTTCAAAGTTTCAAGGGACAGACTAACTCGTTTTTTAGGGACTAATGCAGCTGGGTGAATTTAAGTTGATACCAATGCTCATTTACCACTCCAAAAATCCTAGGCCACCAAAGAAGTATGCTAAATCTATTCTGCCTATACTGTATAAATGTGACAACATAGCCTGGATGACAGCACATCTGTTTGGAGCAGGGTTTTGTGACTTTTTTAAGCATACTTTTGAGACCTCAGAAAAAAAGATACTTTCAAAATATTATTGCTCATTTACAATACACCTAGTAAACCAAGAGCTCTAATGGGGATATACAAGGAAGCTAATGTTGTTTTCATGTCTTCTAATGCAGCATCCCTCCTGTAGCCCAGGGATCAAAGAGTTGTTTCAACTTTCAAGTCGTATTAAAGAAATACATTTCATAAGGCTGTGGCTGCCATACATAGTGATTCCTCTGATGGATCTTGTTAAAATAAATTGAAAACTTGCTGCAAATGATTCATTATTCTAGATGCTATTAAGAACATTCATGATTTATGGACAGAGGTCAAAATATCAACATTAATAGGAGTTTAAAATAAGTTAATTCCAATTCCTATGGATGATTTTGAGGGTTTTATGACTTCAGTGGAAGAAATAACTGCAGATATGGTGGAAATAGCAAGAGATGTAGAATTAGAAGTGGATCCTGAAGACATGACTGAATTGCCGCAATTTCATGATAAAACTTTAATGAATGAGAAGTCATTTTTTATAAATGACCAAAGAAATCGGTTTCTTGAGATGGAATCTATTCCTGTTAAGGATTATATGAACATTGTCAAAGTGACAACAGGATTTAGTATATTACAACAACTTAGTTGACAAAATAGCAGCAGGGTTTGTGAGAATTGACTCCAATTTTGAAAAAAGTCCTATTGTGGATAAAATGTCAACAAACAGCATCACATACTACTGAGAAATCTCTCATGAATAGAGTAATGAACAGAGGCAGCAAACTTCACTGTCTTATTTTGAGAAATTGCCACAGTCACCCGAGCCTTCCTCAATCATCTACCCCGATCAGTCAGTAGCTACCAACATCGAGGCAACTTTCTCCACAAGGAAAAGATTACAATTCATTGAAGGTTCAGATGATCATTAGCCAGATAGGTATATTATTTTTCTAGAAATAGTGCTAATGTACACTTAATAGATTACAATATTCTGAAAACAACTTTTATATTCACTGAGAAAAGTATGACTAGCTTTATTTCAATATTTGCTTCATTGTGAGTAGTCTGGAACCAAATCCACGATATTTGCAAGGTACGCCTATAGTAGTGTATTGTATTCAGAATATTTTATTGATGAATAGATTGTAGCTATTCTTGCCACAGAGTAGAGAAATGGGTAATTATGGGAAATGATGTATGTGTGAATTTGTTTTACTATAGTAACTATTTACTATATATATTACATATTTATTATGTATATATTTTAGATCATGTTGTACGCCTTAAAGATATACAATAAAATGTATGGTTTAAAAAGTTGTATCATTAACATTTTTTATGAGTAACACATAAGGAACTTCAATAATAAATGTGATATCAGTGCCTGGCATAAAATAAGTGTTCAGTGCATTTTTACCAGATAATAAAGTAGGACGGCATATAGAAACTAAGAAAGTTCAATTCCTTCCAAAAAAAAAAAATGTGTTGACCACCTACTATGAGCCATTGCTCAGATAACATACAGAATACTTGGGCACAGATGGTGGCTCATGCCTGTAATCCCAGCAATTGGGGAGGCCAAGGAGGGCAGATCACTTGAGCCCAGGAGTTCAAAACCATCTTGGGCAACATGGTGAAACTCTGTCTCTACAAAAAAATATAAAAAATTAGCAGGGTGTCACAAGCCTGTAGTCCCAGCTACCCAGGAGGCTAAGGTGGGAGGATTGCTTGAGCCCAGTGGTCAAGGCTGCAGTGAGCCATGATCATGCCACTGCACTCCAGCTTGGGCAACAAAGCGAGACCCTGTCTCAAATGAACAAACAAATTTAGGTCCTAACCCATTAAGCGTTCTCAATAAAGCAAAAAAAAAAAAAAAGAAAAAAAAAAAAGGAGAAAGAAAAAAATATAGTTCTATGTTTATTTTATCATACCACACATTTAATTTCCCAAAATATCTAGGAATGACTAGAACTATGATTTATTTAAGAAAATAATATCCCATTTGACTGTGCCCTGCTGTATATGAGACTTAGTCTTCTCCTAAAGGTGGCAATAATAGAAAAAGCAGTCTTTTTGCTATGCCTTTCACCAGACTTGAGGTGAAAGGTCTGCATTCATAAGCACCCATGTTTTAAGAAACAGAGCCAGATAGAATTGGAAATTGCACACATGCATGTAGACTTTCAGTGTACTAAGAAATGATTTTCATTTGCCAATTGTTTCCAATAAAATAGAAACTGCAGTATTCCCCTATAGCATTGTTGGGGAATGGTGATTTTGTTCTATTGCTTTTATTTACTTGACTCTGTGGGGTTTTTTTCAGAATATCATTGCCTTTAAGTTGTTTAACTAAGTTAAAATAAGTTAAACTGTAGTGATTAGCTATTTGATGGGATTGGGAAAACGAGTGCTGGCAGATCAGAGCATTAATAATGAAAGGGCATTTTAAGGATGTACAAAGAGCACAGATGTTCTACAGAATAACATCAAGTTTTCTCACCTATTAGGGGTTCATATGTGAAGTTGATGGAGATTGATTATATCTCTCTCACATCCTTACCTGTATTAATCTACTTCACTTTAGAGTAGCCTGAAAACTGCTTATAGACAGCACTTGGCAGAGAACACCCCTTTCAGAGGTAGCTCAATATATTTAAACATTTGATGTTAGCTGCTTGGTAAAGTGAGTTGAAACACAGCCCGAAGTTTAGAGAGGATAAATATAGGTGAGTGGTTAAGAAGACCGGTTCTGGTAACACATTTCCTGGTTTTAAACATGGCTTTGTTACTTAACTATTATAATCACTCTGGACCTGTTTCTCTATCTGTGCAATGGAGTTACAAATAGTGTGACTCTTGTTGGGTTGTAATGAGACTAAAATAACATAGTACAAGCAAAATGCCTATAAGAAGCAGTGCCTGACAAAGAATCTGATAAGTGCTATTTATTATTATAGTTCAAGAGACTCACAAATACATTTCTTGGTGACTAGGTGACACTCTGTGTATCTGTCTTTTTAATAGGTATTTATGTGAAAGAATTATTCCTACATAGGATATAGGAAAAACAAAAAAATCACAAATGCCTATTAACAAGAGCTTACATTAGAGCACAGACAGATCCTGAAACCAAGTCCAATGTCCAGCTTCCTCTTTGTTTTTTTGTGTCTAATAACAATGCAAAGAACTCTTTATTTCCCTTCTGTATAAAATAACAGACTTAGCTAAGCCAAGTCCAAAGCTTTTGGGAGAGAAGGGCTAGGGCAGGAGGCCCATGAGTATTTATTTTGTGTAATGCCAGAGAACTCATGCAAGTATAGACTGTTGTGGTCTCAGAGCCCTCATTAATAGTGCTGTCATCTAGACTTTAATTAACTTCAGGGGCATTTGCAGGACAAGGCCCTTATTACATTCATTGACAGCCTCATCTCCCCAGTGCCCAAATTTCGACCATACTGGGGCAATTGTAGGCTCTTCACTCTCTTGGAGGAAGCTACTCATATATACCCAGTACATCATCTTCATTCTGGGTAGGTATGAACACACTACCCTGTTTTGATGGATGTCTGAAGCATGATTTGGGTTTCATCACATCCACCTTACAAAAATAGATATCTTGGGGAGAAAGAACTACATACTTTAAAATGTGGAAGTGTGAAAAGTACACTGGTTTTCTATTAATATACCTCAATGACTTTAGCTTATTGCTCTCATTGTCCTCCAACTACAACATAAGTGGCATGACTATGTCTTTAAAGTGTGGGATATATAACTGGTATAATGGTAAAAGCCTCAGTTGATGGCCGAATTCTGTGTGCTTGAGACTTGACTTCACCACTTATCAATTTTGTCAACTTGGACAACTTATTGGTCTCTGTAAGCCTCAGGAGTTGAACCTACTGGTCTAATACCAAGACATTGATTGTATCTATTTGTTGGGTCGTTGGAAGGATTCAATGCGGTGATATATTCAAAGTGTTCAGCATAGTACGTGGTTATGCATAAATGCTCAAAGACTTTGGCTGTTAATTTCCAGGCTGTGAGGAGCAAATTAAATAGAATTTATAAAGTTGCTTTGACAACTGGAAATAACACACAAAGATAAAAATTCCTGTAAGATGTTTTGCTTATAGTGTTGGAAAATAGATCTGTAGGAAAAAATTAAAATATCTGCAAATTTCTGTTAAAATGAGATTCTTAGAAAATGAAGAATTTCCAAAGATATCTAGGAATGACTAGAACTATTTATGTTCATGTTTACCTTATTTTTATTGATATGTAATATTTGTACATATTTTAGGGGTACATGTGATATTTGATACCTGTATACAGTATGTAATCATCAAATCAGGATAATTGGGATATCTATGTCTTTAAACATTCATCTTCTTTTGTATTAGGAGCATTACAAGTCTTCTATCTATTTGAAATATATAATAAATTATTGTTAACTCTAATTTCCCTACTGTATGATCAAATATTAGAACTTATTTTTTAGCTGGAAATTCAAATTCATTTCATTCCATTTAACTATCTCCTGCCGAATATATTTTAGTAACTACTAAACTATGGAAAATTATTTAGTCATTGTAAATTTGAACGATGACTTTCAAGTTTGGATTATTATCCAAATTTTCCATGGGCTTTTATATACAGATTCTTTGAATCTATCCTAAGAACTTATGAAATGTGAATCAATAAGTTACAGAAATGTTTTGAAAAACTTTCAGAATTGATTCCAATGACGTGAGATTTTTGAAAAAGAACTGAATTCCATCATATGTTTCAGGTCTGCAGCCTACACATTTCTTTGCTTTACACTCATGGAGTCAAATATAGTTAATTATTTGTGTAAAATCTCTCTGACTTGTAACATTTTCTTTTTCTTTCGCCTGCAACCATCCTAGTCTAAATTGTGGTCTTAGACTAAATCAGTACCTAAGTTATCACTGATGTAGCTTCATAGCTGTCACTCTGCCTCTAGTATCTCTGTACTCAAAGTCACCCTTCCCTTAGGACTCAGCAATTCCAATGTCATTTTCTTTACCATTAGTGAAAACATGTTTTGTAGCAAAGATAAAAGGCAAGAAGCAGTTAGGGGTCAAATATGAGAGAGGTGACCCCTATGGATCAAAGAGTGTTCCCCCAAATTTTTATGCTGAAACCCTAACTTCAAATATGATAGTATTTAAGCTTTTAGGAGGTAATTAAGGTTAACGAGGTCATAAGGATGGGGTTTTAGTCTGATAGAATTGGTGGCCTTGGAAGGAGACAAGAGCAAGATCTATTTAGCTACCCACATGGACTGAACAAAGGCCGCAAGAAGACACAGCAAAAAGTCATCTGTCTGCAAGCCAAGAAAAGAACCCTCTCCAGAAACCAACGATGCTGGCACAGTGATCTCAGACGACCATTGTCCAGAACAAAGAAAAAAAAAAACAGATTTCTGTGGTTTAAGCCACCAAGTCTATGCTATTTCGTTACAACAGCCTGAGCTGACTAATACAGTGATAACAGTGAAATGATTATTTTGAGTATGTACGTATTAGATTTTGTAAGAACAGATAAGAGAGTATAATATGACAGCCAGGTACATATAAGTAAAGATGCCACTAGCATTGCTCTGCAACATAAATAATCCCATAAAGTATTGAGGAAAGTGAATTGTTCATTGTTGCTGGTAATCTTCCGTATTCAAGCAGAAGCAGATTCCAGGTAAACATGGAAGAATGGTGTTCTGCTCTTTTGCAGAGGCAGATTCCAGGTACACACGAAAGAATGGTGTTCTGCTCTATTCTGCAGAGGGCAGATGGGTTGATGCCTAGAGCTAACAAAACCTCTCTTGAAGGCATCCAGTCAACTCCTATCCTTCATGTGCAAACCAAACTCAGTCCAAGAGACCACGTGGAAAAAAGGATCCTTATGCTTCTTTCCCACCCTTCATATTTTCTCTAAGACACATTTTGATAAGAGTAACACGGAGTGCAGATATCATGTGGCTTCATATTTGCATAATAAATGCTGCTTTTTTGACATGGAGATGTGGATCAAGGAGATGAAAAGACCTTGTGATACAAAATATAGAATATCATCTGTGTTAGAATCAAAATCTATTTACATATTTTGGTTTACATAATTTTGCTTTTCACATATAAAATAACATTTTCTAAAGGTACATTGATATCTCTATTTCTTGAGAACTAGAAATGCATATCACATTTAAATGTAAAGTGTGTATGTTTATGTTTTCTATCATCTACATTTCAAAAGTCCAAAGACAAGTCTTTTAGCCTAGGGATACAGGCAGAATACAGCCATGTGGGACCATTCACAGTTGCCAGGTTCAGTGCAGTACCCAGGTTGTCATTTATAAATTTTATCATTGGAAATAAATGGAAGTTATTGATCTTCTGCCTCACTGAAAAATATCATAAAAATGCATTTTAGGGGTTATTTTGTTGCTTCTTTGCAACTTGTGGAATGGTACGTGGTAAAAGTTGAGGTGAATTAATGTCACAATATATATTAAAGAAATTTAAAGGAGAGAACAAAAATGCAATGGTCTAAGGATTCAAGGAACCTACATGGAAAAGTGGGCTTGATAGTTGGGTATGGTTTGAATTTGCAGGGATTTCCAATCAGGAAGATCAATGTATACATGGCATTGTAGGCAAACTCTAAACACGGTTCACATTAACTGGTTTATACATTGGTTTTGTGTTTGCTGCTTATTTTTGTGTGTGCATTTTAATTGAGGTATATCATAAAGTGCACAACATCTTGTGTAACAACTAAGGAGATGGACGATATAGGCATCTTCAGCACACAATTTTGCTCCTTTATACCCCTTTCCATGCAATAGTCAAGCTCCCACCAAATATTGTAACTTCTGTTACTTAGAATAATTTTCCTTTCTTTTTAGAATAATTTTCTTTTCTTTTCTTTTTGTTTGCTTTTGTTTTTTGGAGTCTTGCTCTGTCACTGGAGTGCAGTCGTGCCATCTCGGCTCACTGCAACCTCTGCCTCGCAGGTTCAGGCGATTCCCCTGCATCAGCCTCCCGAGCAGCTGAGACTACAGGCATGTGCCACCATGCCCGGCTAACTTTTTGTACTTTAGTAGAGATGGGGTTTCACCATGTTGCCCAGGATGGTCTCGATCTCCTGACCTGATGATCCACCCGCGTTGTCCTCCCAAAGCGTTGGGATTACAGACATGAGCCACTGAGCCCGACCACTTAGAATAATTTTTTAATTTTAATCTTCATAGGCAGAAAATCATGTAATACATCCTCTTTTTTATCTAGCTTCTTTCAGGGCTGTGAGATGCAAACATGTTGCTTCATGTAGCTCTGGACTACCCAATTTAAGTGCTTTTTAGTATTCCATTGTATGAATAAACCAAAATGTACTGATTTATTCTCTGGCTGGTGAATATTCTCATTGGGTTTCTTTTCAGTTTTTATCTGCTGTGAACATTCTTGTAATTGTCCTTCCACGGATATAGGCTTTCACATTTTCCGGAAATATGCCTAGGAGTACATATGCTGGTTCATAAAGCAGGTGTATGTTTTACTTCAAATGAAATTGCCAAAGTTTACAAACATGGTTGTAACCATTTACTTTCCAGAAACAGTGTATGAGAGGTCCAGTGTCCCACACCTTCATCAACATTTAGTATTTTCAGTCTTGTAATTTTTGCTTTCTTGATGGGCAGATAGTGTTTTGTGTAGTTTTAATTTTCATATTCCTCATGATTAATGCTGTTGAGATCCACTTTATGTGGTTTTTGGACATTACCTATGTCCTTTGTGAAATATCTGTTTAAGATTTTGCCTTTTTTTTTTTTTTTTTTTTTTTAAGACGGGATTTCACCATGTTGGTCAGGCTGGTCTTGAATTCCTGACCTCAGGTGATCCTCCCGCCTTGGCCTCCAAAGTGCTTGGATTACAGGCGTGAGCCACCATGCCCGGCCCTGAGACTTTGCCCTTTTAATGATGTTGTCCTTTTTGTATTGATTTATGAATGCTATTTATATATTCTGGATATTAGTTTTTGATAAAGTATATGTAGCCAAAAAAACTTCTGCCAGTCTAAGATTTGTCTTTTCTCCCTCTTTATAGTGTTTTGTGATGAAAGAAATGCTTAGCAAAAATGATTTTATTCTTTTTTTAAAATTTCAGTGTTTGTATATATTTTATATAGTTTGGTTTTTTTGTTACAACAAATTTAGAATTGTCTTTCCTATAGGTTGGCCCTTTTACATTATGAAATATCTTTCCATAATCCTAATAATACTTAGTGTGTGAAAGTTTATAGTGTCTCAAGTTTCCTTTTGGTTAGTGTTCATGTCGTTACACCTTTTTTAAACCTTTTGTTTTCTGTTCTCTTATTTCAGTTGTGTCTCTTACAAGCACTAATGTTTTTGTCCTAAAAGTCTATGTCCTTTACTGAATTATTAATATTTAGATTTTCTACATTTAATGTAATAGATAGTATATTTGGGTTTATATTTACCATAATGATATTCATGTCTACTTTTCCCATGTGTTTTTATTCTCTAGTTTATATTTTCTTCTCTTTTTTTTCTCAACTTTGTTTGCATTAATCAAATATTATTATTATCATTATTATATTCTCTTTTCTATTGACTAGAGTAATATATATTTGTTGTTGTTATTAGTTTAGGGTTATCCTACGTAGTACAATTTGCCTCATATAAACATTAACATTTTGATTCTGATATAAATGTTAGTACCCCCTGGACAATGCAAGAACCTCATAAATTTTAACTTCAGTTATCCCATTCATACTTATGTGCTAGTGTTGTCCCTTATTTTATTTGTAAATTTTAATCATATAATACATTTTAATTAATTTGCATACAACAAACATAATTTAAATTGACTCAAATTCATATATGTATTGCTTTTCATTACCTTCAATATTGTTGTGCTTCCAACTAATATTTTTGCATGAAGAATTTGCTTTAGCATTTTGGATGAGGGTGAGACTGTTGACATAAAATGTACCTGCTTTTATTTGCCTGAAAATGTTGATTTTGCCTTAATTCTCGAAGGATGTTTTCGATGGAAATTGAATTTGAGGCTGTCCACAATATTATTTTAGCACATTCAAGATAACCTTTTATTTCTTCCTGTATCCAGTCTCATTTATAAATGAGTTGTCTATCTTTTAGTTACTCTTTTAAGAGTAATACTGTTCTCTTCGGCTTATTTAAAGATTACGTCTTCATATTTGATCCTTAATAGTTTTTTAAAAGTATTTTTCTAGTGTGCCTATGCATATTTTCCTTTGATTACCCTGTTTGAGTCCATTGTCTATCATCAAATATAAATTTTTTTTGGTCAATATTTCTTCAAATATTGTATCTGCCTCATTCTTTCTTTATTCTCCGTCAAGACTTTGAAACACATTTGTTAGATTTTTGTTGTATGGTTCATTAGCCTTTAGTTTCTTTTCTGTATATTCATCCTTTTTTAAAAAATCTTCATTCAGAATACTTAGTCCTGCCTTCTTTTTCTAATTCATTAATCTTCTAATATGTCTAATATCCTATTAAACACATTGGTTTTTTAAATTTAATTAATGGTATTTTAGTTCAATAATTTCTCTTTCATTTTTTCTATTTATTTGTTTATTTATTTTTGAGATGGAATCTTGCTTTGTCACCCAGACGAGAGTGCAATGGCGCGATCTCGGCTCACTGCAACCTCTGACCCCGGGTTCAAGTGGTTCTCCTGCCTCAGCCTCCTGAGTAGCAGGGATTACAGATGCCTGCCACCACGTCTGGCTAATTTTTGTATTTTTGGTAGAGATGAGGTTTCACCGTATTGGCCAGATTGGTCTCAAACTCCTGACCTCAGGTAATCCATCCACCTCGACCTCCCAAAGTGCTGGAATTACAGGCATGATCCACCATGCCTGGCCTTTTTTAATAAATCTAATTCTTTGGTAAAATTAATTATCTTCTTATTTTTTTCCTAAAAATTATCGTTATTTTAAAATCTGTATCTGAAAACTCCAGATCTTAGCCTATTTCTATTATATGGTTGGTTTTTATTGTTGTTTCATTTGATATTTTGTTTGCTATTTTTCCCTTTTTAATGGATTGTTATTACTTAGTCCTGTCTCCAGGTATATCTGGTGTTCTTGTTTTAAACTGAATTCTGGCCATATGGACAAGAATTTTCAAAGACTCTGAGGTGTTTTCTGTATCTAGAGAGGGTTTTGTGTTCTCCTTGTGTAGTTAATGTAAAGGAAGATGGCCTTAATCCAGTTAGCTTTTTAAGTGGCTCAAGCTTGCAGCTCAGTCTTTGTGAAGCTCTGTCTGGAATGTGTGTGCTGTGTGGAGATAGCGTTTTTACATTCTCAACTGAAAACCTGGGTTTTACCAGGGCTTCAACTTCTTGTTGCTGTCTGCTCCAATTTTCATTCTCTCAGTAGTGTGAGGTTACCGAAGCTCAGGCTAGCTTTCCAGATTCTTATCTTTTTCTTTCTCCTGCCTTCTGGCCTTCTTCCCTCACAAAGGTTAGGAAGCAGCAAATGCCTTGTGGAGAAGTGATGCTGAACAGCAGGCTTCCTTTTCTCCAGGATTTGGCCCTGGTGATACCAATTTCTAGTTTTTATATCCTCAGCTCTGTGAGATTGCTGAAAGCTCAGATCCCACAATTTTGATGATCCTCTTATCCCAGTGTTTAGAAATGACAAATTCTTTGAAGGAAAAAATGACAGAGAATTTGCAGCTTACGTCACTATGCCACCAATCACTTACGGCTCAAGATCCCTCGAATCCTGACCCTCTTGGTTGATTTCGGGTACCTTCAAAAAGCTGTTTTTGTATTTCTTTCAACTTTTATAGCTTTTTACTATAGAAATGCTTTGATTGAAGTTACTCTGACTTACTGAAAAGCATTTTTCACTTGCAGTGTTTTTAGTTTTGTTAAGCAATCAGGTATCAAGGTATTCAAATTACAAAATGAGTTAAACAGAATATAACAATCAAACCTTTATTTACTGACTAAGCCAGTACTAGCAAGGGGCTAAAGAAGCCCCCCCTCTTCCATTGTTTCCTAGGGAAGAGTACCAGGAAAGGGTCAGGTGGATGCCGCACAGACATAGGGGAATCATCCCACTGCTAGGGATCCCGGAACAAAAGGGTCTTGTCTCTTTATGGATCCCTGGACAGAGGCAAGGGTATAGGGAAGGCATAGAAGTGAAAAGGTACTGAGTCAAACTCGAACAAAGTTCTTCAGCCAAAAGCCCTAATAAGGTAAACTTGGTGAAGATGCCAGGGAAGGGCCTCACCTGAGGCCCCGAATAAGGTGGTGTATCAGTCAAGGTTCTCTAGAGGGACAGAACTAATGGAATATATATAAAGGGGAGTTTATTAAGTATTAACTCACATGATCACAAGGTCCCACAATAAACCCTCTGCAGGCTGAGGAGTAAGGAGAGCCAGTCCAAGTTCCAACACTGAAGAACTTGGAGTCCAATGTTCGAGGGCAGGAAGCATCCAACACGGGAGAAACATGTAGGCTGGGAGGTTGGGCCAGTCTCTCTTTTCACATTTTTCTGCCTGCTTCTATTCTAGCTGAGCTGGCAGCTGATTAGATTTTGCCCACCCAGATTAAGAGTGGGTCTGCCTTTCCCAGCCCACTGACTCAAATGTTAATATCCTTTGGTAACACCCGCACAGACACACCTAGGATCAATATTTTGCATCCTTCAATCCAATCAAGCTGACACTCAGTATTAACTATCACAGGTGGCTTCTTAATGAAGGGCTGAGTCCTTGACCGCAATTTCCTTCCTTCACATCCAGGCACTTGCTGAATACCAAGTCTTGTGTGTGAAGGGTAACTTCCTCCCATGTGGGATAGGCAAATCTTTGTTAATTGTCTTTTGTTAATTGAAGAATCACACATAAGATTTTGGCTTATAGTCAAAATGGAACATGAGGAGCCAGGGCTTCTATATCCCCCATAAGGCTACTGTTCAAACCATACACTTTCTTCAACCCTGTCTACTCTTACTTTCTATGGTTTTTATTGTTGTTACAAAGTTCAGTATAGCCTACTTGGCTAAGTATACACCATTTCCTCCTGATTCAGGAGTCTATCTTCCTATGAAGATAACTCTATGCATTGACAATCCAGGCCACATATTTAGAGTGTTAGGTTCATCCAACATTCAGTTTTTTTATGGGCATTAGTTAAACTTCACTTTGTTAATACATACATTATATATATGTGTGTGTGTATATATGCATGCATAATGTACAAAATGTACATTGTAACAAATATGCGTATGTTAACAAGTTAATAGATGATTCTCTGAGAGACATTTTATATACAGACTAGTTTTTTAAATTTAGTGGAATAGTGGAGAAATAAATTTTACAGTTTCTACATTGCAAGGGTTTATCCATCTGTCTTGATTTTTAAAGGTATCTTTATTCCTGCCTGTTAAAAAAGAAATGCCTGAAATTTCTTCTTGAACAGGCAAGAGATTAAATACTGAGACTGTTTGAGGTTTTACTGTTCAAAAATATGAGTAGTATCTCTTAAATTGTGTTTACTCATTAGGGGATTTAGTCACCCCAGGAGTCCGACTTAGCACATCCCCTCCATAGTATAAAACAGCTCCCAGTGGTAGTGTTGAAAGGCTAATTTTCTGGTCATTAGACAAGAGAAGATGACTTTAAATTTTAGAAAAGCAATATTGTGTGGCAGAAATCTAGCATGTTGTTGCATGCAGCTAAAATAATCATACCTGCTACTCTGTGCAAGATAAGTGTTTCCCCCAAATCTGCTTTCATTTCTGTTAGTGCTGCATCATCATCGTTTCTCCCACATCAGATTTACGACGTGTATACAGTCTGAGGAAGTAAGATTTGGAGCTTCTATTAATCATGTAACTTGCAGCCCAGACTCCCGGACCTAGTAACTCTCAATTTCTTTGTCTATTTTAACATTTCAACAAAATAAAAATGATTCTCAATTGCCCCTATCCCTCATCCCCACCATGGCACACACACCCATTGCCTGGTTTAATCAGGTGCTGCAGTCATTCTCCAACATTACCAAAGGAAAGGAGGGATGTGATCAGACATGGTGAGGTCATCAGGCTGCGTTTCAGGATTGACTGCTGACATTGCAACATGGATGATGGCTACAAATGCACATGCATGAGATCATGAATCTGGAAGACAAAGTTAAATGCAATAGTCCTCTGCCTTATCTTGGAGTCAACACTTCCCCTATTTTTGTTCCTTGAATCTGAGAACCAAGGTCTGTTTACTGATATAAGAGCTCCTACCAACTAAGGAAGAAGGCCATGTAAATATGCTAAGATGAACACGACACAGAAAATTCAAGGCATGTGTGCATGTGGAGTAGCAGGAAAATGCTGGCAAGAGCATCTTGAACCTCTCAGGTAATCCTAAAATGAGGTCAATTTCTCTGTGACATATTTCTTATCTTTAAGTTAAAAACCTGAAGTTCAATTTAGTAAAAGCTTCTTGGTCTTTCAAAACTAGTGAGATTACCTTATGAGTCTCTCAAGGTCAGTGGGTATTTCTACCTTATCAGTTATGTCTTTGCTCTTATGTTCTATACCGTGTTGCCAGGAGTGCTCACATAAAAGGAATTTAATATTTGTTTTTTCTTGGTGGATAATTAGAAATCTGCCTCAATCTTGACTCCCACTGATAAGAAGAAATAGGGTATAGAAGAGGGAGTTCTGAGACCACCTCTCCCTTATGCTCATTCCCAAGGACTCCTGGATTATCCCCCTGTGTTTTCCTTGGACACTAAATGCCTTTAATATATCTTGGTACTTCACCAACATACAATTGCTGATTAGACACACCTTTTCCATCTTTTTCTTGAGCCATGTAGAGTTTATCTGTAAATTTCACACCATTCTGTATGCAACCTGTGTAGTAGGCTTGTTAACTGTAACACAAGAGGGTAAGCATTTGCAAATAAAGCATCTGTCCTCTCAAATCAATCCATGTGCCCAAGGCTTACAAATATACGTATGTAAACACCAGCAGTACTATACAAAGCAGACATGGGCTCTAACCACAGCAAAGGATTATTTTTGTGGAATTTTTAGCAAACATTACTGAAATAAAAGTAATTGCAGGGGTAACTTTTTGTGATTTTTTTAAAAACCCATACTATTAACAAACATGTTCACAAATCAAGTTTACAGCTAGATACATTTTCTTAAAAAGAAACAAAACCTTCCAACATAGACACAGATCAAGAAAGAAAAATTACCAGCACTCCAGACCACTCCAGACCATTCTTGTTCATTTCTGAACTTTTATATAAATGAGATCAAGCAGTTTGTCCTCTTTCGTGTCTGACTTACTTTACTCAATATTGTGAGATTCATGTGCACTTTTGCTTGAGTCATAGTTTGTTATTATTTCAGTCTACTTTTTATTATGTGAATATACTACCATTTAATCATTCTACTTTTAGACATTTTAGTTTTCTTTGGTTTGGAGATTATTAAGAAGAGTGCTGGTGTGAGTAGTCCTATGTGTTTTTTGATAAACATGTACTCCAATTTGTTGGGTAGAATTCTGGAAACTCAGGAGTAGAATTTCTGGGTGAAAGTTTATACATATGATCATCTTTGATATTCTTGCCAAATATTTTTCCTAAAATGGTTGTATAACACTATATATAGTTAGAAAAATGATTATATATATACATTTCCATATATAGAGAAAAATATTTATGATATATATAGAAATATTCCTAAATATATTCTATGTATATAGAAATTGTATATATATATGCAATTTTTTTCATTTAAAGCATAATTTTAAAAAATGATAATACAGATTTATCCTCCCTCAGAAGATTATGACACTCTTAGCTGATCATGTATCCACAATGCTTTGTTATTCCCTGTTTTTACAGTTCACCCATTCTGGCAGTCATTCAGTTGCAGTGCATTGTGGTTTAATATGACAACAAGCAGTTGAGAAACTTTTCAATGTATTTTCATCATTTGAATAGCCTTTGTTGTGAAGTATTCACTCGAATTGTTTGCTCATTTTTAGTTGGTCTCTTTTACCCAATCTTATTGACTTTAGGGAGTTTTTAATAAAATTTCTGAGGAGTCCTTTGCTTTGTCAATCTCATTCCATGACCTAGCTATGGTATATTTAGATTAACAGAAGTTCTTCTTTAAAGTAAGGCAAATTTCCATTTTATTACATCATAGTATATTTTGTGTCCTGTCTATGAAATCTGTTTATCCCTAGCTTCATGAAAATAGCCTATATTTTTTCTAAAATTTTTAATGTTACTTTTTATTTTTAGATCTAGAATATACCTATAATTGATTTTTACAAAAATTGGGATATAGGAGTCAAGATTCCTTTTTTGCCCTATATAAGTATTTAACTGGTCTAGCTGCAGTTCTTGAAAAGGCCATCTTTTTCCCTACAACACAGCAGTGTCACTTTGTCATAAACCGAGTAAATCTGCTTGTGAGTTCTCTATTCTAGTCCATTGGTTTACTTATTTATTTTCAGACCAGTAACATCTTATCTAACATCCTATTATGGCTTTAAAATAAGCCTTAATATTTGATAGTATAATACTTCAGCTTTGTTGTTTTTCTTCAAGTTTTTCTTGGCTATTCTTGAGCAATTTTCTTGGCTATTCTTGAGCTTTGTATTTCCATATAAATTTTAGAATCAGCTTGTGAATTTCTACTCCCAAAACTTTTGGCAATAATTGTTTGAAATTCTTTTACATCTATAGATCAAGTTGGTAAGAATGACCACCTTCATAATATTAAGTTTTCAATCCAAAATATGATGTATTATTATATCTTGTTAGAGCTTCTCTAATTTCTCACAGTAATGTTTGTAATATTTGGTGGAGAGGTGTTGCACATCTTTTGTTAGATTTATTTCTAGGTATTCGATGTGTTTTGAAGCTATGATGATGAGCTGAGTTTTAATCTAAAATATTACGAACTAAAACCTGCATCTTCAGAGAAAAACATTGGCTAAGAATAGTCAAATAGTGAGAGAGCTAGCTACCACCGACAGGCCATCCTAATATCTAACGTAGAGAGTTGAATGTAAAATTAGTACAAATGTTGTAAAATTGGACTATCCAGATTTGGAATCTTAACTCCACCATTAATAAATGTATAGCATTTGGCATTTTATTATTATTTCTGTGCATTTGTTTCCTCATCTGTAAAATTGGGTGATGACAATATGTACCTGCTTGTGACTTCAGTGGCTTAGAGATACCTCTTATAAAGCACCTAACATGGAGCCTAGCAAATACTAAGTGCTAAATAGACGATTATGACTTTAATGATAATGATTATGTTGATAGTAGTGATAGTCATTGTGATTTTAATGATAATCATTATTACATATTTTTGAGTCTTGAAAGAAAATTTTTCCTCTCCAACTGTTACTGGTTTTGTTCAGAACTCATCACACGTGTTCAAAGCACTGGTGTTATCTTTACCATCTATACTCATATGTCTACAGGTCCTGAAGACGTGCATGTGACTTTAGCAAATTACGTTTGGAGGGTCAGCAATTCACCAAGCCCCTCCTTGGTTTTCATGTTAATTATAACTCTATATTGGTGCATTTCAACAAAATAACATAATTTAGAAAGGATATCCTTACACAGTTGCCCCCCGAAAGTGTCAGACTTGATTTACCTTAGAGAAGACCACCACTTGGAGCATGTTGAAATCATCATGGGATGTTGGAGTGTACTGATTATCTTGAAGGACATAAGTGAAATAGGTATTTCTATGTTGCTCTTTTTTTCTTTGTGTTCTTTTTTTTTTTTTTTAACTGTTTTCACAAAGGCATTTCCCTGAATGAATAATCTTTTGTAGATTATCAGTTTATGTTTTCAAAATTCTGTTTGACAGAAATGGAAAGTTGGATTCTACCTGCATTCCTAAATATTCTCTGAAGTATTTCCTCTGTGTTAACCAAGCATTTATATACAATGCGATGTATGGTAAGGTAGAAGTTCTTGCACCTTTGTGCTGTTACTACTGCTGCCCCCTCTTCATGCACTTTGTCTGGTAAAGGCCTATATGTGAATCACAGTCCCTGCTTCTCTAAAGACTTTCCTGGATTGTGTTTTTTTCCTTTGAATTCTTTATGTCCCATGATTATGCAACAATAATAATAATAATAACAATTTCTCTGAATCTCTTAACTCAAATCTTTCCACTTTCTACTTCCACAGACTCTACATGTACAAAGGTCAGTATGTGTATCTTTTCAGTGACTGTATTATTCATAATATGTAGTATGTTTCTTTTGGGATTTGGGCCTAACTTACGCCCCTACCCAATTTTGGGGCATTTCTTTCCACAGAGAGGGCCCTCTGCCATGTTTGCACTCTCTGCATGGTCTGTTTCCTGGCCGTTGTTAAGAGGATCAGGAAAAGGGACTGAACCCTATACAGATTGATATAATTTATTCTGAGAACCTGAAGCAAGGTTCAGAGGTACTAGTTGTTTTCGGCATGTGCTAAAATTGGGAAGTGTTATGAAGTCAGGATGAGAGTGACCATGTTTGGCATATTCATGCCATGGATGGAAAGTCAATCTAGAGAGAAGAAACACGGAGCTGTCACATTGAAACAAATCAGTAAGGCCATGGGGTGGTAAGGAAAGTGAAACAACCCTTGAGTCTAACTTTCTGTTTGCTGATTCAATTCCTCAGGACTCAGTATTTAATTATTTATCTTTGGATTAGCTATCTCTCTAAGATATTCCCCAAATTCTTCCAATGTATTCTTTTCCCCTCCCCAGTTTTATGTAGAGCAATTTATGCTTTTCTGTTACTTGCAGCTAAAAAAGTCTTAACATGTATATGGCAAGGCTATGCTGAGGGATCAGACAATTGCCCCTCTCTCACCTCAGTGACCTTTCCAGATTGTCCTTAGCAAAGCTATGAAGGAGAGGAGGTTGGATTCCACTTGGAATTCTGACATCCCAGGCTTTCTCCTTTTCACATTTCTTTTACCCTCAGTCTCTTTTCTCTCAAATTTACTTACTACAGTCAAGTTTCAAGTCCAAATATGTTAATATTCTTGAGAAATGTACATTTTAAAATAGAAATCTGCAGATCTTGGTTAATACAAAAAAGTCACTATTAATATAATTCATATACTAATACTTCCTCATATTTATATAAGATGATATATCCATATACATTATCTCACGTGGTTTTTGAAGCAACCTTAATGTGGATTTTCTTTCACACATGAGATACATTCTGAGGGGAACTGGAAGTCCCATCCTTTCAAAATATCTACGTAGCTGCTTTCCTGATGCATTTGCTCACCATCACTGACGGACATTGTGATCTGTCACATTGTTGAACTGCATCCTTTTATGGTGCAGCTATTTTGTGTGTAAGGGCTACAGGACAGGAATGTATAAAGTGTTCTGGACTTGATCCATGTTTTTTTATTACCGTTTCTGAAATTTACTGGCTGTGTGGCTTCAGACAAGTTGCTTTGGAGGTGAAGTTTCACGCCTCATCACATAGGTGTGGCAAACTCTGACGGGCACCATGCCTGATGCAGTGACCCAATTCAACTCATTCTTCAAGGTCAGCGTCTGCATGACACTTTCTCCGGGTATTGCAGTGATCTCTCCTTGCTCTGAATTCTGAAATTTAGATAGCTTTAACCAAATATATAGGACTCAATTCCAAACCAGCTTCCCCCAAATTGTTTGTATTCTGAAATAGTATTTAGCAGAATGTTAATGGATACTGAAAAGAGCTGTGGGGTGTGTGTGTGTGTGTGTGTGTGTGTGTGTGTGTGTGTGTTGGTGTGTGTGTGTGTGTGTGTTGCAAATCCAAGTAAAACAGAGTTGAACAAGTTACCTTTATTTATTGCAAGACTTCTCAGAGGCTTTGATGTGTTAACATGCCATGTGGACTTCCAAAAGAAGGCTATAGTACCAAGTGTTCCATCAGCACTAGAATTAGGGGACGGCAGGCCTGGAATATACCATGATTTACTAGGACATCATTCCTTAAAACATAGTTTGGAAAATCTCAGTCAAAATACATTCTTTTTTTATTCAAATTATAAGTAACTAGTCACATTATCTAAAACGTTCAGGAAACTAATCCCTTAATATTCTGTTGTGTGAGCTTCCTAGAAAACATGCTTTCTAGAAAAGGTCTTTTTAGAAAAAGTCTTTAAGAATCACGGAACCGAGGAACTTGTGGGGATCTTAGAGAATTAATACTCTTATGTTTACAAATGATGAAAAGTAGAATAACTTAGTATAAAACTATTAAGCAATTTGACCAGGATTATTCAGGTAGCTACTGATTGAGCCAGGGGGTGTATCCAGCCCACAACACTGGCAGCTTATTGTCTTTCTGTCACTGCCCCAGGATAGCTCATACAGGATCACCTGGGAAGGAACTGCCTTCTGAAGCCAGGGTCCTTTACAAACCTCCAGAATGGCGGCCACATGGCGGAAAAACTGAACCATGCAGGCATGAGGTCTTCTTCTCTCCATGCTCTTCCAGGAATAAGAGAAAGCCTTAGTACTTTTCCACATGGATGTTAACAAATTTAAATTATGACTGACAAATAAAGAAATTAGATTGGTACTTCAGGACAATAGAATTCATTTACAAAACAATTATTTCTCTGTATTGGCTTCATTAAAACGCACACACAAAACCCAGGTTTATAAGATATAGATTAGAAATAGGGAAGAACAGGCTTCTGAACTGATAAATATCTTGCAAATAAATTTCAAAACCCAGTAAAATTTGTCATATGTAATAAAGATGGAGAAAAGTTGGAGGAGGAAGAACTACTTGGGTGCATGATCCCCCAAACAAATAAATGAAAAGAACAGCAATACAAAGAGTTTTATGAAAGGTTGAAAGAATTTACAAGTTTTGAGGAGGTAGAAAAAGAATTACAGCAAAACTTCTCAATGCGACAGTAACCAAAACAGTATGGTCCTGGTACAAAAACAGACACGTAAACCAATTGAACAGAATGAGGCAGTCAGAAATATAACTACACACCTATAACTAGCTAATCTTCCACAAACCTGACAAAAACAAGCAATAGGGAAAGGATTCCCTATTCAATAAATGGTGCTGGGATAACTGGCTAGCCATATGCATAAGATTGAAGCTGGACCCCTTTCTAACACCTTATACAAAAATTAAGATGGATTAAAGACTTAAACGTATAACTCAAAACTATAAAAACCTTGGAAGACCAACTAGGCAAAAACATTTAGGACATAGGCATGGACAAAAATTTCATAACGAAGACACCAAGAGCAATTACAACTAAAGCAAAAATTGACAAATGGGATCTAATTAAATTAAAGGGCTTCTGCACAACAAAAGAAACTAACATCAGAGTGAACAGACAACCTACAGAATAAGAGAAAATTTTTGCAAACTCTGTAAAATACAAACATTGCTTATATATCTAGCAACTATAAGGGACTTAAATTTGCAAAAAGAAAAACACCAACCACATTAAAATGTGGGCAAATGACATGCATAAAAGAAGATATATATACTTCTCAAAAGAAGATATACATGTGGACAACAATCATATGAAAAAAATCTCAGGTGAGCGCAGTGGCTCACACCCATAATCCCAGCACTTTGGGAGTCCAAGGTGGGTGGATCACGTGAGATCAAGAGTTTGAGACAAGCCTGACCAACATGGTGAAACCCCTTCTCTCCTAAAAATACAAAGAAATTAGCCAGGTGTGGTCCCAGCTACTAGGAAGGCTGAGGCAGGAGATTGCACTTGCACCTGGGAGGCGGAGATTGCAGTGAGCTGAGATCTCACCATTGCACTCCAGCCTGGGACACAAAAGCAAAACTCCATCTCAAAAAAAAAAAAAAAAAAAAAAAGGCTCAACAGTATTCACTGATCATTAGAGAAATGCAAATCAAAACCATAATGATATACCATCTCACACCAGTCAAAATGGCATTATTAAAAAGTCAAAAACTAACAGTTGCTGGCATGGTTGTAGAGAAAAATGAACACTGTTGGTGGGAGTGTAAATTAGTTCAGCCATTGTGGAAGACACTATGGCAACTCCTCAAAGACCTAAAGATAGAAATACCATTTGACCAAGCAATCCCATTGCTGAGTATATACCCAAAGGAATATAAATTGTTCTGTTATAAAGGCACATGCACGTGTATGTTCATTGCAGCACTATTCACAATAGCAAAGACATGGAATCAACCTAAATTCCCATCAATGATAGATGGGATAAAGAAAATGTGGTATATAAACACTGTAGAATACTATGCAGCCATTAAAAAGAATGAGATCCTGTCCTTTGCAGGGACATGAATGGAGCTGGAGGCCATCATCCTTAGCAAACTAATAAGAAACAGAAAACCAAATATTGCATGTTTTCACTTGTAAGCGGGAGCTAAATGATGAGAACACATGGACACATAGAGGAAAACAACATACACTGGGGCCTGTCAGAAGGTGGAGGGTAGGAGGAAGGAGTAGATCAGGAAAAATAACCAGTGGTTACCAGGCTAAATACCTGAGTGATGAAATAATCTGTACAGCAAACCCCCATGACACAAGTTTATCTACGTAGCAAACCTGAACTTGTACCTCTGAACGTAAAAGTCTAAAAAAGGAAAATAAGAAAAACGATGGTATATTTACACAGATATATATTACATTGACAGCTAAATGGCAGCACTGTATGAACTAAAGTTTTTAATTTTTTTTTTTTTTTTTTTTTTTTTTTTAGACAGGGTCTTGCTCTGTCACCCAGGCTGGAGTACAGTGGCAGGATCTCAGCTCACTGCAATCTCCACCTCCCAGGCTCATGGGATCCTCCCATCTCAGCCTCCGGAATAGGTGGGATTATGGGTGCACATCACCACACCCAGCTAATTTTTGTATTTTTAGTAGAGATGGGGTTTCACCATGTTGCCCAGGTCAGTCTCCAGTTCCTGAGCTCAAGCAATCCACTGGTCTCGGTCTCCCAAAGTGAACTAAGGATTTTTAATACATTATCTAATCCTCACAATATCACTATGCTGTAGACCACAGTGTGGCCCCCACCCCAGACCAGCACAATCAGAATGATGTGGTAATGCTTTAAAAATACGAGTTTCCAGCCCTCAACTCAGAATTTCTGAATCAGAAGACCTGAGGTGTGACTCTGTAATTGCCTGGTGCACTGATCCAAACTCTCCAGGTGATTCTGATGCATTCTAAAGTTTGAGTATTCCTGCACTATGTTCATCTTAAAGATGTAAAAATTAAGGATAAAGGAACTTAGACAATTTTCCCTAAAGTCATCCAGCTCAAATGTGGTAGAGAGGGCACTTAGACACATGTTCCTCTACATCTAATGCCTGTGCTCTGAATCAACATAATGTATTGTCCTTCTCTGATAACAGTATTTTGTATTGAAGGCTTTCTCAGAGCTTTGGCGCATAAGCAAATAAGGTATTAGGATAGAAAATGAATTCTCCCAGGGGAAAGAAACAAGGGAAAGAAGGTAATAAAGCCTTCCTACCAGGCCACAGAAAGAGACAGCTGCAGAATCTATTCACCTCCATGTAAACAGCTCACCAAGAGGGAGGCGTTCAGCAAGGCAATTGGGGTGAAAGCCCTGAAAAATGCCCCAGTCTTTCGCTGCAGGGTTTATGAACTGCTTTGGCAGGCTAACAGCAGCACATTATATGTAATTGCTGGTTTACTCTACCTTGTCTGCCTTTTATTTTCACAAGGAATCCTTGTTATCCAGTGGAATTAGCAAAGGAATCCATTAAGTGCTGGCTACAAAGACTGCACAGTATTTATTCCAGTAATAAAAAGTCTAAATTTGCAATAACATGGCAATCTTTGGGAAGCGCTGGCTGATGGAATCCAAGTCTGGCAAAATTAGCCTTTTTTGGTAGTGCTTATCACGATGGTGTCTGTGAGAGGGGGAGAGGAAGGGGAGGTTATTTGCCA
The DNA here is from genome assembly GCA_036589455.1 of Ateles fusciceps. Classification (NCBI taxonomy): domain Eukaryota; kingdom Metazoa; phylum Chordata; class Mammalia; order Primates; family Atelidae; genus Ateles; species Ateles fusciceps. The sequence goes on along the minus strand of JAZHEH010000091.1, from coordinate 10,554,983 downwards.
AGTAAGCACTTTTACAAAACAAAACAAATTCTCTTTCACACAATTCTAAAATAGAAAAATGAGGAATCAGCCATGAGGCTCCGAGAGCAGAAACAGCAAGGGGGCAAGGTCTTAATTAATGTAGGCTAAGGCTAACTGCGTTTAGAGGAAAGGATGTGTTCTTGGCAAACGTGCAGAGTAGTTTGCCATCTGGTCCTATTTCTCCCTTCCTGAGCCATTGGCAGGTGCCTGGTGCCATCAACATGCCTGTGGGCTCTCAGTACCATTTTTGATTCAGTGAAAATCAAACTTCACTTAGTGATTCACAGAATATCAGAGCTTAAAGGGACCTTAGAACTTATTTACAGGTAGCTAATAGGTTATGTTAGTTATCAAAGACAACACCAGGACTTTAAATCATGTCTCTTAGGTATCTTTTCGCCTTTCTTTTCCCACAGTTTCATCAATTAGCGTTGATTTCACATCACTGTTTCTTCATCGTACAGTTAATAAGAAAGCTCTAGACCACATTTAAGTGGAACCATAAATTCAGAGTTGCTTATTTCAGAAGTGGAAATCTCATTGGTATTTATTGATCACTATAGCAGTTGCTTCTTTCTTGATCCAAGAGATGTTTTTAAATTCAAATTCCAGACTGAGAAATATTAGCTGTGCATCTCCAGAGTCTGCCAAGTCTAGATTGAGGACAACCTTTTATTCTCATTCTATATGCCTCGAGAGGCATAAACTACAAACTTACTTGCTTTTGTTTCTTAAACAATGGCTTTGAGTGCTGGAAGAATTTAATAAGCTTGCTGCAAAGCCTTTGTTCTGATTTCAAAAAAAAAAAAAATTGGACTGATATGTTGTGACTGCATATATAACTAACATTCCAATTAACCCTGAGACTCTAGGATCTCTGAGAGACAGCTTCATTTTGCACACCTAGTCTCACGAAAACACAAACTCAGGTTGCTATCAATGGGAGTGGTTATCATAAAAATTAGGCAGGGATTACTGGCTGTAGTCCAAAAAGGAAAGAACAAACATTGTAGAGCACCTGATACTGTCACTGAAACACAAGTAAAAATTTAAATCATTTCTACTGAAGGTTATATCTTCTATCTTATCCTACATATTCGTAATTTAACACTCATTCTTAACAAACAACAATGATTAACATTTCATATACCATTACTTAGTAAAATGGAGAGTAGATTCATATTAGCATAATTAAATATTATCCCATTTATACAATTTATATTGAAATTGATGAGCCAGAATTAACTTAGATTTTAGCCAGTGACCATCAATGGGAAAGAATGACTCCTGGTTTATATTTATGATGAAGGATAAATGATGCTTCAGTTTTTGTGCCCACTGACAAAGGTATTATATGAGTTTTGCTTGTAAAAGCTTCTGTCTAGGTTATAGCCATTAGTGGTCATTAGGAATTGTTAGTAAATGAACATGTGTTTGAAATTCATAAGTATATTTGTTACATCTAAGTTGTCAGCAGTTCAATTCATGGGTGCCTCTGATAAAGCACATGTTTCAGTTAAAGAACAGTTTAGTTAACTTGATTTGTAACTTTTCTTGTTCTTCCTCTTAGTTATGTTGTTGCTTGTATCTTCCACAGCCTGGGTCTTAACCCTTTCCCTCCCTTTTGACTTTCCCAGTCACCTTTGGTGGAACAGTATGGCCTTCAATGAAAGTTCTAAAATAAATGGGACATACTGATTATCTAAATTCTATTCAGATTCTTTGCACATTGCCAGGTCCATGGACTCTGTGTAAGTGCTTATAATAACAAGTGGCATAAGGGAAATAAAAAACAAGTGTTGTATTTTCAGGACAGGCTTTTAGCTATCACTCGGCAGCAACAGTTTAGAATGCAAGTGACATTTAATGGAAAAGACATGGAAAGGAACATGTTACATGTTTCTTGGTAACTAACATCCCTCTAATCCTGTCCAGACTTCCTCCACTACACACACACACACACACACACACACACACACACACACACACACACGCATATCTTAGATTCATAAAGGATTGGGTCACTTTTGTTATTGTCACAGATATTATAATTTATTAATATTTCACATGGATTCCAGAGACTCTACAAGAGATCCAACAAGGATTTAACACCTTTGTGTAGTAAACATTAAGGAATAGCTTCTTTATTTCTTTTAATTGGGACAGGATAAAAGTACCATTGGTCAGAAAGATGAATATAAGTTTTGTTTGGGTATTTTGCAAACAACTCATTCAGAAAGAGGCGATCCTTCCACTACACAAATCTTCCTGGACAAGATATTAAAATTTCTTTAAGGATGGAAGAAATGCAATCGTGTATAAACAAGCATAATGATAATACTTTTTCAGATCTTGCTCTAATATAACCACAACAGAAAGACATTTAGAGAGCATAAAGTTTTTAAGTCACTGTGCTGTTCTATTTCCCACATTCTTGTTCTGCAACAGCAGTGCTCTTTAACTGTTCATCCTGCCACCCACACAGCAACGTATTCATGTGTAAAGGTTAAAGCTGCATAATTATGGTAGAAACACATAAAAGCTACACAGCCTCTCAGCCTGATGTGTTCAGCACATAATATCAGAGAAAGTAAGGGACAATACATACATACATATGTCTCTATACACACATATACATGCATGCATACACACACATACACACATGTATGCATGCATATATACATATATATATGCAAAAGGGATAGACACAGACAGAAACAGAGAAAGAGAAATTGGGGTGGGGGGATTTGTTTCCGTTTTGGTTAGAATTTTTTTAAAAACTGGCCACGTGTTACCAACTAGGTTAAAAGCAAATCTGTCTCTAGCTTTGGGAGGAATCTTTGCTTCCTAGACATCCAACTACCATTTCTCTAAGGACAACTCCTGATAATATCTGTGATAGTTTTAACTTACCAATGTGTGCATACTGATTCTAGGAAAGATCCACATGGTCTAGTTTAGGATTTCTTTTTAGAAAAGCCACTCATTTAAGCACATAGTAGTCACAAAGTAAATTCCGGTTGAATGAAATAAATTTTATCCAGTAAATTATGTTAGAGATGTATAGTTGCATTAGTTTGAACTAAAATGTATTTCTGGGAGAGTTCCTGAAAAGTCATTAAACCTTATAAAAGAGTTTGCTGCTAATGAATTGGGAATCAATTCTGGAAGATGTAACCTGACAGAAAAGGAACATAGATAAGTAAGAGAGGGAAAACTACTTGTAGAGCAGAAATTTTAATGGCTATGATTGCCTTCCTTACAAACAAGCAGGAATTTAGTGGCTTCAGTGTAATATATGCATTGTGACTAAAAGAAGATCCCAATGAGATGTTCAGAACTTACATTTTGCATCCTTACGTTAGATTCTTTTTGCTCTTTAATGCGAGAGGCCTTTAATGGCAAAGTTTCAGATAATTCCTACAAGCATAATCTCAGCAACACCATTGTATTTCATAAAATAGCGTAATTTGCTTGACAGAAACTGATAAGAATTTTCACCACTTTGTCATGACATTTATTGATTTCTTATAACTAGTCCAAGTTGAGAGAGAAAGGAAGGAGAAGAACCTATAACCCCAAGGCATATAATGTTAGAACTGCAAGTGACCTTTTGATTTATTTAATATAAAATGCCTACATTATGAACGACACCAAAAAAAGCCCTCAATGTTTGCCTAATTTCGTAGGTGAGGAAATGAATGCTCACAAAAGAATCAAGTCTAGGCCTGAGACCTGTCTCCTCTGGCTCATCTTCAGAGCTTCTTTGCCATGTTCGTTCCTGAACAGGAGAATAGCAGGCAGAGTTAATAGCATCCACAAGTCCTAGTGTTTATTTGTGTCACTGCTCAATCTGGCCATACTGCTAGTCACTTTTCTTCCTAACTTAAGCCACAGAAATTTATGTCTGTGGGGATTCCATCTCCTGGTAGAAGTTATGTTCCTCTTCTAAAAACCGGAAGTATAGGGTTACTTATAGACAGAGACATCCTGGGCTAAGGAAGAGTTTTTGATGATTTGTTCATTTATAAAGCAGTGACAACAGGCTTCAGTGTACAGATCTAAATGAAGAAAGGATAATGCTGATGAAGATAATGATGATGGCTGTATCAGCTCACCTATGTTCCTGTCACTGTGCTAGGCACTCAGTCATTACAACTCTATCAGCGCTCTTCATTTATAGTGAAAACCAAGATGTAGAGAGAGACATCAAGGATATGCATGACAGAATCCAGATCTAAATCCGGGTCTTGCTGATTCAAAGCACACAGCCTTAACCACTATAAAATATTGCCACCCACATGGAGAAATCATAGAAAGAATCCTCATCTCAAATCCAGCTGGATCAATGGAAAAATCTTCTTTCTGATGCTCTTTCTCCAGAGGAGTTAGAGATGTTCTTATTTATTAATAACAGTTTTCTTGAAAGCCACACAGGATGGTACGTTATTGGTCTTGTTTATTGGCTTAGGAACTAGAAAGAGAAAAACATAGTAAGGTCAGTGATGAAGTCTATAATTAAATCACCCAAATCCCCATTTAGTTTCCTAATTTAGGTATCTTCTCACAAAGAATTACTTATACCACATTTAAAATATGTGCATACAAAAATGCAGTTTGTCATTTAAATTTGATTTTAGTTCTAAAGTCTTCCATTCTAAAACTTATTATCAATAAATTGCCATGCAGTTGCTTTTCTTAAACGTGCTGATGAGTAGCATGTGGCTACAGAGGAAATGAAAGTATAAAAATCACTCAGACAATGTGAGTATGGAGCCATGATAGTGGAAATAAAATATTCAATTCTTTTTTATAAAAGTTGAAGTATTACAAAACCCTCTGGACTTTCAACCTGATCCAGTTATAATGAAAATCCAGTAAGTTCCTAGAGACTTGGAATTCTTCATCTTGTTTTAGAAATCTTCTGGATTAACTTTGCCAGTCTATTTTTTTCTTGGCATTATTGCTTAAATGTAAGACTCTATTGGTCTGAAGTTCAGGTGCTGGGAGAAAGCATGAAGTCATCATTCCCCACCAACCCCACATGGATGGACTTCCAGCAGCACAAAATCTCAGGTTCTGCTCAGCAAGAAACTCTTACATTCAATGAAACTTAAAAAAAAGCACTTAAAAAAAATCAACTTTTATAACTACTCAAAAATGTAAATGTCTGTCCTACAGGGATGGGGTTAGGATAATTCTGAGGTTTGAATGATGATTTTCATTTTTGACTTTTTAATTTTATTATATTTAGCATTGATGAACACGTAACCACAATAAAACATTAAAAATGCAAAATTATTGGGAAAACCAAAACCAAAAATAATGAGAAGATATTTCTTTGACACTTATTTTGTATCATGCACTTGGCTAAGCAGTGTACATGGATTATCACATTTAATCTTTGCAACAACTTCAGGAGACAATATTTTTAGTGCTCTCATTTTATTGATAAGAAAACCAAAAATCAGCAAAGTTTAAATGATTCATCCCATAACACCCAATAAATAAATTGCAATTAAGCCGTAACTTCATATTTTGCATGCTTCCAAAATGAATGCTACCACTATCTTATCCTTTGCAGCTATTTCATGGGAAAAGATCAAGCCTTTATTTTAAAGAGATTCGTAAGATTTTCATTGAAGAAAGAAATACAGGCTATTCTAGTCTCCAAAACAATAATAATTCAACTGAAGAAGTCAAACATAAGAAATTCTAGTCCTAATATAGTATTTAGAAGAAAGTTAAATGCAGAAATAGAGGCTGTGTGTGTAATAGCTACCTTAGTCTTAACTGTCCTGCCTTTACTTCCTGACTCTAATTTTGTCTCAGGTTCATATTTCACACATACAGAAAATATCAGCTATTCCCAGAAACATGTAATAAATGGATAGGAAAAGCTATGATTTCTTCTTCCCTTAAAGTATATGCCCCTTTGGACAGAACTACCATTAATTTCCCTACTGCTCTTCCTTTGCTGAATTTCAAGATTGTATGAGATTCTGTGACTTGCTTCCAGGGCATCTGAAAATGGAAAATGTTAAAACAAGTGTACATTTTCCACTTGATCATTTTTCTTGACTTTGCTTCCTTCCTCTGTATAAGAAACAGTTTTTAACCTCAAATCTTTTCTGCATCTCAAAGACTTTCAGAAAGGTGTGGGGTTAAGAGAAAGAGAAAGTTTTCTTTGCCAGCCTACACTAGTATAAACAAAGTATCATACTTTCACTTTCATTATGGGCACTGCCTCTTTAAGGCAAAAACTAATGAATTTGACAGATCCTGCTCACTCCACTACTTCTATGAAAGGTTGCTTAGCAACCATAGGACATTGGAGAGAGGGCAATGTTAGAGCAGGTTGCAGAAAGAAGGAACTATCATTAACTCTGCAGATGTGAGATGTGATCCATCTACTGTCTCCCTTTCTTTCATGTTACCTATCGGTCATTTCACATGGCAGGTCCTGCTGCTACCTAGAACTCAAGATTTACAATTTCATCCTTTACCTTCCAAGCCAAGGAACTTACCCAACCAAGATCCTGTGAAAAGCATTCTTTCACAGAGTGGAGGGAGTGTTACAGTTAAAAATAACAATGACCTGTTTGAATCTTATGCCTCCGATCTTTCTCACATTTTTCAAGTGAGAAAAAAATTAACCAAAAAGCAAAATATTTTCAACAGTTTCATTGACTAATTTTCATTTTGCACATTTTACTTTGCTATAGGATATCGGACCTATCCTCTTGCTCATAAGATGAGCTTCACCTTATTTGAAACTGATTTATATGAGGTTTTTTAGTCCGTTTTTATGAGTTAAATTCCTGATTCCCTTGAGAGCTTGCTGCCACAGGATTCTTTCTTTATTGGTTTATACGTTTACTCCTCTATGTACATAAATAATTCTTACTTACCTTTATTTCACTGATGTATCTTAGCAATTTCAAAAAATTCCACTTTTTAGTCCTGGAAATAGATATTCAACTTTTAGAAACAATTCTAAGATCATAAAGTATGGGAGATCAAATTTACTTCCTGAGATAAATAGTGGCAAATGAGATCAAATATTTTATTCTGTATTATTATGTGCCAGGCTCAGAGCTAATTCCTTTAATATGGCATTTATTTGTCATAGCAACCCTATAAAGTAAATATCATTATTATTAGCCATTTTAAGAAAAGGAAACCAAGGTTTACTATCTTGTTCAAGATCATAGTAATGCTGGTCATGAAAGCAGTGATTGAGCCTAAGTCTACCTACCCCCAGAAGCCAAACTTGGAAACTCAACACCATTCTATCTCTCTCTAAATGTTAAAGGCTCCACAACTGATTCTTCAAAATGAATAACAAAAAAGAAAGGAAGGAAGGAAGGAGGGAGAGAAAGAAAGAAAAGAAAAAGAAAAAAATATTATCGCCTTGCATTAGGATCTTAAAAACAAAAAAATGGTTTAAAAAAAAAAAAAAGCCCTCACCTTTCAATAGGTTTCAGAGAAAAAGCATCAGATCACTTCTATGTGATGAAATCCAGGAAATGTAAATATTAAAACATAAAACTGAGATATTTATGGTATGGTGAAAGCATTCATAATTTTTAAACCAACAGATCTGAATTCAAATCCAGTCTCTATTCCTGGTTCTGCAGTTAACCTCTAAACCTCTCTAAATTTCAGATTCACAATCTATAAAATAGATATAGCAATACTGGGCTTGTTATGGGAAAGTGAGATTACATACCAAAATTGCCTTGTTCACTTCCTATACTTGACAAAAGGCACTTGACAAATATTGGTTAATATTTTTAGAGAAATGAAATAAATGTGAGTAAATGAGGATCTATAAAAATAAATGAGAAGAGTCAATAATCTCTGATGTTATTATGAGAAATCCCACAAGATTGTCCATTACTGATTTCCATGGTTTCCTAATTACTTACACCTATTTAATTTTTCTAAAAGTGATACTAACCTCTTCTTTAATTCCAAAATTTATCTGTAAACACTGTAACACCCTTTCTTAATGACACATTTTCTGTATGCAACCTGCTGTGCTATATTTTGTGTTCAGTTCAGATGCAAGCACCACACAGTCCCTTTCATCAAGGATTATAAAAGGAGAAGGAAGGCACACACACAAATAAATATGACAAGGCAAACAAAACTGCTTAGCAGTGTTTAGAAAGAAAGTTTTCACTTCTGGCTGTAATGTTAGAAAATAGTTCCTAAAGGAAATAAAATATAAACAAGGTCTCCTCAGTAGGCATTTGTAATTTGGTGGTGGATTTTTCTTTTTTCATACAGCAGCCACTTATCCCATCTGCTACAACAGATTCTTACGATCTCATTTTCATGTGAGGAATTCCCTCTCTAGAGCCCACTCTCAGCTCTTGTGATTTGGTGTTGCTAATTCCATCTTGTGATACTTGAGCACCCCCCAAGATCTGGACGGCTCAACAGAGTTCATGGCCCTGGTCACAATGTTTGGTTCAGTGGTGAAAGCATAATCCATTACAAGCCAGTCAGCTTAGTTCTGTCTTCAACCCAACAGGAAAGTTTCTTTCTCTTCTATAGGATAAGTGCCTTTCTACAATATGGCTGTGTTTCTAAATCTAAGCTCTAGTCTCACATTACTATTGTTGATAACATTTAAGCATTGAACTCAGCTATACTCAAAGATGAACCTCCACGTCTGGACTTACCTATGTATTTTAATTACGTAAGTCCTTTTGTATTTTTTTCCTACCTGTTGATTTTGTTTTACTTTTTGTGGGAAACGAAACACAGTTTATATTCCCAACTGATATAGCTTTGAAGAACAACTAAAATGTCAGCAGATGGAGAGGGTGGAAAGGGCATACAAATAGGGAAAGCATAGGCAAGGGTGTAGGCTGGGGAACCTGTTCAGGGAGCGGGGGAGCTCTATGTCCAGTCACCATCCTGCTGTCCTCCTGCCTTTATCCACTGATCCATGTCCCCTTTCACAGGTGTCACTGAGCTAAAGGAAACCCACTGCCTTGCAGTTTAGGGTCAGGAACTTTTTTGACCATCTCTGGGACACTGGCACCAAGCTTTTCATGTGGTTTCTGTCCTTCCTTTGTAGCCATCTGGATTCCAGTGAAGAAGAGAATGCATTTAGTGTTACCACGTAAAGAAGCAGCTGTAGCCCTATCAAAAACCCCATAAAGTTAATTAAATGTGATGAGTTCTTTTTGTTCACATTGATCTGCTAAACCTGAAAAGAATGTTGGAGAGACTTGCTTGGTAGATCTCATCACCCAGCCCGCAACTCCCACAGAGGGGTGGCATGACACATACTGCTGGAAAGTGTGCTCAAATTCTTCTCTTTTTATCAAGATATCTCCCTCTTGCATACTTGTTCTTGACAGTTGAGTGAGTAGATAAAGGAATGTGTATAGCAGTTAATTAGAAAAGTGACCCACACTTGTTCCTCCCAAATGTCAGCACACTGCCTTTCACTCCACTTCATAGGATCAGTGTTAAGGTCTGGAGAGAGAGTGATGTTCAATATCTGGCCATTAGTGGGATGGCTTCAGCCTGTCTTTTCTGACCCACTCATTAAAGGCTTGGCTCAGACCTTACCTACTCTATATTGCCTTCCTAGAACATTCCAGCCACCACTGGCAGCAAGGGGACTCAGACCCTGCTGTGGAATCACACTAAGATGGTGGGGGTGGGGTCTGGGGGTGAAGTGTCACAAGTTATCCATTACTAATAATACAGTCACTTGTGAATAATTTATACTTTATAATTTAGGTCATATTCAAGCTTAGCCCTATAGAAACAATATTATCACTCTTTTAGATACTGCCTGAAAATTCTCTCATTTCTACATTATATATCTCAAATCCCACACAACTCTTACCTCCACCTTTTTTTCCCCCAAAGTCCCAGCTTTCATTTGAACGACAATAAGTCCCTGTCATTTTGCTTCTACTTTTGGTCTGATGCTTACCCTGGACTATAAGTCACATATTTACCTCTCTAATACATCCAAAATGTAGATGAGATCATTCCATGTCATGGCCCATAACTCCTCCAATAACTTGCATACACGTTGAGACTAAAACCCTTGTCCACCAGCTTCTATGGGATCTGGCCCCTGGTCTTCTTGTTATACCTCATTTCCCACACTCTGTCTTTGTTTATTCCATATCAACCCAACTGACCTTCTTATTAGTCTTTGAAAACTCCCAAGTACATGCAAGTCTCAGGACCTTTGCACTCAACATTCCTTTGACAGGAATGTTTATCCCCCCAGATAGTAACACAGCTGTTCTCCTTTACTAAATTCAGGTCTCTGCTCATAGACAAACTCCTCCTAATTATTTCCTGATGATCGCAGAAGAAACACCACACATCTACAACTATCTGATCTTTGACAAACCCAGCAAAAACAAGCAATGGGGAAAGGACTCCATGTTTAATAAATGGTGTTGGGAAAACTGGCTAGCAGTGTGCAGAAAAGCAGAAACTGGACCCCTACCTGTCATCTTACACTAAAATTAACTCCAGATGGATCAAAGATTTAAACATAAAACCTAACACCAGAAAAACACTAGAAGAAAACGTAGGCAAAACCATCCAGGACACAGGCGTAGGCAAGGACTTTATGACTAAAACACCAAAAGCAATGGCAATAAAAGCCAGAATAGACAAATGGGATCTAATTAAACTCCAGAGCTTCTGTACAGCAAAAAAAAAAAAAAAAAAAAAAAAAAAAAAAACTATCATTAGAGTGAATCGGCAACCAACAGAATGGGAAAAATTTTTTGCAATCTACCCATCTGACAAAGGGCTAATATCCAGAATCTACAAAGAACTAAAACAGATATACAAGAAAAAAACAACCCCATTCAAAAGTGGGTGAAGGATATGAACAGACACTTTTCAAAAGAGGACATATATGAGGCCAACAAACATATGAAAAAATGCTCATCATCACTGCTCATTAGAGAAATGCAAATCAAAACCACACTGAGATATTATCTCACGCCAGTTAGAATGGCGATCATTAAAAAATCGGGAGACAACAGATGCTGGAGAGGATGTGGAGAAATAGGAACACTCTTGCACAGTTGGTGGGAGTGTAAATTAGTTCAACCATTGTGGAAGACAGTGTGGCGATTTCTCAAGGATCTAGAAATAGAAATTCCATTTGACCCAGCAATCCCACTATTGGTATATACCCAAAGAACTATAAATCATTCTGCTATAAAGACACATGCACACGTATGCTCATTGCAGCCCTGTGTACAATAGCAAAGACCTGGAACCAACACAAATGCCCATCAATGATAGACTGGACAAAGAAAATGTGGTACATATACAGCATGGAATACTATGCAGCCATAAAAAAGATGAGTTCATGTCCTTTGTAGGGACTTGGATGAATCTGGAAACCATCATTCTCAGCAAACTGACCCAAGAACGGAAAGCCAAGCACTGTATGTTCTCACTCATAGGTGGGTGTTGAACAATGAGAACACATGGACTCAGGGAGAGGAGCATCACACACAGGGGACAGTTGTGGGGGATAGGGGAGAGACAATAGGGGTGGGAGGGTGAGGAGGGATAACATGGGGAGAAATGCCAGATATAGTATGCACCTAAAGTAAAATAAATAAAAAAAAAAAAAGAAAGACCAATATCCCATGTTCTCACTCCTAAGTGGGAGTTAAAAATATTGACCTCATGGAATTATGAGTAGAATGATAGACGCCAGAGGCTGGGAAGCACCTGCTGGTGTGAGTAGTTGATAAAGAGAGGTTAATCAATAGCTACAAACAGTTATCCATACAGTTAGAAAGTATAAATTCTACTATTCAATGGCAAAGTGGGATTTACAGTTAGCAACAATATATTACATAATACAAAGTAGCTGAAAAAAGGACTTGAAATGTTCCCAACACATAGAAATGATAAATACTGAGAGTGATAGATACCCCAAATATACTGATTTGATCATTACACATTTTATGCACATAAGAAAATATCACATGAATCTCATAGATATGTAAAATATTGTGTATCAATTGAAAAAAAAAACTCTTTTGTTATGATCCTGTAAATAATACATACCCACAGTTAAAAGTTTGGAATTCACAGAAGAACATGAAGAAAAAATTAAAACTGCTCACTAAACCATATCACCCATTAATGCCTTAAATTTTGATATATTTCTTTCTGCTCTTGTGTCATTTTTACATGACATAATTCTAAATTTTTTACTTAATATTATCTTGTCATATTTATGAACATAATTTTCATGTCTTAATTATACTCGATTGTGTGAATGTACAATTTATAACATTTCTCTGTTATATACCTAACTAGTTTCTATTTTGTTTGTTTTAAAAATATGTAATGATAAAGATATCTTTGGGCATAAAGAAAAATATAAAAATAAAAATACATAAAATGGTACCTGCTTTACTCATTACACCTTTACCATCAGAGCAGGCATTATCATTTGACATCATCAGACCATATGTCTTTATCTGCCTTTCAACCTGATTATAAGCTCCATGATGGTAAAGACTTTGTAATAATTACTACACATAACAGTATCTTGAACAATGACTAAACAAAGTACTCAGTACTTATTATTGAACCAAATAAATAGCCTACATTATATCTTCTCTATTTCAAAGCCAGTAATGTGTTTAGCATGTAAAGTACAATTGTGATGTGTTTCCTGTACAAAACTGTGGTACCTGGTTATGCCACCATCTACTTATACTAACAACACCAAAGCTTAGAATAATACTTAGAACATAGTAAACACTATATAAGTATATGCAGCATATTTTAATATACAATATGAATTTAATGTTCACAACTATAAGGTAGATACTATAATTGTCCACATGTTAACTGTGTGGAATCTGAAGCACATATCATTTAAAGAACTTGACTAAGGTCATGCAGTTAGTATACAGCAGAACTAGGATTTGAACCCACGTAAGTTGGCTCTAGATGCTGTCGTCTTAACTAGCAGGCTATATACTATGGTATTACTAAATTGTTTGGAACAATATGATGTAAGACAGTGATTTTATCATAATCAGGTATGATTTTCATTTTATTACTCTTTGTGCCATATTTTATCTACTCAGTGAAGATAATACACTCTGAACAAGGCCTAGGTCTTCTGTAACTCCACGTGCCACACGTAAAAGATATACACGGTGAGGATTTGTTGGTTGATGGTTTTAAATGCATGTACCCTGGAGAGATTAGCTCTTATAGCTACTTAGCCTACACCTTTATTGACTCTTGGTTGAAACAATTTTTAAAAACTGGACCCCAGCATAAGCACCTAGTTGTGACAGAACAATGAGGAATATGTGAACATAGAAGGGAAGAGGGAATACTTATGTCTAACTTGGTCTTCTTTAAAATTCTGCTAATGGAGTTACTGTTTTTTTTTTCCTTTTTTGCTCTTTGGAGTAAACACAAAATGAAGGAACTTCTCTTTGAAGACATTTGTATCTAAAGTCACAGTTTCTGAAACAGAACATACTAGGGCCAATTCAAATTTGTATGTGAGCACTTTCTCATGCTTCTGTAAACTGGGAGTATGCCTCTGTTCACGGGCTTTCTTAATAAAATGAATTTTCCTGTGACAGCACCATGTCAGACATTAACATTACATATATTTTTCAAAATCTATTTTAAGAAGGAGTAATGTTTCATGAAAAATATTTGCAATAAAAAATGTTCAAACTCATTATGGCTCTTCCATGCTGAAATAATCTAAAATGGTGACATCAATTGAATTAGTCATTTATAATAGTGGTATTCATACTGTGTTCTTTGGCCTTTCCTATTCAGCATATGCTGTTTTATTTGCAAGCATTCACAATGACATTTATTGGACAATTCAAAGGTCTGTTATGGCTAAATTTAGCCCTTCCTCCTATTTAAATAGAAAGGATAAAAAATTTCTTCCTGGAACTACTTAAAACATTCCACTAGGTTGACTTCCCTTCCTTCTTCCGAAAGAAAATGTTATATTCCATTTAGGAGGTCGTGAGTCAGAGATCTAGAGATTTAAACTAATCCTGATTTGAAAATTTTAGCTATGACCCCAGAAATCTTTCAAAATGTCTTGCCTTTCAATATATATTGAAAAATATATCCAAGATAAGAACTGAATCCATCAGCAAGGATTTCCTAACTTGCCCTTAGCTTCCTTCTGATTGGCAAAAGCAATGCTCCCCCACATCTCTCCAGCTTTCCTGTCTGTCTGTATTTTTTACCCAATTCATATCTCAAGTCCTTAGCACATTTCCTTCTTTTTTTCTTCCCCTACTTTCTACCATTTTAAATAGAAGGAACTTTATGAGTACTAACTTGACTCAGTTTCTTCTGACTTAATAGTGCGAGGCAATAACAGAATACATAAAATTATCTGTCTGAGATTGCTAAATATTGAGAAAAAAATCAAAAGTTTAAAGAGTCACCTGGACAGCTAAATGCAGTAGGAAGATTGTTTATGTGTGTGTGTGTTTGCCTGTGTGTGTGTGCGCGCACACATACACACACACACACGCTTACTGCCTTTATGGATGAGTAAATTCTAGTCATGTCATACAATTTAGGTAAGCAATGCTCTCTTTAAACACCTAGGGTCATCTCTAAATGATGACACCATAAATGTTTGATTGAGTCAATTTAGTAAGAAACTCAGTCAAAGCACATATTTGGCACAATGCAGACAAAATGATGAGCTGATTAACTAAGTTTTCCCACTTAACTTGTGGTTGTTGGGTATCATGTAGACTTGGGCCCATAGCAACAAGCTAAAAGTATAGCTTTTTTTGATATTTACTGAGTAGTTATTTTAGTGTTAATCCCCTGAAATTCTATACATTATCACAATAGTTTTAAACTATTTTCCAGTGAAACCTTTATTCCACGTTGTTGATTTACAGATTACCACAAGATGAAATGTGCAAAATATTTAGTTATAACCTAAAAATTTATGAACTCCCTTGATATATCCCAATGAGGATTATTACTGTGTTCCTGTTCTCAGCTCTATCAGGCTATGAGCTCCATTTACCTGACAACATATTGAAATAGTTATCTACATTCCCTGCCTCATATTTTTCACTTCCCATTTATTCCTTAACCAAATGAAATCTTGCATCATCATCTCTCTGAGGCTGCTCTCTCAAAGGTAAGCAGTATCTTCGTATTGTCAGATGCAATGACTTTTTCTCAGCCTTTATCTGGTTTCAAGTCTCTGTAACTTGACTGAAGTGCCTCTTTTTGAAACGCTATCCTTTGGCTTTTATGGAACAACTGTCTTCTCTTTCTCTAGTACTTTGACCTGTTCTCTCTCAGTATCTTCCACTGGCTCCTTTACCTTAAGCTGTTCCTTAAGAGTTAGTATCAATAGAAAGACAAAAATATCATTTTATCACTTCTGTGTGAAATCTAAAAAAGTCAAACTTAGAAAACTGGAAGTAAAATGGTGGCTGACTTGGCTATGGGGTGGGGGAAATGGGGAGATATTGGTCAAAGAGTATAAACTTTCAGATATAAGATGAATAAGTCCTAGAAGGTCTAATACACAGCAATGATAACTATAGCTAATAATAACATATTGTACACAGAAAATTTGCTAAGAAAGTAGATTGTAAGTGTCTTCACCCCCTACACCCACATACATGCTGACATAGTTTGTATATTTGTCCCTGCCCAAATCTCATGTTGAATTGCAATCCCCAGTATTGAAGGAGGGGCCTGGTGGGAGGTGACTGGATCATGGGCATGGAGTGTGAATTTCTCATGAACAGTTTAGCACCATCCTCTTGGTGCTGTCCTCACAAAAGAAAGTGGCTTCTCTTGAGATCTGGCCGTTTAAAACTGTGTGGCATCTCCCTCTTTCTCTTGCTCTCACATGTGAGAGCCTGCTTCCCCTTTGCTTTCCGCTGTGATTGGAGGCTTCCTGGGGCCTCCCCCAGAAGCAGATGCTGGTACTGTGCTTCCTGTGCAGCCTGCAGAGCCATGAGCCAATGAAACCTTTTTCTTATAAATTACCAAGCCTCAGGTATTTCTTTATAACAAGATAAGAATGGCCTAATACACACACACACACACACACACACACACACACACACACACACACACACACACAGGTAACTTATGTGAGGTGATGGGTGTGTGACAGCCTGATAGTGGGAATCACTACACAAGGTCTACTTACCAAAGACTGCATTGTATGCCTTATATATAACTTTTATTTGTCAATTATAGCTCAATAAAAGTGAATAAAAAGAGTAGGTGTCAAAAGGAAAGAACTTACTGTTCTTTGACCTCTTCCCACACACAATTTTTGTTCATGGCTAACCTCAGTCATTTCTAGAAGTAAAATCTATATAGGCAGCCTGTCAAATAGAAACCTCTAGCACAGATCTCCCTCTAGACTGGAGTTGAAAATTTGAACTGCCTGCCCAACGTTGCTACCTGTATATCCTATGGACACTTAACACTCAACACACTCCACATCAAATTCTATATCTTTTCCTCTAGATTTCATCACCTACCTGTAAAGAGTAAATCGATATTAATATACTCTCTACTAATTACACTGTGAAGATTTAACACATACAAGTTTTCTTCCTATGTTCTGAGTTTTACATATAATGCCATTAAATGCTTGTAACTACCCTTTAAGATAAGTACTACCATTATAATTGTTTTTAATGAGACACAGAACAGTTAAATAATTTTATAAATTCATACAACTAGATAGTAGCAGACCTTGGCTTTGAACTCAATCTGGCTAACTGTGTGTTCTTAAAATGTATGCTAAACTAGAGAAAGGAGGAAAAGGCAGAAAAAGGGAAACAGAAAGAGCACTTCTTAAGCAAAATGTTGACAGAAATATACAATTCATTGCATTCTTTGCTTTACTACAGCCTAATTCAAACTGTATTTAGTAAAACCTGTGTTGACATAAACACTAGGAGTGATTTAGTTTTGAGTGATACGTCTTGCAAACATTTGGTTTATTGTTAAACCATCTCTTTGATATAGATGCCTATATATGTATGTGTGTGTGTGTATGCAGAGAAATATATGTAGATACTTTCCTCATTATTTTTAATATTTTCATAAATGGTAATAGATACTCGGGAGTGAAAGATGTTAGGAATCATCTAGGATTTCTTTACTTTATAAAGGGGCATAGGGAGTTTAAGTGATTTGTCTACAGTCACAAAGCAGGTTACTGACTGAGCCAAAAATAGAATCCAGATCTTAACCACTTCATATTGTGTTTATTCCAAAACTGAATACATATACGTGTGTGTGTGTATGTGTGTGTGTGTGTGTGTGTGTTTCATAACATGTGGCACATAAGAATAAAAGTGTCTTCTGTGTTTAAAGTACTAATTCACAATTTGAATTTTATGTTAACTTTGTGGAGTTCTATCCCTTCTTAGTTAGCCAATAGATTGATTAAAGATTTTATTGGCCATCTGTTATATGCAGAGACTTCTTTTATTCACTTCCCAAGCAACTTGTAGCAGGCTTCTTGCTCCTGAAGAGCCTGTAGAGGATTAAAGAAGCTCAGCATGGATTCTTCTAAAAGCTGGGCCTGAACTGCCCCTGGCTGCATCCAGGAAATAGGACCTAGTTGAAGAGAACAGAGGTAAGTATCAAGGGAGACAGTGTGTGCAGCATGGCTGAAAAATGAGGGTAAGAGAAGATAGAGTTCAACTTAGCAGCTCTACCTTTTTCCTGTCTGAATCACTCCCAGGTGGTACAGGAACAAAGAATGGGCCCTGTCATGCCTGAAGACGGAGAACCATGCATCAGCAGCATCTAGCTGATCCACCAGTATTCTGGCTAAGGCACCCATTCCTTAGAATCAATCATGGGAACAGCCAAAAGGCTGCATCTCCTGTAATAGGAGATAATGACCCTCTCTGCCAGAGTTTTTACTCTTGACCTATGCAGATTATGAAGCAGGCAACAGCCATTACCACTTGACTTGTTAAATTTTTTTATTTTTAGATTTTATGGATACATAGTAGGTATATATATATTTGGGGTACATGAGATATTTTGATACAGGCATATAATGTGTAATAAGCATATCAAGGTGAATGGAGCATCAGTTACCTCAAGCATTTATCATTCTTTGTGACTTAAGAAAAATATTCTACATTGGGAGCTGGCTGTGGTGGCTCATGCTTGTAATTCCAGCTACTTGGGAAGCTGAGATGGAAAGATTGCTTGAGCCAGGAGTCTGAGACCAGATTGAGCAAAATATCAAAATCATATCTGTAAAAAATAAAATGGTGGTACACACCTACTAGGGAGGTTGAAGCGGTAGGATCGCTTGAGCTCAGGAGTTCCAGGCTACAGTGATCTAGGATGATACCACTGCACTCCAGCCAGGGCAATAGAGAAAGACCACATAGCCATCAAAATAAATAAATGAAGTCTACATTGCTTTATCATGGACTGGGATTGCAGTGTACAGAGCTCCTTCATGAATCTCCTTTTATTTTACTCCTGCAGAAGCCAAAGTGTTGCAGCAGGGCAAGGGTTGTTCCTCCACTTACACATAAGGAAATTAGCTAAGCTCTACACTGATGATCAGAAAACCAGAGATGATTCCAGCTTCACCACCAATTAACTTTAGCAAGTCAGTTTATTTCCTCAGAATCAGTTCCTTTTTTTCTATGTACCTTTCGGTCCTAACATTCTGAATCTAGGATTCTCAAATTAATGGTATAGTTATGATATTCTTACCCATTCACTCTGTTCTTATTAAGAGGGAAAAGTAAAGCAAAGGCCTATAATCTATAATTATTTGACTCTCTCTTAATCTTTAAGTTATTGCCAAAGACAATATACTCAGAAAACTGAGTAGTTTGTTCCTTTCTCAAGAAGAAAGTTAGGCTGAGATACTAAGTATTTGTTACTCCACTATACTTAATACTAGGGATAGATTTGTGGACAAATCCTCAGGCATTAAAGAAAAGAATTGTATTTAAAAAATAGTATACCTTCAACAGCATTCTTTGCTTCTCATATCTGATTTTGGTGCTCCATCTATTTGGACAGGTTAGAGGTGACCTTACCTAGTTCTGTTCTAGGTCTTGTTGATATGCAAATATTATATGATAACCATAACACAAATACAACTTTCCTTCTAGTTTTTATTTACAGTCATAGAAAAACCATGAATGTTAGTCCCATCTCTTCTAGCTGCCTAATTATGTAACTAGTTAAGGCAGTCAGATTTAATTGTTGGACATTTAGATTATTTTCAAGCTTTTGAAATGTGTTACTGTAAGCAATCCTAAATAATACATTGTTTTATGCCGGTAGCATGTATACCTTTGGTGATATAAATTTGCCTTAAGTAAATTTCCACAAGTGGAATTAATGGACCAAAGGCTATGATCATTGTTACTGTTTTTTAAATATATTAACAAAATACTTTATAAAAGTACTGTAATAATTCAAAAGTTTGGATTCCCACTAAGTTAACACTCTTGACTATCAGCAAAATTAAAAATCTCCTCTAGTCCTTGGAAACCTCAAAAATAGGGAACACAATTTTATTTTCAGGCCCTAATGAAGTGCTAGAAGGAGGTCAATGATGCATCACTTAATAGTTCTAAGTGGAGGCTTATTCACTGATAGTGGGATGTGGTTATTAACTTAACACTTAACACCGTGAGTTCAGCATTATAAAAAATCAGAAGTAGACAGCTTGCTTTAATGCATCATAGATATTGTGTTTTCTTAGGTTCTACGCAAGTAAACTCTGAGACAAAGACTTAGGTACCATTTATTTGAGAGAAGATCCTGGGAAACATAAGTAAATGAAGTGGGAAACGTCTGACAGGGAACAGAGGGAGCCACTAAAAGGTGTGTTAATGAGTGAGTGATGCCTTGGGAACCGTTAGTTGCCTTGTAAAATGTTCTACATAATTACCCGTCATAGAAGTTGAAGAAGCTGAGTTTTTCTAACAACTTTAATTAGGTTGCCCTGGGTATGTCATATTCCAGTATCTTCAGGATGTCCTGCTCTCCTGGCATTGGAGAAATTTGTCAGGCAGGGAAACAAAAATAAAATCCTGTGTGGTGAGAAGCTGTCAGAGTGTTTAGGATGTGTCCACTGAAGCTATAAGTGAGTTCAGAGGTGGCCAAGTAAATATGTAGCATCTGCTGCACCTGGGAATGAGGGCCTCTTGCTAATAGAGTTTAATCCAAAGGAAGAATGAAATGAAGAACTCAGGACCTTCCTCTAGGAGTTTGCCAAGCCTACAGCAAGCTCTGGCCATTGTACGATGATCAAAAGCATAAGAGCTATTATATAGCTTTGGTATAAATGTGAATATATCAATTGGTAGGAAGACTTGGGAATAGGAGATTCTGGTAAACTAAATTTTCAAGTTAAAAAAAATTTAAAATAAAATTTAAATGTCTGGGTTTTTTTCTGGGGGTGTTGTTTTGTTTTTTGTTTGTTTTGTTTTTTTCTTTAAGTCGGAGTCTTGCAATATTGCCCAGGCTGGAGTGCAATGGAGCAATCTCGTCTCACTGCAACCTCTGCCTCCCAGGTTCAAGCGATTCTCCAGCCTGAGCCTCCTGAGTAGCTGGGATTACAGGTGCCACCACCATGCCTGGCTAATTTTTTGTATTTGTAGTAGAGACAGCATTCCACTATGTTGATCAGGCTGGTCTTGAACTCCTGACCTTGTGATCTGCCCGCCTCATCCTCCCAAAGTACTGGGATTAGAGGCATGAGCCACCATGCCCGATCTAAATGTCTAGTTTTAATACTTGATAAAAATAGTTTTCCACAGTCAGAGTTGTTTCATCTGTATTTTTAAGTTAAATTTTTATTTTGAAATAATTGTAGATTCATGTGTAATCATTAAAAATATAGAAAGATCCTATGTGTCTTTTACCCAGCTTCCCCTTATGATAACTTTTGTAAAACTATCACAGAATATCAAAACCAGAATATCAAGAGTAATACAATCAAGGCACAGCATTTCCATCACCACAAATATCCTTCATCTTGCCCCTTCATAGCCACACCCACTTCACACTAGCCCCTCACCCTCCTTAACCCAAGGCAAGTTTATAAGGTTTACAAGGTTCTACAACAATAATACTATAGAATTTGAGCATATTTTCATCACCCCAGAAAGAAATATCATACCTTTTAGCAGTCTCTCTTCTTTCCTCCCTTTCCCCAGCATGTGGCAATCACTAATCCACTTTCTGTTTTGTTTCTATAGATTTGCCTATTACAAGAGACATACAGTGTGTGTTCTTTTGTATCTAACTTCTTCATTTAGCATAATGTGGTCATCTGTGTGGTAGAATGTGTCAGAATTTAGTTCCTTTATATGGCTGCATAATATTTCATTGTACAGATATACCACATTTAGTGTATCCATTCATCAGTTGGTGGATATTTCGGTTGTTTTGGCTATTATGAAAAATGCTGCTGTGAACATTTGTGCACAGTTTTTGTGAATATTTTCTTTTCTTTTTTGTTTTACCTGTTTTAAAAAGGATGGTTCAATACATGTGATTAAATAGTTGTTTGATGTTTAGGACCTGAGAAATTATTGAGGTTATCTTTCTGTGAATCAATTGTTTTAGTACACAGACTAGGTATGAAAAACTGTATAGAAGTTTGAGTTGAACATGAGTTAAGTCTAGGCTATATCTTCAGGTTTTATAATTTCTTTAACAAATCTTCATTTATTGATATTTGTTAATGTTTTTAAAAAGTAAAGTGTACAGATGTAAGTGAATATACACACGAAGTCATACTTTTTATATTCTAGTTCTTTGAGATTTTTACATTGCTGAGTTAATAACACATGGAAATGCTTGGAACTTGAACTACTCTGAGCAGAAATCTAAAGATGAATTACAAAAGTTAGTAGAAATCATTGGAATAGAGATTTTGGTTAAAGTAAACCTAAGCTAAAAATATTCTACATACTTTTAAAAGATAAAGATAACTATGTTTAACATAAGAGAGACTGGTCTGAAAACAATGAGAGAAAAATCATAATCACCAGAAAAAAGTTGGCTGTGTCTCTCCCAAGCTCCGCTGGGGCAGAGGGAATTAGGTCAGTGAAATTTGAGTATTATATTACCATTTGAAGGGCTATCCCTGCTGTGGAGATGGACATATCAGGCTGTTTTTGTCTCACACCATTAAGCCTAAAATCATCTAATTCAGTCTCCTAATTCCATACTAATCAAGCAGCCTTCTGATTATAATTTGGTTTCCCGCATTGGTCTGCCTACTGGGTGAAAATGTGCTGGCCATGCTAATGCAAGTATTGCAGGCCACGGGGTGACTGCATTTCTCATTGTGAATTAATGAATCATCATCCTGATCTACATTATTCTTGTGAGATATAGTGCTTGTCTTGTGATGGTGTGATCTGGTTTGTATGCCCACAAGACTGAGGTCCACAGATACCTTTCACCACAGATGCTCCTCAGTGGGGCTTCTCAAGGCATCCCCCATTTGAGCCCCAAGCCCAAAACTCCAATGTCACCCTTCACTGAGCATATCCTATTCAAACATCTATTTGCTATTGGTCATGACCATTAGGCTGAAAATGCTCACAGGTAAAACTTTTACTGTAAAAATTCAAAAGCTCTTTGTCTCTCAATACCATCTATTTCAATACTTTACTAACGATACAGGAAAAAAGCGACAGGAGATTTTTTAAAAAATTATTTCTGAAATCATTTGATAACTTCATGCAAACCCAGTTCCCAAACTTCCTGAAAAGAGGAAAGGTCAGAGAGGGAGAGGACAAGAGACAGATTATGTGGCAGCTCAGGGGAGTATCTGAGATCACAGACCCTGGAATCTCACTGCTCAGATTTGAATTCTGGCCTCACCACATGTGATCTTTACCAAGATACATGAGCTTTTCTATGCTTTAATTTCCACATGTGTATTAATAAAATGGGGCATTGATAGCATCTGGTTTGTAGCGTTGTCATGAGCATTACATTCAATATAAAGTTTAAGTTAAATGAACACATAGTGGGTCTCTGCACTTTTTTTTTCCAACTTATTGTACCTAGCAAATATGTTAAAACGAGTGGTTTAACCTACCGGGATTTGACCTACCAGTTTTTTTGTTTTTTTGAGATGGAGTCTTGCTCTATCACTTAGTCTAGAGTGCACTGGTGCAATCTCAACTCACTGCAATCTCTGACTCCCAGGTTCAAGCACTTCTCCTGCCTCAGCCTCCCAAGTAGCTGGGACTACAGGCATGTGCCACCATGCCCAGCTGATATTTTTGTGTTTTCAGTAGAGACAGGGTTTCACTGTGTTAGCCAGGATGGTCTCCATCTCCTGAGCTCGTGATCTACGTGCCTTGGCCTTCCAAAGTGCTGGGATTACAGGCATGAACCACGGTGCCCGGCTCACCAACCAATTTTATAGGCCTTGAGTACTAATCAGCAACATTACTTTTGTGGGTGGCTGTTGGAAAGCAGTGTTAACTTTGAGTCAATGTTAAACTCACATTAAAAGCTTCTTTGATTCATTCTCTGGAATTTCAGCGAAAGCAAGGTTACTACGCAGAGGCAGAGGATTTATCTCTGTATAGTGGTGTTAGAATGTACCCTCAGATCTGCCAAGGAGACCTTTCTAACGTGGCCTTTATCAGAAACCCTAGTCACCCTCCCAGATTCAGTGGAAGAACCAACATGACAAGTATCAGTTGAATTTATTGACCCTAAGATTCCTTCCAACTCTCAGATCTGGCCTCTGGGAGCCATGTCTGTTCATAAACATCCATGCAATTTCTTTTCCCCTCTTACTGATCAGTGGTCTCAGATCAGGCTGAATCCATGTGTGAACCATTGGAGATTCTTCTAGAGAATGGGAAACCTGATGGCCTGCTATTGCTCTGGATTATGACATAGGTTCCCACAGTTTTGGAATACAGAGACCTAAGGTCTGAATTAATGTTGTAAAAGCATTTTATTATCCTATAGGCCGAAAAAGCTTAAGGTAATTTTTATCTTAATCTGTTGACTGTTGTTGCCACTGTCCTGCAGTGTAGACAACACTAGAAGGGGATGTTTAAAAAACACTAATTTCCATAGCATTCTCTGGACTTATTTGCATGACAATTTGCCAGCAACAATTATCCTATGGGACTTAAATGCAATAGATAGCCTACCTGTGCATTTTCCAGGTGATGGGTGGTGAAATGACTAAAAATAGAAATTTTCTGTCTTCCCACATTCCTATACCTTGCTTATAGTTAGTAGAGTTGCTCCAGGTATAATCTCAAGTATTAAAATTGGAAGAATGTCATTTTCGCTAGATGTTTTCAGATTTCAATGTGATGTAAACTATTTTAAAATCTGCAGTGATGACTCTTTGTGTAATGCACTATTCTGTCTCAATTGAAGGAGCAATTACATTTTAGTGTTAGGTAGATAATTGTCTTTTTATGTTAACATGATTCAGTCTTACACACCTACCTTTGCAATTCAGAATATTACTTTTGTGTAGCAAAAGTGAATCTCCTTAGGCTTTCTTAATATACAGGCAGCATTGGAAACTTCACTTTGAAAATATATACAATGTATGCTAGAAATATTCTGATAAGAGATATTTACTCTTACTACTCAGCTTACAGAAAAGCAATATATTTGCTTCCTAAGTGCCTAGTTCTTACACTCGATGAACCTAAATCATTCTGTAACATTCACAGGAAATGAACATTTATTTTTGGAAAAACAGTAGATTAAAAGTAAGAAGAAGATGAGCGAGAAGGTGTTATCTCTTCATCCTGAGCATCTGTGTACCCAATGTCTTCCAAACTTCTGCCAAGTTCTTCTCAAATTTTTGGCCTTCCAGGTTGTCTTTTCTGCATAAATGGAAATAATCTTCATGATAAAATGTCTCAGCAATTCAGTTTCTATGTAAAAAGCATAATTTTTGTTCTTAAATCAGTGACTTCTGCAAACAGCACTGGAATACACCTGTGGTCCCCAAACTTCATTCCAAATAGCAGCTTATAAGTCTACCACTAAAATAGGTTCATTTGGTTAAGCATTACTGTTCCCCATCAAAAGCACAGGTCACTAGAGAGACCAAACCCTGCTGTTAACATCTTGGTGACTTTATTAGTTTATTCAACAACATTTATTGAGTGCTTATTATGTGCCAACCATTGAGCTGGGGGGAGAGTTGGCACTCTCAGTGAGTATGTAATGCCTCTACCTAAAAACATCCTGTTTATTTTGCCCTTGTAGAAGAAGGATCCATGTGCAAAGCTTCTATGGAGAAACAGACTATGGTGTAGTGGCAGAACAGACCTTATTTAAATCCACTTCATGAACTGTTTTAACAACTGGCAGTTCCACAAGTCTTACCTCCTTGTCTCCCTCCATTCATTTATAAATAATTTGCATGCTGCTTCAGTTCTGTGTTTGGGGAGTAAACTGAAATCTATTTACCAAAATGATTAATATCCACTCCTACTCAGTGGTATATATAAAAAATTTATTTTTTGCAAATAGCTCATTTACTTGAAAAGTCAGGTAAATTAAAAAGGGTGAAAAAGATCTGCTTTTTGTTATCTGTGTTCAATGAATCTTTTAAGTAGAAGGGCTCTTGGGGATTATCCATTTACCCCTCTTTTACTACTTATGAGGGATGAAGGGACTAGGAGCTGACACCCCCAGATCTCTTTCTATATCCTCAGACAGTTCCCTTGAGATGTAAAAATATTTTCCCCTTAAATTATTCAATCCCCAATTTTAGCCAAAAAGAAAAAAAAAAGGATGTCAAACTATAACAGAATGCCCTTTTTCCTTGCCTATAGTTCATTAGAAAATATGCATAGCCCAATATAACATAAATTTAGAGTGCAAAAAATGACTAACATTTACACTGCTAATTATTTGTTTTGTGTGTTTGTGTTCTGTGTTCCACTTTGTGGAATGACTGGGTTAGTTCCTCTTTTTCTTCATAGATAGGTAATTCCACAGCTATAATTCTGATATTCGTTAAGTTTTTTCCTACCTTAATAAGCGGTGTGTTTAGCCCTTGTACTAATTAAAAAATAATAATGTTCTTGGGATCTGGGTCCTGCCTGTTCTTCCACTGACTTGCTGTGTGATTCTAGGTACGTTGTGTTTACTTTCTGGGCCTCAGTTTTCTCTTTAATATAAAGAATGACAGCCTATGGCCAATGGTTTCTACAATCCCTTTCATGTTGGACAGTCCAGGATTGTGACACCCAGCCACCAAGACCCTTACCTGGTTGTCTGGCACACTGCTGCCATGTATCATCTCAGGAACTTTCATTTATTTCCTTTTGTGTCCAAACACTAGAAAGGCTTTCTGAGTTGTTGGTAAGGTCAACTGTCTTGGCAAAGGATTTTAATTTACTTTTGCCTCCAGTATGCCATTGTCAATTTGTTTTTAAAATAAAATTTTGATGTTATTTTTATCCTGCTTTAAAACATTTTTTATTTTTTTGGAAAGACGTGAACTCCCTAACGAGGCCTCTAAGCCCAGAGAATGTCATTCCTGAGTACGTTTTTCAACTTACTTTTCACCAACTTCCGCCTTTCCTTTCATACTCTAGGCATAATTAAACGTTCTCAGCTCCCATATCAACACCAACCTGCTGCCTTCTGCCTTGTCCCAGGAACCTCCTCGGTCCTCTGCCCTTGGCCTCACTCCTACTGAACATCCACATTACAGCTTAGATGTTGCTTCTGGGACACATTTCCTGAATACCTAACACTGCAGAGATAGGTCCAGGTGCTCACTGTAGGTGCTCCCACAGCTCCCTGTATTCCTTTCTAATATTTTTTTACCCATTATTGCAAATATCACTTGTATTTTTCTACTTCCATTCTATTTTCCGTTGCATGCTTTAGTTCTAAGTATAGTGCAGGATGTAGAACAGGTGCTGAGTAAATATTTGTGGCACACATGGATGAAGAAAAAAACAAATGGAGGTAGAAAGAAACTTAAAATACTTAAGAGTCCAAAACGTATCTCTCTCCATCTCCCAACGAGCCAGGGTGTTCTTCAGCCTTCCCTAGGCTAAGCTTTCTCCACTGGATCAATAGCAGGTGATCAAGAAAGACATGAACACCATCTTGAGAATGACTCAGATCATCTTGGGTGGCCCTTTTTGGACATCTCTATGAAATTCTGCAGGTATTGTGCCATTCTCCTGCTTCAGTACCCTGATTATCTCCCTATTTCCAGATATTTCTATTCATAAAATTTCCTCTGGCTGGCATGAAATATCCTCCATGATTACAACCCATACAGCCTATTTAATATCTATTTCCTTTTCCTCCCTAGTTGGTACCATGTACTCCAAATATTGGGACATCTCACTGTCACATTCCCATGTTAGTCTTCAGACATTGTTATTTGTTCTATTTGAGATGTTCCCATTTCCTTCCAGAAATCCTAACCCTACCCACTCTTCAAGGAGCATTGTGAGCTTCTGTTACATTATTTGAATTGAGCAACTTTCCAGACTCACCAATTGGCATCGAGGGAACCTCCATGACTGGGATCTCAATTTACCTTTGTTCAAATTCAACCCACAGAAAGGTTTTCTGGCACTCAGATTATGTTTTTAAAACGTAATTAATTGCCAAAGTTCAAAAAGCAAGAGAGTATGCACAAAAATAAGAATTTATTGGGCATGTCTTATAAAACATCAGGAGATCTGGCAATAACAGGTGAGACTAAACTTTCATAGAGCAACATTTGATGCTGAATTGTACCTTCCCCTTTAATGGGCCGTGACATATCCAGTTACCATCACCTCACATAACTCAAGTATATTACTTGCTAGGTCCCATATGCATTTGAGTTTGAAGACATTATATAGGGCAGTTTGGGAAGGACGTGAAACAATAACTCCCTGAATAAGGAGCAGTGCTCACTATGAACACATAAGTTTATCTTTTGACTGATTTTTTTCTCTTAACATTATTCAGGTAACGTGAGTACTGAAAGAATACACTGTCTCCATCTTCCTTGTACAGAATGTTCACACATTCTTGGTGGCCACTGAGATAACAGGAAGGTACAGACAGAGAGAGATTTCAAAAGCTTCAAGCTATTGCTTAACAACATATGCTCCTTTAAAAATACAGAAATTCATAAAAATGCCAACTGTTGCAAATTCAATTTTCTTTTATAAATCATCCTCTCTCTCTTTTTTTGACAGCTGAAAGCTGACACACATAATTATTTCTTGTTAGATACTGAAGGAAAAAAAGCCCAGGAGATATTGTCAAGGCTGTTTCTGGGGTGGGATTGGGGGGATAGGAGATGAGTAAGTAATGAAGACTTTCCTGCATAATAGCAATATTGTTATTCATACTGTATGACGATTATTAGTTACTAGTTACTTACATTTTCTTAAACACAATACCGTTCTAATCTATCTGTGCACAATTTAGAGAGTAGCTCTAACTTATTCCATAATATTATTGCTGTAATTTTTTGTGAATACCTCCTAGACCATTCAGTGGACAGCAAACAGTGGCTAGCTCAGGAGACACTGACAAGGACAGAGAAGCCACAAAAGCTTTCCACTTGGAAGCAAGATTTAGTTTATTCTAGAGGTGCCCAGAATCAGGGAAATAGATGGAAATTGAGATGATGGAGAGTTAGTCTTAACATATTAAAGCATTTTAAACTATATCAAGTTCTCTGAAAATAGTCCAGGCTTTCTTGGGAGTTGATGAGTTACCTGTCAAAAGAGATGTTCTAGAAGACATTGGGACAGGGAGTGGGACAGAGGTGGATGATGAGAAATTACTTAATAGGGACAATGTATTTTTTTCTGGTGATGGATACCGTAAAAGCCTGACTTCACTACTAGACAATCTATACATGTAACAAAATTGCACTTGTACACCACAGATTTATGCAAAACAAAATATGTAAAGCTATTTTTCAAAGAAAGAATACATTGGATGACCATCTATAGGTAGTAGGTATTGAAACATCTGATATAGGTTGGTCCATAACCTCCCAGGTCACAGGTCACAGGTCACAGGTCACTTCTAGCCTAGATGCATAAGGCAATTTTATGCCTCTCAAACTCTAAAAAGAAATCTGTTCATATTTATTAAAATTTTAATAATGGTTTACACTAGTTGTTAGGGTTATGGGTCCTTTTAAATTTCTTCTTCAGACCTTCGGAATATTCTAAAAATGAACACACATAATTTCTAAAACAGAAAAAAATAACAAATTTAAAAAGACAAACCATTTCCTTTGGGTTGCCTAAGGAAGCCAGCACTGCTACTTGAACTTAGATTATCAAAAATAAAATTTTGAATCTTTTCAATAGCTAGATATTACATAAGAATAGCCAAGCTATTTAATGCAGCTTCAAAGTCTAATTTAAAGACCACCTTCTGCATAAAGTGTGTCTTGGTTATCTCAAGAGGGCAGGATCTCTTCCTCCTGTATGCCTTATAGCTATTGCTTATTCAACAACTTATGGCCTGAAATTAATTGTTATCCTCTCCTGTGTGCTTATTCTGCCTACCCAACTAGATTGTAAACCTTGATAAAGTAAAGGTTCCCACGGTAGCAATCAGCAGAGCACTTAGGCGACTTGTAGATATCTAATGCCTCTAGAGTATCCATTGCCATTTTTAAAGATAACCAGGTCTCTCTGTCAGGTTTATTTTTGTTCATCTTTATAATATTACAGGTTTCATTCCATTACAAACAACTAAAAATAAATACATTAAAAACATATGCATAAACTTTTACACAGATATAATTATAGGGTTTTTCACAAACAAAAAATATTTGATGTATGCTTGTCTATGTGTATGTATTCCCTGAATACATGAGGAAATTATGGTGCGATAACCTTCACAGTAATCAGAAAGTTATTTGCATTGGTTTTTAGAATGGAATGTATTTCTTTATAATATTCTCTTGCCATTCTCAAGCTAAACTACTTGTCTTTGTTTAAGATAATGTTATCCCGTCCTTGCTATTCTTATTATCATTTTCACTTTTCCTGAGCACAAACAAACTAATGAGAAGAGAGAATGTGAGACATACTTCAAATTTATATTGTAGATCAGGGCTGTTACTATTCTAAAACACATTAATATATATTCCCATTGTGGAGAAAAATACAAATTTAAGAGATGTTTTGTGAAATTATGCTTGGGAGCACAGTTATAGTCAAAGGGTACTTAGTAATATATCCAAAAGACTATAAATCGTTCTACTATAAGGACACATGCACACGAATGTTCATTGCAGCACAGTTTACAATAGCAAAGACCTGGAACCAACCCAAATACCCATCGATGATAGACTGAACAGGGAAAATGTGGCACATCTACACCATGGAATATTATGCAGCCATCAAAAAAGTTGAGTTCGTGTCCTTTGTAGGGACATGGATGAACCTGGAAACCATAATTCTCAGCAAACTGACACAAGAACAGAAAATCAAACACCGCATGTCTCACTCATAGGCGGGTGTTAAACAATGCGAACACATGGACACAGGGAGGGGGAGTATCACACACTGGGGTCTGTCGGGGGGAAAAAGGGGAGGGACAGTCGGGGGTGGGGGAGTTGGGGAGGGATAGCATGGGGAGAAATGCCAGATATAGGTGATGGGGGAGGAAGGCAGCAAATCACACTGCCATGTGTGTACCTATGCAACAATCTTCCATGTTCTTCACATGTACCCCCAAACCTAAAATGCAATAAAAAAATAAAAAATAAAAATTAAAAAAAAAAAAAACAAAGAAATGTCACTACTTTAGTTTCCATTAAAACATCTTTTTTCCAAAACACTATATTTTAAATAGATGGGCTTTGTGTGCTAAACCAGGGTAATGCTGATATTGGTCATTTTTGGTGTGCTTCTATTTTCATGATGATAATCATCATCTCTGGATAAAACATATTAAACCATTCAAGCTTATCCAGTTCTTCTTTTGAGGAAATAGACCAACTGTTTCTGGTGCAGTTCAATGTAGGCAATTTTCAACCCTCCCTATAGTGGCTGTTAGATAATAATTGATCAATGTGAGGTACAAAAGCATGGTGCTGTTGCCTCAAAGCTGGACAAATTCCATGGCGTCATTTACATGTTGGTGCTTCTCAAGGGAGCAGGGTGAGGATAGACCTCATCTGAATCCATGTCTTTGCTGCTCTTTTCTTCTCTAATTGGCTTCTTGCACTACAGATTTCTCCATGGCATACTCCTTTAACAAATGGCTTGCACACAACTCCCTCTCTCCTGGCTCTTCTTTTCAGAAATAAAACCTAAGAGAGATAACCTTAAAATTAGAGTGAAATAACTAAATTATATACCTTGACAATAAGTATTTAAAAATAATACTTATAGTAAATAAGTGAGACAGTTCGAATGTATGTCCCCACCAAATCTCATGTTGAAATGTAATCCCCAGTATTGGTGATGGGGCCTGGTGGGAGGTGTTTGGATTATGAGGGTGGATTCCTCATAAATAGCTTGGACCATCCCCTTGGTGATAAATGAGTTCTCTCTCCTTGTTCACAGGAGATCTGGTGATTTAAAAGTGTGCAGCACCTCTCCCCCTCCCACTCTCTCTTGTTTGCTCCACTTCTTGGCATGTGACGTGCCTGTTCCCCCTTTGCCTTCTGCCACGATTGGAAGCTTCCTGATGCTGCTATGCTTCCTGTGTAGCCTACACAACCCTGAGCCAATTAAGCCTCTTTTCTTATAAATTACCCAGTTCCACATATTTATTTATAGCAGTGCAAGAATGACCTAATACAATAAGAATGTCTGGGATAGCCAAAATAGAGAAGTAACAGAGGTTTTGACTTTAGAGCAGTTGTTCTCAACCAAGAGAAATTTAGCCCAGCACAGGACATTTGGCAATATCTGGAGACATTTTTGGTTGTGATGAGCGTAGGGATGGAATTAGATGCTACAAAATATCTTGTGCACCGAAGTGAGAGTTGCTACTAAATATTCTACAATGCACAGAACATGCACCTTACAGCAAAACATTATCAGGCTCAAAACGTCCATAGTGCTGCTGTTGAGAAACACTGCTGTAGACCCAGCATCCTTGCTAATTCTATGCATGTCTGTGAATGTGCCATATATAGTCCTTTAGTCACACTATATTGGCCCTACTTCAGATTTAAAGGGAGTTTATCCACTTTTGTGCCTTGGACTTCATAAAATTTTATGAAAGACATATAATTTAGAGGTCAAAAAAATCTACCCAGATTGGGTAGATTGGAATGCATTTGCAAAACAGCTATAGGGAACACTTGGTGGACCATATCAAACTTTCTTTTTGAGCAACCAAACTTTCCTTTTTAATATTTAATTTTCTGCAGTGAGGCAATTGCCTCTTTCTTCTCACTGTGCACCTCCAATGCCTACCACCATTCTTGCTTGAGAAAAGCAAGATCTAACTTGATTTGTATCATGTAATTGCAAAGCAATTAACTGGGTTAAACTTTGTTTTGGTTTATTGTATTTTTTAGATTTTTCTGATACAATGAAGTTAGAATCTTTTTTTCTGAATGCATTTGTGTATCATATCTGTGCAAATATATGTGTACATATATGAATATACATACTCATATTAATGTATTTATCATTTCTATAATAATTATTGTTACTATTAATATTCTCAAAGATATGAATTCTTTAGGGAAAAAAGTAAAATTAAATATGTAATTCTATTTTGGAACCCTGTTATGTACATCCCTGGTAAGCTCAGGTATTCTGACCACATACCCAAAAGCAACAGTGAATATGATTTCTGCTACCTTATTTCTTTTCTGGGACAATACACAGTCTCACTGTGTTTGACATATGTCACCCAAATCATCAAATGTGCAGGGGCATTTTGAGTTGGTTGACTCCCTTTTGTGTTGGTTCTGAATCCATTCGGTGCTCCAATGCAATGGATTTCCTAAGATTATCTGACAGAAGTAGAGCTATTAGACCAGCAGGTAACAGCTCCCCTGTAGCTCATTGTGGGGTCAAACGGAATTCAGGAGGGGGTTGGCACATGGGAGTAGGGCACTGCAGTGGTGACTGAGGCAAATTTGATCTGTGAAAATCTAGGTTTACACAAATGCTACATAATAGATGATTGAAAATAATTCTTCACTATGTAAATTTCATAATAGAGTTTCTTTAAATTGCATTATTCCAAGTACATTTACAATATAACTTAATTTTCAACAAAAAATTATACAGAACATTCCAGGAAATGGTTCTCTTCAGAACTAAAATTATAAATCACAGACAGCGTTAGGAGAGACTTTATTGATTACACAGCTGAAATTCTAACATTTTGGCTCTGAGAAGCTCTTGAAGAAGCGTAACACCACATATTTGAGACATTATGGAAAATGATTGGAAAGTTTCTCGTTTATAAATAAGTGGCCATATACCTAGAGGGGCTAGGCCTGGGCTAATGATGACTTTTCTGTACAGAACGTCCCTTTTATTGGAGAATTTCCACAGATATTGTCCAATCTGGGAATCACAACTCCCTAAGAACTCTCACTACTCCTAAGTCTGTTATTAACCTCAGTGCCAAAATTAGCCTTTCTAGGGAGATAATCTGTCAACCTGATGGTTCAATAAATGCTTGTAAAATTGCTTTGAACCAGGTTGGTTCACCCATCCATCCCACTGTGATAGACTCTGGGGATGCCGTGATGAAAACATACAGAGGTTTAAGTAGGCCATTATTCTCTGAGGGGTATTTGTGGCACAATTCTAAGACAAAGACTGGGAAAGGCCTTAGCACTCCAAAACACTTTCCTCATCTGCTCTCTGAAGCTTGAAATTCTTTAAACAGTAATGGGCATCTTTAGGAGGAAATGAATTCTATGGAAAGCAAAGTTGCTTAAGCATTTAACTGAAATAGAGAGTGAAAAGTGATTCAAGTATTAGACAAAAGTGCTAGGGTTAGATGCCCATTGTCCTGGACCTCAATGGTACTTCTCTTCCCTACAGTTCTTCCCTCTTCCTAGCAACAGGTATAGGCAATTTGATGATAGGGACTGGCCAGAGCCTCCTCTGACTAAGTGAAATAGCTCTATACCCTGACTATATTTATTTGTCCAAGGATGGACTCATGGCCAGTCAAGGCATTTCCTAAGATTTTTAAACTGGGATCTGGGGATTTTCTCAGAGCCCAGACCTGCCAGTGACCCTACTTCTCACCAAAAGTAGGAAACAGCTGCAAGTTTTGAGAGAAGGAGCCTTCATGCATGATAATGTCTATATCCAGAAAGGTTTAAGGATTGTTAAGTGGTTAAAAGTACAGATTTTTAGAGCTAGACTGCCTGCGGTCAAAACTATAGCTTTCTATTAATTCTGTGACCTTAATAAAGTTATATATTTTACTTGTAGCTCAGTTTCACTTTCAGTAAGATGGGAATAACTGTGTCTTCACCATAGAGTTATAGTGAATTAAAGATGTCTGAAATGCTTTGATACTCCTCAAAGAGTTGGGGTCTATGCCTCCTCTTCTTCATTCTTGGAGGGCTCTGTGACGGGTTTAGAATAATGGCTCTTCTGGCCCAGGCCAGAACAGAGACCAAGGAGAGATTCTGAAACCACATGGAGAATGAAAGAGCCTAGTCTTCCAGCTGAGCCTAGCCTTCTACTCATTCCCACAAAAGTGCTATGGATGTTAGAGGAACCATGTTGGATAGTCTAGACCTGCCCAGCCTCAGTGGAATAGAAACAAGTGGCTTATGCCAATGCTGTATGTCCTATATAGTGTAGTGCCACACCTGCTTGAATTTCTGACCTACATACTCTTGCGATATGATAAGATGGTTGTTGCTTCAAGTTACCAAGATGACTCAACAGAGCTGTTTTAAGATGAAATAAGTTAAAATAAAGTTCTGTAAATAATGACCTGCCAATAGCAATGTTTGATAAACTTCTTATTATTGTTACCCTGGTTCTGGTCACTCTCAAATTTTGTTGTTTCACTCCTCATTCAGTACTGAGCAACCCCACTATTCTAGGCCATTCTTGCATTGCTACAAAAGGATACCTTAGATTGGGTAATTTATACAGGAAAGAGGTTTAATTGGTTTTGCAGGCTATACAGGAACCTGACACTGGCATCTGCTCAGCTTCTGGGGAGACTTCAGGAAGTTTAATATCATGGTAGAAGACAAAGCAGGAGCAGGCATCTCACATGGCAAGCACAGGAGCAAGAGAGAGTGGGGTGGGATGTGCCACATACTTAAATAACCAGATCTTGTAGGTACAAATATTTCAAGGACAGCACCCAGCCATGAAACATTGGCCTCTATGAGCAAAATACCTCCCATTACTCCCCACCTCAACATTGGGGATGACATTTCAACATGAGATTTTTGTGATCACTAATAAATTCTTAAGTTTCATTTTAATCTCTTTAGAGTCAGGATGCTGCCACTTGTCTTCAACTGGGTTCAACTTTATGCTAATATAATGTTTGAGACACTTATCAACCCTGAGCTTCTAACTCTATAAGGATGGTCAAACAAATCTGTATGACTTGTGTAATAGAATTTTCTCTTTCAACTTTGTTGCCTCTTTTTTTTAAAAAAAAGAAGAGAGATTTTAATGCATAAAATGCTGAATACAGCATAGATATACTATGAAAAATAATTCTTTTACTTTAAGTTCTGGGGTACATGTGCAGATCGTGCAGATTTGTTACATAGGCATACATGCCATGTATACCATGTGGTTTGCTGCCTCCATTCCCCCCGTCACCTACATTAGGTATTTCCCCTAACGTTATCCCTCCCCAATCTCCCCATCCCCTGCTATCCCTCCCATAGCCCCCCACCCCCAGCAGACCCCTATGTGTGATGTTCCCCTCCCTGTGTCCATGTGTTCTCATTGTTCAACACCCACTTATGAGTGAGAACATGCAGTGTTTGGTTTTCTGTTCTTGTGTCAGTTTGCTGTGAACAATGGTTTCCAGCTTCATCCATGTCCCTGCAAAGGACATGAACTCATCCTTTTTTATGGCTACATAGTATTCCATGGTGTATATGTGCCACATTTTCTTTATCCAGTCTATCATTGATGGGCATTTGGGTCTGTTCCAAGTCTTTGCTATTGTAAACACAATGAACATATGTGTGCATGTGTCTTTATAATAGAATAATTTCTAATCCTTTGGGTATATACCCAGTAATGGGATTGCTGAGTCAAATGGTATTTCTAGTTCTAGATCCTTGAGGAATCACCACACTGTCTTCCACACGGTTGAACTAATTTACACTCCCACCAACAGTGTAAAAGACTTCCTATTTCTCCACATCCTCTCCACCATCTGTTGTCTCCAGATGTTTTAATGATTGCCATTCTAACTGGCATGAGATGGTAACTCGATGTGGTTTGATTTGCATTTCTCTAATGAGCAGTGATGATGAGTATTTTTTCATATGTTTGTTGACCGCATAAATGTCTTCTTTTGAAAAGCATCTGTTCATATCCTTCACCCACTTTTTGATGGGATTTTTGTTTTTCTTCTTGTACGTTTGTTTTAGTTCTTTGTAGATTCTGGATATTAGCCCTTTGTCAGATAAGTAGATTGCAAAATTTTTTCCCCATTCTGTTGGTTGCCGGTTCACTCTAATGTTTGTTTCTTTGCTCTGCAGAAGCTCTTAAGTTTAATTAGATCTCATTTGTCTATTTTGGCTTTTGTTGCCATTGCTCTTGGTGTTTTAGTCATGAAGTCCTTGCCCATGCCTATCTCCTGAAGGGTTTTGCCTAGGCTTTCTTCTAGTGTTTTTATAGTGTTAGGTCTTATATTTAAATCATTAATCTATCTTGGGTTAATTTTTGTGTAATGTGTAAGGAAGGGGTCCAGTTTCAGCTTTCTGCACATGGCTAGCCAGTTTTCCCAACATCATTTGTTAAACAGGGAATCCTTTCCCCATTGCTTGTTTTTGTCAAGTTTGTCAAAGATCAGATGGTTGTAGGTGTGTGGCATTACTTCTGAGGCCTCAGTTCTGTTCCATTGGTATATATCTCTGTTTGGTACCAGTACCATGCTGTTTTGATTACTATAGCCTTGTAGTATAGTTTGAAGTCAGGTAGTGTGATGCCTCCAGCTTTGTTCTTTTTACTTGGGATTGTCTTGGCTATGTGGGCTCTTTTTTGGTTCCATATGAAGTTTAAGGTGTTTTTTTTTTTTTTTTTCCAGTTCTGTGAAGAAGGTCAATGGTAGCTTGATGGGGATAGCATTGAATCTATAAATTACTTTGAGCAGTCTGGCCATTTTCATGATACTGATTCTTCTTAACCATGAGCATGGAAATTTTTTCCGTTTGTGTCCTCTCTTATTTCCTTGAGCAGTGGTTTGTGGTTCTTGAAGAGGTCCTTCACATCCTTTGTTGTATTCCTAGGTGTTTTTTTCTTCTTGTAGCAATTGTGAATGGGAGTTCACTTATGATTTGGCTCTGTTTGTCTCTTTTAAATCTCTAAACGTATTATTATGTGCCACCAATCAGTAATCTCATAATAAAACCAAACATGAAAAGAAACTTTTTTTTTGAGACGGAGTCTTGCTCTGTCACCCAGACTGGAGTGCAGTGGCACAATCTCGGCTGACTGCAACCCCTGCCTTCCAGGTTCAAGAGATTCTCCTGCCTCAGTCTCTCTAGCAGCTGGGATTATATGCGCCTGCAACCATGCCTGGCTAATTTTTGTATTTTTAGTAGAGACAGGGTTTCACCATATTGGCCCAGGGCTGGTCTCAAATTCCTGACGTCAGGTGATCCACCTGCCTCGGCCTCCCAAAGTGCTGGGATTACAGGTGTCAGTCACCACACCTGGCCCAAAAATAAATTTACATAGGCCGAAGTTCTGCCTTTTGCCTTTTTTTCACTGGTATATAATTTGTAGGGAGTAGAACTCTCCATGTTAGCAATCACAGCAATGAAGAATCCTCTTCTTATAGTCCTGTGCGCTGAAGCAATAAAGTAGAGAAACAGAGAGATGGAGAGAGAGAGAAGAAAAATTGACTCAAGAGACAACCAGTAGTGGTGATGGAGATAAGCTGACAGAACCAAATAGATGTCCACAAGTTTGTGAGGAAGCTGAATGGAGTGGGCATATAAGCATGTATTAGCAAACCCAGATGCTATCTCCAAACCCAAGACTTGTTTGCAAAGAGAAGTAGGAACGGGGGAGCTTTATCCCATATTTTTGGAAGATTTAGATACCATATGCTTCCAAGTTTTTGAAAAACATTGGTGGCTGTCTTTTTTAAAAGTCACACTGAGAGATTTGAGGAATGGACATCTAAATTTCTCAGACTCCGATTTGGGGATTTAGGAGTCCAGGACAAAATTAAAGGTGATTCTGGCTAAGGGACCAGCAGAAAATGCATATACACTTTTTTTTTTCCTGTGTTCACAGCCATCCAGACACACAGGAAATGGGTATTCTTGCTGAAAGTCATGAAAGCACCTGGTTATCTGCCAAGTGGAACTCCAGGCAGCATGTTCATCCTTACATCTTACAGAGGAGGTGACTCTGCCATCCAATCAATCCCATTACCTTCTCACTGGATCACAAAGGCATTTATGGGAACAAGTCATTTTTGAAAGGAAGAGAGAGAAGTGCATTCAACATGAATAGTTGTCTAATAGCATCATTTCTGCATTTCTCTTTCCCGACAAAAAACCTCAGGTAGCCTTTGTGCCTGGAGGTGGGGTGGTAATTTAATTCAGAGTTCCAAAGATAGGACTGACTGGCCCAGGCAGGAAGTGGGTGGGGAAGTAGTACTCTCAAACAGTGCGTGGTCTGGAACTGGGCGTTTTATTAGACCTAATAGGCTGGTCACTTACTTTGTAATTGTGAGAATTTTTTTGCTTCTGATTTTTGACTGTTTGATGTGAATGGAGAAACAGGTAGGACAATTGTTATAGGCAGCCATCTGTCCATAAGTGCAACCAGACTGAGGATTAAGCCAATGTGGTAACTGGCAGAACAGGCCCCTGCTAATACTACTGAGGTACGTGGGACTGATGTACCTGAATCCTGCCGTAATACAGAACTTATACTTTACAGTTCACTTTATAATCTTCAAGGTGGTTAGAGAAGGCTTTCCTGATACTTGTAGCAAAAATCTTACTAAATTGAAAAAGAAATGATATTTGAATACTAAGAAACCATTCCTTATTTTCTACAACTAAATTTTAACTTGGGGAAGAGAAAGTGAAAGAACATATGAGGACCTATGATAACAGAAGGGAGGGCTGGGAAAGGAGGATTGAAAGGTCACAGAAAGCAGAGACTAACAGAGCTCAAAGAAAAGCTTACTGAATTCACAATTTCTGCATGAGCTGTTTTAAACCTAGCTAACTCTAGACTAGAAGGCTGTTTCTTTGATTCAGTATGTATATAGAGAGAAACAATATAATGATTTAAAACATATACATAATATATTTGTATGTGTTTTAAATCTCTACCATGTACTAAGCAAATAAAAATACAAAAATTAACAAGATAAACATTTCACCAAGATAAACATTCATCAAAAAATTCACAATATTAGAAAGTCTATAATAATACTTAAATATGTAATAGCTTCTTAGAATTGTATTACCTCATCTGATCCTTAGAACAACCCTGTGGGCATGTTCATATTTCTCCATTTGATAGAAAGGAATCAAAGTTCAAAAACTCATTTCCATAGCCATAAAATAAGTTGTGAGACTAGGGTTTCTATCTCAGCTTTCCTGATTCTTACCAGTCCAACCTCACTTATTCCATAGTACTGTCCTCCTTGGAGAATAGGACATTAGGATTCATCATACATAGCCACTTTAAGTATAGAAATCCCACTTGGCAGAGGAAATTTTTAGGTAGTACAGTGATAGTAGGACTTTCCTAAGATCCAAAACTCTGATAGTACAGCTTTGGACTACCCTAAGACCCAAAGCTCTGAATCACATAAGGAGAGGGAGTGATACTTTAACAGGACACAGTTGTTCACTTGTTAGATGGCTTGCGATGATTTGAAACATGATCTTCAGTCACAGAATTGAAAAAGGGACAATGGCTTAAAGCAAGATTGAATTCATTAGCTCTGGGTTCTAATGACTTAGCACTGCATCAGAACTAGCACAAACTACTCCTGTAAAAGAACCAGACAAATCCTTTTCTTCATGATGGTACTACATCTTTCTGAGTAGAGAAGGAAGACACAATTTTGAATCACAATTTGTAAGAGTTGTTAGTGTACTAAGCAACAGTGAATATGGTCTGCTGTTTGCAAAGAAGACTGCAAGAAATATGTGCTAATTGCAACATAATTGACTAAATAATCATGAAAGAACAAGGGAACTAGTTGGATCGTGAAGGACAAAGTGGGCAAATGTACTGTGCAGTATCACTAGTGGACCATTTGTGACTTTTTTCTTTTTCTTTTCTTTCATTATTTTTATTGCATTTTAGGTTTGGGGGTACCTGTGAAGAACATGCAAGATTGTTGCATAGGTACAAACATGGCAGTGTGATTTGCTGCCTTCCTCCCCATCACCTATGTCTGGCATTGCTCCCCATGGCATCTCTCCCCCAACTACCCACCCCCGCACTGTCCCTCCCCTATTTCCCCCAGGCAGACCCCAGTGTGTGATGCTCCCCTCCCTGTGTCCATGTGTTCCCATTGTTCAACACCCGCCTAGGAGTGAGAACATGTGGTGTTTGATTTTCTGTTCTTGTGTCAGTTTGCTGAGAATTATGGTTTCCAGGTTCATCCATGTCCCTACAAAGGACACGAACTCATCGTTTTTGATGGCTGCATAATATTCCATGGTGTAGATGTGCCACATTTTCTCTGTCCAGTCTATCATCGATGGGCATTTGGGTTGGTTCCAGGTCTTTGCTATTGTAAACTGTGCTGCAATGAACATTCGCGTGCATGTGTCCTTATAGTAGAACAATTTATAATCCTTTGGCTATATACCCAGTAATGGGATTGCTGGGTCAAATGGAATTTCTATTTCTAGGTCCTTGAGAAATCGCCACACTGTCTTCCACAATGGTTGAACTAATTTACACTCTGACCAACAGTGTAAAAGTGTTCCTATTTCTCCACATCCTCTCCAGCATCTGTTGTCTCCAGATTTTTTAATGATCACCATTCTAACTGGTATGAGATGGTATCTCAATGTAGTTTTGATTTGCATTTCTCTAATGACCAGTGATGATGAGCATTTTTTCATATGTTTGTTGGCCTCATGTATGTCTTCTTTTGTAAAGTGTCTGTTCATACCCTTTGCCCACTTTTGAATGGGCTTGTTTGTTTTTTTCTTGTAAATCTGTTTTAGTTCCCTGTAGAT
The DNA here is from genome assembly GCA_036589455.1 of Ateles fusciceps. Lineage (NCBI taxonomy): Eukaryota > Metazoa > Chordata > Mammalia > Primates > Atelidae > Ateles > Ateles fusciceps. The sequence goes on along the minus strand of JAZHEH010000091.1, from coordinate 10,513,525 downwards.
TCTGGATATCAGCCCTTTGTCAGATGGGTAGACTGCAAAAATTTTTTCCCATTCTGTTGGTTGCAGATTCACTCTAATGACTGTTTCTTTTGCTGTGCAGAAGCTGTGGAGTTTGATTAGGTCCCATTTGTCTATTTTGGCTTTTGTTGCCAAAGCTTTTGGTGTTTTGGTCATGAAGTCCTTGCCTATGCCTATGTCCTGAATGGTTTTGCCTAGGTTTTCTTCTAGGGTTTTTATGGTGTTAGGTCTTATGTTTAAGTCTTTAATCCATGTGGAGTTAATTTTAGTATAAGGTGTCAGGAAGGGGTTCAGTTTCTGCTTTCTGCACATGGCTAGCCAGTTTCCCAACACCATTTATTAAACAGGGGAATCCTTTCCCCATTGCCTGTTTTTGTCAGGGTGGCTCCACTTATCCATCATGTCCCAGCCAAAGGCTATTTTGTGGCTAATCATTGTCCATTCGTTAATGTCTAAGCTACTTGACATGCCATATACAGTCCTTATGATCTGGTTAATGTCAAAATTTCTGTCTATTCTTATCACCTTCTTTCTAGCATCATATTACGTTCTCTAAATTTACCTCATTCTCTTCTGTCTCCAGGCTTTCGTTATTTCTATTTTATCCAGTTAGAATATTCTCTTTTCTTCTCTTAGAAGTGATAACTCCTAATATGCCTTTAACTCCCATTCGTTTAGATTATAGTAGATACACTTGTAGACTACCCTGTTGTCAATCCTATTGAAGCCCTTTTAATATTCTTTTAATATTTACTTTGGATGATTCACTGTTGTACTCCAAGTACTTGATAGGTGCTTGTCAGGAAGTACTCTTTCAGGAAGAAGTACTGATAGTCCTCCATGAGGAAGAAGAGTATTCTGGACTAGCATAGAGGTTCATATCACTCAATAAATTTAATTGCATTAGAAATCTTTGATTTAATGTATTATTACTGAAAATTAAGTCGCATCTACCTTATAGTTTAAGATGGCATGTATATTTGCTCAGACTGCCCATCTATATAGATACAAAGTGCATTCCTCAAGCCCCACAAAAATGACAAAAATGTGTAAGACATAAAACACACAAGGAATAAAATAATGGGAGGTGAGGCACACACAAGATTTTGGAAGCTAACAGCAACGAGGAAAGTCAAAATTGACTTAGCATGACCAAGAAAACTGAATTCTGTGCTTGAGTAGAAGGCCAAGAAGAAACCTCATGTACAAAGGTGAATCCCTAAAAAGCTTAGGATTTGAGAAAAGCATGTATCTTGGAAGTGGGTTTAACATGGGCCTAAGTAGATTGTTTGACAATCTCTCTGAGAAGGGATAAGACTCCCAGATATGCTCCCTGACTCTATACAGTCACATGCTGACCCTTCTCAGCCTGTGTTGATGACTGAGAGTTTATTCTCTGACGAGAGTGAAATATGTAGTCTATATTGGGGATTCCAGACATATTTAATGGGAGAAATCCATGTCTACAAAATAGAGTTAAATGTAAGTTTCACAGGGAATAATGAATTCTATTCTAGTCGTCTTGGCTCCCAAAAAGCTGGCAGCCAACTTGTACCCTTCCAATATGAGACAGAAGCAGTTCTCCTCCAAGATTATCTGACCAACTGAATCTAAAAGACCTAAAGGTACTGACATTAAGGATTCCCAAAGAAACAGTCCATCAAGATAATGTGAGAGATACAAAATCACCAAAAATTCCAATCGAATGCGCAGAGTTTCTAATCAACTCTTTGTTTCTCACTCTTTAACATAAGCAAAAACCAGGATGACCAGACATTTGAAGCAGGCATTGGATATGGAAAACAAAGACAAAAAACAAACACATAATTTCTCAACCTTAGTTTCTTTAGTTTATAATCTGAACAGTTTCTATCATTAATATTCTTGGAAATAGCATCCACAAGAAAAGAACAGAGTGCCACACAAAAGAATATGCAAAGAATATAAACGAGTTCTTGGTGATAGAAAAATAAATAACAATTATAAAACATTTATAACAAAGTTAAATCTTTTAGAGAACAAACAGAGGAAATGGGATGAAGAAAAGGTTAAAAAAAAATCTGAAAAATTAGAGGATCAATTCAGGAGATGCATTGTTTGAATAATGAATGGTCCAGAATAAAAAGAAAGGAGAAAATAGGGGTGGAGGGTACCATCAAAGATATAACTCAATCTTCTTTTCAGAACTAGAGGACCTGATTATACAGACTGGGTCCATTAGGCGGCCAGTATGTTAGATAAAAGCCAACACTTGCCAAAGTGCACTACTGCAACTTTAAAGGCATGGTTGATAAAAAGAATATTCTAGAAGCTACCAGGTAACCTTCCAGGTATTATATATAACAGGGGATGGTCAAATGGCACTTCCTGTGAAGACAAACTCAAAAATCCAGTTGTACATCTGTAAAATGAAACACAGTAATGGAGCAATGTCAACTTCTCTGTCATTATTTTAAGATTATATAATGGGATTGTTATTAATATAATAGGATTATATGTATATACATATATAATAGGATTATAAAATGTATATTTTACATATTATATATTATACATTATATAAAGAAAAAATTCACATGAAGAATTAGAAATGATAGTTGCTTAGGATTTCTCTGTATAATAGCAACTCCAGAAGCTGGAACACAAGAGAGAAATATCTTCACAACTCTCAAGAAATATTTTTCAACACAGAATTGTATGTTTTAGGTTTGCCAGATTGTCAAGATATTTTCAGTTACACCAAAAAAAAAAAAAAAAATGCTTGCCATGCACTTAGGAAGCTATTGGAAAGTGAATTGTATCAATATGAGAGAGAAAACCAAGAAAGAAGACAAAACAGGATATGAGAAATAGGGGAGTCAGCAAAAGAGACAGAAATATTCCTTATGATGATATTAAAAGGAGTTGCACAATGGCAGTTATTCAGCAGGGTTAGAGAGTTACTTTCCAGATTAGAGGTGGTTGAAAGGGAGATTAAAAAAAAAAGATGAAATGGATAAAAAATTTAGTTTGTTTGATGATATTGAGAAAAGATTTACCTAGCTGGTGAAAATTTGGGAGCTGGGATCATGATAAATACTTAGAAAACTATGAAAATAAGAAGAGAGAGAAGAATGAAGAGAATGAGGGGGGAAGATTAAGTAAATTATCAATTTCAGGTAAAGTCTTGTATAGTGAAGGAAAACTAACCATGTTATATACCATACGTCTCAGCCATGAACAATCTTAAGAGAGTAAAAATGACTTAAATAATAAATATTGACCTGAACAGTTGTATACTACCATTATGGAAGGTAGGATGTTGTAAAAGAAAGCTACATTCTCATTTCCATATTGAGAAGTCAAGAGACATTTTAACTGAAAAAAAAATAGAACTAGTAATATAGGCTTCTTATTTAGAGATTTTGATGTAAATACCAAAGTAAGCAATTTATAGGGAAAATATTTGCCTCCGGGAAGCAGATAATGGAGGCAGCAAGAGAGTACTACAGCTGTAAGATTGTGTATTATTGTCAGGGTAACACTAATTGCTGTAAGAAACAAACCCCCATGTTTATCATGGCCTCAGTGCAATGCAAGTTTATTTCTCACTCATTTAACAGCCCAAGGTGATTGTTTCTGTATGGTGGATATGGCTATCTTTCATGTGCTCAATGAGGAAGAAGAAATTCTGCCTTCAACTTCATATCTGGGGTCACAGTGTTTACCACTGTTCAAGTCTGTCAGGTGAACAAAGAGCATGGGGAATTGTCAAGGGTGGGGCTGAGAAAGTCACCCCAATTCTGTGCCAGTTGCATTGACAGAACTCAGACATAGGGCTGCTCCTAACAGCCACAGAGGTTGGGAAATGTTGCCTATCTGTGTATCTAGGAAAAATAGGAGGACACAAATTTTGGTGAAATGTTAGCAGTCCTGCCAGAATGTGTAAAACTACTGGACTCTTTCAATGTATTACAGATTGTTGTTGTAATTGTGGTTTTGTTCTAAAATGATAAGAGGAAACAATCCAGTGGAAGTCATTAAAATTTAACAGTGGTTAGATGATGACAATATTTTTTCCCGGCATTTTTTAAATTATAAAAATTCATTGAAGATATAGAAAATTCTTCTCTCAATTCACCTTGCTCCACGCTTCTAATAGAGGATGGTCAAATGGTACTTCCTATGAAGAAAAACTCAAAAATCCAGTTGTTTCACCTGTGAAATGAAACCTAGATAATGGGACAATGTCAGCTTCTCTGTTATTGTAAGATCATATAATGAGATTATTATTATACATAAGAGAATTATATACAATAGGATTATATGTATATACGTATATAATAAGATTATTTAATCCTAAATTATGTATTATTTTATATATTAGATATCATATAAACTATGTATTTTATTATAAAATATATATAATATGTAGTAGGATTATATAATCCTAAAATAATGGCAAAGAAGATGTGACATTGCCGCATTTTCTGGGTTTTATTTTACAGATGAAGCAACTGGATCTTTGAATAACTAAGTGGTGAACCCAAAGTTGGTTATTCACTCATTCATTACACTGGTATTTATTAGAGCATCTACAATGAGCGAGTCACTGTTTACATGAAGATGGTAACAGCAGCAAACAATCTAGACAAGCTCTCCTTTCACACAGAACTTTAATCCTAGGGAGGATGCCCGGTGGCAGTGAGGACTCTAACCTCGGTCTTCAACCTGGGAGTTCAGAAGATCCCAGCAGCTCATGCTGGGTCCCTCCAGCTGTTAGACTTTTCATAGATCATGTCTCATCTGTTACACTGAAATAAGTTTCCTGCAGCTATATGATCAGATGGCCTCCCTTATTTACAGAGTGAACAAAAGATGCAAATTATCTTTGGGAAAGTCTCTGTGAATCAAAAATGACACCCTTTTTCCCTTAACAGCTTTTGGGAGATGTTTCAGATTTGTGTGGAAAGAAAGACATGTGCACATTCCCTGTATAGCTTGCCATTCTTTTCTTCAAGCTATTAGAGAGGCACTTCTGACAGATACCTTTTCTGGCTGCTTCTCAAACTTGTGAGATATACTCTCCTATTGAAACAGGCCTAGAGAAGTCTTGTTTCATGAATTCCAATGTCTGTAAGATATTCATCCAGCTGCCTGAAAATCATCTCTGCTTCCTTCATTCAGGAAAATATCACCTCTGACATGCCCTGCCTGCACTTAAATGATGTATGCTTAGTTGGTGCAAGGTTTAGTGAATAAGCATGTTTGAAGAAAAACTTGAAGCTTGCACTGGACATGAAGTCAGTTACAAAGAATAGAGGTCCTAGAAGAGTAGAAGAGTTGTCTTCAAGGGATTGTCATATAATTTATTGTCCAAAATGTAACACTTTGAGAGTGGGAGGTGTTGCTGTTAACAATGATGCTGAGACAACAGGCATAAATAGAACTGCAGACAAACAGGAAACGTTAGCATTAAAGATAGACATTCACTTTTCTTGATGCATGAGTGGATAAAATTTGGTATATATGTTTGTATTATGTGTGTGTGTATATATACATACATACATATATTTGTATCTATATATACTGATATATAAATACATATATACTGATATATGAATATATACATACATGCATATATATGTGTATATATCAGTATATATTATTCAGCCTTGAAAAGGAAGGAAATTCTGACACATGCTATAGCATGGAAGAAACTTCAAGACATTACAATAAATGAAATATGTCAGTCACAAAATAATAAATAATGTTTAATTCCACTTATATGGTACCTAGAGTAGCCACATTCATAGAGACAGAAAATAGAATGGTGGCCACTGAGGGCTGAGGAAAGGAGGGAATGGAGAGTGTGTAATGGGTCAGGGCTTCAGAAGATAAACACATTCCGAAGATGGACGATGGTGAGCTGCACAACACTGTGAATGCAGTTAATGTTACTGAACTGAACACTTAAAAATAGCTTAAATGATAGATTTTGTTACATCTATTTCACTACAATAAAAATGGATTGACTTCACTTTCTTTATTTGGAAAATGATGAAACCGAGAGTTTCCCTTCGGGCCTTTGTCCCAGGTATGTTATGAAACATGTTATGATCTCAATAAAGAATCATTGAGATTGAAACACAGCTAAATCACCCACTGCTCCCTGCTGTGTTGTAACCACTAGGGAAAAGACAGGAAGAGTCAAATGAGGATTAACTCCTGGCAAAGCTGGCCCAAGAACTCAGCAAGTCCTCCCTTTACCTCCTTAATCTAAACTTGAAAATAGCCCAGACGTAAGCCAAGAATGGCAGGCAGAGAATTTGGAACTAAGAGAGCAATGGCCTGCTGGATCCCCAGAAGCAAACACTGATTTGCTTAACACATGGAGTAAGGCAAACTAAGTTTTTTAAAGAATAGGATGCCATAGACACCAAGAGAAAAAAGAACAAGGGGAATAGGAGGAAGATGACTCCATTGTCTTGGTATCAGATAGTAGCTCTGCCTGCCCTTCTAGTAAAGCTTCACAGATGCCAAGTTCTCCCTAGTCTCAATTATCACACATGAGCTCCTACACACTACAACCGATGAGGAGAGAAACATAAAAGGATTGAAAGGAGAACTGAAAACAAAGAGAAAGATTCCTGTTGAACAAAAAACAGCTTCTAACTTTTGCTTTTCCTGTGCCTTCTCAGATATACAGCAAGCCTTTTCCTTCTTATTAACATTATCTTTTCTTCTTTACCCTGTAGTCAAGTAATTTCCCATCTTTACTCCAAAGGCTATTCACATAAGTGAAACCATTTACACTGCACATTATAAAGGAGAGGAGGTTATGGCCCTTGGATCCAAGTTGAATAATTCAGACACAGTCTCATTCCTACACATCACTCTCCCTTATTTAACCCTGCATTGTTATTTTTATTTTCTTTTTGAGAGGGAGTCTCGCTCTGTTGCCCAGGGTGGAGTGAAGTGGCGTGATCTTCCTGGGTCCAAGCGATTCTCCTGCCTCAGCCTCCCCAGTAGCTGGGACTACAGGTGTGCACCATCATGCCCAGCTAATTTTTGTAATTTTAGTAGAGATGGGGTTTTACCATGTTGGTCAGGCTGGTCTCAAACTCCCGACCTCAAATGATCCACCTGCCTTGGCCTCCCAATGTGCTGGGATTATAGGTGTGAACCACCGAACCCAGCCTCCTGCATTGTTGATTAATTGATTTATATGTCTATGACCCACCCCATCCCTGAGCCCCCAACTTTAGAACAAGATCTTAGAGGGAGCATAGCATGTTGTTTGGCTGTCGAGACCTCTTTCCACAACAGTCCATGCCAGCACACCCTGGGGATTCCATAAACACCTATACTCCTGAACCATTTATTAAACCTCTGTGCATGCCTAGGGCAGGGCCAGGTCCTTGCCATTATTTAATAACAATCTACAGATTCTGGAGCTGCTGGTGGCAGGGATGCTTTCTCACAGGTCCCATGGGCTTCAGGGAGGGAAGATTTTCAAGAAGATTAGGAGATGAATGTGTTTTGAAAGACAGTACGGAGTTAGCCTTGACTGCAAATTGGACATTTTATTGCATTTGTCTGATGGATAATCACAGATAAAGACTTTGATCTTTATCCCCCGGGCAGCAATAAGAAAAAGGCAGGAACTCTGTGTACTATCTTTTATTTCTTTTCTCTGCAGTTCTGGGAAAATCAAGCCTATTAAAATGCCTAGAAGAGTTTCTCCTTGTTGGGCTCTTAAATGTTGCTGGGCGTTAACCGCTCAATTGGTCGTTGTCCTGACAATACCATGATAAGAAGGAGACAGGGGAGGGACTGTGAAGCTCTTCTCTCTCAGCAAAAGGACTAATGGATGGGGAAGAGCGAGAATGTTGAAAGGGAAGAAAAGGAAGACTAGAGGATTAAATGCTGAGTGTCCTGGAAAAGATCAAAGGGAAGAATTACAACAGCTGTGCAGCATGGCCGTCCCAATGAATGCAAGAGATCAGATTGGGCCTTTATTCTTCAGACACAAGATGCTGACTGTCTGTGGCCCGGGTTGGCCCCTAAAACATCAGGACATTTCAGGACTCTTCAGAAACGTTCTCCTTTCATGATCAAACCAAGTGTACATTCTACAATGAAACTTGAGAACTGACTCAACAAAAAAAGGCATGTGGAGAAGCTGAAATGGAATTCGGGGAGTGTGGTAGTACAAGATGAATACATCTTCCCTCCCATGATGTATTTAACTGACTCCACTGGCTATTGAATCACTATGTTTATTGATCATGTTTATCAAGGGCAGAAAGTAACTTTCACTATAAAATGAAGAGTGTATTAGCACTTATTTATCCTTACTAAGGAGTTGGCCAAACACCAGGTCCTTCAAGGCTTGAGATGAAGTATGGCACACTAGAGTGGATGTGTGCAGGTGGTACACATGTGCACCGGGGTGCAAGCACACAGGACCCATCCCTCCTAGGCGGGTGGGCTATGCTGCTGAGCCACAAGTGTCTAACCCTGTTTGGACAAAGAGACTTAAATGTAGACATTATTTACCACCATATCCAAAGAGGATTACATGCAGAATCATTTCATTGTCATGTTAACTTGTGGGATACTTTATATGATTAGTTTTAAGTCTAATACTTTTTAAGTCTTTATTCTGTGTCTTTATTTCTCCATTTATATATATATATATATATATATATATATATAATATGTATATAATATAATAAGTTCTGGGGTACATGTGCAGAAGGTGCAGGTTTGTTACACAGGTAAACACATGCCATGGTGGTTTGCTGCATCCATTACCCTGTCATCTGTATTAGGTATTTCTCCTAATGCTATCCCTTCCCTCTACTGCCACTCCCTGCTATCCCTCCCCTAGTCTCCTACCCACCAACAGGCCCCAGTGTGTGATGTTCCCCTTCCTGTGTACACATGTGCTCATTGTTCAATACTCACTTATGAGTGAGAAGATGTGGTGTTTGGTTTTTCTGTTCTTGTGTTTTAATGTAACCATAACATTGTAACTAGCCCAGACCTCATTTGACTTTTGAAATGCCCTTTGTTGTATGTATGCACGTGCAAGCATGCATGTTGAACACAGGAGCGGAAGGGTCTTAAAGTGAAAGGAATTATATGTTGAAAATTAAGTTACACAGAATGTAGTAAGAATTGCCAGTTTCACTCACCAGCCCTTTATTTATTTTTCAATAGCAGCACAAATCCCATAGCAATTAATTCTGTACCTAGCCGCCAGAACCACAGATACACCCCGTGCAATGTGTAGCAGTAGTTAAAACTTGTGGAAAGAAAACAAACTTCTAAGGTTGCCTGGTAATCAGGTCCCTCCTCTAACATGATTTTGAATGACACATGTAAAAGAATGACCTCTAGTGGTTAGATGCCAAACCTACAGTGTTTAATTAAGAACCAGATCTTAATGGGCGGGGGTGGGACTGTATTCAAGCAGTTATACAAAGCAGCATGAGGCACCCTAATAAAGAACACACACACACACCCAACTTTCTCTCATATAATGTGGCAATTATACTGGGAGACATCAAAATTCCCATATCTCATAGAAGCCTAGAATTAGATCAGGGGCTTGTAGCTTCTTTCTCAATGTAACACTATGCACAGTATTACTTTCAGTTGCTCATACTTCTGCTAAAAAATTCCCAGTTACTAACACATTGTACTGGTAATTTATCTTAGTTTTATTTTCTTCCTGCATAATAATAAACTCTCTTTTTCTTTGAGGAATAATTTTCTCACGTCCCTAATTTAGGGAAAGGGAGTGGAAGATAGAGCATATTATTCTACATCTCAATTTAGAAGTGAAATGTGGAAAATCTCTTCCTCTTCCCTTGCAGCTAGAAGCGAAGCTCGTGAACTACGAGTAAGTAGTCATCTTCCTCCCCAAGAACTCAAAGCTGGAATAAGGCAGTTGATGATTGATAGTGGCAGTTAGGTGCATGCCCAAAGGAAGTATCTAGAAGTAGAGGCAATCTCTAGCAGGTTTTGCATCGGTTATGTCCAATGCATCTAGCATATTATGCATCATTTTCAGGCCAGAGTATTCATCCAGAACTGTATTATTTCTTTACTCTTCCGCTTTTTAAAGCCTGGTCTTCAGACTCCCAACATCCTATAGTATCCCAGTAATTTTATTGCTTAGACAACCAAAGTTGTTTTCTCTTGCTTGCAACCAAGAATTCGAATAGACCAGCCTATGTCATCATTGGTGTATACCTCCTTGTTATAGACACTCCCATCAGACCTGATGCTACCTTCTTCTGCAATTTGATATTCCTTTGGTATAAGTTGAAAGTCTTAATGTGTTCATATTATTTTTCAAAGCCTTGGTGTCTCTGTGCTAACAGTTCTACACAGAAAGAAAATCATTTATTAAAATTTAAATAACTAGAAGACAATTGCTTAGCTATTTTAATTAATTTGAGGTACGGCATCCTGTTATTGTTTTTAAACCCCCTACTTTGAGGTGAGATAAGCAAAGGAAACAAAAATGTGCACATTGGGAACTGGGATAAAAATAATAACCTGAGACCTCTGTGAGTGGGATGTATTTCCTGTATAGACTTCTATGCAGGTATATTTCTCATATAGACTTCTATACAGGTATATTTCTTTCTCATATAGACTTCTATACAGGTATATTTCTTTCTCATATAGACTTCTATGCAAGTATATTTGTTTCTCATATAGACTTCTATACAGGTATGTTTCTTTCTCATATAGACTTCTATACAGGTATATTTCTTTCTCATATAGACTTCTATGCAAGTATATTTCTTTCTCATATAGACTTCTATACAGGTATGTTTCTCATATAGACTTCTATACAGGTATATTTCTCTCTCATATAGACTTCTATAAGGTATATTTCTCTCTCATATAGACTTCTACACATGTATATTTCTTATATAGACTTCTCTGTAGTTATATTTCTCATATAGACTTCTATGCAGGTACATTTCTCATATAAATGCCTATGCAGGTATATTTCTCAGATAGACTTCTATACAAGTATATTTCTCATATAGACTTCTATGCAGGTATGTTTCTCATATAGACTTCTATACAGGTACATTTCTCATACAGACGTCTATGCAGGTATATTTCTCATATGGACTTCTATACAGGTATATTTCTCATATAGACTTCTATGCAGGTATATTTCTCATATAGACTTTTATACAGGTATATTTCTCACATAGACTTCTATACAGCTATATTTCTTTCTCATATAGACTTCTATACAGGTATATTTCTCATATAGACTTCTATGAAGGTATACTTCTCATATAGACTTCTATGCAGGTATATTTCTCATATAGACTTTTATACAGGTATATGTCTCACATAGACTTCTATACAGGTTTATTTCTTTCTCATATAGACTTCTATACAGGTATATTTCTCATATAGACTTCTATGCAGGTATATTTCTCATATAGACTTTTATACAGGTATATTTCTCACATAGACTTCTATACAGCTATATTTCTTTCTCATATAGACTTCTATACAGGTATATTTCTCATACAGACTTCTAATTTTAACCATAAATTCCTTGGGATTTCAGGGTTATAAAAATGTAAAAGAAGCCAGTTTTTCTTGTAATGTCTTATGAAAATCTGTTCACCCTATGGTGCCTCCTAGCACCATGGGAAAAGGCAACATAATGGCGTTAGTCCATCTCAAAGGTCTGAAGTGTCTCATTATTCCTTCCATGAAGGCGATTTTTCTGTAATCTTTCAATTCTCTAATCAGCCACCTTCAGTACGTCCCACTCACTCTTATCACCATAGCATCCCGTATCTCACATTAACAGGAAAGACAGAAAAGGGAGACTTTGTCTTTTTTCCCATGAATATATTCCTCCAGTAGTTCTATGACTTTCCTGTGTACACTAGAATCTTTAAACCTTTCAAATTCATCTGGCCTTATATACTAGCATCCCCAAATGAAAATAAGACTGGGCCAGTGTTATATAAATCCTCCACAGCAAATAGAGTACAAATTATGCACAGCATTACATTAGACTTCATGGGAAAGAAGATCTAAAGATTGCCCTGGAAACATATAAAGTTAGAAGTGACATATACCCAGAAAAGTTTCAAGCCAGAAGAAACACAGGCTCTGACCAGTTAACAATCCTTAGTCCTATAAGTTGGATAATCAGCACAGCTCATTCCAATTCAATTTGACTCTCTCTTTAAACCTGAATGAAATAGTGACTATTTCTATCCAGAGTGATACATCTTTAATGTCTTTTATTCTCATTGTACAAAAAGAATACTCACTTTGAAAATCAACAATATTTAGTAAGTCAAAGGATACAAAGTTGTAGACATATGAGATAAACAAGTCTAGAGAGCTAAATGTAAAATATGTGGACTATAGTTAATAAAATTGTATTGTGTTGGAGGTTTTTGTCAAATAAGTAGATTTTAGCCATTCTTATCACAAAAAGGAACTACATGAGATTATAGATATATTAATTTGCCTTAATGTTGTAACAATTTTTCTACCTATATGTATCCCATAACACATATTATACACCTCAAATGGGCACAGTAAACTTTACTTTAAAAAAAAAAAAGAAAATCAACAATAGAAACACAAAATAGTATGTCATCATGGACATGTGTAGAAGTTAGGATCAATTAGAGTTGTTTGGAAAAAAAATGGCCAAGAAACTCAAGTGACCTTACAGGCAGGAAAAAAAATACTGGGACTATTGATAGCAAGAAATCAAAGTATCAACCCACAGAAAGCAAGAGGGAGTCAGAATGCATATAAATAGACCCTTAGTTCCTGGACCATATTCCTCTAGAGCAGTGTTCCAACACACATAAACAAATTTCCACATGCAATACTTACCCTCATGTTGGGTAATCTTGACCCAGTAGACACACACACACACACACACACACACACACACAAAACCATACCCTTAAATTAGGTTATGTCCTGACGTTTCCCTACTTTTGTTATTATGAAGGAATAATTTACACACAGCAAAGTACACAGATTTTCAGTGTACAGTTGGATCAGTTTTAACACACATTTTTAAGTTTCTCCTGGCTCTCAGGCACTGTTTTGTAGGCACTGAGATTGTTAGCCATAAGTAAAACAAATCCTCTGATTTCAAGAAACTTACATTCTAGCTGAGCATGCAGATGGTAAACTTATAAATATATAGGAAAACAGACTATAAGTCAGGGTGAAAGGGAAGGATGCATTATTCACAAGTGGAGGTAATGGAACTTCTCCTCAATAAGATGACATTTCAGCAGATCTGAGAGGGGTGAGGGATTGAGCCATCTAATTCTCTAAAGAGGGCAAACACGGGCAGAAGAGAATGTATACACTAATGTTGCCATCACCCAAACAAGATATAGAACATTCCCAACACTCCAGAAGATTTCTGTACCCTTTTCAGTCAGCCCTCTCCTCTACCCAGATAACTAGTATTCTGATTTCTTCTATCATATCACAGATTAGTTGTGCCTATTTATGAACTGTATATAAATAGAATCATACAGTATACACTCATTTGCGTTACCCAATGTATTTTACTAAATTCATTTTATAGCTCCCTAACAGGTTGCAACCCAGTTTGAAAAACAAATTGATTTAACGTATACCATACATCAAATTGACTTGGTGGGCTTTAAAAAATTGCAAATTATCAGCCCCCCACAGAGATTCTGATTAAAATGTAGATTACTGGGCCCACTCCAGATCAATAAACATACATCCTAGTGTGGTGCTGCAGGTTGTTCAAAGACTACACTCCAATATGGTTTACAGCTGAGTTTCTCAATCACTCTAAACAATGCTTTCACCATGTCCCCCACCTCTATCCCAGCTGAGAAAATACAATGACTCCTTGTTTTCTGCCTACTGAATCAAGCCAAGTGCCCTTGTCAGACATGTGAAGACTTCCATCAAAGAGCTTTGCTTTCCTGGCTGAAACACCTTCCTGTTACTCAGCAACAGCAATGAGAACCTCGCCTGTTTAGTGACCCCTCCTGCCCAGTCATCCCCTCCACTGCAGAATCGAATGCTAAATTTCTACTGCATTCAAGAACCTATCAATGCTTGTTAAGTTGAATGACAGCCTCAGATTTATATTCCCTGGAAACCGTGTTGGTCATGGGTGGATCTGTGAATAACAGCCAAGTCTGTAAGGCATCACAGGTTCATGCAGAGGTAGATTGATCGACTCGTGTTGTGAATTCTCCTCCATGAAATGTGTTCTGTGCTATTTCTCTGTTAAAGGGAACATTCTTTGGCTCTACCACCTTGTTAGAACATTGGTACTATGTGGTCTCCGGGGTATATCTGGGAACAGATTGGCCTCATTTCTCCTTATGCTTTCTCACTCTGCAAATAGGAGAAAAAAAGAGACTCTTTGAATTATGGTTGAAACAAAAGTTATAGAAATATATCACTAAAGGCAGGAAATAAGGGGTAGAATAAAGAGAAGAGGATGGTAAATTAAACGAAACCTTCAGTTTCTAGTCTCTGTGTTTCTCTTCTCTCTGACCCATATAAAACACTGTACAAATGCATAGTTATCTTGGTTCAATGCCCTTTCTGTGTTATATTTATTAATTTATTTATTCTTTCATTTGTTTAACGTATATTTTTAAGTTTCCCCTGGCTCTCAGGTACTTTTGAAGGCACTGAGATTGTTAGCCATAAGAAAAACAAAGCCCCTGCCTTCAAGGAACTTGCATCCTAGTGGAACATGCAGGTAGTAAATATAAATATACAGCAAACATATAAATATAGTTTATTTATAAATAAATTATAAATAAGGGTGAAAATGGAAGGGTGCATTCTTCACAAATGGAGGCAATGGAACTTCTCAATAAGGTGGCATTTCAATATATCTGAGAGGGGTGAGAGATTAAGCCATCCAACTCTCTAAAGAGGGAAAATGCAGGCAGAAGAGAATTGCAAAGGCTCCAAGGTGGAGGTCTTCTTCCCGTGTTTGAGCAATAGCAAGGAAGCTGCTGTGAGGCAGGTCAGAAGAGTATTGTGGAAGTAGAATACAAAGGGACTTTTGGACCATTGTAAGAACTTTAGCATTTATTCTGTCAGTTAAAACAGGGTTTTGAGCTGAGACACATGTAACGTATTTTATGTTTGTTCGTTCTTTTTATTTCCATAGGTTTTTGGGGAACCCATGGTATTTGATTACACGAGTAAATTCTTTAGTGGTGATATGTGACATTTTGGCGTTCCCATCTCCCGAGCAGTAAACACTGAATCCACTTTGTAGTCTTTTATCCCCTCACCCCCTTCCCACCCTTTCCTCCTGAGTCCTCAAAGTCTACTATGTCATTCTTATGTCTTTGCATCCTCATAGTATTTTACGTTTTCATAGATTTACTCTTACTACTGTGTTGAAATAGACTAACAGGCAGAAAGAAGGAATTGGGGGCAGCTATTATACAAAGCCAAGTAAACAGTGTTGGTAACTTGCAACAGGGCGGTAGTATTAAAAATAGTAGGATTATGATTATATTCTGATGGTGGCAATGACAACATTTGTTGAAGTGTGGGGTATAAGAAAAAGAGGATATCCCAGGATAATCCTAAGGCTTTTGGCCTGAACAACATAAGATATGAGGTTACCATTTACTGACACTGTAGAAGGATTAAATTGGAAGACGGTCTGGGAAGTCATTTTTAAAAACATTTACCTTTTAGATATCCAAACAACGATGTCCAGAAGACAGCATATATAAAATTGTAGTGTTCATGTGACATGTTTAGTCAGAGATATAAAGCTTGAATGTCCATTTATGGATAGCATATATATGTATAGGAAATATTTTTTTATAGATGGCATATATATATTGGATTTGTCAATTTATAGACAGTGTATCTCTCTCTTATATATGTCATCTATAAATTGACAAATCCAATATATATACGCCATCTATAGATATATATGTATGTATATCTCCATGAGATTGGATGATTGTACAAGGAGAAGGAACAATGTCTAGGCACTGAGCTCTGAGATATTTCCAATACGTGGCTGTCAGAGAGATGTAGAGAAACAGAGAAGACAGAAAAGAAATGCTGAGTTATACAAAGGGAAAACCAAGAGGAAGTCGGATTCCGGAAGCCAAGTGAAAAGAGGATTTTAACAAGGAGCATGTGATGAAACAGCGATGTTAAATGCTCCTGATAGATTAATCAGATGAGGTCTGAGAATTAATTATTTAATTTTGAAACATGGAATTCATTAGTAATATTGACAAGAGCACATTCAGTGGACTTAGAGGGGATGAAATCCTCATAGAAATGGGTTGAACACTGACGTGAAGGAGAAAAATTAGAGACAGGTTTTCTGTCTGAGAGAAACAACTCTCTCAAGGAGATTTGCTATAAAGTGGGTAGAGAAATGATAAGTAGTCAACCTATATGAACAGATACACACACATATACCTCATCTTAAATAAACATATAGTACATTTATGAGCTCAGGAAATAATCTAGTTGAGAAAGGAAGGAGCTGAAGATGCATGAGAGAAGTGAGGGAGTGAAACATACCCCTGAAGTGATGTATTTAAGTAGGTGAGAGACAGTGAAATCTGGAGCACAGGTGAGGTGCTGGTCTTGGAAGCATGGATAACTCACCTATTGGACCAGGGAAAGGGGAATGCATGGACACTGATGTTGCACATGAGATCAGAGGAGCTGGCAGAAGTTTTCTTCTCGTTGCTACTGTTTTTTCCATGAAATAGAAACAAAGGTCATCAGCTGAAATTGAAGATGCAAAAGGAGGTATTGGAGGAGCATAAGAATAAATAGGTCTTCTAGAAGAATTAGACTGTGAAAGGACTTGGGAAATGCAGTAGGATTTCTAGGCATCACTGGGGGCCAACGGGAGGGTAGAGTCATCAGAGTAAAATGTGAGTTAGAACATCATATGAGTTCATATTTATTAGCCCCATGTTGCAGATGAAACAGACCCACCATGTGACACAATTGTCAGAGGTCATATAACAAGCATCAGAGATATTCCAGGTCCTAGTTCACTGTTTCTACCTATATGCTCTTGTGTTTTGTCCTCAGTGTCACAGGTTTTGGTTTGCTCCTCTAAGCAGATCTAAAACCCCTCCTGGACAGTGGTGTGTCTCCTATGCTACCTGAGATTTTCACGGGGCCTTATGCTGTAGAGGATGTAAACTTACTTAATTCCATCATTGATGTCTTTAGTAAGTGTTTATTTTCTGAGGATCAGAATTATGACAGATGGTAAAGCATACCAGGTCTTATTCCCTTGGGGAATGCTATAAAGTGACTATTCCCTAATTAGGGAGAAAATGAATCTAGGGAAAAGAAATCTACATAAGCAAAAAAAAAAAAAAATAGCAACAATGACAAGAGTGATCACCCCTCCCTCACCTCTAAGATTTTGTACCCAGGAGGCAGAGGACTCTATGTAAAATGAGAGGCCTCTTTGTTTTAGATAAGAATAGCAGTGGAATATTATTTTATCAAACTTGTAATCATAAAACATTATAGCTGGGAGGGACTTTTGATTGTCTTATGCAGAAAGGAAGGCCAAAAATGTTAGCAATGTGCTTAATTGTCATTGATATAAAACAGCATTGGAACCTGTGATGCCAAATTTTGCCTTGCAAAATCAGAGAGATGGACCAGAAACTAAAGATGTTCTCCCTCTGCCCCTCTAGGTAGCCCAACTGCTTTGCTCTCTCCCCTCTCAGGCTTGGGTTTGAAGGAGTGAATTAAGATGATGCATTTCTTTCTCTCTTTTTTTTGCTTTCTTTTTTCTTATTTGTAAAAATGTGTGGGGTACATGAGAAATTTTTACATATATATAATTTATATATAATGTATAGTACTCAAGTCAGAGTATAAACGTCCATCACCTGAGTACAATACATTTTATAAACTATAGTCATCCTACTCTGCTATCAAACATTGAACTTACTCCTTCCATCTTACTATGTGTTTGTACCCTTTAACCTTCTTCTCTTCATCCTCCCCTCTTTCTTCACTTACCCCTCCCAGTCTGTTATCAATTTTTCCAATCTACACCTCAATGTGTTTAAAGTTTCAAAATTCTCACATATAAGTGAGAACATATAATATTAGTCTTTTTGTGCCTGTCTTATTTCACTTAAGATAATGACCCCTAGTTCTATCCATATTGCTGCAAATGACAGCATTTCATTCTTTTTATGACTGAGTAGTATTCCATTGTGTATATGTAGCCTATTTCCTTTGTCCATTCATCCATTGGTAGACACTTAGGTTGATTCCGTATCTTTGTATCATGAGCAGTGCTGCAATAAACTTGTAAATTCAGGTATCCCTTTGATATATTGATTTATTTTCCTTTGGGTGGATACCCAGCAGGATGGAATGGTAGTTCTGTTTTTACTTTTTGGGAGAAATCTCTATACTATTTTCCATAGTGGCTGTACTAGCTTACATTTCCACCAACAGTGTCTAAGAGTTCCCTTTTCTTTACATCTTCACCAACATCTGTTATTTTTGTCTTTTTAATAATAGCCATTCTGACTGGAGAAAGATGATACCTCATTGTGGTTTTGATTTGCATTACCTTGATGATTAGTGGTGTTTAGCATTTTTAAAATATACTTGTAGGGCATTTGTGTGGCTTCTTTTAGAAATGTACAATCATGTTTTTTGCCCACTTTTTGATGAGATCTTTTTTATTCCTGTTTTCCTTTTGAGTTTCTGTATATTCTGGATATTAGTTTCCCTGTTGGATAAATACTTTGCAAATATTTTCTCTCATTCACTAGGTTGTCAGTTCATTCTGTTGATTATTTCTTTTGCTGTGCAGAAGCTTTCTTATTTAATTAAGTTTGATTTGCCTGTTTCTGTTTTTGCTGCCTGAGCTTTTGAAGTCCTATTCATAAATTTTTTCCTTAGACCAATGTCCAGGAGAGTTTTCCATAGATTTGCTTTTAGTATTTTTATAGTTTCAGTCTTACCTTTAAATCTTTTAATTATTTAAGAGTTGATTTTTATATATAGTGAGAGATGAGGGTACAGTTTCATTGTTCTGTCTGAGGCAATCCAATTTTTCCAGCACCAATATGGTGCATTTCTGAGCTCTCACAAGAGGAAACATTTAACTTTGTCACACCAAATTGCAAAAATTGAACTCTAATGCATCTGTTCTCAATAGATGGTCTGTCAAGGTCTTCCAGATTACAGATGCAGTGGACCTTCATAGTATTAATGTTAGAAGAGGAAGAAGGAGAAGGAAGAGAAGGAGAAGGAGAGGAAAAAGGAAGAGGAAGAGAAGGAGGAGGAGGAGGAGGTGGGGGAGGAGGGAGAGGAAAAAGGAGGAGAAAAAAGGAGGATGAAAAGGAGGAGGAAAAAGGAGAGGAAGCGAGAAGGAAAGGACAAGAAAACGAGAAGGAAGAAGAGAAGAAGACAATGATCGAGCTTTCTTCTCCTTGTGAATAATTTACCCATGGAATTGAATAAAAACCAGGCTTGTCTTTACTTGTGTCTCAGAAGAAGTCAGAACAGTTCTTTCCATCCAACCTGCCTGCGTTTTTTTGAAGCTGATCAAAATATATTTTTAAAGCACCTACTAATTCAAGTACTGACCTAAACATGGGACTCATAAGAATGAGTTTCCACATACCCTAGTGGCTAAAAACATTGTCATTAGACTAAATAGACTTGGGGCTAAGCCCCATGCCACCATTTACTTTCTCTGTGTCCTGGGCAATTCCATTTACTTCTGTAAGTTTCATTGTCTGGGAAATAAAAATAATGATATTGTAATGGTCATTAGTTCTATTCACTAAACATTTCTGGTTCTCTCACCTTTTAGGCACATGGTTAATTATACTTCCTCCCCCTTTGAAGTTATATGTGGTCCTGTGACCTGCTTTACCAATGAATTATAAGTTGTAGAAGCTTTAAAACACCTAAGCGAGATTAGTCTCACTCTTTTCTCCTCTAGCACGCCTATCAGTGATATTTAAATTGGATGGTGGCTGTTCCATTAGCCTAGGCTCCTGATATGGTTTGGCTGTGTCCCCACCAAAATGTTATTTTGAATTGTAGTTCCCATAATCCCCATGTGTCATGGGAAGGACCAGGTGGAGATAAATGAATTATAAGATTGGTTTCACCCATCCTGTTCTCATGATAGTGAGTTAGTTCTCAGGAGATGTGATGATGTGATGGTTTTATAAGGGGCTTTCCCCTTCACTGGGCACTCATTTCTCTCTCCTGCCACCATGTGAAGAGGATGGGTTTGCTTCCCTTTCCGCCATGATTGTAAGTTTCCTGAGGTCTCTCCAGCTCTGTGGAACTGTGAGTCAAACCTCTTTCCTTCATAAATTACCCAGTCTCAGGCAGTTCTTTATAACAGCAGTGTAAGAATGGACTAATACAGTTCCTCAGTAGGTGTGATGGAAAGGGCCCATGACGGACATACAACATAAAGTAAGAAACGGTTGTCTTTTTTTTTTTTTTTTTTTGAGACAGAGTCTTACTCTGTCATCGAAGCTGGAGGACAGTGGCATGATCTCAGCTCACTGCAACCTCCACCTCCTGAGTTCTAGTGATTCTTGTGCCTCAGTCTCCTGAGTAACTGGTACTACAGGCGTGAACCACCATGCCCGTCTGATTTTTGCATTTTTAGTAGAGATGAGGTTTCACCATGTTGGCCAAGCTGGTCTTGAATTCCTGACCCCAGGTGATCCGCCCACCTCAGCCTCCCAAAGTGCTAGAATTACAGGCATGAACCACCGTGCTGGCCTGAAATGGTTGTCTTAAGTCACTGATGTGTTCATGTAGTGTGTGTGTGTGTGTGTGTGTGTGTGTGTGTGTGTGTGTGTTTTAATGATAATATTACTCATTTATTCCTTATATCACTCATATAAAGTAGTGGTATGGACTAACTTGTGTTTCCTCAAGATTTATATATTCAAGTCCTAACTCCTACCCCAAAATGTGACCATATTTGGAGATAAGACCTTTAATAAGGTAATACTAAAATGAGGTCAGTAGGGTATGTCCTAATACAATCTGACTGGTGCCTTGTAAGAAGAGGAGATTAGGACATACAGAGAAACACCAAGTATACATGTGCACAGAAGAAAATGCCTCTATATGGAGACACAGAGAGAAGGTAGCCATCTGCAAGCCAAGGGAAGAGGCCCTAGAAGAAACCAAACCTGCAGACTTTTTTTTTTACTTTTGGCCTCCAGAACTGTGAGAAAATGAATTTCCAATGTTTATGCCACCCAGTGTATGGCATTTTGTGATGGTAGCCTGATATGGTTCAGATCTTTTTCCCCTTCAAATATCATACTGAGGCCAGGCTCCGTGGTTCATGCCTGTAATCCCAGCACTTTGAGAGGCTGAGGGGGGGTGGATCACAAGGTCAGAAGTTCAAGACCAGCCTGGCCAAGATGGTGAAACCCTCATCTCTACTAAAAATATAAAAATTAACTGGGCATGGTGGCAGGCACCTGTAATCCCAGGTACTCAGGAGGCTGAGACAGGAGAATCACTTGAACCCACCGTGGGGGTACGGAGGTTGCAGTGAGCTGAGATCACACCATTATACTCCAGCCTGGGTGACAGAGTGAGACTCTATCTCAAAAAATAATAATAATACTAAAAACAAATATCATATTGAAATATGATCCTCAATGTTGGAGGTGGGGCATGGTGGGAGGTGTTTGGGTCATGGGGGGTGGATCCTCTATGAATGGCTTGGTGCTCTCCCCATGGCAATGAATGAGTTCTTGCTCTGTTAGCTCATGTGAGAGCTGATTGTTTAAAGAAGTCTGGTACCTCCTCCTCTCTTGTTTCCTCTCTCACCATGTGATATACTAGCTTCCTCTTTGCTTTCCACCATGACAGGATGCTTTCTGAGGCCTTGCCAGAAGCCAAGCAGATGCTGGTGCCATGCTTGTGCAGCCGGCAGAACCACTGTATTAGTCTATCTTCACACTGCTATGAAGAAATACACAAAAACAGGTAATTTACAAAGGAAAGGGATTTAATTGACTCACAGTTCTGCATTGCTGAGAAAGCCTCAGGAAACTTACAATCATGGCAGAAGGCAAAGGAGAAGTAGGCACCTTCTTCGCTGTGTGGCAGGGCAGAGTGAGTGTAAGCAGGGGAAATGTCTGACATCTATAAAACCATCAGATCTGGTGAGAACACACTATCAGGAGAAAAGCATAGAGGAACTACTCCCATGACCCAATTACCTTCACCTCGTCCTGCCCTTTATATGTGGGGAATGATTAAGATTACAGTTTGAGGTGAACTTTGGATAGAGACACAGAGCCAAACCATATCAACTCTCGAACCAAACAAACTTCCTTTCTTTATAAATTATCCAGCCTTGGGTCTTTCTTTATGGCAATGCAGAATGGACTAACACAGCCCTAGCAAATAAAGACAAGTAGGTACCACAGATATCCCATTTTACAGATGGAGAAACTAAGATTTAGTATTTTCCTGAGGTGTTACAATCAGAAAGTAGTGGAGGCAGGGTTAGAACTGAGCATCGAGTCTAAAATCCCTTATCTAGAATCCCACTATGAAAGATCTCTTTCTAATTACTTAATTTCTGACATCTCAACTAGGTTAAAAATTCCATGTACAAAGCAATCCTACCTGTTCTGCTCACTGCTGAACATGCACCTCCTTCAAAAGAATAAGCAAAATAAACACTTGTCGAATAAAAACATAAAGTATCAGACATATAAAATAAATAATACCAGAATGAAGTATTTTAAGGAGGATTTAATGAAAAGACAACCAGCAGAGGTATGGGCAGGTTTAAAGAGACCATCAAACTATGCTAAGTTACCTCGGAACTAGCAGCAGTAAAAAGCCATTACTATATCCAGACCTGGAAAAACAAAGAGAGAAAACAAAATTACCTGGGATTGATAATAAAAGAGCCGAGGAAGGATTGTTCCCTGCAAGAGAATGTCATTATGGAGGGCTTCAGCCAATGCCAGAAAGGTGCACCAAAGCAGGGAGGCAGTGGGGCAAGAAGAAAATGCCTGTCTTCTCCTACACTCCATTTTCCTTCCTGATTCTCACTAAGCAAACCCGATGGTAACCCAAAAGGCAAGAGTGAGTGATGCAGTTCACAGGAGTCAGTCTCTCAGAAATACCAAAGCCACAGAGAGCAAAGATTTAGGACGTGGAGAAACGGAGGATGGCTATGAAAAATAAGCAATGCCCTGGTGGTATTAAGCAAAGTATCATTGGTATCTTAATATTCATTTTCAAGAACAAAATGTAAACACATGGAAGACTTGATAAAGGAGTAGTAGTAAAATGTTTTAGTCTATTCATTCTTCAGACGACTCCAACAAATGGGATGCTAATTAACCTGAAAGAAGTAGAACACTATCCAGAATTTATAAAAATGGACACCTTGCAGTAAAGGACTATCATTCTAAGTTGCTAAGAGTTCAGAGCATTTTGTTCTTTCACATCCCCCTCTAATCTAAATATGCTCAGCAAGGAAACGATACAGCTCAAATGTTTTCTTCCTCCCCCAGCAGCCCAGCCCAACCAATTGCTCGGTTCAACCAATTAGCAATTTGCAGGGAGAAATGTGAACAAATTAATGCTGATGACTTGGGGCCACTAATTGGCTGCTGGGCTGTCAGAGTGGCAGCGCAGTTGCTAAATCAAATTGATGGCTAAAGGCTGTGAACTGTTCAGCCGTCTGCTCTTCTCATTTGGGGCTTTGAGGCCAAGGAAGAAGAGTGTTTGCTGTAGCATTCAGGTCAATCTGCCATGACTGGCTCATCATCCCCCACAGCTGTGTATGGTCAGGGTGTTTACTGGTAATTGCGGGGCTGGTTATGAGGCTGTGGCTCTGAAAAGGCAAGAGGTTGCCACTCTTGGAGAGATGCTCTCATCGTTTCTGACAGGCAGCAAGGCATCTGAGGTGAACTGTGAAGCTGACGCTGTATGAGAAGAGCAGTGTGAATCTTCAGAGGCCACATGTTGGAGGGCAGGTGCAGAGGCTAGAAGGAAAGTGGGAGGAACAGCTTAAGAAGTAGAAGAAGGGGCACCAGTAAAAGAAAAACTACAGGCTTCTCAGGCAGGACACCTGGGAGCAAATTAAGTCACCTTACCCACGTTGCCATGTCTCATGGGTCCCTTTCTTACCTGATAAATAAGAAGATTCATAAGAAGCACTGCTGGCCTTTACAGAGGAAGATATACTACATCACAATGAAATACGGAGTTTAATTTTCTTAAATTTAAACACACTCACAAGAATGTCAACATCAAAATCGTGTTGTTCCCCTATGAAGTAGTCCTATTATGAAGGAGTTACTTATTCCAGAGATGCTATTGTTTCTCAAATCAGGTCTGGATATCTTTTTAGAGAACTGTCAGAGAAACAAACACTTGCAACACATTTAACAAACAACTTTCCTAATGGTTGGCAACAGTGATTCTTCAGCAAGGATGCCTTTGCTCCAGGACTCACCACCCACTTGGCAATGCCTGGGACGTTTCTGTTCGTTACATCTCTGGGCTGGAAGGGGTAGGGGGATGCTATTGCTGTCTAGTGGTGGAGACCAGGGATGCTACTAAACATCAATGCACTGGACAACCCTCCAACAACAAGTAATTATCCAGTCCAAAATGTCAGTAGTGCCCAGGCTGAGAAACGCTGATTCACACTGATGTCCATCAGAGGGTAATTTGGGTGACTGTGGATTTATCCAAAGGTCAGTTGAAACTAAGTCTCATGATTGAGGTGGTTCACCAAGCTAAATAATACTGGACTGAAATGAAAGGGTGATTATAGAGTAATGCGACTGATTTTCTTGCTTGTCAATTTCTAACATGGAGTCCACAAAAAGGTTTCAAGCGATATTGGCATTCACGTATTAATTCCTCCATTCATTAAATATTTATTAAACATTTAATATGCACCAGGAACTTATTTGAAAAAATTCTTATGTTCAAGGTGTTCTTGGTCTAGAGGCATACAGGGTAATGGATCAGGGCTGTCTGTCAGGGCACACCCTTTCAACCCCTTCACTGCTCTGCTTCTCCAAAGGTTGCTTCCTATGAGGATTGCATGAATTAATACAGGTAAAATATTTGGAACAAACATGCTAAGCACTCAATAAATGTTAGATATGAGATATTATTACTAAAAATATAATAACCATAGATGGCTTCCTAAATGGATTTCTTTGAGGAATAAATATTCTCCAGGAGTATACACTTGGGCATCCCTGAAAATATACAGATATTTCCAACTGTGCTTTTTCTATGTTAGGCAGTAATTAACAATGTTCTCCACCAAAGGAAATATGATTACATCCTCACTGAAGATGGTTAGTTCAAGAAAAAAATAAATCAAGCATTTTGTAGATACTCATTAGCATTTCTGATCTGGAAGGCACTATTCAGGTTACTGTCATAGATACAAACTATTAATAATATAGTCAGGTATCTCTGTCCTCATTTGACTTTCAGTAATCTTGAGAGACAAACCATAAGATAATCAACCAGGAGAAATAAGCAAAACCAATAAATTGTGGAGATGTTCAAATGAGAAGAAGATCCTTCTAGGCTAAAAGGCTTTTGGAGGCATGGCAGTGAGAGAAAGAAGAGCAAAAGAGAGAAAGAGACTTTGGTCCTTCATTCTTCTCATCCATGGAGGTCTCAGCAAAATGTAAGGATATTAAATCAGATGATGTGCAAAGGATTGCCAGGAAAAATAAGGTTGGAATGGAGTCATGAGCAAGAAAGGAAAAGGAAGTATTTAACTGACTAGAAGCTAAGAACTTTGGTCTGACTGCTGATTCAGAGTTATCTCAGACTGGCTTGATAGAGCCAGGGAGGCCTGCAGTGGCTCAGTCAGGAAACTCAAAGCTGGATGCTCTAGAAGCCTCATTGCTATTTTCAGAATCCTGGCTTCTTTCCTAGGCTAGGAGCACCTTGATGATTCTTCCTGAGACTGGGCATAAATTGAATATTCATGAGTATCTGCTAGAATATCTATTTAGCATTAGGCAAAAGAAAAACTAGAAAATGGTGGTATGTAAATCATATCTCTGTACATCTAACTCTACTTGAAATGCACTAAGGAGGTTCATTATTTAAAAGAACTGTATAGTAAATCCTTATGAAAAGCAAGTAAGACCTCTGGGATTGTCCCAGCTCACCCATCTCCTCGCTGAGAAACTTGAAGTAAGTCATTTCAGTTCACTGAGACTTATTAGGACCCCATATCATAAATAAAGAGATTTTTTCTTCGACCTTTTCCAAGAGGTTCTGATAAGCCTCAGATGAGTTAATGTGTGTGATAGCACCTGATAGAGTGGAAAGCCACCTCAATTTCTTGAAGATAAGTAATTTGCATCTGACTGGTTGTCTTAGAATGGAACTGCTTTCTATTAAGTTGAATCATGTTTATAGGTTAAGAAAAATCTGAATTCTGGCAAAGTCAAGATTTAACCTAATTATTTCAGCCTTCTTAGTACATGAAATAATATCACTGAAGTCAACTTGGAGAAAGTGTGTAAGACCTAAGCACGATGAGTCATTCCCCTGGACTTGAAACACCAGGGAAATAATGCTGGAACAATTTGCTCTATAGAATTTTGGTACAACAAAATGTGCTAATGGCTGAGAAAATGTTTTTAAGTTAATACTATTACCTCATTGCTATAGATAGAAACAATGCTATTTTTTTTCCTATAGTATGAATTTGAGATGAAATTAAAAATCATGTGGTGAAGGTACATCTCAGTGAAAATTAAGGTTACTTAGGTAGAACCTCTTCCCACCCCAGTCCACTCATGCAGGATGCTCTAGTATGTGTTTTAGAAATCACAGTCACTCCAGTTGTAAAATAACCTTGTAGTAAATCTTCATGAAAAGCAAATGCAACTTTGGGGTTGTCCCAGCTTTATCATCTCCAGGTATGTGAGAATAGAAAGGAAACTCTACTTCCATGCTGCCATTTATCTACCAGAAACTACACAATAATAAAATTCCATGGCTGGCAGGACTTTTATCTAAATAAAACCCGTATGTTTATGCTTTCAGGTTTCCAGGAAGTAAGGAACTCACATAGTGATTATTCTTAGTGTTCTATTAAACCAGTTCCAGATTGTTTGGCTCCCAGCAGGAATTGCCTGATGAAAAGGGTAGGTCTAGGATGGCTCTAGCAGGCTAGCAAGCTAATTGCTTTGTAAGTGCTTTAACACAGTTTCAGGAGGCAGTGGAAACAAATGAACCATTAAAGGGAAAAGCAGGACTTTCACCTTCCCTCCCTCCTCATTGGCCGAGCTCTCTGCTCATAAGCTGCCTGGAGGCTGGGAGTCAGCAATTAAGTTACACATCCATCTCAAGGGAAGAAATCGTCCATTACCAGAAACAAAATAAATAAATAACCAAACCTACCCAAACTTCTCTCCATTTATTTCATGTCTTAGCATTTCCCAGGCAACAACTGTGCCCCAAACAGCATGCCTGATTCTCTTGACAGTGATACATTTTAATGTTTAGTCTTTGGTCTCAAATATCTGTGTTTGAATTTGTGTTTGATGGAAAAAAAGTCTATAAGCTAAAAATGCCAAATACCATGAGCTGAAATGAAGGATAAGATGCCAAGTAAAGTCAAAGCCCAGGCTGTCACGGAGATGGGGGACAATGATTAACCACCTTGAAGTGTGACGGTGAGAAAATCATAGCAATCCCTGAAAATAAAAGAGCCTTTTATATTCTACAAAAGCGTTGAGATCCATTTGCCTCTTTCATTCAATCAACCTTAAGAGTCACTTCTTATGTTACAGACATTTTCTAGGCGCTGAACTGCAATGATGATAAACACACTGAACAAGGTAAATATTTCCTGGGAGCCTAAATTCTAGATGGAAGTATACGAACACAGTAAAACAGCACTGACAAGTGCAGCGATGAAACTGAGCAGTCGCCATCACAAGCCGGTGAAACAGCTCAAGTGGGTAACTGGGATTTCTGTTTTGTAAGAAATTAACAAAATGTCCTGATTAAGCCAAGTTCTGATAGCCAGCAATCACCAAATCAAGGATTAGCTCCATGTCCAAACCTCTGTTCTCTACACCATACTGCCTTTTAGAAGCATCTTATTTTTATTACCTGCACATGGCTAGATGTTTCCACACACTGTTTACACACACATGGCTAGGTGTTTGCACACACTGAGATACTAGCCTTATGAAGACTCAGGACTGAAATTTACCAAACAATGAATAATGACTCTAAAGTCAGAGCCAACTTTAAATTCTGTCTTCTCCACTTACTGTTCTTGTAAACGTGCACCTCTCTAAGCTTTCATTTTCCTATCTGTTAATAGGGACAATAGTTCTCTATAGATTACAAGTTGTTGAAAATGTTGAAAAAAGATTTTATTGTGTTGTAGAATTGGTTGAGTAAATCAAATCCAGTAGAATAAAGAGCAGGATGGATATTCTATTAAGTGATTTCCTACTACCCATGCTCTGAGAGGCACTTAAACTTCCCTAAGAAACATTTCAGATGTAAAGAGCTTAATATCAGTTCTCGGTACGCTGGAATGTTGGTTATGTACTAAAGGTTTTCAAATTTGCCTCTCTTTTTTGACATTCTTAAGTTCAAATTATAAGAAAAATATTTGTATCTTTAAGAACTCAAGACTATTATAGTTGTTGTCTGAAGTTACAACTGAATAAAAAAGGACTGAGACTAACACTAAAATATCAATCATACTGATTATTTCTGAACTTGAAAAATTTTGATTTCATAAGACTTTTATAGACCTCCCAGTCAGATTAAAGATCAGGTCACCTATATCTAAGAGCACTGAGATAAATTGATCAAGCTTCCAGCAAAGTAGACAGCACACTTCCAAGGACATGTAAAGAAACGAAATTCCCTCTTTTTTTTTTTTTTTTTTTTCAGCTATCATGTACATCTAGTCAGCTGAGTTTCAAAAAGCAGCTTATGCATGGCTTAATGTTCCTTGTCAGGAACCAGTGATTTATTTTAGTGTCTACATTTTAGATTCTTTAATTAAATAGGGCTAATTATAAGCCTCAACTTATAAGTAAGTTTGGAAATTTTTCCAGCTTTATTGAGGTATTATTGACAATGCAAATTGTTTTGAAGGAAGG
The DNA here is from genome assembly GCA_036589455.1 of Ateles fusciceps. Lineage (NCBI taxonomy): Eukaryota > Metazoa > Chordata > Mammalia > Primates > Atelidae > Ateles > Ateles fusciceps. The sequence goes on along the minus strand of JAZHEH010000091.1, from coordinate 10,484,282 downwards.
TTAAGAAAGATAATTTACCTCACTTATCATAGGATCTGGCACATAATAGGCACTCAATAAATGTTAGATAGTATTACTATGAATCTCCAGAAATTGAGTTCATAAAAAATTTTTTAAAGTGAAGCTAAAATAAAAGTTGCATAGAAGCAGAAATCGGTATTGCTAATCGTTTTTAGAACCTTTTTCTCCCCCCCAGTGGCTGTGAAGTAGTGAAAGGGAATCTGCTTCTATTTACAATATTTTGTGTTTATAGTTTTCTTAAGAAAAAATTCACCTTCTCAACCTCATTTACAAATATTGAATAAATATTTAAGAAATAGTCATTGGTAATGGAGATTCGTTACTGGCTTGCTTGCAACTTCCACATATCCTGACCAGGTTTTTTATATAGAGCGTATTGCTAGAACATCCAGCATTTTATTTTACTCATTTTAACTATTGCTGACTTTCCCAGTTCCCCCAGTTCCTAAATATCTGGTATCTCTTCTGATTGTGTGGTCAGTGTTTACAGGATGCCTGTCATAGCAATTATTTCTGTACCTGTCTGGATTCCTAACTTCAAGGAATATCTGCTAGAGAAATGGAGACAAACCTTATGCATGTCTGTAACCTGCATAGGATGAACACTGGCACCCCCCACATTGCAGGGCTAAATGAATGCTGGACACATGAATAGCTTTCTCTCCAGCGAGTGAAGTGATGAAAAATTATGAGGAACCATAAAGTGCTCTTTAGATACCTTTACCATGCCTTTGCATTGATTCAAAGGGATTAAGACTTTTTTTTCTTCGTAAAGCCCATAGAATCTAGAGACTTCCTGTATTTTACTGTAATATTCCTAACTCATGAATACAAATGTAGGTTTCTGGATGGTGACACAATAACTGAATTGTGTAGAAAGTTGAATTCAGCAAGGCTCTTTCCCTGAACCATATTGAACAGGGACCTTGAATGGATTTCTCTGTTTCTGTGAGCATTAAGCCAAGAGAACATCTTCCATTAGAATCCAGTTTATTCTGCTGTTTGTGTGTATAGCTAAAAAGCAAGCTGAGCTATTAGCTGAATGTTTCTTTTTTTTTTTTTTTTTAGCTTGCTTCTTTTGTTCTGTTTTCCTGTCTGTTTATTGTATTTGTCTAATGCTAAATTTTATCAGCACGTTGGAAATGAGATTCCTACTACCAATATTACACGATGCAAATCAGCTTTGATTGAACTCTTGCAGACACACATTTGCCTAAATACAGTCATTTGCTATGAGCTTCTTTCTCAGGACACAAGAGAAGGGGGAACTGTGCATGTACTTGGTTAATCCCAACCTCAGTATCTTTCTGTTTTAACGGTGCAATTAATGACTGCTGTAGGAGCAGGATAGAGGTGGAGGGGAGTTCTATTTTCAGCAACTTCAAAACACACAGCAAAAATATTTGCTTCAGCTGTGTCCTTGGCACTGAGTCAGCCCACCTCTGAGCAGGCAAGGCTGCTCCAGCAGCACATTCCTCAAGGACTACAGAGTGCCATTGGGTTTAGTACCCTATTAGCAGTCAGTAGGGAAAATCTAGGTTTGCTTCTCAGCCTACACACTCCTTACCTTTAGAATCATGTTTTAATCAATTACATTTTACTTTAAACTTTGAAATTTTGCTGCTAATCAGGAGTGTGGCCTCAGAAGCTAAGGGGTTTACATCATGAGTGTTAGCCAGGAATTGATGTCCTGTACAGATACTATCAGTCCTATTAATAGCTACTAGCAACATAAATCTTAGCTAATGAATTGTCTAATCTGTATCCTTTTGCCACATAGTCTACTCTAAACTGGAGCCCTGACAGCCTTTTCTCTTTTCACTGGAGGGATGTCAGCCATGTAGAACTTTCCAACCCAGTAGGACCCCTCAGTCCCATTATACACAAAACTTGGCCACCACAGTCTAAAATGGTTTGGATTAATGGTCTTTTCTTTAAGAGTCAATAAACAAGTTCCTGGGTCCACACAAGCTTCTTATAGCAAAAGCTCAATGTTACCATTCGTCATTGCCACCCGAGAACCAGAAACTCCATTTGTTTTCTGTGCTGCTGACAATTTTAATTTATAGGCTTTAAAGACCTAATTATTTTCTGCGATGCAGGATTAAATCTGAACACTTTTACTGGACAGGTGAAAGAGGTAGTGGATATCTTGGAAGTCAGGCCCGCAAACTCTGTTTCAGGTGAGAGGAAGTAATGGGTAAAAAAAATTGCAAGTTCAGGCCAATATGTAAAGAAGGCAAAAAATAATGTTCTTATAAAACCAGTGCCCAGCAGAAGCATTTACTACTCATGTTCATTCCAGATTCCCTCAAATATTTCTGTCCACCCATCTCCTGGCTTTTTTATTTAGCATCCTATCTCCAAGTTCTACTCAGAGGACTGCCTGAGGACTGTTTGCCTTCCAGCCTGGAGAGCTAGAAGTGCCTGGATGTTTACTGTCTTACCTTCTCCCCTGGGCATTCCTCAGCCAATGACTAATCAGTACAGGAAAATTAAAACCCACTTCCCTTGCCTTGAAGAATTTAGAACAAACTCCAAAGTTCAATTTAACCCCCAGATACTCTCTGCAAGATGAGGCCAGCTCTTTGTCTGAAATCTGTTCCTCGCTTGGCTTTTTCCCTTTCCTTGTCGTTGTGTCACCAGTCTCTTACTGGATTTTCTGGGGAATGTCTCCTTAATAAATCACTTGACTATGAATCGTAGTCTCAGAATCTGCTTCTCAGCCACCTGCCTTAAAGCTTACACACAAAGCAGCTTTATTAAAAGGAAAGTACCCATATGACATTGAAAAAGAGGGGTGGAAGAAGATATTAGTGCCCAAAAAAGACACTTGACAATGACAAAATTCACAATCTGTGTCTGTGCTGGGTTAATCCCATTTTAAACCTCCACTTGGCCAGTTCTCTTTAGAAAGGGTTGGCTTGGTAGGCGAGAGTCTGCTAAAGAACCACACTTATCATTGCAGGTGCTAAATCACTTCACACCTGGGTGTAGCTTCAGCTGGTTGGCCATGACAACAATGCTCAACAAAATTATAGGCACTTGATTCCTATAACATCTAACATTGAGTGCAGGCACCACTCTGTGTGCTTGAAGGTTTCCATGAGCTTTCCTTACCTCCCACCTAGCCAACTTCAATTTCTACATTACTCAGCATGCATCCTCTATTCCCCAAAATATATTGACTCTTTATTGTCTCCAAGATGTTTCATCTTCATGCCAACTCAGTGCTTTGTTCATACTCTTTGTCTACCTAGAATGCACTCTCTACCAGTGACTAATCTACCATAAATTAATTTTGACCCCCAACACACACTTGCGACATACATATCTCCTTTTTTCTTGTTAAAGTCCCCTTCTTTGCCAATCTTTTACTTTTCTAAATGTGAGATTTTTCTTTCCTAGATGATGTATGAATTCTTGATATTTAATTGGAAAACATTACTTCAGTTTTTTCTGATTTCAGATGAGTTCAGTTTCACTAGGTAACTTATAAGAGACCAAGAAATGAACTCAAATAATATCAGATATATATGTAATTTAAATTTTCCCCGCCTCTTAAACTGCATAAAATGAAAGGCTGGCTAAATCCCTTTGTATATCACTTGAACTTAAACCAGAAGGGCATAAGGGAAACTTGTCAGAAGCCTTGATAAAGAGGTTATATTTACCTGGAAATTAACTGAACGCACAGCCAATTTTTGTTCTTGTAAAGAAAGACCACCCACTTCTTCCAATCTACTTGACTGAAGTATGGAATAACATAGGTGTCTCTTTGGCAGAAAAGTTAACAATATAGAGAAAACTCTATTCGCAGATAAATTAAATAAGTTGTCTTTGACAAACCGGAAAATAAACGAGTCCACCCCATGTTTATATATCTCTAGGCAGGTAGAAAAATAAGTGATCTCTTGCCCTCTTTTTGTATGTTTGTTTCTGAGACCTCTGTCCACTGAGCTATAGTTGACTTCATCCAAGGAATGTAGGCTGGGTAATTGTTTGTTATTAGCATGTTAAATCTCTTCTTGGGACCTAACTCTGTTCATGTTACTTTATATGAGACATATTATTTAAACTTTGTTACAATGTTGCTGTTATTTTGCAACATGACTAATTTTCTAAGTGGAATCTAGTTCAGTAGGAGTGTATCTCAAGGAAATTCGTAGAATTTGTCATCAAACCCATTTTTTCTCTCCTTTCTCAATGATAAAAATTGTTTCTAATTTTGGCAGTGCACTGAGATGCTGTGAAGTCTTTATCTTGTTTGGGTTGGATAACTTCACCATATCTCCAATTTTTCTGTCTGGAAAATGGAGAAAATCAAATCTTATCATTTCTTTTTCTTCTTGATTCTGTTGAGAGAGACCAGCCTTTAAAAGTTTCATTTTAAGCAATAAAATATTGCCATAACTTAAAGATAATAAAGAACATTGAGGAATTACTGTGGTGCTCTGACAGTCTTGGGTGACAGCTACTATTTAAATACTAATTTCTTCTCCTCGATTTTCTGTATCTTTATATTGTTGTGGCGAAATATATTTCTCATGTAGGAGATTGGAGTATATGCTCTTCCTTTATATATGTGAGAAGAAGCAATTAAGAATTTTATATGACTTTACAAAGACTATCATTCTGAAAAAAACATATAGATATGGTGTGAGCTCATCACATCATTTTAAATGATGGCAACTATCTCTCAGCAACTGCTTTTGGGGAGGACAAGCAATATTTTAAGCTGTTCAGTGTGCTCTTTGCTGAAATGAATAGATGACTACAGTGATTATAGCAGCTAGGTTATGATCACAGAATAAGCTACTTACACATTGCATCTGTTGAGGAGATATAAGGATGTTTAAAAACAACACTTCCAGCTTCAAAATTTTAAAACAAGCTAATAATTATTGATGGCCTATTATGTGCCAGATTTTAGGATTTATTTTACTTGATCCCCCGCAACAACCTTATAAAGTAACTATGGTAATTATCCTCATGTTACATAACAGAAAATGAGGTCCAGAAAAGTAAAGTTATTCCTTGTCTAAAATCATACTGCCAGCAAGAGGCTGAGTGAGAACCCAAACCAGACAGTATGACATAACAGAGTTCTCACTCCTAACCGTTATACAACATAGCTTCTCACAGGCAGCCACATTTCACCTTTATCCTCAAAGTGTGTGGAGTCAGGTGTTCTACATATGGGCTTGTATTATACAAGACATTTTCCTAGCACTTTGGGATGCCAAGGTCAGAAGATCCTTTAAAACCAAGAGGTTGAGGCCAGCCTGGGCATGGTGGGCCATGTAAAAGCTGGGCATGGTGGGCCCCCCTCCCTCTAGTCCCAGCTTCTTCGGAGACTGTGGTGGAAGAATCACTTGAGTTCGAGGCTGTGGTGAGCTACGATTACAACAGTAAACCTGGGCAACACAGCAAGACCCTACCCCTTAAAATAATTTTTTTTAATCCTGGAACTTATACATTTCTTTAGGAGAGGACAAACTAATAATAACCAGAGTAAACAGAAAAAATCTGTTGTCTGGAATATTAGGGAATGGGTTTGTAAGATTAACCAACCCAGTAATGAGAATAAATCAGGATGTACGGAGAATGAGAGAAAGACCAGCACACAAATATCTCATTACCAGTTACTCATGTAAAATAAAGTAAGTCAGCCTGAGTTAAACTATTCAAAACATCATAATCCAACAGAGGAATGGAACAGGTGACTATGGGGTAAGGTCCTCACTCTTGCCTTCATAAGTGCAATAATTACATCTGAGAAACTTCCAAACTTCTCATTTCTGTCACGTTCCTTTTTCATAATTATTAAATATAAGGATAGCAGATATACTGTTTTCAACCAAACCCTAGAAGATACTAATAAAAATCATCAAGGAGGGTCACTTATTTATCATTTACCCTTTGTACAGGGAAGGAAAACTTTTGCATAAAATGAATGTTCCAGTTGGGTAGGTTCTAGACTTAAGTTAGTCACCTTGCATTTGGAATCAGCCAAAAGATGTATGGACATTGCTGCTTTGAAACACGAAAAAGGCACTTTGATAGTTGAAGAACAGACATGCCTTGAGGTAAGGGAGAGAGAGAACTACATAACTTCTAGCCATTTTGAGCATGTCATGATTTTGTTCCACTTTTCAGTACAGGGTGGCCATGCAGAAGGAGAGGAATGTACAAAGTAAAGGATATTTGGCTGAACATGACGATGGCAGGCTAAATAATACCCCCAAAATATACCCATGTCTTCCTCTCTGGGAGCTGTGAATATTACCTTATATGGAAAAGGGGTCTTTGCAGTTATGATTAAGAATCTTGAAATGGGGGAGAGTATCCTGGGTTATCCATGTGGGACCAGGATCTTCACAATAGTCCTTATAAGAGAAATGCAGAAGGAGTCAGGTCACTCCAGATGACGGAGTCAGAGCATATGATGAAGGAAGCAGAAATTAAAGTGATGCACTTTGAAGACTAAGAGAAAAGCTACAAGCCAAGGAACATTTTCAGGTGGCTACTAGACACCACAAAATACAAGAAAATAGATTCTCCCCTCAGACCTTCTAGAAGAAACTACTTCTGAGACATCTTGATTTTTTGACACCTTGATTTTAGCCCAGTGAAACTGATTTTGGACTTCTCGAACTCCAACATAGTAAGAAAATTAATTTGTGTTGTTCTAATTCATGAAATTTGTTACAGCAGAAATGGGAAACTAATACAATGTTCAAGGCACTTACTAGTCTTGTCAGACCCTTTGCCTCTCTTGGCCAGGTTTTCTAGCTCCTTAATTTAAGCCCTTACAAAATTAGAAACTTCTGTTTCTAGATCACAGTGATCTCCTCCCTGTCCAGTACTTCCCAGTATTCTAGACCTCCTTAAAGCTGGTCCCTAGTTCGGCATCATCACTCAAGAACTTACTAGAAAAGCAAATTCTCATGGCCAGGCGCGGTGGCTCACGCCTGTAATACCAGCACTTTGGGAGGCCAAGGTGGGCGAATCACAAGGTCGGAAGTTCAGGACCAGCCTGGCCAACACGGTGAAACCCCATCTCTACTAAAAATACAAAAAATCAGCTGGCCATAGTGGTGGGCACCTGTAATCCCAGTTACTCAGGAGATTGAGGCAGGAGAATAGCTTGAACCTGGGAGTCGGAGGTTGCAGTGAGCTGAGATTGGCTACTGCACTCCAGCCTAGACGACAACCAACAACATACAACAACAACAAAAACACCCAAGTGCTCTGGGGATAGGGGTGGGGCAGCAAGAGCTGTTTAAGCCAGTCTTCCAGGTGATTTTGAAGGATGATTTTGAAAGCATGAGCACACCCATATCGAGACACTCTCCATCCACCTTCCCTTTAACCTCTTACCTCCTTCCCTCCACAGGATGGTCACCTGGTCTTCTATCTTTCTCCCCTCTTCATCCTTCCCTCATTATTCATTCTTTCTTGATGACTTTGCCCAGCTAATTTGAGAACTTAGATGGACTGGAAGTCTAATTACTTTTTGTAAATGTGCCGGACTACAGCCTGTCTTTTTGTAGAGTGCTGGTGCAGAAAAGGAGGACAGATGGGTTACCAGAATTTCTAGAATAAGTAGTTTACTCTGGATGATGGAGTGCTTATTTATTCCAGGTGGTTTAATCAACTCCCTCCCTCACCTATCTTTTTTCCTTCCCCAAGGTGGCATATGAAGTTCTGGATTATGTGCTTTCTGAGACCTCATCATCCACACTTAGACTCTTCTCCAAGAAGATCACACATTTTGCTTCGAAACATAATTGTAAAGTTTTCTTTCAGAGGACAAAGATCCTATGTGTGTGAACACATGGATAATGAGAGGAGGGTATGTCCAACTAGCTTAGTTGTTTTAAAAGCAGTTTACAGTTACCCTGAGGATTGCCCAAAGCAACTCTTGTCCTTTGTGTTAGCTGACAAAGTTTGAGCATCTCACCAGGTGTCTGTGAATTTCCCCTGCTTTATTTGACCTTTGTATTATACCTTGAATCTGACTTAAACTGCTCTGTATCTTCCAATATTTACTCAAAATAAATGATCTTCTGCCAGCTACTTTTCTTGATTTGCAGCACTACTATAGTGTCATTATTTTTTACATGTATTTTCTGTTACCTTAATGTCTTCTCTCATCATTCACCATTGAATACTATTCACTAGATTTTTATTTTGAGAGCCCATCCTGCAATCTTTCTAAGAAATGAGGTCTGTGTGCTCTCCTTTGGTGATTATTCTGGCTTCAGCTATTCTCCTTTTATTGAGAAACCCCAATTTAAATCCATAATGCTGCCAAGTCTTCCCTGACCTTTACATCTATTCGTCCAGGTTTTGCTCAGCATCCGTGCTTGTACCCACATTTTTGCACATATTGGAAAAATCCACTGTATCTTCCTTTCTTCCTGACCACAAGGGTGAGTGGAAGAGAAAGGATCATCACTAAAACCTGGACGTTTTTCTTCTCTCTCACTAATTTTCTTCTTTCTGTATGCTCTCTCAATCACCAAAGCATAGTGCTAGTTTTTCTTCCTGATGTTTTTCTGTTCCTGTATTATTCCTTCAGCTTTGACCTCCATTACTTTTTGCCTGAAATATTATGTACTTGACTACTAAGACATCTTATCTCTAGTTTTGGTATTCATCTTCCTAATGTAAAGCTCTAACCATTCTCTAACTTAAATCTTTAAATTCTCTTATCATTCACAGGCTTTGGATGAACACTGTTTGGTCCAACTTACGCTTCATAATCTAATCACAATTTAGATGATCTGAAATGTAATTTTTAATTAAAATATAACTGTTTTCCCCCATTACCTTTGGTGTGCCCTATGTGACAATTTCCTATACACTCCTTCCCTGTTCCACCTGGAGCAATCTACATTCTTCTGTAAAATCTCCTTATTACTCCTTATCTTTCATTCTGTATTTTTTTCAACTCACTAGATTGAAGCTATTTGTCTTTCCTATAATTATAATGTTTCTATATATTTCTTATCTTATTCTGCCATGTATAATAAGTTTACCTGTCTTAGAAAATACGTTTCTTTAGACAGGGACTAGGTCTTACCATTTTTTAAAACCCCCAGTGAATTGCACATTTGTAAGAACACAAATTTGAACTGAATTAATTGAATCAACAGTTGCCTTTAGGCCAGGGTGACTGGAGAGGTATAGTTTAGTAGTTAATATGCGCTTCCTTTTCACAGGTCATAAAAACACAGGAGTTGAAAAGTGTCTGTTCATATCCTTTGCCCACTTTTGAATGGGTTTGTTTGTTTTTTTCTTGTAAATCTGTTTTAGCTCTTTGTAGATTTTGAATATAAGTCCTTTGTCAGATGGCTAGATTGCAAAAATTTTTTCCCATTCTGTTGGTTGCGGGTTCACTCTAATGATTGTTTCTTTTGCTGTGCAGAAGCTCTGGAGTTTAATTAGATCCCATTTGTCTATTTTGGCTTTTGTTGACAATGTTTTTGGTGTTTTAGTCATGAAGTCCTTGCCTATACCTATGTCCTGTATGGTTTGGAGGGCAAAAAACATATGAAAAAATGCTCATCATCACTGGTCATTAGAGAAATGCAAATCAAAACTACATTGAGATACCATCTCACACCAGTTAGAATGGCGATCATTAAAAAATCTGGAGACAACAGATGCTGGAGAGGATGTGGAGAAATAGGAACACTTTTACACTGTTGGTCAGAGTGTAAATTAGTTCAACCATTGTGGAAGACAGTGTGGCAATTCCTCAAGGACCTAGAAATAGAAATTCCATTTGACCCAGCAATCCCATTACTGGGTATATATTCAAAGGATTATAAATTGTTCTGTTATAAGGACACACGCACACGAATGTTCATTGCAGCACAGTTAACAATAGCAAAGACTTGGAACCAACCCAAATGCCCATTGATGATAGACTGGACAGGGAAAATGTGGCACACATACACCATGAAATACTATGCAGCCATAAAAAACAATGAGTTCGTGTCCTTTGTAGGGACATGGATGAACCTGGAAACCATCATTCTTAGCAAACTGACACAAGAACAGAAAATCAAACACCGCATGTTCTCACTCATAGGTGGGTGTTGAACAATGAGAACACATGGACACAGGGAGGGGAGCATCACACACTGAGGTCTGTGTCAGGGGGACTAGGGGAGGGACAGTCGGGGGGTGGGCAGTTGGGGAGGGATAACATGGGGAGAAATGCCAGATATAGGTGATGGGGATAGAGGCAACAAACCACATTGCCATGTATGTACCTATGCAACAATCCTGCATGTTCTTTACATGTACCCCAGAAACTAAAATGCAATATAAAATATATATACATATATTTTAAAAAAAACATAGGAGTTAACACATGACCAAAACAGCAACAAGGAAATTAGAATGATAAGATAAAAATAGATCCCTGTGAATAGTATAACACATGTGAAAAAGAGGGTGAACTGCTACTCCAAAAGTGAGCTTATGTCTTTTTCCTCTGCAAATTATCCTACGTACACATTTCAGATTATGTTAGCTCAGCATTAGAATTTGCAGGTTTAAGTTTCAGATAATTTGACTGGACCTGCACCATATCTAAGTCCCTGAAAATACAACAGTTATTAGAGTAGGGTTATTGTGCTCTTATTAGAAAATACCCATTTATATTAGTATAAGTAACATAGATTATCATCCTAAATCCTGGTAGACACTTAACGATTTGAGAGGTCTAATTTAATGCTCTCCAAATTAGCCTCCAAATTTCATTATCAACATTTACATATGTTTCTAACAGGCATGGGGCTCATTGTTTTTAGAGGTATTAGCTTACATAGTTCTCAAAACAATTTAACTTCATTGATGAGGAAACTGAGACTAATAGAAGTCTGAATATTGCCCAAGGTAGCAAAGCTCATGAGTTACACAACCAGGATTCAAAGAGATGTTTTTCTGCTGCAGAACCTATAACCCATAAAGCTGTGCCTAAATCACTAGAATTCCTGTTCTCTTTTGATGTTCCCTTGCAAATTAGGAACTACTCAGGTGACACATAAGCCTTCAACCGCATAAGAAAGTTAAAAGCACAGTAAAAACCTCTATTGATTGATTAGAAGAATCAATGTGTCAAATAGATGCAGATCCTTGTATTCTATGTAATACTGAACTCTATGTTTTCTCTCATCATTAGAACATTTTCAAATAGCTAATGCAAAAAAAAAAAAAACCAACATATATTGTGCAATTCTGTGTTAGATTTTTGCTTTTGTTTCTGCTCTTCAAAAGGAGACCCAAGGGGCTCTTGAAATGTCTACACCTGCAGCCTGAAGAAAGTGACTCAGCTGAGATGAGTTCCTCTGAGAGATTATGCTCACCCATCTGTTTTCATAAAAGTTTAATGCCAGATAGCAAACTCATATATTGTTTTGTTTTAACTTAATTTTTATTTAATCTGTTGTCAGTAACCAGATTTCAGCAATCTGGCAGCAGGTGCATAGTAACAAACGCACAATGTGTTCTCTCCATGCTTCCCCAAGGAACGGTTCACAGATGCACTGACTCTATTACACATGGCAATAATTTGGACGCTTGCTGGGAGGCAGCCATTGACCCTGGAGGTTTATATCTTCCCTTTTTAATCAGTACATCTCTCATTACTCAACCAACGCCAAGCACCGTGGCTTTTCTTCTCCCTTTGCCTTCTAAAATCTAGACCCAAGAGAACTGCCCTCATATCACCACCTCACTCACCCCCTAGACAACAGCAAGCAAGTCATTTGCTCTAGTCCTGCAGCGGAAGCTTCCCCTGCTGAGTCTCAAGTTTATGTCCAGCAGCAGTAGCCTCAGGCATTATTTTAATAACCCTTATTGTGTAGACAAGGAGACACTTTTATTCAGTTTTTATTATATGCTGTTACACTTCTGAGGAAGTTTCCCTCAACTTCCAGATATCACACTGTTTCCCTTCCAGTCAGCCACAGCACATGTTAGTGATGATTTCTCAACCTTATTTTTTATCTGTGGACCAAGAATAGTAGAATAGCTATAAATTCCAGGCCCTCCAAATAAGAGGGAGGCCCTGACCCTTGGTGAATAACTAAATAATCAGCTTTCTAGCAGTAAAAGTTGTGTCTCCTTTCAAGTAACTCCTTGTCAAAGAAGTTCCCATCACAAAAGAAAAAAAAAGAGAGACAGAAAAAGAGAAAACAAAGAAGTTCCCATCAGGAAAGGTGATGGATACGGTTGAATGAAACTTCTGTGTATGGTTTTGATGGCCTTGTCACTGAAAGTGATGAGTCCTTGCAACTAATATTTAGTAACTATCCAGTATCATTTCATTCATTTTCATCAAGATGTAGAGATGAGATGCTCAAATTAAGACCAGCATTAACATATGGATAGAGTTTACATGATCTCAGCTGGAGAGATTACAGCAAAGGTTTCAACCTAAGGGAACTTGGGAAAACACACACACACACGAGTAGAACTCCACCAGTACTGATACTTCCTAATACTAAGAAAGACAGAGGCAAATAAATAAAGCAACTCAATGTTTTAGTGCCATGATTCTCAAACTTTAGTGTGCACCAGAATAACCTGATGGGTTTGGTGAAACACAGATTGCTGGGCCCAGCCCCTAGAGTTTCTGATTTAGCCTGTTTGAAGCAGAGTCCCATATTTTCTAAGAGGTTCCGGGTGATGCCCACAATACTGGCCTGGGGCCCACACTGTTCCGGTGGTTCTCAAGTCCAGTTGCACATGAGAATCACCTCGGGAGCATTTAAAAAGCACAGATTATTTGGCCTCATCCTAGGCCAATTAAATTATAATCCCTATGGCTGGTTCTCGGCATTATTGTTTTCAAGAGCTCCTTGGGCAATTCTAACGTCTAGCAAGCTTTGAGGACTACTTTGATATAATTGCAAAAGACAAACTTTCTGCTGAACTTGTTCTCACTTTGTGCCTTACATTTCCAGGAAGAGTCTCTGATACTTCCTTCAACCTTAGATCATAGTTCTTCCAGAACATGCTGTACTCGATATCTTCAACTTCTCAGATCTAGGCAAGACATTTATTGAATATAAAACTCCATTTTGTGCTATGGGAATGTAGAAAGATGGAAATTTCCCTCAGGAAGAGGAAATGTCTCCTACATTCCCACACCTCTCCCTTTCCTCCCCCTCTTTCCATCTTTACATGGGAGAAACTTACTTTTTTTTTTATTTTTATTTTTTAGCTTAGTGCTGAATCTGACAGAGAGCAGGGAAGGAGACTGAGGCTCCTGTTGTGTGATACACAGAGTCTGATACCCCCCATAGAGCACATTCATTCCCTTCCAGGAGCAAAGGGTGTCAGATAATTGTTTTATACTGGAGAGGCACCCTGAGTCAGAAATTTAGCTGAATTAATTGGCAACTCTGAAAATAATGGCTTGTTGTGGCGCTGGGACTCAGCTGGAGAGAGCACATCACAACAGACTAATTAACCATCCCCCCAGCCCTCACTGTTCTCTGGCTTTTCCCTACAAAGCTTCTTATTGCTTCTCATCTCCCCCACTCAGTGGGTCTGGGATGGAAGTAGACAGTCAGCACTAAAGGTAGTTTGAACAATGCTCTTTACATACTTTCAACCGAGATGAGAAATGCCCTGAGCCTGGGCCTGTGAATAGTCAACCAAATGAGCAAATAAGTCATGTAGTCCGAAAGACTGGAGAGATGCTCTGTTTTCTCTAAAAGCCTAGGAGTTAGAGGTTAGAAGACCGCAGCTTCTGGGGAAAGGTGTTTTCCTAACTCCCTGGCTCATTAGGAAAGATTTATCTGGGTTGAACTAAACATGCCCCGAATTTATTTTGGGTACCTGAAAGACTGGAGTTTTTCTGAGTCTGAATGTGTCAGCATCTGAAATGTTGACACAATTTTCTTCTTTACCTTAGAAAGGAACAGGAGAGTAGGACAGCATGAAGTGAGTCTGGTTACAAAAGTTTTATTTTTCTTTCCAGCCAATTTGGACTTTTGTCTAAATCAAGGTTTCTCAGCATGATCATTCCTGACCTTTTGAACTGATAATTCTTTGTTGTGGGGGGCTGCCCTGTGCATTACAGGATGTTTAGCATCCCGATCTCTACTAACTAGATGCCCCGTAGCAGACCACACCCCCACCCACCCAGTGCTGACAGCCAAAAATGTCTCCTGTGGAGAGAGGGAGGGGGAAATTGCCACTTTGGTGAACCGCTGGTCTTAAATACGTCATCCATTTCTTTTGACAAGCTTCATATGGGTTCAGATAGTCTGGCACCTGCAGAGGATTTTAAGCTTTAAAAGTGCTTTTTTTGTGCACATTTGCTAATTTGATCCTTACAAGTGATATACAAGGTTGAAAGAAGAGCAGATAATTCTGGAAACCAGAAGAAATGGAGGATCTTGCTTGAGGCCATACCTGAAATTTGTGAAAGACCTGGGATAACAGCCTAGGTCTCTAGATTTCCAGCTCTGCACTGTGTCATTGCCACCATTCTAAGTGGGCCATGAGCCTGTCACTGTGGTGTCATATTTAGACTGAGAATCGTGACTGTCTTGAGACCTTCCTTATTGCAATATCTTCATACATTCCCATGAGCTTACATACCGACTAGAATCTACAGTGGGTAGAAAGTGTTTATCTAGCTATGGTTAAGGCCCATCCATCGTTACACTTTGTAGTTTGGAAAGGAAAATGTAGACTAAGCGGAAGTGATGATAATATTCTTCTGTCTTGGGGTCTTTGTCAACTATAAAGTCCTTTTCTAAAATATCATTTGCAAAGTCTCAAGAGTCAAAAAACATGTTCATATACCTTACATCTCTGAGCCCTAGTCTTCTCACCCTGCATGTATTGTTGAAGATTAAGCATGACTAACACTTGTCTCAGAGCCTGGATGTCTAGTTATACATACTTGGTTTGTCAGCAATGCCTAAGGCTATAAAAGTTGAGTTACCTAAGGTCACTAAAGTCAGGGAAGTGGCATAACCAAGATACAGCCTTGGTTCCTCTCTGCTCAGACTTTTCCATGCTATTATTTTAATGAATTAATATGTAACTTAAATCAGCTCTCCTCTTTTTCCTAGAGGAAGATGGTAGAAGAGAAAGGAATAGGCCAACCCAGTTAAACAGATTGCTTATAGCATTCAACAAACAAATATTGGGTATATTCTCTGGGCAAGGCATTGTGCAGTGCTGCCTCTCTTGAATTCTCCTTTGTAAACCACTTCAAGGCTGCATTCAGTATTAAAGATGCACTGAGAAGGTGTCAGTTATGTGTTTGTTCATGATCTGTTGCTTATAAACCTCTTTGTATTTCTGTATTTCATTATTATTCTATTTGCAAGTCTTATTCTATTAACTGTTCACAGATTTGTGTGTGTCATCACATTTAACCATAGCTCTCCATTTTCATAATGTTTTCAAATAGTCCATTCTAACTTTTAGTCAATTTACAGAGGTTTGTACAAAGAGTTGAACTTTCATCTAACTTCAATGAAATAGCTTTTGGCTTTATTATCATTGGCTACTTCTCCATTGAAAGAGAGACACTAAGTAATAGTGTTAATGAACGATGTTTTCTTGTTGTAGTTGTTCAAAGGAAGACCTAATATGGAAGAATTGTTTATTTCCATTGGGCATCGCTTTCTTAGATTAAGAGGAAAAAAAAAAAAAAACAAAAAAACACAACTCACAGCTCTTTTACTTTCCAGCTATCATAGGAAGGGCTCCTTTAACTTATACAGTATTGATTGGAAGTGAATTGGATGGTGACAGGAGAGGAACAGGACTTACTAAGGAGGTGGTGTTAATTTATGAAGAGATTGAGATGGATAGGCCAACTGCCAGCCCCAAGTCTGACTTACATGCCCCAGCTACCTGGGACCAGACAGGCCAAAGCAGACTTCTTTTCTCTCTCATATTCCTTTTTGATCGAAGCTGGCTGTTCTGGACTATGATTCGTTACTCGTCCTGTGCATTCTTCTCCCAATCACTCATCCTGAGTAGAAAATATCAATCAACAAACCACAAAAAGTCACATGACTTTAAAAATTAATTTCAGACTTTAAAATCATCTGTTGAACTTTATTTTTAAAGGCTACAGTTCTCTACAAAGAGCCTTGGCAGGGGTAAAATATTTTCTTTTTGAAGAGCCTTTTTAAAAAAAATTCAAGTGAAAATATTGGCAGCCGTCTCCCAGTTCTTCAGCAAATATAATTTCATTCCTCAGAATTAACTAAAAACTAGAAATGAAGAAAAGGCATATTTACCTTCTTCCTTTGATGTAATAGACCAACAAGTTTTCACTTTGAGAAATGTCAAAATGTTCTAATGCCTCATTGCATATTTTAATTTACAAATCTCTTGTTTTCTTTTTTCCTCCTCTATTCTTTAGAAATACTGCAAGCTTTGAGTTCTGTGTTTAACTACTTAGCCCCCAATCTTTTTCTTTGCTTTTTATTTTTGTTTCTTGTTTTTCTTCACCGATGCTTTTTACCATGTATTGTTGGGAAAATGAGCAAAGCTTTTGTTGTTTGTGTCAGCCCCATGTTAAGCTTTAATTTATGGAGTGACTTTGAGATTTGGAACAGGGTAATTGGTGGAGTAGTGAACACTGTGGGAAATGTTTTACATGAATAAAAAGGGGAAAATTAGTTAACCAATATTTATTTACCAGCTGCTGTGTTCGGAACCCTTTGTTCAGCAGCTCTGTAGATAAGAAGGTGGTGAAAGAAACTAGAAGTGCTGAGAAGTTTACTCGACAGGTGGGGGACCTATGGCCAGGAAAGTATTAAAATAATTTACAAAGGCACATAACAAAGGGAAAAGTTACCTAAGACAAGACAGAACAAAATTCATTAAGCAAAATAAAATAGCAGAATGATTATCAGCTCATTCCAATACACTTGTGTTTAAAACACAGTTTCATCATCTAATGGCTACATGTATTTTAGAAATTTACATACTGTATGCTCTTCCAATGTCATTACTCAGAAGTAAAATAGGCATGATATTCTTTAGATAACAGGGTCTGGGTAGTATGTGTGAAGCACCTTGCACAATATCTGGCACATAGGTAGGCACTGAAAATGTAATAATTTGTGGAGATGATGGTGGGGATTGTAATTAACTGTGATTACTATTGCTGTTGCTACTGCTAGCACTATCACTACTTTCATCACTACAGTTATTGCTTTGTTCTTCCAATCATAACCCAAACACTTGGAAGGAACTATTAAAACTTCCTGGCTTCAAGTGATCCTCCTGCCTCAGCCTTGCAAAGTACTAGGATTACAGACATGAGCCACCGCACCCAGACTAAATATCATTTCTTTATCTATTCCTAAAACTGTAGTAGGATTTACCTATAAAACCATTGATCTTGGTAGTCTTTTGATAACACTTGTATAATTTTCCACTATTACTCTATTTGTCTATTTTATTTTTTTCTCTGGTTAGATACAGAAAATTTTATTTGCTAAGGAAAGTATTTATTTCATATGGATTTCAATTCTATTTTCACAAACTTGAGCTAAGTAAGATGTTTTAGCTTAATAACATTTTTTGTACCAATAGTTATTTCCTTGGTCCCATTTATTTTATAAGTGTGATTTCTTCCTCTTTTGATTTTATTTCAATAAATAATCAATTTTTTATTTTGTTTCAGTTTTCAAATGACAAGCAAAGAGATTTACTTACTATGTTACCTAATTTTTTCCAACTATTTTTCATTATATCTTTATTAATAGATTCTTCTCTTTCCATAGGTTTTTATTGTTGGTCACTTTTAACTTGTTGATATAAATGCTTAATTTTTACTTTTTATTATTTGAAAATTACTTACATTTTACATTTCTTTAGCTGTATCTCATGTGTTGAAATACAAACCTTCAAAATTTTACTTTTTATAAATCCTGTGATTTTCTTTTTTATTCTCTTTGCATTTTTTTCTAGCTTGTATAGATTTATTAATTTTTACTAAAGAGTATCACCTGTACCTTTTCTGTTTTTTTAGAATTCATTAAAATTTTCTTCATTATTATAAGCTCAATTTTGTTAGTGTTCCAGGATTCTTGAAATGTAGTGTATTTTCCCTTTTTGTGAAATATATCAGAACACATTAGTTCAGTTTTTTTAAACATCTCAATTTTTACTTTTGCAGGCTACATGGTTTCTCATTAGTTATGATTTGACATTATTTTTAATGTGAGGTCTATATCCTGTAAGTAGTATTCATAGCTAAATAAAGGCTTTTTAAGCAACATAATAAGTATTACAATACAAGGAAATAGTATGATTTTTATTTTTAGAGTATCAAAGATCAGTCAATAAAAATTCTCACTTGTTTGTCTCCTATAGTGAGTTATGTTATATTTAAAGAAAATATGGAAGACCAGTGGATTCAGTTATTTCTAGTGTTTGCTCTGGTGAGAGTAAGAAGACTAGTTAAATACACACACACAAATATTTACATATACATACAACTATCATATCTCCTGGATTTGCTCACATTTGTATAAAGGACCCTTTACAAACTAGTAAACACTGTTATTACTTACAAGGCTGGTTTACATGCTGTTACAAGTCAGAATAAGTAAACATATAAAAGTTCTTTTCTATTTTGTTATATATACAAAGTAAAATGGCATGTACATTTTTAGACTCACTATGTATACCCTTTGCAAGATATACTCACTTTATCTGTGAATGAGTTCACAGGTGGTTGCGTATTTCAAGTACACTTGAAGAACCAACACACATAACTTAGTTGTGAGTTGGAGAGTGGAAGTGGGGGAGAACAAGAAAGCCAGTGTGAATGTGGTTAAAGAGGAAAAGCCTTGAACTCAGAGCTAGTAGAGGGTAGGTTTCTATTTCATCACCATCACAATCTGAACGTCTTTATAAAAACTACAATTCTATTTATATCTTCTAGTTTTGCCATCTGTATAATACGTGTAATTGCCATTTTCCTGCATACTTGATTGTACTGGTTCATACACACACACAAATGAGATGTATTTTGACAATTCTGAAACCAAAAAATCTCTAGATTCAAAATGATGGATGATATTGGTATTCCTCCCAACCTCCTACCCCCAGAACGGATATATCTGTCCTCCTCTCCAATCAACCCTTGAATGCATTGTATGTTGGAGTTTTTAGCTAAACTTGTGTTTATCTTCTCCACCTGCTCAGGAAATCTCCTTTACTGTTTTGTTTACCAGCTCAAAATCAGGGGATTTATATTCTAAGTGTATCTTCACAGAAACACAAATGCATTTTATGATAGCTAAAGTCAGCTGCTCAAGCACACTAGTTTTCGGACCTTTCATGGTTGGTTTAGAGCTTAGGACATTTCAGAATCAAAATAAAGATAGGTCACCTGTCTGTGTAGGTAGTTCTCATTTTCAACAAACATTCACTTCTTACATGCTATAACAAAACCATATGTTAGGTGCTTGGGAAATCAGCAAAGTTGATTAAGATTATGTCCTCCAAGAGCTTCCAGTCGATTGTAGTTAATCTTGCTATTTTTCTCCTTACAAAAATACACGATCACAAGAAGCATAATCATGTGGAAACTTCACATTGGAGCTGAGAAGAAAATGAAGGTTTCTAGAGTAACTTTCACAGTTCTGAATATCATTAGCCTGTTTCAAAATAAATAAGAAATTACCAGGATTGTGGTGAGCCCATATAATAACAGAAACCTAAATACTCATAATGAACTGTCCTAAAAAGATGGAAAGTTAGCAATTTCTATGCAGTTTCTGTCAGGCTTTCTCCAAGGCAATGAATGGAATATAGGAATCATTATGTGGGCAAATGAGGTTAGCATCAGGCACAAAGAAAAGTCCCACTGGGAATGACAAATGTGCTAATGCTCATTATTCTTTTTTTGACTAATTGCTTAAAAATATAAGGAAAAGAATTATATTTCTTTTCCTATGTTTGGGTTTGTTATTTGCTTTATAAATAGAAAGTGCAAAAGAACCATATGTAGTGCTTGAGTGTCTCCTTAAAGTAATCTTCTATGTACTGTATTGTTGCTATGTATTCATTTTAATATCGAAATTTCCTACTGAGTGTGTGTGGTTAGAGTTGTGTTTGTCCAAGGTTTACATTCAAGACTCATGTCACAAAAAAAAAAAAAAAAAAGTGGATTTTTATATGCAAGAGCCCAGGCATTGCCTCTTTTGAACTGAATCTTCTTACATGATCCACAGCTGTATGTTAAAAATGGAAGAGCCTTTGTATGTATACATCACACTGTCTTTATCCATTCATTGTTCAGTGGACATCTAGGTTTTTTCCTGTCCATTCTGAATAGTGCTGTGAGGAACATTCAAGTACTATATCTCTTCAAGATCCTGATTTCAATTCTTCTGGGTAAATAACCAGAGTGGGATTGTTGGATCTCGTTGTAGTTTTATTTTTAATTTTTTTAGTAATTTCCATGCCGTTTTCCATAATGGCTGCACCATTTTGCATTTTTACCCTCAGTATACAAGGTTTCTAGTTTGGTAACATGCTCATCAACACCTGTTGCCTTTTTTTTTTTTTAAACAATAGCCACCCTAACAAAGAAAGAAATCCTGCAATATGTGACAACATGGATGAACCTGGGGGGAATTATGCTAAGTGAAATAAGCCAGTCAGAGACAGACAAATACAATGATCCTTCTTACATGAAGTATCTAAAATCGCCAAATGCACAGAAGCAGAAAATAGAATGTTGGCTGCCAGGAGAAGGGGAAAGGGGACAATGGGGAGTTGCAAGTCAACAGTTATAAAGTTTCAGTAATGAAAGAGAAGCAAGTTCTAGAGATCTGGTGTACAACATTGTGCCTATACTTAATATTGTATTGTATGCTCAAACATCTGTTATGAGGGTAGATCTCACGTTAAGTGTTCTTACCCCAGTAAAGATAATGTTTTAAATGGCAGAGTCTTGGGGTCACTATGCTCTTTCTTGGGGTGACAGTAAAACTACAGAACCATTCTGAGGGGTCCCCCACCATAGTGTTCATGAGCAGATAGTGTATAAATATCAATGCATTTTCAGTTCCCATGGCTGAGTAAGAAGGATCTGAAAATATTTAGGTGGCCAAATGCACAATACAGCATTATTCTTTATCTCTGTCAATTACTATTTGGGAAAATAAATCCCTGCCAATTCTGAGCAGCTTCAGAAAAGCTATTTATTGTGACTAATTATTCTGGGGCTCCAGAATATCTAGGCAGCTGCCCTGGTCTCACACACCTCAGCTGTCTGCCAGTAGGTATGCCATGCATGGGCACTACAAATGGATTCTTAATACCTAGTCTCATTAAATCAGTTTTATTTTTTGTTTTAGGGGTTATTGTTTTGTAGAATTCTGTTCTTTTAAGCATGTGTTCTCACGCACTCAAGCCTGAGTGTTTAATAGAACGTAGGTGACTCCATTAACTATCTCACTGATGGCATCCATAAATAACATAAAAACAAATCATTTTTATATTCAGCTGCTTTTTCCTAACCCCTCTTGCTCTTCCAGTTTTGCTCATAGTTGCTGTTGAACATTACCCTGTCAACTCTTCAAGTATTTGACTACAAAATATTCTTGGTAAATAATATAGGGAAATTAACTAAATGGCACATAATTATCACAAATTTAGAGTCCTGTAAAAGAATATATTTTATCCATGATTAGAAGGCTTACAGACTTTCCAAATCCATTTTAATGTATTTGACAGTAAGCCATGGGAAATTTTAAACCACAGACAACGCTTATTCAGAATTTATAATGTCGGCCGTAGATTAACGTATTATTAAAGACTTCAGCCTGTGAAGCTACTAATTTGTTTCCTTTCCTAAACACACATTCTCCCTCCCAGCACATTGTTACTACCCCCCATCAGCAACAACTATAAAGCTCTCTGTGTTGAAAGCTGCATGGAATTGAAATGTAAGTCGATTTTTAAACTTTGCCACCCTAACAAGATATTTCCAGTTCTGGCACACACTCAAGTCAATTAAGTAAAGCAATGAAGCAGTACAAGAAACTCTAAATTTTTCCTTTTTTTTTTTTCTTTACTTAATTGATGCTAGGGAAGGCTGGGCCCATTCCCTCTGGCAAAGGAAAATGTCCATGTAGTAATTGTCTGAAGAGCTTTGAAATGTCACTAAAAAAACTTCATCTTCTCATAACAGGTCTGTGATCACGAAACAAGCATGCTTATCTATGAGCAACTGGGGAGCCCTGTTAAGAACTTGCACCATTTTTTTGAACTGGTCATCAAATGGACCAAAATTGATGAATACATCACATCTCTATCTATTCTTTCTCTCCAAAAAGGTGTTTTCATGTTGAAACAGCAGTGCCATCTTTATTCCACCCAGGACTCCTTGGCATTGACTCTTCCACCAGCAGCTGATGGCATGACTCTTTGCTAAAACCTTCCATGGGATTGTGCTCAGTTCCCGTTGTGCTAGCCATTGAGGCTAGACATGCATGAGAGTGGACAGCCCAGGAGCAACCCTAAAGAAGTAGGAACTGGTGAGCCAGCTTCCCTGCTAGTTGGGTGGCATGATTCTGAGTGTGTCCTATACCATCTCCCAATGGGCCCCAGCAGGATGAGCCCCAGCCCAGCAGTAACCTGCTCATTAATGCATCCTGTCAATGGTGTCCTTCCCTTCTCTCTCTAGTTCTTCACTTCTCTTACCGATGCTTGTTGGATCACTTCCCAAATAAATTGCGCTTAAATATTTTTCTCAGGCCCTCCTTCTGTGAGAACCCAATCCAAAGCAAAACCTATTATAACTAAGGTTGCAAGAACATGGATTCTGGAGACAGAACACCAGTTTCAACTTCGTCTCCATCAGACTAGCTGTATGATTTGGGGAAGCAGACTTACTTTTGCATTGTTTTGCCTCAATTCACTCATCTTTTGTGATTATCACATGGAATAATGTATGCAAAACACACTTAAAATATTACTTGGCACATTGCAAATATCAAACAAGTATTAAGCTAAAATTAATTACTATTACTATAACTGTTATGGCCAAACATTGGGGTAAGTGCTGGGAAAAAACAAATTAACAAATTAGTTAAATAAGATGAAAATCAAATGCTCAAATTGCTTATAATCTAGAGGAAAGCTAGACATACAAACAAAAGTCAGAATAAAATCAGTAATAACTGTTGTGTATTAAATAGTTTGCTTTTATCTTCTATGAATATGTGGATGGATTTCTACTTGACATAAACATGTGTTTATCTATAAGGATAGTTGTGTATAAATATAATTTTTCTTGTTATTTAAGTGAAATACTATAGAATTCTTACAAAACTAACACTAAAGGATCCTGCTTTAAATTAAATTTAGCAAACACTGATGCCCTGATTAATCAACTTACGTATTCTGTGTGTCATATTCCCTTAAAATTAGGCTAACCTGTATTGAAACACTTGTCAACTGCTGCTTGTAGCCTCCATTCATACCACTGTCCCCCCTTCAATCCAATACATAGAAAGGCTGCAAGGGGATAAATGACATGGCCACCTGTTAGGCTAATTGATACACAAACAAAATCATTCTAATTCATCAGAAGGTTTTCATTGTTTATCCCTGGAAATATCAAAAGGCAGTTTTCAGAGGAGTCTTTCATAGTGTCCCAAAGGACAACATTGATACAGGATAACAAGGAAGAGATGGACAGTAGAGCAGGATTGCTTAAACCAATCCCGATAATGCAGCATACCAGACCATCCTTCTGAAAATGCACTATGCTCACTTTTATCTATTAGATAGAAACGTACCTAATGCAAGAGTTTTAAAGAGGAGACTTTGTTATCCATTGGGCCAGGACCCAGCTGGCTTCATGATGAACCTATGCTCGGTTCTGGGATAGAGGCCAGTGCCGTGTGGTATATTCAGAGTACTGAGAGAAAAGTTTGTTCACTGGCCCAAATCCAGAAATGATTAGAGCACCAGCTCTAATTAGAAGGGAAAAGTCTGTTTGTTCCTTCTGCGTGCTATCTCCTTCCCTTCCTCCAGTCACTTCAAATAATGATATTATTATTAATAAATTTTAAAAGAAAAATATAAAGATAACAAAGGCTTGTGACCCTCATTCTCATCAACAACTTGGAGCTGGTGCCTGCAAAATATCAAGTATCAAAAAAGGACAGGGTGTTTTCCCTTTAAGAGACAGTGTTTTCCTCCAAACATGTTTACAGACTGACTATAGCTGGCGTGAGCTAACAGGTATGGCTGGTTTCTATAGATGATTAGTTCCTTTAGTCCCTTTGAAAACATGCATTTGAACTGATGAAAGAAATTTTGTTGTGGGTAACAGGAAGTCCTGCCGTGCTATAACTTGAAAGTCCTTTAACATTGAAACCTCGGCCTAGCCTGTGGGAAAAAATAAAAAGAGCAGTTCTGTTTTGCTTTGAGAAAAATCTCAAGTTTCAAGAGTGAATAATTAGAGAAAATCACAGTTGTGCCTTGCTGCTTTTTTTTTTTTTTTTCATTTCTGTGTTCTCCTTGGCAAGACCATGACATTAACCATAGTTTATTCTTTCCTTCTAAGATTATGTAACTCAAAATGTGGACACTCCCTAATGGCTGTGGCACAGGGACCTCTGAGTTTGGCATTAGTGCCACGCGGTTTTAGAATCTCATGGATGGGCAGTTTGTTCTTATTGGATGTTACTCCCACTGTGGATTATGAGGTGACTTCATTAGGACTTAAGATAATTTATGAAATATTTTTTTTCTTCAAATCATGACAGTATTTGTTTCCTACACCACTCATTCTGAAAAAGAATTGTCTTATCTTGGATTCGGCCCAGATAGAACTACTTAGCATTCACTGACCATACACCCTGATCCTTCCCCCTTTGCTTGTGAGTGCTCTTCCTTTAGAGTACTAGTCTCAAATATCCGTATGCTCTTAAAACAATAGCTTCGTTGTTTTATCCTTCGAAGTGCAAATCAACTTATTTCATAAAGATATCTTGATTTTTTCAGGTAAAGGGATCTTTCCCATCCTCCCTATAACATGCTCTTTTTTACTTATTTTTATATGAGCCCTATTCATGTTGTCTGTTTGTAGAAGCTTCTCTATTTGACACCTCCTGGTTGGGTCAGGGGACTGAAATAAGTAATTCTAAAAGAGAGAATAAAAGGAGCTCTAGAGAAGAGGCATGTCGATGGATCTAAAGGAATGGCCAAAAGTGTGCAGATCTTTGTGTCTTACTTCAGTACCCAACAGAGATCTTCAACTGTGTATGAGGGATTAAGGGACCAGGTGGATGAATGACTCATCCCGTGGCTATCAGCCAGCTTCTGTGCTAGGCCACTCCAGGCCTGGCACAATGGGGCTGTAAAAGGAACAGTCCTGGTGGCAGAGATAAAAGCTCTGTATGGGTTCTCTCGTGAAAGTTGATAGCCACTGCTGACAACCAGTCAACAGCAGTGACAGAATCTGAGTGCTCAATATGGGACTATCCCTCAATAAGATCAAACAGTTACTTGGTGGTAAGTTGATCCAGCTGGAATCTCTCAACCCTAAAGAAGCAGTGATTCTTCCTTACTAAAAATGACAACTGTTTCAAATATGGGTTTAACATGCCTTTCTCCCATACTCTGCCAACTTTACTATCTTGAGGGCTTATAAGTTATTAAGGTTATCATGATTTAGTGACATAGATCCTATATAATATTGCTTTGGAACAACAGACCCACTTTAAAGCCAGTGAAATATGATGATGGACTCAAGACCAGAGTGTTAACTCTTCCTACCATATACTTTATCACCTCAAAGCAGATGTCTTGATAACTTTTAATATATTATTAAAGGCTCAACTAAGGAGCCACCTTGTGAAAGACACACTAAGGGGGTGGGAAGTTCTTCTGAAGGATGCTATGCTATGCAGTAAACCAACCACAAGACATTGAGTACATCAGACTGGACACCAAAAATGAAATGTATGATTGGCCTCTTAATTACTCCAAGCAGACAATTATAAAATTTGTACTTTCTGGCCTCACAATGTTAAGCTTTGCTAGATTGAAAGCCCTGTTTTCCAGCAAGGAATATTTCCACTGAGAGTCACAGTGAGAATTCTATTAAGCTGTAAGTTACAATTCCACCTGGTCACTTTGGGAACCACATGCAAGTAGGCCGGCCAACAGGCAACAAAAGATAGGGATTTGCTATGGACTGAATGTTTACTGAAATTCATATGTTGAAGCCCTAGTCCCTTGTGCAATTTGGAGCTGGGGCCTTTGAGAGGTAAGTAGTTCATGAGAGTGGAGCCCTTATGGTGGGAGTAGTGCCCTTATAAAAAGAGAACAAGAAAGACAATCTATCTCTTTCCCCTCCCTCTCTTTCTTTCTCTCTCTGCCATGTTAGAATAAGCAAGAAGCAGGTCATCTAAAAACCAGTGACAGGGCCTTCGCCAGGAAACAAGTTGGCTGGTACTTTGGGATCATGCACTTCTTAGCCTCTAGAACTGTAAGAAATAAATGTTTGTTGTTTAAGCCACCCAGTCATTGATATTTGTTCAAGTATAGCAGCCTGAACTAAGACAGGATTATTAACACAGCATGAGAAACTGGGGTTGCTACCATATCACGGAGCGGAGAAAGACTATGTGCAGAACTATGGGAATTTACTAGAATGTATATTTGGATTTTATGTCTGGTGTTAACACTGAGAATAAAATTGAGGAAAATAGTCTGACGAGAACAGAAAATAAAGGAATTATCCCTCAATGATGAGGGATTAGATCACCACAACATGTAAGCAACCTAGTGACTGAATTTCTCCCTGAAGGTGAGGGAAATCTACAACAGGTATGTCAAGCCAAAAGGAGACTGAGGAAATATTAATACAAGTAGAGAGTTTATTTGGGCCAAGTTTGAGGATTGCAACCCAGGAGTATAGATTCTCAGTATAGAGTCTTTTCAACAACCTGAAAAGACTTTCTGATTACCATCAGTTACAAATGGATTTTATTTTGTTTTTTTTGCAGTGACGAGATCTCAGTATGATATCCAGGCTGGTCTCAAACTCCTGGCCTCAAGTTATCCATCTTCCTACCACAGCCTCCCAAAGTGCTGGGACTGTAGGCATGAGCCACCCTGCCTGACCACAAGTCAATTTTTAAAGAAAACATAGGGACAGTTCCTGAGTAGTTTACTAAGAATTTACATTCAAATAACATAAGCTATTGATTAGCTATAGATTGTTTTTTGTATCACACATTGCAGGAATGTGAAGATAACAGGTGAGGCCGCTCCTCAGAACCAAAAAGACTTTAAACAATTGCCCCCAAGCATGAGGGAGAGGACATGACTAAAGTCCTGGACTTTTGTCTCTCGGGCCTTCATAGTTCACATCACGTGGACTGCCCTGAGGTATTTTTATTTTCTCAGGTGGTAAAGGAGAGGTATAATAAATATCAATTTTACTCTCAGAACTTAGTGTGGTAGGACAGCTGTATTGCATTCCATTAAACTGCATTTTTGTTGGGTTTTTTTTTTCTACCCTTTTTAGAGATCCTTGCCGAGTTCACCTCTCTTTGCCAATGCCAGCACCTTCCTAACAGGTCTTTATTGAATTTTCTTCCTTTCCTGTCTCAGTCTCCCTACTGTTATTGCTTCTGTTTGGAATTCTTTTCCAAAGAAACCGTCGCAAATTAAGTCTTTATCTCGGGTTCTACTCTTGGCAAAATCCAAATCAAAGCAAGCACTATTTTTATACATTTTATAAACACATATACTTTTGAATGTAATACATATATAATATGATTTTTAAGTAAAATTATACTTTGGAAAAAAATACTGTGCTTATGGCAAGTTGCTTCTGACTGTCTTGACCAAGTTAACCTTAAGGTTTCCCTCAGCTCCATCAGACTTTAGAACCCTTCTCTTCAAGTCTCAAGGCCCCTGAACTCCCTTTCTTTAAGTTAGAAAACTTGTAATTGCAAATTCTTTATCTGCCCCCTTGAGATGTAAATCTTATTCCAGCCTCTGGCCAGTTTTACAACCCAGGAATGTCTTTCTCTGAGACCAGGAGCCATCTTTTGAAATGTAATCAACAAAGTAAATACCGCCTCTTTCTCCTAATCTCTGAGGGAGCCTAAAAGCCTAAAGGCTATGGGTGTCTTGCTCCCAATTGTAAAAATATCTGATACCATTAAGACAGGAGAAAGTTTACTGTTTTTTTAGGTGTGGCCAATTAGTAAATACAAGTGGCATAAGATTGGGCCCCACCAGCTCTTAAAACCTCTCCAACATCTTGTTTCAGCTTGGTTAAGTTCAGACTGAGTTCCGGTTTCTTCCTGCTATTGCATTAGTCTTGAATAAAGTCTTTCATAACCGTTTAACTTTGTCCAGTGCAAAGAAATCCCAGTCTTCTACTATGAACAGGGGACTGTCACATATTTTTTCTCCTACAAGACCCTGCACAAGGCTGGGGCACGGTGGCTCATGCCTGTAATCCCAGCACTTTGGGAGGCCGAGACGGGCAAATCACAAGGTCAGGAGATTGAGACTATCCTGGCCAACATGGCGAAACCCGGTCTCTACTAAAGATACAAAAATTAGCAAGGTGTTGTTGTGTGTGTCCATAATCCCAGCTACTTGGGAGGCTGAAACAGGAGAATCGATTGAACCTGGAAGGCAGAGGTTGCAGTGAGCCGAGATCGTGCCACTGCACTCTAGCCTGGCGACAGAGTGAGACTCCATCTAAAAAAAGAAGACCCTGCACAAAGTCTGTCTACCATTATCTCTTCTCTGCCTATCTCAGCTCTTCCAAGCCTCAGTCTTACTGCAGCCAGAGTTACATGCCTGCACACAACATTTCAGTGCTAGGAAATCCCTTGTTCATGAGGTAAAGTTCAAAATTAGCAGGATTTGCGTGATTTTGCAAGATCTAACCCTACCTTGCCTGTCTCGATTCTTCAGTGATCATGCTCCTTCTCAAAATATATACATGAAGAAAGTTGCACAAATATATTATCTTAGCACATACTGCTTTTTCCATTTGAAAACTTTTCCTCTCCAATGTTCCTTTGAATCCCATCCTTCAGGTCTCAATATTTCCTTTGAGAAGTTTTCTGAACTGCAAGTCTTAATTAGATGCTGTCTTACGTATCTTTGAACTTTTCCTATTTTTATTTTATTTATTTATTTTTGAGACAGAGTTTTCACTCTTGTTGCTCAGGCTGGAGTGCAATGGCGCAATCCTAGGTCAGCTCACTGCAACCTCCACCTTCCAGATTCAAGCGATTCTCCTGCCTCAGGCTCCTGAGTAGCTGGGATTACAGGTGCCTGCCACCAAGCACAGCTATTTTTTGTATTTTTAATAGAGATGGGGTTTCACCATGTTGGCCAGGCTGGTCTCGAACGCATGACCTCAGGAGATCCACCCGCCTCAGACTCCCAGAGTACTGGGCTTAGAGGCAACTATTCCTATTTTAGCACTTCATCTTTACTATTCCCTACGGACTTGTTTGTCTCCCTGCCACATCCACCCTTCCGTTCAAGCTATGAGAATCCTACTGCCTAGCATATAGTAAGCACAAAAGAAATATTTGCCAAATGAATGATTAAGAACCTTCATTTTTTTTTTTAGCATAGTCACATGCTACCTTTGGCTGATTGATATTTGATCTAATAGACAAGTCATCAAAAATAATGAAGGAAGAAAAATAAGCTTCACTTGAGAAAACGTATTTCCAGTCTGGAAGAAACAAATGAGAATTTGAGGAGGCTTTATTTTTATTTCATTCCTATGCTTTTCTAGAAATTATTGAAAACATTGACATTTACTTTCTGGTGTCTGATTTATGTAATTTTTTTCTAATACAAGAAAAGGTATTTCCCAAAGGAGAAATCACCCACTGAAGCAGAGGGCCAGGACTCACCTGTCCGATTTATAAGTCCCTTGGAGACTATAAATTCCACCTGCTAGTGAGGAAATCAATTTTTTTTTTTTTTGATACAAGAAAGAAAAAAATTCAGATCACAAAAGCTTAATCTATCAGTGCATTGGTTCTCATAAAGTGATAGGCAAGTCTTTGAAAATCAGAGTAGCAATCAGTTAATGTCAGGTCATTATAAATTACATGGCACATTTGTACACCTATTTTTTTTTTTTAATGCTGCAACCAGATTGTTAGATTTACATTATCATTTATACGTAAGGAAATAGGGCTCGGGTGATCTGTAAGGCATGGCCTTAGGTCAATCAGAGGCTCTGGCAATGGCTTCCACTCTCTCTGGCTGCTGTTTATTCAAAGGAGTTGTGACTTACCTTGATCCTCTTCCTCCATCCATAATCTACATGTCCATAATTAGTTCATAAGCCAGCTGCCCACACTCACCCTCAGGTTGCCTGTGAGAACTGTACTTGATATCCTCATAATGGCTCAGTTTAAAAAGTCGATGGCTCTTCCTCCCAATATGTGGAGAGTTTTTACTATCTGCCACAAGAAGCACACATATGGCGCCTCTGAAAGGCTGAAAGCAGCCTTCCACTTGGTGTCAGGTCAAATGATCATGCAGAATTGTTACAAAGGTTGAGAGCCTATAAAGGCCAATCCAGATTGTCACCATAACTTCTTGTTTACAATAGCAACGGGTACCACTAGGCAGAAAAGAAAGTACAGAGGTGGGAGAGAGAGAGCCATCCCACAGATACAAGGACGGGTCATTTTCTGATGTCTTTAGGTTGCGGTTTTTTTGCTGATAAATGCTCATCTTGATGTGGAGTGGAGGCTGAGGAACTGCATCAGACTGCCACGAGTCACAAGCAGTGTGTTTTTTCATAAATTAGTGTATACTATGTGTTTATACAGTCAGGAGAACCAGACATGACCAAAGATTGGGGGAAATTAAGCACCCACAATTTGTGCTTAATGGGTTTTTACCTCTTGTTTTACTTCACCTTCTTCCCTATCTCCTGCTTCCCACAAACCTCTGTTATATACAGTTTTTTGCATATTATTACTATATATCACTTACTGAGTTTTCATTTATTGGGTACTCTGATACATACTGTGTTTTTTTTTAATTAAATTCTCCACAACCCTATGAAGTGATGTTAGTAAATCTCTCGTGTTACAGAAAAGGAAATTGAGGCCCAGAATGTTAGAAAACTTGGCCAAGGCAACATAACTAGTAAATAGTAGGAAAAGGTTTTGAACATGTATTAGACTCTTCAACACTCATGCAGTAATGTTATCCAGAATCTTCCTCTAAGATGACCAATTCCTGACTATGATATTACTTTGATTAGAAGTGTATGTATGTTTCTAACCAAATATGATTTGATTTTAATAGATCATAATGACATTCCCTCCAAGAAATACATTTCCATTGGAGGAAATTTAGGCATTAAGGGCAAGAACAGTATCTATTTCCAACACTAGATCTTCATATGGTGGAGATCTACATTTCAAGTTGTGGTATGTGAAGTATTAATCACTCCAGTTGGATCTGGAATTGGAATGCTTATCTAGAGCTCAGCTCAGTACTGAGATGCACAATAACAATTTTTTTCTTCCTATCAGACAAACTACCTGCAAACCTTTGCTGAATGTGTGAGGTGCTGGGTTAGGTGGTTTGGTAGATATACACGTGATTCATATAAAGAACACTTGGGAGCTCAGAACAAAAAATGAAATGTCTGCATATATAATTTACACAATATTGCAAGTAAAAATGCTAAAAAGGAAAGTTTAGATAAATAATAGTGAACATTCAGGATAAGGTAACATTACTTTTGAAGTCACATTTGTAGTGGATGAGAAAGTGATTTTAGAGCCACACAGACCTTTGGTAGGAAAAAATCCCAGCTCTTAAACCTCAATTTTATGTCAAGTGAAACAAGTCACTTAATCTCATTGTGCTAGATTTTTTATCTATAAAATGAGAATTAAATTTATTTTTTATGTTAGACATATCTGTTCTATATAGATGTAGATATCTATACATATCCACACACACATCATAGACTGTGGCTTACTGTAAGAACTCTGTAAACAATGTTTTACTTTCAATTGTGAGATAAGAGAAGAGACCATAGAGAAATAGCAAAGTAAGGAGTCTGATAAGATCAGGAGAGTTTGTCAGAGCCAAGATGTGTTTGTTAGACAGGAAGAAGGAGAGAGGATGAATCTAGGAAGAGTGAAAATCCTAAGTGATGCCAAGGGGAAAAAATACGGTGAGTTGAATTTTCAAGATAAGTCCTTTCTACATTTGTTAGTACAAAGGTAAGTCAATTTGGAATGACAGTTTAGAACCAATTTGGAGAGGACATGGCAATAGACTAAAGAGTTTAGAAATATTCATGAATATCACAGAGACTCATGGAAGCCTCTGGGTGAAGCATAGGGATGTCACGTCATGATCATGTATATCCTTCTGGGAAACTATTTTTAAAAACGAAGTCAATAACTGATTAGAATAGGAAAGTACTGTAGCCCAGGAGATCATAATAGTAGTCAGAGCATTGATCTAGGCAATACTATTGAATGAGTAAATTTGGGAAATGACCTTGTCAATGAGATAATTAGGCCAGGATAAGATAGCTGTTGGGAAGAGTGGTGTAGTGCTCAGATCAAAGGTGACACTGGCATTTTGACACTAAAAGATTGGGAATGTAGTGGGATGTTTAATAGAAAATTATTTTGGAATATACAGTAAGGTTAGAGGAAATGATCTGTTTTGGGGTTTGAATTTTCAAGTTCCAGAGAAATTTATAAAAGAGAAAGGCAGGGAAAAAAAAACATCTTTTTAGCTTGGGAGAGAGGCTGAAACTCTAAAAACAGGCTGTGTTTCTGATTTGCATAGAGGTCATAATAGAAGCTGTAGAGTTATGTGAGGAAATAATAAAAAAGTGATTTATTTAGGGACAGGTCCACAGAGCCTTACATTGGAAATGCAGAAGGATAAAAGATTTGAGAGTGAAAATAATCTTAGAAGTCAGATGAAAAGCAAAAGATAGAACATCCTGGGAGCTAATGTGAGTGTAAATCAAGAGGGATTTTTAAAAGTTGGATAAAAACCAGAAATGATGGAGACATGCCAGACAGTCATCACATTTGGTGGGCAGTAAACTTTACAGAGAACTATTACTGACTAATGATATACAAGGCAAATTATAGGATGCAGGAATAAGTGGGTGAAGAGTATATAGAAATAATTAGTATAGAACAATAGTTCTCACCTGGAGGTGACTTTTCTCCCAAGAAATATTTGGCACTATCTGGAGATGTACTTGGCTATCACAATGGCGGGGTAGGGTTCTGCTAGTGACACCTAGTGAGTAGAGCCCAATGATGGTGTTAATCATTCTATAACACACAAGACAGCCCCCACCCCCCACAACAAAGACTTATTTGGCCCTAATGTCAATAGTGCTGAGGCTAAGAAACTGGTATAGAATGAAAGGAGAGTTGTTGGGAGTTTGGGAGAACAACAAGATCAAAGATGAATCTCTTATTGTGTCATTAGGTAATGTTTGCAGGTGTAGGTGAAGTAGAAATTGAAGAGGAAATACTAAGTGTTCAACTGAGAAGAGTTTTAATTGGTGGAATATTCCAGATGAGTTGGATATGAGATGAAATCAAGGACATGATTGGAGAACTTTGCCTTAAAGGGGTTCGCTTTCTCTAAGATGCCTAATCCAACAATATTTCAACCACACCTGTTTGTTCACTGTTCACTCTTTTGACTCTACTATTTCCCTCACTTTCTCAATTTTCTTCTCATCCAACTTAAATTCTATAGTCATCATTCTAACCACTCTTGCAAACAACCATAACTTCCAGAACCTTTACTTTTTATATTGCATTCATTTACATTACCACCAAATATTAGTAAAATCCTATTGGTCCCACTTTTTACTTAGGATGTCAAATTTTAAAATGGGCTCTTAACACTGTCCAACCTCTCATCCACGGAATGTTTACACTTCCGCTTTCTAAAATGATTATTTTATAATTATCTCTTTAAACTTACTTTACCCATTTACTTTGCTTAATCTCAGATGATGATGTAGCCCCAAACTTCACTTATAAAATAGGAACAGACAAAAATTTCTTAAGTTTCTATCACTAATCTGTCACTTAACCTGTATCTACTCCCAAATTTCCGCCTCTCCTCTAGTTACAATGAAATAAATACCCTTACCTCATCAAAGGCCAAGCCCTTTACTCGCTCCTGGTTCCCCCTCTTTGTATGTATATATACACATTATTATCTTCATGATACTCATCATTATTTAAAATTATCGCATTTATATATTTGTTTTTAAAGGTTTATCTTTTTATATTTAGAATTTAATTTCTAAAGAAGCAGAGAGTTTTCCTTTTTTTCCCTCTTGCATCCCAAGAAGCTAAACCAGTATCTGGACAAAATGGGTTCTTACTTACATGCTTAATGAAAAAAATGCAAAAAAAAAAAAAAAAAAGGAGAAGAAAATAATTATATATTTATCTTCATCGGAAAGGAAGTCTGAAAGGATATATTTTCAGCACAATTAAAGTGGTAGATATCCAAATTATTTTACCTCTGTTTTGGGACTGTGTCTTATTCATCTGAGTCCCTTCCAACTATGACAATGCCTAACTCACAATGGAAACGTATTCAATATGTTTTTAAGGAACCAGAAAACCAGGGGATGTGGTCTTTTGCAGATGTCAGGATTGAAGCAGCAGAGTTAAAGCCTCAAAAATAAGGGTCATGGGTAACAGAGACCTCTGGTAAAGAAAATACAGTTGAGTTGAATATCATGGATTTGTAATAAAGTCACAGCACTAGGAACCCTTAATGTACAAAGGTCATCAGTCTAAGAATACTTGGCTATCTCCAAACAACCCAGCATGCTTGACATAAGGGAAGTCTTAATAAGGAGATATAGCTCAAGGACATTAAATATTAACAAATATACTTTTTCCATTAACAATCTATAGTTCCGTTAATACCATTTGAAGAGAGTTTAGAGTAAACAGAATCATCTTTGTCTCTGGAGTCAATCTCAGCCTAGTAATCATTTGCCATGTGCAGGACTGGAGGCCTCTGTGAGGTGTCTGTGTGTATCAGCATCAAGCATGGCCTTCACATATGTCCACACAAGAGTTGGCAGTAATTGGCAGGTGGAGAGGAAGCACTGGCCCTAAAGACTGAACAGTCCCTTATCAAAAATGTACCTGCCAGACAAAATTGAGGCCTGGCTGCAAAAACTGGAAAGAAGAGAACATGTTTTGTCTCTTGAAACATTTTCAAAAAGAGTAGAATTCTTAACAGCTGGCAAAGTTACCCCAGTATTATGAATTATTTGGACTCAAAGAACATTGAACTGGATAGAACAGTAGCTTGAAACTTTATGATTTTCATCTATTATAGACTGAATGTTTGTGTCCTTCAAATTCATATGTTGAAATAATAACCCCCGATGTGATGATATTTGGAGGTGGGCCCTTAGGGAGGTAATTAGGATAGGATTAGATTACACCATGAGGTTCAGGTCCACATGAATGGAATTCATACCCTTATAAAAAGAGAAGGAGACACAGGATCTCTCTCTCTCTCTCTCTCTCTCTCTCTCTCCTCTCTCTCTCTCACACACACACACACACACACACACAAACACACACACACATGGTTTGAGAGACCTCTATGTGTCTAGCTCTGTCCTCTATGATTTAGGGGACACAGAGAAAACATGCTGTACTTTTTAGTTACGATGAAATTTTTTTTTCCCCAAAAAGGTTTGAAATTACTACAGCAAGACACAGAACTCTGGAAGCCAGGTGGGGAGAATTTGTGAGAAAATTAGCTGCAATGTGAGTCAGAGTAGTGCAGAGGTGACAGTCTCTGAGCTTGATTCAATAATCAGAAGTTAAGGCCAAATAAAGATGTGTCAAATTCAACCTCAGTCCTCAGACAGACATCAGACCTAGAAGGACATGGTTCAGAGAACATGCTGGAGCAAGAAATCGTACAATAGAAATGGTAGAAGTGCCAGCGTTGGGTTACTTCAAGGTTTCTGTTGGAAGTCACCCTAAGGAAGAGCAGAATAGGACTCAGACCCTGGAGAGTGGAGCCCATAAGAAAATGGCAGGCAAATGGTGTTGCAGTTAGCCCACGTCGCCTATTATGTGCCTTCTCCTTCATGAAATATATGTTTGGGATGAGGAAAGAAACAGACAAATTTCAGTTTTCCAAGTAGCTCTGGAAAAAAAGGAACATATAGGTTATCTCTACATACCCAGAGGCATGAAAACATGGCACCCCAGATGGGCCTGACTGATCTATAATTAGTTCCATGGGAAAGTGAGTACTCTTTCCAGAATGGCTGGGATATTGTGCAGCTGTGGGAGGCTCAGACCAAGAGATTCATAGATGTGAAAAATTAAAGAACAGAGACTCAAATGTCAGTCCTGAGCACTGAGACTGTCTTTTAGTCACTGCTTTGCCAGATATAAAATACTTTCCTTTTTCTCTGGAAGAATTTTTTTTATTGTACCTCTTAATAGATGTTTCTGAATGGAGATAAACAATTCTTCCAAAACAGTAGCCAATTTAACAATTTATTCAATAGATGTGTGTTTAACCCACATTTTATGAAAGGCATGGGAATACAGAAAGGAGCTGCAAGTTCGGCAAACTTCTCACAGGGAAGTCTTGTAAGAGAAGGAAGTGAGAAAGGTAGTCACAAAATGCAAGTGTGCTAAAGCAGCAGACAGGAAGGACTCCAAACCCAGGCATGGGCAGGCGGGGAGGGTTCCCCTGGAGAAAGTATTATCTAAATTGATTTCTGAAAGTTGAATTGGATAGCTGGATGTCAAAGAGGTTGGTGAATAATGTTCTGTGCAAAAGAAAGAGCATCCCAAGACTTGGAGACAATACAGAGTTATGGAGCATTTGAGGGACAGGACGAAGTTTGGTGTAGCCAAGTTGTGGCATGAAAGGAGGCTGCAAGGAGAAGACTGGAGAGAGATGAGATGGAAGAGGTAGGTGGTATGGATTGTGTAGGGCCATAGACGTCTTGATCAAGCCAAGGAGCTTGACCACAAAGCCCCTCTCCTCCTCAGGGTTTCTCCATAGTTACTAATTGTGCCAAGATATTTGCACTTGATCCACCCCTGGTACTGTTACCTTTTTGTGTGTGCTCCATGTTCCCAACTAGTATATAAGGATGTGGAGGAAAGTAATCAGCATTTGCAATTCTTTGGAATGTCCCTAGACGGTGTTTAGACCAAGTAGGAATTGGATCAATATTGGCAATTGATTGGCTCATCCCAGTGAATGTTTCAAGACAGTAAACCCACTACTGTGAACCAGATGGAGTAGGTCTGCACTGATAAGATTGTCAAGTCTTGGAGGAGGGAGGATCCACAAGAGGAGGCCAAAGGGCAAGCAGGAGCAGGCAAGGTTCAAGGTGGCCGGAACAGCCTGTACACATCAACGTGAACAAAAAGAGTGCTAATATTTGTAGTCCTTGCAAGATACTACTCAGTGTCCTAAGTTCTTTACATCTATTAACTCACTTCTTCTTAAAATAACCTAATGAGATCAGGAGGATTACTATCTTCCATTTTCCAGGTAAAGAAACAGAGGCACAAAGAAGGTAACTAGCTCACCCACAGTTACTCATATGAAATGCCAAAGTGGGGACTCAAAAACAAGCATTCTGACTCTTCCAGGCAAACTTCATCTCTGGGGAATGCTGGATCCCAACACACATGTACAGAAACAAGCATGGTAGGATGTGCACTAAGCCATTACTCATATCTATCTCTTGGAAATAGGATTTTATGGGCTCATTTTCTTTAGAATTATCTGTATCTGCTACTGTTTTGTGTGTGCATCGCAGGTGGAGTAGTGAACAATATGAAGGCTATAGAATTCCAGAGCATCAAATCAAAAAGACACCTGAGAAACCCTAAAATCTAAGACCTTAATTGTAATAGAAAGAAGGAAAGAAAGAAAAGAAGGAAAGAAAGAAGAAAGCAAGGAAAGAAGGAAGGAAGGGAGGAAGGGAGGAAGGAGAGAAGGGAGGAAGGGAGGGAGGAAAGAAGGAAACGAAACCAAATGAGGTGAGGTGACAGAGATCCTTTACACATGCAGTGCCTGCTCTGTGCCAGGAAGTGGTAGGTGTAGTGAATGGTAAACAAGAGCAATTAAAACAACAAGCCAAAGCCATCCTTGGATAGGACTATCATCCCCCTGGGGAAGAATAGCAGTAACATGTAAAATAAGAGGTAGTGTCAGGTAGAGATGAGTGACTGAAAATAACACAGAGTAAAAGATGGGTGGTGTTGGAGGCAGCCCAGGTAGAGAGAATGGTGAGAGAAGCCTCTCTGAGGATACCATGTTCCAGTGCAAAGCCTCGTGAGGAGCCCACAAAGGGTGTCCAGTGGAGTCCCAGCACAGGGAGGCTCCAGGCAGAAACGCATCTGTGGATGAGCATGGGAGCCAGTGTGGCTGGAGTCCAGTGAAGATGGGAAAGAATGGCAGAAAAAGTGGGAGAGTTAGCCAGGGACCATGTCCTTTAGGATGTGGTGTTTTGGAGAATGTTCAAAGTGAGATTTTAAGCAGGAGAGTGATCTGATTTGATTTTTATTTTAGAAAAAGCATTCTAGCCAGGGACAGTGACTCATGCCTGTAATTTCAGCGCTTTGGGAGGTAGAGGCGGGTGGATTGCTTGAGCTCAGGAGTTCAAGACAGCCTGGGCAAGATAGTGAGACTCCATTTCTTAAAAAACAAAAAATTAGCCAAGCATGGTGGTGCACACCTGTAGGTGTAACTACTTGGGAGGCTGAGGGAAGAGGATATCTGGAGCCCAAGAGTTTGAGACTGCAGTGAGCTGTGATCACACCACTGCACTCTAGCCTGGACAACAGAGTGAGACCCTGTCTCTCTAAAATTAAAAAAAGTACATTCACATAATGCAATACTACACAGCAGAAAAAAGAGAAAGAGCATTTTGGCAGATGTGTGTAAAGATGTTGGTATCATGAACTTTCATGGAATAATGATAAAGATGATGAGAAGTATTTCAACTTTCTGATGGAAGAAATGAGAAATATTAGATAAACAGACATGAAGGGTTTGGGGTCTGAGTAACTGAATATTTGAAGTAGAACTGAAAATTAGACTTCGGTTCTCGACTCTTCATCTAAAGTTTTTGCTACTACTGAGTAATGGTAGAGGCCATAAAAATTGTTGTCATTTAACTCCAGAGGAAAAAATGATGGAAAAACTGCAGTTAGTAATGTCACTTTTGTTTTAAATAAAAAGGTAAGAAAACAACATTAGAGGGATTTCACATTTCCCTACTTCCCTCCCTCCACTCCCTTCAGAATTCAGGGTAAAGGGAATTATAACTTAAACGCCATAGAGAGGCAATAACAATTTTATACATAAATTGGAGGCTTTGGAATGTATGCTTTTGGCTAAGAATGGCAATGTTTTTGGGTTTTTTGTTTGCTTTGTTTTGTTTAAGCTCCTGACTTGGTAAACTCAGGTTTTAGCAGAAGCATAATGCATCAGCTGTAGTCTGAGTGTGAACAGAACAATCCAGAGAGCGGTTGCTTTCAGATTCCTGAAATAGCTTTTGGGTAGCGTGCTCATTCGAGCTAGACAGATTTCATTTGTACACCTTGTTTTCATCTGGCCTTGTCTTTCTCCCCCTGTGCTCTGAGATTCTTGTAAGCACAGAAACTTATCTCTAACTGGACTTTTCAGAGTAGATGCAGGAAGAAATTATTATTTCCAGTGAGACATTGCCACAAGGCCCTATCTTGGGGATCTTATATGAACAAAGCCCCTCATTCCACTCCCTGGTCTAGAGGTTCCATTTCTTTTCAGCTGGCACATGACTGCTACTGAAAAACCATCACTAAGCCAAAAACATCCAGTCTAAGCCCACAATCATTGCACATGTTATAATGTGAACCTATTCCAATAATAACCTTTTGAATCTCCATTTCTCAAGGCTCCAAGAGTAATGATGATCTTTCCCAGTTCTTTCTAATGCCACCTTTATGAGTGCCATTACTGAGGTAATAGCTGATGGAAAGGAATGAAAGCATTTTATTTCTCATTTTTCACTCACTCTCCATGATAGTGAATATGGCGCTCAATTAAAAGAACATTGCTATGTGTTAGCATGGACAATGGGGTCTTGAAGTCACTTTCAGTGAACAAGCAAGTCTGGGCTATGACCTTACCCTTTATCAGAAAGTCCTCACTAAGGTTCTTTTGCATTTTTTAAAATATCATGCTTCTGGGAAGCAATGAGACTGGGCCAATTTTCTAAGAGGAATAGAATGCAGTTTCTAAGCATCATTCATCAAGTCACTGTTTGTAACAATATTTTGTTTAATCCACTGAGTCCAGCATTTGGTGGAAACGAGAAGAGAGTGGGTTATCCTGTTAAAAAAAAATAGACCATGTGGTGAAATGCTTTGAGACCTTATAAAAAGTAAAGCAAACATTAAAAAATAGATGGCAATGTTATCAGTTGCTACTCTGTTCGTGTGCAAACCCACTCTGAATTTCTACTGCTGTTAGGGCTGACTCTACTCTCTATTGCTGTCAAGTCTGACTCTTCATAGTTTCTCAGGCAAGGTTCTCACATGGGTGGGATTGAGGGTGTTCAGGTTTTTATTCTTTTGAATGGTTGCTGTAGGCCAGCTGCTATGGAAAAACAGAAGTGCTGTTGGACTTAGGGACAGGAAGAATGAGAAAGAAAATGTTGAGATGATTTGCCCGAAAGGGTGGGCCAGATAGGGAATTACAGCAGAGTTTCTAGATAGCCACAGAGCCACATGAGTGCTATTCAGCAACAGAATGGCTTGGAGGCAAGATTTCCTAGAGATGGATGAGAAAAGAGTAGTTCTCAAAGAAAGCACAAAGAAAGGCATAAGTTTTAAAGTGAGATACTTTTGCTTAAGAGTCTCGCTCTGTCACCCAGGTTGAAGTGCAGTGATGTCATCATAACTCACTGCAGCCTCGAACACCTGAGCTCAGGTAATCCTCCTGTCTCAGCCTTCTGAGTAGTTGGGATTACAGGCACCCACCATCACACCCATGAGGCTATTTGCTAACATTGGGACTTTAAGCAAGTAACTTATTTGTTTTAGAATTCTGAACAGTAATAAAAGTACCTAAGTCATAGAGTTGTTGTAAGTATGAAAAGTATACATACAGGAATACTTAGCACTTGATCTAGCACATGGTAAGCATTTAATAAATGTCACACATCATCATCATTGACACGGATAATAGATTTGTAGCAATATTACTTTGGGGCTGGGCATGAAAGAGGAAGAATCAGAAGGATTTTGTACCTAAAATGGAAACAGAAAGCCTAGAAAGAGAAAAACAAGTCAATGTAAGCAATAGGAACATACCCACATAAAATGATAAAAAATATGGCAGTGACCCAAACCTTGTGAAAGATTCTTAGTCATCCAGTTCTCATGGACCTTAGAGTCCAATAGTGAAATAATTTTTAAGATGATATTTTTGTCTCTCTGATTCTATTTTCATCTACAAGAATCAAAAGGGAGTGGGATACAAAAAGGCTTTAAGAAGTCTCCAAACATTTGTAAGTTAACAGCCCATTCCTCGAGTCATGGTTATATTGAAATTTTCTGCAGTAAAATACACACTCAAAAGGAGAGGGGACATCCTGTTTTCTGTTCATCCAACAGGGAGAAAGGAAAGCTACCATTCAGGATAAGGGCTTAATGTGTTAGAAAAGCCATCAGTTTTGGAAGCCTGGAGAGAGGGATTCCACCAGATACTCTATCACTTTCTAATGATGCCCCCTTAGAAAATTACACTGGATTTCTAAAGCTAGCTTCCTCATCTGCAAAATAGAAGATGATAAAGTAGAGAAAAATAAAGATGTGATATCAATAGCAGATGGAAATAAACAATCAATTAACTTTTCTGGTAGTTTGGAACTGCATGGAGGTAGAAAAAAGGGACAATTTCACAAATGAATTACCTTAGTTTCCCACCGTTGATGTAAAAATGACCACATACCTGGTGGTTTAAAAGACGCACATTTATTCTCTGACAGTTCTGGAGACCAGAATTCTGAAATCAGGTTGACTGGGTAAAGCAAAAGTGATGACAGGGATGGTTTCTTTAGGGTTGGGGTCTAGGAAGAACCTGCTTTCTTATTTGGTCTCACTCGTGGAGGCTGCCTGCATTTCTTGGATATGACCTCTTCCTTGCATCACTCTAACCTCTTTGTTCTGTCATTTTATCTTCTGCTCCCTTCTCTGTAATCAAATCTTTTTCTGTCTCCCTCTTATGAAGACATGTGATGACATTTCGGCCCACCCAGACAATCCAGAAAAATCTCCCCCGTCTGAAGATCTGTAATTTAATTACATCTGCATGTCCCTTTTGTAACAGAAGGGAGAATTCACAAACTCCAGGGATTAAGATGTGGACATCTTGAGAGCTGTTAGTCAGCCTGCCATAATAGCCATTTACTTATTTCTTCACCTGCCTAGTTAAGAAACAGGCAAACACACAGCCCAGCGATCCAGGATATAGGAATGAGAAGACACATAAATTGTGGGATAAGGAGTGAGATACAAGGCCACTGTTAAGTTCAACTTTAATAAAGATTTTGAGGAGCCTGGATTTGAGAGGCCTAAGATGTGGAGGATGAATATATCATACAGTAGAAAATGAGGGTTAGCCTCAGTCAGACACACCAGCAGCTGCTCAGACCGAGCTCTTCATCTCCCAAATTGCCTCAGCTCTGAGCCATCTAATCCACATCAGTGACTGACAGCTACGCCCAAGTAAGGCTATCATGAAAGTAACACCTCAGCACTGTCTTGAGACAAACATGAACATAAGTATCATAACTAATCAACAGTGAAACTGAACTTTCCAACAGAAGACAACACCATGAAGACTAAGATTTTTTAACAGACTGTTAAAACGAGACTAGATAAAAACGAGCAAAAAGTACCATATTGTGTGAACTATGCTAACGTTTTGAATTCCCAACTATTTACTTGGTGCGTGCTGATAATTTTATTTCTAATTCAATGTCAGATACTCAAATGAGCAGAGCCCTTGAAAGCCAGATGACTTACTTTGTCAGAATGTAGGCATACTTTGGAGATACTGTAGACTTGGTTCCAGACTACTGCAATAAAGCAAAAATTGCTCACTAAGTTTAAACATTTCTAACTTTTGATTTAAGATGAGAGATTTATG
Organism: Ateles fusciceps; assembly: GCA_036589455.1. Lineage (NCBI taxonomy): Eukaryota > Metazoa > Chordata > Mammalia > Primates > Atelidae > Ateles > Ateles fusciceps. The sequence continues at coordinate 10,440,962 of JAZHEH010000091.1, read as the reverse complement.
GCCCTTCCTTCACTTGAACGGCCATTGTAGGGTTATTAACTGGCCTAATTTCAATATAGTTGTGTCTGTGAAAATAAGATGGCCCGAAGACAGGGAGAGAGACAGGACACAGCTAGTCAATGGAGCAGTCAGAACACACGCAACACTGATTAATTAAATTTGCCATCTTATATGTGTGAAGTTTGTTGCGCCCCAAAATAATTATAATAGTAACATGAAATATCACTGATCACAGATCACTATAACAGATATAATTGTTATGAAAATATCTGAAACACTGAGGAATTACCAGTATCTTACACATAGACACAAAGTGGGCATGTGCTGGTAGAAAAATAGCACTAACAATTTTGAGATGCAGGCCAGGCATGGTGGCTGAGATTTGTAATCCCAGCACTTTGGGAAGCTGAGGTAGGCGGAGCACCTGAGGTCAGGAGTTCAAGACCAGCCTGGTCACCATGGCAAAATCCTATCTCTACTAAAAATACAAAAATGAGGCGGGCGTGGTGGCGCACACCTGTAATCTCAGCTACTTGAGAAATCTCTTGAACCCAGGAGGCGGAGGTTACAGTGAGCCGAGATCATGCCATTGCACTCCAGCCTGGGCAACAAGAGCAAGACTAGATTTAAAAAAATAAGAATTGCAAGATGCAGGATTGCCACACACCTTCAATTTATTAAAAAATGTGTTTTCTGTGAAGTGCATAAACGTGAAGTGCAATAAAACAAGACATGCCGATGTCGCTCCTGGAGTTCAGTTGTTTTGTTGTGTGGTCTTCCATTTTGATTTGGTTTCAAAGTTTTCTTTTTGTGTATTTTGGTAATATTTGTATTTCTACTTTAATAAGTGACTGGCTTACTTATCTAATGAGCTATATAACTTTGGACAAGTCTATAAACTTCCCTGGGTTCCGGTTACACTTTTCACCAAGCAATGGGGCACATAAAATGGTCTCTTTAGGCAGTGGTCCCAGTCATTATTCACCTCACAACTCACATAGAACAGATTTTTTGTTTGTTTGTTTGTTTTTGAGACAGAGTCTTACACAGTCGCCCGGGCTGGAGTGCAGTGATGCCATCTTGTCTCATTGCAACCTCCAACTCCCAGGTTCACACAATTCTCCTGCCTCAGCTACTCTCCGGCCTCCCAAGTAGCTGAGATTACGGGTGAACACCACCATGCCTGGCTTATTTTTATATTTGTTGTAGAGACAGGGTTTCACCACAGTGGCCAGGCTGGTCTTGAACTCCTGACCTCAGGTGATCCGCCCACCTGGGCCTGCCTCCTGCTACTCTCCTGCCTCCCTCCCAAGTAGCTGGGATTACAAGCACACACCACCTCACTCAGCTAATCTTTTGTATTTTTAGTAGAGATGGGGTTTCACTATGTTGGCCAGACTGTTCTCAAACTCCTGACCTCATGATCTGCGCACCTTGACCTCCCAAAGTGCTGGGATTACAGGCGTGAGCCACCGTGCCCGGCCAGAACAAAATATTTTAATGGCTTGTTGGAGTCAACAGATGAGATAATCCAAGGCCAGTGGTTCCTGACTCGGGGGCTCTGCTGTCCAAGGCCCTACATGTTGCCCCAAAGGCTCAGAGGATCAATATATCTCTGCACATCTATAGCCCTCTGTGTGACTAAGCACACAGAGGGTAGCACTGCCTAAAAGAATTAAAAGTCTATGGGATGGCAGGTTGGAAGTGTCTTAAACGGATAATCTTTCTTAGCTTTGAACCTTTCTGCTTCCTTAAATCACATTATCACCAAAGTCATCAGTTATATGTACAGAAAGAGAGATATTAGGCACATTGGTACTTTTTTCCTTTTGCTTTTACCTCATTCTATATCTCATCCCAACAGACCCATTCTTTAATTCATTTGCTTAATATTTATGTTGCTGGTCTCCCAAGCTTATTGTTTTGCTTTTTTTTTTTTCTTTTATACCTGAACGTTTTGGGATGCATGTCATTGTCAAAATGCAAGCCATCCAAAAAAGTGAAAGGGAAAAGTAAAACACCCCAAAATTTAAGTACCTGGAAGTGACTACTCTTAACATTTTAGGGAAATCCTTCCAGATTTTTCTCAATGCCAATAGTATATTTGCATTCAAGTTTTTATATATATGATTATCTTTACCCATCTTTCCTACTAACTGATCTATTATAGATGGACATTCATCTTCACTTTTAATGACCAAATAGAATTACTCTGTATATGTTATGTTGATGATTTATTTTCCCTACTTCAAAACAATATTTCAGATAACCACTTTTATGCATTTTTAACTCTTTTGCAGTTAGTAGTGAAATTACAGATATAAAAGGCATGACCCATTTATGTTTTGATAGATGTTGACTGAGCCTGCTGCCAAGGATGCATGAGCACACCCTCTTGCAGTTTTCTCTATTTTTCCTAGCATCATACTCCTGCCTGACACCCCACAGCTGCCAAAAACTATCTAGCCCTATGCTTCAGTTGTAGTGTTAACTGCTTCGGGGAAGCCTTTCTTACCTTGCTCAGAAATTGACTGTTTTATTCTTGTGTTCTCTGACAGACCCTTCTACACACCTCTATTGTGGCTTTTATTAAATGCACACAACATATTCTGCATTTCTGTCTCATCCACAGCTGTTGGTCCCTAAAGCACAGAGCTCACAGGAGGCCATATACAGAACCTCGTGGTAATATCTTGAGCTCTGGTTTCAATTGTCTGCACTCAAATATTTGCTCTGTCACTTAATAGCTGTGTACTGTTGAGCAAGCTATTTACTCTCTTCAACTTTTTATTTCCTCATCTGTAAAATAGAGACAGATACAGTGCCTACTTCATAGGATGGGTGTGAGAACTTCAGTGAGCTAATGTGCAAAGTAGTTAGACTCCGTGCAAAAATGGAGAAGTAAACAACTTTCATTGAGTATTCACGTGGTGCCAAGCACTATGTTGATACATAACGGATGCCCACTGTTTTTTTAGATGAATGAAGAGCTCCAAAATCCTAATTATTTGGACCTATGGTTTTTCAATTAGCATACTCAAGTTATAAACCACACGATTTGTGTATAGCGATGTCTTTAGCAAGGCTGATTGTATGTATACATACACACAGGGCATTTATTTTTCCCTATTTTCCCTATTGCCTTTCTGCTAGATCTATGTCATTGAGGTTGGCACTAGCCCCCTGATTATTCATTCTTTTATTCATACACCTCTCCTGTAGTATTTTGTTCTTAATATTGGGCCTATTCCAGAATAAGGAAGGAAATAATTGTTCATTGGAAAGAAGGAAGAGAGAGCAAGAGCTCCAATCTATGAAGTTGTTTAGCTTGACTGTTAAGTTCCAAAGGACAACTATAGCAGCGAGTTCCTTTTAATTTTCTTGTTCTGAGCACTTGATTTCAAAGCAGCATGATGCTCAGTCTGTCTGGCTGAGTTAACTGTAATAAAAACTAACGGTTATCTCCTATGGATATTATTTCTTGAGTGAAGCCATGCTTTTCTTACCCATTTCCCCATTAAGACTTGTACGTCTGGCAGCCTCTTTCTGCACTATCTGCTACTGTACCTTGTGGTAACTCAGAGCCTTGACCCTACTGGGAACTTCCACTCTACTTTGAGGTCCTCCATTGACTTTTCTCCACCTGTCCCTAACACCCACCCAAATTTCTGCCTCCCTTCTAAAATGTAAAGCACATGACAGGTTTTTTTTACCTTGTATTTTGAGTTTTTACATGTGGGTCACATCTCCCCACTGGATGTGAGCTTCTTGAGACAAGAGAGAAAGACCACATTTTACATTTTATCTTTCTTCATGATTAGCAAAGTTACTAGAATATGGCAAATGTTCCCCAAAAATGTAAGCTATTTTATATAGGTATTTCCTACCGTGATAACACAAGCTAACACTTTTGGAGTGCTTTTTATGTAAACAATGCTGGTAAAGACTTTACATATGTGTCTTTTCTATTCTTCTCATTTGCTCTGACTCAGTTGCTATTATTATTCTCACATTCTTTTTATTGCAGAGAAAAACCCAGGCACAGAGAGGTTAAGTTATTTGCTAATGTCACACAACAGTTAGCTGGGTAAAGACAGTTGTTTAAGTCAAGTCAGCATGACTCCAGAGACTGAGTTTTAGCAGAAATAGAAAGTTGCTGCCCAGAGTGGATGTGTTTCTGGGGAAAGTGCATGAAGGTTAAACAAGATACATGCATCAAAAAATAAGAAATAACTCTCCTTCAGAGAGCTTAATCTAGAGGAACTACTCCAGTTTAAAGGGCAAACAAGCCAAGAAGTCTTCTTCTAAAAGGATGGTGCCTTGCTTGGGATCCCATTCTTGTCTTGTTTGGCTTCTAGAATCGGCATCATCTAGGAGTTAGTGTGCCCATCAATAACCCCTAAATACAAATGCTTTTTAAAATGTCAGTACAAATCACAGCTGTAACATTTATGGAGAGTACAAAAGAATCACTGCACTTAACTCTATATAGAAACAAAAAGTAACAAAATTTATTTCTACTGTTCTCTTTATTGAGTAATGAATAGAATGATGAAATGATGCCTGCGGGGCATCCAAAAGGCCACCACCACATCGAAACTGATCTTGAGACCTACTGCTTTCACCTGTACACAGCTTAAATCTATAGTCATAACCCACATTTTATTTTAGAAAAAGGCGAGAAGACAGGGAAATATCACTGCTGCTGATTTTGGGAAACATGGTATTATTTGTTGTTATTTGGGAGGACTTAATACCAAATTGTAGCATTATCAAGATACTTTACGAGTGGCTGGCGGACTCCCCCAAGGGCTCTATAGCTGTGACATGAGACACTGTAGCAGATGTGCTAGAAATTAGCCAGGCCAGACTCAGAACCCACTCTACCAATATATATGTATTCAGTGCCATGATACAACTAGAACAGGGCTGAGCACTGCGTTAATTAACGAACTCTGTGTGAGCCAAGTGCTAGAGTGTTGGCCCACATGCTTTGCCCTATTAAACCAAGAAGGCATTTAGGGTTTATTAAAATGCTAGATATCATGCCAGGCAATTGGGTGAGTGTTTTTAATCTCTGTTTTGCTAATGAGGGATTGAGACTTTATATCCTTTAGGGTTTGGTCAAGAAAACTAAAGACTCTCCAAGTAGTCCAAGTAAAACTATTTTTATACAGGAACTAGAGGCTTGCACAATTGTTGGGATCTCTTCATGGATAAGGGAGCTGAAAGTCAGAGAAGCTTCTAGTGGAATTCCAAAATCGAGAAACCTGTGCACAAGATCTCATCACCTGTGCCACTAAAGCAGGAATTAAAGGTGTTCATCCAGAGGAAGATGCACACATAACAATCACAGGGAAGAGCTGCCAGGGATCTCCACTGTCTGTATCACCTGCCTGGGTACTTCCCCAGGTACCCTAAGTCATGGTTATGACATTCTTGTCTGCCCGTGTTTCTGTCTCCAACCACCACCAGAGAAAAAATGCTCTCCTTCTCATCCAATCTCTAACAGTGCTCCCATCTACCCTTTAGGAATCTTGGGACCACATAGGAAAAATGTTTCTGGGTATTATTGTTACAGACTTTCCCCCTTCTATACAGAGGACAATGTAAAATGGACTGGTAGTGATTCCAAATTGACAACAGAACATCAGATATGTGCTGAAAAATGTGGTGAAGCTTGCCTGACAGCATGCAAGTCATTAGTAGCAGGAATGTCAGGAATGGAACCCACATGGGTCTCACTCTAATGTGTGTTCCACTGAATGCTTGAAATATATTACAAGAAATATAAGAAATATTATATTACAAATATAACACAAGAACATTAGCCTAGGTAGCCACAAAAATCTTCAAAGAATGGGTATAATTTGAGTTGGTTGGTAGTGTTCTTTCTCTCTCTCTCTTTCTTTCTTCTCTTTCTTTCTTTCTTCCTTTCTTTCTTTCTTTTCTTTTTTTTTTTTTTTTTTTTTGAACAGGATTTTGCTCTATTGCCAAGGCTGGAGTACAGTGAACAATCATAGCTCACTACAACGTCCAACTCCTAGTCTAAAGTGATCCTCCTGCCTCAGTCTCCTGAGTAACTAGGACTACAGGTGCATACACCTAGCTAATTTTTTTTTTTTTTGTAGAGACAGGGTCTCATTATGTCAGCAGGCTGGTCTTGAACTCCTGGGCTTAAGCAATTCTCCCACTTTGGCCTCTCAAAGCATCGAGATTACAGATGTGAGTCACCTTGCCTGGCCTCAGTAGGGTTCTAAAGGGTAGATGGGAGCACTGTGAATATGCCAAAGGCTTGAAATGGCCTGAGCAATCAGAGAGAAAAGAGTGTTGGTGCATAGCAAATCAGTTTGAAGGACTGTAAATCTGAAGTGCGTTTTTGTCACTTCTTGTCTCTGTCTCCAGTTCCCAGCCTACCTTGGGCAGTGAATGAATAATTGCTGAAAATAATGACAATGACCTATAATCAGCCATGTTTAGAAACATCTGGATCCCTTCAGGCAGTGGCAGCAGACTGAAAGGGCACATGTTATGCTCCTGCCTTCTGTTATCCCTGGCTGAAAAACAAGGTGAGCTGGGGAAAAGTCCAGGACCAGCATAAGTTAATGACTTGCTTCTAATCTCAAAAAATTGTTACTGTGAGGCTGGGGTATTTTTCTCTTTTTTTCACACTGGGTTTTTTTTTTTTTTAATCCTATGTCTACATCAATATGACAGGATAGAAGAGGAAAGAAACAAAATGATAAGCAAACCAGATATTTAGATGTAAATATGAAACTCACACTTGTTCTGCATTCAAGAGATACAGGATTTGACAATCATTACTTTGAAAACAGCTTTAGCTTGCTGCAGATTTCCTCTCTTCTCTGCCCATTTCCAGCGACAGAGCCATCATGAAGAAGAATGTTTGAAGACATCACATCTATAACCTTTGCCAAAGGCACACACAATCTTTGGAGGGGAAGACTTTTATTTTCCCTGTCACCTTTAATGCTGGATATACCAGCTGAAAGCTGAATTCCAAATATAAGGTCACTGCATGGAGGCTTCCTAAAGACACAGAGCTTGAAAAGAAATCTTTTCTGAATGTCACTTTCATTTCAGCTCACATTTTCCTGATACAGCACAGATGTACTAATTGGTCTTGCTGTCGACAGAAATAAACAAAACAAAACATTATTTGCCTACATACCCCATAGAGGCATTCATGCCCATAATAAGCACAAGTCTCAATTCAGGGTAATTAATTAAGATACACACAGGAAATGTCTAATGCACAATTTCCTTGTTCACATATTGTATGAATGTCCATGTTCATTCTTTAGAAAAGAATCCTGTGCATTTTGTCTCACTTGTGTCTTTGAAAGAGCCACTTAGAGCTCAAAGTATGGGAATCAGATGGTGAGAGTTTACATTTTTCTCTACACATTGAGAACTCTGCATTTTATTCTTTTAGAATCTACATTTCACAACACTCCCCCAAATAATGCCTCATCTCCTCTTGCAGTAATCATAACAAGACCTGGTGTCTTAAACTGATGACCTACTGACCACATCTATTTGGCACATAGGTCTTATTTTTTATAAGAAGAATTTTAAGCAAACATAGCAAATTGGCTTCTTGCAACTGAAAATTTCACCAAAATTCAGATGATTTGCAATAATAGTAGGCCTCTATCTTTACACAGAAACTGGCTGAAGTTAAGTAGCTTCCATTTCTTTTTAGTGAAGTAGACTCTTCAATGCAGCATCCTCTTAGCCCTGTTCCCTTTACTGTGCCACTCACAGTGTGGTTCACAGAGCCACAGATCAGCACCCCCTGGAATTTTATTAGAAATGCAAAGTCACTGACCCCACTCCAAACAATTCAATCAGAATATCCAGGGAAAAGGCCCAGCAATATGGGTTTTAATAAGATTCCAGGTGATTTATATGAATATGAAGAGTCTGACAAATCCTGCTCTCTACTAATCCACTTGTCTGCCCAACTTTGGTTAGCATTTAGATTTATACCACTAACCTGGGCCCAGCAAACACTGTTATTTCCCTAGGTTTCCATTACCTCAGGAATCTCACAAGAAGAGCAAAACCAAAACCACTGGTCTTTATCCACAATAAGTTAATTATAACTGATGCAATTTTCTTTTTCCCAGTCTGGATTATATTGCAAGCACCAAGTTTCTTTGCGACCTGCCAGAAAATGTGGACTTAGTGATAGTGGGTGAGTAAAAGCCACTGGCACCTTTGGTTATTAGTCAGTGAGGTATCCCCCGATTTGTTTTGCTTTGGAGGATCACTGAAAACTGCCAGATTTATTTCTTTGTTTTCTGGAGCTCAGTTATTTTGTCGTTCAGATTTTATCTCCTCCCCCAAGGGCAGCAAAGTGGCTTCAGGCTAAAGCAAAAAAGAAGGCAAGGTAGAGTGGTCTTTTCTTTTCCCCATCCATATTTAATCGCATGAGATCCTCTGGCTAGAGCCATGTGCCTACACTAGGGTATAAAATTAGACCTCTCCCAGCAGCAGCAGAAGCTTAGCATCCTTCAATCACCATTCAAAGCTAGATCTTCTCTGCCCTAAAAAAGCAATTTTAAATGGCAGCCCCACTGAGTAACATCATAGCTGATAATAGGTCTGTTAGATGCTATGTAAAGCATCTTGGCTAAACTCTTCATTACCATTTGAAAACATCAGATGCTTTAGAATTGCTTCAGGTCTTTAAAAATCCCATCTTCTACTCCTGGCAAGACTAAGAGATTCAGTAAGCTGGAGTCATGGCTCAGCCCAGAGATTCAAAATCACTATGCCATGTAATGGTATTTCACATCTCTCTTTAGATCACCCAAAGCTGAATAGTCTAATTGTTCACGCTCAATTTATTTGTGCTCTCAGTTGCATTCACGTGGTCAGGGTGGACAGTCTAAAGGGGGAGCAGAGTGTAAAAAGCATTCAACTTAGCAACTGATAGTTACAGTAATTGAGGAATCAGCCTCGAGGTTAAGGTATTGATTCATTTTGATAATATTATATATGCTGTGAAATTTTCTGATAGTTAAACTACCACTGAGATCTACTGAGGTAATAATACACACTTAATAATATTTCAGACAACACCACAGATTTGAAAATGTATTTCAAAATATGCACTTTTCAGCTCCACCATAAATTAGCATACAGGGATTCTGTGGATGCTGGCATCGGCTCAGAATTTCAAAATTTCAGAAAACATCCCTGGCTTCAGCAGAGTCAGGGATGTTTTCCTACCAATAACTTAAGAATGAAAAAAAAAAATCTGTCTTCTTGTCTCTTTGCACCAAAATGGAACTTAAAATACAGTCGCTCTTCTCAGGATCCAGGCCAGAACTGCTGTTTCTGAGCTCGACAGAAAAAGAAACACAGGAAAACCACAGGGTGCCTCCAGGTACTCAGCACTGGAAATTGGCTTCACTAATAAAGCTGCTGTAGGTGACATCTTCACTAATAAAGAGAAGATGTCACCTACAGCAGCTACTGGTATTTGTCCCTAAATGAGTGAGGATATTCGCCTCCTGGGACCACTGGGGAGGGGTGCTGCAAAGGACTCAGTCTTCGAGGAAAAGCAACTGAGAATATATTCTCTGAGGCTCTGCCTTGAAATGTTTGTCAGCATAACTGAGAGAGTCCATCTTAGAGCACAAGGACTTAAGAGAGCAAATGAAAATGCTTTTGTGTTGGGTGAAGTCCAAACTGTTCACTCCAGCATTTGAGGCCTCCCAGTTCCCGTCTCTCCCCTCTAACTTTGTCTCCTCTGGCTCTGCAGCAGGGACCACGTGCCCCACCCTTCCCCTAGTGACAAACTATGCCTTTCTTTGCCTGTCTGACTGCAGAGAGCTTACTCAAAGACTTAGCCCCTACCTGGAGAACATCACGCTTCCTCTCTGGTCCGGAAGCGTTTTTTTTTTTTTTTTTTTTTTTTTTGATGGAGTTTCGCTCTTGTTACCCAGGCTGGAGTGCAATGGCGCAATCTCTGCTCACTGCAACCTCCACCCCCTGGGTTCAAGCGATTCTCCTGCCTCAAGCTTCCGAGTAGCTGGGATTACAGGCATGCTCCACCACACCCGGCTAATTTTGTATTTTTAGTAGAGACTGGGTTTCTCCATGTTGGTTAGGCTGGTCTCAAACTCCTGAACTCAGGTGATCCGCCCACCTTGGCCTCCCAAATTGCTGGGATTACAGACATGAGCCACTGCGCCCAGTCTTCCTTTCTTTTTAAGACTAGCTCTGTCCCACGTTCCTTCTCCAGAAATCTTTTCCTACAGCCCCAGGTCTCCCTCCTTCCCTTCTTCCCTCTGCTCAACTGGATCACATGGGCGTAGGGCGGGTTCCACACAGTCGCCTTGCTGTTCTCTGCAGGATACACACTTAGTGAGCACTTGATCTGGAGGAGATGTACCTTTGCTTCTATTCTTTGTTCTTGTGGTTTATGTTGCAGGTGGAAGACTTCTACATATTGTACACTGGCTTGGCACTTTCACTCACCATTTTTAAGGCAGCAACATTTCTTCACCTAATATTACTAAAAACTAAGAGTGTGGGGGAGGGAGGTGGTATGTGTATGCAGTTCTCCTGGGACTTAGCAATATGTATGTGGTGGAGGGTGGGGAGAGCTCCACTGTCTGAGTCGGTGCAAGCTTAATAAATCAGGGAGCTGAAAATAAATCAGGGAGTGTTTGGAGAACTCCACCAAACATTCATCCTTCTGAAAATGATCTAAGCCAGGCCAACGAGGGTAAGGGAGCTTATTCACAAAAGCAGGCTTAAAATCTCCATGTTTTGAATACATTTCAGCATTGATTATTTATTAATTCAACAAATATTTATTGAACATTTATTCTATGAAAGGAGCTGTTCTGAGTGCAGGAGTTGGGGCAATTCACAAGGCAAACACTGTCCCTGTCCTCATGTACCATGCATACCAGTAGCAAGAATACTCCATATGGGGGGCAGAGGGATTCAGTTTCTTCTCTGTCTCTAGGATTTAGGTTTTGAGACGGGTTTTGCAGGATGCATAGGAGTCTTTGAGGAGAGAACAGCATGCCCAAAAGCATAAAAATTTAAAACCATGTGGCTGAATTGGGAAAATGCAAACAGAGGTTCAAAGAGCAGAAGCTGGAGTGGCCAGGACCCTTTTCATAGAGAGCCTCGAATTCCCACTAAGCCGGAGCACTTAGAATCACAATAATAATATGAGTATAGATTTGTTGTAGCCTTTTCTTCTCCTCTGAATTAAAGCACAAAATAAATTTTAGAATAATCTTATTCTTCTTCAATGTCCACTCTGGCTTCAGAAGTAGCAGATAGTAGATTGTATATGTTGAAAAAACACAGCTATGTGTTGAAAAAACACAGACAGCTTATAACTCCTCTTTCCTCTGGATCACCCTCCAGGCCTCCTTTGGGGTCCTGTACATAGTAATAAGGTTTTTGCCAAATTATCTAAAAGTAGACACAGCTGATGCATAGAAAGTAAGAAAAAGGAATAATAAAATGCCCCAGAAGCTCACACCCACTTTACTGTGATAAAGAGCCTTCCTAATGGGGAGACTTTAGCTGGAGAAGTGGCTCCCACATTTCCTCTGATCACCATCAGTACATCTTTATGTTCTTCATAAAATACATCCTTTATCTCATTAAATTCGTGTGCTCAATGGTTATTAAAATGGTGCACCTTCCAATAACTTTGTGGTAGTGTGCTGGGTAAATATTTTATTTTCTGACAAGTGCTTGAGTTTTATTTGCCAGCATTAAAACTGGGGCAGAGTGATTGGAGATACGAATAGAGATATTTACCAGCCCAAGGAGATGATACACAGATGTTAATGAAAGTTCTGGGGGTAGTTTTCTGGGCTGTTGAATGTAATTTCTCTCATCCCCAAAAGGATATAATAGGGAAACACCCTGAAAAGAATTCTCTAATGTCTGTGCATATGCAGCAGAGGACCTTTGGGAAGTTAATGTGCTATGTAAGGCAGATATTCATTCATTGACTCATTTGGTTGGTGTAAGACATAGAACTGAACCCTGGATCTTTTGTGCCTCTCCATCTGCCCATTTGGTTTCCTTACCCCAAATCCCCCATTTCTGCCAAGTTAGCTTCCCTTCGAAGGTCAAGGCTAAAGCTTTTATTTTACCTCCTCTTACCACCTTCCCAAACCTCCCAGACTGACTCATCTCTACTCGTAGAGAACCACAGACACACTTCTGTTAGAATAATTTGCATATTTATTAACTCTGTTTATCTCCTTGTATAGTTCACTGGATTATGGTTGCTTAAAAGCAGAGAGCATGCTTTATTCTTCATTGTATTTACTCCAAAACCCCTCTCCCAATGCTCCCTGTATTTAGCAAAGGCATCACCATGTGTTAATCTACCCTCTCTCTCATTATTCCTGGTACCAAATACCTGTTTATTGAATGAAAAATGAGTCAGTGAGGCAGGAGACCTTGGCTGACTCTATAAAAGTTACCTGACCTTTTCTGCACTTTTTAAAAGCTTTATGGGCTAGAAGTCATTTATGTATTCAATCATTTTATAATCATTTAATATGTCCTTAATATGAGCAGGACACTGGGAAGATGCAAGCATCTATTCTCAAATTCCCTGGAATCCTGGAGGGAGCTAGTAGGAGCTATTGCCAAATAAATACAAATGTTTGGTGTTCAAACTGTTGCTAGAAAATTTTGAGAAAATACAAAGTAAGGTCATGATCCAGACAATATAATTTTGCTTCTAACTTCTTAGGACTACCCGTGACTCTAGAAAATGGCTAGCTGTTCTTTGCAGGCACAAGGCACAGAATATATAATGTACAGCAGTAGACTTTTGTCAATTCCCAAATCCCAATTCTGGCACCAAGATGGTAATTTTTGTATGGAGGAGAACCTATCCCAGCAAAATCTCAATTGTTCACCTTACACTAAAGATAAGACTCCAACCAACGATCTGATCCTAATCAGTAATCAGATCTATACCTCTGAGACTCATGCATCTGTTTGTATATTTACCTAGGATACTTCTTTAAAATAAACCATATTTCCTCCACCCAGTGCCCATTAGATGGGTTCAGTCTTCTTAAGGAAACATTCTGTATCTGAGAAGGGAAGTCTTTTATAATAAAGATTACAGCTGTAGTCTCCAAAAGAACCTCGTGTACTATGTCAATCCTCTTCATTCCTAGATACTGTTCATTACACATGCCACATGGTCTCTAGAAATAATTTGGCACAAACACCATGGCTATTATCTGAAAAGGAAAAGAGAACACAGTAATTGATAACACAACCCTAAGAAAATTAATTATCCCCCTTTCTGATCTTCACTTAGATCAAAGTACACAGTAACACTGCAGTCTATTCCCAGCCCCAACCTACTCCAGCAACTCCCTATTGAATGAGCAATTAGAAGAACTATATATTGCATGCCAAGCAAACTCTGCCGTGATAAAAGAACTTGTTTCATGTTATCTTTCCTTTTGTATGCCAAAGATTAGAAAATACAAATTCGAGTGACTGAATTATCTACAATACAAATTGCTGATAATTTTTTAATGTGCCCTCAACTACATGCAAGAAGGAGAAGAGTAAAGAAGCTAGAAATGAGTGCCTTATCACAAAAACCCATCTGCATGTTTCATGTCAGAAAAATAAGATGACATGATTTCGAAACTAGACTGATGAGTCTATTTCCAAAGCCCTAGACTTAAGTTGGGGTTTGGAAACAGAGAAAATGCCAAATCATCTCTAACAAAGGTCAACCGAAAGAGCAAGTGTGCAGAAGGGCCTGCCTCCTGGCTTTCTCAAAGCGGAGCCTTCGTCATTGTGATCTGGCTTGGATTCTTGCGGGAAAAAAATAGAAGAAGAATAATACTGGATCAAAGCAATTGGGTGCTCTGTGACAAGAACTCGGTTCCAGATGGAAATGTGTAACCATCTCTGCCACTTTGTTTTGCTTTTGCCTGTATTGAGACAGAAGTGCCTGGAAGCCCAGTTTTCAGAACAGTCTGAACAAATACAAAAAGGATGTCCATCCTTTCGTTTTCCTCATAGTCTCTTCAGTTGGGAAAGTCCTGATCTTCAACACCAGGCATAGCATCCCCGCCAGCTCCCTGCCACCTAGAAGCCCAAACGTGATTTTGGTATGTCATATGTAGGCTGGCTCTGTCCTCACTCCTCACCATCTCATAAGATCCTCAGCTCTCTTTTACTATATTTGTCATTTTCTTATTTATTCCCTTATCCCTCCAGTTCCCTTATGCCTCCATATGACTTCTCAACTAGTTTTTTGCACCTATCAAACCACCTTAGCAACAGCCCTCCAAATGATATGTTAAAGTTTTAGTTTAAATATAATAATTTAGTAATAATCTTCAAATTATAAAGACCTTCTTTTTCTGCTGTTATTACTTAAAGTCACGCCTAATATTCCAAATGCTAATCACTTTGCATTTCTTGCAAAAGTTAATGCAAGAGCAGTTGCAAACTTTTGGTGCATGAAGGTGAGAGAATGAATAAATGGTGTGGCATGGATTAATTTTGACTGCAGAGTAAAGAGAAGAACCACTAAATTCATCTCTAGAAAAGAAATGATTATCATGTCTGATGAATGATTAGTATCAGGGGACAGATATAACACCTTATATGTTATTTAATTTAGTCCTTACATATTTTGAAAATGAGCAAATTTCAGAGACAGATCCAATAATTTGCCCAAAAGCACATTTGTAGCAAATGGCTGAACCAGGATTCAAATTATGTGTCTGCATTGTTGATAGGTGTCTATATAATATGAATTCAGAAGGAAAGCAGGAAGGGTAAGAAAGGGGGGGATTAAAAGGAATTCATGCCCTGTCTATATACATCCCCTACAAACTCTCCAAAAAGACTTGAAATTCCAGAATAAAAGTTTCAATTCCTTTGCTTAAAATATTGTTCATTAAAAAGCATATAAGAGTGATGTTTGAAAGATTAACTTTCAGCTCTCTGTCATTGTCACATTCATGACAGTTACCTTTGGAACTCTTTCTGAAAGTTGACTTTGATGGTCAAAAGAACAGGTCTGCCACAGAGAGCTAGTACCCTACATAAAGAGCCTCAGGCCTAGGGGTGAGGTGAGACCTGCTTTGGTACCTTGGTCCTGGCGCTGTGTAATGTATGTCTTTCCTAGATGTTCCCAAGGAAGTAGCCATAACTTAAGAATATCTAATTTGAAAAAGAATTGGAGAAGAATAATGATTGAAATACCTCTGCCCTGATTCAGTCTATAATTTAACACTAATTCCTCACTCCTAAAGAGATGTTTATGCCATCTGTTTAATGCTGCCTACACAGCCAGCTTCATAATAGTTTATTCTTGGTCTCTTTGTGTATACTGCATTTCTTAAGGGTTATTAACTAAAAGGCTCTTTGCTTTCAGATATGGCTTCTGGTTCATAGGTTTGTAACAATTCAAGAGCAGACAGATTGATGCTGTAGAGTTTAAAGAGCTGCCCATCCTAGAACCAAGCAAAGACCAACCAAAGGTCATAGAGCAGGTCTACAGTCTTTAAATAGCTGTGGCTTGGAAATAAAGAGGAAAAAAAAAAGAGAAGAAGTGAGGAAAGAAAAAAGAGAAGAAAGGAGGGAAGGGAGAAAAATAGGGAGGCGGGGGAAGAAAGGAAAAGTTTATCTTAAAACTCTGTCCTTTGTTTTATACAATGTCTTTTCCAACCTATTCCCAGAGACTTCAAACATTATTATCTACATAGCTCATATAGCTGAGCTGAAAGCTACCTCAAGCTCCATGTTTGTTTGTTTGTTTTTTTTTCTTTTTGAGACAAAGTCTCCCTCTTGTCACCCAGGCTGGAGTGCAGTGGCACAATCTTGGCTCACTGCAACCTCCGCCTCCTGGGTTCAAGTGATTCTCCTGCCTCAGCCTCCTGAGTTGCTGGGATTACAGGTGCCTGCCTGGCTAATTTTTGTGTTTTTAGTAGAGACGGGGTTTCACCATGCTGGCCAGGCTTGTCTCAAACTCCTGACCTGAGGCAATCCGCCTGCCTCAGCCTCCCAAAGTGCTGGGATTACAGGCATGAGCCGCTGCACCCAGACAAGCTCTATGTTTTTATTGGGAGCTTCTATTTTCTTGTGTACTGTCATCAACTTAATGACACAAACAAAATTTACTCCCTAACACCACAGCGGTGGGATTTGTCTTTGTTAGACCTCTCATACCCCAAACTTATTTCCAACTTGGCTACTGCCTGCAAAGAAACAGAGAAGAGTTAAACATAATGAATGACCAATAAATGTCAACTATGATGATGATGATTGACAATGATGATTGAGATCATTGTTGCTAATGAGTATTTAAAAGACATCATTTACATCATGTGACTGTTGTAATTTCCATGTCTGCAGGTACCTTTTTGGTCTACTTAATTTTAAAGTCATTGCACAAGTGTGCGTTTGGATACCTACACATAGTCTACAATTTTGAAATTTTCAGTTTAATATGATCCAAGGAACATAAAATTTATCATTTAAAAAATTTCCTTTTGTCATTTCTACCCTTCTATCCCCAAGAGAGAAGTAAATAATGCTTCTTTAAAGGTAGTTTTCCCCAACTGACTCATAACTCACCCAGGCCTCCTTCCACTGCAACCCAAAGGCCTCCCGGAAGAGCGGTGCTCTCATTCTTGGGAAATTCATACCTATGAGGATCATAGACAGAATTTTACTTCTCCCTCCTAGGAGAGTTGCCAGAAACCACTTTCCTGTAACGAGTCAAAGCCTCAGAGAAGAACAGCATTCTCAGTACTTAGTCTGGGTCAGCTTGTGTTGACTTAAGGGTCTGGGAGTATGCTTGGGGAACTTCATGTCCTCCTTTTAAGAAAAAAGGTATTATTTGGGAGTTTGAAGTAGTTTCAGAACACAAATTATGAAAGTAATCTAACCTATGTGTTACATTGTTGTTTGTTGTTTTTAATTTAAGCATATGCAAAAGTCAAGTAGGGAAACATACCAAACAAGGTACCTCACATCTTTCTCTGTATCTACAGATCTTATTATGATATACATGACAGACACTTAATACATTATGTCTAATAATTTATGAGATGCTATCCCTAAGGAATCCCATGAACTAGTGTCATCAGATATTCAAGAGGGAAAGAAAGGTAAATCAAGGTATCTTTATGGTGAACATTGACTTCAAACCCACCACCAAATCTTCAGAGTGGGTGAAAATGGAGTTTATTGAAAAAAGAGTTCATGCACTTTAGAAGCTTGGATCCTGTAGCATCCTAGAAATCAGAAAAGTGGTGAGATTTTAAGTTAATTAGGGCATGATCAAGAGTACTCAAAGGTTTACGAAGACCATCTGCTTAAGGTACATACAATAAATCTGGGAAAATCCCCCCCCAGTAGAGGGGGCTGTAGGCTTAAGAGTTGTACCTGTCACAATATGCAAATAGGGCAAATCTTAAGATTCCATTTATCTCTATATCCCTAGGAGATTCTTGCTGTAGCAAGATACATATCAAATATATCTATCCTACATCAAATACACACATATCTATTTATCTGTTTATCTACTTCTCAATACTTTTATCTTCATCATCACAATATAAAAATTAGACTTCTGAATTGGGGCTTGGGTGTGGAGAGTAAACAAAGAGAAGGTTGTATTTAACTCCAGGAATTGACAAGGGGGAAAAGTAAGGAATTAGAAATAAATATTTTATATGGTTTGCCAAAAACTTGAAAAATTCTGAAGGTTTACAGGACGCTGAAAAGTTGTTAGAGTCATTTATGACAACATAGATGGAATTAGGGGACTTTATGCTAAGCGAAATAAGCTAAACTTATTTCAGAAAGACAAATACTGCAGGTTCTCACTGACGTGTAGAGTCTAAAACAATTGAACTCATAGAAGCAAATAGGGAGAGGTGTTTACTGAGACTGGATGACAGAGGAATGGCAAGATGATAACAAAGGGTACAAAGCCTTAGGAGGATGAGTTTGTTTCTGTTTTTTGTTGTTACTATTGTTTGTTTGTTTTCGGAGATCTATTGTACAGTGTGGTGAATATAACTAATCGCTGAGTACCGTGTATTTCAATACAGCTGAGAGAGTAAACCTCAAATGCTTTTATCACAAAATAATGCCAAATATTTGAGGTGATGAATAGGTTAATTAGCTTGATTTAAGAATTCTGCAGTACATTAAAAATCATCACATCACTTTGTACCCCATAAATATATACAACTATAATTTGTCAATATATAATTTTTAAAACTCATTAGAGTGAATCCATTTTCTTGGTCCTTGTGGGATTGATGGCAAGCTCATGTTCCACTTGGAAAGTTCTGACTTGCTAGGAAGATGATTTCTGAGGTCAAGGTAGAGTGGGATGGTGGCTAATATGCATATCTACTTCCAAAAATCTGACTCTAGCAAGTGCTATTCAGGTTGTTTGGAAGCTGGTCTAAAGGACCCCTGTGGAAAATGTTAAGGCTGGGGAAGAAGTACCCAGTACATAGAAATCATGACTCTAAACAAATAAGGAGACAAAAAGACTTATCCAGAAAAGTGATTGGCAAGGTACTTGAAGCAAGATCTAAAGCTGATTGTTAGTAGGACAGATACAGTTAGTTGTAACAATCGTTTTCTGATCCACACACAATGGAGCTGTTGATCCCAGTTCACTGAAGATAGAAGTAAACAAAACAGTCAATCTAATAGGAAAGTCATTAATAATTATAGCAATAATGGGAAAATGTCCCTTTCTTCTCCTATCAAATAGCATAGAGAGCTATAGCCAGCAAGGCCCCAGAGCCCAGCATAACTAGGATTTGAAGACATAACATAACGCTTGTGTTAGGGGCTTGAGTTGCACAAAGGAATAAGGCCGGGAGGTGTCACAGTGGAAACTGATAAGCTGTTCTAATTGGACTATTTTAACAGCTCCCAAGAAGATTGTGTAGTGGCCCAGGAATCTCCTGTTGCAGGAGAGAATGTTAAAGTCCTGGTAATTCCAGTAGTGGTAGCTCAGAGTCAAACAGATTCCTATCACCCTCGGTGTTATTATTCATCCTAAAACTAAAAACACTTCAGATTACATCTATCTAAAATAAAATATACAAAAAGCAATAAACTGGCTTATTGCAGGTTCATGGGTTGCCTCTGCCAGTGAAGACACATTGTCAATTTCCTCTGTAAACTTTTCACAGGCGAAGTGGCTATTTCAAAATATTTTCAGTGGGTTCTTCATAATAGAATAGCAGAAATGTGAGATTTGCAGTGACCTTTTCAAATGCCTTTAAAAGATTTTTTTGAATTCATCAAGTAATGAAATAGAAAACTTGCTGTTTAATTCAATGTCACTGCTTTCACTGAGTATGATATCCACCCCCTTCTTGCTCCCGGTCCCCAGCGTAACAACAGATTTCATTACACCCATTTTAATAAATGGCCATCATTTCACAATATAAGTTTATATTAAACCTGTAATCCCTTAAATATGTGGAGTGTAATAACTTCATGTAAGAGATAAAATAATTTTAGAGCTAATGTAGACTTTAGGAAACATACTGTTAATGCAACCATTTAAAGATTTAAAAAATAGGCTAAAGTGATTCAGCAGAACCAGCAGTACATTTTAATCTTTTAATTCCAAGTCTTTTATGTTTTTGTTTTTTTCCTCCATTGCACTTTTATTTGAATGTAATATTTGAGACAATTATCCAAAAGGGCCAATATTTCCCAATTTAATCTGAAATCATAATCAAACAAGCAGCAAAACAGTGTTTGGGATTTCAGTTTCTCACCCTTATCATCAAGACTCACTCTTCCCATCATCAACATTTATTGAGCATTTACAGTGTACTAGGCACAATAAAACATACAGAAAACCTTCTCCGTGCTCTTGAGGAGCTTACATTCTACAATATAAAAAAAAAAATACCCCTTTTAAAATGGCATTTTTGTTTGGCGTTTTCTGCAAAGTACTGAGGAAATATTTTGTAAAGTGAGCTTTGGGTATAACTTAGTCCCATCATTATTTAGAGAATAGAGGAAGAGAAAGAGGAAGGATTTTAAAGGCAGACAATGACAGACCATGCAGGATAGGTAGGGTTTTAAAAGGAGATAAACACAATCTCATCAATTAAGGAGAGATTTGCTGCAGTAAACAGGATGAAGGAAATAGTCTGTGGGATGCAAGCAAAGGAAGCAGGGTATCTTAGACATAGAGTGGAGCCAGAAAGATTATGCAGCCTTTTTCTAAGTACATGGCTACCAAGTAGGAATGGTTGGTGACAAGACACAAGGCTATAAAAGGAAGGTAATCTTGTGCACCTAACAAATAGAAAGAATAAAGGTTCAAAACTGAAGGCAGGCTATAAGACTATCAAAAAATTCTTAAAAACCAAAAAGTGAGTTTGAAGCACAAAACTTATAGTTAGTGCTACCCAATGTCATGTGGGCCAAGAACATTGTGGCTTCCTAAGTTAGAAAATGCCATATACCAAAATTTTAAGTGGAACACATTACTACCCCCACAACCCCGCCGGAAAACATAGGAACTCATTTTTTTCAGGGTGGGGGAGGAAGAGAGGGGATCATGGGACATGGTTGAAAACAGTAGTTATATTAGTAATATTTTTGTTATTATAACTTTGTGTTTAAATTTAGTCAAAGCACATTAGCTGTCAAGAGGGAATAAGGAATAAATTTCTAAAAATGCACAATTTCCTGTAGAGAAGTTACAGAGCAAAAAGACTAATATTCATGAAAAGCTGTAGAGAAAGTAGTCAAAACGTCCATTCATAAAACTTTTATTTCACTTACATGAATTTAATACACATGTTCTTAACAATTATACTTGGATTGTTCATGAGAATTTCATAAGACATTAAACAAAGCTGTCATCATCTCAAGTTATTTCCCTGTTCATTAATTTTACAACACATGCATGTTAGGCAAGTAAAAAAAAAAAATCACAAAAGCAAAAAACCTTTAAAAAAAAGTTACATACATGGGTTTTTGTTTTACTGCTGTGCCTGATATACATGAAGTAATGAATATCAAGCAATTCACTTTTACTGCGTCTTTACTTTTTCATTTGTTCTTAGGTTTCCTAAACCTTTAAATACAAATAAAATGAATGTAGCAAAAATCATGAAAGCTAACAGTAGGTAACTTTACTAATAATAAAGTGTGAATTGTTTCTGCCCTTATCCAGAGTAAAATGGGTCACAACATTGTCTAAAGGAGCACTTCTGCAGCTGTAGTCAGAGGTGCACACATGGAGATTGAGTATTCCACAGATATACATGGTTTAACATGTGGTATCCATGGGATATCTGTTTCTACCACAGTCTTGAAAGTGCTCCAAACCTTAAGGTACCCACAATTAGTACACCTGTGACTGGAACCCATGATCCCTTTTATTCCCCCCAGGACAAACAAATATGTAGGCAGTTTTCTTTGCTTAGACATCGAAGCAGTTTTAACACTGGCCCTTGTGAAGCCACAATGTACCAAAAGTACTGTGCCAAACATTTCTAACATGTATCCTCATATTGGCCACCTCAAGATAAAAACAGATAACTCCCTAAATGTTAACTGGCTCTACTCTCCTAATATTAAACATAAAAACCACATGGGAAATATTGAAATACAAATAGGAGTCACACAAATCTGTCATAAATTGTAAACAAAATACTATTTGTGGGACAGCATGGGTGACAAATGGTCCACTGTGTAAATTTCAGAATGAGGCAGACAAAAGTTAGAAGGCAAGTTAATTTTCCCCTCCTTCTCCTGCTTCAGCTTCATCTCCTTGGGTATCCAATGTCCACAATGTCAAGTTGTCTCTCAGTAATTGCATTATTAGCATGCTGTCTTTGTATGACTCGTCGCTCAATGTGTCAAATTCAGCAGTGCTTCATCAAAAGCTGTCTTTGCAAGAGAGCAGGCTTTCTCTGGGGGAGTTCAGAACCTCAAAATAGAACACAGAGAAGTTAAGAACCAGACCCCATCACGTGTTGGTTGCATTTCCTTTTTGCTGATTTCAAAAGCTTCTTCGTATGCTTGTTGTGACTGATCCACAATCCCTTTCTTGTCATCACCAGCAGCAACCTCAGCCAAGTAACTGTAGTAGCCTCTTTTCATTTTCAAATAGAAGACTTTGCTCTTTGCTTGTGAAGTATTAGGAATCAAGAACTTTTCCAAAAGAGACAGTACATCATTGCAGATATCTCTTAGCTCCGTCTCAATTTTCTCTATATATTCTCGAGCCATCTGCTTTTTTTATTTCTCAGCACCTTCCATTTTTTGTTCAATACTTGAGACGACCCTCCTAGATGACCAATGGGCTACTAAAACATTTTTATAAGCAACTGAGAGAAGATTCCTCTCCTCATTGGATAATTCAGCTCCTTGCTCAGTTACAGACTTCATGCAGGCTGCCATGTCATCATATCTCTCAGCCTGCTGGGCCAGTTTCGCCCTCTGAACCAGCTCATTTTTATCCATGACTGGATGTTCTCTGTCCAGGGTGGGTGGTGGCCAAGAACGGGCAGAGGCTCAGCAGTCTCTGGGCGGCAGCGGCAGCAGCAGCGAGACTGAGACTCTGTCCCCCAAGTCTTCTATTTTTTAAGGTTAATGTAAGTTTCATCTAAATAAAAAAATAATAATATCAGGAATAATAATAGTAATGACTCCAAGCTTCTGATCACTCCATTTTATTTTAAATGCTTTCATAAATTTAATTTCTTAAAGCAAGTGTTTTAATCATAGGCTAAATTTCTGTTCTTGGGTAAAATTCATTCAAATATGACTTGGACTCTGCCAAGATATTGAATGGCTTGAGCGGAGATCCCTTGAATTTATTCACACCAGCAAACAGAAAGAAAAGTAGTCAAATAATCTGGATTATTAAAAAAAAACGGTCAGCTTTGCAGATGCTGACACAGCCTGGAGCCCCCTGCCACCAGTCACAGCCAACCTCACAACCCCTACCACCGGTCACAGCCAAAAAATCACTGTATTCTTCAACATCGCTATTGCTGGTGAGCTCTTGGGCCAAGTTTTCTTCAAGTTGTTTGCAGACAAAGTTCCAAAGACAGCAGAAAATTTTCATGCTCTAAGCACTGGAGAGAAAGGATTTGGTTATAATGGTTTCTGCTTTCCCAGAATTATTCCAGTGTTTATGTGTGAGGGTGGTGACTTCACATGTCATAATGACAGTGGTGGCAAGCCCATCTATGGGGAGAAATTTGATAATGAGAAGTTAATCCTGAAGCACAAGTTCCTGGCATCTCGTTCATGACAAATGCTGGACCCAACACAAACAGTTTCCAGTGTTTCATCTGCACTGGCAAGGCTGAGTGGTCAGATGGCAAGCATGTAGTCTCTGGCAAAGTGAAGGAAGACATGAATATCATGGAAGCCATGAAACACTTTGGGTCCACGAATGGTGAGACTAGCAAGTAGATCATCACTGCTGACTATGGACAACTCTAATAAATTGGACTTGTGTTTTATCTTAACCACCAGTCCATTCCTTCTGTAACTCAGGAGAACACCGCTTCACCTCATTTGCTCACTGTATCCTATAACCTTTGTGCTCTCACTGAACTCCCTTTCCATTTCCTTATTCCTTTCCATGCCTAGTGGAATTGTAGAGTTAAGTTTATGATTATGAAATAAAAACTAAATAAAAAAATACTCATAGTTCATTTCAGAAAGGTTTTACTTAAAAGGAAGAATACCAGTGTATTTCTTTATACCATCCATTAATAGATACCTACAGGAAGGAAAAAACTCACTGGGTTTGTATAAAGTTTACAGACTGTAGAGTGTGGTAGTGAGGGTCACTCCATCAGATCACTAAATAGAACCTAAGATGGAAACATATTAGACAAAATATCACATATGATGCAGTGCATATGTTTTGCTTTCTCTATATTGGCTCAGTGATTAAGTGGGGTTAGATGAGCAGCCGGCCTATTTAGATTGAAAATAGGTGCCCTACACACAGAGGAAGAAAAATGAAGTACCATATAAGGGAAGGCAGCAAAGGAACAGAAGGAACTGTTATGCTGTATTTGTTTAGGGCATAGCCAATGAGTCTAGTGTCATAAAAACAGTATGATGGGACAGAAGGATGGAGAAACCAGAGGACAAATGGGAAGCTTCCTTTCTGAGCAGTGGTGGTGAAGAATGGAAACCTCTTTCCTTCTCTTTTCTTTTTCCCCCTAATTCATTTAATGCCCAACCAAGGAAAGGATACTGCCTTTAGTTATGTAGATATAAGTCCGAAATAACTGTAACTCCAAAACAGGATGAAGCATGGCTATTATATATACTTCATTTATTCATATATGTATTAACATAAAGCAGATCTGTAAGTATAAGGCTGTCATTCTTGATAGGGATAGTGATAGGATGACTATTTTTAGTCTGTTGAAGTTAGAAGTATAATCAGAAAATCATTCTAACAAACATGGGTTTATAATGTGAGAAACTGGTTCTAGAAGAATGACCTTAATGAATCCCAAATTGCAATAAAAGTGATTTGCAATTTATAAAAGCAGAAAAATAAGAGTGAATAATCAGCAAATCAAAAATGTTGAGGCTTTCTAAAAGATAGAACATTGATGAACTGAATGAAAGAAGGAAAACACTGACCAAAACGCATCGAAGAAAGATAATTGAAAGAGAGGCATAATTTCAGAGGTTGTTTAGTCTCAGATATGACAAATTAGGGAAAATAAAAGGCGTCTGGAAAAATAATCAGGATGCCTAACTGAAGACTCTTTTAGAGCATCAGGCTGGTGGAACCTCCACTTATACAGGTATTTGCTGATGAAGGATTTTATCATTTGGAAGGAGAATCAGGGCAATGTATCAAACGGTTGGCTCCTCCAAGGGAAACAGATTCTTTACCCCAAATGCAAAGCATTGAGCACAACCTCTTCAGTACCATATGCAGCCAAACTCTCAAAGATTTCAGAAAAAGTCTTCTGTAGTCAGAAATGGCATCCACATTAAGTAGACCAAGGATACTAAATGGAAAATATAACCAAATATTTGAAGAGGACCTACAACTCGAAAGAATGGTAACTTACTCCACAAATGAAAGAACTAATACCCAATAAGGCAAGACACATTCTACTTATTTTAAGATATTCCTATAATTTGTTTTGAATCTTAAATGTTCTGGTGGGTATTACATTCCATCCATTTAAAAAGTACCCAGAAATCACAAAAATAGAACTGTAATTATAAAAATGAAAACCTAAGACTTCTAGTTTCAGCTTCAATGAGTAAACTATGGAAGTCATCACTCCTGTTCATACCACAAGAAAAAGTAAACTAAACCTCAACAATTTTTCTTGGATGCATTAGAGAACGGAGATTGCCCCAAATCTGGACAAACAGGCAAATTCAGTAAGTCACAGCCAAGATCTGCTTACCTGAAGAAAAAGCCACTGTAGCCATAACTTGTAATGTTAATTAACTGCTGGAGCTGAATGTAGACTAGTTTGAAAGTGAGAAATCCTGGGTGGAGTCATGCTATGCTGCTAGGAGGACCCTACATTATTGTGAGTTTTATCTTCAGGAATTATATCAGATTTTTACTGTGAAAAGCTAAGAAAGATTCTCCCCTGGCTTTATCAAGGGAAGGGAAGAGTAACCATTGTGAAAAATATAACAGAGTATTTTCCAGAGCAAAGGCGTTACCCTTCAGGGGAAGTGATTTCACTAGACTTATCTTATCTGGGGATAGGCCATCTCTCCAACCCTGGCCCCCTCTGACCTTTGTGTGTCATCTAAAGGGGAAGAAATAAGCTTAGAGATCCAAGCATAGGTCACACAGCCTTGGGACACAGATGCACTGATAAAACTGAGATTTAATTATGTGATTACAGAATATCCCTTCTTTCTCACACTGTACCATCATACCAACAGGGCTCCAAATTCTGTCGGATGCAAATTCTGTCGGAGAATGAGTCTTTAGGAAATCCCAAAATAACACAGGAGACAAAAATAAGGATACAAGAGAAATGTGAAGTCTTTGTCACCCACAGCTACAGTAAACATAAAACACAGCACAGCTCTTACCCAGATTAACATAAGATCACACACTGAAGGCCTAGAAAAATATCTAACTTTTTATTACATATCATGTCTAGCTTTAACCAGAAAATTACAAGTCACACCAAAAGACAAAAAAAAAAAAAAATGATCAGAACCATGCTCAGATATGACATAGAACACAATATGTAAAGTAATTGTGTTAAAAGATCTAATGGAAAAAATAGGTAAAAGCAACAAAATATGGGCAGACTATACAAAGACATTGAAATTCTAAGAGAGCATCAATAGAAAATACTGGAAACAAAAACACTACAATGAAAATGAAGAATGTTTATGATATACTTATCACTAGGTTGAACACCAAGAAAACAGCGAGCATGAAGATAGACCAATAGAAATTTCCCAAAATAAAATAACAAAGACAAAAAAATAATAATAAAACATTATCTCAGAAATATAGGATACTTTGTTTAATGTGACATGTGGAATTAGAATACCAGTGAAGAAGAGAGAGCAGAGCAGGAGAAATATTTCAAGTGACAGCTGATCAGAATTTCTCAAAACTAATGACATATACCAAACCACAGATCCAGAAAGCTTAGAGAATACCAGCCAGGAAAAGTGCCAAAAACACTACAACCAGTTATATCGTATTCAAACTGAAGACAAAGAGAAAAATCTTGAAAGAAGCCAGAGAAAGTAAATACTTTACATAGAAAGGAAAAAAGATGATAATTACAGTAGACTTCTTGTCACAAACCATGCAAGCAAGGAGAGAGTGGACTAAAATATTGGAAGAGTTCAAAGAAAAACCACCAATCTAGGATTCTATATCCTGTTTGATTGCCCTACAAATTAAAGAGAATTAAATACTTTCTCAGAAAAACAAAAAACGAGGGGAATTCACCAGCAGTTCTGCCCTACAAGAAAGGTAAAAAAGGATAATGAAATGAAATGAAAATTATATAGTCTGGAAACTTTGATTTACATAAAGAAGCAAAGAGCATTAGGGAAGAAATAAATGAAAACATATTTTTTTTGAGTCCATAAGTAACTTAAAGATAAGTCTATTTAAAGTAAAAAGGTAATAATGGGATGAGTGATTTTAGCATATGGATAAGTAAAATGAATGACAACAACTTCACAAGGTACGGGAGGGAGCTACCAGGAATATTCTGTTATACAGTATATGAACAACATATGAAGTAGTATAGAGTTATTTGAGAGTAGACTAAGATTAGTTTAATATTATTTAGTACATTGCAAACTCTATGGAAAACCCTAAAAACCTTTGTAAAATGAGAATAACTGATATGCTAATGTTACAGGAAAGGGATCTGGATGCAGACCCCAAAAGAGGGTTCTTGGATCTTATCCAAGAAGGAATTCAGGGCAAGTCCACAGTGCAAAGTAAAAGCAAGTTTGTTAAGAAAGTAAAGGGCTAAAAGAATGGCTACTCCATGGACAGAGCAGCCCCAGGGACAGCTGGTTGCCAAATAGCCTGTCTATAAGCACACTAATTCTTTCTTCCACTATTAAAAGATTCTGATGCATTGTTCAGTAGGCCAACTGCAATTTTCAACTCCAGAATTTCTGCTCATTTCTTTTTAATTATTTCAATGTCTTCATTAAATTTATCTGGCAGAGTTCTGAATTCTTTGTGTTACCTTGAATATTTTTGAGTTTCTTCAAAATAGCTATTTTGAATTCTGTCTAAAAGGTCACATATCTCTGTTTCTCCAGGATTGATTCCTGGTGCCTTATTTAGTTCATTTGGTGAGGTCATGTTTTCCTGGATCATCTTGATATTTGTGGATGTTTGTCTATGTCTGGGCATTGAAGGGTTAGGTATTTATTGTAGTCTTTGCAGTCAGGACTTGTTTGTACCCTTCCTTGTTGGGAAG
Organism: Ateles fusciceps; assembly: GCA_036589455.1. NCBI lineage: Eukaryota > Metazoa > Chordata > Mammalia > Primates > Atelidae > Ateles > Ateles fusciceps. The sequence continues at coordinate 10,412,940 of JAZHEH010000091.1, read as the reverse complement.
GCTTTCCAGATATTTGAAAGAACTTGGGTATTGTCATCTAAGCTGTATCTGCTTTAGGGAGGAATCCCAATCCCAGTAACACTGTGGTTCTTGCAGACTTGTAGAGGTACCACCTTGAAGTTCTTGGCAAAAATTGGGAAGAGTTCTCTGGATTACTAGGCAGAGACTCTTGTTCACTTCCCCTACATTCTCCAAAACAAATGAAGTCTCTCTCTCTCTCTGTTCTGAGCCACATGAACCAGGGGTGGAGTGACACAAGCACTCCTGTGGCTACCAGCCCTAGAACTGTGCTGGGTCTTACCGAAAGCCAGCACAGCACTGGGTCTCAGTGAAGGCCTGCTCTAACCACTCACTGGCTCTAACTACCTATGTTTGCTCAAAGCCCTGGGGCCTGATCATCAGCAGATAGCTAAGTCAGCCAGGGCTGTGTCCTTTCTTTCAGGGTGGAAAGCTCCCCTAGGCCCCTGGTGAATCCAGAGGTGACATTCAGGAACCAGGGATTAGAGTAAAAAACCTTACATATCCACCTGGTGTTCTACTCTACTAAGGCTGAGGTGGCACTCAAACCATAAGATGCAGACTTTCCCACTCTTTCCTAACTTTTCCAAAGGCAGAGGAGCCTCACCCTATGGCCGCCACCACCTCAAATCAATGGTGAGTACCACCAGACTACCATCAATGTTTTCTTAAAGCTCAAGGCCTCTTAAGTCAGTTTGTGGTGAATGCTGCCTGTCCTTCACCCTTCAAGGCAATGTGCTCCCCCTCTGGTCCAGGGAGCATCTAGAAATTCTGTCTAAGAGCCAAGTTCTAGAATCAGGAATCCCAAGAGCTCATATGGTGCTCTGCCCCAGGTGGCTGAGCTGGTACCTAAAGTGCAATACAAAGACCCCTTTATTTTTTCCTTTACTTTTCTCAGGCAGAAGGAATCTTTCACTGTAGCCACCGCAGTTGGGAATGTGCTGAGTCTCACCAGGAACTAGCAAGTCTCAATGTCTCACATAAGTTCCTTATACCTGGACATCACTGCTCTTTATTTAAGGCCCAAGGCCTCTTTAGTTAGCAGGTGATGAATTCTGCCAGGACTGAGACCTTCCCTTCAGGAAAATGGGTTTCCTTCTGGCCCAGTGTGAGTCTAGAAATGTTTTTTCGATGCTAGGGCCTAGAAATGGGGGTTCACGACTCTGACCAGTGACTTACCCTGCTATGGCTGAGCTGGTATCCAAAATGCAGAAAAAGTTCTCCCTACTCTTTCATTTCCTCATTTCAGAGCAGGAAGAAGGAGTTTCTTTGGAGCTACAAGCTGTGCAGCCTGGGGTTAGAGAAGGGGTGATTCCAGCACTCTCTTGGCTATTTCAGCTGGTGTCTCAGTAGGTCATGACCTCCCAAGTCCATTGTCTGTGGGTCCATGTCAGCACTAGGAGTCATCTAAGAGTTACAATTCTTATGGCCTAGACTGTGTTTCAAGTTTATGTGACCCCAGAGCACTGTAGCATGTGGTGCCAAGGCTTGTGGGAACTCAAGTTCTGACCACTGGGAGGGGCAATTTTGCTCTGACTAGGGCTGATTTAAAGGCTCCCTCCTTGGGTGTTAGCTGAGTTTGGTCTTGTTTTGCTTTTTGCTCTTTCTCTTACTAGTGCACAGAAACGCTCTGGACACCACACTACCACTGCTGGGGGATACAGGAGAGGTGATGCTGGTGATTCAAAACTGTTTTCCCTAATTCTTCAGTGCCTCTTCCAGCAATATGAAGTTAAAACCAGGTACTATGAGTGCTCTCCTGATTCTTGGCCCTTATGTAGGTGCTTTTTTTTGTGTAGATAGTTGTTAAATTGGTGTCCTTATGGGATGACAATTGGTGGAATCTTCTATCTGCCATATTTCTGATTCTTTACAGAATTAGAAAAAAATTTAAAAATTAATATGGAACCAAAAAAAGTGTCTGAATAGCCAAGACAAAAGAATGACAAAACTGGAGACATCATGTTACCTGACTTGAAACTATATGACAAGGCTACAGTAACCCAAACAGCGTGGTACTGGTACAAAAACAGACATATAGACAAATGGAATAGACAGGAGAGCCCATAAATAATGCTACACACCTGCAACCATTTGATATTTGACAAACCTGACAAAAACAAGCAATAGGGAAATAATTCGAATAAATGCTGCTGTGATAACAGACTAGCCATTTGCAGAAAACTAAAATTGTACCCCTTTCTTAGATGATATACAAAAATCAACTCAAGATAGATTTTAGACTTAAATGTAAAACCTAAAACTATAAAAACCCTAGAAGACAACCTAGGGAATACCATTCTGGACATAGGCCTTGGCAAAGATTTCATTAAAAAGCCACCAAAAGAATTTGCAACAAAATTAAAAACTGACAAATGGCCAAATTAAACTAAAGAGCTTCTGCACAGGAAAAACAAAACAAAACAAAACAATAAACACTATCAACAGAGTAAACAGACATCCTACAGAATGGGAGAAAATTTTTGCAAACTGTACATCCAACAAAGGTCTAATATCCAGAATTTATAAGGCACTTAAATAAATTAACAAGCAAAAACCAAACAACCCCATTACAAAGTGGGCAAAGGACAGGAACATATACTTTTCAAAAGAAGATATACATATGGCCAATAAGCATATGAAAAAATGCTCATCTTCACTAATCATTAGAGCAATGCAAATCAACACCACAATGAGATACCATCACACTAGTCAGAGTGGCTATTTTTAAAAAGTCAAAAAATAACAATGGCAAAGTTGTGGAGAAAAGGAAAGCTTATACACTGCTGTATAGTGTAAATTAGTAATATAGGAACGTAAATTAGTTCAGCCATTGTTTGGTGATTTCTCAAAGAACCTACAACTGAATTGGATATACACCCAAAGGAACATAAATTGTTGTACCATAAAGATTCATGGAATCAGAATGTTCTTTGCAGCATCCTTCACAATAGCAAAGACATGGAATCAATCTAAATGCCCATCAGAAGTAGAATGAATAAAGAAAATGTGGTACATATACACAGTGGAATACTATGCAGTCATAAAATGAATGAGATTATGTCCTTTGCAGCAACATGAATGAAGCTGGAGGCCATTATCCTAAACAAACTAATAGGAACAGAAAACCAAATACCACTTGTTCTCACTTATAAGTGGTAACTAAATATTGAGTATACATGGAAACAAAATGGGAACAAGAGACAATATGGCCTACCTGAGGTTTGAGGGTAGGAGGAAGCTGAGAATAGAAAAACTATCTATGGGCTACTATGCTGATTAAGTGAATGATAAAATAATCTGCACATCAAACCCCTATGACATACAATTAACCTACATAACAAACCTGTACATGTACCTCTGAACCTGAAATAAAAATTGAAAGAAAGGAAGGAAGGAAGGGAGGGAGGGAGGGGGGAGGAGGGAGGGAGGGGGGGGGGGAGGGGGAAGGGAGGGGGAGGGGGGAAAAGAAAGAACCATCTTCCAATTTTACAGTTTACATTATATTTGGTGGTAAAAATCTAAATCCTTTTCTCCTAAGATCAGGAACATGGCATGTATATTCTCTCTTAGTACTATTCATTATCATAATGGACCTCCAGCCTGTGGAATAAGAGAAAAAAAGGAAATAAAATGTATATAGTTTGTGAAGAAAGAAATAAAATTGTCTTTGTTCACAGATGACACGATTGTTTATGTAGAACATCCCAAAGAATCAACAACCCAAAACTCCCACAACTATTAGGCTAGTACTGCAAAGTTGCAGAACATAAGGTTAATATTCAAGTCAATTGTCTTCTTTTTATCAGCAATGTATAATTGGATTCTGACATTTTGGAAAAAGCAATACAATTACAGTTGTAAGGGTCAAGGGGAAACTATCCCTTTGCCTTCTGAAGATACACTGAAAATTAACTGACCAAAGGCAAATAAATGGGAAAAAAGAACTACAAAATACATTTATGTGCACATATGTGCACCGGAGTCATACAGAACATAAAAATTCAAAGGAAGAGCCAGATAGTTGATGCTTTTGTACCATCTTGAGGTTACAGAAAGAATAGGAATTTGGAGCATGGCAATATGTGTTAACAGAGGGAGAGAAGAGGAAAGGCATAGCTTGTGAAGGTGGTCTTGTTACGTAGCTGCTGCACAGGTAGCAGCTCTCAGAGAGAACAGATTGTGGTTGAGTTAATCTTTCTTAGATGCAGACAATGGGGGAGGGTCTCAGAGAAAGCCTGGCTGTTTATTTCACTGATGCAGATTTTCTCTACATGCAAATCTCCTCCATGAAAGGCAGCTTTTCAGGGCTATTACTGTCTGCAGGCTCTCTGAATAGCCATCTCAAAATATGTCATAGAAATATATTTTGGGGTAGACAATTTTTGGTTTACTCTACCATCAAACTGAAAATAGAATAAAATTTTTAGTTTTTTTTCTTTAAGTTTAGGATCTATATGTGAATAACAATAAAACTCTAATGAAATAAACAGAACACGTATATAAGTGAAGAGACATACTGTTTTTATACATTGGAATATCCAATAGTGTTAAAATGTTAATTCTTCCCAATCTGATCTATAGATTTCACACAATCCCAATCAAAATCTCCACTAGCTGTTTTGTAGGTATCAATAAACTGATTGCTATGTTTATCTGGAAAGGTAAAAGACCTATAATAGTCAACATAATACTGAAGAAAAACATAATTAGACTCATATTACCAGATGTCAAGATTTATTTTAAAGCAATAGTAACCAAGTTGGCAGGGGCATTTGAACCAAAGCAACTCCATCTTGAATAGGGGCTGGGTAAAATGAGGCTAAAACCTACTGGACTGCATTCCCAGGTGGTTAAGGCATTCTAAGTCACAGGATGACATAGGAAGTTGGCACAAGATACAGGTCATAAAGACCTCGCTGATACAATAAGTTGCAATAAAGAAGCTGGCCAAAATACACCAAAAACAAGATGGTGATGAGAGTGACCTCTGGTTGTCCTCACTGTTACACTCCCACCTGCGCCATGACAGTTTACAAATGCCATGGCAACATTAGGAAGTTACTCTATGTGGCTTAAAAAGGAGAGGCGTGAATAATCCTCCCTTTGTTTAGCATATAATCAAAAATAACCATAAAAGTGGGCAACCAGCAGCCCTTGGGGCTGCTCTGTCTATGGAGTAGCCATTCTTTATTCCTTTACTTTCCTAATTTACTTGCTTTCACCTTACTCTATGGACTTGCCCTGAATTCTTTCTTGCTTGAGATCTAAGAACTCTCTCCTGGGGTCTGCATCGGGACCCCTTTCCAGTAACAAAGACAGTGTGGTACAGGTGAGACTAGTTACATAGATCAATGGGTCAGAATAGAGCGCCCAGACATTGACCCACACAAACATAGTCAACTGATCTCTGACAAGGAGCAAAGACAATTCAATGAAGAAAAAATAGTCTTTTCAGCAAATAGTGTTGCGACAACTGAATGTCTACATGGTAAAACAAAACAAAACAAAACAACATACAAGCATTACTCATGTCTCTTACAGAAAACAACATAAGTTGTATCATAGACCAAAATGTAAAACACAAAATTAGAAAACTTTTAGTAAAACAGAAGAAAATTTGGGTAACCTCAGGTTTGGCAATCAGTTTTTAAATTTTTAAATTAAAACTAACCTAAAGCTTCCTCCTTACATATTTTAAGTTTGGTCTACAGTTTTCTCTGCACACGGTGAATTGTAACCTAACTGGATAGGTAAATATACTGTAACATACTCTTGTACCCATCAGTAGGTTTCCGCCAAAGGCAGCAAATTGCTCAAACCGAGTTCAAATAAGGCAAATGCCAAGCTGTAAGCAATCAGCTATTTCTGTACCTCACTTTTGCTTTTTGTACATGACTTTCTTTTTCTGTCCATAAATCCTCTCCAACCACGTGGCAGTGCTGGGGTCTCTCTGAGTCTGTTCTGGCTCAGGGGGCTGTTTGATTCATGAATTAAACTCTGTCAAATTGCTCAGTTAAACTCTGTTATTGAATTTATCTAAAGTTTTATTTTTAAAAGATGATGTCAGAATTGGAACATGAAGTTGAGCTTCCAACAACCCCTAGGAGCATCGAATGACCCAGAGAGGTAACCCCTCAGGGCCCATTGCATCCATTGCTCTCTCACAGCAACTGGGGATCATGGGTAAATTCCCTCTCAGATTCTGAAGCTTCACAGATTTGTGTTTTGTGCTATCTGAGTTTGTTTCAGCAAATTTTTTATGTGAACTGTGCTTGGAAGTCACGACAGAAACTAGACTGGGTCCAGGATCAGATTAAATCCAATAATCAATTGGATTTGATCCAGTTAAAGGCTTTAGATGTCTGACTGACTCAGACAGAAACTGGCAGTAAATGAATAATCATGCAGAGGATGTAAATTTTGGTTTTAGGAAATTTATAGGGATTTTTTGTGTTCTATCCTCTTTGTTTCTTCTTGCATGCTTAGGTAGGGAAAAATCATTGGCTACATTGATCAAAGGGAGCTCAGAGTCAAAGCTAAGATTCTGCATAAAAATGAGAACCTTGATCAGGCACGGTGGCTCACACATACACTCCAGCACTTTGGGAGGTCGAGGTGGGCGGATCACAGGGTCAGGAGTTCAAGACCAGCCTAGCCAACATAGGGAAAACCCATCTCTACTAAAAATACAAAAAATTAACTGGGCGTGGTGGTGAGTCCCTGTAATCCCAGCTACTCAGGAAGCAGAGGAATTGCTTGCACCTGGGAGATGTAGGTTGCAGTGAGCCGAGATAGCACCATGGCACTCCAGCACGGGAAACAGTGTGAGGCTCTGTCTCAAAAAAAAGAAAAAAAATAATGGGAACCTTAATTTCTAAAGAAGTGAGTACTCCACCTTCCAGCTATGCCTATCTTTACATGTACAATTATTAGGCCCTGAAGCAACAAACTCTTACAGAAACAGTAAAATATTACTAAAAATAATCTAAAATTTCAGTGGACTGTTCCAAATGAACAACATCGAACTTTAAAAAGTACATTTAAAAATGAGGGCTCTCAAATTAGGCTAATCAAGGAATGCCTATTAATGTGCAGAAGCTTCTATAAAGATTTCAATATTTTTATTAATTTTTTGAAAAAGACTTTAATTATTTTTTTTTTTCCCCTGGAGATTGGAGCTTGCTGTGTTACCCAGGATGGTCTTGAACTCCTGGACTCAAGTGATCCTCCTGAATTGGCCTCCCAAATGACTGGGATTACAGCATGAGCCACCACACCCAGCCAAAATATTTTTTTGTTATAAAAGGCAAATAAAAAGCTTAAGCAGCCAAGTGACAAGAGTAATTAAATGTGCTAACCTTTTGGTTTGGTTACTACCCTCCCTAAAGGCTAAAAGAAAGCTATGCTGGATAAAATGTGTGTAAAAGGTAGGCCCTCAGATAATGCAGACTTGCTTCTTTTTCAAAACTATCCATGATGAATGCTGGCATAGAGAATGCTTTTTCATCCTATTCTTAAATGGGATCTACCCTGAACTTAGTATTTTAGCTAAGAAACAGTACCTTAGTTAAAAAAAGACCACCCATTTTATGACATCAGTCTTGCAAATACATCTTTATGGCATTTAGCTGGATACTTTGAAATCCTTTTGTAAAAAATAAAATTTTCTAAATCACCATTTTAAGAGTGTCTGCCTTTGTACACCACAATAGAGGGAGAACTGAGTCACTAGAAACATTTACAATTAGTTTAAATTTATATCGTAAGACTTAAGCTGTGCTTAAGGTGCTTTTCCTGTCCATCTTGTCTTAATTGCACTTTTACCTACAACCTTTTTTCTTGGTTTGAGCAAATCATTGTGCAGTATTTGACTTAAAATCTCTGCTGTGTGCTTTTGAGATATAAATTTTCTATCTTGTTTCACCAAAAAGTCATCCCTTTGTAAATGTAAATTTAGAGTTGCCCAGATAAAAATTGCTTAGGGCAATGAAAACAGTAAATTGGCAGGGTAATACTTTGAATGGGGAAAAGAAACTCTGAGTGTAAATGAGAATTGTCTTATGAAATCAGTAAGATTTGCTTCTGTCTGTATGTCTGTATGTTTATATCTCTATATGATTATGTATATGTGATAATATTTGGTAAGTAAAGCCAGTTTTAAACTTGTTCTCAAAATAAAATAGGAATGTCTTTAGAATTGTCAGTTACATATAATTCAGACATTTTTGCCCAGGTCTGTGAGTCAGAGAGTATTATGTTGTCTCTCATACATGTTTTAAGGTGATAAAACTGCTGCTTGGTAATATTTTTGATACTTCCTTGATTTGTCTGTGAGGTTGTTTTTGGTTTTGGGACCTCTGAATTCTGGGGTCTGAATAAATGACCATGGTGAGGCTTGGGTTTATGTCCTAAGCACTTGGACCACCAGCTGCATGGCAGAGGAAAGCACAATATGATTTCATCCTCCCTGTCTCATCTTTGCTTTCTAGCCAGGCTGACAACAATTCGATCCTCCATGCATTATCTTCACAGCTCCGTTCTGTGTCCTGAACTCCACACTTCGTATGTCAATTAAAGACCCAAATGTACCATACCTTTTGTAGACTTCCTTGGGTATCACATGAGTACCTGGGACCCAGGACAACAGGGGGAAGACGTTAGGGAGGGTATCTGTGTCATAGGACCAAAATTCTTTTCAGTAACATAATATCTTAAAGTCATGTTATATTAAATTAAATAATAGATAATCACAGAATGGGTGAGTCACTTCTAAGTGAGTTAAAACACTGAAATATTAATTATTAAATGTAAGTTTAAGTTTGTATAATTTGACATCTTATTTTTATATGGCATAGAAGAGCTAACTATACTTTGTTTGAAGGTTAAGAAAACATCTTTCTACAAAAATTATGAAATGGTTTTTATCTACAAATATTGATACAAATTATTTATTTCCTAGGTTTTCATTAGAAATTGGGGCTACTAAGAGTTAAAATTGTGGTTATGTAATTACAATTACTAGAGATAAAGGAAACAATTCTACATACAGAGTATATAAAGAAAAACAAAATATGTTTTTGATGAGATGAATAATAAAGGCATGAAAATTTCTGTTTAGTAAGAAAAAAATAATTTTGTGTTGTTTAAAAGTTAAAGATTGTTCAAGTTGAAGGAATAAATAAAGATATACATAAAACTAAATAAATACAGAAAGTTGTAAAAAGAAAGAAAAAATTTTGTGGAGATTCTAAAAGCTTTATGAAAATCTTGTGTGGTCAAAAGCTGACTGATATTGGATAGATATATTCTTAAGTTTTATTATAATTTAGTATTGATAATTTGCTAATATAAAAGTAAAATTAGGTTTTCTCTTTTAAATAATAGTTTCATGTAATATTAATAAGAAACAGTAAAAATAATTTTACTCACCTTTTGAGTAAACTCCAGAAAATGACAGAGAAAGGGAGAGATGGATTCGATCTTATGCTTTCTTTATTAGGTCTTTTAATTATGTGAAAACAGAATTCCCTCTTCGTCAAAAAAAAAAAAAAGGTTTCACTTTTTAAAACCTTTATCATTTTGACTAAGTGAATGTTATTATTTTTATTATTTTATAGTGACGTAATTCCATTTTGATTGTGTTTTAAACACTTGACATATCTGACAGACTTCCTGAAATCAAATTTCAAATTCAAACTAAGTCTTTTGACCAAAACTAAATTTGAGGTGTTACAGGGGTCTTCTTCAACATCCAAAAGAGAAATAGCAAATAGGACTATTTGATAGTATAAATTACATAAAAAACATTTTAAATAAAAAATAATGTTTAACCTTCTTTGAGTTATATTTTTGGATATGTTATTAAAATATGTTCCAAAATTATATGAGATTTCTAAAATTCTGATATGTCTTGGTATGTTATTAATCATAATCATGGCTATTATGTTAGATTATTATAGGCCACAGAAATAACCAAATTTTCTTGGCCCTTGTATCTTTAACCATTACCATATTAAGTCTTGTGCACAATTAATTGCTCAATTCTGGTGCATTTTCTGAAAGCTCTTTACAAGCAAATGAAATCCTAAAGTGTTGTATCTTCAAGGAAGTTCATGGAAAGGATGGAAAGGGCCCTGCTAAGCACTCCTAAATATATGTTCCTGATAACTTTAGGATAATATTACTAAGACTGGGTAAGAATTCTCAGAACTCTAATCAGGAAATTGATTTATAAAACTGCTAACCTTAGTAGGACAAGAGTTCATTGAATACCATAAAAAGACTTCCCAGATTTTTGTGCTAAATCAGTCATTACTGAAGTTGTTAAGATATGTCATTTGAATGAACTTCATGATCCAAGTCAAATTACTTATGATAACCCATTTAATAAACAGTGCTATACACCTGAATTAAAACATCAAAATTAATATGTAAGAGGATATAAATCCAGTGTTAAGCTTGGACATATAGAAAGCCTGGATGCCTGCCTGGTCCTTTATGGTTTTTAAAAGTTCCACTATTAATAGCTCTGCACTCCATGACTCATTATGGAAGAGACAAAATGGCCCAAATAGAAAAATTATAAATCATTCTACTATAAAGACACACGCACACATATGTTTATTGCAGCACTGTTCAAAATAGTGAAGACTTGGAACCAACCCAAATGTCCATCAATAATAGACTTAATAAAGAAAATGTGGCACATATACACCATGGAATACTATCCTGCCATAAAAAAGAATGAGTTCATGCCCTTTGCAGGAACATGGATGAAGCTGGAAACCATCATCCTCAGCAAATGAACACAGGAACAGAAATCCAAACATCATGTGTTCTCACTCATAAATGGGAGTTGAACAATGAGAACACGTGGATGTAGGGAGGGGAACATCACACACCGGGGCCTGTTGGGGAGTTGGGGGGAAGGGGAGTGAGAGCATTAGGACAAATACCTAATGCATGTGGGGCTTAAAACCTAGATGATGGGTTGATTGGTGCAGAAGACCACCATGGCACATGTATACCTATGTAACAAACTTGCACATTCTGCCCATGTATCCCAGGACTTAAAGTAAAATTTTAAAAAATCTAAAAAATGAAATATATATATATATATATATATATTTTATATATATATATATATATATTAGATATATATATTAGAACAATTTAGAACAGTCACCACACCAATATATATATATATTGGTTTATGACCAATGTTTGGTTTATCAAACCCATATTCCTGGGAAAACAATCAAAACTTCAGGTACATTTCTGCTACCTGATAGGCCATTTGAACACTTATAGAGGAGTTTTACTCAATTGGCATTTCCAATGCATGTTTTATGGTTGTATCGAAGCTTTCTTAAGCAAGAGGGTGGTTGTTATAACAATAGCTAAAAGGTTATACAGAAATGTGTTTTCCTCATGGGACATTCCTGTATAAATCTCCAACGATAGAGGTACTTGTTTCACTGGGCAAGTTATAAAACTGTGAAATAAGGTATTGCAGATACAATAGCATTAGGAAAAGCTAACTGAATTGACTGGATTGCCTTGGTCAAAGCTATTGCCTGTTGATGACAATCAGATCCATTTAGAGTGGAAACATAAGTTGACCCCTTATAAAACAGTCACTGAAAGGCCTACGCATATAATAATAGAACCTCATGTATCTGCTGCTACTGAACTCTCACATGACTATATTCTGCAAAGCTCTAAAGAATTATGTCAGTGTATTTTCACCAGATTATGAAAGCCTTTTATGATCCACTGACCAAGGACAATAAAACCCTACACAACTAGAACCCAGAGATTGGGTTTTCTAAGAATGACATCACAGAAAGAATTCCCTTATCATCACACTGCAGCAAAACTTAGGACATTGACATTTGTGTTCATAATCTTACAGTGCAATTTCCCTATTGATGAATACTTAAAGGCCCTTCCAGACTCTTGGAACTGCATGTCATTGGAGGCCTTAAGGTAAAGCTAATCAGGGAAGTTTTTTTAAGGTACAGCTAACCAGAGAACTTTACCCAGAGTCACTCATTCTATTAATTTGGCATTTTTTAAAAAACATTTTGTATTTATTTTTATATTATTATTATTTTAGTATGCCCACCATGTTCTTCATCAAATAAATTTACTCAACCTGGCTGGGCACAATGGCTCACACCTGTAATCCCAGCACTTTGGGAGGCTGAGGTGGGTGGATCACCTGAGGTCACAAGTTCGAGACCAGCCTTACCAACATGGTGAAACCCCATCTCTATTAAAAACACAAAAAAATTAGCTTGGCAAGGTGGCAGGTGCCTGTAATCCCAGCTACTCAGGAAGCTGAGGCAGGAGAATCTCCTGAACCCAGGAGGTGGAGGTTTCAGTGAGCCAAGATCACACCATTGCACTCCAGCTTGGGCAACAAGAGGGTACTCTCTCCCAAAAAAGCAAACAAAAAAAATTAACCTCATACCCATTAATGGAAACTACTTTACTACTCTATCACTGGTTCCCAATCTGGACTGTTTCCTTTGTAGGCCTGCTCTACAGTTTTCATTTTTTTAATTTTAGACATAATTTTAAATTTAATTATAATTAACATTTCTGCAAATATACTCTTGTTTTTTGATTATTTCTTTTCCATAGCATTTTGTTTTTGTTTTATAGATGTAATTTTAAAAAATATTTCTGAGTTTATTCATTACTTATTCCCTCCCCAATTTCTTTTATGATGTCCAAGTTATCTCCATTTCCTCTGGTGTCAATTTTTAGTTTCTTAATTTTGGCTATTCTATCTCATTCTGGTGCTTTACTCATATTTCTGGTAATACCAACTATTAAAAAAAAACTATCATTAATAAAAGTCCAAGACTTTTGTGTTAAAACTAATTCCCATTTGGAATTCTCACCTGGAGTTCTGTGCGAAGTAAGCAAATGTGAGACTTTGCTTTAGGGGAATCAGCAAGAGAACTAGGAAGCCATCTGTCAGGCTACAGTGTCACTGAAATTCAAGAGTGAAGGTTTCTCTAAAGACCTAGCAATTTGTTCAGATTCACTGAGAAAGTGTCAACTGTTTTTGCTGGAAGTAGATGCCAGCTGCCTGATTTTTGTCTGCATTACAGTAGGGGAAAACAAGTGAAAAGTTGCTCTTTTACAGACCTTTGATTAATCCCTTTATCTTCAGTTTCTTTTCTCACCCATCTTAAGCCTTTTATTTTTAATTGCATTTATCCAATATGGATCTATAAAAACACACAATTTTATTTCACATGTTTCTTTTGTTCTGGTTGTTTGGATTTGGCTTATTTTATATAAAGGATATAATCTTTACATAGCAATCGGCATGTTTCTTCTTTTTATTCAACACTTGGAGTGAAACATCTTTCACTTGAATGCCTATCCATATCAGGATATAAACCTACCTCATTTTACTTAACTGCTCTTTTTTCCAATATTCTATTGTTTATCTTACAATTTTCCTATTGATGCATATTAAGTTGCTTCTGAATTTTAGGCTGCTGTGAGCATCTTTGTGCATGCTACCTTGTGTGCATGTGTGATTTATTTCTGCTGGATACACAGATACCTGAAAGTGATTATCAGAATGAAGAGTATGCTCATTTCAAATGCAATAGCTTATGACATATTGATTTCCAAATGGGTGTACACATTTATCAGTGTAGTATGAGGTAGTATTTTCCTACAGTTTTGCCAACATTTGTTATTAAACTAATAGTTGCCAAATGATGAGTGAAATCTTATATTGGTATCATTTCCTTTTCTCTTATTGTGAAATTAGTCATCTTTCATGTTTATAGTCCATTTGAGTTTGCAGTTTTGTGAATTGCCCCATGTGATACTAGATTTCTCTATGTTTTTGTTTTGCTTTTTGTCTTGTTGGCTTGTTGGGATTATTTATTAATTTTGTAACTTAATGCTTTGTATATTATATGAATGGTAAATAGTTTTACCCAATATGACAGTTGTCTTTTGATTATTAAATGATACATTCGATCATTCTCCCATTTGGACTTTTACACATATATATTCATATGTTGTAGAGAATAATGCATTATAAAATTATTTTTGACAGTGAAAGTAAAACAAAACTAGGAGTATCTAAAACACATGCTAACAAGTATAGGTCAAAAAGGGGCCAAAAGACACATACATACATGAACACACACATACATCATTGTAAAATGCCTTCTGACAATCTCAAAGGGAAAAAATATAATTGTGACAAGGTCCTGGAACAGGTGGCAAAGTTAATAGAATCAGGTTTGCCAAGGATAACAGAAGCCTTCTCTTCCTCTGAAAAGAAGGAAGGATAAGAGGACTGACTTGGAATCAGAATTACACAGGGGAATAGAAGACGGTAAAGTAGTGAAAATTATATATAGCATTATCAGATTTAACAAATAAAAATATGAGACATCCAGTTAAATTTGTATTCCATACAGTAAGAATTATATCATGAAATACGCAGTTAAATTAGCATTTTTTTTTTTTTTTTTTTTTTTTTAGTCACAGTGTATCTCAAACGCATGTTATGTGGCAATCCCACTCACGCTATGGCTCTATTATTGATCTAAGAGAAAGATCAGCTATTAAAACTTGGAGCTTTAGTCTGAGGAATATTTATCTACTGGATATTTTAATGACTCTTAATGACTCATAGACTTTCTAACATATTTTATTAAAAAACAAACTGCTAGGCTGGGCACAGTAGCTCACACCTATAATTCTAGCACTTTGGGAGCCTGAGGTGGGAGGATTGCTTGAGGGTCAGAGTTTGAGACCAGCCTTAGCAACAAAGCAAAGCCCCATGTTTTTTAAAAATAAAAATAATAAAATGACATCCTGAGTTACTCAAGCCAGAAGCCCTTCCTTGATGTCTTCTTCTACCTTATTGCCAATATGTAATTCATCAGCAAATGCTGACCAATCTGCCTTCAAGATACACCTGAAACCCCATACATTTCTTTACATCTCCACTTGGTCATCTATATTGAGAATACCTAAATCGCAGGACTGGATTATTCCAGCTGACCAAAGTGAACTTCATACATTTCCTCACCACACATCCAGAGTGAACCATTTCCCCCCCGCAGCTTGTAAACCTTTAGTTGGTTCCCTGTAAATCCGTGCAAAATAAAACTACTTATCACAGCCTGCAAGACTAAATATGAGCCAGCCCCTGTCCATCTCTCTACTGTTACCTTGTGCTGTACACCCTCCCATCCCAGCTCACTGGGTTTCTGCACCTGTAATCTTTGATCTTAGTTCAGTTTTCTTTCCTCCCTTGTTAACACATTTGCATACACCGCTTTCTTCATTTTCTCTAGGTTTTAGCTGAATACTACCTCTGCGGAACACCTTTCTTCCTGACCTTATTCAATATTGACCTAGCAGGCTGGGCACAGATTTTACTTCCTCCAATGATACCAACCTTGAGAAAAAAACATGAGTGACTTTGAAGGATGTAATTCTGAACCCCATAAAAATGAATGAAATGAGCACATTCTGGTCTCTATTCTCTCTTACTTTATGTTCCCTGTGAAGTTTCTGCTCCAAGCGAACTAGGTTATTTCCTTCCCACGATCATTCCACATGCATGTATTGCAAACACCCTTCCCTTATTAGATTGCCTCCCCCAACCTTTAATTTGTCAGGGTAAGAGTTTTCCCCTCAATCCAACTGAACTTCTGCTCCCTCCATGAAATTCTGGGGTATTCCTCCTGCCTTCTCTAAATTTTACCTCCCTTGAACTACTATTATTCTGGGTATTGTGTTCTGAGGCAGAGAATGCATGGAGCCAGACATTCTTGGTTTCAGTCCCACCACTGCCACTTACAGACTTAGTTACTTAACTCCTCAGAGCTTTAGATTCTTCATCTATGAAATATGGATGACAAGATGATACGTACAGATTTGGAGGAAAGAAAACAAGATATAACAGCAGAGTTCCTGGCACACAGCAGATAATTTACATTAGTTACTGTTTTTCTTTCCATTTATTTTGTTTGATATGTAGATGATGCCACCATAAGATCTGATGAGTTAATATAGATTGATAAGAGCACACCAATAAGGAAGAAAATTAATAGAGTCCCAGGACTGGCAGAAATCTTGGAGATCATGGAGCCCCTGATTAGCACTCTCCTTAGGTCGTTCCAGGCTATTCCAGAAGAACAGCTATTCTCTTCTGAAATGCCCCTGTAAAGATTCTATTACGAACTCATCTCCAAGAGGCTCCTAAAGGAATTAGAGACTGAAATTTATTTTTGTCTCATCATAGGAACCACTGGAAGATGGACACCCTTTTCCTTCTTATTCCTGCTACACATAGACCATCTAATTCTGTCTCAAATGTGGAAGATTCTGATAAACTAAAAATATTGTTTTCTAAGTGTTTACTCTTTAAGATGGATACCTTTAAAATACTGATACTGATATCTTTAAGACAGATATCAGTTATAGCTAATTGGGGTCACCATACGTGCTTCCAAATTACGTTTACTTTAGTCTAAAGTGAACAGGTTCAATTTCTACAATGTTTCACTTTCAATATCTAAAAAATTATTTTAAATATATTTTAACTTGAAAAAGTTGCTTATCTCTTTCTCCTTGGACCCTAACAAGAAAAAAATTTCAATTAAGGGAAAGAAGAGACTTTGGGAGCCTGAGACAGGCGGATCACGAGGTCAAGAGATCGAGACCATCCTGGTCAACATGGTGAAACCCCGTCTCTACTAAAAATACAAAAAAATTAGCTGGGCATGGTGGCGCGCGCCTGTAGTCCCAGCTACTCAGGAGGCTGAGGCAGGAGAATTGCTTGAACCTAGGCGGCAGAGGTTGCAGTGAGCCAAGGTCACGCCACTGCACTCCAGCCTGGCGCCTGGTGACGGAGTGAGACTCTGTCTCAAAAAAAAAAGGGGGGGGGGGGGTAAAGAAGAGATAATTTTGTGGATTTTTTTTTCTTTTAAAAGTAGCTGTATTTTGAAAATGAAAAACATAAATTTTAATTCTGAAGGAAAAAAATCACAATGTAGATTGTATGTAAAGTTATTACATGTACAATGACTAGAAAACACCATACTACAGTTTAATTGGCATGAAGTATTCATTTCTTACCATTGTCTTAGGTAATGGCAAAATTAAATCTGATGACTAATTTACCTTACTGCAAGATACCTTAGTGCATTCTTCAGTCATTGAAAGTCTCTGGAACCTGAGCATCTTTACTTCCAGTCTCTCTTAATGGTCCCTACCTGGATGCAGTACAAGATGCTGAGCCTCTTCTTTGCATAGCAGATTCTGCTTAATGCCAATTGTAAGGTGAACAGATTGGCTAATACAACAGTGTTGTCCTTCTCATTCCCTTTTCCAAGGTCTCTTCATTGGCTGGAGAGAAACACAAATGAAACCTTTTTCAGGTTCTGTTTGGAGGACAATATGGCTTTGAGAAACCAGATTAGGAAGCTTGAAAAAGGAAACACCATTTTCCAAGTGGATTTGGTTCTAATCAATCTGTTCGGCAGAGAAATTTTTAAGTGGAGGGGAAAGGAATGACTTGATCAGCTAGGTTGGGGCACTCTGGAGGCCCATCAGAGAGTTGGATTTATTTGTGTTTATTTACATTTGTGCCAGCAGGGACACCTTTTGAGGAAAGTACACTGTATGTACATACTAAATATCAGTTACATTGGGTTCCCATGTTCACGTCCCTCATAAAACATGATTGGAGCACAATAAATATGGAAATATGAAATGCATTAAATTAAAGTGTTATTAGTTGAAGCAGTTGTAAGAATTGTACATAAACATAAAGCCATGGCTCCTGTGAGAGCATCAGGCAGGATGTTTCAGGCAATTTTTCCCCCTGCAGACCTGGAAAGCATTGGACATTATAAAAATCCTTGCTCATTTAAAGTAGATTTATATTAGCCACTGAAAAGACCTAAACTATCAATACTTTGTATGTCTTATATGATAGACTTTGTTTCCAGGTGAAAAAAAAATACAAAAGCCAGAAGAAATGTTGGGCTCTCATTTTGTTTCGGAATTCACCTACACTAATGCTGGAGAGTGTGATTTTCTAATTTTTATCATCTATATATAATATATAAAAGAATAGTGATTAAGTCAATTAATTTTAAATTTATCTCTTCAATAAGTAGCTTGCAATGTGACTTTAGGCAAGTCGTATATCTTTTCTAATGTCTCCCTCTCCCCCGTAATTTAGGACTGGAGTGGAGTTAGTAGGAAGGAAGAGTCTTTGAAGTTAGATGCACCAGGTTGTAATTGAACATCCACCAACTAATAGATCTGTTACTTTATGCTGTTTATCTAATTTCTCTGGACCTCTTTCTTTTAAGTTTTAGATAAGACCGGAAGTGAGTAGAGTAGTATGATAACCGGTGCCTAATAAATATTAAGGAGATAATAAATGTTAACATATTAATTTTTTATTATTATTGAGTAGCTATTATTGTAAAATTTATTATGTGCCATGTACCTGGCAGGCATAATATAGGACTATGGATTCCAAGATGTCAACTAAGTGCAATTGTATATCAAGCCCCTACCAAAAGGAAAACACTCTACGAGACATTTTTTTTTTTTTTTTTTTTTTTTGAGATGGAGTTTCTCTCTTGTTTACTTGGCTGGAGTACAGTGGCGCTCTCTCAGCTCACCACACCCCCCACCTCTCGGGTTCAAACGATTCTCCTGCCTCAGCCTCCTGAGCAGCTAGGATTACAGGCATAAGCCACCATACCTGACTAATTTTGTATTTTTAGTAGAGATAGGGTTTCTCCATGTTGGTCAGGCTGGTCTCAAACTCCTGATCTCAAGTGATCCATCTGCCTTGGCCTCCTGAAGTGTTGGGATTACAGGCATGAGCCACTGCACCCCGCCTCTATGAAACTGTAAAACCACAAAAGATGTATGTGATAAAGTACTGCCCTTTAGGGTTCTTTAAAAAAGGAGGAAGCATGTCTAATCCTCTCAACAACACTGCAGACAAATAAATATTGCTGGCATCACATCTTCAGTATCTAGCAAAGAACACTAGATCTCTGGATAGAGGTAGTCAAGCATGACTTCACAAAAACGATGACACTTGAGGAAGGAAAAGAGAGAAAGAAACCAAAGGTTCAAAAAAGTGTTTCAGACAGGATGAAGAGCATACACTAAAGCACTGAGTCAAAAAGTATATAGCAGCACATTTGGGGCCTGGGGGAGTAGTAATCTCAGCTAAAGAAGAGGCTTTATTTAGGCCCTAGTAGGAAGAAAGCAAGACAGCTAGGCTTGGGCTTGTAGCCATGTAAATTCCAGAGCTACAGCAGTCCCTAAATTAAGGAAACAGTCCATAAATCATGGTTATTAGTTGTTTCAATGTAGTGAAGAGTCTAGTAAATACCATGTGTGGCTACCGTGGTTAGAGAACGGAAGATGTCTGGGGCAAGGGGACTGGGAGAAGAACAGGATGTGGATTTTGGATCTATCTCTTTTTTTTTTTTTTTGGAGACAGAGTAGTGCAGTGACTCGATCTCGGCTCACTGCAAGCTCCGCCTCCCAGGTTCAAGCGATTCTCCTGCCTCAGCCTCCTGAATAGCTAGGACTACAGGCATGTGCCACCAGCTTGGCTAATTTTTGTATTTTTAGTAGAGACGAGGTTTCACCATGTTGGCTGGGATGGTCTCCATCTCTTGACCTCTTGATCCACCCGTCTCGGCCTCCCAAAGTGCTGGGATTACACTTTGAGAGGCCACCCGCACCCGGCCGGATCTATCTTTAATTATTCCATTTCATTTCCAAAGAGGAGCATCCACAATGCATTCTTTGACAAACCCTTGTCTACAATATGTTATGGGTTCAATGATTAGCTTAAATTATTGAAAAGGCAAGCTACGTCTCTTCTTGCAAGAAACATTGTTCTTTTCTTTTCTATTTTCCCCTGTATGAAGATTTACCCTTTTCTTTGCTGGACACCATTAAACTTGTTCTCTTCCTGGAGAGCTTGAGAAAATGTGCTTTTCAAAAGCCCTTAAGAGCAAACTGGTGAAATAGCACTGAGAGTGAATGTGTTACACAACTAATAAGCCCTGTTGCTCTCCATCCAGGCAGGAAGGTCTGAGCAAAGAGCATTCCACAGGAGGCCCCCCATGCACTCTGTAAATGGTGTGAAGCGCCTGCCTGACACTCAGTCTTTGTTGGCTGAGTTCTGACAGTTTACTTTGAGCACTGACTCCACCAAGGTTGAGAGCAACATAAGGTGGCTCCGGAGTCTTGAGGCTTCATCAGGAGTGGAAGAAGGAAGCCACGCTTGTGGTGGTTGTTACCACTGGGGGATACTACAGAGAGCCAGTCCTACGAGAAAACCTAGCTGTGCAAACTGGGCAAACCCATGAGAAACGTGTAAATTCAATGGAATAGGAGAGGTAGTCAGTGGAAGAATTTGGAGGCTAGCAGACTCCTATTTGGTCTTTTGCCCTAAGGTACTGGTTCTCAAAGTGAGATTCTCATGTCAGCAGCATTAGTGTCACCTGGGAACCTATTACAAATGAAAAATCTCACCTCTGCCCCAGACCTACTGAATCAGAAACTCTGGAAGTGGAGCCCAGAAATCAATTTTAACAAACCCTCTCAGCTCAAGAACTACTGCCTTAGGAAATTAACTCAGTCCCCAGATCTTTTCCTTTTGGTGCTAGGAACCTATGAAATTTAACTTAGAAGTTGATATATTACAGAACTAAAGTCAGAATTTCGTTTCTGTCCAGTGATCTTTTTATAATGGCGTGATGAGTGTAATCCACTACTAATGCAAATCAGCATTAAACTGATACTATTTCAAAACTTCCAAAGGTTGTTGATAGGAAGAATGAGAAAACTCATGCTAAAACTTCCTACCTGGTTATGCAATTGCTTCTAAATTCTATTGCATTTTGAAATTCAATCCAAGATTTTATTCTATTTTAAGCATTTTGTTCTATAGTAATAGGCACTTAAGAATCTTGTGGGTTTTTAATGCATATTTGAGGACATGCTTTCTCATCTAATTGAATTTTGCATCTCTGAAAAGTAAAGGATGTATTTTTCTAGATAATTATATCTTTAGAACAAGACTAGTCATATATACTGGCCTGCTATCAAATGACTATTTCTAATTTTGACTGTGTTTTAGGTAAGCACTCACTCAATCAGCACTAGTTTATTAAGAGCATTTTTTTCTGCCCAGGAATGTACTGGTCTTCTGAGTATGCTGAATTAAATACAAGATCACTACCCTCAAAGAAATTTAGATTTACATAAGGATAAATCTGTCAGAAAATAGACTAACGTGTCAGAAAATATACCAAACCATATTCAAAGGTAGCTGATGTAGTACAGCCTGAAAATCCCATAGGAGGTGCCAAGATTCCTTATTTTCATTTGATTCTAATTGGAGAACTAGTAGTCTGAGTTCTCCTTTATTTTTTTCTATGATATAAATGCTATCTTCTGAAACTATTATTCTCCCAGTGCTCTATTGTGTTATTCATGCCTTCTCTCACCTGTTTATGCCTGAATATCTTGATTCAAGTCGACCATTTATGAAATTACATTTGAGACATCAAAAGAGCAGCTTTTCTATGGGAAAAAAAGTGAGAGTGAGGGTGTTAGTGGGGGGCTGACAAATGGTGTATGCAGGTAATTCCACCTGAGACAATTGATGTTCCCCTACAATAGGAAACCAAACAAGATGAGTTTTCCCCCAGTCCTCTGGGGAAATCATTCAAATATACAAGTTTATCAAACTCTAATATTGTTCTTGTTTTTTGCCTGTTTGCTTTAATGAAGCTGATAATAACAGAAATTTACATTTATTTGCATCTTTCTACTAGACGTCACTGAAGCATCTCAGAACATCATTTTAAAGTGCATATGCCTATAAGTGGCAAAAACATGAAATGTCATACAAATGTAGGCAGGGAAGTTCAGGAATAGATTCATTTCAAGAATGAGCTGTGAGCTTGCATCCCTCTTTGTTTTTGAACTGGGTAGTACGTAGGGAAGCATCTTTTTTGTGAGTCTTCTTCAGGCTGAAGAGATTATAAAAGCATTTCTTCCCAGCAGTGAGACTAAAGCTTCCCCCATTTACGTTTCCATTTCTAACCACCCCCAAACACATGCACACCGCACACACAAACTGATTGGAAATAATACAGAAACGAGTTTTAAAGATCATCTATTACATTCATTTCGCTTTACAGATTTGAACAGTGTATCTCAGAGAAAATAAACGATGACTCCAAGGCCACAAAGCCAAATCAAACAGCAGATAGAGGAGGAAAGAAGGAAAGCCGCCCCATTCCCATAGCTGTACCCTCCAACACCTCAACAACCCGTAGGCTCCACGCTCAAGCTCAAAACTCATATTAGGGAATCTCACCTGCTTTTTTTAAATTTCGCTTTTAATTTTAGGTTCTTTCTTGATGCAGATTGCCTTTTTCACTTGATTGGCTAGTTGTGAAAGAATACTGGTCCCTTCCAGCTCTGAAATGTTGAGATTCTATGATTCAGGTTAATTTGCATGAGTCGATTCTAAAGGCATTTGCTGAAGCTGACGCAGAATGAAAATAGACCTTGGCAGTTTCAGAGTCAGCTACTCTCTTTTATACATTTGTAATTTTGTGATTTACTTCCTAGGGGTTCTAAGGTGCATTGGTGGCCATGGGGAGGCATGATTTTAAAGAGGAATTAAAATAGAAACTTTGGAAAACTTATAAAAATAAAAGGCAAAACCTGAGTTAACAATTTAAAAAGCAAAACAAAACTGTCTGCCACTACGAAGCACAGAAAGTCCCCATCAGTCTCTCAGAAAGTTTCCGTCAGTTTTTCGGCTACTCTAAGAGATAAAGGAGATGGAGGAAAGCAGATACAGGAGGAAAGAAGGAAGAGTAGCTGAAAAGAGCATTTCGAGACGCTCTCTCATCAACAGGCAGAGAGCCTAGCAGACTATGTGGCAATGGATCCCAGCATCATCACCTAGTACTGTAACTGGAGGATGTTAGACAACCTCTCTGTACCTGGGCATCTTCTTCTATCAAAGGAACAACAGTAGTACACACTTAGACATTTGTTATTGTGAAAAATGAGTTCATACTTGCAAAGCTCTTAAAACAGCATGTAAAATAATAAATGCTCAAAAATGTTAGTAAATTTTTAAGTTATTGTTATTATTAATGCTGAATATAAAATCCATCAAGTTGGTAAAGCCACTTTTCTACAAAATAATGAAAAATTCTATGGTACTTCTCAGTGCACAAAGTCTTTTCTGCTACCTGATCTTATTTGCTCATCACACTAAACTTTGAGGGAGGAGAAAAAAAGTGTTTATTATCCTAATTTTATAGATTTACATAACTGAAACTAAAATTTAAAAAGGGGAATATAACCAACTTTTACACAGGAAAATGGGATTTGAACTCCTGATTCAAATTTCCTGTTCTTTGCATTTACTACATTTAGTTACTTACAGGCAAATGATGCTATTTCAAATTCCTGGATTTAAGTTAGAGTGAACGTTCCCAAACAGAAATAGTGCTGATCATATGAACTAATATAATGTATTAGTTATATGTAACTAACTTTCAAAAAATTATTATTCATGCATTATAAAAATAGAAATTAATATAATAGTATAAGTGATTTAAAAATTTAATCCCTATCCCAAGATTCCAGTCTCAGAATCTATTTCTAAAACCAAAATTAGAGTTTCAGAATAAGTTCATGCAGGAATTGAGTATAACATACTTATTGTTCTGCAACCTGTTGGGTTTTGTTTTGTTTGGGGTTTTTAGATTAGCCATATGGGTCGGATATCATTCCATGCAAGCATACCTATTTCTAATTATTTTCAGTGTTACAAAGTTTAGCACTGTGTGGATATAGAGTATCTCAATCAGTCATTTTCCTCAATCTTTTACTATAACACAAAATACTATAAACATGGACCTGAAAGGCTGTTGGAAACACAAATATTTTTCTTTTTGAAGTTTACCTATCAGACTTAATGTGTTCAATTTTCACATTGCAGTAAATCCTTTCATGAGTTGACCCTTCCTGAGAAAGTCTTTGAATATTCTTAGCATTTTGGGAGTCTTTATTTCACTCCCACAGGAACAAAGCAATCATTAACCAAGAGGACGATGAAAGGGTAAAGAATGCAGAGAAGAGCTTTCATTCTGTGTTTCATTCTCCTCATGATGATGGGGTCAACTGTGGGAGGAACAGAACATTGTAGTCATATATCTGAATATTATTATGAATATAGATGCCACTTCTTATTCTAGGGCCATATGAACACCATCCAACAGATAAAAAAGGGATAACAATAAGACAAAGAGCATCAGTTTTTTAAAACTTAAAATGAAATCTTCTTCTTCAGCCGACTGTTTCTTTGTTAACATTAAAGGAACTCCCTCAGTGAATGAAAAAAAGCTTTATATATATATATATATATATATATATATATATATATATATATATATAATTTAGCTTGTTTAAAATTAATTTTTATTTTTTAATCATAATGTCATTATGTCATTTATCTGTCTATGGTAAAAGTATCACTTTTAACTATTAATTCTTCCATAATCTTCCATCTTAATAAATTGCATTTACTGTTTTTTTTTCCAATTTTATAAATATTTGTTTCTTGCTAAAATAGTTAAGAATTTTTAGCTCTATACCATACATACCCTATACAATTTGTGCAATTGTTCCTTCCACTGCTGAAATCTTTCCAACACGATTGTATCACTCTTAGGAGAAAGTTAACTAATTAAGTTTAACATTACTATAACTATTTGCATGCGGTACTACAAATCTAGAATGTATGCAATTGCATTTTTATTCTTATATTTCGTTTTCCTTTGTGTGATAATGGCTTTTTCCCTCTAAACATTTTATGTTTTGTTATCAAACTTTTTTATTATTTGTTTTTTCCCCAAATGTTCTAAAAGACTTGTCAAATGTCTGTAAGTTTCGTCCAAATGCTCAAATATTTTCAAACACACTATAGAGTTCTAATTCTTTTTTCTTTGAAGCCATCCCTCTCGTAGTCCTTCAGCTTCCTGCTTTCAAGTAAACTATTTGCTGTCTACTGCACAGCAGTGGACCTGGCACCTCTCATCTGGATGGGATTTCCTGTGTCTTGGATCCTAAATCTCATTATTTTTTTCTTTATGTTGCTGAATGCACTTGCTAGTAGCTTATCAAGAAAGGGTGCCTGGAAGCACATTTTTAAAGTCCTCTTATTTGTAGAAATGTATCAATTATGCTTGAAACCAGTAGTAATGGTTAGTTGGATAAAGAATTAAAGTTTGAAAATTATTTTTTGTCAACATTTTGAAGGTATAAGTCTCCAGCCTCCAGGCATGTGCCACGGCTGGAACATGTAATGCCATTCTTCCTCTTGGTCCTTTGAAAACTCCATTCTGCTTTTGCTGTTGCAGTGGGGCCTGATAAGATGTCCTGGTGCGGATTTTTTATTTTTTTTTCTCTCTCTCAGTGGCCTCTTTCAATCATGAGAATACATGTCCTTCTGTCCTGGAAATTGTTTCTGCTGATCTATTTGATAATCCCTTATGCTTCATTTATCTGTGCTCTCTCTTCTAGGGAATTTCCTTGACTCCGTTGTCTAATCTTTTTGTTGTTGTTTTCTTTGCTATCATATTTGTAATTTCTAAGAGTTTATTTCTGCTTTTTGTTTTCTTATCCCCCTTAAATCTTATGTCAGTTATAGCATCCTGTTTTTATTTCATGGCTTGTATTAGTTCGTTCTCACATTGCAATAAAGAAATACCTGAGACTGGGTAATTTATAAATAAAATAGGTTTAATTGGTTCATAGTTCTGCAGGCTGTACAGAAAGCATAGTGACTTCTGCTCCTCTAGTGACGCCTCAGGAAGCTTTCAATCATGGTGGAAGGCAAAGGAGAAGTGAGGTGTCTTATATGGTGGGAGCAGGAACAAGAGGAAAGAGATCCTATACACTTTTAAATGATCAGATGTCATGAGAACTCGCTCACTATAACAAGAACAGTACCAAGAAGATAGTGCTAAATCATTCATGAGAAATCCACCCCCATGATCCAGTTTCCTCCCACCAGGCCCCCCTCCAACACAGGATTACAATTGAATATGAGATTTGGATGCAGACACAGATCCAAACCATATCATGGCTATTAAATCTTGCCTTAATTCTCTAAAAAAATTAACAATAGACTTTTCTTTTAAATTTTATTCTTCTCTCTTAGTTGAATCAATTTTTCTGAAGTCTGTTGTCTTTGGCCTCCATCTTACATATTGAGGTTCTCATTAAGTATTTGCTAATCCTTGGTTATTGATTTGAATCATAGAGTAAGACATTAAATATCTCATAGAATCTCTAGATGCAGCAGAAGTTCTTTCTGACTTGAGGCCTTTATAGTAGGTTGGATAACAATTCTGATTCTTATTATAAGCCCTTCAAAAGCTAGTATCTGTTTTCTTCAGGGTAATTCTATTTCCCCTAAAAAATCCTCTAGTGCATTTCCTGGGTGTTTCTTGTGCTTTGAGGGGATGGGTGAGTAATACATCTCACCAACCTTACTCTGGTAACAGTGTAAGGAAGAAGACTGGGTGACTTATGATTCACTTTGCATACTTTCTTAATGCTCATATTTTCTCTCTTGTACCTTAATACAATTTACCTACCACAAACACCAGGACCAGCTACATAATTTATAGGGCCCAGTGCAAACTAAAAATATGGGCCTTCTTCAAAATTAAGAATTTCAATTATTGTGTCAGAGTATTAAACAAGTATGAGGTTCTTCTGAGCATGGTATTCTGTATAATGGCACAGCTTTTACACCCATGAATTTGGTCCACACAAACACACACTCTGTCCTCTGCTTGGTTCAATTTCTCCAGAAAAGAATGAATATGCTGTCTTCTGAAAGGCTATAAAATGAATAATAATCTGGCTAAGAGGCATGAGAGTGAGAATCTGGGGAATCCACTTTAAGCCGATCTACCTGTTTCAGTCTTACACCTGACTCTCATTTCCTGTGACTCTTGGTACCTCTAAGAATTCAGTGTTTTCAGGATTCTATGAAACAAGACAGGTCATTCCTCCCATTTTCATAATTATCACTCTCTGTAGGCATGGTCTAGTCTTTGAAAATGAATTGCTTCTTCACTTCATTTTTCAAAACTCCGCTGATAATGATTATCAATATAGTCTCCATTCTCAGGATGTTTGTCCTTATGTGCTTGTATTTTTTATTATTTTAATGTAATTTTGGGAGAATATCAAATGGAATAGATATAAAAAGCATTTTGTTTCCCAAATTATCATGTCTATCTAGAGCAATGATATAGTACTTAGTCATTTTCTTATTTTAGTATATTTATAAAAAATACCTCATTTTACTCTCCAGTGACTTAATATGTGTCACCTTTGGCTAAATTTTACTTTACTGAATCATTTAAGATTTTGAGATCTAAGTTTGAATGCATTTTGCTCTCACATGACTCCAATTTCCACCTCCTCCTCCCAATCCTTTAAGAAGAGAGAGGTGGGTGTCACTTTTTCTGGAAAATAGAATAGATTATGTGGTATATTTATTGACCCAAATATTTCAGGACAGTATATGTCTTGTTCCAACCAAATTGCTGGCTGAATAAGATATTGAATTTTTAATTGCAAGCCATTATGAAACTAGCTGTTTTGTATCAACTAACATATAATCAGTAGTTAATGATTCTCCATTGGTTTCAAGACAAAAACCTCAAATTTAATTAGGACTCTGAGGCACAGCCAAGAATTTGGTGACTGATAACCATTCTGACAGAACTAAAACTTGAGGAAGTAGAATGTCAGTAGAAACCTTGAATCCTAATGAGGGAATGGATTATTTTGACCTTACAGTATTTGCATATACCAATGCAATACCATTTTAAACAGAATTTTTGGTTCAGACTGCAAACAGCATTATTTCAACTCTTCCTTGCTAGAGCTTCACTTAAAATTAATATTAGGGTGCTGTGTGAGTACCCAATTGTCTAGCAGAACTGAAGAGGTAGTAAACTATCAAGACAATTAATTGGACCAGATTCAACTTGTCGATAATCTCAGCCATCTCAGAATCATAGAAGCCTAATAGATCCCAGCTGTCCCAATTGGTTGTGCATTGACTCTCTAATTAAGAAGCAAAACTGTCTAAGGTGATTTAAGATCTAGCCTCATTCTACAGTGAGATGGATGTCTTGTCAAAAATCTGATAAAATATTCACCACCACAACCTATTCAACCCAGATGCTACTCAGTCAAATGTGGAAAGACGAGTGGAAGAAAGAATATATATTTTGTGTGTGTGTGAATTATTTTTTTAAGTTTTTGTAAGCACTGCTCTCCTATTTTATTTCCCTAGGACTGAATGAATATCTCCCCTACACTTCTTAGGACTAGGAAAATAAATGAGTATCTACAAGCAGATTTGTCAGAGAACTATTTTGTAGGAAGGTGATTAAGATTTTCTTCTTGTAGTATGACCTGCCCTACCCTGGCCTCTTTTGAGAGAAGGAAGCAGAAGTGAAAGTCCAGAACTAAGTATCTTGTTACTCCTGATAATAGAGAATGAAAACTTTGAAGAGGTCTTTCTTCACATCTCCCTGCCAAAGGACTTCCCAAAGTTACTCTCCATGAAATTTAAGGCTGCTGCCTTTAACTCTTATGAAGCCAAAGCTCTTCGCTTTTATTTTTCCAGCAATGAAAAAATACCCTAACCACTCCTGATTTAACAAAAATAAAATGGAATGACTTAAGAATGGTGAATTCTCTTTATCTGACTTTTTTATAAGCTAGGCATTCCACTGACAACGTGTGACTTGATGTTCCCCAAAGCAGGTTATATTCGTGATAATGTAGAAAGAACACCTACCTACCTGGAAATTTGAGTGTCCAGTTCAGTTCTTTGATCTTCTAGCTGTATATCCTTAGAAAGTCTATTCGATTCTTTGGATCTCAGTAGTCACTTTTTAAATTGAGAATAATAACACCTGCTCAATTGTTTGTGGAATTCATTAAATGTTTCCTCTGGGTCATACCTTTTCTATACACTCATATTAAAGCTATTATTTTATTTTAGTCTGCACAATAATCCTATCAGATGTAACATCAATATAAGGTTCAGAGAAGTTAAGTTACTTAAAGAAAGTCACAGAGTTTATAAGCAAGAGAATCAAGATTCATAGTTAAATCAGTTTGGCAATGGAATTTATAACCCAAAGCCATACTGTTCTTATGGCAAACCATTCCATGTCTTTTTAACATCAGGTTCTTATCTATGAAGTGGAGCAAATAGAATTACTATTTTCTAGGGTTGTGAAAAGATTAAATATGGCAATGGATGCACAACAATTAGACCTGTGCACACATGAAATAAAATCATTATTGTTATTATTATAAGAAAAATAACAAGTATTAGTAAATGTTTTTAGCATCTTCAGGGCTTATCACTTAGGATCTGTTGCCATTCATTAGCTGGCTGAGAAGTTTCTAAATTAGGAGTACACAGGACCTCACTCTACTCACTGGGGCTTAGAAGCCCATTATGCCCCATTGTCTTTGGGGGGATTTCATCTACCATTCCTAGAGGAAGTCTGAGCACTGTACTCTTTCTCAATTTGTATCAGCGATAACAAGCCTCCCCTGCTAGCCAAAACTCCCATGCTGATACCAGAAAGTGTTTAGGACAAAGCAGATGGTTGTTCCCTTCCCCAGTTTCAGGAAATCTCACAGAGACTAGACAGATTATACATAGTTTGGGCTTGGAAAGGACGGGTATCCTAAATACTAGAGTATCCTAAAGATGGTCTAGGAACTGTGAATGCTGTTAGTAGGTTTCTTTTTTTATAATGTGGGCATTACCTCTTCCTACTCAGATCCCCAGAGTGATGATACACTGCGTGACTTCTCAAAAACCAAACACTGTAAGGCAACTGCAGGTGGAGTGGTATTCTGGTAACCAGAACCCGTTCTAACTTTCTGCAGACATATTGGTTAATTCCTGGAAGTGCTGAAGTGGTGGTGCTACAGACTGTGAGTGGGCCATTTTAGACTGAGATACATGCATTTTCTCAGATTAGGACTTCCAGGGCATCCACAAATCACATTAGGTTGCTGTTCAAGTTCCCCCTTGCTATTCCTCCCCACTCCCTGGCCCCCCATCATTATATGAAACTCCGATCTCATCTCAGTTGAACAGGCAGCTGCACAGGCCCCTGGAAAGCCAACAGATATACTGAAGTTTGGTTTCTGCAGCACAGCCCTCAGGGTGTCTGTGCAACTGTCAGGATTGATGCGCTTTAATGGTCGTCTTGCAAGAAGCCGCCTTGTGTGAAATAGTTGGCTCTTGAACTGGTCAAATACTTGTTACTGGTCTCCCCTGCTGTGAGGTGGGATGATCCCTGACAGATAAATAAGAGCCTGAGTTAAAAGGAAGCCTCTTAAAATAAAAGCAATTCATTTCCCTTTTCTATTTTAAAGTGCAGCTTTGCAAGGGGCCCTCGCCTTATCTTCCTTTTCCCTGTTGCAGTAGCCCCCATAATGAACTTCCCACATATAATGAGAATGTATGTGTGTAGGGCATCATGGCCTGCCCCTATTCTGGGAGAGCAGAGTGACAATCGCTGCTTGTTTATTACTTATTACTGAAAGGCATAAAAGAAGCTGCTGCAACAAAGCAGCCTCAGAAGAATCATTGAGGGGGAAGCGAAAGCCCCAGAATGAATCTATATTTATGGAAGGATAAAGATGGTTTATCAGAGTGGCCCTTAGAGGAAAATACAATAATCAGAGCATGCTGGGGCCTGTTTTAACAGTTTGCTCAAAATATATATGTTTCCTACTAAAGTTAGGGTTTTTGCAGGTTAGTTTACTAATGGATTCCATAAATAGAACAGAGGCAAGCCCTTAAAAGGAAAAATCAGGCAAAGACTGTGGTGAGGAAGAGGAGACAGGGGACAATATAACAGTTTTAAACATGGCATTGGGAAGAAAGAATAGACTTAAAGCAGGCAAGGAATTAAGCAGCGATTTGGTTATGTGGGCAATTTCCCTTTGCCAGTGTCTCTGCAGCGCAGTAGGGGTCTTGCTTTAAATATTTTTGCCTGAAGAGTGACCCAAGCACAGGCACAGTTTAGTTATTTTAGTCTCTGAGCCGTTTTTAGCAGAAGAGTCATTTGTGCATTTATTCTGGAGATCAAAGGAACAGATAGCAAGCAAATACTAAGTTAAGATAGCTAGTCAGGAAAGCTGGGGATAAATTAAAAAAAAAAATTAACTACCTTAGGACACTTGCTTGGCTTTGAATAATAAATGTCTTCCAAATAACACTGTGGGTTCTGTTAAGGACAAGATTGACTCTTGTCAGTAGCAGTAAAAATGGAGAATTAGCAAAATATTTCACACTTCTCTTGAATTCAAAGGTGGAATTTTGTGAGAATCTGGAAGTGTTGAGGCAAATAGTTTTGTTCGGAGTATTTTGAGTTCATCTGTGTAACAGTGAACTGCTTTACAGACTTTAAGATACATTTCCAGTTTAATATATAGGTGGAAAATAACTTCCTCCCTCATTTCTCAGCAGGTCTGTATATTCTGGAAACCAATTTTTAATATTTTAGATTTGAATCAGTTAAGCTGTTAAGTGTGAGGATTTTCAATTACATGGAGATTATTCTGGATAAGAAAAACTTGACTGCAGGTAACAGTACTTGGTCTCAGCAGAATTTACAAACCAAAATAAATTAGGTTTATTTTATCAAATAGCTGTTTATGTCTTATTAACTGTCTTTATTTATTGGAAAGTGATAGCATCTGCTAATCCATAACACATAAGCACTCTTGATAATCAAAATAGCAAAACACTTTTTAAAACATCATTTGCTAGGAGATGATGTTTTAAATGAGTTTAAGATTTAGCAGCTCACTTTCACTTCCTGTTTTCTAATTTAGGCCAACTCTGGGGCCTTCAATTTAGAAATCACAGTTTTTGGGTCCATCCATAACAGCTTTATGCTGTGAGATTTCAACAATAAAAGGTCCCTGTTTAAAGATTCAATTTTCCCATCCGCTGACATAGGTCTGAGGCAGTTTGAGTTAAATTGCCTTGCAGAGTAAGGTTAAAGACTTTTGAATGGGATCAGAGGTAGGTTGATGAATTCAGGCTTGCAGATTTTTTCATTAGAAGGAGGCTTACCATGCTGCAGCTGGAACAATTGTTTTTAATTAATCTGAATAAACAGTGGGGCTTTCACAAACAAATAATAACCATCAAATTAAATAGCTTTCTGGGAGGAAAACCTTCCAAAGTGGCAGTATTGCCTTTGGGCTTTTGAGAGATTATATTTAATGAAAGGCTCACTGCTTTTTTTTTTTTTTTTGAAACAGTATTTCGCTCTTGTTGCCCAAGCTGGAGTGCAATGGCGCGATCGCGGCTCACTGCATCTACCGCCTCCTGGGTTCAAGCGATTCTTCTGCCTCAGCCTCCAGAGTAGCTGGGATTACAGGCACGCGCCACCACACCTAGCTAATTTTTTTGTATTTTTAGTAGAAACTTGGTTTCACCATGTTGGCCAGACTGGACTTGAACTCCTGACCTCAGGTGATCCGCCAGCCTCAGCCTCTCAGAGTGCTGGGATTACAGGCGTGAGCCACGGTGCCTGGCTGGCTCACTGCATTTTTTCAGGAAGAAAGGGAAATAGAGATTTTGTATTGTGATCTGGGGAGAAGTATGGGACTTACCTGGAATTGCAGGAATGTAAGAACAATAGAATTTTGGAGCTGAATGGGATGTTGGTCATTATGTATACCATCAAGGCATCATAATGTCCAAAATGGGGGGAAAATGAACTGTAAAGAGCCAACAAAACCTGCCCAAGGTTTTATGTTTCATATTTATAGGAATAATCATGGATTATAGGAGTAGGGGAAATCTATATTCAGCTTATTCTCTTTATTAGGAAAGGGATTGAAGGGGGAAAGGGAAAACCTCCCTTTTGCCCTCTACAGTTTCAGTGAAAAATCAACTGAAAAAAGGCAGATGAATAGGAGAAAAGGCATGAAAATATGTTTAATAATAGTTTTATGTGACACAGGAGACTTCAGAGTGAAGACCAACAGATACAGAGAAAACTTTCCATTGTTATGCTTAGGTTGAATAAAATATAGACAGCTGTGTAGAACTGTGATTGAACAAAAAGGGTGTGAGCTTATAGATGGAGTGGGAAACCCCAGCAAGGCCTGTCTGCTTAGATTCTTCTTGGCGTCTCTATATAGCCTTCCTTCCTTCTGGGTGTGGGGCTGGACCCTCTCCAGAAAAAGGTCTTATGACCTACAATCAAACTAGGTAGGTCAAATAATTTTTTTGAGGGCCAGATCTTACACAGAAAGGTAAA
Organism: Ateles fusciceps; assembly: GCA_036589455.1. NCBI lineage: Eukaryota > Metazoa > Chordata > Mammalia > Primates > Atelidae > Ateles > Ateles fusciceps. Next base: position 10,379,422 of record JAZHEH010000091.1, on the reverse strand, counting down.
GGAAAGTTAGAGTCATATTTTTAGGTTTTATGGGCTGGCTTTGGGGAAAAGGGGTTCTGGCTTCTATAATCTGGCTTGGAGAAGAGGGATTCTAGTTTCTATGGCTAGCCTTGGGGGAAACATGAGGAGGAAGAAATAAGAGGCCAGAGAAAAAGAGGTCAGAGAGAAACTTTTGCTTCTGATGCTACTTCTGGGGCTTTCACTTTGGCATATTATTTTCTGATTCCAAACAGAATGCAATTACAAACTTTATAAATCCTAATAACAAGGTTCTGAGTTTCCAATAACTAGAAATTCATGATATTCATAATGTCTTCAGAGGTTTGCAGTAATAAGGGACCACCAACCTATGTCATACATTGGGCAGAATCATTACCAAATGCATTATCCCAAGAGATCTCTGTCATCAAGATGTAACTCAGATCACCATATTCTAGAATTTGCTGTTTTGAGTAGAAGCATTGCATCTATCTAACCACCTTTTCCCATTTGTGGAATCCAGGCAGTTTGACTAGAAAGGACTTCTTAGTAATAGCAGCATTACTAGCTCAGCCTGCTATGACCCTGCTCATCATTGCTATTTCCCCTGATCTGCCATATAAAAAGATGAAGAGCCAGACTGCTGTGTCTCCTCTAAGAGGTTGTTCCTTCAATCCTGGGGTGTGAGTTGTGACACAACACCAATTCTAGTCAGTCATTTTCCACCTTCAGTCACCTCTTCCAGCTGTAGACTCACCTTTCCATTTTGGGTGGGATTTATTGGCACCTTTTTATAAGCTATGAGCAAGGGGAAGGATGATGACCAAAATCTAAAGTGAAAAACAAACTCTGAAAAAACAAAAAGGGTGCTGTACAGGTGCCACAATCTCTATTTGTACCTAAATCTTTATTTTGTTACCCTTGTAATTATTATTTGTTGTTTTATCAAATGTTTCTTTCTTTTTTTTTTTTTTTTGAGACAAAGTCTCACTCTGTCACCCAGGCTGGAGTGCAGTGGTGCAATCTCAGCTCACTGCAACCTCTGTCTCCTGGTTTCATGCAATTCTCATGCCTCAGTGTCCCAGGTAGCTGGGACTACAGGCGCCCACCACCACACCCAGCTAATTTTTGTATTTTTACTAGAGACCGGGTTTCACCATGTTGGCCAGGTTGGTCTCAAACTTGTAACCTCCATTTATCCACCCGCCTAAGCTTCCCAAAGTGTTGGAATTACAGGCATGAGCCACCACAACCAACCAAATGTTTCTTTATTGAGGCCAGCAGAGTCTTGATATGTCCCCAGACATTTAAGTTGGGCTTATTGAAAGGTTTACTCTACAGACAGGATGTAGATGCATTATTTGGGTGGCAAGTATATTAATGTAGAAGCTAAGACAAACAGCTTCCCTGATATCTTTTGTAATGCTTCATTGTGTTCATGGTGAAGTCCCTCTATGTGAAAAGACATATCTTCTCCTTTAAGATGCAGACAAAATACAGGTGCAGCTCTTATAAGTTTTTAAAAATTCTACCTTAATCCCAGGAAAACAGATACAGAGTATTTTGGAAGGAGGAGCATTCGGGTGGAGGATGGTAGTAAAGAGGGTCTGAAGTTGGTGGCAGCACTTGGAGAAAGACACAACTCAAACAGCAGCTTTTTTTGCCTCCCCTCTTTTTCATAAATACCCTCATGCCACTTTACCTCCCACATCAAGATATGCTTGCTGGCAATTTATGCCATCCTACATGCATGGCATGTGCACACACACATCCATACACATATTCTCACAAATACACATAATCTTGTACCCACACCATTCACCTACCAAAAGAGTCACATGTATCTTCTACAGCAACATCCCAAATTTCTTACCACCTTCAAAGCCAACACTTACTTTCTCCCATCTCTGTTATCTCCCAGAGTGCCTAATAAAATATATGTGCTGATGAACGTTACCAAATATGTCCAGGACCATCTAAGATTATGTGCTAGCATTCATCTGGTGACAGCAGCCCTAGGAGTTTTTGGCTCATTTAAAAAAGGAGATATCTGGCTGGGTGTGGTGGCTCATGCCAGTAATCCCAGCACTTTGGGAGGCCGAGGCAGGCAGATCACCTGAGGTCAGCAGTTCAAGCCAGCCTGACCAACATGGAGAAATCCCATCTCTACTGAAAAAACAAAATACACGATTAGTCCGGGGTGGTGGTGCATGCCTGTAATCCCAGCTACTCCTGAGGCGGATGTTGCGGTAAACTGAGATTTTGCCATTTACTCTAGCCTGGGCAATAAGAGTGAAACTCTGTCTCAAAAAAAAAAAAAAAAAAAAAAGAAAAAGAAAAAAGAAGAGAGAGAGAGACATCTAGAGAAGAAATATTTAGCTAAAAGCAAGACCCAGAAGGCCAGTCCCACTCTTGAATGCTGTGGCCAAAGTTTGCTTCACTAGCAGAGAAGTCAGCTTGTGATTCTACATTCCTCCTGCATTGTCCAGTAGAGAGCATCCTGGAAGAGCATCCTGGAAGAGCTTCCACGGTTTGCAGACTGTAGGCAAAAGCTTCCATCAAATCCTCAGATTAGACCCCTGGAGATGCTGTGTGTGACCATGCGCACATGATTGTGTCACTGAGTGTGTGTGTTAAACTTTTCTCCACTGCAGAAAAACAGAGAACCTTCCACTGGGAAAGTTTTCAACAAGGATTAAGCAATAAAAGTATTTCCACTCTCTCTGTTGCTTGCTGATGTGTAAGGCATGCCGTTTCTGCCATGATTGAAAGTTTCTCGAAGCTCCCCCGGCCCTGCAGAACTGTAATTATCCAGTTGATATTTATCTTGCTCCAGTCACCTTAAGAAAGCTGTTTGGTCTGACCACACTGTGGACGGCATGGCAACTTCCATGACCCACAGGTACACCTCTGGAGGGCCTTCCGGAATTAGAAAACCTGAAGTAACTGGAAAGCGGCAGAATGATCAACTCCTGTGGCACCTAACTAACCCGAGACATTCTTCTATTGTTTCTTATTCCAGCCTCAATTGACAAGGCCATTGGACTTTTTAACTGACCTTGGTCAACCTCGTGACTCCAGACCCTATGACCCCTTCCCAGCTTGCAAAAACCCACCCTAAACTGTAACTTTTGTAACTTTCCACTGCCTACCCCAAACCTATAAAACCAACTCCTATCCCTCCACTGATTCTTTTTGGACTCAGCCTGCCCACACCAGGGCAGCCATGCTGCTCAGAAAAAAAAAAAAAAAAAAAAGGCTTTTCTCTCAAAGACAGCTGGATGATTGTTCTCTACTAAGAGTTCTCCACTGATTTGCAAAATGAGATGAAAAAAATGCATAATATATTTTTTCCCAAAAAATACAAAATATAGGACATGGAGTAAGTAATTTGATTCAACAGTGAGATGTGGGAGAGTGAATTAAAAGTAACTCTAGTTTGCATTTATTTACTATCAACTATGGATGAAATGCTATGCTGAGCATTGTACATACCTTGTATATCCTTCTCATGTGCACCATGTAAAATGGCCAAGGTTATCCAATGCTGAGTCAGCTGGTTCTGTCGTCCACATTTCCCATTGTACTGTTAGCAGCCTTTCCTAGAACACATCTGTATTAGGGTTCTCCAGAGGAACAGAACTAATGGGATATGTGTACATATGAAAGGGAGTCTGTTAAGGAGAGTTGACTCACATGATCACAAGGTGAAATTCCACGATGGGCCATATGCAAATTGAGGAGCAAGGAAGCCAGTAGCGGCTCAGTCCGAGTGCCAAAACCTCAAAAGTAGGGAAGCTGACAGTGCAGCCTTCAGTCTGTGGCCAAAGGCCGAGAGCCCCTAGCAAACCACTGATTAAGTCCAAGAGTTCAAAAGCTGAAGAGTTTGGTGTCTGATGTTTGAGGGCAGGTAGCATCCAGCATGGGAGAATGATGAAGGCTGGGAGACGCAGCAAGTTAGCTTCATCCTGTTTTTTCTAACTGCGCTGGCAGCTGATTTTATCCTGCCCACCCACATTGAGGGTGAGTGTGCCTCTCCCAGTCCACTGACTCAAATGTTAATCTCTTCCAGCAACACCCAGAAACACCCAGATACATCCAGAAACAATATTTTGCAAGCTTCAATCCAATCAAGTTGACATTTAATATTAACCATCACAGCACCTGCATAAAGACAACAAAGTCATGTCAAAAAAATGGAGGATTTTTATATAAAAGGCTTCCCAAATAGTATGCTTCTTAGATAGGAAGCATTTTGTTCTCTGTTATAGCAGAGTTGATTTAGGATGAATCTGAGGATTTATGTGAGAAACAGATTAAAAACTCAAAAGTGAATTTTTAACCTATGAGCTGCCCAGCTATGGAACAGGAACAGCCACAGGAAAAACATGATCATCTGTTCAGGAGTCTATAGAAGAGGATTGTATGTCTGTATCTGAGGAACTGGTTATCAGGGAACTCCCAAGCTGTAAAGTTCAATGATTCTGCTAACTGGTGATAGTGTTTCCCAAGCTTGGTAGATTTTATTTGCCTGCACTGCACCTTCCAAACTAATGTCAGATTTACTCTGACTGAATTAAATAACTTTTGTGTTGCAAAGTTCATGCTCACCATCTTACAGTTAAATAGTAATGAATCTGTATTTTTATTTTTGAGTATTTTTGTAAGCAGCATTTGAGAAGCCCTTAGGGACAGTGTAGTATGTGCTTCTGTGGTCACAGTGATAATATTATAATTATTTCCTTGAGATCAGAACTTTAATCAATAAAATGAGTACTCTTAAAAAATTTAAACTAAGAGATGTATAAACCACCACAATCATAAAGTCATCAGCATGCAATATTCCATATGCCTGATACAGGAAAGGGATCCCCATTTAGACCCCAAGAGAGAATGCTTGGATCTCACACAAGAAAGAATTTAGAGCAAGTCCACAGAGTAAACTGAAAGCAAGTTTATTAAAAAAGTAGAGAAATAGAAGAATAGCTACTTTATAGACAGAGCAGCCCCAAGGGCTGCTGGTTGCCCATTTTTATGGTAATTTCTTGATGTTGTGCTAAACAAAGAGTGGATTATTCATGCTTCCCCCTTTCAGACCATACAGGGTAACTTCCTGACATTTCTATGGCGTCTGCAAACTGTCGTGGTACTAGTGGGAGTGTAGCAGTCATGGCCATCTTGGTTTCGGTGAGTTTTAGCCAGCTTCTTTACTGCAACTGTTTTATCAGCAAGGTCTTTATGACCTGTATTTTATGCCAACCTGGTATCTCATCCCATAACTTAGAATGCCTAATCGTCTGGGAATGTAGCCCATTAGGTGTCAGCCTCATTTTACCCAGCCCCTATTCAAGATGGAGGTGCTCTGGTTCACACACCTCTGACATGACCTCCAACAAGTTGTGAACAATGGTAAGAATGAGGTCTAGCTTGTTATAAGAAATACCTTGAATTTAGTGCACTTTGGTTCACATGTCACAAAAATAATCAGAGATTTGGACAAAGCAATGTATTTTATCTAGGAACCATAAGTTTACCTTAGAAGTTAATTTAGAACTTACAGAGACCATAGAGTTCATTACCTTCTTTACCTCCGTTATTTGTACACATATTCACAACAGGATTTTACTAGTTTGATATAACACATTTCACATCTCTATTTTGCATGTGTTTTGTTATATTCTGTATAATTATATTATTTGAAATGTTGTGCTATTAATCAGTATTAAACACTATTAGGCTTATTTTGGTTCTCAGTAACAGAAAATTAGCTAAAGCAAAATAGGGAGACAAAATTTAGGATATATATGTAGTTCAATGACCCCAAAGACAGGACCTCGAAAGTGAACTTAGGACCTTCAATGTTGTGAGGAAGATCTCTCTTTTTCCGTTGTTTTTTAGTGTGGTTGGTTGGTTGGTTGCTTTTACTTTGATCTTATAGCTATGTCTACTTCATTCATCTCATACTTTCTTCATGTCAGTTTCATACATCTCCAATTCACTTGGAAACAAACAAACAAAAATTAAAAACCACTGCCAACAGACCATTAATCTACCCATACAAATCCGACAATTCAGAGAGAGCCTTACCTCTCTCGGACTCAGTTGCAAAGTTTCAGGAAAGAAAACCGGATGGGCTAGATTGGGAGAAGCCAATTGTTTCTGGCCAGAATGATTCATGTTTTGCAAAGGTGGCTTCTAGGATCTGCAAGTACATGGATTGGAAAATAAGGCACAATTCCCCGAAGACCCAGAGAGGTCTGTCTAGACATACCAATGAATTTAAACCAAGAAGGACAGATAAACAGCATAGTGTTGTAGTTTTAAGCAAGGGTTGTATAGACATACTGCTTGAGTTGAAGTTCCAGATCTGCCTCTTCATAACTGTGTGGTCATGGGCAAGTTACATAATTCCTTTTTTTCCTAGCTTCTACCACTTGTCTTATGCAAGTAATAAATATCTACCTTATAAGGTTGTTGTCAAGATTAAATTAATAAATACATGTAAAATGCTTTGAAGAGTGCCTTGCATATAGTACACACATAGTGAACACGGGGTAATGTTAGCTGTGATTCATCCCAACCTCTAATGGGTAGAATACATCCAGAGATTGTCTTGCCTTCCATAAGATTGGGTCTGGTGGTAAATAGTAGGACCCCCCCCCCCCCCAAAATAAAAAGATTCTGCTGTTAAAAACTGTATTTAAATATAAATATCCCAGTCATTATTTGCTCCCTCTCTCCTTCCTTTCTTTTTTTTGTTTGTTTAGTTCAAGTATAAGTTAAAGCAAATCCAAGAAAAAAATTCACAATAAATCTGGCACACAAACATTTCCAAAATGCTTATTTTCAATGTTCCCTGCTAGACTTCAACCATAGATTGAAATAATTTATGTGGCATTAATTCCAGTATAAATATAATTGTTTATTCAGCTTCTCTTCCATTTATAGCAAACATTTTTTCATGTTACTTCTAAGAGTTGTTTTAATGGTTAAATGGTATTTCAGTGTTAATTTGTCATAATTTTATTCCATTTTCATTCCACTATTGGAATATTGCTGGATATGTGTCCATTTCTTTTCGTTATAATGAAGATATAATCATCAAATTATTTTCTAAGACAGAGTAGGAACTGTGTTTATAAAGAACCATCGACTCAAAATCAATCAGTTTTTGCTAATTAAAACGTTGCTTTCACAAGTAAATTGAAGAATCAGCTAAGAACAGAATGTTTGAAAAACAATATAGACAATAATGTAAATAATAAAGTTTTTTTTAGAGAATTCACACAATTTTTATGTAAATGTGAGATGTCTTCAAATTCTCCATGTTATAAATATCTGCTGAAATTTATTATTATATAAAAAGCATGAACTTTAAACATCAGCTTTACTAATGTAGATTTGTGTGAGTAAGCCTAAATAATATCTATAAAATACATTTTAACTAAATTTATTACTTTCAAATACCTGTAGCAACCAATTATAAATAAGTGCTTCTGAGCAAAACCATGGTGGACCCTAAGCTTGATAACTAGTTGTAAATAACAGTCCTTTGTATACAACCAATTAATGAACTTAGGTCCTTAGAACAGTTGATTCTTTTTAGTAGGTTACATATAGTTTTATACAATGTCATTCATACTAAGCAAAAGCTAACAAAGCTTTTCTTCTTATTGAGAGTCAAAGGTAAGTTTAAGCCCAAGCTAAATCAAATGAGGAATAACTTCCCAATTATTAGAGTGTGAATTAATGTAAATTTTTTGTATAGTACCATAGGTGGAGAAAGAATGTATTAGCTTCTTAAGATACTTTTCCTTCTTAAAAATAAGTAGTAAGTACAAGGTTTGATGCTGACTTGAACTCCATTGGGACTGGCAATGACTCAGATAGCCTCTGCTTCTAAAATCTAGACTCATGAGGTCATCTTTATGTAATTATCATCTCATAAATGAATATAAATATTTCTTATTAGAGTCAATGAAGTTGCAAACAGATATTGAGGAAAAGACACTTGGGTTTAAACTTACAGGGTCTCTTAATAAATCTAGAGGTAGTTTTTCTTCTTCTGTTAACTCAAAGTAGTGATAAAGATTTTCTTATTGAGGGTATTGAACATTCTCAGCCATGACCTTCTTGGGTAGTGAGGCTAATATGTTTTTAAAATGTAGCCCTTTTTTTGCACATAGATACATTATGCTATAGTAAAATGGAGCCAGGAGTAAATGTAGTCCTCAAAATGTGTGCCACACCTTCCTGATGATGATGACAAAGACAATACTATTATTATGTGCTTACTGTCTTCATTGACATTCATCTAAGTGCATTGCATGTTTTTCATTCTTTGATCCTCACAAGTCAATGAGGTTAATAATGTTTTTGTTCTCATTCTACAGATGAGGAAACAAGCTTAAGCTTATGATTATCCAGATATTATATACTGGAGACTGGATTGGCTCCAAGGCAGTCTGGTTTCAGAGTCTACTCTACTTTTCTGCTGTTGGTAGAAATTAATCATGAAACTAACAAGTTCTCTGAAAGTGCTGAAAAAAGTCATTTCACTTAGCACTTATCAAGTACTTATGGGCTCAGCATTCAGTATGTATTTATAGAAGTAAGCATTCAGTATGTATTTATAGAGAGAGCAGTCAAGCCACATCACTTGGTTTTATTTAGGCAACTGTCTTAGTCTGCTCTGGATGCCATAACAAAATACCATAGACTGTGTGGCACAAACAGCAGAACTTTATTTCTCACAGTTCTGGAGGCTGAGAAGTCCAAGATCAAAGCACTGCTAATTCAGTTTTTCAGAAGGCTCTTTCCCTGGCTTGCAGGGCTGCCTTCTCTCTGTGTGCCTGTATTAGTCCATTTTCACGCTGCTGATAAAGACATATTCAAGACTGGGAAATTTATAAAAGAAGGAGGTTTAATGGATTTACAGTTCCACATTGCTGGGGAGGCCTCACAATCATGGCAAAAGGCAAGTAGGAGCAAGTCATGTCTTACATGGATGGAAGCAGGCAAAGAGGAAGCTTGTGCAGGGAAACTACCATTTTTAAAACCAACAGATCTCGTGAGACCCACTCACCACCATGAGATATGCCTCCACAATTAAGTTACCTCCCACTGGTTTCCTCCCACAACACATGGGGATCATGGGAGCCACAAGATGAGAGTTGGGTGGGGATGCAGAGTCAAACCATATCAGTTCCCATATATCTTTCCCTTGTTTCATAAATGTGTTTTGTCTCATCTTATAAGGACACTAAACCTATCATTAGAGCCCTACCATGGTAACTTCCTCTAAACTTTATTACCTCCCACAGGCCCCATCTCCAAATACTACCACACTGGGAGTTAGAGCTTTAACATATGGATTTGGGAGGGACACAATTTAGTCATAGCAGCAACATTTGAAAATGTAAACTTGTATTATCTTTCTATCATCATCTCTCAGTAAATTAATTATCTTATCAAGGATATAATGGAAGATAGTCTGATTTGGAAGGAATTGGACTACTTTTTCTTTCTCTAAAGTCCCTTTTAATTCTAGAATGTTGTAATTCCATCAAGTTACTTCTCTATAGTCAGCACCTGTGGAAGTTCATCCTTTTGGTGATGCAGATGATTATTACTTTAGATTCTTTTAAAAATATGAGCTTGATATAGTAACCTGGATCTCTGAAACCTTTTTGCCATATCTTAGATCAGAATCATGTACAAGCACATGCCTTTTCACTAACATTGTCACTGGTTGATCCACCAGGAATACCTAGTTGTTGGTGGAAACAGAAAACTTGGTATATTGGCAAAATCTGGGTACCGTAATTTAACTGATTTATTTGTGCAGGGCTTCTTTAAGGGCTCCCATGACACACTTAAATGTAGGATTAAAGACTATTAGCTCTTTCATAAAAAGGTGAGATGTGAACCATAGAAGCATAGCACAGGTTAGGATATCTTTTATTGACCTATGAGATGAAAATGTCATTCTTGAACTTCTATTGCAAATTAGTGAGCAAAATGAGGTCCAATTTGTAGAACTTAGATTTATGTGTGTCTCTTCAAGAGTACAGCTGCTGCAAAAAGTGAAATATGCCTATGTCAATAAGGCAATGGTAGCAGAAGAACTTAACAATGTCTAAATCGTGTTGTGCTTTGAAAATCTTCATGACGATTTGATGTCAGTTTCTCAATAGAGGCCTGCCCAAGAGACTCAGATTCAGAACAGGCATAATCTGGAGTCCAAGGGAACATGACCGTCAGCACATTTTTTTACTTTCTTTAAGTCCCATTATCTTTTCATGTAAAATAGACAAATATTGATACCTTCTTGTTGCACCAGTCACAAACCTTAGGAGTTTTTTTCCTTAGGTAAAAATAACCATCAGAGGAATTTGAAATAGCAGAGAGCAAGGAAATAAGCCAAGCTAAACTAATACTTCTGTGTGAATTCCAAAAGATACCCGCTTCTAGATGGACAAAGTGAAAAAGAAAAAAGGGATATTCTCATGGAGTTTCTGCTGCCCTGACTGGAACAGGGCTATTGGAGAACAAGGCTGGATTCAACCTCTACATGCTCTCTCGGCCTGAAAGCCACAAGCAAAACACATACTTTACAAATAAATGTTATGGCTTTATACAGGATTACAATCTTGCTACTGGGTTATAATGAAACAAATTCAGAGGAAATTCTACACATGTAGTGACATGTACTGAGTATTCCATAGTATGTAACAAAAAAAAACAAACTATTCTGTAAACTCAAAATTCATTTCTCTCTCCCTTTAGATGTTCCAACTACTCGTTGCATGAAATGCTCATGCAGGGCAGATGGAACAATATTCCAGAGGCAGGGTACTGGTTTTCTAGTGATTGGCATAAGCCAGTTAGGAATTCTCCAAACCAATGGTGCAGCTCTGTTTAAGAATAGAGTTTCAAGTGCCAGTTCCAGAAACAGAGTAAGCTCCACCAGGTTCTTATATTCTGTTTTGCAAAAGAGGGGGAGAATCTCTATATTTTAGCTATTGCATCTATTGAAAATTTTCATGGCATTGATGAAAGCCCACTTCTAACATTTGTTATGCCATTTAATAAGCTTATAATTTCATCAATGAAGTCCACTTCTGAAATTGCTAATTAATGAACCATTTAGTGTTTTATTGAATATGAATAACAAAAATGTTTGGAGTAGTTGCCTCAGAAGCATGAGCTTCCTGATTAGATGGCTAGCTCACTACTCCCGGAGTGTATATTCCCGTTAAAATCAACTAAACCTAAGCTGCTGCTTAAGAAACAACCATATAAAAATAAAATCATAAACATTCATGCACACATAATGCACTGTCATACTCAAGGACAGAAATTACAAAGCAAGTGATACCACTCAGACTGTCTTAGAGGAAGAATTTGATATCATTTATGCAAATGTTTAGCATGGTTTCTAGTGATAATAGGAACTTGAACTTGAGAGATTTTCTTATTTCACTGAGTAGAAAACATTTATTGTAAGATGCACCATTATTTTATATATGTCAGAGAGAATACCCAAACTGCCCAAGATGGGAAAATTAGTGAGGAAGTGGTATCAAAAGCCATGATAACAAAGAGCTCTATGCTTCTTGAAAGGGTTAGCAAAGATTAAACCCACCCTGCAGAAAGGGATCACAAGAAAACATGCATATCTCAAACTTGACACCAAGTAGAAGGAGCAGAGAGAAAAGTCTCTACTGAGTTTTTGTTGTTGTTGTTGTTGTTTTGTTTTTCTGTGAGACGGGGTCTTATTCTGTTGCCAGGCTGGAGTGCAGTGGCATGATTTCTACTCACTGCAACGTCCACCTCCCGGGTTCAAGCAATTCTCCTGCCTCAGCCTCCCAAGTAGCTAGGACTATAGGCACCTGCCACCACACCCAGCTAATTTTTGTATTTTTAGTAGAGACAGGGTTTTACCATGTTGGCCAGGATGGTATCAATCTCTTGATCTCATGATCCACCTGCCTCGGCCTCCCAAAGTGCTGGGATTACAGGTGTGAGCCACCGCATCTGGACCACTGAGTATTTTTTTTTAACCAAGCATGTACTCATGCAGGTTTAAAGTCTGAATGCAGACTACCAGTACAGTTTTAAAACCTTAATTTAGTTTAAAGTGATCTCCAGTGAGTAGTGCCCCTAGCTAACTGACAGTGGCCAATGTAAATCCTCTCTGAAAACAACAATGTCTGTCCCAGCAATGGAAAGACAATTGATTTTTTTTCTTTTTTTATTTTCTTGAGACAAGATCTTGCTCTGTTGCTCAGGCTGGAGTGCAGTAACATAATCATATTTCACTGCAGCCTCAAACTCCTGAGCTTAAGCGATACTCCTGCCTCAGCCTCCTAAGTAGCTGGGATTACATGCATGCATCACCTCTCTCTATATATAGTGATGGTGCCATACATATATATACACATACATATATTTATGCAGCCTGGAGTGGTGGTGCACACCTGCATTCCAGCTACTTGGGAGACTGGGGCAGGAAGATTTCAGAGATACTAACATTCTAATTTCAGAGATATTAACATGTGAAAAATATATGTGTATGATAGCCAATGAAAATGTGGTTTATTTATTCCTTTGTAAACTTACTGCACTGAAGTCTGTAGACAATGAATTTCCTTTACAATGGGCACTGAAATGCTACAGAGTAGTGAAGTATATTCTGGGTGCAGTTAAATAATAATTATTGGCTATACCTATGGTGTCAAAGGAATTGTGATGAGTGTGGTGGAAGGAGATAATTTCAAAGCTGTATTCTGTCATCTCAGTGGCATTAAAGTCACCTGGCTCAAAGAGAAAGGCTTTCCTTTGGCTGACTTCTCATCAGTCTTCTCAAATGGAAAAGAAACCCTTTGGAGAGAAGGCATCTAGGAAGCCTCTTTTATAATATTAAGTTCTTTCAGGTTCATCCTTTGATTTTTCAGTAGATCTCTAGCAGATAGTTCTGTGCCTCCGAAGTACAGTTGTTGGGAGTTTTAACTTGATTAAGCTGTCACTCAAAATTGTTGTTTATATTATTGATCCAACATCAAAAAGCTGCCACACCATGGATCTGATGCCAAAAAGTTTCAGAGTGACAGCAGGAGGAGCAGATGGAGTGTTCCAACTTGGATGCTCATTTCTAAACCTCTCTGAGGCTCCCACAACTACCTGTGGGAAACACAAATCCTTAGATTCACCCGAGGACATGTACAGAGAAAACTGAATATATTGTTTGAGTTGGGAGATAGTTTGAACTGGCAGGCTTCTCAATCTTATATTTGAAAAGAATCACTGGAGATCAAAATATTTTTGTAATAAACTTTTTATATTGTAATCATTTTAGATTCAGAGAAAAGTTCCAAAGATAATTGATCTCTCATTTACCCCTCACATAGTTTCCCCGAATGGTTTCATTACCACAGTACATTTATCAAAACTATAAAACCAACATCCGTACATTTAAATCCTTTGAAAATAGTCAGGACCCACTGTGAAGCTCCAGATAATACATAAATACAAGAGAGACTCTACAAAGCAGCCAAGCTTCTTATGTATGCTAAGCTCTATTTATTTCTCACTTTGTTTATGCTATTCCCCGCTCCACTCACTTCCTCCTACCTAATGTTTAGATAAAGAACCTTACTAAGGCTCAATTTAAGGCTCAGCTCTTCCATGCTCTGCTCTTACTATCAAGGACTTACTGTTCCCCAAACTCCTATTCTGTATATGGATTCCTACACAAATTTGCAGCTATTTTATTTTTGATTCGTACACACATATTTTCATTCATAAATATATTCTAAGCTGGGATTTTGGGATATATTCCAAACCTGGGTTTTATCCTGATTTCCCCATCTTCCATAGCTGTATAATCTTGAGCAAGTAGGAGTAGTATTACCGCCATCTACCTGATAAGAAATGTGAATATTTAACTCTTACAGTGCTTAGTACTTGGGACATAGGATGGGTCAATAAATATTAACTATACCTACGAATACTGTCATCATTACAAGAACAGGGTTCAGCAAACTCTGGTTCTGGGCCAAAATTTTCCCACTGCTGGCTTTGCAATAGTACATAAATTAAAAATGGTTTTACATTTTTAAGTAAATGAAAGCAATTTAGAAGAAGAATATTTGGTGACATATAAAAACTATGTGAAATTCAAATTCAGTGTCCACAAATAACTTTATTTCAACCGAACAATGGTAATTGGTTTAGGACTATTTTTTGTGTGTATTTGAACTGCAAGGACAGAGTTGCCTAGCTGCAACAGATACCACATGGCCTGCAAAACTTAAAATATCTACTATCCAGACCTCTTCAGAAAAAGGTTACTAATGCTTGCTGTATAAGCTTTGTTTCCTATGTCTCTCATATTGATCTCTGTAGAAAAATGATGATGTCATATTTGTTTATTTACTTTGTAAGCTGTGGATACCACCTGTCTTAGTCTAATGGGGTTTCTATAACAAAATAACATTAACTAGATCACTTATAAACAACAGAAATTTATTTCTCACAGTTCTGGGGGCGAGGAAGTTCAAGATTATGGTATCCATAGATTTGGTGTCTGGTGAGGGCTCACTTTCACTTTCTGTGGTCTCACATAGTGAAAGGAGCAAAGCAACTCTGTGGGACCTCTTTTATAAGGGCACTAATCCCATTCCTAAGGGCTCTACCCTCATGACCTTGTTACTTCCCACAGGCCCCACCTCTTAATGCCATCGCATTGGTGATTAGGTTTCAATATATGAATTTTGGGAGGACACAAACATTCAAACCATAGCACTACTTAAGGGGGAGCATAACAGCATCACTCTGAACCAAATGTTCTTCATCTCAAAATGGAGGTAATAATAAATATCACCTGTCTCACATAATTAATGAGGATTAAATGAGAATGCATGTGAAGTGCCTGTCAATGTTTCAATCACAAAGTGCTCAATGAAGTGAGTGTTTTTCTTTAAACCTGTCTGTGTGACTTTTCCAGATAATGGAAACCCCTTAGAGCTATTTATGACAAACCCACAGCCAATATAATACTGAATGGGCAAAAGCTGGAAGCATTCCCCTTGAAAACCAGCACAAGACAAGTATGCCCTCTCTCACACTCCTATTCAGGGCAATCAGGCAAGAGAAAGAAATAAAATGGTATTCAAATAGGAAGAGGGGGAAGTCAAATTGTCTTTGTTTGTAGACGACATGATCCTGTATCTAGAAAACCCCATCATCTCAGCCCAAAAGGTCCATAAGCTGATAAGCAACTTCAGCAAGGTCTCAGGATACAAAAATCAATGTGCAAAAATCACAAGCATTCCTATACACCAAAAATAGACAAGCAGCCAAACCATGAATGAACTTCCATTCACAATTGCACCAAAGAGAATAAAACACCTAGGAGTACAGCCAACAAGGGAAGTGAAGGACCTCAAAGAGAACTACAAACTACTGCTCAAGGAAATTAGACAGGACACAAACAAATGGAAAAACATTCCATCCTTGTGGGTAGGAAGAATCAATATCATGAAGATGGCCATACTGCCCAAAGTAATTTATAGATTCAATGCTATTCCCATCAAACCACTGACATTCTCCACAAAATTAGAAAAAAAACTACTTTAAAATTCATATGGAACAAAAAAATCCCATACAGTCAAGACAATCCTAAGCAAAAAGAACAACTGGAGGCATCACACTACCTGACTTCAAACTATACTACAAGGCTATAGTAACCAACACAGCATGCTACTGGTACCAAAACAGACACATAGAACGATGGAACAGAATAGAGATCTCAGTAATAAGACCCCACATCTACAACCATCTGACCTTTGACAAACCTCACAAAAACAAGCAACGGAGAAAGGATCCCCCTATTTAATAAATGGTGCTGGGAAAACTGGCTAGCCATATGCAGAAAATTGAAACTGGACCCCTTCCTTATACATTACACAAAAACTAACTCAAGATGGATTAAAGACTTAAATATAAAACCCAAAATTGTAAGAACCCTAGAAGAAAATTTAGGCAATACCATTCAGAACATAGGCAGGGGCAAAAATTTTATGATGAAATCACCAAAAGCAATTGCAGCAAAAGCTAAAATTGATCTAATTAAACTAATGAGCTTCTGCACAGCAAAATAATTTATTGTCAGAGTGAACAGACAGCCTACAAAATGGGAGACAATTTTTGCAATCTACCCATCTGACAAAGGTCTGATATCCAGAATCTACAAGGAACTTAAATTAATTTATAAGAAACAACCCCATTAAAAAGTGAGCAAAGAACATGAACAGACACTTCTCCAAAGAAGACATTTTTGTGGCCAAGAAACATGAAAAAAAGCTCAACATCACTGATCATTAGAGAAATGCAAATCAAAATCACAATGAATACCATCTCACGCCAGTCAGAATACCAATTATTAAAAAGTCAAGAAATAACAGATGCTGGCAAGGCTGTGGAGAAATAAGAATGCTTTTACACTCTTGGAGGGAATGTAAATTAGTTTAACCACTGTGGGAGACAGTGTGGTGATTCCTGAAGGATCTAGAACCAGAAATGCCATTTGACCCAGTAATCTCATTACTAGATATATACTCAAAGGAATATAAATCATTTTATTATAAACATATGTGCACACATATGTTTATTGTAGCACTATTCACAACAGCAAAAACTTGGAACCAACCCCAATGCCTATCAATGATAGACTGGATAAAGAAAATGTGGTACATTTATACCTTGGAATAATCCTATGCAGCCATAAAAAGGAATGAGCTCATGTCCTTTGCAGGGACATGAATGAAGCTGGAAGCCATCATCCTCAGCAAACTAACATGAGAGCAGAAAACCAAATACTGCATGTTCTCACTCATAAGTGGGGAGCTGAACAATGAGAAAACATGGACACAGGAAGGAGAATAACACACACCAGGGCCTGCCGGGGGGTTGACGGGAGGTAGAGCATCAGGATAAATAACTAATGCACATGGGGCTTAATACCTAGGTGATGGGTTGATAGGTACAGTAAACCATCATGGCACACTTTTACCTATGTAACAAACCTGCACATTCTGCACATGTATCCCAGAACCTAAAGTAAAATAAAAATTTTTAAAAAAACAAGGTTTAAATCTCAGACAGTTCTTTCTTAAGCTGTTCTCCATACTATACCAAATGCCAAATGATCAGGATCCCGTATGTATAGGGTCCTAATATCTACAAACACTAAAACACATTAAATATAGCTCATAATACAGTCCTGTCACTGGGTACTTTTTCAGTTACTTCCCATTGATTAATTTATTCTCATTTCCAAGTGGCTTATCATGAGAGACTAATTGGTAGAAAGTAACTCCTTTTTATGTTAACTAAAGTTAGTATGGCTTTTGTTTAATCTTGATCACACACCTGAGACACATGCATTCATTGAATCTTGAACTTTTCAGAATTAGTTACGTTTTTGTTATTTTAAGTTATTCACTGAGTGCAACAGTAGGCATAGTACTATTTGCAGAAGATAAAATAATGAACCCAAACAGACTCGATAGAATTTACAGCCTAGGGGAAAACAGACATTATTGATATGTCATATATGGGCATGCTATATTGCCCTGTGTTAAATGCTATGAAAAAGAAGTATAGGGAGTTATGAAAACCTTTGACTCAGTCAGAGATAGGAGTGAAGGATAACTTGGAGTTGACTATACTGCAGGAGACAAGATTTAGGGTAGAAATAGCATTATATAAAAAGGCCCAGTGGTTTAAGGGAGGACAGAGAACATGAAAAGTGCCAGGCTGAGGGACAGTTAAAAGGGAACAAGCTTGCACTTGGTCAAGTCCTTCCTTGGTCCAGTCCCTGGTTTCTTCTCTGGTCCTACCAAAGGACTTGACCAAGTGCTAGGTTGTTCCTTTTAATTATAACACCATTGCCCTGGATGTCTCTGCTGCAAAGTGAAACAATTCATTTATTTAGTAAATATTTGTTAAGTACCTACTATGTGTCAAGCGGGTTCTAAGCACTGAGGGTTCAGTAGTGAAAGAAAAAACAAAGGGCCTAAATTCTTGTGCTTACGGAACTTAAATTCTAGTGAATTGCTACATAAGACTTAGTAAAGGATGATACAGCACAATGTTTGTTCAACTTATTTTTTCATTACCATCCCTCACTCCCAACGCTCACACAAAGAGCCCTTGAGACATGTTTTTACCTGATTATTCCCTCCACGAAATTATAATACCAGAGATACACCATATATCTGTTTAGGTACTATATGTCTTTCTGTGTTTATACAAAAAATAAGTAAGAGATTTGGCTCTCCAAGAATCAATTTTTACTCCCTTGAAGGCAATATCACTTGAATTAAGAAGGTATGATATACAAGTATGAGCTTATGATTAAGAAAATTTCTGTTTGGTAATAGCTGACCAGAGCTTACTCATGAGGCCACTTGACTAATATTAATTCTGTACATTTGTCATTGCCTTGATTAAAAATGATAAATTAGTAACGCTTGTGTTAGCTTCCTGGTATTGACCAATTTGCTTTCCTGATCCATTTCCCTATTCTGCACATGTCTATTTGTCTCAGTATCTCAAACCTTCCCATCATCCTTACTTCCTTAGTCAAAACCTTTTACTCTTAGCACTATCTACTTGAAGACCTACTTTCAAATTATTCCGTATTAGGATACATGTGCAAAGTTTCGTAAGTCTATAAATAATTTTATGTCACTAGTCTAATTCTATGCTCCAAAATGTTCATTTATTTTATTTAGCTTGAATTACATTATTATTAATAAAAATAACATGTAAACAACAAGACTGTGGGTGGTTTAGGTGATAAAGGAAAGTTCAGGACTGTGGGTAGTTCATTTGCATGCAAATATGTTAGTCACTGTGCATATTTCAGTGAAAAATTAGTAAACGACTTCATAAAATGCAGGATAATTGGGAAACACCAAAATGGGTGAATCCTAAATTGTTTTGCAAACTTTATATAGATGTGTTGAGCAAATCATATTTTAGGCTGCCAGTTTTTAGTGCCATAAAATGCATTACAAAGTGCTGGCCATATATCTTGGATTTTGTTTTCTCTTTGTAGAATTTAATTCCAGATTTGCTTTGATCTCATTCTTGCATTTACATCTTGCTCCTTTGTTTAAACTGTCTTCTTTTATTTACAATATGCAGAGAGGGAAGCAGGTTTAAGTCCAATTACCATAATTTCTGCTTGACTTATGTGCACTTAAGCAGTTTAAATCTTGCTTTGGTGACAGGAGACTTTTCCTTCAGGATTCCACAATAAATCCTTCCAAACTGATGAATAATCAGATTCACAGTGAGTCCCTTCAGCGCATAAAATACTTGGGTTCCTGGGTCTCACTAAGTTTGAGGAGCAGGCCTTGCATCTGGAGCGCAAGTCAACAGTAGAAACATGCCTCAGCTGTGCCAAGCATGGAACACATCAAACTTCAGTGCACAATTACCTTTCTTTCTGAAAATATAATAAATTCTCAACTGCTGAATCAAAGGCAAATTCCTTATTTTGAAATTTCTTAAGGTTCTACTTGAACCTTAAGAAACTTTACTTACGCTTGTCGTATTACTCTCAGATCAAATGTTTGGCCTCAGTGGGATCTTTCTCCATTGCATCTCCAGGCCCTGGCTTGTGCTGTGCACCCTACTTGGTTTACTGTTATGCATCTCTCTACCCAAATCCTACTCATCATTCAAGGGCAAGCTCACATTTAAATCTCCCTTGGCCATTTCAGCTCCTGTCCATCTAACCCTTTTCTAACTCTTATGGAAATGTATTGATATTCATTTATTTTCACCAAGATCCTCACACAATTTTGTTTTATTATTATTAAATGTTCAAAGTGAATCTGTAAATGCAAGCATTGCCATTATGCAAACTCGAATGCAAAATGTCACCTGTCATAGTTTTACTATGTGTGCACAATCCTTTGGCACTCCTGTCTTCAAAAGGTGAACGTAATTCCCATCCCCTTGAGTATGGCTGGATTAATGACTCATTTCTCATGAGGAGGACATAGTAAAGTCAGTGTGTGACTTCTGAGGCTAGTTTATAAAAGGTTACTGCAGGATCTAACTTGCTCTGTCTCTTGGATCACTTATTCTGAAAAAAACAGCTGCCATTTTATAAGGACGCTCAAGCAGCCCTATGGAGAGGCCCATACATGGATAAATAGGAGACCTCAGTCAGCAGCCATATGAGTGCGTCATTGTGGAAACTGATCTTTCAGCCTCAGTCAAGCCTTCAGATGGCTGAAACTTCAGCTGATGTCTTGGCTGTAACGTGGCTGAATGCACCCTAAATTCTAACCCATAGAAATTGTCATATGATAAATGTTTGTTATTTTAACTGCTATGCTTGTGTGTAATTTGTTATGCAGTAATAGACAACAATACAGCATCCTTTACTCTTCCTCTCTCACCTTGCCGCATCCCTCCTACCCATCATTAAGGCCTACCTAGTTTTTCTCCAATGTATATCCATAAACTGAAATTTTCTTCACCTCCACTACCAGCATCAGCTCTCACTATGGCATTATCTTTTTGACTGTTATTCCTGTTTTATTACTTGTTTTCCCCTCACCACACTTTACTCCCCCACTTCCTAGTAAATCCTCCTACTCCATCCAGAGGGATCTTTGTACAAGCCGGTTATATAAACTAGTTGTGCTTTGCAAAGGCTGAAAAGCATACTGTAATAGGCAGGATTCTAAGATGGCCCCAAAGATACTTGTCCCCTGGTATATCACCTTGTATGATCCCTGTCGTTTGAAGGTGGGTAGGACAGTAAATACGAATATGGCTGTCACTCTTGTGGTTAAGTCATATTGTATGAGAAAGGTAAAGGGATTTTTTAAATGTCATTAAGGTCCCAAATTAGCTGCATTTTCATTAACCAGAGGTGCTTATCCTGGGTGGGCCTCCCTGAATCAGGTGAATTCTTAAAAGGAACTGAGTCCCTGCTAAAGGGAGAGATTTGAAGCATGAGAGATTCTCCTGCTCAATTTGAAAAAGTAAGTTACCATGCTGTAGAGAGTCATGTGGCAGGAAACAGTGCGTGGCCTCGAGTTGCTGAGGGCCTCCATTCCCACAATTATAAGAAGCTAGAGGCCAGGTGCAGTGGCTCAGACCTGTAATCCCAGCACTCTGAGAGGCCAAGGTGGGTGGATCACCTGAGGTCAGGAGTTTGAGACCAGCCTGGCCAACATGGTGAAAGCCTGTCTTTACTAAAAATAAAAAAAAGTAGCCTGGCATGATGGCAGGTACCTGTAATCCCAGCTACTCAAGAGGCTGAGGCAGGAGAATTGCTTGAACCCAGGAGGCAGAGGTTGCAGTGAGCCAAGATCGTGTCACCGCACTCCAGTCTGGTTGACAGAGTGAGACTTCATCTCCAGAAAAAAAAAAGCTGCTAAATTCTGCCAACAATCAGTGAGTGTGACAAGGAACTTATGCCTCACATGAGATCATAGCTCCAGGTGACTTCTCTCTGCATTGGAGCCTTGTAAGATCCAAGCAGAGAACCCAGATGTGCTATACTTAGCCTGCTGACCCATGGAAAATGTGAGACAATAAATGTCTTGTTAAGCTGCCAAATTTGCTAAGCAGCAATAGAAAACTAATGGATGTACAGAAACTGTCACCACCCAAAAAGACACAAGTACATCAGTAATCCACTGGCATAATTCTTGATTCATATATTTGATCCAGCATTTCCTTATTCACATTGCTGCACTTAAGTCTAACTTGAAAAGATGTTTATCACTCAATCCTCACATTCTTCACAATAGACCGTATATTTATTTAAGAAGCAATTATATAGCTCTTACTATGTTCCAGGCACTGTCTAAGAGCTTTAGAAATATTACCCCTTTTAGTTCTCCTAACAATCCCAGGACCTCAATACCATTATTATCCCTATGTCAAAGATGAGGATGTGGCCATGCAGCTGCGATCTCAGTCACAAAGCTCTGGGGCTGATGAGAGACTCTTGTTCACTAAGAGCCACTATTTATTTAGGGAATGGGGGTGTCACTTCTTTCTGGTAGTAAGGATGTGGCCGAAGCAGTGAAATAAAGAAAATGGAGAAACCCGGAAGATATGAATCTAATAAAGTTCCCACTTGAAATCTGTGAGTTTTTTTTCTCAATACATTAAAGATAAAATCTGAAATGCTTATTTTGCCTGCATGCCAATGCATAATCTTGTCTCTTCCTCTTCATTACACGCTATATAATTAGCAAATTTCCATGCCTTAGTTATATTGACAAATCTCTGTATACAGAGCAGGTGTATATGGAAGATTTACTAAGTGCTAAATCAAAGGAATTCAAGAATGATGACAAGGACCCTACTCTTAAGCCATCAAGTAGAGTGGAAAAGCACATAAATGCTTATGGTATCGATTGATAAGCACAAGCTGGAGAAATTAGAATCTCTGCAGAATCAACTTTGGTGTTTTATATTCTTATTTGTCCAAATGCAAAAACAGAAAGATTGTGATAACTTTTCAATCAGTGTTTTTTACACTCTAATGAAACCATAATTCTTAGTTAAAAAAAAATTAGAGCAACTATCCTGGTTTCACTGAGAATCAGAGATTACTAAGGAAGTGGGACTTTTGGGCTAAAATCAGGATAGTCCTAGGCAAACTGGAATGTTTGATCACTCTGCATTTACACCACACCCAGCCCATACACATATATTGAAACATATTCCATATGTTTCTACTTACATGGATATAATTGGAATAAGTGTTGTAAAACTAATTATTCTTATGGCATGCATTAAATTCCAACATTTTCCTTTCCAACATTTTCTTTTTTTAAATGATCTTCGTGGCTTACTAATTTTTTTAAATATTCTCCTTGATTTTGACTTGAAATTTGAATAAAAGAGTTCTCAATGTTTTTAATTTGTTATTTTTGTCCCCTAATTTATAAGTTGCTTATGAGTACAGACTGAACATTTCTGTTTTACTTTATTTTTTCTTGGGGGTTGACAATGCAAGCTCAGATTTATTGAGGTATATTTTACATAGAGTAAAATTCTCACTTTTTAGTTAAACTATGAGTTTTAGCAAATACATACGGTCATGTAACCACCACCTAATCAAGATACAGAGCAGTTCCATCATTTCCCCACCTCTATAAAGCCTCAATTTATTTTGTATCATTCAAATGTATTGCATTATTTTTCTTCATTGCACTATTCTTAATATATATTAAGTGCTCAAGAGATGTTAACTGTTGTTTTTATCTTTGTTGTTAATTTTATTGCAAATTAATTTCTGTTGTTAATCTTGCAAAAACAAGGGAATGAATGGTTGGTTGAGCCAGTAGCAGCAATCAGGCATGTATCACTAAGTATTATGGCCTTTTGTAAAAGGTAGGCTTGGTGTTTAGCAGAAAGGAGGCTAGAATTTTGAAACTGCTACCAGAGATTTATTGCTGTGCACTGCAGGGCATTAGTCTTTCTCCATGTATTGGTGAATGTCACATTCAGAGAATATGATCTTCACTAGGAAAATACCAGATTTTTACTTAGAGTAGAATCAAGCCCAAGTATTTCCTGTGAGGTACTATGGCCCACCACCTCACCTAGGTGCTCCAGAGCTGCAGCAAAATAGCATTACCAATGATATTTTGTTCTCAGTTTACAGACACGCCAAGAATAAAAGGGTAACATGTAAAAGAGCAAATAATATATGACTCTTAAGTTCAAGGTGTCCTGAGGAGATGGAACCATGGTGTATGAGCTGGAAGAGTGAGAACAAGCTTTCTTGGAGTGAGGTTGAAACCCACTGCACCAGGCATGGAGCCCTTGCCCTCTGTTTGACAACATCCCATTTAATCTTGGTATCAGTAAGAATTCTCTTTAGTGACATACAACAGAAGACTTTTTAGGGGCCTTTTAGTAAGAAAGGGGCTCATTTTTTTTTCTTGCATAATAAGAAATCCATAGGTAGAAAGTCTGGGCTAGTTATAGTACCTCCAAGACGTCATGAGGTAAACATCTCCTGTTTCTTGCTCTGCTAAACTTTACATGAGGCCTTCATCCTCATGTTCTGAAGTTATTTGCTGCTTCTACTCCTAGGCATTTACCCGAGAAAAAGAAAAATCTATGTCCATGCAAAAACTTGTACACAAATGTTTATAACAACATTATTTATCATAGCCAAAAAGTGACAATAAATAAAATGTCCTCTAATTAATGAGTGAATAAATAAAATATTATCTAGCCACATAATGGAATATTATTTAGTCATCAAAGAAAATGATGTCCTGATGCATGTTACAACATAGGTAAATCTTAAAAACATTCTTACGAGGCCAACCATGGTGGCTCATAGCCACCATATAATCCCAGCACTTTGGGAGAGTGAGGCAAGAGGATTGCTTGAGGCCAACAATTCCAGACTAGCCTTGGCAACATAGTGAGACCTCACCTTTACTAAAAACATTTTAAAAATTAACTAGATGTATGGTGGTGTTCACCTGTAGTCCTGGATACTCCAAAGGCTGAGGCTGAAGGATCACTTAAGCCCAGGAGCACAAGGCTGCAGTGAGCCATAATAGTGTCACTGCACTCCAGACTGGGTGACAGAGCAAGACCCTGCCCTTAAGGAATGAGATCTTCCTTTTTAAAAACATTTTACTTTAAGTTCCAGATGTACGTGCAGTTTTGTTACATAGGTAAACATGTCCATGGTGGTTTGCTGCACTTATCAATCCATCACCTGAGAATTAAGCCCAATATACATTAAATATTTTTTCTTGATGCTCTTCTCCTCAAGCACATTGTTCCCCTCCCTGTATCTGTGTGTTGTCGTTGTTCAGCTCCCACTTATAAGTGAGTATATGTGTTGTTTGGTTTTCTGTTTTTGCGCTAGTTTGCTGAGGATGATGGCTTCCAGCTCCATCCATGTCCCTGCAAAGGATATGATCTCATTCCTTTTTATGGCTGCATAGTATTCCATAGCATATGTGTACAACATTTTCTTTATCCAGTCTATCACTGATGGAAATTTGGGTTGATTCTCTTCTTCACTATTGTGAATATATGCATGCATGTATCTTTATAGTAGAATGATTTATTATAATATATTCCTTTGAGTATATACCCAGTAATAAGATTGCTGGGTCAAATGGTATTTCTGGTTCTAGGTCTTTGAGGAATTGCCACATTGTCTTTCCTAATGGCTGAAGTAACTTACATTCCCACCAACAGTGTAAAAGTGTTTCTCTTTCTCTGCAGCCTCCCCAGCATCTGTTGTTTTTTCACTTGTTAGTAATTGCCATTCTGACTGGTGTGAGAAATGGTATCTCATTGTGGTTTTGATTTGCATTTCTCTAATGCAGTGATGTTGAGCTTTTTTTATATGTTTGTTGGCTGCACAAATGTCTTCTTTTGAGAAGTGTCTGTTAATGTCTTTTGCCTACTTTTTAATGGGGTTGTTTTTTTCTTGTAAATTTGTTAAAGTTCTTTGTAGATAAACTTATCCACTGTTGCAGAAATTTTCTCCTCTTCTATAGGTTGCCTATTCACTCTGTTGATAGTTTCTTTTGCTGTGCAGAAGCTCTTTAGTTTGTTTAGATCCCATTTGTCAATTTTTGCTTTTGTTGCAAGCTTTTGACATTTTCATCATGAAATCGTTGCCTGTGACTATGTCCTGAATGGTATTGCCTAGGTTTTCTTCTGTAATTTTTATGGTTTTGGGTTTTTACATTTAAGTGTTTAATCCATCTTGAGTTAATTACATAAGGCATAAGGAAGGGGTCCAGTTTCAATTTTCTGCATATGGCTCACCAGTTTTCCCAGCACCGTTTATTAAATAGGAAATCCTTTCTCTATGGCTTGTTTTTGTGAGGTTTGTCAAAGATCAGATGGTTATAGATGTGCGGTCTTATTTATGAGTTCTCTATTCTGCTCCTAAAAAAAATACCCCAAAATATGTAAGGGAAAGAAGCTAGACCACAAAGGTCATATATTGTATGATTCCATTTATAGGAAATGTCCAGAATAGGCAAAGCTATAGAGACAGAAAATATATCAGTCCTTGACCAGGGTTGGGTTAGAAGTTGGGGAAATCAAGAGTCACTGCAAATGGGTACAGGGCTCATTTGGGGGTGATGAAAATGTTCCCAAATTGATTATGGTGATGGTTACACAACTCTGTGAATCCACTAAAAACCACTGAATTGTATACTTTAAAGATCAGTTGTATGGTATATGAATCACAGCTTAATAAATCTGTTACAAATATATGGTAATATAAATAAATATGTATGTATATATGAATTGTAAAATTCATTTTCATAATTGAAATAAACAGAATATACAATAATTTTTAAAAAGATATCTGCTGCATTTCTTATCATTATTTTTACCCTCTGGGCATGTTTAGCAAAGTAATGGAAAAGGGCATATCCAGCCAAGTCTGACTCTTCAAGAATCTTTCTGAGAAACCTCACCCAGAATCTTTGACTTATATCTCATTGCCCAGAAGGAGGTCGGTTATATGGACACTACTAGCTGCAAGGGAATGTGGAGTGTTTTAGTTGAGCATACTGTCATTACCTTTCTTTGAAAAGGAAGGAGAAGCCAAGTGTGGTTGCTCACGCTTATAATCCCAGAATTTTGGGAGGCTGAGACAGGAGGATTGCTTGAACCCAGGAATTCGAGACCAGCCTGGACAAGATGGTGAGACCCTGCCTCTATTTATTAAATAAATAAATGGAAGGAGAGAAGAAACATTGAGAAGACAACTAGTAGTGTATGCCACAATCCTAAAACAAACAAAAATCTCGGAAAGTGTCACAGCCAAGAAGAGCTATGGAGACATGATAATTCAATGTAGTGTTGTATCTCAATGAAATCCTGGAACCAAAGAAAAAGGTTATTAGGTAAAAACTAAGAAATTCTGAATAAAATATGGATTTTAGTTAAGAATATAATATGTATCTGTGTATATATATAGAATAATAATATATAATATTGTATGATAATATTAGTTCTTTAATTGTAAATATGCACTATAGATGTTAATAATCAGGGTACTCCCTGTGGGTATATATGGAAACTCTACTATTTTTGCAACCTTTCTGCAAATCCAAAGCTATTCTAAAATAAAAACTTATTTTTAAAAGCAGTCAGAAGCATACTCTGATGTCACTTTTATTGCCTCCATTATACTGCTGCAAAAACAGACTCCAAATATTGAAGAGGTTTATCAAGGCCAAACAGCAAGTAAAGCCCAGGATAGTGACTCATACCTGTAGTCCCAGCTACTCAAGAGGCTGAGGCAGGATGTTTGCTTGAACCTAGGAGTTCGAGGTTGCAACAAGCTATGATCATACCACTGTACTCCAGCCCGAGCAACAGAGATCCTATCTCCATCTCCAAAAAATAAAATAATAATAGCAATTTTAAAAACAGCAATTAAGAGAAGGACCTAAGGGCAGTCTCAGTGTATTATATTGCATTATTTTCTTAAAAGAAATCCCTCTTGAGAATCAGGGCAAGTTCTCATCAAATTGCTAGAGTCCTCAGTGGATGAGCTAATTTCTCTTGTGACTGCCCCAAGTGTTTTACATGGCAAAAGGCCTGCACCAAGCTTGCCTTAGAAACAGGTGCTAAGAAAACCTAGGAAATCCAAGCCAGAGTAATTTATAAGAGAAATAAACATTTACAACAACGAAGTTCAGAGCATTTAAGGCATACTGCCAGCTATTAGATGTTTGCTAACATTGTAAACGCCAGGAGGACTCTGAAATTTGGACTGTGACTTATACCCTTGATAGTACCCACAGCATTTATTACAGATTAGACACCCTTAAATGTGCTTCTTGATTGAATATATCCATCCTAAACACCATATCCGTAAATCAAATACTGAAATGTACAGTGAGAAAAAACTCAGACCAAAGTCCAAAGATTTCATGTTCTATCTGAGATACTGTGTGCTTAGGCTTCTTTGACTGCCTTCTTCCTTCATCATACATTTAGGCTCTTTGCTGTCACATTACAAATAAAATCCAATTAAAATTTTTCGTAAAATAGTGCCTTTCAATTCTTTTCTATAAAAAAAGCCAGAACATCAATTTTATTATCTGCTGCAGAGCACCAAGGTTTTGTTTTGGGGCAATGCCTGTCTGAAGTGGCTGTTCTCTTGAGATCTCCCTGGCCTTTTCTGTAAAAAGGAGCAATTTTTTCCATGTATTCCAGCAACAATCATGTTATTAAAAAAATAATTAATTAATTTAGAAATAGAGTCTCTCTCTATTGCCCAGGCTAGAGTGCAGTGGTGTGATCACGGCCAACTGCGGCCTTGACTCATTGGGCTCAAGTGATCCTCCCACCTCAGCCTCTAGAGTAGCTGGGACTACAGGTGGGCACCACCATGCCTGGCTAAATTTTAAATTTTCTATAGAGACAGGGTCTTACTATGTTGCCCAGGCTGATCTCAAACTCCTGGCCTTAAGCAATCCTCCCACCTAGATCACCAAAATCACTAGGATTATAGGTGTGAGCCACTGTACCGAGCCTCGACAATCATTTTCTGACCACTCATCTTTGCCAGGCTCCATGCATTAGAGATAGAATGGTGAAAAAGATAAAATGTCTCCTTCACAGACTGCAGCTTTTTGCAGGGCAAGCAGACAATTCACATATGTTAACGCAAATAACAATATCAGTGTCACTGTGACAAATGCCATGGTGGGGGAGGTTACTATGGAGGGCTTTGAGAGCTTGTAGTAGGTGATATAATAGGCTGGCATGTTGTACATTCAGGGAGCACACAGAATGAAACCCTCTCTTCTGTGCGTGTGATTAAATGCAACTGAGAGAAGAGTCAGAAAGATGAGAAATTTTTTTAAAAAAAATTTAGTAATAAAAATTTACTTACTAAATTTACATTTAGTAATAAAAATATCAGAGCTGACATGTGGCTTCTGCAGGAAGATAAGTCCCAAGCAGTCAGAGGGGAAAAAGTGGTTGAGCCACACGTGTCCAGTTTTTTCTCCCAACTTTCCCAATCAGATAAGTGCATCCTCATCTCTTAAGACAGGATGAGTGAGGCCACAGGGAAGTGAAGAACAGCATTCCAGGAATGAACGCGGAGGAGAGGGCAGGAGAGAAAAGGCCCATGGGAAACTAAGTTAGGTTGTGCATGTAGCTTGAAAGGCATATGGGCAGCAAGACCTGATCAAACAAGGCTTTTAGGTCCTGTTAAGAACTTCTCCCCCTTGCATTCTAAATGTAAATGTAATTTTTGACTTGGAAACAAATTTGCATTTAAAAAGTACTTCTTTGGTAAAAGAATAGAAAATTTCGACTTTTTTCATGGTACGGTGAGAAATGATGGTGGTTTGAACCAGATCACGACTATGAAGATCAAGGAAATTTGTCAGCTTTGGAAATTATTTACAAGGGAAATATAAAGAGTAGTTTATTGGATGTCAGACTGGTGAGGTCAAGAAATGTGCTAAGCATGGCATCTGGGATTCTAGCTTAAGCAAGTGCAAAGGTGTTCCATTTACCAAGGGGGGCACTGGATGCAGTCTGGCTGTAAGAATGTGAGCTTTGCTTTTGACTGTTTAGCTTTAAGTGCCTTATGCTATCCAAGGAAGCTGGAAGGTAGGCAGTGGGTTATGCCCATCAGGATTTTGGAAGACCCATTGCTGCTTCTTGCTATTGTGAATTTCTGGTTGCCTTGCTATCTTCTATTTGTATCCTTTGCACTTTCATCACTTCTGTAACAAAATCAGTGTATTAATTTTTTTGGCCAAAGCATTTATGGTGGTTTCTGTTTTAATGTCTGGACCCTGGATGAGGTTCAGGTTTGAACACAGAGCTGTTCCAACAAAAAGAACTAGGTGGAGTGGAGAAAGCCAGAAGAAGACACTGAGAAAGTCCAAAAGAGTGAATATTTTAAGTGTTTGTTTTCATGGACACTAAGAGAAAGGACTATTTCAGTAAGGGAATTGGTGCATGTATTAAAAATGCTGATGAGGAATGAAAATGTCCTGTTTGCTAAGGTGGGTGCCATTGGTGATCTTAGCTGCAACGGATTCGGTATGATGGTGAATGCAGAAGCCAGACTTAGAGTGGAAAGAAGGCCATGGGAAAGGAAAAGAGGATGTGTATTTTCAACTATTTTTGAGTAATTTTGCTATAACAAGAGAGGGGAGAGAGAGAGAGATTGAGATTGTGGGAGAAATAGGAGGGAGAGAGGGAAGAGAAGCAGCAACATAGAGGGTCTGGTAAGGTTTCTTTTGGTTCTATTTGTGTTTGGCTTATTTCGTTTAGTTTGGTTTGATCGTTGATTAGTTGTTTTCAGTTTCTGCTGTGACTAATTACCACAAACTCAAACTAAGAAATTACCACAAGCTCAATGAACACAAATTATTATGCTACAGTTGTGTAGGTCAAACCACTGCAGACAACTGGGTCTCACCAGGCAGAAATCAAGGTATCTTTAGGGCTGCATTTCTTCCTTCCTGTAGGTTCTGGGTAGGATGCTTTCTTTTTTTTTTTTTCCAGCTTTGTAATGCCACCCACATTCCTTCACTCATAGTTCCCTTCCTCCAACTTCAAAGTCAGCAAATTCATGTTGAGTCCTTCCCACAGTGTACAATGCATCACCCTGACCTCCTCTGCTGCCTTTCTTGTCCACCCTTTTTTTTTTTTTTTTTTTTTTTTGTGAGACAAAGTCTCGCTCTGTTGCCCAGGCTGGAGTGCAGTGGTGCAATCTTGGCACACTGCAACCTCCACCTCCTTGGTTCTTCCTGGGTTCAAGCGATTATTCTGCCTCAGGCTCCAGAGTAGCTGAGACTACAGATACACGCCACCACATCCAGCTAATTTTTGTAATTTTAGTAGACACAGTGTTTCCTCATATTGGCCAGGCTGGTCTCAAACTCCTGACCTTGTGATCCACCCGCCTCAGCCTTCTTGTCCACCTTTTAAAGAACCTTTATGGCTACATTTGGTTCACCTGGATAACCCAGGCTAGACTTCCTATTTCTGAGTGAGCTGATTAGCTAGCAACTTAAATTCTACCCAAAACTTCAATTCCCCATAGCCATGTAACTTAATCTATTCACCTTTTCCAGAAATTAGGAGGTAGCTATTTGGCAGATGGGGGCAGGAGAATTATTTTGACTGCCACAAAATGTTTTATGTGCTGGATATAAAAATAAAAATCACATCTGATCGTTTATCTTTTTTTTTTTTTTTTTTTCATAAAGAATGAAGCCAAGCCGTTGACTGAAGGAGAAAGGTGGAGGGGAGGACTCGGATGTCTGAGGTGTGTATCGAAGATATGAAGTAACATTTAGGAGAAGCGCAAGAGACAGACAGAGAACAAGCTACAGAACACAGAAGTATGCTAAGGGTCAAACAGCCAATTCTAACTAAATCTCAAAACAAGAAAAATAATTTTATAAATTCCTTTTTTATGTTCAATATTTACTTTTGATATGGACCAACCTAAGTTATAAACAAAGTGCATCTCAATTTTGTGAAATGCTACTAAAATGTAGAAGAAAGAACATAGAATAAAATGAACATCAGAAAAAATAAAAATGAGTTGTTAGGTAGAAAATGATATTTCCAGATACACTAGATAGTTACCTTTCTAGAGAAAGAGAATGAATAGTCCATTGACATCACAAAGACATATATGAAGACACATAATTATAAAAATTGAAATAAAAGAAAAAACACAAATGTGTACAGGAGGGAAGGGAGTAAAACACAAAAAGATTTGAACTTTAATGTTTGCCCTGTCTGAGCAAGTTATAATCCAGAGATCTGAGTATCCTGAAATACTATTAAAATGCTTTCTTTGGGAGTCCAAGGAAAGGTACCAGGATAAAAGCTCCACCAGGATTTCTCCTTATGTGCTCTCTCTCTAGCATTCTCCTTCTCCTCTTATTGAATTCTCTTCTACGCTTCACTCTCAGGGGTGACTATGACCCATTCGGCTATGCTCATTTGAAAGGAATGGCTGACCTTGATCACTGAAATGAGTGTTGCCTAAAAACCTTAATCTATAGACAGGCTTGGCCTCAAATCCTCGTAAACAGTGGTAAGAAACATCAGCTGCACGCCATTGAATCTTTCATCCAAGAGAGAATAAATTGTTTTAATACCAGGAATACAGGAAAAGGAAAAGAAAAAAAAGAAGGTATTTGAACAGAATGCCAACAAAAGTTCCTCTGATGCAGTTCCTGCTGACACCCTGGGCAAGATGTTCATTGTGTAAGATAGACCACAAAATGCATTAAGAGATATTGTGCCATACAGTCCAATTAGCATCACTAGTATCCTTTTGCTGGCTCACTGCCCAAAAAATTAATTTTATTGCTTCCAGAACTTTGAACAAACTCATATAATCCTTCAAGCAGATGTACGAGGCATTAAAAACCACAATTACATTACTTCAAAGCCATAATTAAAAAGTTTGGTCCTCGTTCCAGGCCTACCATTGATTTCTAAGAGAAACATACTTCAGATCTGATGTAAGATTAATAAATTACCAGCTTTGAGCAAAATAAGTTTAGCTTCCCATAAAGAATAAAACGGGGTTTTATTGTGGGAAAGGGGAAGACTAAATGATTGTAAATTTGTATTGCATTTTTATAACCACTTGGGTTTGAAGTCAAATATAATTTGACATTTTATTGATATTTCCAGTGTTTAAAACCGACAAGAAGTACGTTAAATTTTACCATGTAAATCTGATATGACAATAAAAATCCTTTTGCATTTCTCAATGGAATTGTTGCAGTAAAATGAAATAAGAAGGGCCATCAAAAAATAATTTTTTTTAAAGAAGGTCTGAGCTGTCAGGAGTTCAGGTGTCCGTTTTTTGGTAGAAATAGACTTTTCCTCCAAAGGAGTGACACTTCCAACACTTGCAAGTAGGCCCCAAGCTATGCCTCACACCTAGCTCATCCCTTGGGGGCTCTATTCTATTGTTCTTCTGATAATAACAAAAATTGTAACAATCTGTATTAATTTCCTAAGGGTGCTGTCATGAAGTGCCACAAAATAGGCAGCTTAAAACAACAGATTTTTCTTTTTGTAATTTTAATTTTTATTTTCGATTCGGGGGTACAAGTGCAGGTTTGTTATATGGGTGTATTGTGTGAACGCTGAGGTTTGGGGTAAGGATTCTGTCACCCAGGTTGTCAGCATTGTACCCATTAGGTAGTTTTTCAACCCACATCTGCCTCCCTCCCTCCCCACTCTAGTAGCCCCCAGTATTCCCCAGTATGTATTGCTTCCAACTTTTTTATCTTTTTTTCTGAGAGTCTCACTCTGTCATCCAAGCTGAAGTGCAGTGGCACAATCTCAGCTCAGTGCAAACTCCATCTCCCAGACTGAAGCGATTCTCCTGCCTTAGCCTCCCAAGTAGCTGGAGTTACAGGCATACGCCGCCAAGCTCAGCTAACTTTTATATTTTTAGTAGAGACAGGGTTTTGCCGTATTGGCCAGGCTGGTCTCGAACTCCTGACCTCAAGTGATCCACCCCTTTCAGCCTCCTAAAGTGCTGGGATTATAGGCGCAAGCCACCATGCCTGGCCTATTGTTCTCATCTTTATATTCATGTATACTCAATGTTTAGCTCCTACTTTAAGTGAGAACATGCTGTGTTAGGTTTTCTGAACAACGGCAATGTATGTCTTACAGTACCGGAGGCAAGAAGCCTGTAATCAAAATGTTGGCATGGCCATGCTCTCTCTGAAGGAAATGAAATCCTTTCTTGCCTCTTCCTAGCTTCTGGTGCTTTGCTGGCAACCTTCAACATTTCTTGGCTCACAGCTGCATAACTCCATAACCGCCTTTGTTGTCACATGACATTCCCCCTATATGTCTCTGTCTTCACATTGCTGACTTCTTATATGGGTAACAGTCACATAAGAGTAGGAGCCACCTTATTCCAATACGACTTCATCTCGAGGTAACCAATCAATCTGCAAAGACTGTATTTCCAAACAAGGCCACATTCTGAACTACCAGAGCTTAGTTTATCAATATATCTTTTTTTGGGGGAAGTGTACAGTTCAACTGTACCACAACCTTTATTGAAAATCAACAATGCAAAGACATCAACTTCCATTGCAGCACACAGATATGGCCCTCAGAGAGATCTCTGCATGAAGCATGTGTTGCTGTCAAGCTGTTTTAAAAAAGTTGTACTTAGTAAAACCAGAACCTGAGGTTTCTCTTGCCTGGTGTTCACAGCCTGTCACATAGCCATCCATCTGAAGCTACACCAAAAACATCATTTGACACTGATGAAATTAAGCATGAAGTAGGAACGTAATGCAATACACATGGCAGCAGTCTCAACCAGAATTGGCCAGGACATACGACCTAGCAGGGTTGAGCAGGATCAAAAATTACACTTATTCCCGAATACAAAGGTAAAATTTCCCTCTTTCCAACACTAACAACAAAAAAATCCTCAATCTGTGATTAAGGTTGCCAGATAATATACAGGACATCAAGTTATATTTGAATTTCAGATAAACATCAAGTAATAGGATTAAAAAAAAAATTTTTTTTTTTTAACCAGGGTCTCTCTCTGTCACCCAAGCTGTAATCCTCCAACCTCAACCTCCTGAGTAGCTGGGACATACCACCATGCCCCGTTTTTGTTGTTGTTTTTGTAGAGACAGGGCCTCACTACATTGCCCAGGTTGGTCTCAAACTCCTGGCCTCAAGCCATCCTCCCACCTCAGTTTCCCAAAGTGTTGGTATGACAGGAGTGAACCACTGTGGCCAGCCCAAATAATAGGTTTTCAGCATATCCCATGCAATATTTGTGTATATAAAATCAAAACTTAAATGGCATCCCTTTTTTATTTTTTGGATCTGGCAACCCTATCTATGATGCAATGACTACCTACTAAGTGTTTTTCAGTTATTTTCCTGGTGTGTATGTAGAGTACGGTGGTGGGTGAGAGGGAACACATACAGGAATAAGCATCTGCAGGGTTCATGTATCTTTTGCAATTGCTTCACTTCAAAGGTTACACATTTACCAAGGTTGAGGATAGAAATATAAATGTGCGTGTGGAGTGTGTGTACATATGCATTCATACACATATTATGCACTGAATTGCATCACCCCAAATTCATACGTTGAAATTCTGACCCCCCCAATGTGACTATATTTGGTGATAGGGCATTTAAAGATATAATTAGGTTAAATTAGGTTATATGAGCAAAGCCTAATCCAACAGGACTGGTGTCCATATAAAAAGAAAATCACCAGAGAGCTTTCTTCTCTCTGTGGCACAGGGGGAAAGGAAAGGAATCAGCAAAAAGGAGCTGTCTGCAAGCTCAATCTCACCAACCCCTAACCACCTTGATCCTGGACTTCCAACCTCCAGAACTCTGAGAAAGTTTCTATTTTGAGCCACCAAGTCTGTCTGCGGTATTTTTGATAAGGCAGCCTAAGCAGATGAATACATTAGTTGTAGCCATCAGAACTATATTATTTCTGGAAAATTTTAAAAAATTCAGAACTTAATACACTGCTTTAAGCTTAAAAAGTACTTATTGATAATCAATGACATTGGTTTCTGATGTTAACTTGGAATTACTTATTATCTATATGGATATTTCTTACCTTTTTGTAAGTTGAAGACTTATCTTTTGGGATGGATTAGAATACATATATTTTTGTACTTCCTTGTAAAATTTCAGTGTCATTATTTTGTCTCCTTACATGAATTTTGTCTTTATTTCACATATAAGATTTGTGAAAAAACATATTCAGTAAAATTCACACTAGATTAAAGAAGAATTTATTTGTATGTTTAACTGGAAAGATTAGGTATAAAGATTTGATTTAGTAGCTTTACAGTGGTGGCGATAAGGACCTACTTTTCTTCTGCTAGGTTTTCTCTGGTCATTTTTAAATGACTCTCAACAATTTTTTAAGTATAGCCTTCCTCTACAACCCAAGAGAAAGATCAGATGGTTTCAGAAACTCTCCAAAGAGTGAGAAAATTTCCTTCCCCTGAGGATGTGAACAAACTTCACTCAAATCTTAATAGCCTATCTTTGTGTGTGTGTGTGTGTGTGTGTGTGTGTGTGTGTATGTATACATATATTTTGTGTGTGTATATATATGTAATATATATATACACATAAATATATAAAATATATGTATACATATATATATTTGTGTGTGTGTGTGTGAGATGGAGTCTTGCTCTGTCGCCCAGGCTGGCATGCAGTGGTGCAATCTTGGCCTCCCGGGTTCTAGCAATTCTCCTGCCTCAGCCTCCTGTGTAGCTGGAACTACAGGCGCACCCTGCCATGCCAGGCTAATTTTTTGTATTTTACTAGAGACAGGGTTTCACCATATTGCCCAGGCTGGTCTCAAACTCCTGAGCTCAGGCAGTCCACCTGCCTCAGCCTCTCAAAGTGCTAGGATTATAGGCAGGAACCACCACACCAGGCCTATATCTTCTTACTTGAATCAGTAACTATGGCTAAGGGATTGGATTAGCTGATTAGCTAAAACCTGAACTGACTGTCTTGACCTATATCCTAAGATCCAGAAAAACACTAGTTTTGTACAAATGCAAGAGGTATACAAGTAAACTATATGTCCTGAATATTCACAGCCTTCCTGAGGAGACATATTGCATTGTTTTTATTTACCAATATTTTATTGTGAAATTTTTCAATCATAAAGAAAATTTGAAAGAGTTGTTTAATGAACACCCATATACCCACTATATAAATTCTGCAAGTGATGTTTTGTTATATTTGCTTTATTACATATCTAACAATCTATGCATTGCATGAGATTTTGATGGTCAAATAAAGGTATTGGTACTTACAAAATCCAATGTATTTCTAGAGCCAATTACATTTATATGAGCTTACATTTGTTCGAAAACTCCTTTCACAAGATAAGTGAAAGTTAATCATCAAGATGCACATTTTGCATTCAAAGCTATCTAAACATGTTACAGCTTCCAATTTCTCAAGGTTCTGCTTCCACATTTGACCACTTTTACTGATTCTAATGGGTTTCAAATATTTGCTCATTCAAAGCTCAATTCAATTTTCACCTCCCCCCATAGAGTTCCCACACTTCTATACTTAGCCTTAGGTTAATCTGTCAGCCTGAGTGTAATTGTACATTTTGTTATGATAACACTTATCATGTTATAATTATTTGTTTATGAGCCTACATCCTTGACTAGAGTACTTTTATTATGAAGCTCTGCCTTTGTGATTCCTGTCACATAGTGGGTTGTCTGTAAAGGTTTGTAGAATTAAAGTCAACAGATATATGTTGGACATGGGATTCTTCAACATTTGAAACTAACAAGAAGGAAAGCTTCACACTTCACTACATTTAAAAACCCCCATTAGATGCTTCAAAAACCAAAATCAGCTTGGCAGTATGTCAAGTTATTTGTTGTAAATATCACTCTTCCTAAAATCATGTAACAAAAAAAATCACTCTAGGTATTGTACTTTTATTAAGCCACAAACAGCATAAAGAATAGGATTAATCAACATGGAAAAGTGGTGGCTTCGAGAGATAAAGTGATGGGGTTCAAGTTCAAGCTCTGCTCCTTTTTAGCTCTAAGACCTTGAGCATATTATAGAAACTTTTGCTGCTCAGTTTCCTCATCTGTAAAATGAAGACAACAGTACCTACTGCATGGGGTTGTTGGGAGCATTAAGTTAATTTACGTGAAGTTTACAGTGCCTGACACATGGTTAAGTTCCCAGTAGATGATGGTTTTAAAAGAAAAGGAATGGTAGACAATATTGACTGTTTAAACAATGTCCAAACCTCCCCAGTCCCATTTCTATCTTCTAACAAAATCCAGATTTATTCAGGCGGCAGAGATCCCTTGATTTCAGGATGGCTGGACTCCCTTAGACTCCCAGAGTGGTCTCCATGAGGAAGCAAGAAGTAGGGAAAAGTCAGCATTCCAAGGAAGGTGGAGAAGACAGGTGGAAAGAGTCTAAGTCTACGACATTGCTGAGCCAGTGCAGCAACACTAGGTCCCCTACCTCTAGATTTCTTGTTTACACAGAAGACAATACCTATATTGTGTAATCATTGTGGTACAGTTTTCTAACACTCCTAGTTAACACAGCCTGACTGGTACAATGTTATACAGCCTAGTTTGGTGCTGTGGGACTTTTTGCATAGTCTATGTATCTTTACATGGTAATAACATTCTCAATGATAAGAGATTTGTTAAAAGGTAGACCAGTAAATACCAAGTTGTAAACACTTTATTTTGTTAGAGTTTCATTGGTCATTAAGAGTTCAGTCCCTGCATGATCCTTTAATTTCCCCTCTGCTACAGATGAAAGTTATGCCATCAGTCTTGAAATTCTCTTGTTTCTTCAGCTTGATCTTTAACTACAATGAACTAGAGAGGAGGAGAAAATAGGTGACTCAGAACAGATTCCCCACCATCTACTGAAAAGATAAAAACAGTCTTTTGTTTGAATGAGTATATAGCAGTTTGAAGTAAACCCCAAGAAGGCATTTCTAAAGTGAAATAAACAATGAAAAATTCAGGAAACTGACATTTATGTCAGCCCGTAACAAAACCGTAAAACAAATGTGAGAATATACAACTTTGAAATTTGTTGAATATTCAACAAATATTTATTAGGTGTGTATTATATGCAAGGCACTGTTAGCAAAACAAACCTCACCTTTGTGCTCACTGAGGTTACTATCTTATGAGGAAGAAATATTTTGGGGGTTTCTTAATATAAGCAAGGGCCTGACTAAGGTTGAACCCTAAGTTATGAGGCAAGCCAAGATAAGGTTGGAGACTAACTTCTTTTCACATAAATGAAAGATGTGATCACAAGACAAGCTGTTAATACTATTGTCAACAGCAGAGAAAATGTTTGAACTTCTGATAGGAATCAACTTCTGAAACTGGTTACATTTATAGAATCAAAAGACCCTCACAGAATTTGCTCTCCACCTGCTTCAGTTATATACATTCCTCCTGTCTTTTGGTTCATTTTTTGAGTTCAGAAGTATTAAGTCTAGCCAGATCCCTGGCTATACCTTTTCAAGGGAATTTTCAAGGGAATTTTCAAAGGAATTCCCAGCTTGAAAGTACAGGAGCTGCCAAATACTACAAGTGCCATTATCTTAAGGGGTGTAGGGGTGAGGGTCAGGATGGGGAGGACGTTCCCTAATATCAGGATAAACTGCAACTGCATAATTTGTAGAATCTTTGACTTCTTCAAATGCACTTACACTGAAAGCAATATTTTGTTAGGATTTGTGAAAGAAAAATTATACCAGTCCAGTTAAAAGGCAAGGAAGACTTTATTCAAGACTATTGTAGTAGAGGAGAGAGATTGACCTCAACTCCACAGAAACAAAAAGCTAGTGGTAAAGTACTGAAGGGTATTTAGAGGGAAGACTGGCTATGTGAATCAGCCCTGTGTTTGCTAATTGGTGTTCATCAAAGTTATTCTCCTACTCTGTCACAGAGCCTGGGATATGGTGGGTATTTTTCTTGATGATTGCATTTGAGGTAGATTTCTCTGGTGTCCTTAAGAGAGACTTAGTTTGTAGAAGATTTACATCTCAAGGGGACAGAGAAAGAATTTATAATTTCATGTTTTCTAAAGCAAATGGTCTAAGTAAAGGGAAGTTAGGTACTTTTAGTCAGGAAGGAACCTGTCTAAAGTTTAGTCAGTCTGAGGGGACTGTTAAACTTAGAAAACCATTTTAAGGATGCCTGGTCAGTTTCTTACCACCATCAACAGAGTTGGTAGCACCTAGCACTGTCCAGTGAAGGAAAGTTATCTTCCCTTTTATTAAGTCACTTCCCCAAATTACTTTTAAATTTATTCATTTATATATATATATATATATATATATATATATATATATTCAAATCTTATCTCTTTTGAAAAGGTTTTCTTTTACTTTTTCCTTTACCTTTAAAATAGAAGTTTAAAGCAGGGTAGAGTAAGAATGAAAGAGATATATTGATACATGTTTAAATGCCTCAAAATAAATGAAGACATAGGTGGAGAAAGAACTATCCCCCAAAGCCAGACTTCTCTCTATTTCCCGCCCATTTTCTCCATGTATCTTTCAATTGAATTAATTTTGTCTCTTCTATCTCAATTCATTCCCAGCATTTAGAACAGATAATTTTATGTTCAACAATGTCAATTATTAGCTTATATTAGGTCACAAACCATAAAACTATAGTAATTACACAGATGTTTATGTCCTTCAGTTAGGTTTATACAGGATTAAATACTAAGCAGTTTTATAAAAGTATCTTAATGAGTTCTTAGCAATCCTTAATTTTCTTCTTTGTTAAAGTCAAAGAATTCATAGGGATCTCTACCCCCCTTCTTTGTTCTTCTATTACCACATACACAAACTGTGGATCTCAACATACCTCTGTCATCTGGGGCTTTATCTGACTTTGCTTGGTTTTTTATCCCCCCTCTGGCTTCTATTGTATTATGTTCTGGAAAGAATATGGAAATCTGGGCCAGGCACAATGGTTTATGCCTGTAATCCCAGTATTTTGGGAGGCCAAGACAGGTGGATCACTTGAGGTCAGGAAATTGAGGTCAGCCTAGCCAACATGGCAAAACCCTGCCTCTACTAAAAATACAAAAATACCTGTAGTCCTAGCTACTCAGGAGGCTGAGGCAGGAGAATCACTTGAACCCAGGAGGTGGAGGCTGCAGTGAGCCAAGATCACACCACTGCACTCCAGCCTGGGTGACAGAATGAGACTCTGTCTCAAAAAAATTAAAAAAAGAATATGGAAATCTATACTTGACAGTGGGAAGACTGACAGTTCTATGTGTTAACTATTATGAACCTCTCTATAAAATCAAGGAATTGGAGAGTGTGATGAAAGACACCATTACTAATCCTAAACAGGTTTTCTACTACCTGTCTCAGAAAGAGAGAAATCACAAATGTAACCTCTGGCAGGGTATCATGCTACATACCCATGCTTTTTTTCTTACAACATCTGCCTTCTGGCAATGCAATTCTCATTTGCATTTCAAAAGCAGCTCCTATTGGCTTTGACTACATTTCTAAAAATACTTAAGCTCTATCTCCATTTATATGTGAACCCAGATGACTCTGCCTACCATGTCTAGGGTTGCTCTCGGAAGGATAATGAAGGGCATATCCCTTTACAAGATAGTGGACAAAACACATATTATGCTTCTGTAAATACATAGAGAAGAGCAGTTAGACTTGCCTAGAGATCAGTATCTTGGTAAAAGTTTAATATGTTTAAAAAGAGTATGTGGGGGGGTGTGATATGCACAAAGGACTCCTAAGAACTGAACTGATCAGAAAAACAAAGACATTTTCTTTTGGTCTCATAATGAGATGGATTTCACAAAAACCAGTCATAGTTGCTCAGGACTATGGAACTGTTAAAGGAAATATAAAAATAGAGCTGAAGCTAGGAACTTGCAAAAGAGAGCATATGATAATGAAGATTTAACATTTGGCATGTCCTAGTCATTTCTCCAGAGTATTCACATCTAATCATAGACTGAGGTGTTGAGTTCTCCAATACCCTTCAATGGAATTGCCTAAAATGTAATTAAAGGGTGCAGCATTAACTTGCTGACAAGAGTCAGAATTACTCCTTCTCAAGGAATGTGCAGTGTTGCCATTAATTCTTAAATGGCTTATGTCTGTATTTGTTAAAATAAACTTTTTATTTGAAAATAACATATATAAATATAGTAAAGCCACAAATCATAAGGGTACTCATATACTCAATGAATTTTCATAAAGACAATACACTCATATATATAACACCCCCCTGATCAAGAGATAGAACATTCCGCATGCTGTGGAATGGCACCTGTTATCCCTAGCCAGTCACTAACTACATGCACCACTTTTCTTAAGGCAACTACTACTATCCTGACCTCTCAAACCACAAATGGGTTTTACTTGATTTTGACTTTATATAAATGGAGCCATACAATATGTATGCTCTGCCTGGAATTTTCCTCTCAATGTGATATCTGCACATTTCATCCATATTGCTGCATAGGACAGTAGTTTATTCATTCTCATTGCTTATATTTTCTTATAACAAAATAGAATATATTTATGTATACTTCTATTATGGACATTAGGTTTTTTTCCCACAGTTTAGAGCTGTTAAAATTAATGCTGCTATGACTATTGTTGTTCACACCTTTAGTATTCATGTGTTTGTATTTTAGTTAGATATGTGCCTAGAAATTGATGATCTGGGTTATAAGGTAAAGCAGAGGCTCTTGGTATTTCACTTATAACCAGATGGTTCTCACCATTTCTATCTTTTGCATGAGGGCTTTTTGTGGCCACTGAAGCTGGCTAAACACCCTGCTCCCCCAGACACACACACGTATACACAGAGTCACACATGCACATAGTGGGCCTGAGGTCAGAGCATTTACATCTCTCCTAGCAGCCCTTGAACAATGACTGACTCTAATCCCAGTGCATCTTCTACACTGCCTCCCAAAGCTCTCTAGTAAATTTCAATTGTCAACCATGGTAATTCACTTAACAATTCACCTACTCTTCTTCAGCTTTCTTCCCTGCCCTGTCTCCCTTCTCCAAATAAACCTCTTGCAATAGGATTGTCTGTGTTTGATTTTAGGGGAGTACAATCTAAAATAAAGGGTATGGATATGTTCAGTTTTAGTGATAGTGCTGGTTAACACCACCACCACCCACCTGACAAGACTAGAGTGTATGTGAGTTATAGGTGCTCCGCAGCTTCACAAAATCTTGGCATTGAGTATTGACAGTTATTATAACTGTGCCACTGCACTCCAGCTTGGGTGATAGAGCAAGACTCTGCTGCTAAAAATAGATAGATGATAGATAGATAGACAGATAGATAGGTAGATAGATGATAAAATTTAGCTATTTTTGTTGGCATATGGTATATAATTCAGTTTTTTTTTTTACAGTTCTGTTCATGAATGATGCTGAGATATATACATATGCATATGTATTTGTCTGTGTGTCTGTGTGTGTGTGTGTGTGTGTATGGTTTAGATATTCTGTTTTGTGAAATGCCTATTCAAATCTTTCTCTATTGAATTTCTCACTGAATTGTAAGATTTTTTACATGTTTTTTTTTTATAATCCCTTTTCTTGATGTTTGTGTTACAAATATGTTTTATTTTGCAGTTTTTTCACTCTCAGAATGGTGTTTTTTAATGGATAAAAATTTTTCCTTTTAATCTACCTAATTTGTCATTCTTTTAACGTTTAGTGCTTGTTGTTTTGCATATAAGTAGTCTTTGTCTAACTCGGGTCTTGAACATAGTCACTTTTATTACCTTCTAGAAGCTTTATTGTCTAATTTACACCTACAATCAAGTTGGAATTGATTTTTTGTGTTGTATAAGGTAGAGTCAAGAAATATATTTTCCATACTGGTATTCTATTGAGCCAGCTCCATTTAAGAGGCCACCCTTTCCCAATGCTAGGTACTCTCCTCTTGGTATGATGTCCCATTGGCAGCATCATAATCAACCAATTGTATGGGTGTGATGTATTTCTGTACTCTCTGTTGTGTCTCATTGGTTTATTTGTTTATTCTTGTGAATACAAGTGTTTTAACTACAGCTTTTTAATGTCTTAAAATCTAATAGTGTGTTATCTTATTTTTTGCATATCTAAAAATGTTTTCATTTAACTTTATTTTCAAAGGAATATTTTCACTACATAAATAACAGTAGGCAAATTATTATTTTCCTTAAGCATTTAAAATTGTTATTTTCTCATTTTTGGTTTTGTCATTTCTATCAAACTCAACCGTCAGTCCTATTCTTCCTTGAAAATAGTATATCTTATTTTTCTCTGTCTTCTTCAATTAGAAGTAGACAGAAAGAAGTCTCTTTTTCATTCTGATTGTCTTTGGGTTCACTAGTTTTACTCTGATTTTCTTAGAAATGGCGTTGCTTATTTTTCTCCATCGATGTTTGCAGCAGTATTTAACTATGTACCTTAATCTCTTTCAATCTATTCAAAAATGTTTAGCCATTGGCCCTTCAAATACCGTATTCCCCTATTCTCTCTCTATTCTCATCCTGTGACTCCTACCAGAGCTTTTCACCACAGCCCACTTGTCTATTATACTCTTCTATATTTTCTGTCTTTTTTTCTGTTTTCATGATTCAACTTGGATATTTCTATCAGTCTTTCCTCTAGTTCACTGATATTCTTTTCAGCTATGTCTAAACTGATAAGAAACATGTAAATTCTTCATTTCAGTTACTATATTTTTTAGTTCTAAAAGTTCCATTTTATTTTTATAGATCCCTTTTCTCTGTTGAAATCTCCCACTTTCTCATGTATTTTATTGAAGATATAAATTAGTGATATTGTAAATCTACGTCCGAGAACTCCAGTATCTGGATTGTCCCTGTATCT
Source organism: Ateles fusciceps (assembly GCA_036589455.1). Classification (NCBI taxonomy): domain Eukaryota; kingdom Metazoa; phylum Chordata; class Mammalia; order Primates; family Atelidae; genus Ateles; species Ateles fusciceps. The sequence continues at coordinate 10,334,895 of JAZHEH010000091.1, read as the reverse complement.
GTTTATATTGAGGGCATTTTTACCTGTTTTTCAGTTGTTTGGTTTTATCTCATGCTATACATAGTAAATTAATTAAATGATGAATATTGTATATACAAATTATAGAAATAATTTAATACTATGGATGATATTGTGTTCCACTAAAGAGAATTTACTTTTGATTATTGCAGACTGGTAGAGAAAGCATGACTCAACTTACTTCAGTCTGGGATTGGGCCGATTTAGAACTGGCTATAAGTCTTTATAAAGTGTGCCCTAATTTTGGCTGACCCTTAGACCCCACTTTCCTAATGAAAGCTATGGTATAGCTAAAGTATTGTCCAGAATCCTTCCTCATGGATCTTAACCCTCTCTCTCTACAGATAGATCAATGATAGATAGATAGATAGATAGATAGAGATAAATGATAGAGATGATAGGTAGATAGATGATAGATAGATAGACCATAGATAATTCATTATACATTTACCTATATACACAGTCATCCTTGCTATCCACAGATTTTACATCAGTGGATTCAATCAACCACAAATAAAACAATTATTAAAAAATACAAAATAACAATACAATAAAAATAATACAAATGATACAGTATAACAACTAGTTACATAGTGTTTACAATGAAATAGGTATTATAAGCAATCTAGTGATGATTTAAATTATATGACAGGATGTGCATAGACCATATGCAAATGCTATGTCATTTCATATCAGCATCTTGAGCATCTGCAGATTTTGGAATCTGCAGGGGTTCTGGTATCAATCTCTTGCAAATACTAAGGGAAGATAGTATACGTATACATGTGGAGACAGAGAGAGAGAGAGTAAGAGAGAGAGAGACAGAGATCCAAGACTGCCATTATCTCTGCTACATTTTTCAGTCTCTTAGCTAATATTATTTGTTGGTATTGTTTGTTCCTGAGAAAAGACATCTAAGGTTAAAGGATACCAACTATCAGGTCCACCTCAATGGGATTCAGCTTTCTCTGTAATAATAACCCCCAAGTCCTGGCTATCTTAAGCTCTGGGATACAATTTTTGTCTTCCCAGCTGAAATTGTTGACAAATTACTGTTTTTCTCAGTTTCTTAGCAACTGCTTTCACCTTGATTTCTTAGCCTCTTGATTCTACTTCTCTTGGAGATCTTGGTCCCTCAAGCCTTGGATCTGTAGTAAGTTCTCTGAGGATATCATGCTTTCATGCAGAGTTTAAAAAATTGTATGTATCTTGTACAGTTTATCTTGACAGACCAGTTTCTCAGCTACAAGCTAATCTGTCATAGTTTAAAGAAGATATTTTTACTGTGTAATATTTATTCAGAAGAGTCTGCAATACCTAAATGGATAGCATCTATTAATTTTCAAACCTGTGTATTCAGTACCCAGATTAAGAAATATAACAACACCCCATGACACAAGTTTACCTATGTAACAAACCTGCATTTGTACCCTGAATCTAAAATAAAAGTTAACAAAAAAGAAATATGACATGGCTGGAATGCAGAAACCTTCTTTATGCCTTCTTCACATCACAACTTCCACCAAAGGACCTTTATTCTGACTTGTAACACCTTTGATTCATTTTTCCTGTTTTTGAAATTTATGCCAATGGCATTACAGAATACGTATCCTTTTTTGTCTGGCTTCTTTCATTCCATATTAGGCATATGAGATTCACTCATGTTTTTTGTAATATAGAATCATCATTCTTATTACTGTATAGTATTTCATTATATGTTTAAACCACAATTTATTTATCCTTTCTGTTAAAGGTAGAAATTTGGATAGTTTCCAGTTTCTGGCAATTACTAACACTTCTGCTTTATTTATGATTTAATAAATGTGTTTTGGCAGATCTATGTATGAATTTCATTAGTTACATGTCTCTCATTTATATTTGATGCAAAAAAACACTCCTATGTCTCCTGTTTGCAATTAGTCAAAGAATGCCTCCCCTCAGCTTTAGTATCTGCCTTTTTTGTGTGTTCCACAGGACCCTATTACATGATGCATGGATCTCCTCCTAGAATTCATCTAGCACCATGTGGAAAAACCAACATTTTTGCTTGTCCCACTCCACTTCTAATTTGACAAAATAGTCTAGAACTTCACATATCTCCCCCAAAATGACCACCCCCCCTACTCATTTCAGCGTATGGCCCATCTCTTCATTGGTGGAACAGATGGACATTTTTCAGAGTGAAAGAGGGGTTGGTTTTTTTAGCCAACCACATTCTAGGGGTCAGGATAGATATTCTACCTTTTCTACCTGTCCTAAAATCTTCCCAACTATACCCCATATCTGCTAATCCTGAATGATTGTTGTTAAGCATCTTGGTCTCATCATTTCTTAACTTTTTCACCTTGGTCTCTCTTCTACGTTCACGTCAACACCATAGAACTTATCATCACTGAGGACTGGGACACCTCAGACATTCCAGTTTCATTTGATGAGTCTTTAATTCTTCCCCCTGCCTTGGGCACCCACTCTCACTAAAATTTTCTTGGACTTTTTAAGAGTCCATAGCTCGTTGACCTCTCGATGTTCTGAGGTCCATCGGACTACACAAGGATCATTATTGTTACCACTCTCTCCACTTGTATTCTTGTCTCAGCACCTCCTTTCTTACACCCCTGTCCTTTAAACATATATCTCTTGCCCGTTCTACCACAATCTTCATCCAGTATAGTCCTACGTAGCCTTTTGAACATTGTCCCGCAAAGAAAATAAGTAAGTAAATAAACAAATGGATAAATTAAAAAATTTCACAGCTCCACAGCTCTTCAGATTGCTGCCCTAAATAATTCATGGCCATCACACCAGCCAGGATCCTGACACCACTCAATAATTGTTTGAATTATCAATTTCCTCTGCCGTTCCATTCAGCAACTATTTAAAATTTCATTACTCTTCTCAAGTTCCTTAAGTTCCTACTTAAGACCCAGTTCTCTCATTCTCACCAGATAATTTTCTTCATAAAATTGAGAGTGGTTGAGACAACTAGGAATGGATTTCTTTAATTTGCCACATCCATTATATTTATTTTTATTCAGACTATCGTTTTGTCTCAGAAGACCTGGTATCTCTCTTGCAACTCAAGATCAATTTCTCTATTGTTAAAGTAGATCTGATCTCTTAATTTCTCCATGCCTTTCTTTATCAGTTACTATCATTCTCCCCTCATTGTATTGTCAATATTTTAAATATTTCTGACTCTACTTGCTTATGAAAAAGTTCAAATCAACTTAATGATAATTATCTCAAATGCTGATCTAAATTATTTCCTTCACTTTAGCTCCACCTTTCATTCTTCTCATGAACTTCATAGCCATGAGATTTGGGAACATGGTTTGGACTTGTTATTTCTGCTTCTTCCTTACCTCTTAATTATGCCTTAGCCACAGCAATTTGTCTTCTGCCCCTAATGATTTCACTGGAACTGTTGTTTATGGAAATGGCTTCCTTGAAACCCTCTCAGCACTCGTGGACTCCATAGAAACATATTCTTTTAATTATTTTCCTATCATTTTTAATGCCATTCTTTCCTAAGCCATTCTTTTCATTCTTTCTTAATATGTCCCCTGAATACTGATGTTTCCCAAGGCTCATCATTGGCCCACTAATCTCATTTCATACATTCCATGAAACAACTCACTTATCATCAGGACTTTTTTTTCTCCTTCTAATTATAAAATAATACATACTTATTATAGAAAAAATAAGACAGTAATACAAATTTAATGAACAAACTTAATTAACTGTAATCCTGTCTTTAATAAATAACTGTAATTATTTTTACTATAATTTTTCTTGTCTCTACAGGTCATTTAGGTGTTTTGGATTGAGCAGAGGGAGAAGTTGAGCTGAGCTGCTCAGGCAGTTTTAAAGAAGACTCAGAAGACTCTTTAAGAAATTCTAAGGTTTATCCCTCAGAGTTATTCCAAGTGGGGTGAAGGAAGTAGGATTTTATGCTCCCATGTCACTTAGTGGGTATGGGCCACTCGGGAGTGGGGCATAATCTTGACTGAGGCAGCTCCATTCAGTAGAGGCAGTCTCTGTAAGAAGTTCACAGTGACGGGATAGGGCTACAAGTCCTTCCCCTCCTGAAGATCTGGGTCATGCATTGCCATATCAACCACAAAAGCAAATAGTCATTTCTTCATGTTTTTTGACAACCATTGCCATCAAGTTTTACATTTTAAAAGTGAAAAAGTTAAATGCTTTTAAGACATAGTCTTGGAAGATAATAAAGTACCTAATACTCATTTTAGAAATGGAAGTTCCAGGTATCTCAGTAACCACTGAAACATTTCAACAAAGAAATTATTTCTATTGTGATCCATCATTCACATTTACTCAGCATTTTGAAGTCATTCATAAAATAATCCAATAGTCTTGTTTGCAAATGGAACTCAGGAACCTACCTCGTTGTTACCAGTGAGAGAACATCTGTTTTCCTAAACTAAAATGTTCAGGTCTCCTTGTGAAATCTTGTTCTTTACCTTCCCAATACTTCTAATAATGTTTCTGGTTCCTTATATTCTTTAATGCTTAGAAAGTTTAGAAAATGCTATGAAAGTTTGTATCCTCATTTGTGGAAACATATATTGTATTCTTTTCAGCTGTGTTCAAATACAGCAAAATGCAATTTGACAATCTCATAGCCTAATGAAGGTACTTACAAGTAATCCCTATGGTGTGTGCATATTTATTTATTTATTTCCTACTAGAGTGTAAAAAGGGAAGAAGAGAAAGCCAAGTGAATTTGGGGATATAATTAGTCTTGGCATAGCCCTGGGCCACAGCTCTTGCTCACCGTACATGCAGTTGGGAGATATATAAATAAAGCTGGTATCCCTACACCAGTGATTGCACTATAAAATAAACATTCACATAAATTTGTCAAGTCTGTTGTACATGTAAGCTACAAGCCTTGGATTTAACCCAACTAAATCATATCAGAAGTGTTTGTTTTGGTCACCCATTAAGTTATATGGAAGGGCCAATTCATTTATGGCTAACAAATGAATTTGGCCCTTCCATATAACTTAATTGGTGACATCTAAGACATCATAAGGATAATGTACAGAACAGCAATAATTTACATGCCTATTTTCTCCTATTCATATTCAACAAATCAAAAGCAATCCCATTCAGGCACGCAGAAAGTTCCTTGTAACAGATACAGACAAGAGCATTAATAAATTATGACCACCATTAGAATTCTTAAGTCAATATTTGCAATCAGGCGTGCTTCTTGTTATCAGTTTTATAATTAGATAGAAATATTGCATATATGTAATGTTAATTAATGAAATCATTACAGTTGACTAGTTACCGAAGATTACTAGCAACACAATCGTGGTTTAGAAAACAGTCAAAAAATTTGATTTGCAAAATGTCTATGGTGACATGTTGCTGCTAATAAATTTGCACATCTCGTGACCATGCACACAACCCTTGGGCAGAGTGAGGCGACCCTAATTGTTTTTGTGTTTGTACATAAGCTCTCCAACCGAGCCCAACTTTAATCAACTGTGTCTATGAATTCACATGATTATATATGCAGATTGTGCACAGCAAAGTCACATAGATATAAACTGGGATTTGAAGAACCAGAGGAAATTGTATCATTCTAAGTGCTGCGTAGCTTATAGCAGATGCTGAGAGCTAAAGTTTCTACACAAATAGCATTAGAAAATTAGTGATAGCCACAAATACGACACCGATTACCTCAGCAAGCTCCACAATACCAAGCATAAGTTTCTGATATAAGATTTTAAAGAGGCCACACAATCAAATTATTTTAGCAGCTTCTGAATCTTTTAGTCTACTGAATCCTTCTTAATTCTAATTGAGGTGGAAAATCTTTTTTGTCTATTCTAGCTCTAGCTGTATAGGGAACAATTTTAGAAAACTGGCTGGGTGCAGTGGTTTATACCTACCAGCACTTTGGGAGTCTAATCTGGGAGGATTCCCTTGAAGTCAGGAGTTGAAGACCAGCCTGACCAACAGGATGAAACCCTGTCTCTGCTAAAAATACAAAAATACAAAAAATACAAAACCCCCCTGTAGTGGGAGCCTGTAATCCCAGCTACTCAGGAGGTTAAGGCAGGAGAATTGCTTGAACCCAGAAGCCGGAAGTTGCAGTGTGCAAAGATCATGTCACTGCACTCTAGCCTAAGCAACAGGGCAAGACTCTAGCTCAAAAAAAAAAAAAAGAAAGAAAAGAAAAGAAAAGGAAATTGTGTCGATGTTTGTATTAATTTATTTAAATTTATTTTTTTAAAGAAATGGGGTCTCATTCTGTCACCCAGGCTGGAGTGTAGTAGTGCAAACACAGCTCACTGCTGCAGCCTCAGCCCCCTGGGCTCAAGCAATCCTCCTGCCTCAGACCCCAGATGGCTGGGACTACAGGCCCAGGCTGCTATGCTTAGCTGTGTCAATGTTTTAATAAGAAAAAATTATGTGGGAAATAATAAACATGCATTATATGAAAGCCACCCATCCCCCATCTATCCTACAAGTACTTAAATGATTTTTTAAACTGTTAAAAAATTTTGTTTTAAAATATGCTGATACCTTTAACTATTTATGACAAGCACTTAAAATATTAAGGGGTTTTGTCTAAATGCATTTTTCCTTGAAAGGATGGTATCTTCAAAGGCTCTTAACAACATGCTGTTATTCAACCCCTTGTTGCGTCCACAAATTTGTCAAGTGAACATGTAGTTAGAACCAAGGCAAAGTGGGCTTTATTTACTCAATAAACCTTAATAGCTTTATGAAAACACTCTAGATTTAGCTCTTATGAAATAAAGGTTGTTTACAGCATGGGCGCTTACTGGAATTTGTCTTCGATGGACTTTGTTCTAACAGAATTCAAGTATCTGTAGCAAAGGATTGTTTCTACAACAATTTGATCATAAGCATAAGTTGTCATTCATTTTCAAACTGCTTAAGGAAGTGAGGAGGAGATGGTAGTTTATGGTTTAACTTTAAAACAAGTTCTCTGTCATGGCAGGCTAGATTTTGGCAATTATTTGAGTAAGACATAAAGGCCCTGTTAGACTGCCCTTTTCATGTTAAAATTACTCCCCCTTTTCTGGGAATAAATAGACTAATGAAAACAGTGCACAATGAAGTGTAACTTTTAAAATTTTAAGTCAATTTGCTGAGCATGATTCTCAGCAAACTGACACAAGAACAGAAAATCAAACACTGCATGTTCTCACTCATAGGTGGGTGTTGAACAATGAGAACACATGGACACAGGGAGGGGAGCATCACACACTGGGGTCTGTCCGGGGGAAATAGGGGAGGGACAGCGGAGGGTGGGGGAGTTGGGGGGAGATAGCATGGGGAGAAATGCCAGATATAGGTGATGGGGAGGAAGGCAGCAAATCACACTGCCATGTGTGTACCTATGCAACAATCTTGCATTTTCTTCACATGTACCCCAAAACCTAAAATGCAATAAAAAATGTATATATAAAAAAAAACTTTAAGTCAGCTGGTGCTCAATTCAAATATGATGTTTTCAATCATTGTAAATATAGGCTCAAGTACTATCACCAAGTACAGTATCACCCTAGCTGTGAGACCAGTACATATAGTGCAAAGACTGAAGTTGGATTTAGTTAAAAAGATTAAATCTAAAGAGATTTCTCTTGTCCCGGATCTTAAAACTTATTGTACCCTCCTGTCTGAAAAGTTGTTAAATCTGTCTGTGTCTTTATGCTAGGTCACTTTGCCCTTGCTCTGTAATCTTTGTCTAATTCTTCCTCTTTTCATTGTATAAAGAAAGGGGCTCAGTCTTTAAGTAAAAGCAGATAACATGTTGAGGTGCCCTAGCCTTGCTAACAAATTCTATCTTCTTCCTTTAATTGTCATCACCTTAGAGTGAATTGGGAGCAGGGAGAGGCTGTCAGTCACCAAAGAGTGGAAAGGAGAGAATTGCACTAAATTGTGCAAAAGAGAGAAAGAGATAATAAAATAAAATGAGTGATCATTCCAAATAAAGCTAGGTGGCTAGTAGAAGATACTTATTATAATTAGAACTTTACTGTTTCACCCCTGAAATGAAACAGAGACAAAGAAAATCTAAATTTTAATTTTGGGAAGCAATTCAAAAAATACATCTCCAATAATAAGTGTTGGATTAATCATCTAATGGAAGTATCTTGACTCATATGATTAATGCTATACTTTGCTAGATACCAGAAAAATCTGAGTGTTAATAGTGATGCAGAAAATCTAGTTTCATCTTAGCTAAGCAAGGTTTTGTCACTAGTCTTTTTGACTGATTCATTCATTATTCATTCATTCAGGAAAATTATTTATTAAGGGCCCACCCAAGTGCCCAGTATTATTCTGGACGCTGGGGATGATAATAGTGAGCAACAAACTTTCTGCTGTCAGTGAGTTTCTAGTTTTGTGGAGGAGGAGAAGAAAATAAACCTGTATACAAATAAATGATTAAAAATTTCAGGTACTAGCCAATGCCCAGAAGGTTAGAGTATAATTGGATGTATGGAGACAACGTAAGATTATGTGCCCAAGGAATCCTGTCTGAGGAAGTGATGTTGGTGGTGAGACTGCCATGATAAAAAGATGAACAGCTAGGAAACAGTGTTCTAAGTAGCGGAAAGAACAAAGGACTTGAGATGGAAACAAGCTCAGTGTGTTTGGAGGTTAGAAAAATGGCCAGTATGGCAGACCATGTCAGCAAGGGAAGTGGTATGAGACAGATGCAGAGGCACGTTGAAGCCAAGGCATATAAAGCCTTGGCACATGGAAAAGATGTGGGTTTTATTAAAGTGGTGCTTTAAATCCATTGAAGTGTCTCATTTATTCTTTAAGAAGAATATGTTTCACTAGCTATTGTGTGGACAATTAGCTATAGAAAGGGCAAGATTTGAAACAAAACATCCATTTGTAACAGTACTTTTGAACCTAGGAAAGTCCATGGCTTGGACTGTGGTGGTAACAATGGAGACAGTGACCGCAGTCATATTTAAAATAGATGTTGGAAATAAAGTCAATGGGAAATCCAGGGTTGAGGGAGTTGGATGTGGGACATGTAATTTTAAAAAACAGCAGTCACAACTGGGCACAGTATAATCCCAGCACTTTGGGAGGCCAAGGCAGGTGGATCACGAGGTCAGGAGATCTAGATCATCCTGGCTAACACAGTGAAACCCTGTCTCTACTAAACATACAAAAAATTAGTGCGGCATGGTGGCACGCACCTATAGTCCCAGCTACTCAGGAGGCTGAGGCAGGAGAATCGCTTGAACCTTGGAGGCAGAGGTTGCAGTGAGCTGAGATGGTGCCAATGTACTCCAGCCTGGGCAACAGAGCGAGACTGTCTCAAAAAAAAAAAAAATCACATATAACTTGTAGGTTTTAGATCTGTACACTAATTAGAGTTACAAAGAAATATTACAAAGGAGAAATGGAAGTGCACATGCTAAAGACATTACTAAAAGTCCCACAGCTGGCTAATACCAGGGCTGGGACTCCTACAATCCCCTGAGAATCTATTCCAGTTAATTTTCCTCATTTCAGGTAGCTCCCCCAGTGACCTTTCCTTCCATGATTTCCTTTGCTTTCTTTTCTCTAGGTAGAAAGAAAAAAATCATCTAATAGGTAAACATTGTGTGTTCTCAGCAATTATTTCCTTTACTTCTCTCTCTTCCCCACTTTGTTTTGTTTTTCCTTTACTAACACTAATCATTTCACAGGATCCAACTAAGGCTACACAGGAAAAGGAAGCATTTATATCAGATTATGGCAAAATATCAATTCACTTTTAATAAATTGATAGAGCCCATAGGCTCAAGTGAGTCTCACATAGGGGGTTTGCTACATACAGTTCTTTTTCCCAGAAGGATAAGACCAAATTCTCAATCCTGTTTCGTTTTTGATCATTTTTCTCCTTTAAGAGCCTTTCATCCTTTTGTTGTCTGACTCTGCCATCCTTACAAATTAGTAGAAGTATGAGTATAGAGAATCAAAAGACATAGAAGACATGTTGCAATATTTCCTGTGTCTTCTTTTATCCCACTAAGGAGTTCTTAAGTGGGTGAAGGGAAAACCTAGGCATGCCACTGACTTTATGAACACAAGAATGACTAAAGTAGCCTCTTAGGGAAGACTTAACCAGTCCATGAAATGTCAACAGTGTCTTCAAATTAAGGCAGTGATTAAACATGCAGTTATGTTAAAGATATATAGAATGTTATGCATGTAAATGCAGATTTGACATGTAGTTAGCACTCTTTGGCCTATGTCTACTATAAATAATGTTTTTGAGATGCAGTGTTGAACTCATATATTGAGTCTTCATTTTAGCATATCTCTGTGAAACAGCAAGTTATTAGACTTTAAGAATTTATGAAAACATAAAACATTTTCAACCAGTCTACAAAGTTCTGATCACTATTCTGGGAGTTAGCATTTTAACAGTGATAAGAAAACGTCTGGTCCTAATGCAGTCTGCATTTCAGGATGGGGACAGACAGGAAACATATGAAAATGATTTCTAGAGAGGGAGAAGATTTATCAGTAAAATATAGTAAAAGAACAGTGGGTTCATCTAGGAGAGCTACTTTAATTAAGAGGGGTAGGGAAGGACTTTCTGAGCATGTGATCTTTCAGAGACCTGGATAAGATGGAAAAACAAACGCAATTTGAGGAATCACACTCCAAGAAGAGTCTTCTGGCAAAATTAAAGCCAACATACTTCCTGTCTCATATCCCTTAACACTCATTACTTTGAAATTTCAGTCCACTCATGACCCAGACTTGAAAATGACATCTCCCTCTTCCTTCCTCCTCACCTTCCCCATAGCTGCCTACTGCCTGAAGAAGAAATTTAATCTCAGGAGTTAGGAGAAGGGGCTCACTGAGTCTGTTTACAAAAAGTCCTAAACAAACAGAATCAACTAAATGTTTAACTCTCCACCATATTTTTAAAATAGTCTATTACTGCTAGGAGAAGAGTTAACAGATTCTACTGGTAGAATCTGAGAATGTTTATTTTGGGTGTTGAAAGGAGAAAGAGTCAGGGTCATGTGTACTTGTCTGGTTACATTTTATTGTGTGGGGGGAATGGCTCATCTATTCCATCTGACTACGCCGATCCCCATGTTTTAAAGATATTTTCCTTCACACCCTTCCAGATATCTTCTGACATGTATTTATTACAGGGAAAAAAATGTAATACAGTCAACAGTGGAGGTAAACAGAGTCAGAAAATCCAAAACAGACACTACCGTAGTTATTCATGTTCTCTTGAGTTCGTTTAATGTATAGATGCTTTGTTTTTACATACACAGAATAAACAAGATCCTTATCATAAAAACGATAATTTTAATTTTTAAATATTTATCTAAAAGTGGTAGGAGTTTTGTTTCAAAGAATGTCCTCTTTACTGTAACCAATGTGAAATATTGGATGTCATAAAATTATTTTAGTCTCAGCCAATTTATTGTTAACCTATTGGGTGTTTGCTGAACTTATGCTTAGTTTTAGGCTTTTAAATATTTTTTAAATGAATCTTGTGGTGTTAACCATCATATCTGATAAGTGAAAGAGCAGTGGGAGTATTGAAAGAGTTTATAGGTAAAGCCTGAAATTACAATAGAAAATTTGAAAATTGAGGTGACTCGAGGAGCAAACTAAGGGAGGAAGTATTTGGTAGTGGCTTGTGCTTACTCCAGGACTGAGTGTGTTCACAGTCAGTTGTATAAGAAGTTTCCCAGCACTCAGCCCACATGACTGCACTCTGCCTCACTCTGTGTGCAGATGTCCCCAGGATTTCTGTAGAACAATAATGTATTGGCATTTCCTATGTTAAACATTGAAGAGTCTGAAGGAAAACAATTTGAGGATCCCTCCTTAGGAGAAAGAATACAAAATTTCAACCATCAAATGTGATACAAATGTGATTACTTAGACAAATCAGAATAAAACCAGCAAAAATGTTTAAAGCTTCCATTGTTAACAAGAGTTGGAAAAGGGGTTTTCAGTTTTAAAACTTATCATTGGTTATGCCATGCTCACTTTAGGCTTCTTAATCACGCGTATTTCATATGTGACCTATGAGATTTCAAGGCACTTTAATTGTTGTTAGGAATGACTAATATTAAATAATCTTTCAATGATCACACTCATTAACCAGTTTGTCAATTACACACTTTTTGTCAAAATGCATTATGAATTTTATATCTTTACTTACTTCAGTCATTCATTTTAAATGAGCAATAAACTTAAGCCTTTGTCTTTTGCATTTACATGATCTACTCCTGTTCATTAACTGGGTTATCAAACAGTTCAAGAGCCTTATTTATTCATTTAATTACTCTTTAAAATTTCTAAAAATATGAAAATAAGGAACGCATAAAAACAAGTGCATGTAAAATAGTCATTACATAATACTGAGCCACATAATGGCATAATCAAATAATGATCACGTTACATACATGAACTTACTGGTGAACATATGTGGAAGTTTTGTAATTGGCACACTTGTTTTTTCAGGCTTTTCCCCTTTGTTGGTAGCACTGTTGTTTGCCTTTTTGCCTGAACTAACAGAATTCTCTTCAGGATAAACTATGTCAGATATGCTCAAAGTCTCATATGTTGGGATGCATAAATGCTACACACAAACAAACATCTTTTGCAGTGTTTATGTAGCTTTGTGCCTTAAAAATGAAAAATGTTGATATTTCATGTGACTTCAATAAAAAGTAATGTTATATTTTTAATTGCATATTGTCTACATTATTGAGCATATTTCTTATAAGCGTAAACTTTTGATTGATGAAAACTGAATCTATCACTTATACTTTCACATGTCTAAAGATTAGAAGAATATTCTACAGACTAGCTTCTGGTCTGTACATTTCAAATCTTGTTTCTGTTCCACTGTGTATGTGCTTCTAGTGCCTGGCATCAAAGAACATATCATATTCCTACTGTACACTCCGGCCCTGCACTGTCATGCTACCACACCATAGAAGTTGATATAGTGGATGGTAGGAATATTCTTAGAAGCCATTCCTATACCAGAATAATTAAACACAGTCACTATAAACTTCATAGATGCATCCCACTAAACCAAAACTAAATGTATCTTTATTTCAACTTTCTCAGTTTAACTATGGTAGCCATTAAAGAGTCTCTTATGACACTTAGAAGATCATTTAGAAAGCAATTACCTCATTGAACATATTTTCAGAGCACTTTAAGTTGGTCTATTTTGAAATAAAAAATCCTACTCAAATTTTTCAGCAATAAAAAAGTATGCCAGATTTTAAATTGCATTGAAACTCCTATTTTCTTATCAACTTATGCACATCAAAGACATCATTAAAAAAATAAAAAGGCAAGCCACAGACTGGGAGAAAATATTGACAATGTACATATCTGACAAAGCACCTGTATCCAAAATATAAGACTACTGTAACTCAATAATAATAATACAAATAACTCTACATTTAAAAATTAGAAAAATATTTAAACAGACACTTAATAAAAGCGGATATACAAATGGCCAATCAACATCACTAATCATCAGCAAAATGCAAATTAAAATCACAGTGAAATACTAGTAAATATTTATCAGAATGGCTAAAATTAAAATGACTAGCAATACGAAGACTTGGCAAAAATATGGAGGAAGCAACTAGAATTTTCGTATTTTTGTAAAATACAAATTAGACTTCTCTTTGCCATTTTTTTACCTCTGAAATTGTAAACCTCAGCCATTTTACTCCTAGGTATTTACCCAAGAGCAATAAAATATGTCTACAAGAAAACTTTTTAAAGAATGTTCAAAAGCTTTATTTGAAAATAACCAAAAGCTGTAAACAATCCAAATGCTTATCAATGGAAGAATGGATAAAAAAAATTGTAACAAACTCACATAATTACAATTCTGCAATAAAAATGAATGAACTGTCATTCTTGCAACAGCACACAAAATCTACAAGGCCAGTTTGTTAAGCAAAAGAAGAGGGACACAAAAGAGTACAAGCTCCAAGACTCTAACTAAATGAAGTTCAAGAACAGCCAAAAGAAACAAAAAACCAGTCATGATATGTATTAGAAAAACAATTGCTATGAAAATGTAGCGCTTAAGGGTTGACTGGAAAATGGCATGACAATACTTTCTGGCTTAATAAAAACATTCCCTACTTTGATTTGGGTGGTAGTAACAAGGGTGCATACATTTGTCAAAACTTATCAAACCATACTCAAGATCTATGTTTTTCTATATATCCACATTATGCCTTAATTTTAAAAAATGTATTTGGAGGTGGCCAGTCTAAACAGTTCTTAATCTCTTTGAACTCACAAATAAATCCATTGATGCCTTTGAGATTCCAGCCTGCTTGTAAGTTAAAACGAACATAAAACTTTCTTTTACAATTGCAGAGGTACAAAAATGGCAAAGAGAAGTATAATTTGTATTTTACAAGCTTAAACGAGTAACTGCAAAGAATTTGCTATCTAAGTTATAATATCAGAAGTGGCACCTACCAGTGACATTTTAGGTCTTTTCTGGTAGCTTTTCTCATACCCAGGGTGGGGGCAGAGGAAATCACAAACAAAAATCACTAGAACACATCATCATAAATCAAGATCTTGTCCTCTATGCAAAACAGATCATGGGGAAGAACAAAGAAAATAAGATGGCAGAGATAGATTCACATCTTTAAAAATGTCATGAAACACTGAAATACTCTCAAAGTCCTACAGAATTACTTTGGTCAGAGAATTTTTCTAACAAAGAGACCTTGGTCATTATTATAAGATACAGTAACAGAGATTTCTCTGGGTTGCCCATTATTCCCCTATTTCCTAAGAGATTTTGGATCTTTTAAGAAATAATCTTTTTTTTAAACAAAGAAATAATCTATATTGCTTGAAAATCTAGATAGAAAATGCAGCTTAAAACTGCAGGTACAATCAGGCTGCCCCTGTGAAAACAGAAACTTCATATTTAAAATTCTGCTCTGGATAGAAAAACAACTGAGATTAGAGACTCAATTGTTGGCTAAGAAATTGTTAATGAAGCCATTAAAAAATGGGAGAATGTTGACACAGTTCTTAGAGAAGCAATCCTGGGCTGTTATTATATCTTGTTAGATCAGTAAAGAAAAAGATCAGGTGTATATTTCCATACTGTTTTCATAGAATTTCAGATAAATTTGTATTTGTTTTGTATCTTGTAAATAAGTTTCATTTCTCTCTGATTTTTAACTAATAAACACAAAGGTCTTAATTTCTTTAAATAGACAAGAACCACTGATTTATAAACTTAAGATTAAAATTTGTTATAAAAAGTCTCAAAGTTATTATGAAGAAAACCATTCATTTATGTTAATCTATTCTTTTCATAAGAAGTTGACTTTACTGACCAAAACTTTGGGAGTAATTAAATTGTCATAACCTGATTATCAAGCTCTAATTAATTCAAATATATGTTAAAAAGACTGTGCTTAGTCCTTAAAAAATGGTTACATAGCTAAAGGCACTTTCTTCCTCTATAAATATAGTTTATAAGTAAAAAATGCAGTGACTCAGACTGAGAATCTCAATTTGCTTTGACATACTCTAGTCTAAATATTGGAACCAATGCAGGTTGAAAGTTGATTCGTTAGTTTTACAGAAATGATCATATTCACCCATTCAGCCACAGGCTCAGAAGGTGAAGAACTTTATTTCAACTTCCCGACCAGCTCAGCTTTCACCCTCAGCACCATTTCTGTCACCTCAAAAGTGACTGCTAACTCCATGCAAAAGACTCCATTTGCAGTTAACAAGCAGGAAGATCCAGAAGAGACAGGTGGAGAGAATGTGCTGCCAATGCTCAGAACTCTTCTCCCTGTATTATCCACCACTCAAGTCATTCCTCCTCTGTTGAGCAGAAATGAGTCATCGAGAAGGGCAGAAACAAGATTTTCATACTTCCCACATAGTAGAGTTCCCAATTTTATGGACCTGGGCAGAATAATCAAGAAAGAGGAGAAATGTTTCTCCATAAATTTATCTGCCTCAGATATGTTTCAGAAAATCTCATCTCTCTGTAACATAGACATCTATGGAAAACAGACTGACTTTAAAACTGATAATGGGAGGGATTATATTTATATTTTCCAAAATGAAGATTCATGCATATTTTATTCATATTTATTTTGCAAATTATTTTTCATTTAAGCTCATTTAGTTTGCTTTTCCCCAGAACATTCAAAGTGGGAAGCAAACAAGAAAACCTAAGAAAGACCATGCTGATTTAATATAAGAATTTTATGGAGCATCTACTATGAAAAGAGAGAGAGAGAATACTGATATTTGCATAAGATATTTAATGATTCAAGATTATGCAAAAGAACTCTTGTATTCTTTCAGAACCTTGCAAGTTAGATTCTTTTTAATTGTGGGATTCTGAAAATAAAAAAAATTATTCCTTGTTCAAATCACAACAAAGACCCCAGTGATGTTGGTAGTTAAGAATAATAATTCCTGGCATGCCGTAGCAACAAAATTCCTATAACACTCACTTGTGATGGTTTGAGACGATGGAGCAGTTTAAGGTGAAGTACTAGTTTATATAGTAATGCAGGAACGTAAAGACCTTCAGGAATGTAAACACAGTGATTTGAAAATCTTAAAGAAAATGACAAGCTATGAAAATAAGAAGAAGTCCATAGCAGTGTTTGAAGAGATCTTTATCTCCCACAGCAAGAGAGCAGACTGGGCTGAAATTCATACCCAGGATTTAGCTGCAGAGGTGGCAGAGCTGCAAAGGAGACTGAACATATAACTTAATAAGAATTGTCTCTTAGGTTACAGTCAGGGCTGTTATAGGAGGACATAGTACCTGTAATCTGAACTGAGGGCATTTGAGTGACAAGCCTGAGAATCTTAAATTTCCATCTTGCCCTGACACAGGGAACTAGCAGAAGTAGAACTCATCTCTTTGCCAGAAAAAAGAAAGAAAGAAAGAAAGAAAATTAACTTCACCTGGAGGGCTTGCAAAAGACCACAACGGAAGCAGATTATTTTCAAAAGAATGCTTGTTTTACCTTGTTTCTACACATGGCCTTCAAACCACTAATGAAGGACAGGTTTCAACATAACCTGGATAGGAAAATATAATCCCCGTTTGAAAGGAAAAGAGCTTAATCACCAAAATAACGGCAAGACTTGGCTGATCCAGAGACAAGTGTAGGAGTGGATCATGAGGGTAAAGGGGGAAGAGTATTACATGGGAACATTCTTCTGTGACTTAGGATTTAATGTCCCAGCAGACACACCTGTAGCCTATTTTAATGTGTTTTTGGGGTGGTGGCTCATCCAGGTAATAAGGTGAAGACACTGCAACAGCCTTTTAGAATGAATTACCTGACAGCAAAGAAACCAACATGACTAAATTGCCTAAGAGGGCGCTAAGAACACCTCTCCTCATCAAGACAATAAAAAATAAAATGGGAAACCACTAACATCCAATATGGAAGACCTCAACAGTCTTTTTATATCTAGAAAGGGTAAGATTTTACCCTTGGAGGCAAGAAGAACAAGCTATCTACAATTTCAACATTGCTGTCATAGATGATACAATTGATTTGTTCTTAAATTAGAAAGTTAAATTTAGCCAAATTAGGGGACAGTGATAGTGGTTAGAATTTAGAGTTTTATTCTCGAGCTGAAAGAAAGCTATCAGAAAGATTTTGGGACAATGAATAACATTAGCAGACTGTTTGGGAAGATCCACTTGGCAATGATTATGTTCATTTGGAAAATATTGGATGGATAGATCTTAGAAGTAGGAAGATTATAAAGTTGGCTTTTGGATTAGTCCAGGCTTGAGGCTTCCAAATCCTGAATTAGAATAGGAAGTGTAAATTTTTAAAAATTATGCATTTATTTCAAGTAAACCATTTTTCAATGAATTATAACTATGTTTAAGACACTATCCAAGATGCTAAGATACTACAAGTTGTGCTCTTAATTTCACTCAGATAAATATATTTATATCTAGAGGTAGTGGTTTATATTGAGAGGTGATTATTTTTTAAAAAGGATTTAGTGAATCTTTATTCCTCAGTGTGCAAAACTACCACTTACATTATATTTAGAGGTAAATGCATTATTACCTTCATCTCCAATTTCCCCATCTTCATTCTCCAATCTTGAAGTACAGCCAAGGCAGTACTTCAATACCAAGACCTAGAGACTTGGGATACATTTAGAGAGAGAGAAAATTCATGAAGCGTTTGTATGCTGGTGCTTATGGTAGTATGTCAAGCAATTTTAAAGGTCACCTTTCTGAGAAGGCATATTAGTTTTAACATAAGGAAGAAACAATTGAGTGGACAAATGTTAAACCTGGGTTTCTGGAGTTTCCAGATTGCTCCAATTTTTTAGTGTAATTAATGTCAGACTACAAATGCTTCATGAGGTTGGGAGGGCAGAAATTGAATAAGCCAACAGATAGAGGGCAAAATTTTAAAAAAAGTTTTCAGAAATAGATTACCATGTGTGTATCCATAGTTTAAAACAATGAAATAATTTGCTCTCCTGGCTTAGTCAGTGATTCATTTTGCTATGGTGTGAAACCTATACTAATTAACATTGATATCATTTAGATATGAAAGTCCTTTTAACCCCAACGTCACAACACATCTTCCCCTGTGCAGAAAAGAGTTAACACAGAAGGTCTGAGACTGCTACCCCTAAAAAGACTTGTTTGCAAGGTTGGGCCTTGGCTGGCATCTGAAAAGTTGGCTCTTGGAGTATTCCCAGTCAAGATCTAACTAAGAAGGGTGAATCACTGTGCTAGGCTGTTTGTGCAAACAATATGGTTTATGCTGAACACCTGCTTTATTTCTGGGCATCTGGAATTTTGGTACATGTTAGGCAGACAGTGCCTTTGGGACCAGCCTCCAATAAAAACCTTGGATGCTGATTCTCTAATAGACTTTCCTGGGTAGAAACATCACAAACGTGTTGCTGCATTTTCATTGCTGGTGGTGGGGGGAGTGTGCTCTGTGTGACCCTTCATGGGAGGGAGAAAACATGAGGAAGTCTATACATGGATTCCACAAGACTCCAGCTGTGTCTTTTCCCCTTTTGATGTAGCTGTATATTCTCACTATTATCCTGCTATAATAAATCTTGGCTGTAAGTACAACTATACGCTAAGTCCCAGGAGTCCTTTCTAGCCAATCTCCAAACATGAGGGTGGTCTAGTCTTGGAGACTCCCAACACAACCCCGTTCTCACAGATTTAATAATTCTGGGCAAGGGCATTTCATCATCTTCTAGAGTAAGAAGTAGCACTTTTTGTATCCAGCCGAAGATCGGCTTTTTTTTTTTTTAGTAGAAAAATAGATACTTCTTAAAGAAAAAGAAGCCAATGTTAGCCACAAATACAGAATTTATTTTTCTACCTATTTGGGTTGTAAAATGCTATCCTCATTCACACACAAATGTTTAATTGTTTCAGTAATCTTCCTTGGCAATCTGCAGCCAGCGTCTTGAGTTCATTATAGGCTGTGAAGTTTCCTTTCATTTGTTTCAAACCTGCGACTTTTTGATTTCCCCAATTGAATGAGTGCCCTCTTGCTGTTCTGTTACGGGAAAGGGTAAATAAAAATGCCAACTGGCCTTCCCCAAACCATCTATCATGCTTTACTACCTGTGTCATAATTCTTTCCTATTTTCAGCACCACTGAATGGTACTAAATTCCCTCTCAAGAAAAAAAGCTGCTTTTCTCTTCTGAATAGTGTGACTAGAGGTGTTGTAAGCCATTCTCAGGTCATCATTTGGGTGGCTTCAGAGCAAGTTTTTAGGACAATTATAGATTACAGGTTGGCAGCCAAGCAAAGCATCCGGGTACTAAGGTACCCTATTAAGGTTAAAACAACTTCTACCTTCCCCTCTTCACCCTTCAGCAGATTGCAATCAATTTATTTACCAAGGGTGCTGAAAGCTGACAATTTTTCCAGGGCTCTCAGAAACTATAACCAACAAAAAATAGAAGTCCATCATCTCCATGCCATATTGCTACTTCTGATCATCCCAATACCATTAACAGAATCTTGAAACATTGTCTAAACAAAGGGTGTTTATATGCTAGTAATTCTCACATATGTATGTACATCAGAATTTTCTATTAAATTTTGAAAATATACATTTCCAGCTCACACTCTCCTGAGACTCTGCTTTTGTACCTCTAAAAAGGGACCCGGGAATTTATGTTTTCTAGCAAGTTCCCCTGATAATGCTCTATATAAAAGGATGTGATACAAATGTAAAAAATCTTATATGTAATTTGAGAAAAATGTCAGAAAGAACAACATTTTCATGTATTTCTCTTGCTCTTACATGGTTATCTTAAAGAGATGAAAAAGGGAGGCAGTGAACAACTGACTAGCCATGGCTTTTAAACCCAACAGCTTTCTGCAGTAAGTATGCAGCAGGAAGACAAAGAAAAATGAACTGACCTCTTTGGGAATTATCTTTTCTTCCCCTTCTCCTCCCACTCTTCTGTGAATTTGCATAGATTTTCATAATCTCCCAGTCTCTAAATAGAGCTGTTCCTTTTATTTTTTTCTATGCATCAGCAATGAACACAGTTTGATGAGCATTGATGGTAAGGAAGGACCTGGAACAGCGAGTCCTCAAAGGACTAAACCTAAGAAACAAAGAAGGGGCACAGAGAAACGGAATCTATTTGCCTGCTTGTTTGGAGGGCTTTATAATTAAGGGGAACATGCAATGCACAAAACTATTTAGTAATTATAATGCATAAAAACAGATCAGACTTAATGCATCCTGGGCCACAAATGACATGACAAGAATACTTTATAAATACTTCTGCTAAATTAATTTGAGATTCTTGAGACACCAACCTTTCAGGAGTTGGTGCAGATGCTTTAAAGAGGAAGGAGATCTACTTTTTCACTTTTCCAATTGGCCATCTAATACATGAAGACAGCTGCCCAGGATACACCTCATTTAATTGCAATTGTTGTGGATAAGTTTACGATTCTCTCTGAAATGTGCAGCTATCATTTAGAGTCTCATTTGTTCCCACTATCTCTCAGACATTCTTGGCAACCTTTACTTGTTTATTTTTCTCCTCATGTCCTAGTGCCTTTCTCTCTCTCTCCTTCTCTCCTCTCTCAACATTTTGTTTTCTTCTCTCTTGTGCATCACGCTCTGCACCCATCTGGGAAGAATATCTATTAAGTCAGGAAATCCATCCTTGTCTGCACATGCATTTATAAGTATGTACACACATACATGCAGACACAATCACATGTATATATGTGTGCATGTACTTAATAGACAAGCTCATAATTTCCAATGTTAGATTTTATCTTATAAATACAACCTTTAATTGTGGTCTATTTAATTCATATTCATACTGATTCTGTCATTCTCTATTTGTACTTAATCATAGTTTTATGCCATCTACAAATTTAATAGCATATTTCTGATGGCAGTGGTGGGCTGTCTTGGGCTGCTGCTGCCATCACACCAGCTGCAGCATGGAGCCTGCAGGAGCTGGGGAAAAGCAGGAGCCATGCCTCTTACAAATTGGGGAGGGAGCTCCTTGGGTGCCCCTACAGCTGCCCAAATCACTGCTGTGGACCCAGGAATCTCTGCATTCTTGGGGGCTCAGGAAGGCTCCCCAACTGCCCTTGCAGGCTTGTAAGTGCCTGCTTCCACTGCCTGGCTTCTCCCTGCTGGTGACACCTGCTCAGATTTTGGAGCACTGCTGGGCCAAGCCCTCCAGTGAGGCCCCACCTTCAGGACAGGGGGCGCCTGAAGGCTGGGGTCCAGGCCACCAGTCCCATGGACTTGGGTGTGAACTTGTGGTGCCTTTTCTGGCCTTGCCTGTGGCTGCCCATGGACCAATCGGTGTACACTTCCTCCCTTCTGGGGCCTATAAAAGCCCCAGGCTCAGTCAAAGCTAACTGACATAGGGACAACCAGCTGCAAAGAGGAGATTCCCATTCCAGGGCTCCCTCTGAGCTACTGTAGCTTAGTAAAGCTTTTCTTCATCTTGCTTACCCTCCATTTGTCTGAGTACCTCATTCTTCCTGGGCACAGGACAAGAACTCGGGACCTGCTGAATGAGGCTAAAAGAACTGTAACACAAATAGGGCGGAAACATGCCCCTTGCTCATCACGTTGCAGTCAAATAGGAGAGAAGAGCTATGTCCCTTTAGGGATCCCAGACCTGAGAGCTCCCTGAGCCAAGGCTGTGACTCCCTCTTTGAAGCCCTGTGGCTCCTGGTGTCTCCAAGCTTCTGGGTGCCACCATGTTCCCTGGTGCCAGCTGTGGAAGCTGCTTGTGGTGTGCCTGGTCCAGCTGCAGCCTCACAGAGAGCTAGTGTCCATGTTAGCACCTGGAACTGCCAGCCCTGCTGCAGCAGCCAGCATGTTTGACTGTGCACAGTGGCCAAACCCTGTGCTCACTCACATACCCCTCCCCTGTTCCATGCCTGACTCGCCCTTGGCAGGCATGGGACCTGGCCTGGTAGCATGAGCTGAGCTCATCCTGCCAGGCTGAGTGGGTGAAACAAGCCCAGCGGGCCCAAGCAAAATGGGCATAGGCACCACTGGCCAAAGGTTTCCTGCCAGAACGACACTGCAAAGATCTCAAAACATTTCTATGTCTTTATTCAAGGAATGGTTCAAAGTTGACTATGGTGAGTACAAAGATAGAACCCAGAGGCATAACATTAATGACTAATTTACTTGTAGTTATTGAGCTATTAAACATACACTTTCAAGATACAGTGATGAACCACTTAAAGTCTCCCTAACTTCTCTACCTCTTCTTTGAGAATATAATGCTCTACTGAATTCTTAATGCCCATTATTTCCCCAGTACTCTAGTTCAGTATCAATATCTTAGAAAGCACAACTGCACCCAGGCCCTAACCTTCTCCCCCATTACCCGTGGTTTCCTAGAGTCCCAGGCCACCACGGAGAAGACCAGAAATATTGACTTTCAACATTTTTTAATTTGGGGGACCTCATGTTTTCTGGCAGTAATTCATGCAAGAAATATGATGTCCTAAAGTTGCTTCAGTGAAATACATTTTGATGAAGAAATTCCAAGAAACCTCTCAATTCTGGCCTTTCCATTCCACAGATAGGTCAGACACCTTCAGGGTAAGAAATCTGTATTTTATATTCCCTCTGTCTTCCATGGATGGCTTCTTGTCATCTTAGCTTCAGCTCAAATGTCACCTTCGCTAGAGGCTGTTCCTACTATCTTATCTCAGTCTCTTATAAGCTGTGAGACACTGGCAAGCTACTTAATGTCTCTGGGCTTCTGTTTCCCCCTCTATAAAAGAAGAGTAAAAATTCTACCTACTTCACTGAGCTTTGGTGAGAATTAGATGATTAATAAATGTAATTCTCTTCAAACAGTATCTTTGCATGTTAAACACTATTATAGTGATAAATTGCTATTATTACTATTATTATTTGAACACTTACTTCCTTTCCTCCCGGTGACTGTCACACTTTTACCTATTTAATTTTCTTCAAAGCATTATTACTATCTCAAATGACCTCATTCACTGTTTGCTTGCAGATTGTAGAACAACCTCAACCTGACAGATGGGTGCCTGGAGAACACACTTGTCTCTGCATGGCTGCATATCTGTTGACTAGAATGGTGTCTGACATAAAGTAAGCACTCAACACTGTCAGTTGATTGAAAAAATGCAAGTACAAATGAATGAAAGACAGTCTCCTATAAAATAGTTTTATATTTCTACTATTTCTTGGCATATGGAAACACCAAATACATGTTTTTAAAGTTGAACTTTGGAGCTTCTAGCCATTCTAGGCTTCATGGGATATAGGAGATTTATGTTCCTAAATTTGGCCTGTAAGCATCTCGTAATTACCATATCAGATGAAGAAAGAAGAAGAAACAGGATTATATTCATGACTGAGGATGATGGACTATTTTTGTAGAGAAAAGTCCTGAGAGTAGGACTTGCCAGCATGCCATATAAAGCAATTCAGTAGCTCTGAAAAGGAAACATGGAACACACCATACAAATGGAAGCACTGGACTATTTGAGGCTAGTTTATCCAAAGAAAATGACACCTGTAATCCCAACTCTTTGGAAGGCCGAGGCAGGCAGATCACTTGAAGTCAGAAGTTCAAATTCAGACTGGCCAACATGGTAAAACCTCATCTCTACTAAAAATACACAAAATTAGCCAGGCTTGGTGGCAGGCACTTGTAATCCCAGCTACTTGGTAGGCTGAGGCAGAAGAGTCACTTGAACCCGGGAGGTGGAGGTTGCAGTGAGCCAAGATCATGCCACTGCACTCCAGCCTGGGCGACAGAGGGAGACTCCATCTCAAAAAACCAATACAAAACAAAAAACAAATCCTTGTCACACACAAAAGAAAAGCAGGAAACAGGTTTTAAAATATTCTGATTAAATAAACTATGATATTTTATACAATGAAATATTCTGCAGAACTCAGTAGCTTACATCTTTCTTTATGTATTGAGAAATATGTGTTAGTATTTTTTAATAAAAGATTCAGAATAGTTTTAAGAAAATATGACATCTTTGTGTAATAAAAATTAATCAAAATATTAATATTTATTTTTTCCATATGTGTAAGTAAATTGGAGAAATAACAAAAATTTACTCAAAATATTGCTATTTATTTTATCCACTTATGAGTGAGTGTGTGTGTGTGTGTGTGTGTATAAATAAATTGGAGAAAGTATGGATGAATACACAAAAATCTCCAGTGGTGATCATTTTTAGGAAGGGACTGAGGAGAGGTAATCATAGGAGTCTCTAGACTCACTGATAATGTTAAATTTTTCACAGGGAACTATACAATTGTACCTTGTTCAATTGATGAATTATTTTAAATTGAAAAGTAAAAATAAAATACATTTTCCATTTGTGTGGCTATTGCCCTCAAATTCTGTTTGCATATTAGACTTGTATATGGTTAATAAAACCATAATACCACTTATCAATACCACTTAACAGAAATGAGATAGTACATATTATCCTGAATAAACTTAACACTATACTGAAATGAATGTAGTTTTCTTTTTCAAGTGCATATAAACATCTGTTTATATGTTTTAAAATTTGGCAACAGATTGTTAGTAAGCTGATGCATATTTCTTCCCCCACAATCTATTTATTCTGTCCCTTTAAAAATAAACATTTTTTTTTCTGCTTTCAGTTTTGGGGCTTCTCTTCCAAACTCTAAAGCCCATCAAAAATTACTGATGGTTTCAACATGAAAATCCTTATTAATTTTTATCCACACCCTTGAATTAATTCTATCTGGATCTGGAGACATAAGCTTATTTACTATGGCTGAAAAAAAAGTATTTCTCTATGCAAATCAACATCACAATGAGTACCATCTCACGCCAGTCAGAATGGCAATTGTTAAAAAGTCAAAAAACAACAGACGTTGGTCAGGTTGTAGAGAAAAAGGAATGCTTTACACTCTTGGTGGGAGAGTAAATTAGTTCAACCATTGTGGAAGACAGCGCAGTGATTCCTCAAAGATCTAGAAGCAGAAATACTTCTAGAAATACAGAAATTTGACCCAGCAATCTTATTTCTGGGTATATACCCAAAATAATATAAAACATTCTGTTTTAAAGATATATGAACACATATGTTCATGGCAGCACTATTCACAATAGCAAAGACATGGAATCAACCCAAATGCTCATCAATGATAGACTGGATAAAGAAAATTTGGTACATATACACCATGGAATACTATGCAGCCATAAAAAGGAATGCAATCATGTCCTTTGCAGGGACATGGATGGAGGTGGAAGCTGTTATCCTCAGCAAACTAATGCAGGAACAAAAAAACCAAACACATGTTCTCACTTAAAAGTGGGAGCTCAATGTTTCACACTGCAGGGAACAACACACACTGGGGCCTTTCACATGGGGAGGGAGAGCATCAGGAACAATAGCTAATGGATGCTGGGCTTAACACCTATGTGATGGGATGATTTGTGTAGCAAACCAACATGACACACGTTGACCTATGTAACAAACTTGCGCATCCTGCACGTGTACTCCTGAATTTAAA
Organism: Ateles fusciceps; assembly: GCA_036589455.1. Taxonomy (NCBI): domain Eukaryota; kingdom Metazoa; phylum Chordata; class Mammalia; order Primates; family Atelidae; genus Ateles; species Ateles fusciceps. The sequence goes on along the minus strand of JAZHEH010000091.1, from coordinate 10,308,737 downwards.
ATAAAAGTTGAAGAAAAAATGTAAATTAAAAATTAAAAAAACAAACAAGTATTTCTCCTTCTACATTGGATTTTTGTTTCTTCTCATAATGAGAAGCCATGCTTGTTGTAGGGTTTCCAACTGTGAACAAAAATACCTGGAAAAGGTTAGAAAAATAAGAATACATAGATGTGTCCCTTTCTGTCACAGGTAAATATACTGCTCTCTGTCCCACTAGTTGGGCTGTCTCTCCTTCTTTTTAGTTTGTTGCCCTGCCTGTCACAGAAATCCCAGTTAATTTAGTCCTTTGCATCCTGATTTGCTCTTAGATCTGTACCCCTTTTTTAGGTTCAGTCCTTTCTTCTATCTCATACAGTTCCCATGTTTAATGGAACCCACCCCAGAGTTCCCCCAAGATGTGGCATTGGTTTTCTTAGCTGATTCTCTCTTTTCTTCCTGATGTGGAATACTTGTGATGGATTATATGGTCATATTTTCAGTTTTTAATCTTCTATTCCATTTGAACCACATCCTGTCATAACCACTAGTTACAAAAGCCTCCTTTTCTGTGAGCATTTTGAAATTTGTTCTTCATTCTCCTGTTGCCCACAATAAAATATACACTGACATGGTCACTTTCTCATACAGTTCTCATACCCACAGACACTAGTACATTCTTCTTTGTTGGCCATAATTACATCCAGAGGGGCGGTTACCCTCACTTCTGTCTCCACCACTGACGTTGTCAGATGCTTGGCTCTAACGCAGATTAAATTTCCAGCTGGTATCTAGATAACTGATGTTTGTAGCACCATGATGTTTGACAATGTAGTATCTTTTTCTGGCAAGAAAGTCCCTTAGTAATTATCATTAGTGGGTTTTTTTTGTTGTTGTTTCTATTTCCTTTAACTTCATCCAAATACTGTACCATGTGCGGGACCTGAGAATCTTGACAGCTATATGTAAAGATTTTTCCTCCAACTGGAAAGCAAATGGGATTTTTTAAAAAAAGAACTGTTGCTGTTTTTCTCTTCTTAAGAAGAAACATCTTTGTGTCTCTCTCAAGAGATAAACTGTAATATGAAAGGAAAAAAAACATGCAAAGGCTGAAAATTCCCTGCTATGTCTCTTTTGCTTAGATTTTTTAAATAATTCTATAAAAGAATAAGGAAAAATAGCTGTGACAGACACTGCTGTGTGTTCACTATTTGTATTCCTATTTCTTCTTCCTCCTGTGTGTGCAGGTCCATTATGTTTTCCAGTTGCCCTGGCAGTTACAGTCGGTTGTATTAGTCGCTTTCACACTGCTAATAAAGACATACCCAAGACTGGGTAATTTATAAAGAAAAAGAGGTTTAATGGACTAACAGTTCCATGTGGCTGGGGAGGCCTCATAGTCATGGCAGAATTGGAAAGGCACATCTTACATGGTGGCAGACAAGACAGAATGAGAGCCAAGTGAAAGAGGCAACCCCTTATAAAACCATCAGATCTCATGAGACTTACTACCACCAGAACAGTATGGGATACCACAACCAAGATCTAATTGTCTCCCTCTTGGACCCTCCCACAACACATGGGAATTATGGGAGCTACAATTCAAGATGAGATTTGGGTGGGGACACAGCCAAACCATATCAGAGGTCATGCAATTGGGTTCTGGCTAGTAGAATGTTAAGTGATGGGATGAGCATAATTTCAGGGTCTTGCCCCTATAAAACCTCCCCACGTGGTCCTCCATGCTCTGGCCTTCCCACAACCTCTGAATAAATCATGGGATAATGGTGCCAGATCTAGAAGACAATGGCAGAGCCATACCATGGAGGGAGTCTATGTCCCTGCATGGCTGTATGAAGCAGAATTCTCATTCTGCCAGTTAATTCACTTCAGTCTAGTGCCTGTATTCACAGCCCACCCAAACCATACTTACTGACTTTATGATATTAAATCCAAGTTACTTTTTTAAATTCATGTACTCTTCCTCCTTCATTGTATTGTTTCCATTGGCCACACCTTGCTTCATCAATATCTCTCCATCCTTGAATGCTGTGGCATTACCTTTTGTAGTTCTCATGCTCCCTCTCTAATGATTTTCTTCCTCTATGAGTTCTTTTGATGAGGATATTTTTGAAGTTCTGTTATCATCTACATTTTTTCAGTATGCTCTTTTCAGTGTTTAATTCTATTTCTATTGTTTTTAACTAACAATAGCACATTTCAAAATCTGGCCCCAAGCCATGTCCAACTTTATATTTTTTTACAATATACTCTGCCTTCGCCCCTTGTGGTGGTAATAGTGTATGTCTTACACTTCCATGGATACGCTGTATTATTGTATGCCTCTCTTTTCACAGATAGGCTTCTATGCCTTTCATTATCAAACTTCTCTCTTCTTCTCAAGGAGATAAATCACCTTGAGTTTCTCTGAAGGTTTTTCTGTCACTCTCTAAGCAGAAATGGGTTCTCCCTTCTTGATGATCTAACAGCAATATCCACTCATTTATATTATTAACACATTTCACAGTTATTTTTACATACTGTATTTATGTAGCCAGCAAGTCTGTTAATTCTTCAAAGACAGGATTCATATTGTACTCATTTTTTTTTCATATCTTATTTTTCAGCATAGCACCTGTTTTCCACATTAAAGGAATCCAGTGAAGGTGAGTGAAAAAATTGTGAAATGAAATTATGTTTCACTAAAACTATTTTTTGGATATACCAACATTTGAAAGGATTTAATTTCCTGGGCTAGACCCAAGCAATTTATGGATAGATGTTTGGTCTTCTTCCAAAAGTACCAAGAAAGAACAAAAGGTCTGCTTTTGTTCTTCTTCCAAAATACCAAGAAAGAATATTTTTTGTTAGTCTGATGTAATGTGGTTTGATTGGTGGTTGTGATAAACACAGATTGGTTTTGCTTCTTGTTTATACTGCAGGCCTCTATGGAAAGTATTGGATTTTATAAAGTGTTTGAGCATTGAGGAGTAAGGAGAGATGTATAGGAACACACTCCTAGGGACAGAAATTATTGTGAGTACATAATTATATATTTTGTAATTCTCTGATTTCACTTAGGAGTCAAAAACCAATACATTACTCAGGGAACACTGACTATAGTAACCAAAATTTTAAACCCTAAGTAGTTATTTATATCACAGTAGAGAGAACAAGTCTAGAGAGGACTCTATCTATAGGCTTGAGTAAAAGAAAGGAGAAATGGAAGTCTGCAATTGAATAATGAAGCCATAAGATGGAGAAATTTTATTTTACTTCCTTCACTACATCCCTCATTTGTTTTAGGTTAAAAATTGAGCACATTTCTAATAAGGCTTTATTTTTTTTTTTAACTTACATTTTAGTATCAGGGGCACATATACAGGTTTCTTATATAGGTAAATTGCATGTTACAGGGGTTTGGTATACAGATTGTTTCATCACTGAGGTACTAAGCATAGTACCCAACATGTAGTGTTTTCAGTCTTCTCCCTCCTTCCATCCTCCATCTTTAAGCAGACTCCAGTGTCTGTTGTTCCTTTCTTGGTGTCCATGTGTATTCAATGTTTAGTGCCTACTTGTAAGTGAGAACATGCAATATTTGGTTTTCTGTTCCTGCATTAGCTCTCTTAGAATTATGACCTCCAGCTCCATTTTTGTTGCTGCAAAGGACATGATCTCATTCTTTTATATGACTGTGTAGTATTCCATGGTGTATATGTACCTGCTTTTTATCCAGTCAGTCATTGATGGGCATTTAGGCTGATTCCACGACTTTGTTATTGTGAATAGTGCTGCAATGAACATATGAATGCCTGGGTCTTTATTGTAGAATGATTTATATTCTTTTGGGTATATACCCAACAATGGGATTGCTAGATCGAATGGTACTTCTGTTTTATGTTCTTTGAGAAATCACCTAACTGCTTTCCACAATGACTGAACTAATTTATTTTGCCACCAGCCATGTATAAGTGTTCCCTTTTCTCCACAAACTTGCCAGTATCTGTTATTTTTTGGCATTTTAATAATAGTCATCCTGACTGGTGTTAGATGGTCTCTCATTGTGGTTTGATTTTCATTTATCCAATGATTAGTGATGATGAGCATTTTTTTTATTTGCTTGTTGGTCTTGTGTATGTCTTCTTTTGAAAAGTGTCTGTTCTTGTCCATTGCCCACTTTTTAATGGGGTTGTTTTTTGCTTGTTAATTTGTTTAAGTTCCTTATATATTCTGGATATTAGACTTCTGTCAATGCATAGTTACAAATATGTTCTCCCATTCTGTAGGCTGTTTGCTGTATTGATAGTTTCTTTTGCTGTGCAGAAGCTCTTTAGTTTAATTAGGGCCAATTTGTCCATTTTTTTTTTTACAATTGCTTTGCTGTCTTTGTCATGAAATCTTTGCCCAGTTCTATCTCCAGGATGGTATTTCCTAGGTTATCTTCTAGGATTTTTGTGGTTTTAAATTTTACATTTAAGCCTTTATTCTATCTTTATTTGATTTTTGTATATGGTAGAAGTCCAAAAATCTATCCATAGTTTGTTTGGGTCTAGCCTAGGAAATTAAATCCTTTCAAATTTTGGTATATACAAAAAACAGTTTTAGTGAAATACAATTTCATTTCATAATTTTTCACTCACCTTCACTGGATTCCTTTAATGTGGCAGGCAGGTGCTATGCTGAAAACTGAGATACAAAAAAAAAAAATGAGTACAATATGAAACCTTCTCTTGAAGAATTCATGGCTTACTGGCTGCACAAATACAGATTTTTGTATATCATGGAAGAAAGGGTCCAGCTTCAGTCTTCTGCATATGGCTAGCCAGTTATCCCAGTAGAATTTATTGAATAGGGAGTCATCTCCCCCATTCGTTGTTTTGATCAACTTTGTCAAAGATCAGATCATTGTGGGTATGCAGTTTTGTTTCTGGGCTCTCTGTTCTGTTGGTCTGTGTGTCTGATTTTGTACCAGTACCATGCTGTTTTGGTTACTGTAGGTGGTATGGTTTGGTTGTGTCCCCACCCAAATCTCACCTTGAATTGTAGCTCCCATAATTCCCATGTGTCATGGGAGGGATCCTGTGGGGAGGTAATCGAATCATGGGGGTGGGTCTTTCCCATGTTATTTTCTTGATAGTGACTAATTCTCACAAGATCTGATGGTTTATAAAGGAGAATTACCCTGTACATGCCCTCTTTGCCTGTCACCATGTAAGACATGGCTTTGTTCCTCCTTCACCTTCCACCATGATTGTGAGGCTTCCCCAGCCATGTGGAACTGCAAGTCCATTAGACCTCTTTTTCTTTATTAATTACCAAGTTTCAGGTATGTCTTTATTAGCAGTTGAGAATGGACTAAAAAGGTAGACTTGTATCATAGATTGAAGCCAGGTAGCATATTGCCTCCAGCTTTGTTCTTTTACTTAGGATTGCCTTGGCTATTCAAGCTCTTCTTTGGTTCCATATAAATTTTTAGTTGCCTGTGCTTGCTGGGTATTGCTCAAGAAGTCTTTGCCCAGACCAGTGTCCTGGAGATTTTCCCCAATGTTTTCTTGTAGTAGTTTCCTAGCTTGAGGTCTTAGATGTAAGTCTTTAACCCATGTTGATTTGATTTTTGTATATGGTGAGAGATAGGGGTTTAGTTTAATTCTTTTGCATATAGATATTCAGTTTTCCCAGCACCATTTATTGATGAGACTATCTTTTCCTCAGTGTGTGTTATTGGTACTTTTGTCAAAAATGAGTTCACTGTAGGTATGTGGATTTGTTTCTGTGTTCTCTATCTGTTCCATTGATCTATGTGCCTGTTTTTATGCCAGTACCATGCTGTTTTCGTTACTATATCTCTGTAGTATAATTTGAAGTCAGGTAATGTAATTCTTCTAGTTTTGTTCTTTTTGCTTAGGATAGCTTTTGCAATTGTCAGTCTTTCGTAGTTCCATATAAAATTTAGGATTTTTTTTTTCTATTTCTGTGAAGAATCCCAGTTGGTATTTTGATAGTGACTGCATTGAATCTGTAGATTACTTTGAGTAGTATGGACATTTTAACAATATTGATTCTTTCAATCTAAGAACATGGAATACTTTTCTATCTTTTGGTGTCTTCTTCAATTTCATCAGTGTTTTACAGTGTTCATCACAGAGATCTTTCACTTCCTTGGTTAATTACTAGGTATTTAATTTTATGTATAGCTATCTTAAATAGAATTACTTTTTTATTTCTTTTTTACATTGGTTACTGTTGGTTATAGAACCTTATGAATTTGTAAGTAGTTTTTTTTTTTTAATTCTGTGAAGAATATCATTGGTAGCCTGAAAGAAATAGCATTAAATCAATAAATTACTTTGGGCAGTATGGCCATTTTAACAATATTGATTTTTCCTATCTATGAGCATGGAATGTTTTTCCAATTGTTTGTGTGATCTCAACTGAGGCTTTCTTTATTAAGAGGAGGAACACACCTCCCTGCCTCAAGACCCTGTATTCCTGCCTCAATCTTACCTATGTTCAGAAGACAACCAGCTCAAATGCCACCTCCTCCATGAAGTCTTTCTTGGTTTTTCCTAACCAGGGACAAACTTTCCCTGTTCTGAGCTTAGTAGTGTTTTGATTCTGTTTGTGTAGTGATATTTACCACAATTTTTATTGCCTTGGCATATCCACTATGCCACTCTGATAACTCTTTGAGTTCAGGAACAATATCTAATTTTACATCTTGGTATGATCAATAGTACCTAGGGTATTATCTGATGCATTCTAGTTTTCAACAGGCATTTATAAAACTCACATTAATAACCAGTTTTTTCTTACATCAGAATGAAGCCTATAAAAAAACACACACACAGAGAGATCCAAGATGGCCGATTAGCAGCAGCTCAGGATTGTAGCTCCCATTGAAAGCGCAGAGAGTGAGTGGACGCCACATTTTCAGATGAATTTTCATAGCCCACGGACCAAGAGATTCTTGGCGGAGGAGCCCCACGGGTGATGCCAGCGCGACCCTTTTGGAGGACGCGGCCATTTTGCAGGCGCCCCGACGCGGCAGTTCTCAGTCCGGAGTATACAGGACCGAGTGCCCTTTTGGTTGGCGTTGGAGCTCTGGGAAAGCAGAGTCTCCCATTCAGCTGACTGAAAAGCGGACTGAAGTGGGGAACCAGATTGGGAGATTCCCGGGCAGAAAGCGCCACGAATCTTAACGCCGCTGTTTCAGCCGGTGTAGTGGGTCGCCACAGGGGAAGGCTGGTACCCTCCTCCACACAAAAAATAAATAAAAACAGCGGTTGGAACTGCTGAAGATTGAGAGTTTCACAGCAAGTGCAGCTGAACCTGGGAAGGTCCAGCCCTGTGGGGGAGGGGCATCCGCCAAAGGAAAATTAAGAAATAGAGGAAACTTTATCACCAGCAAGCTGGACGTCCACTCAGAGACCTAGTCTGAAGGTCAGCAATTACACAGACGACAGGTGGATAAATTCACGAAGATGGGAAGAAACCAGCGCAGAAAGGCTGAAAACACCCGAAATCAGAATGCCTCTCCTCCTACAGAGGATTGCAGTGCCTCATCACCAATTGAACAAGGCCTGATAGAAAATGAATGTGAGGAATCAACAGAATCAGGCTTCAGAAGGTGGATAATGAGAAACTTCTGTGAGCTAAAAGAACATGTTCTAACCCAATGCAAGGAAACTAAGAACCTTGAAAAAAGGTTTCACGAAATGTTCATGAGAATGGACAATTTAAAGAGGAATATAAGTGAATTAATGGAGCTGAAAAACACAATACGAGAACTTCGAGAAGTATGCACAAGTTTTAACAGTTGAATTGATCAACTAGAAGAAAGGATTTCAGAGGTCGAAGACCAACTTAACGAAATAAAACGAGAAGACAAGATTAGAGAAAAAAGGGTAAAAAGGAATGAGCAAAATCTCCAAGAAATATGGGACTATGTGAAAAGACCTAATCTACGTTTGATAGGTGTACCTGAATGTAACGAAGAGAATGAATCCAAGCTGGAAAATATTTTTCAGGATATTACCCAGGAAAACTTTCCTAACCTAGCAAGGCAAGACAATACCCAACTCCAGGTAATACAGAGAACACCACAAACATATTCCTCAAAAAGAGCAACCCCAAGGCACATAATCATTAGATTTATCAGGGTTGAAACGAAGGAGAAAATACTACGGGCGGCCAGAGAGAAAGGTCAGGTTACCCACAAGGGGAAGCCTATCAGACTCACAGCTGATCTCTCAGCAGAAACCCTACAAGCCAGAAGAGAGTGGGGGCCAATATTCAACATCCTTAAAGAAAAGAACTTTCAACCCAGAATTTCATATCCAGCCAAACTAAGTTTCATAAGTGAAGGAAAAATCAAATTTTTTGCAAACAAGCAAGTACTCAGAGATTTCATTACCACCAGGCCTGCTTTACAAGAGCTTCTGAAGGAGGCACTATGTATAGAGGGGAACAACCAGTATCAGCCACTTCAAAGGACCCATCAGTAAGCTGCATCCAGATCCATCTTACATGCAAGGATATACAGAGACTCAAAACAAAGGGATGGAGGAAGATTTGCCAACCAAATGGAGAGCAAAAAAAAAAAGCAGTAGTTGCAATTCTCATCTCTGATAAAATAGACTTTAAAGTAATAGAAACCGAAAGAGATAAGAAGGACATTGTATAATGGTAGAGGGATCAATGTAACGGGAAGAGCTAACGACCCTAAGTCTATGCGCACCCAATATAGGAGCACCCAGATACATAGGGCAACTTCTTGGTGACTTACAAAGAGACTTGGACTCCCACACGATAATAGTGGGAGACTTTAACATTACATTGTCAATATTGGACAAATTAATGAGACAGAAGGTTAAGAAGGTTACCCGGGACTTGAACTTAAACCTCAAACAAGTAAACTTAATAAACATTTACAGAACTCTCTAAAACACACACACACACACACACACACACACACACACACACACACACACACAAAACTATCCTCACTTCTTCCTGTACATGGAAATTTCCTAGCAAGGACATTTAAGAATATTTAAGAATATTTATCATAGGCACTTATTTGTGTGAAATGAATCTTCCAGCAGGTAGCTGCTAGAATTAAACCAACATTGAACATCTAGTGAAAATGAAGGATTTAAAGAGACTGGTGTTTAGAGTTAGCCTTTCGAAATTTCAGATACTTGCATCTGGGAAGAATGAAATTCCTTTAGCTGGTAACTCTAACCACTTGGCAATGATGAAAAGAATGTCCTTGGTTAGTTATCATATATGTGTCCCAGAGAAATTCAGAGAGAAAAAATAAATGATTTTTATAAGATCTAGATTCAATGGTCTAGGTTAAGATTCCCTACAGAGGCAACTACCGTGTTTTGCATCTTTGTACTCTCCAGTTAATTCAAACAAATGCTGAGTGGAAATGGAAAGCTGGTTTGTTATTACTGAACACGGGTGATAATGACTTTGGAATCAATACCTGCTGTATCTTTCTCCCTCTTCTCTTTAAAGATACAGATGCTGCTCAGTCAAAGACAGGATTGTTACAAAAGGATTGATTTCCCATTTCCAAACACACATGGCTTACCTTGCAGCCAATTATGTGCATTACATTCAACCCTTTTCTAGTAGGAAGAAGGCTGTAAGTAAGTAAATAAGGGGGCTGTGTTTTTCTACCTTCATAAGAGTAGATTTCTGAGCTCCCTTCTTTCTGGAAAAATTGATGCAGTATGTTCTGCTTCCAGCTCCACACTGTAAATAACATTTTGACTTTGGGCATCTTGGTGAAATATACTTAAAAATAAATCAGATGGGGCTCTAGGCAAAGATAAATTTGGAAGTTGATATTTGCTATGGCTTTGGACTCTGTTGGCATAGGGCTATGCAGCCCAAACTGTATTCCTCTTTAGGCCACAAAAAATAGAAATGTGTGTTTGCAAGTTATTATGTGTGCTTTCTTTTGCCGGTTGCTACCTTATGCATGTGTTTCCTGGGGATGTTAATAGAATGGGTTACCAAATAATGACAGATGGCAGAGACATAATTCTGAAGCTTTTTTTGTTTTTATTATTATTGTAATGCAACTATTATAGACACTCAACTGCACTCACTTTTAGCAAGAGATTTTGCCATGCATTTTCTTCACTCCTTAGAGCCAGTTGCAATTCCTTGCTCTAACAAGGGCAAGTGGTAAGCACTTTGATACTTGTCCAGACTTTTCAAAATTTGAGAAAAATAACTATAAGCCAGGCACTCAAAGTGCAGGAGAGAAACTAAGGTGACAAAATGTCTGGTGTGAAAATTGATTGCAAACATAGTTTCGATTCTCTACCTTTCCCTAGATTCAAGTACTTTGGGTTGTAAACTTCCCCATTCTTGTCATCAAGGGTTGGAGATTATTTTCCTGTTCCTTGAATCTGGCTTTTGTGACTTGTTTTGCACAATAGAATTCAGCAGACAAATAGGGAGTTAGTTTTGAACTCAGAGCTCAAGAGGCCTTATGGCCTAGACTCTGCTCTCTCTAACGCTGCCACTACCATGTGAGCAAGTCAGACCTGTTTTGTGGGAGTATAAGAGATGACATGGATGACAGCTCAGTTGTCCCAGCTGAGGTCATCCCAGACTAGTCTATACCAAGCCAACCTGGAAACACATGAGAAAAACCAGGTAAGGGCAGCAGAGTTGCCTCTCCCATCACATACTGACAAGAGATACCTTGTCAGAAGAATTAGCCAACTGAGCTAAACCTTGAGTGCTGAGCTGAAGAAACAGGAGCTAATTCAATGGGGGTTATTTTGAGCTATCATGTTTTGGGGTATTTTTCATGCAGAGATAGTTAACTAAAATATATGGTATAATGAAAATGGAAGCAGCTATTGAGTTAGATGAGCTGGTGTTCAAATCCTGGCTGTAGTATGCAAACACTAATTTTATTAAAAATTAGTGATGATAATAACACTTACATTTGTGTTGTTTCTAAGGAAAACAAATTATACATGTAAAGCATTTAATCCTAAGCATATGGCAGCTATTACAATTAAAAAGAAGTAATTATGGGTAAAGAAGCAAAGAGAACAACAAAGAGAGAGATATGAGACTATCACAGGACAGATTGAAGAGAAAATAATAGGAGAGGGGAAAGAGATAGAGAGATTTAAATATTAAAGTAGAACAATCCAGAGTATAGAAAATTGAGACTGGAAGAGTGGCTTCAGCTTTTTCTTAAGCGGAACCTATGTTTGCCATCTGTGTGCATACACCATATTACTAGATTAATAACAGAAAAACACAGCTATTATTTATTGATCTCATAATACAATTTGGGAACCTTTCAGCTGAGGCCTTCACAAATAATATTTCATTTAATCCTTATGGTACTCCTATTAAGTAGTTGTGATTGTTATCCTCATATTACAAATGAAAAAACTGAGGCTTAGAAAGTTTAAGGTCCTGCCTGAAGCCACACAGGTGGTGAGGAACAAGGCCAAGACATGAGTTCTGAGTGAAGATGGGCCCTTAAGCACCGTTCAGTACCCCCCTGTTTTTGTAGAAAGGCTGTATTTAGTGGGTAATCTGATATTACCAAACCTACCATAATAGACCAAGAAAAGACTCCTCTATAATCAAGAAAGCTTTGTAAATTAGATGTCTTATTTTCATATTAAGCTTCATAAATCAGACACATCCTTAATTGCATTAAGATGTTAGGCTCATCTTTAAAACATCAGGGAACCTGATGAGGGCTTAGTTGGTTCTTGGTGACAATTCTTTTGTCTTCATCCTTCTCTTCAAGAAAAAAGAGACCTTTGCAGTAGAGCCAGAACTTGGCAAGTTGGCAGGTACATATTTGATAGCCATTAATGCAAGAACTAGAATTTTATAGGAACCAGGTCAGAAGCATTACTTTGAATCAGAACTTAGACACCAGTTACATGATGCTATGGTTTGAATGTTTATCCCCTTCAAAGCTCATATTAAAACTTAATCCCTAATGTGGTAGTATTGACAGGTGGGGCCTTTAGGAGGTGATTATTGAGTCATTAGGCCTCCACTGTCATAAATGGATTAATACATTCATGGATTAATGGATGAAGGAGCTAATGGATTTATGGGTTATCATGGGAATGGGACTGGTGCCTATATAAGAAGAGAAGAGAGATGTGAGCTAGCACATGCAGCCACTTCACCCTGTGATATCCTGTGCCACTTCAAGACTCTGCAGAGAGTCCCTGTCAGCAAGAAGACCCTTAATGAATGCAGTCCCTACACCTTGGACATCCTAGTCTCCATAACTAGAAATAAATTCCTTTTCTTTATAAATCACCCAGCCTTAAATATTCTGTTATAAGCAGACTGAAAATATACTAAGACACATAATATTTAGTTAACACCACATTTGCTATTTGACATCTTTCCCCAACTGGAAGAAAGGTAATCTGAAACAAACTCAGAAAGCCCAAGGGATTTTTCTCTCTCACATTTTGAATATGGAAGTAAGGGACCAAATATGTTTTATTTCTAAGCCTTGACTGTTTTTCACAATTCTGAGCTGTCATTTTCTTTACTCCATTCAACACATGACTCTCCTTACCATTACACAATTCAGTGAATAAATTTCTGTCTCTGAATTTGTGTTTCAAAAAAATTATTTTATAGATTGCTAGAAAACCTGTTGAGTTTTTTAAGTAATTTAAAGAATATATATACATACATACACACATAATATATATAATACATGTAATATGTATCATACATGCATGTGTGTGTGTGTGTATTTGAGCTGATTTGTAACCTCATGGTATTTATTTATTACATGGATAAACTCATATTTGAAAATTACAGTCTTATTGCCTTCAAATAACTTATAATTCAGAATTGTGATGAAGCACCACAATTTCCAGTAGCTAAGAGAAGTTTTATGCTAGCAAGGGTTTCAAGTGACCCATCTTAGGCAAAATCAAATGTGCTTATAAAATTATCTCCAAAGCTCTTATGCATATCCCAGAGTGTTGTCTTCTGAGAGAGAAAAAGAGTCTAAGCACAGCAGGGTCTGAATTGATGGCAAGACCATTACACAGTTGATTGTAGCAGAACCAAAGAAAAGGGAAAGGCATCTTTCATGTTTTTCAGAACGCAAAAATCAAAAGTAAAAACTTGAGAGTGTTTCAGTCACTTTTCTTAGAATGGTCTCCCCCAAGACTTAACCAAAAATCTTCTCAATATTCAAAGCACCACAAATTTAAATATACAATTTTTGACTTCCGGAAAGATTTGCCCAGAACCTTCGTCCTTATGCATTATTTATTTTTAAACTCAACTTTTCAACTGGCTAAGGAAAGCTTCTTAAAATGAAGACTCTCTTGAAAAACCACAGCCAGACTTCTGTCTGGTTGTTGACTTAATGGCAACACTATTTTATAAAGCCAGGTATCCTTTGAGATGCTGTGAATACTTCTAAACCACTTGCATTTAGGACATTTTCTTTATCCAGTCTATCATTGATGGGCATCTGGGTTGCTTCTACATCTTTGCTATCGTGAATAGTGCTGCAATGAACATATGCGTGCATGCAACTATGCTGGTGAGGTTGTGGAGAAATAGGAACACTTTTACGCTGTTTGTGGGAATGTAAATTAGTGGAAGACCATGTGGTGATTCCTCAGAGATTTAGAACCAGAAATACCATTTGACCCAGCAATCCCATTACTGGGTATATATTCAAAGAAATATTAATCATTCTATTATAAAGGGGCATTTCTTGAATTCCTACTATTATCCTGTTCCTTAAACATTCATCTGATTTTCACTTAATTCTGATAAATACTCACCCACTGCAATAGTGTTACAATCCCCAATTTTAATACATGAGAAAACAGAAGGAAATCACCTGCTTGAGGACAGGTGGTACTGAGGAAGTCCTAGCATAGAGATCCCAGTCTTCATCCATCTGGGTCCCCCAGTTCCTGTTCCTTCCCCCTCATTTTGTTGCCTTTTTGAGTATATATGTTACTGAATATATACTCACTATATATTTATCTAGTCTATCATTGATGGGCATTTGGATTGCTTCTATGTCTTTGCTATCGTGAATAGTGCTGCAATAAACATGTGGGTGCATGTATCTCTGAAGGGAGTCTCCTTCTCCCTTGAAAACTTAAGAAGTGATATGAATGAAGTAATCTGTTACTTGCTTGTTTCTCACAGTTCTACTAGGAAAAAAATGTGTTTTATTCCCTCTATTTTCTACTTTGCTAGCTTTTGTCCTTGTTACTGTATAACCCCGATTTTAATACCATCTGGACTTCTGTTCTACGAAAAAATGAACTTCTTCTATGCAAGTAATCTTCCCACTGCTCCCAGAAGACCCAGATTTTTCCTGTCACTCTGGAAGGCAGATGATAATCCAGTGACTATGCAAATAGTACTGTGCACAAAACAAGCCTAGGAAGTCAGTGAACCATGAGTACCACAAGAACAATGAAGCTCAAAAATGCAGCTATTAATTCACACCGTCAGGATTATTGCTTTGTGTAAAGGTATTTTTAATGGGGGGAGACAAAGCTTTTAAAAATGTATGCCACTTTAACTCTGGATCATTGATTTTTAATGATTTCCTTGGGGGTGTAAGTATGCTCATAAAAATTTTTTGGTAGGGGTGAGATGTTTGTATTACATAAACTGATATGGGAAGAAAAGTCTTCTGCTTTCTAAGAGACAAGGGACATTTATATTATTGTTCATTTTTATTTATGTAACTGTTATCATAGACTTTCCAAAGAAAACCTGAGTGCATGCATGCATGAGTGTATATTCTTTTTAACCCCTCTAAATTCTCTTATGTGGAAAGAACACTCTGAATTCGTATGTATAAGACACAGTCTCTATCAGTGTCTAGCTCTAAGTGTGTGTGAGCTTGCGCACGTGTGTGAAAAGTCCTTTTTGTAGGCTTGCATTTTTTATTTATACAACACTCAATGTGCTTGTGAGACCCAATGAGTCCTCCAAGAGTTTATAAGAATAGTTGCCTCAGGGATGCCAGTCTTTAATCACTCTTGTAACATGATCAGGTATACTACGGTCCTCCTGCTTTCTTTATAACACTTCTGTTTTGAAATACTACAACTCTCTTAGGAACATAGCTTGTCGGACTTTGCAAATGTTATTGCGACAACCATACGTGTGTAGCTAGAAGTTTATATAACCTTTCCCAGGTCCTGCAAGACATAAGAACCATGACGAGATCTTACTGCGAATCTCATAATTCCTGTTGCTCTGAACTGAAACTTGAATGAGGACAACTATGCAAGACACACAAAAAGAGGTCCTTAAAACTTGTATCAGACTCTGTCACTGGAGTGGAGAAAGCCCTTGGTTCAGTCTATAAAATCCAGCAGGTCTAGGACCACATCTAGCTTATTACCTACTGAATCTCCAGCACTTAGGACAATATCTAGGACATGGGTTGTTTTAAAATGGTTGGTTGTATTATTATTCAGATATGGTGAGGCTAACAGATCAGAAGACAATTGTTACTAAAAAGATAGGTTTTTTTTTGTTGTTGTTGTTTTGTTTTGTTTTTGAGATAGAGTTTCACTCTTGTTGCCTAGGCTGGAGTACAGTGGCACAATCTCAGTTCAGTGCAAACTCTGCCTCCCAGGTTCAAGTGATTCTCCTGCCTCAGCCTCCCAAGTAGCTGGGATTACAGGCATGCCACCATGGCTGGCTAATTTTGTATATTTAATAGAGATGGGGTTTCACCATGTTGGCCAGACTGGTCTCAAACTCGTGACCTCAGGTTATCCACTGCCTTCGGCCTCCTAAAGTGCTGGGATTACAGGTGTGAGCCACAGCACCTGGCCCCCCCAAAAATAGTTTCTTACTCATGGTTCCCAAGAAGAACACAGGTCATGCCATACCATACGGACCACATGGGGAAGCACCAGGGTTAGTCAGGAGGCAGGAGGAGTAAGGGAAAACTGTGGGCAAAATTCCTTATTGTGATTTTTATGGAAAGAAGTAGGGGAGGCAATGTAAGCCAATTTAGGATTGTCTAGTTGGAATAATTTCAGTGCACTCTAGGTATAGGGGCCGTCCTGAGTTGTCTGGTGCCTGATCCCACATTGATTAAGGAAGGGGAATATTGGCTTGGCAAGAAAGAGTTCAATAAAGAAAGTAGTTGTGGAACATAGGCAAAAAAAAAAAAGATTAATGCAATCATGCAATACTTATATATTAAATGAATGAATAAATGAAGGAATGAATAGCTGATTTTTGCAAATCTGGGTTATAAGCTTTGTTCAGATCTTCTCTGACCCCTCTGAAAATGAACACATGATCTTAAAGAAAGCTGAGTACAGACATGTCCCAAACTTTGCCATTCCAAATGTTATTTGAATTATTCAAGTTAGAGATTATATTCTCTCCAAAAGCAAATACGGAATACGTAGGCATAGCTGCATCTAAAACTCAGAATCCCCCAACTCTGACTACATCTAGGTGCTGTGACACTGAATGATTCATTTTTTTACTCTGAGTCTCAGGTTCCTACCTATTGAAGATGTCAGATCTTTACATTAAGTAAATGTCGGGGGTACTGAGACAAACTGCTTTCAGAGAATTAATTTGAAGTGAATATTTTAAGAAATAAATGAAAGAAGAAGGTACTTATTTTAATTTCTGGAGGCCTTTAATGACTATATGATACACATTGAAACCACCAAATAGTAGCACTGCTATTGGAACTTTGTTCACACAAATAAATTTGCAAGGACAGTTTAATAACATTTGCAATTAAAATTATTCTCCAGCACTGGAAGGACAGCTTTCAATTACATGTAGATCATTGGATTCATTTAATTCATATGACTTGTAAATTTGAGAGTCTGTGCTTCTAAAATAAAGCCATGAAATCCTTCCTGAATATACACAATTCCATTAACAACTTCCTTAATTAAAATTATCAACAGTAAATACATTTGATTACAGTTGCTATATATCATGCCTTATTTAATGTTCCATCTATTTTATATACTATCATATTGGAATTTCCAACTATTACCTTCATCTTCATATATTCAGGCTTACTGGAATTTTCTTTAAATTTTGTTTCCTTTTTTAAAGGGAAAAATTTATGCACTGTGTTTTACTCACAAGCATTTGTGTTGAATCCAATGGAAAAAATTAGTCAAGAAACAAAAAATAAGCAGTTGGTCAGTCTACTTGACTAGACAAAAATGCCCATCATGGAAGGTCAGATGCTTAGACAGGCAAGTCCAGAGTCTGAGAGAAAGGATGCAGAGAAAGTGGCCATAGCAAATGGAAGTGAGCTTTTGGAGGCTCTCAGCTGAATGGGTAGGATTGGGGTTTGCTATAAGCATTAGAGAGGAGATTTGCAGTGAGCATCTTGTTTCTGCCAGATGCAGAAAGAAAGGTTAATCTCATAGTGAAGCTCTTACTGCCATTTTGCAGCATTGGCAAACAAGCGAAATGGCATATACCTAAGGCAGAACAGCTAAGGTTTGGCTTAAGAGTGATTCTTTGTTCATCTCCAATGAGATTCATGTATATTCCATGAGTCCAGTGTGTGTATGTGGTTAGGACTCTTTGGCAGAAACAGGCCTTGTGGCAAACTGGCAAATGAGATCTGCACTTTAAAATGACTGGATTTAGAAAAATTATTTTCAGATTAGAAAAATATCAAAGTATATTATGCTATGTTTCTTTCTGGTAAATAACTTATTTAGTATCATTAATAAGAGTGCATCTTGAGATGAATAGGGGTGGTCCTGAGATTTAGGCATAGCTGACCATGTATGGAGCATGGTCACCAGAAGTCTGCTTACATGAGGTTGAAAAAGCTCCCTGGAAGAACCTCATCCTAGGACAAGCGACCTGCAGCTACTGTCTCATGTGAATTACAGCAGACGATTGAGTTCATTACGGTACTTGTCACACAAATTATCCTGTTGCCCAGCCAGTAGGGAGGTTTGCTTAGGGTAAAGAAGAAAAAATATCTCTCAACAATGCCCATGGATCATTGATGTCAGCCCGATGTTAATAGGGTTGGCATTTCAGCCTCAACAACATTATTGGAGGGATCTGAATTAGCACCAGAGGTTTTTGCACGCTGGTGTTAGGAAGAATGAGCAACGGTTAGAGGAAGGCCTGAGGAGTATGGTATAATAGAAGCCAACAAAAAGATTTTTTCAAAGAGGAGCAGATTTTTGACTATACACAATTTTAATACTATAGATATGATACACACACCTCAGTGAGAGGTCAAGTAATAAATATGTATTTGTATAGGATTGCTATATAGAAGAGGAGGTGAAGGGACATTGTCTCTAATATATAAAAAAAGGAAGAATAAAGATAGATTTAGCTGGTCACTGGAAGCTTAGAATGTATAATAGCAGACATATTCCAGTTTAATTGAATATCAAATTATGAAATAACAAGGAGATCCTAGAGCTCCTTAATTTATAAAAACCTATTTGAAATTAGAGACTATTTTTCTTTCAGGAAAAGAGATACCAAAATAAAGTAACTTTTGGAGTGGATATTTTATTGTTCTTGTGGTCTTATTTTCAAACGTGCTGCTTCTGTTCTTCCTACCTGTGGTACTGAATGTCTCCATGTGCTCACTTCCTAATAGAGGCATCATTATATATTCCATAATATCGTGTCAGGTATGATTTAATTCTGAAAACTCATCGAGGGGTTTCTAGCCTCTGGAACTTAAGGAAATCAAGGTGTATTAGGTCTACAATTTGAAAATAAATGTAGCATCAGTCATGAGTCTGGAATTTATTAAAAGAGAAAGTTCCCTATGAGCTGAGAGAGAGCACAACCTCACACTCTGTAAAATATAGAAATTTTGGCCGGCTTTCTCTAAAATGATATCAAGTATACCTTCCTTTTGGAAATTACTCGATATTAAAATTATTAAAAGCAGATCATCAAAGCATGTGAATTATACTTTTGTCCTTCATTACTGAATGTAGTTTGAAGGAGTAGCAATATATAATTAGAGTTAATATTTATAGAATATGATATTAGATGCTGGTGTACTAAATAGCAAATTAACATAGACTTACTTTCAAATGGCCTATTAATTGAGAGCAGCTAATTAGATATTTTAAAACAGAAGTTAATAGATTTTTTACTTATAATTTTAAAGGCTTTAGTGCTTCAGGAATTCAAGGGTTGCATTAGTCAGGATTTTCCAGAAAATCAGAACAAATAGGATATAGATATAGATGTAAATATATAGATATAGATACACAAACTTATCATAAGAACTTGGATAACATGATTATGAAGGCTGAGACATTCCAGTCTTAGGTCCAAAGACCTGAGAAAGAGGAGAGCCAATGGTGTAAGTTCCAGTCTAAACACAAGTCCGAAGTCAGGAGTAGGCAAATGTCTCAGCTCAAGACTATAGGCAGAAACAAAGAATTCTTTTATCTTATTTTTTTTCCATTTTTTTCTTTTCTTTTCTTTTTCTTTTTTTTTTTTTTGAGAGTGAATTCCGTCTCATTCAGACTTTTGTTGGGCAATCTACTTTTCTCAGTCTCTCAATTCAAATGTTAGTATCATTCAGAAAAACACTCACAGATACACCCAGAATAATGTTTAACCAAATCTGGAAACCATATAACCCAGTCAAGTCGACGCATAAACCATCACAGGCATGAACAGTCATTGAGAAATCAGATACTCAAGGAAGGCCTTACTGAGAAGTCCTAGCTGGCTGGGTAATGTTCTCTAACATTGTCATTCTAGGTCTGACAACATGCACCAGTATCCACACAGCAGTGAAGTTCTGTACATGTTTCTAATGCAGTTCTGCCACTTATTACCCAGAGCAGCACAGACTTCACAGGTTGGAGACACAGCCTTCCATAAGACTCCCATCACTCCAGACACCAGCTATGTATTCCCAGGCTACCCACACTTAAAACCAACCAGCTACAAATTTGAGGGTTCCCACTAGCTTCTTAGGTTGAATAATTTATCTGAAACGAGTCATAGAAGTCAGGAAAGTGTTTTGCTTATGATTATAGTTCAAAATTCTAACCCCCAATGTGACTGTACTTGGAGATAGGACCATTAAGGAAATGATTAAGGTAAAATGAGCTCATAAAGATGGGCCCCTAATCTGATAGAACCGGTGGCCTTTTAAGAAGAGGAAAGGATCCATTATTCCCTCTCAATCTCTCTGCATGTGCCCAAAAGAAGGGCCATATGAAGACACAGTTTCAGAAGGTGGCTGTTTATAAGCCAGAAGGAGAGGCTTCACCAGAAAGCAACCTTAATGGCACATTGATCTTGAACTTCTAGCCTCCAGAACTGTGAGGAAATAAATTTCTGTTGTTTAAGCCACTCAGTGGGTGATACCTTGCTATGGAAGCCCAGATAAACAAATACAACATCTATTAATGTTGCACTCAATGATGCATTGTTCTAATTACTCTCACTTATTTCCTCAGCCCACCACACTTTTGCTTCCATCCACCCTCTTTGTGCTGTTATGGATAACTTTTTTTCTTTGAGAACTTTGTTATTCTGCTGCCTTGTGGCTCCCTTGTTTCTGCTGAGAAGTAATCTTTTAATCTTATTGAGGTTCCTTCATAAGTGATGAGTTATTCTTCTCTTGCTGCTCCCAAGATTTTTTTCTTATCTTTGACTTTCAGCATTTTTGCTATGTGTCTGTTGGTGGACTTCTTTGTATTTATCCTAGTTGGAGTTCTTTGAGCTCCTCGGATATGTAGGTTGTTTTTCAGTAAATTGGGAAGTTTTCTGTTAACCAAGAATTCCAAATCTAACAAATCTATCTTTCGAAAACAAAGAAAAGAGAAGGACTTTCTTAGATAAACACAAACTCGGAGAAATTGTTGCTAGCAGACAGTGTTGGTTAATTTCATGTATTAGTTTATAACTGTAATATATAGATAGGAAATTTCTGTATGTTTGTCTTTCGTCTCAACCTTCTGTTCTTAAGGCCACCCTTAGGCTTGAACTTTACACTCTGTTTAAATGAAATCAGTTATTTGGGGAAGAGAATAGAAGCTTTTTTTCTTTCTTTCTTTCTTTCTTTTTTTTTTTTGGCAGAAAAGTGATTTTATTTAGGTAGAGAAAGAGAAAAAAAAGGAAAAAGAGAACTTCCACACGAGAGAGAGACAGTGTGTGGAAGGGGAAAGCTATCTTTTTAATGGGCTTGTTCTCTCCAAGGCAAAAACTTCTGAGCCAGAGATCTGGAACTATGGTTGGGAACAATGGCAAGCTTCTCTTTGAAGCACACTTTGGATCTTGGTGCTAAGCACTTGGTAATGAGGAGCAGCAGCAGCAGCCTGAGATCCTCTTGGCCTGTCTCTTCTGGTGTGGGTGTACCTCTTCACAAACCAGGATATAAATAATCAGGGCCCTAGATTCTCAACATTGTTGAACTCCTAGTAGAGTCTCCACACCACGAGTTAGAAAGAAGGGGGCCCCAACCTCTTAACTGCATTTACCCAGGATTTAGACTCAACTTTAGAGGCTTGGGCAGGATAAAAAATAATGAACTCCTACTCTTCTCAGGAAGATGGTCCTACAACTGAGACTCAGAGAGAAGAGAGAGAAGGAACCTTATGGTTTTGGCTGCAGCAGTCTGGATGAAGTCTCTGCCTCACTGAGCTGAGATGAGGGAAGGGGGATAGTTTTGATTCAAGTACCACATGCTGTTGCATTTCTTACAGAATTTTTGTAGTTTTTGTTTGTTTGTTTGTTTTGTTTTGAGACGGAGTCCCGCTCTGTTGCCCAGGTTGGAGTGCAGTGACGCAATCTCGGCTCACTGCAACCTCTGCCTCCCAGGTTCAATTGATTCTCCTGCCTCAGCCTCCCAAGTAACTGGGACTACAGGCGCCCACCATGCCTGGCTAATTTTTTGTATTTTTATAGAGACAGGGTTTCACCATGTTAGCCAGGATGCTGGATCTCTTGACCTCATGATTCACCTGCCTCAGCCTCCAAAAGTGCTAGGATTACAGGTGTGAGCCAATGCTCCTGGCCTATAGTTTTTGGATCCCTTTAGTAATAGTTCTTATTATCAAACTCAGTTATACTGCTTCAGACAGGTAAATAAAATTTTTTGTCTCTGTACAAATGATGTCAAAGTTCAGCATTCTCACTAGATTTCTCTCCTTTTCTCAAAAAAATGCCCCACAACCCAGATAGGCAGAAAGGGATATGTGTCTTTAGATGAGGTTAATAGTTGGATCAAGGGAGAAATGGGAACATGCATGAGACAATCACAGAATATGAGTCGATTATTTTAGCAGTAGATTCTTTTTGGTAGGGAGTACATGAAGAGAAGAGAAAACATGGCGTTAAGTGGCATGATGAGGAGTTAAGACAATATTCTGAAAGAAATTTAGGAGCTATAGCCCAGAAGACCAACAGTAAAGGAATATTTTCTCAACTATCAAAATCCAACTACAGTACCAAAATCTTAGGTGGACATTGTGATTGTGGGTATAGTTTCAAATTTTTTATTCCACTCCTTCAATAATTAGCAAAGTACAATGAGAGGTCATAAGTTAAGTCAATCTTCCACATGTAGGCCAGGTATCTCTATCAGATACTATTACAGAAATAATATCTCTCTGTATTAGTCCATTCTCACAGTGCTATTAATAACTCCCTGAGACTGGGTAATTTATGAAGTAAAGAGGTTTAAGTGACTCACAGTTCTGCAGGCTATACAAGAAGCATGACTTGGAGGCCTCAGGAAACTTACAAACATGTCAGAAGGTGAAGGGAAAGCGAGTATGTTTTATCATGGCAGAGCTGGAGAGAGAGAGAGAAGAGGGGAAGTTCAACACACTTTTAAACAACTAAATTTCCTGAGAACTCACTATCGTGAGAACAGCAAGGGGGAAACTTGCCCCCATGATCCAATCACCTCCCACCAGGTCCCTCCCCCCAGCATTGGGAATTACAATTTGACATGAGATTTGGGTGGGGACACAGAGTCAAACCATATTACTCTCATTCATGGTAGTGATTACAGCTATAACTTCACAGTTATTGTGTGTTAATTTGACTTATGCCTATCTTCTTACAAGTATAAAATCCAGAGGGCAGGAAATGTGTAGTGTGTATTTTGTTTGTCATTTATATCTCCACTGTCCACTTCAGAGTCTGGGTAATGGTACAAGCTTAATACACATTCCTTGCATAAGTGGGTAGATAGGTGGACAGAAGACAGATGAATTAATAAATGAGTAGATTTTTTTTTTAAATTACCAATCATCTTAGTTTGCTGCGTGTTAAATTTGAGATGTTTGAGGCCTTTCTCCTATTATCAAATTCAGCGAAAAAAAAAACCTGTATTCCTTTAATTGCAAAAAGACCTTACATGCCTTCTCTTGAAGATGGTATAGCTATCCAGAGGTTGGTGAAGCTCACCAAATGAAAGGTGCCCCTGGATATCGGTAAAGGTTTATGGGATCGAATGAACTGACCAGGCTGGCTAGGGCCATATAAAATCATTCTAAGAATGCTATCTTTAAATAATAATTTTTATTCTTAATAAAATATAGATAGATTCCCTAATGCAAAACTGCTGAGCACTGTTTTTCCAATCCATCAAAGTGTAAAGCTAGTCTATACACAAATCAATTTTGAGGGTGTGCAAAGGGGAGGAAAGGAAACCACCAAGACAAAAATATCCATTAAAAGTGCAAAGTGCAGTCATGATTAGGAGTCTATACATACTCAACCCTCACAAATGGCAGCAACCAAATGTCTCAGTAATCCTCCCTCAAGTAGGTCAAGGCAACAAGGATTAGCTGAAGGTGAATGGACAGTAATGGAATCTGATCAATTGCCCTCAGTATGCTTTAGACATCTCGAAGTGTCAAAGCAGCTTGATCCGACTGGTTGTGTCAAGGGTTGTCTTGTCAGAAATTCAATTCACATAAGTTGAGAAACCAAACAAACTTATACTTCTCAAGGGCAAGCTTTGTTGGAACAGGAGCAGACACCCTGCAGATTTCAAACAACTTGCATGGGATATATCCTAATATTAATTTTTTCCTTTTACCTGCAAAAAATAGTGTCCGACCTAACACAACGTCGCCAAAGTCTCCCGCTATCTTTAGATCCAATTATGGTGGGTTTCATATCACTGAACATTGGCAATCAAGTTTTGTTTCTTTTTAATTGTTTTTAAGCTCATGAAACCAAGCTAAAGAAGTATTATCAGATCAAGTGTAGCGGCTCACGCCTGTAGTCCCAGCACTTTGGGAGGCCGAGTCGGGCAGACTACCTAAGGTCAGGAGTTCAAGACCGACCAGCCTTGCAAATATGGTAAAACCTCGTATCTACTAAAAATACAAAAGTTAGCCAGGTGTGGTTGCGCATGCCTGTAATCCCAGCTACTCAGGAAGCTGATGCAGGAGAATCACTGGAACCGAGGAGGAGAAATCTACAGTGAGCCGAGATTGTGCTACTGCACTCCAGGCTGGGCAACAGAGTGAAACTCTGTCTGAAAAAAAAACAAAGAAGTATCATCAAATCTTGAGTCCATGCCCACCATAGCCAGATAACCTCTAGCAAGTACAGACTCAGAGATCTGGGACTTGGCAGAAGACTGAACACGTCCAGGAAAGAGGTTCACTCTGGACAGAGCTGCTCCAAATGCTGGTGTTGAAGGAAGCATCACTCTGACTGGCTAACCTGACACAATGTCATGGCATAAAATGAAGCAGTCCTGGCTGGCGGTGGTCTACTCTAGAAGACGAGAGTATAGCATAAAAGAGAGACCCAGCAGAGAAAGACCATCATGGATCCTAAGAAGCAGGCAATTAATGTGAAAGATAGCATCTTAGGCAAGACTATAGTCCTAGCAAGCATTTTTATTCCTTCCTTCCTCTATTCACTTACTCAACAATATTTTTGAGTACCTATTTTGTGACAAGCACTAGGAAGACAACGTGTTAACAAAGGTGGTTTGTTGCAGTGCCAGTTACATGGAAGTGTGAGGCAGGAGGATTGCTTGAACTCAGAAGTTTGAGTTCAGCTTAGGCAACATAGTGAGACCCCCATCTCTATTATTGTTTTACTGTGATTCATGCCCTCTCATAGATTTTACTGTCTATTGGGACAGATGGACATTCTTACAAAAAGCATGCACATAGATGCATTATCATAAACAATGTTTAAGTATAAGAATCAGAAGCTCATAGGACTATGGGTGTGATAATAAGAAGCCCTGAAGTAGACTGGTTTGTATGGTGAAGACTTGTTTTTCAGGAAGAGACATGTGAACTAAGATATGAAGAACTAGAAAGAAAATGGGAGGCAGGAGGCATTCTTAAAGGAGCCTTAGGGCTCTCAGATGAAAGATAATTATGCATTTGAGGAATGAAAAGAGGCCAGGGAAGGTGAATCACAGAAAACAAGAAGGAGATTGACAAAGGGGCTGAGGAGGAAGCAAGCTTGTGAATCATGATAAGGATTTTGGTCTTCATTCTAAAATAAATACTGTTTTAAATGAAATGATGATATTGACTGTTTTAAATGAAATGATGACATGATTGGGTGTGTTTTATGAGGTTACTCTGATTGAAACCTGGGGAAAGGGTTGTGGGTCTGGAGGGTGGAAAGAAGAAGAATAAAGTGATCCTGGTTCTGGGGGAACTTAGAAAGCTTTTTGTATTTGTTTTCTGATGAGAAATTATGGCAGTTTGGATTAGGGTGCTGCAGGAGGAGATGATGCAGGGAGGTGGATATATTAGCGGAGGTGAGATCAACAAGAGTGGTGATGGATTGAATATGGTGTGTAGGTGGCTAATAGAGAGGTGTCAGAATTACGCCTCCACTATTGCAGAAGTACCTAGATGAAGGTATGGTTTATCAAAATAATAAACATTGGAAGAATAGGAAGTTGGGATAGAGTAGAAAAGAGGACTGAGTGCAGTTGTAGATATCCTAAATATGAATTCCCTTGAGACAATCTAGGAGAGATGCAGAGAAAATAGTTGGACATTTGAGTTTGCAGCTCAGAGTAGAGATCTGGGCTACTCAGGTAACATTGGGACTTATTTGCATGTGGGTGAGTGTTGATGGTAGAAGCATTTGTGAGTGTCAAATTGCCTAGGGAGAGAGTACAGAGTGAGGGGGGAAAAAAGCTTTAAGAACCAAGCCATCAAAAAGTGGGTGAAGGATATGTACAGACACTTTTCAAAAGAAGACATTTATGCAGCCAACAAACATGAAAAAAAGCTCATCATCACTGGTCATTAGAGAAATACAATTCAAAACCACATTGAGATACCATCTCATACCAGTTAGAATGACAATCATTAAAAAATCAGGAGACAACAGATGCTGGAGAAGATGTGCAGAAATAGGAATGCTTTTACACTGTTGGTGGGTGTGTAAATTAATTCAACAATTGTGGAAGACAATGTGGCAATTCCTCAAGGATCTAGAACTAGAAATACCATTTGATCCAGCAATGCCATTACTGGGTATATATCCAAAGGATTATAAATCATTCTATTATAAAGACACATGCACACATGTTTATTATGACACTGCTCACAATAGCAAAGACTTGGAACCAACCCAGATGCCCATCAATGACAGACTGGATAAAGAAAATGTTGCACATATACACCCTGGAATACTATGCAGACATAAAAAAGGATGAATTCATGTCCTTTGCAGGGACATGGATAAAGCTGGAAACCATCATTCTCAGCAAACTGACAAAGAACAGAAAACCAAACACCGCATGTTCTCACTCATAAATGGGTGTTAAACAATGAGAACACATCGACATGGGGAAGGGAACATCACACACCGGGGCCCTGTCAGGGGGTGGGGACTAGGGAAGGGATAGCAGGGGGTGGGGTGATAGGAGAGAGATAGCATTAGGAGAAATACCTAATGTAGATGATGGGGGGGGGGATGGATACAGAAAACTACCATGGCACATGTATACCTATGTAACAAACCTGCACGTTCTGCACAAGTACCCTAGAAGTAAAAGTATAATTTTAAAAAGGGGAAAAAACAGAACCAAGCCTTGAAAACTACAAATACTTAGAGGTTAGGAACAAGAAAATGAACCAAAAAGATGCTAGAAGTAGTAGGCAGAGTTATAGAAAAGAAGTCAGAACTGTGTATGAATATCACAGAAAACAAGGAAAGAGTATTTTAAGAAGGAGGGAGTGATCAACAATATTGAATGCTGGTAAGAAAACAAGTACGATGAGGACTGAAAAATGTTCATTTAATAGTGACATGGAGGTCACTGGTAACTACAAAGAGCTTTTTTAGTGGAATTTTTGTGATTGTTGATATTGTTTTCTCTCCAGATCAATGAGCCTCTTTCTCCCCACAATCAATAAACCGATTGCCTTGCTGATCAATGAATTAACAAAGAATTTCAGCATAAAGCAAGTTTGAAAGGAAGAAGGTAGGAGGTAGATGAGGGAGGGAAGAAAGATGCACTGTAGAGATATTCTAGGAAGTGTGTTAAAAATGCAGACAACCTGTATCCAACTTTCTAAGATTTTTACACAACAGGTCTAGGGTTGGGTAAAGGAAGCCCTCTGTAGGTAGGTCCCATGACCATGTCTCCCAGTATTCTTGCCCTCGCAGGGTTCTCCACACTGGCTCTGGGGCTCGTCCATCTGATTGACTTAGGCTAGTGGGATGTTAGTGTGAAGCAAGTGAAGGCGTGAGAAGTGCTTACCTGCTGGAGTCTGTCATCTGAGAATGTTCCTTCTTGGAACCCAGCCAGCAGTGGCGAGAAAGCCCTGACTGCACCCTGAAGAAGCCCACTGGGAGAACTGTAATCTAGCTAAGCTGAAAGCCCCAGCTGAACTTGCAGCAGGCAATGAGTACCATCTGGGGGAGTGAGGCTATTCCGAGCCGGTCCCAGCTCCCAGCCTCTCTGTTAACCCCACTTGATGCAGCCAATTCAGCTCACAAAATCATGGAAATGTATCGGCTTGTTTTTGTTTTACAACACTATGTTTTGAAATGGTGTATGATGCATCAATGGAAGCGGAAAGAGTCCCCATTTTAGCAAACTCCCCAGGTGATTCTAATGATACTTTTCTGCGATGTAATGTATTAGCCCATTTGGCATTTGCTACCATCTTCTATCCTCTTGTTCCTTCTCTCCCTTCTTCAGATTCTGCTCTTTTCAGCTCCCTGAATGGAGGCATGGAAGATGAGAGGATTGAGCAGGAATTTGAAATATTCCCTCATTAACTGACTTAATTCCAGTAGCCCCCGTTTCCTCATTTCTAAGATACAGATGACATCCACTCCATCACAGGGAAAAGTGAGGTGGTATGAATGTGAGATCTGGCATTTGGGAAAACTCAGCTCTTTTCCCTGTCAACTGTTTGATTTTTCCCGTGAAGTACTTCTTAGCATATGCATCCAAGACATTTTACTCATCACTGACAACCTCTACTTTTATTGTCTTCACCGTTATCTATGCTTATAAACAATAGGGCTTTTTATAGATTTACAAATACAGTACTAATAGGATTTCTGGAGGGACTAGTCTCTTTTCCAAAAATCTTCTATACTAAAATGCCATCTTATAGTAAAGCAATCATTTGATGAAGTCAGGTAGGTGGGGGCTGCAGGATGAGCACCCTCTCCCTGCACCTGAAGGTTTCAAGGACTGTGGATTTTGCGTAATAGAAAACTTCTGGCTTTAGAGACACCCAGGAGAAGCCAAAGTTCCTATTATGTCGCTAAACTCTTCTTTTCTGCTTGAACAAGTAACAGCATCACTCACCTATACAAGCTATCAGTAGGAAATTTTGACATTCTCTCCCTCAGGATAAATTTAAAATAAATTGTCAGGAGCCTGTAACGGTACCAGGCTCTCAAACAACTGGAGTCCCCAGGCATTTCTCAGGATAGATAAGGAACTGGTGAAACTCTTTGTGTTCCCCCATCTCCTCTGAGCCCTCGGTGACCTGTTATTGTGGCGGATCTCTGGTTGTTCTGCTTCAGAGTTGCTCATGCAAGTGATTGGAGGTAGAGCACAGGCTGCAACCTAATCAAGCCGAGGGCTGCACAGCTGGGAATTCATTTGTGTGAGCGCTTAGTAATATGCATCATGGTCACACTGGACAGCTCAAGGAACTTAGTGGGGAATTTGGATTACTGGAGAAGTGGGGGAAGGTTTTAGTTTTCTAAAATCACTAAAGGGGGGCTTTGTGAAATCTGCCACCAGTTTGCTAGTACATCATTTCACACCACTCATTTGACACATAATCCTTTAACAGGTAAGAAGGTAACACGGCTGCTCCTGAGTCTTAGAGAGAAAGATGGTAGGCAGATCACCCTAGAGTTTGAATCACTTTTAAAAATTTTTTAATGAAATTTATTCTAGAGGTTAGAAAAAAAATAGTCCCTTTTTCCCAATTAGACTAAGAAGGGCTGTAGCAGAATTGCCAAGAAATGCAGATTCCTGGTCCTTATATCCAGAAATTGTAATTCAAAGGGTCTAAGAGGGCTATGAATCTTTGTTTACTAAGCCTGCTTAAGGCAGTGCTGTTGCAAGGGATGGTGGCAATATCATCTATCTTACTCAATGCCTTTCTCTGGAATATAAAGGAATTTTGTTAAGAGTATCATCCTCTCTTTGCCTCTACTCTTAACCCTCCAGTTACTGATAAACAATTATTCATTCTTTCATAAGTATTTGCTATGTGTAGACCCTGTTAGATGCTGAGGAATCAGAAATGAATATGGCATGGTCCCAATAAAATAAGCAGAACAACTAGGGAGAATAGACATGTAATCATGAAAGTTTATACAAGATAAGTGATAGCTCCAAGAGCAGAGTGATTAACTCTGCCTGAAACTGTCAAAAAAAGTCTTTGGAGAAATGATGCCACTTGATCTGCATTCCGTAGGAGGAATGGAAATTCTATGGGAGACAGAGATAGAACTCACCTCGTTGTGAAAACACCCTACGTATTTTTTATTTCTCTTCATAACCAATGACACATCTGTATTCCTGGTTCTTGGCCTGGGAGTCTGTAAGAATCACCAATGGGACTAAAACCAAACCAAACAAAATTTTACTCAGTATGTGGACACTGTAAGGTACTGCTCAAATCTGCCCTCGGGTTTCTGGCAGAGGGCCTACCACTGTGAGTCCCTCTATAGATTTCTGAGCCTAAAGACTAAGGTCTCATTTCCTTCCTGGGGGTTCGGGGGAGCCAACTTCCCATGACTGATAAGCATGGAGGTTTAAAGGTCCCCGGTTTCCTCATTCCAGATAAGAACAACTCTAACAGGATATCTGAGGTTCACAATCTTGTGGACTGGCTAAGGCCTCTGTTGAGATTGCTTCACAGCTCATCTCTCTCTGCCCGATCTCCTTCCCTTTCAGAGATGTCACTCTCTGGAGCCCTCCTTAATAGATCTCCTGAACAAAAATCTTTTTTCCTGGGGGAACCCATTCTATGATACTGGCCTTCTTCCACAGAACCCTGAGTACAATTGTTCTGAACACTGGCCAGCATAGTTTTGTAAAGCTCCACAGGTGATTCTGAGGCATATCTCTTTAAGAACCACTAAGTGGTCTTCTCAAAATGAGATCTGAAAACCTCTTGCAACAGAACCATCTTAAGGACATTTATTAAATGAAGATTCCTAGGCCCCCTCCTAGACCATTTGAATTATAATTTCTAGATACAAAAACAGGGAATCTGCATTTTTAACAAGTTCCTGGCTTTCTTCATATGCACACAGCTTTCAGAAACCCCTAAAACTAATTTCAGGCTTTCATGAATGTATGTACTCTTTCATAGTTAAGCAAATAGAGGAATAGGATCTTCCTCTCTGACCATGAGACTTTCTGCTCCTTGTATCACATGCAGATTTGGGGAAATAAGATTCAGCAAGAGAATTGCTGGGGTTACACAGGGAGCAGTTGTTACCACCCATGCTCAATATCTGGGTCTTGATTTAGTGAACTATGGTCATGTGCCAGAAGAGGATGTGCATTTTAAGGACTTTTTTTTTTTTTTTTTTAGCATCTGAACATTTCTGTTTGGTAGCCCTAGTGCACACTAGGTCTCTGATTTTGATCATTGCATTTCTCCCTGCTGACAAGCAGTCAATGTCAGCGATACAGGTTCATTGCTCAATGTATCCTAACTCTTTGAAATGGAAGCCTCTGGATGATCAAGCATGACTCCTGGCAGCTCTTGCAGGTCCTTTCTCTGTCTTTTCCCCAAATATACTTTGCTAATATGTTTTAAAATAATCTCCAGCCATGTTGCCTTAATAACCTTTCCTTGGCATGTACTCCATTGTCTAAATGAGCTCCTAACATATTTTCCTTCTCACTTCCATCTTTTCTCACTCTTTACTCAAATGAATGAATGAACAAAAGAAAGAAGAAAGAAAGAAAAATAAGAAAGAAAGAAAAAAGAAAGAAAAGAAAGAGAAGAAAAGAAGGAGAAGAAAGAAAGAGAAAAGAAAGAAAAAAGACAAGGATAAAAACAAAGGCTATTGCTTCTTTATGTACTTTTCTTTTTCAAATGTTGCTCTGAAGAGAGAACAGAAATAGGGCCAGTGTGATACAGTTATTAGCTAAGCCCCTGATGTCAAACTCCCAGGGTTTGAATCCTGGTTCTGTTGCTTACTAGCTGTATGATTTTGAGCAAGTTGCAAAATCTCCCCGTTTCTTTGCTTTTTGATCTGTAAGTTTGAGGTAATAGTGCCTACCACCTGGAGTTGTCATGAGGATTCAGGGATTTCTCACATATAACAAACTTCAAGCAGTACCAGGCATGGAGGAGATGGTGTTCAATACATTCTATCATTGTCATGAATGTGAGCAAATGGGAACCAAGCTACTTGCCTGTTTTTCATTTCTGGGTTCTATTTGCATCTTTCAAAATTAATTCAAAATAAAACTCATCAAATTAATAAGAAATGGGCAGAAAAGATTTGATCAGAGTGACTTTTCATAGAGACGAATAGAATCATGGAGGGTAAATGTACTTAACCCCAGTAAGAACCCAAGAACATGTCAAGGTTAAGAGGTCTCATCTCTAACACCCCTGAAGACGATCTTTTACCCAAAGCATTACAGATCAGTGTAGGTTTGAATCCTGTGTTGCCAAGCTATCTGGATAGTTGTGGGGAAATTATTTAACCACTCAGAACCTCAGTTTCATCTTTAAATTTAAATTGCTCACTGGATGGTAATAAAGGGAAGTGACAGGTATATGTCAGCTCTGGCCACAAAGTTGGCATTAATTAAGCATGCAGGCCCAGCATGGTCTATTTAACTTCTCTCTGTTTTGATACTCCCAGCGGTGGCTGCCTCAGGAGTAAATACTGATGGCTAAGAAATGTATTTGACAAATCAAAGTCAGTGACAGTCACTCTCCCACACAGCAGACAGCCCCGGAACAGGCAACTTCTTCCCATGCCACAGTCCCTGGAGGGAATCATAGCAGATCTTATTTTTAAAAGGTGAATTTCTGACTTTTCACCTCTGCTTTGAATTCCACACAACATTGCACTTTAATGAACAAAAGGAGTCAGCCCCAAGGTCCCCTGCACAGGACTTATTAAATAGACCCAAGTAGATGCCATAAGGTTGCTTTTTCCCCCTAAACAATTACCCTTATGAATTACACATATCCACAAGCTTAGGTACATATTTCCTTCCCCTAGATTACCTTTCACTTTCATCTTCAGAGATGTGTGGGCAAAGAGAAATAATTAACACATGTAAAAATAAAACCAATGTTTCCTAAGAATTTCCTATGTGTCAACACCTTTATGCTTTATCTTTAACTAACTTTCACAACAGCAACAACTTAATATAGATAGTCTAGTCCTAACTTTACAGATGAGGATGCTGTAAAATAGACGCAGAGATGTATAGTCATTTATCCTAGGTCACACAGCTAGTGAATAGTTGGCTGGAACGCAGATATTTTTTCCTGGACTCAAGGCCCACGTTATTTCCATTGCAGCATGCTGCCCTTCCCTGGAAATCATTCAGGCTGATGATGATAATAAACAGGAATGAGAGAGAATAGAATTTCCCTCATTTGCAAGTAGTCCAAAGAGTGTCTCCGCT
The DNA here is from genome assembly GCA_036589455.1 of Ateles fusciceps. Lineage (NCBI taxonomy): Eukaryota > Metazoa > Chordata > Mammalia > Primates > Atelidae > Ateles > Ateles fusciceps. The sequence goes on along the minus strand of JAZHEH010000091.1, from coordinate 10,275,604 downwards.
CATTTTAAAACTAGGTTGACTCCCTAAGAATCAAATGGCAAATAAAACCATTACCTAAGGTCCATGCTTGGGATAGTCTTGCAGTACTTCTTTGGTTATAAAGTGATTCAGAGAGATCCAGTAGTGATGAAGTTGTCCTACTTGGCCTCTTGGAAAAACAGAGGTTAAGCACTTCATTTCTGGCATTGCACAAATATATTCAGTTAAATTTTTCATCTTTGTTATGCAGAAGAAAGAGATTCAAACACTCAACAAACATCTATTGAGCATCAACTCTGTGACAGTTGCCATTCTAGCACTTGAGGTATATCATTGAATAAAACATATAAAGATGTCTGTCTTCAATGAGCTTATTTTGTCAGATACTCATAAATCCCAAGAAACAGGGAGTATTAGAAGACAGGCTGAAGCAACTAGTACTCTGAAGTAAGTTGCAATGTTCAATACATGGGACTAGCAAACATGTTTTGTTTCCACAGTTCTAGGTGTCCATGACATAGTTAAGTCAAGAGCTATTGCAAATGGGCCTTTGTAACATACAAAAAGATGTTCTTTGATAATTGCAATGTGTTCAGTAAAGAAGACAAAGGCATAAGGTGTGCTTAGAGGGAACTTTCTAATAGCAAAAGCAATGCAGTAGCGTACAAAGATAGCAACTCTGGTGTTATTTTACAGCTAGACCTGGTATAAGGGCACTGTAGCGACCTGTGCTATGGAGCAAAGAGGAACTGATGCAAGTCCAAATTCCAACTCTGCCACTTCGTGGTGTAACCTGGGACAAGTCAATTGGCCTCTCTGAGTTTTTCTCATCATCTGAGAAAGATGAATTGTGTTGACATCATTTTGATTTCACTTTTTGTGTGTATGTGTATCTTTCTTCTTTTCAAACAAAATGAAAGATATGCATAGTGTCATACATTTGCATAAATCTTTATAGCTTACAGACTAATTTTTATCACTAATGACACCAGGGTGTATTTCTTGTCATCCTGCCATCTCCTTTATTTATATTATTAATTCAATATTTCTTTTATGTTGTTTCCAGTTTCAATTTTTTTTCCTCTTGCAGTAGTGCAGGTTCCCAAAGTCTCACTCCTGGAATACCATAATAGCTGAACATCCTTCTGGCTCTATTCATTGCCTGTTCCAATTCCACATATTTTTGACAGATGAATCTAAATTAAAATAGTTCTTTCACTGGAAACCCTATTTTTCCAATATTGCTGAATGTCCTGTGTTATACATAAAATAAAGTACAAAGTTTGTATATTAGATTATAACTTATTTTTCTAGACTTAAATGTCTTTACTCATCAGACACTAAGATTCTCTATTTCCAACTATGTCTCCTAATGTGTTACACCAGAGTCTGCTCAGACCTCTCTCATTGAGCAGAATCCCGCTTTCCCCATCACTGTGCATTACTCTTGATTGTGTATGTGTCTGACATCTTTGAAACATATAAGAATGTTCTTTTATTCTTATCACTGTCACTAGTGCCTGGTACCAAGTAGGAGTTCATTGAATGCTTGTCAAGTTGAGGAGAAAAGAACATATCAATGCATACTTAATTGACGAATTGATTGATTCACTCTTCTCAGTGTAATTTTCAGGTATTCTATGCATTTCTGAAATTTCTGGGTATTTTTGGAATTTTCAGTTCATTCTTTGATCACATAAAAAACTGCATTTCTATGGCATTGTAAGCATCTGACAAATTATCTAAGGACATAATGAAGACCTCCAAGATGAATTCAATAATTCAATTCTATTATTTCCTTGGCCCATAAGTCATTGTACTCCCCATCATTCAACATCTAACTTATTAGGGACAAACAAAAATACTCAACATTGCCTAATTATCTTTCTTATTTATTGATTGATTTTCGAGACGGAGTCTCACTCTGTTGCCCAGGCTGGAGTGCAGTGGCGTGATCTCGGCTCACTACAACTTCCACATCCTGGGTTCAAGCGATTCTTCTGCCTCAGCCTCCCAAGCAGCTAGGACTACAGGTGTGCACAACCACACCCCACTAATTTTTGTATTTTTAGTAGAGATGGGGTTTCACCATATTGGCCAGGCTGGTCTCGAACTCCTAACCTCGTGATCCATCTACCTCGGCCTCCCAAAGTGCTGGGATTACAGGTGTGAACCACTGCACCTGGCCTATCTTGTTTATTAAAACATATAATAATATGGAGTAAGTACTTTATCTTATTTTTATTTTTATTCAAATGATGGGAAAGGGGTATCATTATATCTTTCTTTTGCAAGTAAAAATTTGAAACAATGACTTAAAAAATTATTCAAACTCCTATAGTTTTCTCAGAGGCAGAGCAAGATTTGAACCCAGATCTTTGTAATTCACAGTCTGGACAATTACTTAATAAATAAGATGATATGTCTATGTGTGATTATTCATTTAAGTTATATTGTCTCTTGTCTTGCTCCCTCACACAGATATTCCATAATGCTTTCAGAAATTATTTTCAGATATCAAATGTTTCTCCTCCACTGGACATCCTTCAGCGGCTCGCCAAGGCCTGCTAGATAATGTTCAAATTCATAAGGTCCTTCCTGACATGGGTCCTGCCTTTCCAAACACCCGTGGACTCCTCTACAACCATTCATTCCACTAAATGTGCCCCAGAAGATCCTGTCTGCCTCTGAGTTCTGTTGCCTTTGGGACTTGCCCCAGACTCGGTGGCTGGAAATTTAGTTTCTCATTATGGATCAGAAGAATGCATAACTGTGACTCTTCCGTCCAGAACGCAGGCCTAAAGGAGGTTGCCTGGAGAGTGTAGCGCACTCCATCAGTGGGGTCCGACCCCTATTATCTGAAAAAAAAATCATGGTTGAACAGAACACAACCTGACAATATCTTCATATGTGCATAAACACTTCAGTCATTGGGGAAAAAGCCTTGATTTTGCTTGACAGACGTAGCATCTATTATGAAAGAAAAGCAAATGTGTGACAGGTTGTAAAATGGAAGGCAATATCTCCTCATTAGAGTTCATTTTAAGTTGGTTTTAAGTGACGCTTTGTCATGCATCTAAATAACTTAAGTGGGTACCAGGAATGTGTTTATCATATTGCTTGGAACAAGTTTTTTTTTCTTCTCCTAAATATATACCTTCTCAGAATTGCAAAGAGGAGAAAGGAGCTTCCTTCCCTGCAGGAGGCTGTGAGTGTAATCAGGACTTTAATGACATTTTCCCCTCAGAGCCTGCCCTTGTCTTTTACCAGGAGTGGCTCAAAGCAAGGAAAGCTAGAAAAGTCACCGTTCCGATGGTTTCTTTCTTTTAGGCTCGTGTCTCCCTTGGTGTTTTTACATAATTTTGTTGTAAACACTACTAAAGATGCAGTATATGGAGTGGCTAAGAGTGTGAACCCTTTGTGTCAGACTGCACTGGTTCTAATTCCGGCTCTGCCACTTAACAGCTATGTGACCTTGGACAAGTGTCATGTTCTTTCTGCAACCCATTTTTTTTTTTTAATAACAACTTTATTGAGATGTAATTCACATACCATACCATTTACCTATTTGAGATGTACAATTCAACTATTTTTAGTATATTGACAGAGCTGTACAACCAAGGCCACAACCCATTTTAGAAAATGTTCATCATCCCCTACCTAAAAAGAACCTTGTACCCATTCATTAGCCGTCACTCCCCATTTCCTCTCTTCATTTTCCCAGCCCTAGACATCCACCAATCTACTTTCTGTCTCTGTGGATTTGCCTATTCTGGACATTTCATATAAATGAAGTCATGCAATGTGTAGATTTTGTGCCTGGCTTCTTTTACTAAGTGTAATGTTTTCAGGATCCATCTATGTTATAACATCTATCAGGGATAGACTTCATTTCTTTTATACCACAATTTTTGGCTTACTCATCAACTGATGGACATTTGGCTTCTTTCCACTTTTTGACTATTATGAAGAATGCTGCTATGAACATTCATGTGCAAGCTTTTGGGTAGACATATGTTTTTATTTTGCTTGAAACTATATCTAGGAATGCAATTATTGGGCCATATGGCAACTCTATGTTTAACCTCTTGAGGAAATACCAGACTGTTATCCAAAGCAATTGCTTGATTTTAAATTCCCATCAGCAGTGTATGAGAATTCTAATTTCACCACATCCTTGCCAACACTCATTATTATTTGTTATTTTTTATTACAACCATTGTTGTTGGTGTGAAATGGCATCTCATGTGGCTTTCGTTTGTTTGCTTAATAAATCATTGTACTAGAAAGACACATGCACATATATGTTTATTGCAGCACTATTTACAATAGAAAAGTCTTGGAACCAACCCAAATGCCCATCAATGATAGACTGGGTAAAGAAAATTTGGCACAAAGACACCATGGAATCCTATGCAGCCATAAAAAAGAATGAGTTCATGTCCTTTGCAGGGACATGGATGAAGCTGGAAGCCATCATTCTCAGCAAACTAACATAGGAACAGAAAATCAAACACTGCATATTTTCACTCGTAAGTGGGTATTGAACAATAAGAACACATAGACACAGGGAGGGGGAACATCACACACCGGGGCCTGTTGGGGACTTGGAGGAAAGGAAAGGGAGAGCATTAGGAGAAACACCTAATGCAGATGGGGCTTAAAAACTAGATGATGGGTTGATGGGTGCAGAAAACCCAATGGCACATTTATAACTGTGTAACAAACCTATTCTTTCTGCACACATATCCCAGAACTTAAAGTAAAATTAAAAAATAAAAAATTAGTAGATGTCATGTTTTAAAACAGTTTAGATTTATAGAAAAAATCAGCAGATAGCACAGAGGGTTCCCATATAACTCCCTGCCCTCCAACACATACAGTTTCCTCTATTATTAACATCTTACATTTGTATGGTACCATATGAGTTTTCTAGGGCTACTGTAACAAATGACCACAAACTTGGTAACTTAAAACAACAGAAATCAACCCTCTTCTGGTTCTTAGGGCTAGAAGTCTGAAAATAAGGTGCTGGTGGGGCCATGTACCCTCTGAAGGCTGCAGGAAGAATCCCTTCTTGCGTCTTCCCAGCTGCTGGTGGTTGCTGGCAATCTTCGGCATTCCTTGGCTTATGGCTGCATCACTCCCATTTCTGCCTCTGTCTTCACCTGGCCACCTTCCTTGTGTGTGTGCCTGTGTCTTTCATGGCCTTCTTAGAAGGATACTGTCATTGGATTTAGGGCCCACTCTAATCCAGTATGACTTCATTTTAACTTAATTCCATCTACAAAGATTTCATTTCTAAATAAAGTTACATTCACAGTACCTAAGGTTAGGATTTTAACATATCCTTCTGTGGAACACAATTCAATCCTCAATAGGTATATTTGTTATAATTAATGAACCAATATTCTTGCATTATTATTATTAGCTAAGATTCACAGTTTATTCAGATTGCCTTAAATTTTACCTAACGTCCTTTGTCTGTTCCAGAATTCCAGTCAGGATACCACATTACATTTTGTGGTCATGCTTCCTTAAGCTCCTCTTGAAGGTAAGTTTCTTTGTGACTGGTTACTTTTGATGACCTTGACAATTTTGAGTACTAGTCAGGTGTGTTATAGGATGGCCCTCTATAAAATGTCTGATGTTTTTCTTTTTTTTTTTTTTTTTTTTGAGACAGAGTTTCGCTCCTGTCGCCCAGGCTGGGGTGCAGTGGCGCCATCTTGGCTCACTGCAACTTCTGCCTCCCCGGTTCCAGCAATTCCCCTGCCTCAGCCTCCTGAGTAGCTGGGACTACAGTCGCACACTGCCACGCCCAACCAATTTTTTGTATTTTAGTAGAGACAGGGTTTCACTGTGTTGCCCAGGCTGGTCTCGAACTCCTGAGCTCAGGCAATTCGCCCACCTCAGCCTCCCAAAGTGCTAGGATTACAGGCGTGAGCCACGGCGCCCGGCCTTGTCTGACGTTTTTCATGATTAGACTGAGATTATAGGTATTTGGGAAGAATACCACACAGCGTCGTTTTCATTGCATCACATCAAGGGTACATACTATCAACATAACTTATCATTGTTGATGATAACCTTCATCACCTGGATGAAATATTGTTTGTCAGGTTTCTCCAATGGAAAGTGACAAAGACCCCCTCCTTTCCACACTATACTCTTTGAAAGAAAGTCACTCCACGAAGCTTATACTTGAATAGAGGATTTTTTTCTCACTTTCCTTGTGACCCACATTTTCATCTGTAAAATAGGGCTAAAAATAGTACCTATCAATTCAGAGAGATGAGGTATAGGCTTATGAGTTAATTTAGGTAAAGTTTTAGAAACAATAACTCACACTGGGTAATAATTAATAAACATTAATGATTATTAGCATTATTATCATCATTATGAAAGTCCTTGCCACCTTTTGCCTTTATTATTATAGATTTGTGTGTATGCCCTCTCCTAAGTACAATAATTTCCTTGAGGTTAGACATATATTATCTGAATATTTCCATAATATCTGGAAATGGCAATATATCCCTAATAAAGTAGATGTTCAGTCTAAAAAGTATGTATATGTATCTATATCAAAATATGTCTACATCTTAATAAATCCCTATCTTGCCCCCAGTATCTTTAGCTTATTAGGTTATTCTAAGAAGAAAGAATCATTTAACTGACCTCGTATGGGTGACCACAGAAATTGAGGGATCCTTATTTGAGGACCACTGCTCATATTTTTTAAATGCTCATGCACCATCATTATAATTTATCTCCTTAGTGTCCTAAAGAATTTTTATTTTCAATTTCCAAGTTCACCATCATTATAATTTATCTCCTTAGTGTCCTGAAGAATTTTTGTTTTCAATTTTCAAGTTCTGAGGGCAATAGAGAGATATTAACAGATGATGAGCATCTTTGTAAGTTCAAACTGAGTTTTACTGAGAAGAGAAATCCATTGTTTTGGTGGAGAAAAAGTGTATTAAGTTTACTTAGCTTAAATAAATTTAGAGAAACAACACATTTTAGAAATAATTTGTTGAAAAGAAGACAATAAAAGGAAAGGGAAATTGCAAAATATTCACATTCTAATGACCTTAAGGATGAAATGAGCTGGGTGTGATGGCTCATCCCAACTACTCAGTAGGCTAAGTCAGGAAGATCATTTGAAGCCAGGAGTTCAAGACCAGCCTGGGCAATATATCAAAACCCCATCTCTAAAACATTGTGTTTAAAAATTAGCCAGGCATGGTGGCATGCACCTGGAGGCTGACACAGGAGGATCACTTGATCCCACGAGTTCAAGGCTGCAGTAGCCATGATCATATCACTGCACTCCAACCTGAATAGAACAAGAATCTCTTAAGAAAATTTTTAAAAACACACACACACAAAATTATGCAAATGGACAAGTTGCTTGGAAGATGTAACCATCCCAGTCTTCATATGTTTGTTGCTTTAGTAAAGATGGCTCCTACTCACGTTATTATTGTAATGAAAAAACAACACAAAAACTCTAATAAGGTTGGAGCAATGTATCGCCCAATTAACTCTACCTTATAGGAAGACCTAGAGGAGTATGGAAGGTGTTGGTGCATTAAAAATAAATATTAAATATCCTTTGGATTTAGCTTAAAAATAAAAATGAATATACTAAACATAATCAGGAAATTCTTGGTATTAAAGATAAGTTGCATTCACTGCTAACTTAATCATGCTCAGTTTTTAAAACAATACTCTGTATATCCAGGTGAAGATCATTTGCCCTCCTATCTGATGCCATCATGTATTAAACGTGTTGATAACGTGGGGAAATCCACGAAGGAAACAAGACTGAGGAGTCCATAATCAGAAAGCTTATTTTGACCATAATATTTGGAATAGATTGGAGGAGAAGAGGACTGAAGTAAGAAAATATGGAGAGTGTTTCAGCCAATTATAAAAGACTGAATAAAGCAATTAATGTTTAAAGTATTTTCTTTAAAATTATAGATATCCCTGAAAAAACAAATAGCTTACACAATTTCATGATTATGTATTCTAGCTATAGAGACACAAATGTTAGATTTCCTTCTATGGAAACGCCTTGTCATCCCTCTCCATTAAAGAGGGAAAAACAGACGCTTAGACATGAGGGATAAAATATTCAGGTCTCTAGAAGAATTAGAGGAAGAATTGGGACCAAAACGGAAGTCTATGGCTTCCTGACCAGCCTGCTTTCCAAAATACCATATTTGCCAGTTATAAATCTAGAGGACTGGTAGCCAACTAAAGGAAAGAATGAGGAAGAAACAGGACCCAAATGTTGAGAAATGTGGTATCAGCATCAATAATTATAATTATTAACTCAATATTTTCATTTTAAAATAATAAAAAGGAAGAGAAGAGGTCAGAGAAAAATGAACTTTTCCAATTCACATTTTTGCTAAAAGGTAGCCCATTAAGCCATCATAGTAATTTACAGACTATGAAAAAAATAAATGTACACAGAATTATCTTTTTAGTAAAAATGTATTTGCCTTGAAACCCTATCCCTTTCTAGGCACCAAACATGGTTTAACATTTAAATTTTCTTTTTAACTTCTCCAAGCATCACTGATTTACAACCAGTCTTTTGAAGAGTAAAATAATCAGAGTTAGCATTTTCTAAAGACCATACGTTAGAATGATCACCAAGATTAAAAAAAAAAAAAAAAAAAAAGCTATTCACTATTCCAGGCCAATGTAACAGATATTATATGAATAAATATGACTAACAGATAGATAAAATGTCTGCATCCATGATGATGACTCTTTTCTGTGTGAACTAGAGATAGTCGAGTGACTTGTTTCCTTATCCATAAAATGAAAAATATGATATAAAGCTGCTTTAGTGGGCATTTATAAAGGCTTATGGCAACATGCTTTTAAGATTGAAAGCTTAGTGTAAATCGCATTGCACTGTAAGTTGTTAATGCGCTCCCAAGTTCTTCGGTCATACATTGAAGGATCTTAAATTTAGGCTAAATTAACTCAAGCTTTTCAAGAATTCCAGCAGAAGGTAGGCTGAAGATTGTTTTATAATGTTTGTCTTGTTTTGCGTATAAACATTATATATAGTTGGTGTAGAAATCTGTAAAATTAGAGCCTGGCTAAGAGAAGCAGTGAAGCACAATGATTAGGTAACAGCTGGCTCTGCCACTTATAAACAGTTTAGCCCTGTACTTTAAGTAATATCTCTCAGCAAGGGCCATTTTTGCACTTTAAAAGGAGAAAATAACAATGGCTGCTTCTTAGAGTTGTGGTGAGAATTCAAGTTCTTGTAAGCTGTAAAGCTCTTAAGAATTATTTTTGGCTCCAAGTTAAGTACTCAATACATGTTAGTAACTGTTGTTACTATTATTCTTCTTCCTTTAATGGTAGATGATTTATATAAGTAAATTATGCATGCAAGACAGATAACAACACGGGTTAAGAATTAGAAACACTTAACTGACATTTTTGAAGCCTTACCCCTCTTCCTGATTCCAAGCCTCTCTATCCCAGTGTCCTAAATTTGGTGTATATTATGCCCTTGTTATATTTCTTAGACTCTTTTCAAACCACATTTATGTGTATTCTTTAGCAGTTTTATATAAATAATTTATACTGGTGTATTCTGTAACTAGATATTTTTTTCCTCACAGTATTATTTTCCTGAAGTCCATTCAACTGATTCATGGAGTTGTAGATCACTCTTCCTCTCTGCTGCATGGTATTTGATCATATTCTTATAGGAAACATTTCAAATGAAAATTTATATTGGTTCCAGTGTTTTTGTTTCTTTATTTCTATGGATTATAATGTTGCTTTTAATTTTCCTGCATATGTTTCCTAAGGTATCAGTACAAGGTTTTCTCTAGGGTAAATACCTAGGAGTAGAATAGTTAGGTTGTAAGGTCTGCATCCAAACTTGAACACTTTTCTATTAATAAGCCTATTCATAATTAGGCTTAGGCATCAGTCATAAGTTGGAACTGTTCCCTAGGGAAAGTAGGAGGTGTGGTCACTCAAACTCTTCTATGTAATGCCACATTGCTGTCTAAAGTATTCTAATTTATACTCTTATCAGCAAAGCATTTTAAAAAATTAATTTGTTAATTTTAATATACAAATAATAATTGTGTATATTTATGTGGTACAATGTGATGTAATCTATGTTTTCATTATAGATTCAGTCAAACTAATTAACATATTCATTGCCACACCATTTTATTATTATTTGGCAGTGAGAACATTGAAAACCTATTTCAGCATTTTTTTTTTGAAATATACAAAACATTGTTATTAACTTTGGTCAACATGCAGTGCAATAGATCACTAAAACTTATTCTTCCAACGTAACTGAAACTTTGTACCCTTTGATCAATATCTTCCTTTTCCTCATCTTCCCCCTTCCTTTTGCCTCTGATAACTACCTTTCTACTCTCTGTTTCTATGAGATTGACTTCTAAAAATTTTGCATATAAGTGAGATCAGAAAGTATTTGCCTTTCTGTGCCTAGTTTATTTCACTTAACATAATATTCTCTAGTTCTATTCATGCTGTTGCAAATGACAGAAGTTACTTCCTTTTTAAGACTATATAGTATTCCATTGTGTATATATGCTACAATTTCTTCATTCATTCATTAATGGACACTAAGTTTGCTTCCATATCATGGATATTGTGAAAAATGCTGAAATGAACATGAAAATACAGTTATATATTTAATATACCTATTTCAATTTATTTGGATATATATCTAGAAGTGGATTGTTGGATCATATGATAATTCTATTTTTCATTTTTTAAGGGACTTCTTTACTGTTTTCCAAAATAACTGTAATAATTTACATTCTCACTAAAAATGTACAAATGTTCCTTTTTTTCTTCCATATCCTTGCCCATACTTATCATTGGTCTTTTTTTTCTGAGTTTTGTTTTATTTTTATTTTTTGATAGAAAGTTATAGAGTGCAAGTGCAATTTCTTGTTACCTACATAGATTACACAGTAGTCACATCAGAGCTTTTAGGCCATCCATCACCTGAATAGTGTACATTGTACCCATTAAGTAATTTCTCATAGTTTTGGTCTCTTTGACAATAGCCATTCTAACAGGTGTAAAGTGATATCTTGCTGAGGCTTTGATTTGCATTTCTCTGATGATTAGCAATATCAGCTGTCCCACATTCAGTATTTAGTATGGTACATAGTCAAGTTAACCCCCCAAAATACTTCTCTTTGAAAAAAGTAAGAATGTGAAACACAGAACAATCACTTGTCTATAGCAGTTCCAAAATCCTAAAGATGAGAGAAGTTCCTCTTTCAGACTCTGGTTCTCTTCTCTGGAAGTGGTACCTTTGCACATTTTCTCCTTCATGCTTTCATCCACAGATAGTTATGTTCTGTTTTCCTTGATCCCATTTGCTATGTCTGCAGAAGAGTAGGTTTGATATTTTGAAGGCTGCTTCTTGCTCATGAAAACATGGTAGCCCAAAGAGATTGTTTTAATTTTTGATTAGTCAAATAGTTTAGTGTAGAATGAATTTTTTTTTTTTTTAGTTACGTCCTTCCAGCACTTGGCTTACTTCTGGTCTGTTTCTTTCTATTAATTTCCTGGGCCAACAACTAAATCCAAAGGCCCCTTTTAAATTCCCAGGTAATCTGTCTTTGTCTTTCTTTGCTTCCCCATCCCCTTGCTTGTATACATGGTGACTACTCATAGTGATGGTGAGTAGCTCACACTCTCAGACCCACCATTAATCTGATATTCATGACAAGACTGGGTCTTATTACATGTTTGTTTACAGATTCCCCAATATTATTTTCTGATCTTTGTTGTCCAGAAGCACTAGGCTTTTTCAAACCCTAGGGATTTTGTACTTCTTCACTTTCTATATTTGCTTTTACTTTTGCTTGCAGATCAGCCCTTTCTTTCCTGAGTATTTTGTTCTATAATATGTTGCCAAAAGAATATAATAGTTGCCAACACAAGCTAAAGATTATATTCATGCCAACCTCTTACCCTGGAGCTTCCAACTCAATAAGTACATGATTGGATTCCTAGGTACCAAAGCCTCAATTTTACCAAATGTTTACCACCGTAGGACATAATTCTATCATTAAAGCTTCTAATACCAGTTTTCTCCCTGCTCACTAAACAATCATTAAGACAATGTCCTACTTGAGGATCTTAGTTTCTGTAATAGGTAGCATAAGTAATAGTAGGTGTTGAACTAAGCAACTCCCTAAATCTCCATAGCTAAACACAACCAAAGTTTATTTCTCATTTATATCACAGTCTAATGCAAGTCAGCAGGTGAGTAGACTCTGCTTCACTCAATCATACAGGGATCCAGGGTCCTTCTATGATGAGGCTCTGCCATTTTTAACATGTGCTTTCATAGTCATCCTGGTATGGTTCAGATAACAAATGTGTGTGTGAAGGAGTGGGTGGGTAGAGACTTTGGAAAAGGTAAATCTATTCATAACTGGCTTGAACTGGAAGTGACACATCAATTCATATTCCATAGGCAGGAAATACGCAGATCATCCCATCTAAATGCAAGAGGGCTGCAAAGTATACTTTAGCTAAATACACAGAGAGAGAAAACAGGATGGTGAACATTTAGCCAGTTCCTGGCACAAATTTTATGTGTGAGTTTTAGTTATTTTCAATGGGAGAATCGTTCAGAATACCTAGTCTGGCCCAGAGATAAAAATGAAAGTGTATTTTTATTTTCATTATTCTCAATCTAGTCTGAAATTATAGTTTTTGATTCTCCTATGATCTAATGGTTCCATAAGAGATTTATTTTTAATTATCTGCGTAATAGATTTTTTTTCTTTCACTTCTGTTGTTAATTACTGTTTTATGTCATTATGTAAAAATAATGTGACTTGTATAATTTATGTTATTTGCAACTTAATGATGCCTACATTTGGCCTAATATGCGGTCATTAAAAAATAAATGTTACATGAAGGATGGAAAATAAGGTAAATGAGAAAATGAGAGGCTTAATTTCCAATTACTTCCCATCTCACTTAACTAAAATTCTACTTCTCATAAAACTCTAAATGACATGATCACTGTCTATCTCCCCCACATTTCTCTCAATCACTTTCCTTTCACTTACCTATGAAACTCCAGTCACAATGGCCTCTTTATTCTTCCTGCCTTGGGTCTTTACATCCACTATTTCTGCTGTTTCCAGGCCTAGCCCTTTTCTGTCATTTAGCTCTAGCTCAACTGTCTCCCCCTCTGAAACCATTTCATAGGCCAACCCAGTAACATGCTGTCATATCACCTTATTTTATTCTTTTCATAGCATTCATAACTATCAAAAATTAAATTGTTAGCTTATTTGTACATTATCTGTCTTCTCCATCTAAAATGTAATTTTATGAAAGAGGAACTTTTGCCTTTCTCACTTACTGTTTTATTCCTAATGCTTACTAGAGTACTGAGAATACAATAAACACTAAATGAATACATGTTGAATGAATGAATGTATAACTTACCTCACTTTCTTATCCAGGCCTAACTCAAGATGCACTGAACCATTTAAAGGCTACTGTTGCTTCTCTCTCTCTCCATCTCTTTCTTCCCTGTCTCTCCTCTCCTTCTCTCTCCTCCATTGGCCCTTCTTCTTTTCCAGCTTCGGAGAAGTCTGTCTTCCTAAGGTGAGATGTGCATTGAAAAATACATTTCTCAACATAAAACTTTTGACTGGGATTTGCTAAATGACTTTGTTAAAAATGTTTTATTTGTGGTTCTATTATCACATTTTATCATCTTATGTTTATTTCTTATTTTGGTAAAAGAACAACAGGAAATATCTCAGTGACATTAACCATTTACTATGTTTTTCCACAACTCTAACAGAGGTTTTATCTGTGCCCTATCCTTCAAAAAATTATTTGAAAAAAAAAAAAAAAGAACAATCTATATAAAATCTCAGAAACAAATTGGGGATTTTCATGCAAATATGTTTTTCAAATGTTATACCAGCATTCATTTACATAGACTTGACATCTTGTAATGAATTAGTCTTAATCTAATGGATTAGTCTTAATCTCTTTATGGAAGCGCTGCACTCAAGAAATCCTGCCTTGGTGACATGATGTTGCAATTGTCTCTGGTATTGGGTAAAAACAATTTGATTCCCCCTAAAACTCATTTTTAAATTCAAGTTTCTATATCTTTAGTTATCTACCTACCTGATCACTTCAAACTAATAATGTTTCATTTAAAAAAATAAATTAATATGATACTAGGTCCAACTCACTGTGTACATGTCAGAGAGGAGGTAGCAGCACCATCTGTCATGGAGGTTGGGGGAGGATGCAAGTGTTTTTTCCAGTTAAGAAAATGAAAACTGATTCCAACTGTGAAGTGTTTTGTAAACCTGTCTCATGGGTGAGGTCTGGTGACCCAAGGAAATTTTCTGTTATTCAGGTCCCTTGAGAATAGAGGGGTTATTTTCAAGATAATCTATGTGGAAGGGGCCAGGTACTGCCTTCAAACTGATGTTAATTTGGAATGAAAACTGCCAGAGCAGTTTATGCACATCCTGTCCCACATCGTATCTGGTCCCGACTGTTCTGTCCAAGGTAGAGTATCTTGAATTCTGTGGCAAGCTCAGAATATGAGCCTCATGTTTTACTCATAAGAAGCATCCTAGCTAAAGGAGGAGTCGGTAAGTTGGAAATTCATATAGAGTCCTTAGAGAACAGTCTTTTTTTTTTTTTCTTGAGGATGAGCACTATTCAGTAAAAGGGTGATTTCCTCTGACGTCTATAAGGTTGAAAGTAATTCATAAAGGTAACATAACAATACAAGAATTATTGAGAATTTTTTTGAGTAGCAATGGTTTAGCAGGTACATAATTAATATTTGAATGAAATAACAACAATCACATTTAACACTGAGTGATTACTACATTCTGGACCCAGTGTTAGGCATTTTAACACTTTAACTCCTTAATTCACGCAAGGAATCCATGGGGGTTATTACTATTGTTACCTCAATTTTATACAAGAGGAAACTGCAGCTTAGGAAGGTTAAGTAAATTGTCTAAGGTTGTATTGTTACTAAGCTGAGGTTCAAGATTCAGAAATTGAGCAGTGAAAATGCAAGGCCCTTGCTTTACTTGATCATGTGGATGGATGGATGGATGGATGGGTAATAAACAGCAATCGAATGGATGGATAAACGTGTGAGTTAATTCTTAAGTGGTGTCAGATAAAAGTAGGGGAATCACATGTATTTGAAAACTTGGTTTTAAGTTGATTTTATTGACCTTTCAATTAAAAAGACACTAATTTTTCCCAAAGGGCCAGCTGCAGTGCTGCTGTCTTCTTTAAAGTGTCTACACTTCATGGAAGCCGTGGAACAACTTTAATCTCTTATTAGCACAAAGGAACTTGCTACACATAGAGTCACCTGTCCCAAATGGAAAGAGCTGGTGGTCAGTGCTGCTCATTCATTAACACCATCTGAGTGCCAAATCAATGTTTTATGTTATTTACGTGCCTCTCATTAGAAGCAAGGATGTAGCAACATCCAGTTCTCAGAGCAAAACACCCCAGAGCTTTCTCACATACAATTGCACATCATGTAATGTTAAGGTTTGTTAAAATACCACATGCTTGCAAAATTTTTCAATAATTGCCACAAATATTCACCAGTGGGAGAATGTTCATTCATTTCCTTAATTTCTAACAGTATTTTCTGCTACAGTAATATTTTGTTAGTCTCTCGACATTTAATTCGGCATCTGATCAATTGGATTTATGCTTTTTAGCAAACAGTACAGGCTTTGAATGTTTAGCATCTCATTCAGGTTATTTGTTCTTAGATTTAGTACCCAAATAGCCTGTTGGCCATGTTATTTTCTAATAAGAAATTTATAAAATGCCTTGGAGGCTCATTACAGTTTGGGTGTCTGCAAATAAGCCCCATTTTAAAATACAGCAATTCTTGCCACTGAATGAGTTTTGGCTCTAGAGAACCCTTTTCTCCATAGAGCCCATGTTGCTGCTGGAACTGACAATGCCAGCCCATGTGTGATGTTAAAGCTTACTCATCTAACCTAAGAAAGCTTTCCTTCATTTCAAAATCTTGATAATACCTTCTGCCTCTCAGCAATTAAGGTGAACGTTGATACCAGGACATTTACTACTCCTGGAGATTCATGGACAGCCTTATATATTATAATTCTTGGCATTGACTCTGAGAGTATTATCATTATTCTGTTGAGAAAACTGAGACTCAGAAATGTCAGACAACTTGTCAGTTATCATCTAGCTGGAAATTCTAGGGTCTACATTCACACATATATCCTCTAAGTCAAAAATCCCATGTTCTTTTTCTATAACCCCCCTCAAATACACTGATAACTTTAGTATTATGCTACCTCACTCCAAGATACACATTCCTTATGTGAACAGATTTTAATACTAAAAATGTGTTTTATAACATCAACCATGTATTTTTATTTCTACCTGTTATTTCTCACAGAATTAACTCTCCGTTGCCTTCCACATGAACACTTTTAAGTACTAGGACATAGAATGCACAGCATAATTTCTTTTTCTGCTATTCTACTAATAAAATTCTCTAATTTCTTTATCTATGACTCTCTTTCTAGTATACGTTATAGTTTGCCTACCGGTCATGGCCACTTTTCTGGTATCCTGTTTTATTTGTTTAATCTGACCTACGCAGAGTAGAACTGTATGAGCATCTTCCTATTTCTGGACACTCTACTCTGGTTAATGCTACCCAATGTAGTATTGTTTTTGTTTGTCTTGTTTGGCTTGCACACTACAGGACATGGTTAACCCATGTCATTTTTACCATGGGCTAAGTCCCCTTAATCATTCTCACGTAGTTGCTAAAGAGGTCCTTCTCCTCTACCTTGCATTTTCACAGTTAATAGAGAAAATGCTGTGAATCAGACACCTCTTATGCATGACAGTTACTACTTCCAGCCACTGCTGTGGAGGCCAACTCTGCATGGTTCTGTCCTTCTGTATGCAGGGACAACCCAACAGCATCTCACCTCATTCCCCTGCACCTCTCTTGCCCCTCACACCAGGCTTTTGACCTGCAGCAAAGGGGCACTGTGAGACTTCACATGGATTCCTGTTTGTGCAAATCAGAAATGTTGTGGGGGGAGCGGTCAGAGTTAATACCTTTTGCAGTGAATTTTTACCAACAGGATGCAGGTGCTGATGGATAAATCTTCTCCCCCAGACAAGCTGTTTGAGATACAGTTTTGGATGCTTCTCAGAAGGTGGTCCCACAACATCAAACAGTCTTCCTCAGTGGTGCCAGCTCGATAAAGCTCTTGTGCTGGTGCTCCCTCCTGCTCTACTGCTCTCTGTTTTGTTCACTCCTGTTTTTCTCTGATTTTATTTGCTAATAAAATACTTGCTTATAAATCTTGGGTCAAGCTCTACTTTCTGGAGATTCTAGCCTAAGATCAATTTCAGAATTGTTAACATCTTTGAAGTTTACTCTGTTTTAGATTTTAAGCATGCAAATGTATAAAAGAATTTAATTCTTTTATGTAGAATATTTATTTTTATCTTTATGTTCTTGATTGGGTAAGAATTTTCAAATATACGATAAAGCATTGAACATATTAATACTAACTGGAATCTATGACATTGGACAACTTCTTAGTGTCAAGATTTCTTTCTAAGCAAAAATCCTTTCTTATGTAGAAGATAGGGGAATGAAGGAAAAGTAGTTCAGCATACTTAGTACCTATACTGAGTAAAGGTACAGGAGAAATAGCATTTTCACTACAAATATTCCAAATTTAAGTAGGCACATCTAGCGGGATTCAAAGACCCAAATATTCTGCTATAATATGTGCTACTTGCCATTCTTTTGCAGGAATTTTACTTCCTAAACCATATCAACTTCCAGGATCTATTCTAATGTTAGTGAGAAAATGATATCATCAATAACCATTTTCAGTTTTAGAAAATATATCTGACTAAAGACTGCTTACATATGTCAAAATTAACCTTACAACTTATTAAACATAAAGAGTGTAGCTGGAAAGAACCTTAAATGTTTTCCAATTTTTGCTTCTCACTTACACATTTCAAAAAAGGAAGCTAAGGCCCAGAGAGGTAGAAAAACCTTTTCTAGGTCACCAGGAAAAATTAGCATTAGAGCTTGGACCAGATTCCTAGACCCAAGGGCTTTTCTACAACACTAATTTCTGAGCTTTAAAAGAGTGAAGGCTTTTTGTCCTATTCTCAGAAATTCCTACTGGGAATAGTTCATTAAACCGTGGAAACGTGGCTGAGAAAAAATACAGTTTGCGACACCTATTTTTGGTATTATAGCATTTTTAAGTCTCTCCTTAACCCTTGAAAATAAGTGTCTTCTCTTATCCTCATATACCACAATTCACTTAACCCCCAATCTTGA
The DNA here is from genome assembly GCA_036589455.1 of Ateles fusciceps. NCBI lineage: Eukaryota > Metazoa > Chordata > Mammalia > Primates > Atelidae > Ateles > Ateles fusciceps. Next base: position 10,257,174 of record JAZHEH010000091.1, on the reverse strand, counting down.
CAGCTGTAGTTGAAGATTATATCCTGAATCTGAGCATCCTCACCTTCCCCACCCTGTGACTATAGTCCAAAAAATCATCATCTCCTGAAAGAGCACTTAATTAGTCTCCCTTCCTCCTCTCTTGCATCTTTGTAGGGTATTATCCACAAAACAGTGAGTGTGATCTTTCTAAAGCGTAAATCTGACCATGCCATCCCTTTGCTCAAAATCTCTAAATAGTTTCACAAAAAAAATTTGAAGAAGACCTCCAGTCTCTGCATGGTTTGGTCCCTGTCTGCCTTTTCCATCTCATTGTCTAGAAAGTTCTCTTTGCTCATTTACAGAAGTCAATATGGCCATTAGCATTGCTCCAAACTGGCCTTTCTTGTCCTCACTTTAGCCTCTTTAGACACTTCACTCCCTTTGCCCAGAACATCCCTCTCCCAGATTCATCGTTTACTCCTCCATATCATTCGGGCTGTTGCTCACGGCACTTTCAGAGTCCTCTCCTGACCTTGTAACACCTCCTTCTACTGCTCTATTATCAGATTTTCACTCTTTCTTTATAGTAATTATCACTATCTTAAACCAGGTTATAACAACAGTTAAATACATAGGTTTTGTATGTTTCTTACTAGAATAGAAACTCCAGGAGGTCAGGAAATTTATATTGTTTATCTCAGTAAACACAGCACCTAAAGCAATGCCTCACACCAGAATGGTGATGAATAAATGTTTATTAAATGGATGAATGCATAAGATTATAAATATTTACTACAGAGAAGTCATTTTCTGCCTACATACGCTATTGTGATTTTACTTTCCATTCCCCAGCAGTTATCATGCTACTAATTAAACAATTTATCATTAATAGAGAGTCAACCAGGAAAGCAAGTGTTCAGTTCAAGCTGTAAGAGTACATTGAATTACCCTCTGCATGAGAATGCTTGGAACGTGAATGTCAAAGCTATTTGGCTGACATTGTTAACTGCTTTTGGACCACAGAGACGGTTATTTTTAAATGATCTCATAATAGCACAAGAGCTCCTAGATGGTTTATCATTAATTATATTATTACTTTATGTTCTGTGAGCAGTATTTAGTCTCCAAAGCATCCCTGGTTGGGAGCGGAGGGAACTGAAAATTCTTTTTGATAGACATCATCATGGGTGACTTCAGTGTATAAACAAGACTCTGAGTATTCAAAGAGCAAGCTTGCTTCTCTCTTTCAGACCTGCTATATATAGCTTATAATATTCACTGAGCAAATAGTATAGTGAATCTTCATCTATTTGTATTTCTTGCCTTATTTAAGAAGTTTCAGTTTACCTCTAAGACACTAGGAAGCAAAAGTTTTCTAAATTAACCTTCAATGATGCACTGTTGGGGGGTAGAGATTTCATCAGGGAGTGGAAGAAATTTAGAAGCAATATAATATAGTGAATAATTGGATTCAGCCAGAAATTAAATTCAAGGCCATGCCCTGCGCTTTCCTATCAATATGTTTGGGGAATCTTAATGACCTTGCTTGAGACTCATTGTCTTTATCTGTAAAATTTAGATGACAGTAGAACCCATCTTATATAGCGTTGTGATGACTGCAAGGAGACAATGCATGAAAGCAATTAGTAAAATGGCTAGCACAGTGAGGGTGCTCTATATCGTAGCTATTATTACCTTTTTTTTTTGTTGTATTTTCACCATCAATCAACAGGCATTTATTGAGGGAGGTACTAAACTAATATAATGTAATTTAGTAATGAATATGTAACTGACTCTGCCTTATAAGAGGTTATGATCACTTTGATGAAATATGGTAAAATATATATATGTGTATATAAATATATATGTTAATAAAAGTTGGATGCAAGAGATTTCTAGGCTAAGAGGACCTGTTTTGTCTCAGAAAGGTGGACAAAATTCAAGTAGTATTGAAAGAAACGTTAGATTTAAAAAGTTAGAAATAGAGGTAGAGAGATTCTTTGGTGGAATAAATTATGCTGATTTCAAGTTCCTATTATCTGGATTGGTTACTGTTTATCTTGTGGTTGTTCCCATTGAATACAAGTCCCCTGACATAATTCCATTTTGGAGATACTTTGTTAGCTTCATTCTGCTAACATATTTTTTGTTCAAGAACTTTATTTTACAACATATCTAACATCTTATTTTGCATATCTGAAGATTCAAGTGTCCCTTACAGTTAGTTTTTGTTCGTTGTATTATAATGGCCAGTTGAATAGATGCAGTGAATTAAAAGTAAGTATTAGAGACATGAATAAGTAAGCTTGTTCTTCAAGGGAAAAAAAAAAATGACCATACTTCTAGACCACACAAAAGAAGTAAAACGATGAGTGGATTTGATGCTTTTTCCCCTACATTTCTCCTGAATGCGTTTTTTTTTTTTTTGGTAGTTAGCACAAATTACATTGCATTATGCTCGTTAAATATTTCAATAAATAGTGATACTGTAGCACAAAATGACTGCTGTATACTGAAAATGGATTTTTTTACAGGGCTTTTATGGGGTGTGACCTCATTGCATTATTAACAATGCACTTTGTGAGTTTTCTTTCATCCACTGATCTTGTCGAAGCATTGCTAACATTAACTAATTAATCTTCTTGTCATCTCCATGAGAAAGGTGAGGCATTTACTTAAAGGCCCACTCTGCTGTGGAGAAACTTGGGTGAAAACTGTCTGACAGTGTTTGATGAGTGTGTGGCGCCAGGTGACAGGGAGAGTGGACTTTTAAAGGAAAATGTCTGATTCAACTTTCCTGGCACAGGCCCCTCTATCTCACAAGCAATCTGACCACTTTCTTCATATATTCTCACTGGCTCAAATCTATCCCCATCTGTTTGGAAGGCATAGTGCCCAACCAGGCATTGGTTAGATCCTTGGTGTTGATCTCGGGAGACGAGCACTTTCTGGGTAGTCTGTATCTCCCTGCCACGTTGCATCTGTTTTGCCAGATGTCTCACCTCTGGGTCCATTGGTATGCCAGCCCTATTGCCGCATGTCTATTTACAGCACATCTGCTGCTGTGTAAATGCCAAGCAACAAAGTAAATGGCAGAGCTGTGTGTGTATATGTGCGTGTGCGCGCACGTGTGTGCATGCCTGAGCGTGTGCTGGGGTGTTGGCAGACAACTAGAGCACAAGATTCATGATGCACTCACATAGCATTGCCCCTATAGGCCTTCTCATGATGGTGTTTGCTGCAGGCTACAGCTGGGGAACATTGAGATACCTGCCTTTAACCATCAAAATAAATGCCTCAAAGTATATTGCTTCCAGAATCAAATATTGTTAAGACTTCAGCCTCTCAAGTCTGGATCACAAAGTTAAAAGGATTACAACATCTCTCCCAAATGGAAGCAGTAATAAGGCATATTGGAGCTCACCTTAATGGTTCCTTCCTGTCATCATTTATTCATTTATTTAACAGATATCTATTGAGTAACTCCAAGGTGTGCAGTCCTGTAGTAGATGAATAAACAGTTATAGAGAAATGAAACTTGGCCTCCACCTGGGGAAACAAGATACAAACATGTGAAAGAGCTGAGTGACCACACAAGGTAGTCAGTGGTAGGTGTCCAAAGAAAAGGTTTTTGTAGGTTACAGGGAAAAAAGAATGATGCCTTAATGGTGAAGGTGAATTTCCATTACACTTGCCTTAGAAAGAAACAGAAAATATTCTGGACACAGAGGAACAGCCCCAGAGATGGTATGAAGGAAGACATACCTCTATGTTGTATTGTCTTCATGTATAAAGAGTAAAATGTATGTGTTTGCACTGTTCAACTCTAATCCACACCCTAGGGTCAGTTAGATTAAATCTGAAGAATTTTCATCAGAGAGGTATACTCCAAAGTACTCCAAGGGTAATTAGCTAAGAAATAAACTAGTCCAAGAAGGAATAAATGCATTTAAATGTGGCTATTTAGTGCTTCATATATCTTTGTCAAAATCCACACCAGAGAGGATTTAAAAAAAAATTAGCCTAGTGATATTAGAAATTAGAATTTGGTTGGAAAGATTGCCTGGGCTTTGCCAACCTTTGAGAGGTTTAGGAACTCAGCAAACTTTGCATTCTAGTAACATTAGGGCAATATTCATTTGAGTTTTAGAGACTTCTTGGACTCACATCTTTCAACAACCCTGCCACTTGGTTCAATTACAATGTTAGTGGATCTTGTCATCAGAGTTTACTGTATCTACCTTGGAAAGAGCTTTGTATGTAAGGTGACTGTCAAAGTACCTTAGAGCAGAGAGTAGGAATTTTCTAACCAAGAGTACAAGTCATAATTTTGTGCCAGTTTACCAATGCTTGTTTGTACACTCAGAATTTGGTCTACATTTTGCTTTTGTTGTAATGTGCAAACTGATAGGAAACCTATACCCTTCCCAAGCTCACCTCTAATACTGCAGTTTAACCATAACCTCTGAAAGAATTTGATATTGGCTCGACAGAAAACTGGCTTCAGTGTGTTCTCCAGTATGAAGAACGGTTAGTAGCTAAGTTTACGGACAATAGGCAGAGGATGGTCACATGAACCATAAAATATAAAATTCCATAACTCACTGAACATCATGGTTTACAATTATTGACAATCACACAGGATAATTAAAAACTATGACTAAATTGGCAGAGCTTGCTTCCAATCCCTCTCTTACTTCCCCATCCCACCTTGTATATGTACCTGGCATAAACTTTTAAACCATTCATAGTCCTAAAATCACTCTTCTCCTGAGGACCGGTTATCTTTAGCAGTCATGGCTAATGCCCTGACATTTATAATAGCAACTGACATATTTTTGAAATAATGATGCTGCCTTCTTCCTTTAGACTCCTACCAACAGATGGTATTTTAATAGATGCAAGCTACACTGAAGTTTTCTATGTAGCTCTTCAATTTAAACTTTAGTAACCCTTTTATACTTAGAAACTAAAAATTCAAATTAAGAAAATACATTCTTTCAGCTTTATTGATAGGGTTTGATAAACTCTGACTTTGGACATATCTATTCCAGCTCATCAGTCCTAGGGTGTGCTGCTTGTTTGTTTGCTTCTTAATTTTACTAATTTCTTCTTATTTTATGGGGAATTTTTAAACTCCAAGGGAATGATTCACAGTTGGAATCCAGCTGAAATGCTTCTACCCATCAAATCTTTCAGTAATTCTCCCACTTTTATAGAGAGTTCTATGGGGATGCCCTGGTAATTTCATCTGTAGGTGGGATATTTAAATGAACAAATGCAGGAGAAACGGGTTTTCAGTCATGTAAATCAGTTCCTTTTCTTTCTCTTGTGTGTCTTCCACTTATTTTTTTTTTTTAATGTAATTCTTTTTCCAGTACCAAATCATAGTACAGATTTACAAGACATTTTCTAAGGACATTAACTATATGTATATGATCATTTTGTTCTTGAAGACTATAGCTGGTATTAAAAATGTTGACAATAGGCCTGTTGAAAATGTCGAATTAGGTTCACTCAAGGGACAACCATGAAGACTTTTGTGTGTGTGTGTGGCATACAATCCTAGAACATGTCATTTAAGGAAATCCCAAAACCACAGAGAAGAAACAGATTTAACCCAGTTGTTGATTCCATTATCGAAATGTTAATCTTGGAACAGTGTCTAACGTGGATGATAACTGTCTTTTTAAATGTGACAATTTTGACGATGATTGGGTCTATGTTGAAATGTCAATGGGAAGAAATACTAATGGAGCGTGCATTTAAGCTGATGAGAAAGAGTAGCAGAGGAAGCTAAAGGAAACATGGGATTTGAATTCGTAGACTATTATCCCACCATCATGGAGCCTTAGTCTTCTCATCTTTAAAACAGGAACCATAACAATCACTTCGTTAGGTTAAAATAGACAAAAATCAGATAAAACACGCAGGGATTGGCACACTCCACACCTATTCTAAACACTTGCTAGCAAACTTTTATATCACAGAGCTGGAAAGTCAAAATTCTTTATTTTAGAGAATTGCTTGCAGTTAAACCTGCAGATGCTACCTAAATTCTGCCACATGGGTACACTTGCATGAAGTTTGGAAGGAAGAAATGAGAAGTTGGCATTATTCAGCTACACAGATGCATTCTGCTTGCAAGAATGAGGGGCATAGTCACTTGGTTCTTATGGCAACTGTGGTAAAAATTCCAGTCACCAGACCCAGAGCATCACAGGCTCCAACCCACAGCCTAGGGGGCCATTGAATTTTCCCCAAAATCCTTTTTCTCCTAGTTGTTCTTTCTATCTGTATAGCATTCACATATAATCCCCTAATCTTCCTAGAAATTGTTATAAGCTACTTAATGCCATCTAACAAATCCCTTCCTGTTTAAACTTATGGAAATTAATCATCAGAACTGCAAACACAATCCCTAACTGAAGCCATATCTGAAGAGTATGTTGAAAATGATAAAGATACATTAGCTATTTTTCAAAGAAAGAGTCATATTACAATTGTATTTATTTATTTCAAAGTATAATAACATTATCTTAAGAAACTAACTTTCAGAATCAGATTGTTGGGAATGTAACTCTTTAATATGCCGCAGCACAGGTATTTTACTGATAAGATCTCTATTTTCTGGGTAGAAATTTGATTACCAGATATTCCTAAAAGTGATTTTATAACACATGATTTAAACTGCCTTTGTAAAATTTTGACAGAGAATTCTGACATAGTTGACTCCATCTTGCTTCTGAACTCCAACCTGCCCATGGTCATTCCTGGGCATAGGCCAAGCTAACTTTGGGAAGGATTTAGTTTATAGTTTAATTTTGAAGCAAGGATGACAATGATAGAGACAGGAGAGGGCCAAGGGTCCCCAGCAAAACCCTACCTTCAAGCCTAAAACAGTCTGAAGGCTAGAAAATTGGACTGCTGGTCCCAGATGAAGCCCATCCTTTCCCAACGGATACGTTCATAATAATGCCCACATGTGCACTGAGGAATGGGGTGGAGCTCCAGAAATCGGCATCTTTTAGCAGGGGAGGAGCCTGGTCTCTTCAGTTCCAGGGTGGTGGCCTGGGATTCAATTGGTGGGGCGGCAGCCTGTTAACAGGACTCCCTCTCGCTCTACTGAGTTTTTTTTTTTTCCTATTTACCGGATAAATTTCATTTTTTCTCACCCTTATATGCGTCTATGAGCCTAATATTTATTAGTCATGTGACAAGTACTCAGTTTTAGCTGAACTAAGGAGAAAGTTCTGTGACAATAATATGCCCTCCCTAAAACTAACCCTCTTCCTGTTCTGGGGCTGAAACCACCTTGTAAGACTAATGAAAGGCCACAAGAATTGGTTTCTGCTAAAATGTAGATGTAGTTTCTATAATCTCTTACTGCTCAGGAGTCATGTGGCCAGAGGTCACAAGATTTGTGAGTCCCCCAGTTGTTCCTATAGATAACATCACTATTATAGATCCTAAGATTTTTTTTTAGATGTCTTTCAGACTGATCTCCCCCTGGACTCGTGACTGATGACTCAATCAGTCCTGTGGCCCCAACCAGAAGCAGACTCAGCACAAAATGACCGTTTCCCATACTCCGGTGATTTCATCACCACCAATCAGTAGCACCCATTCCCTAGCCCCCTGCCCACCACTGTCCATAGAAACCCTCACCACTGAGCCTTCAGAGAGACTGATTTGAGTAATTACTCTGTCTCCCATGTGGTCAGCCTGGCATCAATTAAACTCTTTACTGCAATGCCTTGGTCTCAGTGAATTGATTTTGCCTGTGTGGCAATCAGGAAGAATCCATCAGGCAATTATATAATGATTCTATTTTTTAGTTATGCTTTATTGGCAACCCCACATCTACTTTCACCCTCACCTACCCCAATTCACATCTGCAGGAAAGTCTGATGTTTGGTGGAAAAAAACATATATATATGTACAAGATAGTGAAGAGCATCAACACGAAATACCTGTATAATCATATAATACCAGTGTTGGGGCTCAGAAACAATACCCCAAAGTCTGGTGCTTTGGCATGCTGAGTCCTTGGAACTAAAGGAAATTGGAAGGTCTTAGAAGCAGCCTTACAGTTATGGTCTCTGACCTTCTCCTTTCCTCCTGTCTCTTGCCCTTCTTTTTCCCCTAAAGCACAGGGAAGGTCTCTCAGAAATTTCCTTATCTGCCTAAAGAAAGGTCCTCCAGAAATGATACAGTTGTCATGAGTCCCCCTCCCTGGGAATCTCATTAACCAGAGAAGATGAACTTATTAGAGAGGAGACTACTCAGGAGGCTGAGGTGGGAGGATTGATTAAGGAAAGAGGTTTGAGGTTACAGTAAGCTGTGATTGCTCCACTGCACTTCACCCTGGATGACAGTGAGACGCAGTCTTTTAAAATTTTTAAATTAAGATTTTAAAAAATAAGAGACTAGAGGTCTATATTTGACACAAATCAGACTTTTTCACAGACTATCACCTATTCTGAGGCCTGCTTAGAGATCAATTTTATTACTCGAGAGACATTCTGGTTACATAACAAGGCAACCTTTGTTTATCATTCATTTTCTTCCCTCACCCTTCCATTACTCATGTTACTATCCCTATCTCCTGCCCTGTGAATCTTCAGGCCCCTATTCCTTTCTGTGGATCAGGATGCTTTATAAGTTTCAATCATCTGACCCTTTTTTGAGTCTCATATGCATACAAAGAAGAACTCCCATGGATATGCATGTAATTAAAATGGCTTTTCTCCTGTTAATCTGTCTACCTTTCAGTTTATTTCATAGACTTAATTATCAAACCCTCAAAGGGTAGAGAGACAGTTTTTCTCTCCCCCTACACCATCATTCAAATACAGATATCATCTGTAAGAAGTTGACAATTGGCTGGGCATGGTGGCTCATGCCTGTAATTCCAGCACTTTGGGAGGCTAAGGTGGGCGGATCACTTGAGGTCAGGAGTTCAAGACCAGCCTGACCAATATGGTGAAACCCTGTCTCTACTAAAAATACAAAAACATTAGCCAAGTGTGGTGGCGCATGCCTGTAGTCCCAGCTACTTGGGAGGTTGAGTCAGGAGAATCACTTGAACTCAGGAGGTAGAGGTTGCAGTGAGCCAAGATTGCACTACTACACTCCAGCATGGGTGACAGAGTGAGACACCATCTTAAAAAAAAAGAAAAGAGAGAAAAAAAATTGATGATTCAAGAGTATTGGTTGTAATACACAGGCTCAAATCAAAAGTAAAAAAAATGAATTTATTGGTCTTTGTATCTGGTACAACTGAGTGTAGGAACTTGGAGCTGACCTTCATCTCTCTTCTTTCTTTGTGTTTGTCTCAATTCCAACTACTTATGGGGAAGATTCCTTCTTCCAGTCCCATATTAATATTGTTCCAGAAATATAATCAAAAGGTACAGTGCCTTTTCTTAAGCTCAAAATGAAAACTACTTGGGAAAATACTGATTGCTAACATAAAACTCATGCTCAATGCAGCATCAGTCCCTGTAGTCTGGGCGTGGTCTGTCCTAGACTAAGGCTGGATCTTAGAAGCACCAGAGACTTTCAGAACTATGGTTGGCAGTCCCAGCAGAAGAAATTTCCCAAAGGAAGTTTGGGTACTTAACAGAAGAGAAAGACAAAGGTCTGCTCCAAAGTATTCCTAAATTTAAAAGAACAAAAGGGATTCCCAGTGCTCGTTGCTATTAAAAAATACATCTCTAGGTGTTTCTTTATTATTGAAGATATAATTTCCATATTCCTTACCTATTTATATCAGCATGTGAATTCCTTTCCTTCAAATGAGATAGGCAAGATATAATCACACGCACTCAATAATAAATAATTTTAAAGGAAAAACTAAACAAAAGAACAATACATACTCTTAGATTATATCCAATCACCTCTCAAAATACAGGGCAATAAATCTTGGGACAGTTTTAGTTTTTAACATTGTATGGCCCTTTATAATCAAAAGTGAGTATCTTGTCTTCTTTAATCTTTGCAATCACTCTATTAGGTAGGTAATGATAATGATGAACATGATGAGGATGATTTTACCCATTTTATTACAATAACAACTGTTATTATTTCCACCTATTTAGGGAATATAATACAAATAGAGGTAAGTAAAATAGATAGTGAAATTCATAGAACCATTAAGAGGCAAATAAAGGATTTTTATCTAGGTAATAAGATACCTAAATAACTTGCTTTTTCCACTCTACTTAAAATAGACCAGTCATGGAGGTCAATTGTGGAAGATGAATTGATTAAATCTTTCTGATGAATTCTGAAATACCTTGAGAACTGCAGATAAAGTGGCATGACTCTTTGGGCTGCCCAATTTAAAGAGAATTACGTTGACTGGAACAACTCAGAGAGCCCACACAAGTACTATTACGCAATGTATTATTGAAATGTTCAAATTTCTAACAGTCCACAGGAAAGGAAGCTCCTAGCGTGTCTTCTCCTGGGCTTTGCCCATACCAGCAATCATAGGAAGCATCTCTCAAACACATCGGAATCAGGGATGCAGATCACTTCACTGATGTCCCCATCCTAGCTACAAGCAGAACCTGCCACACTTTCTTGATGAGAAATGCTTATCTTTTCCTTAGGTCCCTAGAGACCTACAGATGGTCCTGGACATAAGCTAGGGTTAATACCAATAAACCCATCTTAAGTCGAAGATCTCTAAAGTCAGTAATGCATTTCATACACCGAATCCACCCGACATCATAGCTTAGCCTAACCTACCCTAAATGTGTTCATGACACTTACATTATCCTACAGTTGGGAAAAATCATCTGGCAACACAGTACACTGTTGAGTAGCAGTTGTTTACCCTCCTGATCACGTGGCTGACTAGGAGCCAGGGCTCGCTGCCACTGCCCAGCATCACAGGAGTGTAACGCTGCGTATTTCTAGCCTAGAAAAATATCAGAATTTAAAATTCAAAGTATAATTTCTACTGAATGTATATCATTTTTCCATCCTCATCAAATAAAAATAATAAATCAAACCGCTGTAAATTGGAGACTATCTGTATTTCAGCTCATCACTCAGATTTCCTCAGAAGTGTGTGTTTAGCCCCTACAGTGTGCCAACTCACAAAGGAAGTTGTTTTCTGTTATTATTTTTAAATTTTCTAATGTTAGCTTCTCCCCTAATAGTACTTTCTCTCTCTAGGGCTGGTTAAGTGATTTTTGATTCACCAAAAACCTCTATTGTAAGTAATGTTTATGACTTAAAAGAGCAAAAACAAACAAACAAACAAACAAAATCCAAAAGAAGTCTTGCATTTGTGTTGTGCAAAACACTTTCAAACGATCACACTTCCAGATCTGCACGACATCCCTATATGATGTGCGGCACAGATATGCATATCTTCCCAAGACTGCCGGAGAAACCCAAACTGCAGTAGTTGACTTACCAAACTTCTCTACTTATTTAGTGCAAGTTACGAGAAGCAGTCAAACCTCCTCCATCCCAGTCCCAGATCTAAGCTTTCTCTGTAATAAGCCCAGTGGATTTCAAATATATTTTTTAATATAATCCTTCTTTTCAAATAAAATCTGACATTGATGCTCAATATATAAAACAGATGATAAGAGTGCTTCTTATATTGAGGTCAGAGGACCAAGAAATTCAGCTTCACGATTGCAACTCCTGAGTGTTCTTGCAAAAGGCCTATTGAAATATTGTTTGAGAACTGCAGAACTAGCCCAAGTAACCACCCCCTCAGAACCACGTAACCAGCCCCAGTTACCATCTCCTCCTGTCTCTCTCTAGTCCAGTATCGCTGAGCACAACTTCTCAACTGGGATGCCACAGACGTTTTAAAGATGTGCGAAAATGTTGGTCCTCTCAGCCACCAGGACTGCCCAAGAAACCTAAACCCTCTGGGGTTGATCTTTAGCCAGTAACAGCCTTCTCTGTTTACTCCAATGTGCTATACAAATATGATTTATATGTACAAATGGAATTTTCACTGTAGAAAATTTAAAAGGTCTCAGAACACAGAACACTATTTTTCTCACTAGATTCAAGTTAACATCACTGATATTTCTTGTAATGATTTCTCTATTACCTGAATAGTATCATATTTTCTACTTATATTCATTATTGATTATATGAATTTTTACATTTGTCTGAAGTAGATGTCCTCAACAAAGAGATGGGTTTCCATAAAATTCCTACTTGGCCTTTTGTCTGATGTCCAGTTAATTAATCTCTTGGCTGATATTCATTGAGGGTGATCTCAGTTACCACTATGTTTTTAGTAGTTCTTTATATTGCTTCTCTAGTTGTTTTAATCGCACCAGATGATGAATAATGAAATTCTTTCTTGGCTTCCCTTTGACATTAGTAATTTTTTTCCAGTTTTAGCAAGCCCTTACATATTACTCTACCATTATGCAAATACAACCTGAATTCAGTCCATCACCTCTTCATTCACTGTTTCAGTTTCCTTAATGAGCCACTATCCTTCCTGCCACAGGGCCTTTGCACATACTATTGCTCATACTTGGATGCCATTCACCTCCTCTCTGTCAAGCCAGCTTTGCTCATCTTTGAGCCCTCAGCTCAGATGTCACTTCCTTGAGGAGCCTTTCTTAATGCTACAGGTCTGATTGGGCATTCCCATTATGTGCCATGTGCCTTTTCTTCATGGCATGTTTTATATGTAATTTCACATTCATTTGCATATTTAATTATTGCTGATCACCCTAATACACTGTAAGTTCTGTGACAGTAGATAGCATGCCAGGTTTTTTCACCATTAATTCTCATGCCTGGTACATAACAGACCCTTAAACAATTGCTAAGTGGATTAATAAAAGAAGTCATTAACTGATGATGGCAATGATGACAATGTTGACAAGAACTATGGCTGGAGGAAGGAGGAGACCAGGCAAATTTAGCCCTTATGTGTCTATTTTTGATTCAAAGCAGGGCCATACAGGAAATTGATTACAAATCTCTTCATCTTGGGGAGATGAAGGGGATGCAGGAATTAAGGAGGAAAGAAGCTACAGTAGTAAATATCAAAAATAACAATAATTATGATAATGGATGATTTTTAAAAATCTTCAAGTCATTAACTCAGCTTGATATTGCCTATTTCCCCCAAGAATGAATGAACCCACTCTATCCATTAAATTTATAATTGCCCTAATTTCAAGGGTTACTCCAGGCAGAATACATTTCAATTCATTCCCTATCTTGCTGAATGTCTTGTTAAAAGTCCCTTTGACTTTCTTTGCATTATATATTTTTTTATTTGCCTAAAAGGGATGAAAATATCTACATAACTATTTCATAGGATTACTGTTTTTTATCCCACTTTCTGGACTGCAAGTTTCGGGAGATGCTGCTGACCTACCCAGGACTTAGTAAGGGAGTCTAGGAAATAGTAAGTCCTTTCTTATGCTGAGTGGACTTCAGGGGCAGAAAAAGAGTCAGGTTCTGACCCAGCAGCCTGTCCCAAACACAGTTGATTGTGCAGAGGAGCTTTGGAAGGAACAAGGTGCAAAGTTGGAGACCATGGAAAGGTAGCAAGAGAGAAGATTTGAACAGAGGATGGGGAGTTTCTAATATCAAAGTAATCCCAAAGCTGAACAGCAGGTGCAGTATTCTGTTTTTTGTGGTTTTATTTTATTTCTTTGTTATAATCCTGTTTTCCACAGCCTCTGGAAGAAACATGCCAAAAGCTTTTTAGGTAAAAGTCAAAGGCAAACTTTATAACGGAGAGATTAGATTGGTAACATCTGAAGGTGATGCTCACTCTTAACATTATAAAAAAGAGAAACACCCAGACATTGTTTCTGTCAATATGATGAAATAGGTAGTATCCAGCACAACCTATGAAAAACTTTCATTTAAAAAAGTCTAAGTCTTTTTTTTTTATTATACTTTAAGGTACATGTGCAGAACATGCAGGTTTGTTACATAGGTATACACATACCATGATGGTTTGCTGTATCCATCCCCCCTGTCATCTACATTAGGTATTTCTCCTAATCTTATCCCTCCCTAATCCCTCCACCCTCTGCTGTCCTTTCCCTACCTCCCCTACCCCTCTACAGGCCCCTGTGTGTGATGTTCCCCTCCCTGTGTCCATGTGTTCTTGTTGTTCAAAACCCACTTATGAGTGAGAGCCTGTGGTGTTTGGTTTGTTCTTGTATCAATTTGCTGAGAATGGTGGTTTCCAGCTTCATTCATGTCTCTGAAAAGGACATGAACTCATCCTTTTTGATGGCTGCATAGCATTCCATGGTATATATGTGCCACATTTTCTTTATCCAGTCTATCATTGATGGGCATTGGGTTGGTTCCAAGTCTTTTCTATTGTGAACAGTGCTGCAATAAACATACATGTGTATGTGTCTTTATAATAGAAGGATTTATCATCCTTTGGGTATATACCCAGTAATGGGATTGCTGGGTCAAACGGTATTTCTGGTTCTAGATCCTTAAGAAATCACCACACTGTCTTCCACAATGGTTGAACTAATTTAAACTCCCACCAACAGTGTAAAAGCCTTCCAATTTCTCCACATCCTCTCCAGCATTTGTCTCCTGATTTTTTAATAATCGCCATTCTAACTGGTTTGAGATGGTATCTCAATGCGGTTTTGACTTGAATTTCTCTAATAACCAATAATGATGAACTTTTTTTCATATGTTTGTTTGCTGCATGAATGTCTTCTTTTGAAAAATGCCTGTTCATATCCTTCACCCACTTTTTGATTTTTTTTTCTTGTAAATTTGTTTAAGTTCTTTGTAGATTTTGGTTATTAATCCTTTGTCAGATGGGTAGATTGCAAAATTTTTTTCCCATTCTGTTGGATGCTGGTTCACTCTAATGATTATCTCTTTTGCTGTGCAGAAGCTCTTAAGTTTAATTAGATTCCATTTGTCTATTTTGGCTTTTGTTTTCGTTGCTTTTTGTGTTTTAGTCATAAAGTCTTTTCCTATGCCTGTGTCCTTAATGGTATTGCCTAAGTTTTCTTCTAGGGTTTTTATGGTGTTAGGTCTTATGTTTAAATCTTTAATTTATCTGGAGTTAATTTTTATATAAGGTGTAAGGAAGGGATCCAGTTGCAGCTTTCTGCATATGGCTAGCCCAACACCATTGATTAAATAGGGAATCCTTTCCCCATTGCTTGTTTTTGTCAGGTTTATCAAAGATCAGATGGTTGAAGATGTGTGGCATTACTTCTGAGGCCTCTGTTCTGTTTCATTGGTCTACATCTCTGTTTTGGTACCAGTACCATGCTGTTTTGATTACTATAGCCTTGTAGTATAGTTTGAAGTCAGGTAGTGTGATGCCTCCAGTTTTGTTTTGCTTAGGATTGTCTTGGCTATGTGGGCTCTTTTTTGGTTCTATATGAAGTTTAAGGTAGTTTTCCAGTTCTGTGAAGAAAGTCCATGGTAGCTTGATGGGGATAGCATTGAATCTATAAATTACTTCGGGCAGTATGGCCATTTTCATAAGCATGTAATGTTTTTCCATCTGTTTGTGTCCTCTCTTATTTCCTTGAGCAGTGGTTTACAGTTCTCCTTGAAGAGCTCCTTCACATCCCTTGTTAGTTGTATTCCTAGGTATTTTATTCTCTTTGTATCAATTGTGAATGGGAGTTCACTCATGATTTGGCTATCTGTTTGTCTGTTATTGGTGTATAGGAATGCTTGTGATTTTTGCACATTGATTTTGTATCCTGAGACTTTGCTGAAGTTGCTTATCAGTTTAAGGAGATTTTTGGCTGAGAAAATGGGGGTCTTCTAAATATACAACCATGTTGTCCACAAATAGAGACAATTTGACTTCCTCTGTTCCTAATTGAATGCCCTTTAACTCTTTTTCTTGCCTGATTGCGCTGACCAGAATTTCCAATACTATGTTGAATAGGAGCAATGAGAGAGGGCATCCTTGTCTCGTGCCAGTTTTCAAAGGGAATGCTTCCAGGTTTTGCCCATTCAGTATGATATTGGCTGTGGGTTTGTCATAAATAGCTCATATTATTTTGAGATACACTTCATTGATACCTAGTTTATTGAGAGTTTTTAGCATAAAGCATTGTTGAATTTTATCAAAGGCCTTCTCTGCATCTATTGAGATAATCATGTGGTTTTTGTCTTTGGTTCTGTTTATGTGATGAATTACGTTTACTGATCTGTGTATGTTGAACCAGCCTCGCATCCTCGGGTTGAAGCCAACTTGATCATGATGGATAAGCTTTTTGATGTGCTGTTGCATTTTGTTTGCCAGTAGTTTATTGAGGATTTTTGCATTAATGTTCATCATGGATACTAGCCTGAAATTTTCTTTTTTAGTTGTGTCTCTGCCAGGTTTTGTTATCAGGATGATGTTTGTCTCATAAAATGAGTTAGGGAGGATTCCCCTCTGTTTGTATTGTTTGGAATAGTTTCAGAAGGAATGGTACCAGCTTCTCTTTGTACCTCTGGTAGAATTGGGCTGTGAACTCGTCTGGTCCTAGCCTTTCTTTGGTTGGTAGGATATTAATTGCTACCTCAACTTCAGACCGTGTTATTGGTCCATTCAGGGATTCAACTTATTCTTAGTTTGGTTTGGGAGGGTGTAAGTGTCCAGAAATTTATCCATTTCTTATAGATTTACTGGTTTATTTGCATAGAGGTGTTTGTAGTAATCTCTGATGGTAGTTTGTGTTCTGTGGGATCAGTGGTGATATCCACTTTATCATTTTTTATTCCATCTATTTGATTCTTCTCTCTTTTCTTTTTTATTAGTCTGGCTAGTTGTCTATTTTGTTGATCTTTTCAAAAAACCAGCTCTTGGATTTATTAATGTTTTGAAGGGTTTTTTTGTGTCTCTATCTCCTTCAGTTCTGCTTTGATCTTAGTTATTTCTTGCCTTCTGCTAGCTTTTGAATTTGTTTGGTCTTGCTCCTCTAGTTCTTTTAACTGTGACATTAGGGTGTCAATTTTATGTCTTTTCTATCTTCTCATGTGAGCATTTAGTGCTATAAATTTCCCTCTAGACGCTGCTTTAAATGTGTCCCAGAGACTCCGGTACATTGTGTCTTCATTTGCATTGGTTTCAAAGAACATCTTTATTTCTGCCTTCATTTCATTATTTATCCAGTAGTCATTCAGTTCCATGTAGTTGTGCAGTTTGAGTAAGTTTCTTAATCCTGGGTTCTGATCTGATTGCACTCTGGTCTGAGAGACTGTAATGATTTCCGTTATTTTGCATTTGCTGAGGAGTGATTTACTTTCTTTCATGTGGTCAATTTTAGAGTAAGTGTGATGTGGTGCTTAGAAGAATGTATATTCTGTGGATTGGGGGTGAAGAGTTCTGTAAATGTCTATTAGGTCTGCTGGGTCTATATCTGAGTTAAAGTCCTAGATATTCTTGTTAATTTTCTGTCTCATTGATCTGTCTAATATTGACAATGGGGTGTTCAAATCTCCCACTATTATTGTATGGGAGTCTAAGCGTCTTTGTAAGTCAAAGTCTTTTTATCTCACCAAGGCACCTGATTAAATTAATAATTCATAGAAAACACAGAGGATAGACAAATTCATTAAGACAGCCACAGGAATATAATCAGCCAAGTCTAGGATATAGGAAATTCTGTAGGATTTCCTGAAAAAAAATCATAAGCCCAGGTTCTTCCACATATGGTTTGCAAGAATAAAAAAAAAAAAAAACGAAAGTGGGGAGATGCCATTACAGAGTAAAATAAAGAATGAAAATTAAGTATAAAAAGACTTTCACAGAATAATCAGTGAAATTTGAACAAAGTTTGGGTAATAACTGAAATTTATTCTAGAAAAATTAGTAATAATAATGTTAAGTCAGCATTAACAAATAGTGTTAATTAGATTAATAAAGTAATTGTTTTTAGTATAACGGTGTCTGATTAATAGGAGTCATTGTGGTCTCAGAAATACAAATAAAATTACATATCTGTATGATTAATACAATTACATAATATGTCATCTATGAGGGTCAAAATAAAATTAGTTATACGTTAGTAACTGTTGAAGCTGGATGATGGGCACACAGGGGTTAACTATGTTATTCCCTCTACATTTCTGTGCTTTTGAAAATTTCTATAAAAAGAGTTAAGAAGGAGCAAATAAGCACGATTTATAAGAAAATATTTGCGACCAGTCAGATGCAGTGGCTCACACCTGTAGTCCCAGTACTTTGGGTGGCCAAGGTGGGCAGATCACAGGGTCAAGAGATTGAGATTATCCTGACCAACATGGTGAAACCCCATCTCTGCTAAAAATACAAAGATTAGCTGGGTGTGGTGGTGCGTGCCTGTAGTTCCAGCTACTCGTGAGGCTGAGTTCCCCTTGAACTGGGGAGGCAGAGGGTGCAGTGAGCCGAGATCGCACCACCACTACACTCCAGCCTGGTGATAGAGTGAGCGAGACTCTGTTAAAAAATAAAAATAAATAAAAATATTAGGGACCAATGGCCAAAACAGCAATAAATCAATGAATGCACCAACAGCTTATGAAATAATTTATAGGTTCCAAGAGGAGTCAGGTTGGAACCCAGCATGATGACTTAAAAAAGAAAAAAAATGAAGTAATAAATTACTTTTGTGACCTGAAATAAAGGTGGTAATGGCAGCAATGTGAAGAGTTTTGAGAATCAGAGGTAATCAGAGAAAGTGCCTTGAGTAACTAAAACTGCAAAACTGTAAGTACAGTCTTATAATTAACACTGAAAGTCAATTTGGAAGTTAACCATAAATTATTAAGAAGCTTTTTAAAATTCTTTTGTCAAAAGCAATTTATCTTCCATGCCTTATTAAAATTATTATTCAAACCCTTTTTTTCCCTTTCTTTTTAGTGGTAACTTCGTTAGACAAGCCTCGAACTTTACCACTGTACCAAGAAATGAAAGCCAGGATGTTGAATTGGAGCTAGCAATGACTATGTGAGGACAGGTTCAAAGGAAGCCCATCACTTGAGTAAAAATTTATAGCCCTGCTTGTGCTGTGCTGTGCTGTGAGTTTCAGTTCAGGGCCAGCAAAAGATTTATCAAAGGAAAGCAACAAGATGTGTGGAAATAGAAGGTAAGAGTTTGAAAGGCTTTATGAACCAGAGTAAATCTTGACTTTTTGGGTTTCATCTCTGGAAGCTGGACTTTCAGGTATAATTATAGTTTAACATTTGACACATTGAGTAGGTGGGAAAAAGTGAGACATTAAGAAAGTGTATCTCTAATAAAGCTTGGGAGGCTCCATTACATGGCTAAGATATGCAAATAGCAATGGGAACTAGACAGGTGACATTATTAGGATAGCAATCTGGACCAGGCTCGGTGGCCAGAAGCAAAAATCGTGATGGAGATGGGAACAAAGCTGGAGCACATGCTCTTTCAAGAATGTGTTCCCTGCAGCTCAGTTCTAGCCAATGCTTACCATGCTCAAACACTGGCCTTTTGTGCAGTTTTTCCTATTTTTAGGAGCAGTCAGAAATCTAGATGATTGTGTAAAATCTTCCAGTTTTGTAATATCAGCAAGATGTTTAGATTTATAAAATCTTTGTGGGCCAGCTGTAAACCTACCAAACAAAGCCCACCTGTGGGCCATATTCTGCCTTAGAATCACATTTGCAAATCTTGTTCTAAGTCAAACCACTTCTTTGTCATTTTCCTTCTATTGTTTTTTATGCTTAATGTGGCTCAGGACAAACTGTAATATTTCCCCCTTATTCAATTTATCATCTTAAACTCTGGTATCACACTTTAATCTTTCACTGGTGCTCCCAACTTTTTTTAAAATGCTGCTTCTGAATCCTTCATTTTGTGTGTGTGTGTCAAATATTTTCCAAAGAAATATGAAAGAATGAAAATGAAAATATGAGAAGAAGTTGGTGGGGGAGAAACTGTTGACTAATCTATAAAATGTCTGTACATGCTTCCTTTTCTTGGGCCAATTAGATTTTGGTGCTAATAAAACCCATGTTAAATTTTTCATTTTTATATTTTTATGTGAACTTTCAAAGAGTAAATGATAAGATATCTCTCTTACCAGAGTTGAACAGTTTGTGGACTGTGTATACCCAATACTCTAGACAAACAAATATGACTCTACCACTGGATAGCTAATAATACTGTATTCACATTAGATAGTAACAGAGATATCTCTGATCTTAAACTTTGGCCTACCTAGGCATGTAAAAGAAAGAAACATTTGGAAATGGTCTGGCATCACCATGGTGATTCCTCATTGAGTCTTCAAGGCCCTGATGATATAAACTGTGAAACCCATGAATGCATGGGAGAGACAGAATGTTATGAAGAGAAGATTGGGCTGGGAATTGGAAGTTGGGTTCTAGTCCCAGTTCTGTTTCCAATAAGTTGTAAAACCTCTCTGTATCTCAGTTCATTATTTATTTACTACTTATATATTGCCTATTTTCCAAAACAGATTGGAGGTGGCTTTCAATAAAAACCACCAACGTATCAGAACTCTTTTATAAAGCAATAAGCCAAAATAAAATAAAATAAAAAAGAAGGATAGTTACAGCAGCAAATCTAGGCTTGGGGAATGTACTGTAACAGCATACAAAATGCTGTTTAGACCAGAATCAAGCAAGAAACAAGTTGTACCATGATCATCACCCATGGGTCTCAGTTTTCGTATTTACAAAATGGGTGAAAAATGAAAGTTGGATGAAATCACTTTTAAGGTCTTTTGAAGTTCAGGTGTTTCTGTGAAAAACCAATATGTACACTTCTGAAAATATTTCCTCTATTTCTACATAATGAAGCACTATCACAAGTCTAAAGAAAAATTTGGGATTAAGCAGCTCACTCATAAGCTATGTAACTTTGTAATTGGAGAAGTATGTGAATAAATAATAATAGTGATGAAAATACTAGCATAGTTTAAAAGAAGTGTTAAATTACAGATAAATAAAGCAATTCTACAGTACATAGAAGACTTTACATATAAAAATAAAGGGGCTAAGGGAGGAATATTTGTTGATGGAAGCCTGTGTAAGGAAAGATTGAAACAATGGGTTCAAGGACAAAATGTACATAGGATGAGGCAAAACATATAATTAAAACTTTAAGACAGAGCATGAAGCCAAATTGAGGCAAGATAAAGTACGTAGAGTGAAAAGTCATAGTGTACAGTATTATAATCCTCAGCTGATTGCTGCATTCAGCTGTGCTCAGGTGCTTTGAATTCAATTACAATTACTTAATGGGGCCAACTATTAAAATGCTGGGGGAAAATGAACCAACATGACTTGTACATTGTTTGACATTGTATCCCTATTTGCTAATCAATATGAAATGTTTTACTTTAAGGAAACACATTGTACAGAATAGACTGTATAATGCTGTTTGAATTCAAATAGAAATACGCACATTAATAGGAAGAAAAGTAACTGTGACTAGGACTTGATCAGTATTTTCTATCAAGATATCTAAGAGTTTCTATATTAGACTAGACACATTTGGAATGCTCAGTTGTATATAGTATTGATTTGGCAATTACTGTGTAGAGAAGGACTAAAAGGCTAGTAAGGGGTAACAAACAAAAGATACAGAAGAGTTACAGTCACGAGGAGGTTATCATCTAAAATGGTGACTGGGAGAGAGAATGTGGGGTAATTTTGAAAAAAAACAAAACAAAACATGAAAAGGGCATTAGAAGACGGAGATGAAAAACATGAATAAATTCAGAGTGGCCACAGAAAATCAAATAAAGAAAACTCATTTGGCCAAAGAGAGAGTTCATGGAAGATTCAAATATCAAACAGCTTTGAGAAAAGGAAAAGGAATTGTCCAGCCATTCCCACTTTCTGCATAAAATTCCTCTTAACAAGTGTTTTTCACCAGTGGAAGTTTTGCCTCCCCAGAGTACATTCGGCAACATCTGGAGACATTTTTGTTTGTTGCAACTGGGGATGTGCTACTGGCATGTAATAGGTAGAAGCCAGGAATGTTGTTAAACAATCCACAATGCACAGGTGAGGCCCCTAAAACAAAGTGTCTGGCCCAAAATGTCAATAGTGCCATGGTTGAGAATCCAGAATAAAGACAAGGCTGCATAGTGAGTTCATCTCTCCTTGAGGCATTTTCTATGTACCACTCTACTTCCCATGACCTGAGTGGAATAAAGATTTTTTTTCCAATTTCTTAATGTGATGCCTCTAAGATCCATCTGTTCCCACCAATCTCATCTTTGATACCTTTAGCTTAAGTTTGGCTTACCTGTAATCCATATCTCATGTTTTTAAAAATATTCCCATTTATTTCCTTCTCTTTTCTGTGATTTAGCTCTTCTGACCCCTTATGAATTAGTATTTTGACTTATGGGGTGATGACCCTCGGTCCTACCTGGTCATGACCTTTTCTCTTCTCTTGGTTGTACTCCTTCTCTGATGTCCTGAATTTCATTGCTCTCAAATGGTATTCAAGATGATCACCTAAGTGAACAAAAAAACTAATTTGAACATTTTTCGTGTGCAACTAAGTTTCTGAATATTTGAAGTCCATTTTGTATCTCTCAAGGTATTCTATCATGCTAAAATTATGAAAAGAATCCTTAGATTTGCTAATACTTTGATGAAGGAGATAAAGTGAACCATATGAAAACAAAAGGACTAAAATCAAAAGCACCGTTCCTAAAAAAGGAGAAGTATGTTCTTGTAATCACATGAGGAGGAAGATAATGGGACAAACAACTGGCTTTGAGATTTCTGATTTTCTTTTCTGAGATTGAGACCAAATTTCCACATGCTTGAGGTTTACTTAACTTAAATTTTTTAGTCTGGAAATCAGTAGAAACTCAGTTGACTGTTCTAGGGGACCTCGTGCGTTGACAGTGGATTTGATTTAAATGGGACAATATTATGGAAAAGTCTGCCCTTTACTAGCTGTTCCAAATGCCAATTCCATCTGAGCCTTCTTCTATAAGGAGACATTAATGTCTTTTTCTGACATTTTTCCTCATGATTGACATTCACCAGAAATTTCTCCCCCAGCCATTAGTTTCATTACCATTATTATTGCATTTGGTTGACATTCTTTCGTCTACCTAATTCTGTAAAGATCAGATAATATTTGTTCCAGAGACAAACTTTTCTTTCTCATTCACACACTCAGTACACAAGAAGCCCACAAAATTTTACATGAAGGCATCCTATGTAGATCCAGGCAGAGGGAGAAATTTTCAGTCACAGCCTATACTTCTCCCTGATATTCCAGAACAGGGAGAAAGAAGAAATGTTTTCACCTCTGTGTAGTAAGTGTTCCTTATTTTGATGCCACCAGAAAACTATTTCATGGACATTGCATCTACCCTTTCTTTAGTCTAAATGGAAGACAGAATTACACAGTTAACCAAAGATATGTTGAGAAAGGTTACTTAAAACACACTGAAAGATAATTGAAGTAATTTATTAGCTGGTCTCTTAGAGTACATGTATATGTGTCTGACTGCACGCAAATCTGTGTGCATGCAATAATAAATGCAATTCACTTTTTTGCTTTTCACAGTGGATCCTGTATTTTAGGATTTGTGAGCTGTCAGAATTTCAGTAAGTGAAAATGTCACTCTATTTCTAATGATATATGTGATTAAACCATGCTGATATGTAATAGAAGGTCATCAAGCCTTTACTGAGACCAGTCAGTACATAAAATATTTTCTCTCCTGGTAACCAATATTTATTGAATGCCTTCTGTGTGTGTCCAGGGTTCTACACATGTTATTTTATTTGATTCTCCTATGTCTTAGAATTATGAACTCACCAAATCATTCCTTTCAAGAGAAATATATTTTCCAGGGTCTTCAAGTTAGGTGGGACCATGGAACTAAGTACGGTCAATAAAATGTGGGGTGGAAGTAACATATGCCATTTTCAGAGCTTGTCCTTGGTAACTTACACACACACACACACACACACACACACACACACACACACACAGAGAGAGAGAGAGAGAGCCTTCTCATTGGCTGGCTGGATAGAGAGGCAATCCAGGAAAGGATTCTGAGACCCGTAATAACTACTGGATGACTGGAGCCTGGATTTCCATTACTTAGGAAAGCTCATGGTGATGATATTAATTGATGACCTTTCATATGCATTAAATAAAGTTAAGTAATGCTAAGAACTTAGATTTTGTTGTTATTTTGCAGCACTGAGTATTATTAAACTCACCTGATGTGGCAACTAGTAACTAGAAAAAGAATGCTGCTAAAATACAAACCTTAATTATGTGGTATTTGCCTTATAGGTTGGATGATAAGCAGCAAGAAAATTGATATTGAAGTCTGATAAGACAGAACTCATGTTATTCAGTGGTAAACATTTTTTATAACTACCACTTGCAATTGTGTTGAAGGCAAACCACATGCCCGCTGAGCCAGCAGCTCCAGTGGAAATAATTAGAAGAATCAACAGTTAGCATGTGTTGGATACTATGGGCTGCTTTGACAAGGTATTGCAATATTACAAGAAAGGAATGAACTCAGGAAAACCCTGGCTGGTTTGCAAGCAGAAATGGAAGGAAACAAAGAGAGACAGAAAGCAAGGACTTTATTGCTAGGAAAGCCATCTGCTTCTAGACACAAAAAATAAGACGGAATTTTGAAAGGTTTTGAGTGTCAATGGCCAAATAAAACTCAGATGAATAAAATGTCTAAAACCAATTATCTAATTAAGAGTGTATCTTTCCATTCAACAGCAGCCATCATTTTCTTGACAGAGAGAAAGGCATAGGTATGAAGAAACAACAAAATAAGGGAGGCTTGAGAACTTAAGTTTCAGAAGAAAATATGAATGTGGATATTGGCATATGTAACTAATTGTAATCAAAAGACAGTGTTATGGATTGGATTGTGTGCCCCCCAAATTCATATTTTGAAGTCCTGGCCCCCAGTACTTTAGTATTTTTTTTTTAGTAAAGATAGGGTTTCACCATGTTAGCCAGGATGGTCTCAATCGCCTGACCTCGTGATCAGCCCACCTTGGCCTCCCAAAGTGCTGGGATTACAGGCATGAGCCACCGCACCCGGTCCAGAATTCTTTTTTTTTTTTTTTTTTTTCAAAGATGGGGTTTCACCATGATGGCCAGGCTGGTCTTGAACTCCTGACCTCAGGTGATCCACCCACCTCGGCCTCCCAAAGTGCTAGGATTACAGGTGTGAGCCACCGCGCCCGGCCCAGAATTCTTTTTGAACTAAGAAGCTGGGTACCTTGTCATCGGAGGCAAAACCAATCCAATCAGGAAACAGGAATTTGTTGGAAAATTCACAGATATGCATAATTTATGATTCCTGATATGGTGTGGTAGTTTTCAGATGTGGATAGTGTTAGGTTTGCTGGTAAAACGTATTCTGCTGTAGCCAGGCTGGAGATCCACACGGCTGGCCCACAGTACAGCACAGCCAGCTGAATGAATAGACAGGACATGAAAATGTTTGCTTTTCAAAGAACTGCTTATCTGGAGATAAGTTATTATAGAGGTAATCAAGTTAAACTGTCATTAGAATGGGTCTCAATGCAATGTGACTGATGTCCACACAGAAAAGGAAATTTGGACACAGAGTGGTACAGAAGGAAGACCATGTGAAAACACAGGATGACAAAGCAAGCAAGTGAATTATCTGTGCTTTGTTCTTCAGTTTTCTAAGTGGTAGTATCACTGTGGTTATCCTGACCCTGAACTATTACTACATATGAGGTATGTGAGGAGGAAGGAGATAGCTTATCTCTTTAAGTAGAAGACCAAGAAGAGCCCCATCCAGTGAGATGGAGAAAATGTCTCATTACCCAGCAGTCCTGCTGGATGCAGTACCTGGATGGAACTTTGGGATGTCTTCCTTGGGTGCTGTTAAATACATTCTATGTATGAGTAGAGCATAATTAAGACACTGCTCTTTGCCCTCCACACTTTTTCATTTTGTTTTGGACGAATAGCCAAGCTACCATTGCAAGCTGCATTATAAGTGGTGAGACAATGTGAATCAGGTGTGGGCTAAGAAATATCGGGGCAAATGACCTATGAGTTTTCCAATTACAGGCTCTAAACACCTCTCACAAAGTCTCTTGTATGGAATCACTGGCTCAACAGATGAAGAGAATCCATGAAGAACTCCAAAGACTTAAGGGAGCTCACAATTTCTAGAATAGATGAAAGGAGCCCAGATCCCAGAGTCACTGCTTTAAAGGGTAGCTGCCAGGAAGAAATGCCCAATCTGGGACATTTATATGGGCCTTTATGAGAGCAAGAAATAATAAAGTTTTATTCAGTCAAGCCATGAAATTTTAGGGTTTATTATTGAAACAGCTAGAATGACTTCTGCTGACTCATACTTCTCAATAATCCAGCACAATAATAATAATAGCCTTTCAGAGTAGTCTCTTAAAGATTGTTAAATTGCCTAAAGTTATGCAATAAATTAGGCAGTATATAATGATAATCAAGTCACAATAGTTTTAGCCCCAGAATGAAGAAACTTGGATATTATGCCCCTGTGTAAACACAATGCAATCTTTACAAAGCCATGACAGAAATATACAACTGATCTGTCAATAACACACATACACACATACACACACATACACACCCCTAAAGTTTGTATTCATTTTGTTTTTCTGAACCACGTGATGAAACACAGTGATTTAAGTAAATTAAGAAGAGGGGGAAATTACCAATGTCGGAAAAATATTAGTTGACCCCTATCCCTGCCAATTTATAGCAAGTATAATGGATTATGAACATTAAAACATGAAAAAAAGTCATTGCAATGTTAAATGGCAGTTGCTATGGAATATGTTTGAATAGAAAAATTACTAATGAGGCAGTCTAGGTCTCAAGCCAGCTATCCAAATGCCAAGTAGAACTGAAATAGTGCTGCAGATCAGGGAGTTGGTAGCAACACAAACACCAGTGAACAGACTTGCCAGCCTATAAAGAGAGCTGTGTGAGCTAAGTATGCTACCTGGAGATGGAAGCATTAGGCTATCACAGTTCACAATATGCATTAATGTCCTAATGAGAAATGTAATCCCAAGCTACTTACCTGCTTGTTATTTCCAAGGATGACTAATCATAGAGGGAATTAAGAAACGAAATACATTAGAATTAGTGTCATTATAGAAATCAAACTGTACTTGTTTAAGGAGAAAAATAACAACCGTAAGATTTTTTTTTAACAAAGCGTTCACAGATATTTATTGGCTACTTTTCTTTGAATATAATATTGAAGTTATATTCAACTTTACTGACAATGTATTATGATCAGACAGAATTTTGGATTTTTCTCTTCTATTCAGATGTGATTAGGTGTTGACTGTAGATATGAACAACAGGCAACTAGAAACAAATGATCCTAATGTCACAGGAGAGATAAAACAGATCCAAAATGCTACTTCCCACAGGTGTTCATCAAAGCCTGATTTAGTCATTGCAGAAGGACTGTGGGTCTATGCCTGGGTTTAGGTTGGCTTTTACAAGATATTTCAGCCATTATCCTTATAACATAGACAATCTTTAGGGATGTTATTAGATCCTTGCTTCTCTCTTTTCCTTCTGTTCTTTTTCCTTCCTTCTTCCCTCTTTCCCTTCCTTCTTCTTTCCCTCCATCCTCCTTTCTTAATAGATGTGGACTGTGCTGTAGTTGATCTTTAAAGTCCTTTAAAAGGTCAGAGGCATTTCAAACACCTTTTGTTTCACAAGGATAAAACATTGTTTACATACTTCCAGGACAAGAATAAGCAATACATGATACACAGAAGGACAAGGGGGAAAGATAGGAGTTTTTTTCCTCTTATTTTCTTTAATATCTTCTTTGTCACTCCCAATCACCATCCCCTCTTTCCGTCTACTCTTCCCAACACATTGTTTTTTCCCCCAACTCTGTTCTTGTCATGGGTGCAGCGGTACATCTACGCACTTTCCACTTCTTCTCATAAACTCTCAGTGAGTTAGCAGAGGATTTTCTACCTTTGGTTTAACTCTTTTTGTTCCCCATAAAGATTTCTCAAAACACCCAGACTAGGTCTTCTCTGACTTTAAATGATCCTCCAATTATATCTTCCTACAGACACAGAGGGTCTAGGGACACAGAGAGTGTCTTCACTCACATGCAACATTGCTCCTTCTGCCAGCCTAACACTGTGAAGGAAGCTGGTATAGTGAGATGGGCTTTGTTTTATGCCAATCTGAGGTCAAGTCCCAACTCTGCCACAAATCCATTGTTCTTAGAAAAATTCCTTAATCTTTGGATCTCTGCTCCCTCATCTACAAAATGGGGATAACAACACTCAACCCTCCATGGAACATGACATGGCAGATCTGTCCATCACAGAATACAATGCATGGGAATTATCTATGGCAGACTGTGGCCCATTGTTGGAACCCAGTGATTTTTAACTCCTTGGCAGCTCATTTCTTCTCATCCTTGCAATAGCCAGCATCCAGGCTTTTAATTATTTTAAAAATTTTTCATAACTTCCTACTTCATCAGCTGGGATCTAGTCTTTCTGAATTGCCTTAGTTTTAGATAAA
The DNA here is from genome assembly GCA_036589455.1 of Ateles fusciceps. Lineage (NCBI taxonomy): Eukaryota > Metazoa > Chordata > Mammalia > Primates > Atelidae > Ateles > Ateles fusciceps. The sequence goes on along the minus strand of JAZHEH010000091.1, from coordinate 10,228,664 downwards.
GGCTCTCGTGGGCCCAGGATGGTGGGTAAGAATAATTTCCCTCTGTTTGCCTGCCTAACAAGGATAAATGACTCTGTCTCTGTGGTTTATGTTGAATGCCTGATAATGCATCTCCAAGAGAAGCACTTAGCAAGAAAACTCATAAATATAGCTATAATGTTTATTCAAAGTACTCTATTAGCAAGGCCAAGTATACAAATGAAGGATGAAAATAGACAAAATGGGTCACTAGCATTAGCCTGTGCTGTTTGTGAGGCAGGTAATAATAATACAATGTGTTGTCTCTTAGTGCCTGTTTCTCAGGGAGTTTTAGTTACACAACAAAGATTTATTGTAAGAATAAGAAACTTATTCTCTTCTATCTTAGTGGGATGTCTGCTGGTCTGGGAATGCAGGTCACAGAGACGTATTGCCAAAAGTGCATGTTTTAGAAGGTTCTTTGCCTCTGAAACCTTGATACTTGCATAATATATAAAGTCAATTTACATTCCTTCATCATACACAAATACTGCTTCTCTTTCCCTTAGCATTCTGGCAATCATGTCCCACAGGAATGGAATAGAACCTAGAGGTTATTTACCTTTAAAGAGAGACAAATAAAAGAACAGAGAATAACTGATCATGAAAGTGAAACTCAATTTAATCCACATTGATCCAGAGTTGAATGGAGGATAAATGGTTGAGATAGAAACAGGCAGATTTTTGCCCCAACAGAAGAAAGAAGGAAGCAAACTAAAAATAAGTACCCATCATATATGAACAAGTGTACTTAAAAATGTTCATATTTCATCTCATTTATTTGTGAACTAAAAGTTGCAATTTTACCCTTTAAAAAAGTAGACAAAAGATACTTCTTTCTTGTTATGGTCACTCAGCTAGTGAATGGCATAGTGGTGTTTATCTGAGTTTGTTACTCACTCTAAAACTCACACTTTCCATTCTATCATTATATCTCTGTAACCTCAGTTAAATCATGCCTAAAGCTGCTGAAAAATTTAATCAGTGACTGAATGGGTAATAAGTTCCTTATCACAAAAATAGGTGCCCAGAGCCTGCAGAATAGAGAAGTCCCATAAAGGGTGCAGGTTGAAATTCTACGGTAGCTGTCATATCTGTGTTTCTGCATTCGTCTCTTTTCTTACTAACATTGCTTGTGGTCAGATTGTTGGAAGGTGCATATGAATAGTGTTTTAAACAGCAACTGCAGCAACAGTTGCATCTGTCCTCTACCACTGGGTGCCTTGTCAAGCATTTTATAAATGTTACCACATTTAGTCCTTAGTACTTAATGAAATGTTGTTTTATTGCCCCATTTTTTCAGGTAAGAAAAATTAATTTCAGAGAGGAAAATAAACTTGCTTGAGGTGGGATATTTCAAACCTTGGATTCTAATCTGGATCTGTCTGACTCAAAGAAAGGTATATATTTTGATCTGTATGTCAAACATCTCAAAACTCTTAGGGAAAAAAATTACAGGAGGAAAAATGTCAACACCTTCCTTTTGAGGGATTTACTTTACTCAAAATTATATTGTGCACAGGTAAACATAGAGAATGATAGAGGTGCTATGCCTGGTCTTTCTGGTTTTCCTAAATGCAATTAACCTTACATGTTTTCCTACTGTTTAGCTTTCCACTGGACTCTCCTCTTTTATTGTTCAGCTTGTCAATGTTTCTCTTAAATATGAGAAAGGGTCTTGCACCCTGCATCTGTCCATCAAGCTAAACAAGTTGGTTAGAGCTGTTGGAGGAAAGCACTGGTCTTGTCTATCCCTACACACACACACACACACATACACACACACACACACACGTCACCCTCCTGACATTTGAGAGGCTAGATGTCATTGCCACAATCAACCGCATTTAAATTTGTTTCCTTAAATATGTAAACGAATACATAAATACATGAATGAATAACTGAACAAATAAGTAAATGAATAATCAAGGCCAATTGTGGTGGCTCACGCCTGTAATTCCAGCACTTTGGAAGGCCATGGCGGGCGGATCACCAGGTCAGGAGTTCAAGACCAGCCTGGCCAGCATGGTGAAACCCCATCTCGAATAAAAATACAAAAAATTAGCTAGCCATGGTAGTATGCACCTGTAGTCCCAGCTATTTGGGAGGCTGAAGCAGGAGAACTGGTTGAACCCGGCAGGCGTTAGATTAGAAAGAAATTTCTTTCTAATCCTTTGCAGAATAATTACATAGACTCTCACTCATTGCTCTTGTTTCATAGGAGGCTGATTTTCCAATTATATTAAATACTCTTGGAAGGGCTGAGACTACATGTAATTTCTTGAAAAGTCTGGTGTTGCAGAAGACCAAGGCCCAAACTGTTGAGGTCAGTCTAATGTATGTGAAATAACTAAACTCTGGGTACTTCTTTACCATGAGTGTATAAATGAAATATCATTGCATTTAAGCAAATTGTTCAAAGCCTCACCGTGAGTAAAGTTGAGAAAACATGTAAACTTATTCCAGATTTTATGCATTTAGGTTTTGTGACTTCATTTGCAATCAGGACTTCCCTCCTCTCCCCCTCTTCTCTCCTCCCTCCCTCCTTCCTTCCTTCCTTTTCTTTCTTCTTCTCATCTGTTTTTCTCTTCTTTCTTCTTCCTCTTCCTCTTTCCTCCCTTCTCTCTCTCTTAAATTTAGACATTGTCTCTCAGACTAGAAATCATTTTTGGAAAGGCAATCTTCACCTTCTACAAGAATTCATGTGGGAGAAGTTGATATTCTACATGAATGTGGCAGGAAGTAATCATATTCTGCCTTTTATTTTGAGTCTCTCTACTGTCTCACTCCCTCCAAATCACCGTGTAATCAATCTGAAGCAGCAACATGCAACAGCATTAAAATTAGGGATGTTTGAAGAGGGAATTAGTCTACTCACTCATTATTCTTGATTAATAGAAAATTATCCTGCTAACATTTACTGTGCTATTCATTTGTTATTTGGAAGTGATTAGCCACAAATAGAAGAACAAGCAAGCACTGTGGTTTCAGCCACAGCTGTAATTACCTCAGTAGTGCCTCTTTCTTCAAACACGCCTTCCTCACTTGAAAATAGCTCATACCTTCCTTGAACACTGCCTCTTCTCCCATATCAGCTTTTCTCTTTCAATCAGAGAGAAATCTGCTCACTTTTACCCCATTCATGAAAACACAGAAACCTCAGGGAGGGAATTAGTTTATGGCCCAAAGCTGGGAGAGCTCAGGGCACAGATGGTTCTATTTCCCAGATATCCCTATTACCTAGCTTCTATCTTCAGCCCTCAACACATTCCTCATTAATTTGCTTTCCTTCAAGAAGAAACCTGAGAGCCTCAGGCCAGATACTGACCTAGCACCACTGCTCGCCTCTGAAATCTCTGACCTCTGCCCTTGCTTTCTGTTTTCCTTTTAAACAACCCTATCCTGAGCATTTTCTTTCTGGTCCTCAGGATGCCCTCAGGTTGACCAATATTACCCTAGGAATTGCCAGATTGTCAACCTTGATTTCTCCCACCTAACTTTCCTTTTAGTGTATTTTACCTCATAGAGAATTAGCCTCATCTGGTTGCCTCTTAAGACAAATGCAAATAATTAATTTACCCTCAAGTGTTAACAATGACTGAAAATTGGCTTGCTAAAGTGTTAATCATCCTGAGATGTTTGCATCTGGTCACTTTTAAGGCCCTAAAAGAGTGATTATCAGCCCGAACTTTTCATTATTTTCATCACAGAAGACTTTTCTAAAACTACCAATGAATGCCTGAGCCTCAGCCATGTCAGTTTCTCATAAAACAGATAGGGTGGAACCTGTACCTAAGCAATGGCTCTTGATAGTAATTTTAGTCATCCATAGCAAGATAATGAGGGAATATACACACACACATATATATATATATAATGTAGATTTATATGTATTATTTATATATGTAAAATGTGTGTATACACACATACACACACACACTTATATACTTTCTTGGTTCAGCTGACCGATGTAATTCCCTTACATTCCTGGTTTTTTTGGGATGCTCCTTCTTTCTCCCCCAAAGTCTGAAACTTCTGCCTACTATTATCAGGCCATTTTTTAGAAACTCGTTTCAAAGAATCATTCAGGGGGAGGGTGCCTATTCCTGTACTCTATTCCAGAACTCTGTATTAGGATCTGTAGGAATCTGCATTTTAACAAATTTTTGAGACTGACTAGTGCATGCTCAAGTTTGAGGACCACTCACTGCACTAGGGAAACTCAACAGCAGACCTACCAGGATTAGAAACTGATTGGATTTAGGGTTAATTCTTTCATTTCTTCAAGTTACCTTGCAGTGACTCATAGATCCCAGACATCAAAATATATGCCAAACTTCATCTTTGACTTATCTTAGAGACTATATGTATATACAATTTTTTTCATATGGGATACATTTAATGAATTTTTTGGTATGACATTTGCACTGCCTTATGTCCAGCTATGTTTTAGTCACCTCACCATTTAATTTAACATTTATCTAGCATCATCTAGTATAAGTTATTGCCTAGCAATAAATGCAAACAGATTAAATTTCCTTGAGGAGCTTAGGGACCAGTCAGGAAGAATGATGTGAATGCAACTAATACAATGCTGAATGTGATAAGTGCTAACATCAAGATCTGGAACAAGAATACACACAAGAATATTCCAAAAGACTGTTTGAAAAGGATAGCAGATGAGTTGGGCCTTGAAGAATGGGCTGTTTTACAATGGACACCACTGAATGCCAGGATGGGTCTTGGCTCACACTGTTCCCTCCTCCCCAATAGCTGTTAACACATCGGGTCTTTCTGGTGAATTCTTATTTATCCTTCAAAGTCTTGCTCTAGTTCTGCCTCCTTTATGAAGCCTGTTGATTCCCTTAGGGTTCAACACATCACCCCTTCTTTGTTCTACTACTTAACTTCAACTGCTGCTATGCTAAAAGCATCATGCTAGTCTCAGTTGTATAGAATGATTTGTATACACACACACACACACATACACACACACATATAGAACTGACTCCACACTAGATTGTGATCAGCAGAAATCATGACTTACTCATCTTTGATTGTCCAACACTTAGACCACCTGCTATGTTGAATGTGGATGTAATACATGTTTGTTGATTTAAAATTTATATTGTAGTGGTTGAAAGCCAAATTGATTGGCTTGCAAGCTAAGTCTACAACTTGATTGCTATGTGAAATTTGTAGTAAATAACTAAAAACAGTAAATACCACTGACATTGATATTTTACTACCTGAAAATAGTAAATACTACTAATATTGAAATAAGGATAAAATGAGTTAATACATGTAAAGTGTATAGGAAAGTGGTTCATTGTTAGTATTCAATAAGCATTTGCTAATTATTAATTTGCTAATAATTTTTTATTAGTAATACTAAATAGGTTGTTCTCTATATCATTCTCCATGGAATTCATTTTACTCTACTACTTATACGTTGAAGTGCTAGGAAAAGTGGCTGTCCACAAATGCATCTGTGACATCTTATTTTGATATAGGACTCCCACTCCCAGCACTTAGAGTCTTTTATGGATATTGTCTTGAGTCACTCATAGCATAAGGCATTTAATAGCCAGTGATATAGAGAGGTTCCAGGGATTGTCACAAGCTACCCAATGAATCAACGGAACAGTCCGAGCCAGACTCTAAACTTTTCAGGTCAATGCCACCTAGTCTACTACTAAGGACTGAGAAATTCGCAGAGTGAGTCTTAACTGTCAAACTATATGTTTCCCAAGCGTGTACATTCATAATGTCAATTTCACCTTTCTAAATGAATAAATGGAGTTTCTCTCCACCTGTAATATTGAACAGGTTATGTTGTCTTTCCTTTTCTATTACTGGAGAAAAGCTCTGAAGTGGCTTATAGCTGACATAAGCTATCCTGGAGAGGACACCATTCAGTCCACCAATTTCAATCTCTAAAGCAGAAGTTCTCAACCTGGGGTAATTTGACAATGTCTGAACACATGTTTGGTTGTCACAATTGGAGGATGCTGGTGGGATTCTAATGGGTAGAGGCTGGGGTGCTGCTAAACATTCTACATGTACAGAACAGCACCTGACAACAAATAGTTGTGCTGCTTAAAATATCAGCAGTGCTGAGGTTAAGAAAATGTGCTCTAGAGCTGAGTTACTGGCTCACCTGAGCATGGGTTTTAAGAAATGATATACATTTTAAACATCTTAAGTGCTAGCTCAGTTTGAGTTAGTAAAACTCATGGGAGGAAAAGATTAAACAAAGGGAAAGTGAGTTTAATAGAGAAAGACACAGAGGCTTGTTTTTGATAACTTCACTAACTCTATTTGGATGCTTTCAGCTTTCTATATCCCAGCAACCCAATTTGCTACCTTTTTCTGGTGACAGATATGCTGCACAGTCATTTGACTCTTGGTTTCAATGGTAATGATACCAAGCAAGAACACTGAGCCTTAAGAGCAGCTTTGTGGATTCTGTGGTCTGACCCACTGCCCTTTAATAAGACTAAATTTCCTTTGTGACTTTTCGTTGGCGAGAATTGGGATAGTGGGAGCAAAAGCCTAGTTTGATTCATTTTGTTCTCTAGTTCCCTTTACAATTGCAAATGTCACAATGGAAGGCCCCAGGTGAGAAAAGAAGCAGGTATCAAATTGGATGAAATAATAAAGCAACTGAAGTCACAGCCCTTTCCTCCCCTGCAACCTTCCTGAGATGGTCACTTAGTTTTCTGTCTATGAAGCAAAATCACCTGATGGTACCCACACCATTTGAATTTAACATGCATGTCACATTTTAGTAATTATTGCTCATAATTACAAAGAACCTATCGTATCTTTCTTACAGAGAGATTATTTTAATCTATTAAAGCCAAAGTCAATGAATTAGCCCTAAGTGTGGACAAATTGTGTTCATGAATTGATGATTCAGAAGAATTTGTTAAGAAGAAGAACTATGAAATAGTTTGTTTTTACAGCTAACCTCTCCTCAGTACCCCAAATTTGTAATACTTAATATTTACCTAGTTTACAAATTTGTTTAACCTACAATGAGACATTGCTTCTCAGAGAAATTTAAATTTATCTCTGGAATTTTGTTATTAATGAGAATTAAAAGTGTAAGTTTTCATAAATAAATTATGATCTTTCTCTATCAGAATATATTTTTCTGTTGTGATTTACCTAGTGTTCTATAATGCAAATTTATGGATACCTGTTTGGAGATTCAATTAACAGAAACGTTTGCAGATGTTTAAATGTATTTCCTTTCTACATAATCCTTTTCCTGCTAGGTTATTGGGAGCAGGCTCAGTGGAGACATCCATGAGCCCAGTGAACTCTGAAGGTTACTGCAAATATGGTATTTCCCACTGTTAATAAAGGTTAATTCATTTGCTCCTCAATCTCTTTCAAATCCCATTACCAAATGCCTGAGCTTCTGAGTATAGTACAGAGGTATAAGATAAACTACCCTGTAACACAACAATTAATAAAAGAAAAAAAATGTTAAAGAAATGCAGGCAAGTTTTCTTTACCAATATCTGCTTTTTGGCTCAAAAACTGTATTGACAAAGGATACCCTAGTTAAGAATTTTTGATGTACTGTTAGTAGAAAAGACCAATTCATGTTAGCCTAATCAAAGCAAATGATCACTTTAAAAATAGACCTTATTTGCTGGGATAACTGGCTAGCCATATGCAGAAGAATGAAAATGTACCCTTACTTTTCACCATATATAAAAATTAACTTAAGATGGATCAAGGATTTAAATGTAAGAACTTATACAAATCCTAGAAGAAAACCAAGGAAATATCATTTTCAACCTTAGCCTTGGCAAAAAATTTATGACTATGTTCTCAAAAGCAATTGCAACAAAAACCAAAATGATAAGTGGGACCTAATTAAAATAAAGAGCTTCAGCATCGCAAAGGAAACTATCAACATAGTAAACAGACAATCTAAAGAATGGGAGAAAATATTTGCAAGCTATGCATCTGACAAAGGTCTAATATCCAGAATAAGAAATGTAAACAACTTAACAGGCAAAAGAGAAATAATTCCATTAAAAAGTGAGCAGAGGACATGAACAGACACTTTTCAAAAGAAGACATATAAGTTGCCAAAAATATGGAAAAATGCTCAGTATCATTAATCATCAGAGAATTGAAAATTAAAACCACAATGAAACACCATTTCAGACCAGTCAGAATGGCTATTAATAAAAAGTCAAAACATAACATACTGGGGAGGCTGCAGAGAAAGGGAATACTTATACACTGTTGATGGAAATGTAAATTAGTTCAGACACTGTGGAAAGCAGTTTGGAGATTTCTCAAAGAACTGAAAACACAACTGCCATTTGACCCAGCAATCTCATGGCTCATTATAAATCTGTATTAGTCAGGACTCTGTAGAGGGACACAGCTAATACGATAGATGTATATACAAAGGAGAGTTTATTAAGGGGTATTAACTCACACAATCACAAGGTCCCACAATACGCTGTCTGTAAGCTGAGGAGCAAGGATGCCAGTCCAAGTCCCAAAGCTGAAGAACTTGGAGTCTGATGTTTGAGGGCAGGAAGCATCCATCACTGGAGAAAGATGTAGGCTGGGACGCTAAGCCAATCTAGCCTTTTCATGTTCTTCTGCCTGCTTTTATTCTGGTCATACTGGCAGCTGATTAGTTAATGCCCACTCAGATTGAGTGTGGGTCTGCTTTTCCCCTGTCCACTTACTTAAATGTTAATCTCCTTTGACAACACCCTCACTGACACACTCAGAAACAATACTTTGCATCCTTCAATTCAATCAAGTTGACACTCAGAATTAGCCATCACAATACCCAAAGGAAAAGAAATCATTTTATGAAAAAGACACATGCACTAGCATGTTCATTGCAGCACTATTCACAATAGAAAAGACAGGGACTCAACCTACATGCCCATCAACATGTAGGTTGGTGGATTGGATAAGGACAATGAGGTACATATACACCATGGAATACTATACAACCATAAAAAGAATGATATCATGTCCTTTGCAGCAGTATGGATGCAGCTGGAGGCCATTATCCTAAGAGAGTGAACACGGGAACAGACTACCAAATCCCACAGATTCTCACCTATAAATGAGAGCTAAACATTGGGTACACATGGACATAAAGATAGCAAGAATAGACAGTGGTGCCTACTAAAGATGGGAGAGAGGGATGTGGGAAAGAGCCCAAGCCTCAGCTTCACTCAATTATCCCATGTAACAAGCCTCACATGTACCCCTTGAAGCTAAAATAAAACTTAAAATTGTTTTTTAAAATTCTTACTTTACCCAATTCCTCACTTCACTCAAATGCCATCATTTCATTCTTTTACTTCACTCAAATATCATGTCAAGGCCTTCACTAGCCACCTGTCTAAAGCTAAACCTCCCATGATACTTCCCACGACATTTTAGTTTTCCTCTTACATTTAACACACCTGTCATACTATTTTAATTATGTATCTTGTTTCCTTTGTATTTTCAACATCTAAATATAAACTTCATGAGGGCAAGGATCTTTGTGAATTTCTTTTTTCACTGCTATATGTACAATGCCTAGATTAGTGCTTAGAACATAGTAGATGCTCAGTCAATAATTATTGAATTAAAGAATCAGGACACAATTATGCTTCACGCAACTCAAAGGAAAGTTAATTTAGGATTTACAAAAGACCAGGAAACAGTAGGAACTTTGGAAGTTTCTCTCTGTGGGTTTATAGGTTCTCCTACATGATCTCCATATCTGGGTCATTTGTGCTGCCTCATTTTCATTGATTCATTGTATGAAAATTGAGTTCCTATGAACTCAGTTCCATCCAAGATCTCAACGAGATTCTCCAGACCTCCGTGTTTCTGGAAGAGATCCCTGGATTGACCAACACTGGGGTAAGGTGTTCTCCCCTTGTGGCCAACCAACAGTAGTGAAGGAATAGAGTCGAAGAATGCAAACAGGGATCCCAGGGAGCACATGTATGGATGTGGGAAAGGGTTTATTTCATAGATTTGAGATATTTTCCAGATTCACATTTATACCCTTTAACCAATATATAGAGATACTCGCAGCAAATAAGATAGGTTTAGAAAGAAGATGGCTGTCTCTACTCTGGCCTTGTATAAATGAATAGAATCCTCTCATAAAGAGGGTTCTATAAGAAAAAAAATCAGATTCTGCATAGCCACATCCTAGGGGAAGACAGCCTGAAAGAACCAAGGCTATTAGTGGCAACCAATTTTCAATGCCTTAGGGTAGGATTTTTCAACTTTTAATTTGTGTGTGTCTCTTTTCATTTAATGTTCTAATACCTCATGGGCAGCCTTCATGACGTAGTATAATCCTACTTGTATTCACCAGTTGAAAATGCAAATAAAAGACAAGGAGCTATTAAGACTTGAGTAACACATTTAAACAATTTTGTATTTTGGAAATCACAATAGTATCTATACACAGTCAAAAGATAATAACACATCTATGTGTAAGACTTGCGTCTTTTGTTGGCAGAAATTGTTTTACAGACATTTCACAGCAGTTGTGCTAGTTTGGAAGGTCTGTGGGCCAATAGGTTGGGAACTACCACAAATATACTCACTGTATTCAGGCCTTCAAACAATTTTTTCACTCTTTTATTAAGTCAATATGTTCTTATGTACTTACTTTATGCTGGCACTATGCTAGTGGTGCATAAGATAGATGTGGTCTCTGTCCACAATGAACGTACATGGTTAGCCATTATTTGCTAGCACTCTTAGGCCCTTGGATGATCATTATAATTATATAACATATAAAAGTTAAACAATATAATAATCTCTGTTCTTCAGATAAAGAAAGTGGGGTACATAGTTGCCCAATGATTTGGCAACATTTATACAGCTCATAAGTGATATAGCCAGGTCTTGGAGCTCTAAGACTCACAAAGGAAGCAGTTATGTGAAGGGATTATTAAAATGCAACTCTCTAAGTTTTCTAATATAGGATTTTACAAAGTTTTATGGGAGCTCATAGAATAGAGTAACAATCCGTCAATTCCTACAGTAGATAGGGGCAAGGAAAGCATGACATTTGCAGAAAGAGAGTTTGAGTCTCAGTTCATCCACAAACAATTTATTTGACCTTTGACAATTGCTCAGCCTCTGAATCTTGTGTATGTTTTTTATCAGAAAAAAATGAAAACAACACACAACTTTTCAGTTTTTCTTTTGGTCACTGATAAATAATAAATATCAAATATTTTCCAGACATTTAAGAATTATAAGACTATATTATGGAAGTGCTGGTGTATAGTATAGACTCAATAATTATTAATTTTATTCCTTAATTTTTGTTTTTCTGGTAAACTCTGAATTTATGGAGGTAAGAATCTGGACAAAAGCTTTGTCATCTTTTTCAGGAGTGTTCATTTACTTTGGTGTCTCTGGGACAAAGAACAGTTTTAACTCATTTCTGTGTGGTGACTGTCTTTAGCTCACTGATCTGTAACAGTCATAAATACTACTTTGGCCGGGTGCCCTGGAGTCATAAGAAGTGAGGGGTAATTTTAGGTCTTGACTACTCTGTTGGCAACAAAAGCCTTAATTGGCAATCAATGTATGTAAAGCCATTTAGGAAAGAATGAATGGGCTGTACATGGCCACAGGCTGCTCCTACACTGGGATCACAGAGAACTTGCTCGAGGATGTGATGTTAGGGGATGTTTTACAGCTCCTGTTCTCCCTCCTGGAAGGATAGCTACCTTCTCAGAGACTCGGTAAGCCATTCCACCAACTGTGACATTGTCATCATCCCAAACTCTGACATTTCTTACTAAAGGAATACCAAGATTGAAGGATAGTGGGTTAAATCTTGAAATGGTATTTAAAGAGGCCTGGGTTCCAGGCTCAGCTCTGCATAATTTGTATAATTTAATTAGCATCTCTGAAGTCCATTTTCTCCCTTCCCAAATGGAGGAAACGTGTATTGGGGTTGTCTATGGTGGTTGAAAATGGTTATGTGCTACAACAGCAATACATCAGGATATTCACATGTGGACAGCTTTCTGCACTTAGAAAACAGGCAGGCTCTAGTCATATGTTTACACTGGCATTTCCCTGTTAATTAATTCTCCCTCTTTTTATATTTGTGGTCAAGGAAATCTTCCTTGTAGTGAAAAGGAGGGAAAAAGTTTAAAACAAAAGGGATAGGTTTAGCGTAGTATGAAAACCTTTGAAGCGTTAGAGAAAATACAAGGAGGGTAAAAAGATTTGAAGGGAACTGGGGATTTCGTTGATTGTGTTGATGTTTTTGATTCTGTCTGTAACTAATTCAATTGGCAAACACATCAGGACTCTGGGCTAGGAGCAGTAAGGGGGAAACAGATCTCTGTCAATTTCTCTCCTCAAGGGACTCAGATTCTCACTTGAGAAATGGGACAGATGGGACAGAGCTGCCAAGGTAAGAAAAATAATCCCCTCCATTAGGCAGTGTATTCTTTTTTTTTTTTTTTAATTTATTTATTGCATTTTAGGTTTGGGGGTACATGTGAAGAACATGGAAGATTGTTGCATAGGTACACACATGGCAGTGTGATTTGCTGCCTTCCTCCCCATCACCTATATCTGGCATTTCTCCCCATGTTATCCCTCCCCCAACTCCCCACCCCCCCACTATCCCTCCCCTTGCAGTGTATTCTTAAACCAGGTAAGTGGCATGGACGTTGAGTTCAGATGTAGGAGATGTAGGGTGACAAGGGAGAGTCTCAGCGAAGCCAGGCCCTAGAGGCAAGTAAATGTGATTCGGCTTGTCGACAGATGGGGAGAGGGCATGTGCATTCCAAGCGAGGAGTAACCTGAGCCAAGAGGCACAGTTAGAGGGCCATGGCTGGATTGAAACGTTCTTGTTATGAAATACTGGTGATTAGATTAAAGGTATGTGTCAGTCACCGTGGAAACGATTTTTAACATTGAACTTAAAGAAAGTCAGCTGAAAGTCAATGCAAATTACTGATGGTTGTTGCTAAGGTGGATCAGCCCTGAGTGTGAAGCAGCCAGTGTTGTGTCTTTCTCCAACTCCTTTGCTGTTCACTTCCATCTTTGTGAGACCAATAAATATGACCAAAAATTGCCTCTAGAAGAATTTTAAAGGAGTCCCATGTGCTGTTGGCCCTTCTTCCAGGCCTACCATGCTTGTGGTGGCCTTACACTGTCTTGCAGCATCCCCTTGTAGTGTCCCATATCCCTGTCCTTTATCACCTGTTGAACTTCAACTGTATCTGTCCTGAAGCTTCCACTTGCACCCCAACTGTTTCCTAAGACTACAGTTGGCTAAATTGATAAAATGATTGAGCTAATGGCTACGAATGAACTCAAAAGAGAGAGTTAGACTCCCCCCCGACTGACTCCACACACACCCTTTTTTAGACACTTGATGTTCAGGTTTGATTTTGGTCACGAGAAGTAGTTCTTTTGCACAAATCCAAAGAAGTAATCCTAATGGTAAGAAATTCCAAGCAGGATAGGGGGATGTAAGGGAGTATCACATCTTTCAGTTTCACCTGCAGGTGAATGCAGGGGATGCTCTGCTCAAACTGTATCCCTGCCTTGGAAGTCTTGCTACAACTCTCTCCTTGTGAAAAACACTACTCTCTTTCAAAGGTCAACTAAAATATCACCACCCTTGGGAAGACTTCTTCAACACCTAATAATAATTAACTGCTTGTTCTTCATATCATCTTTAATAAAACTGTTTCTCTTATTATCTTCAATTTACAAATGAGAAAACCAAAGTTTAAAGCAGTTAAGGACATGTTCAAGGTTACAGAGCTAGTAAATGGTTAGAGACGTGGGGTCAACACTCTTAACAACCAGTTAATCCATTAAAATTTTATCTCTTCCTCCTCTGAGCCCCTGAAGAATTTTGCTTGTGCCTTTTATTATAAGAACAACTAGAACAGTCTGTTTGGACTATGATAAAGTGTATACTCCACAATTGGCCTCAATAGATTATAAACTCCTTGAATTTAAGTACCATGTCTTATTTATCATTTTATCACCCATAACACCTATTGAGTACCTGATAAGAATAACATGCTGAATAAATTTCATTTGAATTTTTGAAAACAAATCGAGAGAAAGCATGACAAAAATTTCCTTAAAGTTGTTATTTTTTCCATATTCACCTGTGGATCTGTGTGTGTGTGTGAGTACATACACACACACACACACACACACACACACACACACACATTTATGAGAGATTCAGGGAAAACTTATCAGCCTATGTTCATGTCAGATGCCTCTTATTTTGCCTCCTGTGACTAGTGTGGAGGTAGAAAACATAGCAGAAATGGGTCCATAAAGTCACTGTTATTTTACAGAAGAAATTACCCTGAAATGTCTATGGGCTGTATCCATAGAACTCTCAGAGAACAAAGCCAACCGCATTTCTAATGTACATCCCTGACAGAATTCCCTCTACATTTATTATTCAGTGTAAATTGTATGTTAATGAATTTTTTAGCTTTCTCCTCCTGGCATTAATTTTTATATGCAAAGGAATTCAACCTTAACTCCAGTTGTTTTCAGTTAGGGGTAGGGATTTTAGAGGAATTTTAGCATCCCTGTCTCTTCTTGTAGTAAGTACTATGCAGATAGGTTTTTCCAGACCAAAATGCATCTTGATGCAGGATCAAGAGCGGTTCCCTTCTTCCCCAACTCAGTAAAGTAAAATACCCTTGAAACATGTTCCAGGCCTTTCCTTGGCCTGAATTGCCAATACAGTCACTTTCTAGAATCAAACCCTGAGCCAGACATTATTTAGCCAGATCTTGTTTGGATGTTTATTCCAAAACATCCTTCAACCAAAAAAGTTTTTCTGAATCTGTCTCTAGGAGTATAATCTCCCCCATATCCCCAGGAACTCTCTGACTCTATCTGTTAAAAAGCAGATACATTCTAGCAGTATGCATAGCATATTGTAGGTACTCACACCAGATACGGTCACACTTCATTTCTCTTATGCAGATTAACAAATTCACCAAATGTAAGACACCTCAAGAGACAGCAAAAGGAAGGCCCGAATCAGTTTTGTTTTCATTAGTAAGTACTACACATTGCTTCTGTCCAATTCAGAACCAGTGCATCTTTAATCCATAGGTATCACAGGCTAATAAGCAACAGAGAGATGGTTTAGCATACAAAGTCTGTTGTCAGAGAACTTAGATAAAATCCCAGCTCTGCAGCACATTACCTCCATAACATCAGACAAGTTACCTAATCTCATTGAGTCTAGGTTTATAAGCTGGATGTACAGCAGTGCCTGCCTCATGAGGCTGTTGGGAGGACTAAATAAAAGGATGACCACAAAGCACTTAGCGCACTCTCTGTTCTATACATTTGGGTTATCTCATAGTGTGTGTGTGTGTGTTTGTGTGTGTGAGTGTATTTTTCCATGTTGCCCAGGCAGGCCTTGAACTCCTGGGCTTGAGTGATCTGCTCGCCTAGGCCTCCTAAAGTGCTGGGATTACAGGTGTGAGCCACTGCACCCGTCTCATAGTGTTTTCATCATGATAATCAAGTTCTTCCCATGTCAAAGTGAAAAGGCAGCATGAGCTTGACTCCCTTTCTCATGTTACCATGTATTAGAGGTGTGAGCTCAGATAAATCCCCAAATATCTCAGAACCTGAGTCACACCTTCTCATGAGTAAAATTAGGCTAACAATGATAACCACTTCATTGGGTGGTCATGGACACTAGGTACTAATGTGTGTAAAATCCTTAGCACATAGTCTGACTACACTGATGAACTTAATAAATATGATCATTAAAACTTATTAGCAGGCATACGAGTATCATATTAATAGTAGCAACATATTAGAATATAGTATTATTTGTATCCTATTATTATTATCACATCATTAGCAGGCATATGAGTATCATATTATTAGTAATAGTAGTATTGTATAAATATCATTATTAGTATCATATTAATATTATCACATTATCATTACTATCAGTCAGTTGTATGCTTTTTGGTACAATAGCAGACTTCTCTAGAATATCTATCACTGGCTTTCCTTAACTTTCCAAATGGTTTCAGATGCTGAACACCTAAAGTAGCACACCAGGTGGCATTATTTTGCCACTGGAAACACAATGTCAGCATGTGAGCACAGTGACCAGCCATTTGGCTAAAAATATTTCCATGGAAACCTGCAACTGAGCTCTCAGTCCTGGGAATTGTTCTCCTCCCACCCTTCCTCTTTCTTTCACTCTCACATATAGAGTACACAGGTCTTCATTGTTGATGAATAATAGGAACTTTGATCCTAGGTTTAAACAATTGTCTCTTAAATTTATCTCTCTTTCCGAGAGTTTTTTAGGTTCTTTCCTTTTCTCTCCCTATTTGAATTTTGTTGGGAGAACAGATACCATGCTCTGACTCGGTGCTGTGATAGGCATCTCTTGTTTGTCACATGGCACTTTAGGTTTAGAGAGGAAAGACATTTGTACTCACTCTCGCTGCTTCTTCAGACTCTCTCTGTTTATTTCTCAGCGGACAAACATCTGCTTTGTAACCCTTGCTCCCCAATGTGTACACACACATACAGTTATCTTTTTTTAAGTGCATGCTTCCCCAGATGTCTAAAAACTTATTTGACGATAACTTTTTGCTTTACCTCCTGCCTCTTTGATTGTTCCTTCTCAGTCACTTTCATGCGTTCCTTTCCTCCATGCTTATGAAAGATTTCTTCCAAATTCTACCTCCTTCTTCATAAATGTACACCTCTCCCAAGATCCTTGTCTTTAGGAATAGATCCACTCAGATTCACAAGCCAGTAATCCTGGACAGAGTCCTTGAATTCTCATTCTTCTGCATCAACACATACACACACATACACACGCAACACACACACACACACACACACACACACACACACACACCAGAAATCACTAAGTTCTGTTGATCTCACTGTCTTATATTTCTTGAATCCATATATACCTCCCTACTTTTATTACCCTAGTACAGGCCACCACATGTCTTACCTGAATTACTGCAATAGCCTCTTAATTTGTCCCCCCATTGCTAATCTTATTTCATATTCTTCAATTTCATGTCCATAGTTTAGCTAAAATGATCTTTCTAGACTGTCAGTGCGATCTGTCTAGAGCACCATTTAAGCCTCTCAGTGCTTTCCTTGCCTCTCTAGCTTTTATCCGTCACCACGCCCAAACTCCACATTCTGGCCATAATGGGTGCTTTCTAAGTTCCAGCATGCCATGATCTCCTGTTTCCATACATGACGTTTGCTCTTCTTTAAACCTCTACTTGTTTCCTGTTATCTCAGTGTTATGATAAAAATAATAAAATGAAAATTAACCATCCTCACCTTCCTCAAACAACATAATTTCACACACAACATAAGCAGCTCCTCTTCCTGTGAGTTTCAGTGGAGAAGTTGCTTCCCCAGAAAGCCTTCCTGTTAAGCCCAATTTTTAATCTGGAAATCCTCCTATGTGCTCACAGACTTACCCGATGAGAGCATTCATCTACATTATAATTGCCAATCAGCTTTCTGTGTTCTTCACCATAAAATTGTTCATGATGAATAAGAAGGAACTATATAATTATTATTCATGAATACAGATACGGGTGTGTGTGTGTGTGTGTGTGTGTGTGTGTGTGTGTGATTTTCCTTAGCACTATGATTTGTTCCCCCTTGGGGAAGGAAAGGAAGGAAAGATGTGAAGAAATAAAAAGATGTAAAGGAAGGAAAGATGTGAAGAAATAAAAGGAAATGGTCAAAGAAACATAATCTAACCTCACAGATAGGATGAAGAGAAGGATGCTGTCACAACTTTCCCACATAGGATATCTCCAAAAAAATCATTTACTGATATCTACATGGATTTTATGCCTAGAAATTCTTTGCTGCTTGGTTTTATAACTGCTAAGTTTTCTCTTTCTTGCTTTGTTTAATTCCCTGACTTTTAAACAAGTACATTTGTAGTTATATGTAGTTGAAATTTCAAGCATACCTGTAAACAACATTAAATGCCATTTTGTTTATGGAAAATAGTCGGAGACTTTTCCCCTCACATTATTTGTATTCATTGATGCTTTACTCAACACAGCAGCACTGTCCACACTTTGAACCAAATGTTCAAATTATCCTGTGCTTATATCTCCAAAAGCACTAATTCCTACCTGTTAAGTTGCAATTATATCCTATTAGCATAAGTGACTTAATTTTGAATCACTGTTTTTTCAGTCCCTAAATACATGATTGAGGGGAGGGGCACCTAAGAAAGCTGACAACAAAATGAATCAAAATTTAGCCATCCTCCAGAAATTAAAACAGCTCATCCACAATTTGGTAATTGGTCCAAGTTAGTTGCTTCAGCATTCTTTGAGTGAAAAAGAGTTATGACTGGTGACAATTCTGATTATTAGAGTGATGACAATGATGACGATGATGATGATGGTATTGGTGATCCTGACGATGGATGATGAGAGTCAACATTTTATAAGCTCCCGTAATATGCCAGGCAGGATGATATGTGTTTTTACATTGATAAGTTTATTTAATACTTATGATAAGCCAGAGAGATGGATGTTATTATTATTACTATGATTTCTATTTTACAGATGAGAAAAGTGAGATTTGGAAATGTTAAGTAATTTGGCAAAGGTCTTGCAGCTAGTTATAGGTAGGGAAGAAATCAAATTCAGATTATTTAATAAAAAAGACTTTGTGCATGACATCATGCCAAGGAAATTCTACCAAAGCGAGCTTAAAACTCATGAGGCTCTACCATCGTCTATTTAGATTTGTCAAGTTTAGGAGGCAACACTATTTACTTCCTTGTTTGGTATTTTGCTCACCATTACAATACATTATGAGAGTTCAGCTCTAGAGAGATCAAAGGAAGAAAGAAGCAGTTTCTTTCATTGCTTTTCTTATTTCAAAAATAGAACTCTTTGTTTAAAAATGCAAACATAGTACATTATTTTTTTCAAAAGTTATTATACCAGATGCCATTTGTATCACATGATAAACAATTCAGCAAGACTTTTAAAATATAAACACTTAGGTATAATTTACTTTTACATACCAATTCTTAATTTGTATTAGCCAGTTCATAATTCCTCATCAGTCTTCTCCAAACTATACACCTTCTCTATGCCTCCATATTCTGATTTGTATAGTACGATAATATTATTAGCAAGTTCATTGGGTTATTGTAAGATTTAACAGAGATAATTTAAGCAAAGCACTTTGTACCATCTCTGGGACATATAGTGGGCACTCTGTGAAGGGCAACTGTTGTTATTATTAGAAGTTAAAGACTAGAAACTCCTTTTATAGTTTACCCTATAGACAATTTAACATTCTATAAGGTGATTTCAAAGTTAGAGAGCAGTTTATCACCTGTCACTCCTTTTGGGGTTTGTCATATGTCTCAATAAGCCACAGACAATTGTCCTCTTTGAAGATCTGTAAGCTTAAATACATGGTATGTCTGGCATTGCTTTCCTAGTTTCTAATTAGCTGTAAAAGTCTACTTCGCCTTCCTGCCTAACTTGCTTATTTAACCATAGAGCAAAGAACAGAAAGCTACTTGTGGAGATGTTTCTACAACAGCAGCAATAATTCTGTGATAATTTTTAAATTTGAATTTCTGGGCCAATATTTCTTTCTATTTTTTTCCATATCTCATATGCATTAAGATTCACGTTTATTTCTTATGCTTGGTGTGTATGACATACATACACATGCACACACACAAACACAAATACATAAGCTTGGCTTCTGCTTGTTTGGATGCCTGTGGGAGCCCTGTGTCATAGTCTCTGTGTAGCTGGGTCTGGGCTTAACTCTTTCCATCAGAAATTTTCATCAACAACTCTTGACTTTGCTAGCTGCTACTTGGCTTCATTGTTAGGCTATTTCCACATGGATATGGGATGATTATGAAAAGTCAGAAGCTGTGGCAGGGACAGTAATACACACCTTCCTTTTATGTGCAGTTTGGTGGGCTGTGTCATTAGTTCTAGACAGTGCAATGCAGAAGGAAGTGACCCACACCACTCTCAGGCTGATGCAGTGAAAAGTTCATGCTTGAAGTCCCCCATGCCCAATATCATTTTACCTTCAACATTGACCCAGAATTGTTTTACCTGAAATATTGCCCCCAGTGACATAGGTCCTTGATGAGAATTTTAATCAGACTGGACACATAAGTCACCATGTGGTGAACTTCTTAGAACAATGGTGAACTTTGTGTAAGAGAGAAATACAGAAATAAATCTTTGCAATGTTAATCTCCAGTTATTTGGGGATTTTGTTATTATAACAAAAACATATTCTATCTTACCTAAAATGAAGGCTATTGACTTGATAGCTTACAAATACTAAAGCAAGAGAATGTCTCTCTCAATTGTTTTGCAATGCTTTTCGTAGGATTTTTATAGGCCTGCTTGAGTAACGATGATTCCTAAACCATTACTATGACTGCTGTGGATAAGTAATCTGAGCCTCTAGTCCTATGTCATGATCCACACCCTCGTTGGAGAAAAAGGAGCCAAATACACCCAATACTATCAGTTGGACTGGAAAGGACTACTGTGAAACAATGGAGGATTCATTCTCCAAAGCATGCTTTGTTTATACAGTGGGGCTCTGATAGTTTCTTGAGACCCATCTCTTGTTGACCTGTAGTGATCTTGCCATAATAACAATATTGTGAAGAGGAATAATACATTTACTCTTCCTAAAGTGCTTAAGTGACAGACAGTTTAGATTTTTACTTTTCATCAAACATTTTACTAAAAACACAAACCACACAGTGGGGGATTGGAGAATGTTGTTAAGTCCCAAGAGTACACTTAATCTTTTATATTCTTTTATCAGATACATGCAATGCCTCACCTTCAATTCAATTCAACAAACCCATACAGAGAACTTGCTAACTAAAATATATTGTGTTAAATGATATGGAGTAGTGGTCACCAACCCTTTTGACACTAGGGACCAATTTCGTGGAAGACAATTTTTTCCATGGACTAGGGGTGAGGGGGATGGTTTTTGGATGATTCAAGTGCATTTCATTTTTTGTATATCTTATTTCTATTATTACATTTTATATAATGCAATATAATTAGACAACTCACCAAAATGTAGAATCAGTGGAAGCCCTGAGCTTGTTTTCCTGCAACAAAAAAGTTCCATCTGGGAGTGATGGGAAACAGTAACTGATCATCAGACATTGAATTATCATAAGGAGCATGCAACCTAGATCCCTCACATCTGCAGTGCACAGTAGAGTTTGCACTCTTATGAGAATCTAATGCTGTCGCTGATGTGACAGGAGGTGGAGCTCAGGCAGTAGTGTGAGTGATGGGGAGCAGCTGTAAATACAGATGAAGCTTCACTTTCTTGCATGCCACTCACCTCCTGCTGTACGGACCAGTTCCTAACAGGTCACAGACCAGTACCAGTCCATGGCCAGGGGTTGGGGACCCTAGGTGTGGAAGATAGGGCCAGTGGGAAAAAGCATGAGAATAGTCTGATTAATAATATAAGTGGAAACTCAGAATAAGGAATACTTCTGATTTTTGGAAGTAGAAAAACTGAAAGGAAAAAAGAGCAGCAATCGGGATGGGCCTTGAATAGTTAATGTGATGTTACAGCTAGAAAATGAATAAAATGGCTTTCCAGCCCCAGAGACCAGCATAGGAAAGAAGCATGAGTCTTTATGGTTGTTGGCGTGATGGAAGAATGGTCCCAAAGTGTACAGGATGGGCAGAAAACAAATGATAGGCTAAAAGGGTGATTAAACAGAGTCTAACAGGGACTTTTACAGGTATTGGGATGGATTTATGGGATTCGGGAAAGGCTGATAGAATGCCCCATGACTAGCAATAGCAAGGAAGTAGTTAAGTCAGATAATCTGGGACACTACTGGCACTCAGCGAGCTAAACTGGTGTTTGTAAGACTGTTTTTCAGGTCTTTTAATATACTAAACTCTGAATCTCAAAAAGTGGAATATAATAATGTAGCATTTCCAAAATGCATTTGACCATGAAACTTTTAAAATACAGCACCTCTTGGTACTACATAGAGCTCAGTGATGCATATTCAGGAATAATGGATTGGGATAAACTCATTTATTCTTTATTGTTTGACTGTGTGTTATATACTTACATTGTATATTTTAAGCTATTTAGAACAGGAAGTTCCCTTCTGTATTCTTCCTGTAGCACTTTATTGCTGGTGGGTTGTATAGATGGTGAGCATAGAAGAGGCCTCTATCTGAAAGGGATCAAAGAGTCAAAGTAGGGCAGTGAGGCATAGGGTAAAGCTGAACTGTGGGCAGTGGTGTTATTGGAGAACAGTAATTAGAAAGGTACATGGTACTTTTGAAAAGATTAAGCCACATGGAGGCATCAAGTTGGGAGTGAAAGTTGGAAAAAGACCTTCAGAATGATGTGGTAGCCGCACACACAAAATGTGACTGGTTTGCCAAAGCAGTAAACAGTTTCATGGGATTAAGAAATAATAGTTACTTTTTATGACTGCATAGTATTCCATGGTGTATAATGTGCCACATTTTATTTATCCAGTCTATTACTCATGGCATTTGGGTTGATTCCATGTCTTTGCTATTGTGAATAGTGCTGCAATTCAGGGACATGGATGAAGCTGGAAGCCATTATCGTCAGCAAACTAACACAGGATCAGAAAAAACAGATAACACATGTTCTCACTAATAAGTGGGAGTTGAACAATGAGAACACAAGGACACAGGGAGGGCAACAACACACACTGGGCCTGTTGGTGGCAGAGGGCGGGGAAGGGAGAGCATCAGGATAAATAGCTAATGCATGCAGGACTTAACAGCTAGGTGATGGGTTGATAGATACAGCAAACCACCATGGCACACATTTACCCATGTAACAAACCTGCATGTCCTGCACATGTTATCCCAGAACTTAAAATTTAATTAGAAAAAATTTATAAATAACAATAGTGTCAACTAGCATGAATGGGATTTATCCCCAAAAAGCATGTGCCTTTTCATGTCTCAGGCTCCCTCTCCCATGGTCATTTATTTTTCATCCTAAATGTATATAAAATTGAGTGTTGTGTTTAGTGTTGTATTTTCTGAAAAACATTGTAACTGGTGGAAATCCAATAATCATTTGCCAATGACTGAAGAGTAATGTAATAGTTTGTCAATATATCACTCAAAGATTTAGTGAACAGAATATTTACTATTTTTTGCACAGAATTATGTCACCTACTCCCTTCTCCCATATTTTATAAATAACAAAAGTAAAATAGAGTATGCCAGATGCCAAAAATAGTGTTTAAATTAATGAATCAGGAAAGCAGAAAGAAAGAATGCCTTTTGAAATATGTATAGTTAAAATAGGGCACAAATTCTTTAATGAATATGCCATATGCAGTGTATGCATAGAATACACACAGACAGACAATATTTTCTGTTCTCTCATCTCTCAGTCTACTCCAGATTTCTGCAGGAACCCACTGTAGGCCAATCAACAGCCTCCCAAAAGGAGTCGCGGAGCTCCAGAAGTTCCCATTTCAGTGCCAACTGAGAATCCATTTGGATAATAACAGAGTAAAAACTCTGGTTTGGAGAAAGCTTCTGTAATGTTTTTCTTTTCCTTTTTTGGTAGAAGGAAGAATAAAGGAGGATGTTGCCTGGTAAGCACACAAAAAGTCATTCCAATTTCACTAGAATTGCTCAGAACCTCAACTCTGGTGAACTGCAGGTGACAACACTTTAAACTACACTGTTTATATGATTGGGGGCTTCCCTGGAAACTGCGCTGACCTCAAGATGATTGAACATTTGGAGTAAAACCCTTGATACCGTTCATAAAACTGGATTCAAATGAAAAGTTTAATGTGGAGTCATTCAAACATAGCACTAAGAGCTCTTCCCTAAATTCAAAGGAAAAGCAAGGAAAACATGTTAGTCTCAGTAGGAGCCAAGGCTGTAGGTGGGGAAAGGTAGAGAGGATACTGTTTTTGTTTTATTATGTTTGCTTTTCTCTTACTGAAGACTAAAAGGTGGATGGCTTGTTGCCTAAAGTAATTCAGTATGCTGCACCAATTTGGAGATAGTCATTTGTCCATATTTAAGTCTCAGAAATTATGTTGAAATATCATTTCTGTAAGCTGGGAAGGTCCTAATATGGTGGGTGTCATTGCCTGGGCA
This sequence comes from Ateles fusciceps, assembly GCA_036589455.1. Lineage (NCBI taxonomy): Eukaryota > Metazoa > Chordata > Mammalia > Primates > Atelidae > Ateles > Ateles fusciceps. The sequence goes on along the minus strand of JAZHEH010000091.1, from coordinate 10,204,395 downwards.
TGTATGAACTTGGCTGTGATTCCTGGTGGCATGATTAGACAGACAACTGCAACCCCTTGACACTTAATTCTAGAAATCACTTAAGAATCACTTGAAGAAGGATATATTGTTGTTGCCCCTCCAATAACCAATTGTCTTCTGAAAACCTTTCATTGTCACTTTCTGGTAACACACAAGGACCAGAACTTCCTGGGTGAGCATTAACAGCACAGAAAAAAATCCGAGAGATAATGGTGAAGCTCTGTTAAGAAATGCTACATCATCAGCATTGTTAACCTAGTTAATAGCACGAAGGATAATATTAAAAGAAAATATACAGATAGTGATGACTCTGAGTCAAAGAGTGACTCAAAAGAATCTAATTCTGAATGTGAAGAAGTTTAAGACATCTTAAACTTGTTTATTTTATTACATATGTACAAGACTTATATAAGATAGCAATCAATGTCTATATAAGTTTAAAAGATCCATTTCTTTCTTTCTTTTTTTTTTTTTTTTTTTGAGACGGACTTTAGCTCTTGTTGCCCAGGCTGGGGTGCAACGGCACGATCTCGGCTCACTGCAACCTCCGCCTTCTGGGTTCAAGCGATTCTCCTGCCTCAGCCTCCTGAGTAGATGGGATTACAGACATGTGCCACACACCCAGCTAATTTTGTATTTTTAATAGGGACAGGGTTTCTCCATGTTGGTCAGGCTCGTCTCGAACTTCCGACCTCAGGTGATCCGCCCGCTTTGGCTCCCCAAAGTGCTGGGATTATAGGCATGAGCCACTGTGCCTGGCCAAGACCCATTTCAACAAGTATTAAAATATACAATCTAAATGAAAATGATACATTGTTTTGAATTTTAACTGGCATTATTACTTCTTTCTTAAGTGTGCATTTTAAAAAATGGCTTATCTGGCAAATCACAGTGGCTTACATTTTATAGAAAACAGTAGAACAGTAGATTTCTTTCTCTTGAATGCTGTCTTCCTGACATTGAAGATGCTAAAGACAGTTGCAGATTGAACTGGGGTTGGAGCCCAAGCTGTGACACATCCATCCTACTCTCCCAGAATCAGAACTATTCCTACTTGACTTTATCCCTTCTGCTAGAAACATCTTGACCTCAGCGAAGTCACCACCCACTCTGAGAATGAGTTCCCATTAAGCCTTCAATGTGCGTGACCCAGATACACTACCTCAGCTATATGAATCAACTGCACTGCCTGCTTAACCACTGGTCCAACAGCACGCAGCTGCCACCAAATTCTCCTTTTTTCCTTATCCTGTTGAAGATGAAGTTTCCATACTTCTAGATCACTCTAATGGAGTATCACAAAACTTTCCCATTAAAAATGTCTTATTGTATGAACACACTCCTCTCTACTCCAATTGGTGTTATAAAATTGAATTGTACAAGATTATAGAGCAGCGCACACATACACATACCCACACGCACACACACCACTTTCCCTTTTCTTCTCCGTCCTTTTATCTTAGGAGAAATGATTTTTAGGCCTTTCCATGTTCAACCTTCTTTCTTTCCCTTCTTATTACCAAAAGGAAGTAGCACCTATGCTTAAAAAAACAAACCAGCATTTACCCATAAATGGTGATTTCTTTTTTGTCTTTGGGATAGTTTCCCTACTTTGTCAGCAAATTAAGTGTTTACCTGCAGTCCTTCATTTAATTACCATGATTAAACAACCACTCCTGCCATCACAGTGAAGAAAAATGATAACTACAAAGAAATAATTATTAGAAATTTGAAGTGAATCATTCTTTTATGATCCTGCACAAAGACTGCAAATCTCCCTAAGGGAGATGACCAGAGAAATATTTAAGTCTGTCTTTTTCAGTTAACATTTTTATCTAGAAATTGGAATAAGGCTGAAAAAGAATTGAGTATTCAATTCTTGAGTCATGAGCTAATTTTGTTATTGTTATTTGAAAGATTTCAGGGAAAACATGTTGATATCCACAGAGGAAGAAATGTGTCTGAAGTTTACAATATTTGACTATTTTTTATTTTAATGATAAAAAATGAAAAATTCAGCTTTTTAATGCTCTCTCTTAAAATACTGAGCTGCAGATCCCCTCGAGGTAAACAATTTTATGTGTCAGTTATTTCCACTATGATTAGGTCAGTATTCTATCATTTATTGAAATTGTCTTAGAGTAATGTGAATAATTAAATTTTTTACATAATAGAAAAATAAAAATCTTTAGGTTTATAGCTGACCAATAAGAAACTTAATTGAAAATGTCTTGACATTTTCCTACCTTAGTAAAGAATGTAAATGAAACATAATTTCACTTTTCATTGATAATAGCATTATTATAAGCATAAGTTACTATATATCATGGGGAATTGCTCTTCTATTCTGGTCCTCAGTTTCCTCATCTGTGAAATAAGGAGAAGGGTTAACTAGGACAATCTTAAGGTCATTTTATGCTTTGAGCATCTATACTTTTATTCTGTTGTTGGAAACATTCACATTTTAGGCTGGATAAAGCCATCAGGCTTCCTCTTCATTATGTCAAAAACTCTAACCGAGAGTGTGTTTACAGGTGCAGTGGAAATAACAGCATAGCGAGGTCTGGCACCTAGACAGTCTCTGTGAAGTCACCAATTCTCAGTCACAGTTCCCTTCTCTGTAAAGAAGAGCAACCATATGAGGGGTTCATAAAGCTCTAAACTACTACTATTTTTAATGACACAAGTTTAAACATATAGAAGTCAGTGGAAATTAGAGATAGACACTTTGGCTTGCTCTTGCGGAAAGCAATTCTAAAGTGAAATCGCAAGTAATATTCTGAGCAAACTTCACCTGCCGTATACAGATAGAGAGTAAAACTTCCGCTGTACTTCCTCCTGCTCTTTCAATGGCAGTCATACTAACAGAACTCAGATCTCTCCTAATGTTTGCATCAGTAAACCAGTGCATTAGCAAATACATATCAAGTGCCTATTTTATGCAAGACATAGTTTTAGGAGTTGACTTCCCTGTCATAGAGAGACACAATCTGATCAATTTATTCAAACTAAGCTTAGGGACTCCTAGCAGGGAAACAATTAGAAGCATAGATGACCCTTCTGATAGTGGAAACTGCTCCCTCTGTGATTAAGGGTCCAATTAACAATGCTAGTTTAGTGGTTACCATAGAATTATTTGCAGATGCAAGTGTTTGTGAAGGTAATTATGAGTTGGCTCAGTTTTTGCCTGGTCAGGAACAGTCGCATACAAGTATTTTTAAGTTTTTCTTGTGGAATCATTTGGGGCACAAAAAATTACCTAAGTTCCCAGGATAGTTGAAACCAACAAACAAAAAAGGTTTTGTTTTTTTTTTAAATACAACACCCAAACTCTCTATTGTTTTTAGATCAAAGGAATATTTAGAAATTTCCCACTGATTATTGTTTTGAAACTTTAAATTTCTTTTTCTTCAAACATACGAAAATATCTGAAGTCATATAATCCCTATAATACTGGCTTATATTATTACTTACACTTTTGAGTTTAATTGTTTAGTATTCATGTGGCACACAGGATTTGTAAATCAGTTTACAATAATTAATTTGTTGAAGAAAAACACAGATGGATATTTTGGTATCCAAATTATATTGCACCTTGGTATTTCCTTTAAATATGTATACATGTATAATACCAAATTGTTTTATAATTATGAAAATTATAGTTATTTTTTTCAAACTATTTCCACCAAAACTCTATTATATTTACTCTTCTAAATATCATGCATTTTGGCAAATAAATATCAACAACTGCTACTTTATAAATTCCTCGGTATCATAGACATTAATGTAAAAGCATTTTTCTACAGCCCTTCCTTCACCAAGGGGTTATACATAGCAGGCATTTAAGAAGATTCTCTTGAACAAAAAAATGAATAAATATGTCCCCCCCCTCAATACCTTGTCCGATTTTTGCATTGCTTGATGTTTATGGGCTCTTTTTCACATCTCTGAACCAGGCAGTCCTGATCAGTAATAATGTACGTTACCCTCTGTTTCTTCACCCTTTCTCTCTTCTTTAGATACATACAGATACCATGGTATAGTAAATCCCATAAATGTTCAGTGAGGGCTCTGTTCTGTTCCATTGGTTTATATCTCTGTTTTGGTACCAGTACCATGCTGTTTGATTACTGTAGCCTTATAGAATGGCAACAAAGGTCAAAATAGACAAATGGGACCTAACTAAACTTAAGAGCTGCTGCACAGCTAAAGAAACAAACCCATACAGAGAACTTGCTAACTAAAATATATTGTGTTAAATGATATGGAGTAGTGGTCACCAACCCTTTTGACACCAGGGACCAATTTCGTGGAAGACAATTTTTTCCATGGACTAGGGGTGAGGGGATGGTTTTTGGATGATTCAAGTGCATTTCATTTTTTGTATATCTTATTTCTATTATTACATTTTATATAATGCAATATAATTAGACAACTCACCAAAATGTAGAATCAGTGGAAGCCCTGAGCTTGTTTTCCTGCAACAATCATTAGAGTGAACTGACAACCAACAAAATGGGAAAAAGTTTTTGAAAACTACCCATCTGACAAAGGGCTACTATCCAGAATCTACAAAGAACTAAAACAAATTTACAAGAAGAAAAACAACCCCGTCAAAAAGTGCATGAAGGATATGAACAAACACTTTTCAAAAGAAGACATTTATGTGGCCAACAAACATATGAAAAAATGCTCATCGTCACTGGTCATTAGAGAAATGCAAATCAAAACCACATTGAGATACCATTTCACTCCAGTTAGAATGGTGATCATTAAAAAATCTGGAGACAACAGATGCTGGAGAGGATGTGGAAAAATAGGAATGCTTTTATATTATTGGTGGAAGTGTAAATTAGTGCAACCATTGTGGACGACAGTGTGGATATATACCCAAAGGATTATAAATCATCCCATTATAAAGACACATGCACACATATGTTCATTGTGGCACTGTTTACAATAGCAAAGACTTAGAACCAACCCAAATGCCCATCGATGATAGACTGGACAGGGACAATGTGGCACATATACACCATGGAATACTATGCAGCCATAAAAAAGGATGAGTTCATGTCCTTTGTAGGGACATGGATGAAGCTGGAAACCATCATTCTCAGCAAACTAACACAAGAATGGAAAATCAAACACTGTATATTCTCACTCATAGGTGGGTGTTGAACAATGAGAACACATGGACACAGGGGAGGGGAGCATCACACACTGGGGTCTGTTGGGGGGAACTAGGGGAAAGACAGCAGGGGGGTGGGAAGTTGGGGGAGGGATAACATGGAGAGAAATGCCAGATATAGATGATGAGGAGGAAGGCAGCAAACCACACTACCATGTGTGTACCTATGCAACAATCTTACATGTTCTTCACATGCACCCCAAAACCTAAAATGCAATAAAAAAATTTAACTCAAACAGTGTTAGATTTTCCCCGCTATGATATTGGAACAGAAACAGAGAACAAATGAAATAGCTACTTTGCTATCAAGACAATTTGTATAAAATAAAATGTCCATTTCTTCTTATGGAATGATCTCAAAACCATAAATTCGACATGGGTATAATGTGTGCCATTTTATCACAGGTGAGTATTTTTGTAACCACCACTGCAATCAAGATACAGAACTATTCCATGACCACAAAGATCTCCCTCATGTTACTCTTTGTAGTCAGAAAAAGAGTGGAATAATAAGTACAATAGAAGGATCCTCACACTACCAAGGCCCTTGGGAATGGATGCCAAAAGGAGATTTTCATCTACAAACTTATCTTCAGTCAGGGCCATAACTGAGTTATGAGTAATGAGTAAAACAGCAGGCAAAATTGCCTACACTATCTGAATTTTTCTTTTTTTTTTAAAACTTTTATGTTAAGTTTAGGGGTACATATACAGGTTTGTTACATAGGTAAACTTGTGTCATAGGGGTTTTTTGTACAGATTATTTCATCACCCAAGTATTAAGCCTAGTACCCATTAGTTATTTTTCCTGATCCTCTTCCTCCTCCCACTCTGTACTGTCCAAAAAGACCCAGTGTGTTGTTCCGCTCTCTGTGTTCATGTGTTCTCTAAATGTTTGTTTCTACTTTCTTTATTTTTTTCTTCCTACTGGGGGAAGGATGGGCACTGAACAAGCAGTAATAATAAGGTAGGTTGCTATGGAGCATATAATGGAGGAAGCTATCCAACTAGCCCACTATGAAATCCTTATCTCCAGTCCTCCATCTAAAACTAGTTAATAAATAAACATTTTCAATCAAAACCTAACATCTCCAAAACCAAACTCATTTACCCAAATTCATTTCCCCCAGCTATGTTTTTCTTTCTTTTTTTTTTTAAAGAGAAAAAGAGAAAGAAGGAAGAAAAAAGGAATGAAATAAAGAGAAAAAGAAGAAGAAGAAAAAAAAAAGGGAGAACGGGAATCTTGCTCTATTGCCCAGGCTAGAATGCAGTCTACAAATGGATATTAAAAGCTTTTTTTATACTAATAATTGTGTTATACAATGGAGACAGGAAGGAATAAGGGAGGAAAATAACAAACAAACAGCCAACCAATATTTCATTTAAACCTATGAAATGCTATGCAATTGCTAGGGAGTGATTTACTCCCAACCATGTGGTCACTTTTAGAATAAATGTGATGTGTTACTGAAAAAAAAATGTATATTTTGTGGATTTGGAGTAGAGAGTTCTGTAAATGTTTATTAAGTTTACTTGTTTGAGGTTTAAGTTCAAGTCCCGGGTATCCTTCTTAACCTTCTGTCTCATTAATTTGTCCAATATTGACAATGTAATGTTAAAGTCTCCCACTATTATTGTGTGGGAGTCCAAGTCTCTTTGTAAGTCACCAAGAAGTTGCCCTATGTATCTGGGTGCTCCTATATTGGGTGCGCATAGACTTAGGGTCCTTAGCTCTTCCCGTTACATTGATCCCTCTACCGTTATACAATGTCCTTCTCTATCTCTTCGGTTTCTATTACTTTAAAGTCTATTTTATCAGAGATGAGAATTGCAACTATTGCTTTTTTTATTTTGCTCTCCATTTGGTTGGCAAATCTTCCTCCATCCCTTTGTTTTGAGTCTCTGTATATCCTTGCATGTAAGATGGATCTGGATGCAGCTTACTGATGGGTCCTTTGAAGTGGCTGATACTGGTTGTTCCCCCTCTATACATAGTGCCTCCTTCAGAAGCTCTTGTAAAGCAGGCCTGGTGGTAATGAAATCTCTGAGTACTTGCTTGTTTGCAAAAAATTTGATTTTTCCTTCACTTATGAAACTTAGTTTGGCTGGATATGAAATTCTGGGTTGAAAGTTCTTTTCTTTAAGGATGTTGAATATTGGCCCCCACTCTCTTCTGGCTTGTAGGGTTTCTGCTGAGAGATCAGCTGTGAGTCTGATAGGCTTCCCCTTGTGGGTAACCTGACCTTTCTCTCTGGCCGCCCGTAGTATTTTCTCCTTCGTTTCAACCCTGATGAATCTAATGATTATGTGCCTTGGGGTTGCTCTTTTTGAGGAATATCTTTGTGGTGTTCTCTGTATTTCCTGGACTTGAATATTAGTCTGCCTTGCTAGGTTAGGAAAGTTTTCCTGGATAATATCCTGAAAAATATTTTCCAGCTTGGATTCATTCTCTTCGTCACATTCAGGTACACCTATCAAATGTAGATTAGGTCTTTTCACATAGTCCCATATTTCTTGGAGACTTTGCTCGTTCCTTTTTACCCTTTTTTCTCTAATCTTGTCTTCTCGTTTTATTTCGTTAAGTTGGTCTTCGACCTCTGAAATCCTTTCTTCTGCTTGATCAATTCGACTGTTAAAACTTGTGCATTATTTGAGAAGTTCTCGTATTGTGTTTTTCAGCTCCATTAATTCACTTATATTCCTCTTTAAATTGTCCATTCTCATGAACATTTCGTGAAACCTTTTTCAAGGTTCTTAGTTTCCTTGCATTGGGCTAGAACATGTTCTTTTAGCTCACAGAAGTTTCTCATTATCCACCTTCTGAAGCCTGATTCTGTTGATTCCTCACATTCATTTTCTATCAGGGCTTGTTCAATTGGTGATGAGGCACTGCAATCCTCTGTAGGAGGAGAGGCATTCTGATTTCGGGTGTTTTCAGCCTTTTTGCGCTGGTTTCTTCCCATCTTTGTGGATTTATCCACCTGTCGTCTGTGTAATTGCTGACTTTCAGATTAGGTCTCTGAGTGGACGTCCAGCTTGTTGGTTATAAAGTTTTTTTCTATTTCTTAATTTTCCTTCGGCGGATGCCCCTCCCCCACAGAGCTGGACCTTCCCGGGTTCAGCTGTACTTGCTGTGAAACTCTCAATCCTCAGCAATTCCAACTGCTGTTTTTTTTGTTGTTGTCGTTGTGGGGGGGGGCCAGCTTCCCCTGCGGCGACCCACTACGCCGGCTTTAACAGCGGCGTTAAGATTCGTGGCGCTTTTCTGCCCGGGAATATCCCGGTCTGGTTCCCCCACTTCAGTCCGCTTTTAATCAGCTGAATGGGAGACTCTGCTTTCCCGGAGCTCCAAACGCCAACCAAAAGGGCACTCAGTCCCGTATACTCCGGACTCAGAACCACCCCGTCGGGGCGCCTGCAAAACGGCCGCGCCCTCCAAAAGGGTCGCGCTGGCGACCCGTGGGGCTCCTCCGCCAAGAATCTCTTGGTCCGTAGGCTATGAAAATTCGTCTGAAAATGTGGCGTCCACTCACTCTCTGCGCTTTCAGTGGGAGCTACAATCCTGAGCTGCTGCTAATCGGCCATCTTGGATCTCTCCTGTTTCTACTTTCTTAACCAGGCATATATACACAGTTGAATCTGTGCACATTCTATGAATGTTTTTGGTGATTTTAAATTCCAAAGTTGATCAATAATTACAATCGTTAGACAAAAATCGGTACTACTTAAACATCATTTCTTCTTGTTTCATACGTGGATACAGTAAACAATGTGTCAGTGTCTCCACTGCCCAATTTGAGAGCCTCTGCTCTCTCATTCTGAGTAGTGTGTTTACAGAAAATGTAGGGGAACATACCAAAATATAAAAGCCAACAATTATGTATGACCTTTATTTTAAAAACACAATAATTTTTTTGAGGAATCACCATACTGTCTTCTCAATATGGTACATTGTTGATTATTGATAAGAATATAAAATTGTAAAGGATGTATAATTTTATATTCCTATGAACAATGTAAAAATATTTCAATTGATCTACATCCTTGCCACATATGTTGTCTTTGAAATTTTTTTTATACTAGCTATTTTAGCAGGTAAGAGATGATACCACATTGTGATTTACATTTGTGATTATTATGCTGGATATTTAAGCAGGTAAGTGATGATACCACATTGTGATTCCTGATGATTAGTGATGTTGACCATCATTTCATATATTTGTTGGCCATTTGCACGTTCTCATTGAAGAACTGTCTATTCAAGCCCTTTGTCCATTTTAAAATCTTTTTTTGTTACTTAATTGTAGGAGTTTCTTATATATTTTGGAGATTAACCCCTCATCAGATATATAGTTTCGAAATCTTTTCTCCCATTCCACAGGTTGCTTTTTTATTCTGCTGATTGTTTCCTTTTCTGTGTGAAAGCTTTTTAGTTTGATGTAATCCCACTTTTTCACTGTTTTGTTGCCTGTGCTTTTGGTGTCATATCAAAGAAATCATTGCCAAGAGCAATGCCAAGAAGCTTTTCCTGTATATTTTCGAGGAGTTTCACTGTTTCCGGTTTTATGTCTAAGTCCTTAAACCATTTTGAATTTACCTTTGTATGTGATGTAAGATAAGGGTCCCATTTCAGTTTTTGCATGTGAATATCCCGTTTTCCAGCACTATTTGTTGAAAAGATGACTTTTCCCTATTGTGTATTCTTGGCAACTATTGCTAAAGATCAGCTAACTGTGAAAGTGTAGGGTTAATTCTGGGCTCTCCATTATTTTTTAACATCCTAAAAGAGGGTGAGATACAGACGTTTCTTCTCCTGTGTGGAAAAATGAGGAACGGAAGGGATATGCAATGAGGAGATAAGTGGTGTAAGGAGGCAATGTGAAACCGACCGGGTGCTTTAATAGCTTCATCTCATTTACTTCTCCAAACAACGTATGAACAGGATGAGTGGATTATTGCCATTTAAAATATAAAGAATTTTTCCTTCAAATAGATGAAGTGCTTTGATACCTGCTGGCTCTGTAACACTGGGCAGGCTCAGGTAAAAATGGAAATCTGACTGCATTCAGATCTCATGCTCCATACAGTACGCTGCAAGAGCTCTATGATGAGTGTGACCAACTGGGAGACAACTTGGTTTATGATATATGGGGAACCATGAGGACAGACTAATACGTGATTCCCATCTGGTAACCAGAGAAACCTGGGTCTCAATTTAAAAGACTGCTGTCATAAAATCTAAGTAAATACAACTGCCCTGATAATAGAATGGGTTGAGCCTATTTGTATTGTTTTGTTTTTTTCTTACACAATGCTTTACATGTGTATAATATATGCATACATAGATACACTATATATACACAGTTCAGTATAAAAATTTAGTTTGTGCATGTAGCAGAAAGAAGGAAGATCGCATACAAACTAGTTTATATGTATTGTTTTACTTCACACTTAGGACTCTTCTTGTATTGGGGTGTGGCATTCTGGGTATTTAATAGATTCAGCTCTCTGATGGACTGACTTTCTGTGACATACACAACAGTGAATGCAGGGCTTTACCAAAAGGAAAATAAAGACAGAGAGGTGGGGGGGGGGGGGGGGAATTATTGTCTCATTAAGCAGATGATAATTGCAATTATTTACCAATAATTATGAATCACAAATGTGGATTGCAAAGTCAATTGGGAAACAATTTGGCTATAAATACTCATATTAAGCAGCCTAATAAAATCCACTTTGCTTTAGAAACTTCCACTTCTGTTTTTATCAAGTGTTTTCTGAAAGTGCAAATCTTGATGAATTATTCATGTCAACTTGCAATTCAGAAAAAGGAAGAAAGCAAAGTACTATAATAAGCATGTTGATAGCTGCAAGATCTTCTTATGGTAATAATATCACCTACAATTCAATTGCACAAGTTTTTCAGGTCTTCCTAACCCAGAATCATTATTTCATGTGATGTTCACAATACCATGTAATATGAAGCAAGACAAATATTAGATTACAAAATTTACAGCTAAGGAAAATGTAGTATACAAAGTTATAATGACAGCCCAAGATCACACAGGGGGTCACTGGAGTAAAATCCGGGTCTGCTTATTTCCAATGATGAGATATTTTTTCCTCTAAATCACGTTGCCTCCAATATTTATTTCAGTACTTTTAGTTTCATATTGAAAATCGAACTAAAATTGACTTGAACATTAACATAATTTATTGGTTCCTACAAACAGTAAGTACAGATGTCAGTAGGTAGGTATGCTAGTCAGTTTGATGCAGTAATTCAGCATATCAACAAGAACTTGATTTGTTTCTAACTCTTCACTTTCTGCAGTGCCTTCATTTTGTGCTAAGAACTGCTCATTCTATCTCATAGCATAACTATCAAAAGCTTTCAGAAAAGAAAGAGAGGCAGGGAGGGAAGAAGAAAAATGAGAGAGAGAGAGACTATCACAAACACAAGTCCTAGACTTATGTCTGATGAGCCACTGTAGTTTAAATTGCATTTTCATATCCAAAAACTGTGACTAAAGCAATATCATGTACTGATTGGCTTCAAGTAATGTTAATGACCATTTCTTTACCAATCCCCATGACAAAGCCCAAATTAATGTTGAATGTATTAGAGAGCCCAGTTCTGGAACCAGAGCAGAGTGAATCCTATCTAAACTCAACCAAGTAGGTGCTATGCAATGACATGGGGTGATCATTCCCCAAAGAAAAATCCCAGTGAAGACAGAAAATGAACTATGAAATGGGGAAAAGATTGTCTCTCCAATAAATGATATTGGGAAAATTGAATATTGAGACACAGAAGTATGAAATTGGACACTTACCTCACATCATGTAGAAAAATTAACTGAAAATAGATCAAAGGCTTAAAGCTAAAACCTTAAACAATAAAACTCTTAAAGGAAAACACAGGGAAAAATTTTCTAAACATTGGATTGGGCAAAATTTTCTTGAAGGCTTTACCAAAAGCACAGGCAACAAAAACAGAAACGGACAGCAAGAGCTACATCAAACTAAATAGTTTCTCCACAGTAAAAAAAAATCAACAGAATGAAAAGGTAACCTATAGAATGGAAAAAAATATTTGCAAACTATACATCTGATAAGAGATTCATATCCAAAATATATACAGAATTCCTACAACTTAATAACAAGAAACAAATAACCTGATTAATAAACAGGTAAAGGACATGAGTAGACATAAAAAAGACATACAATTGGCTATTAGGCATATGAAAAGATGTTCAACAGCACTAATCATCAGAAAAGTGCAAACCAAAACCAGTATGAGATACTACCTCACACCTATTAAAATTACCACTTTCAAAAAAAAAAGAAAGAAGAAAGAAAGCAAAAAGAAAGAAAGAAAGAAAGAAATAAGAGAAGGAAAGAAAAAGCAAGTATTAGTAAGGAGACAGAGAAAAGGAACCCTTTTACACTGTTAGTGGGAATGTAAGTTCATGCAGTCGCTATGTAAATAAATATGGAAGTCAATAAAAAAAGAATTACTATTTGATCTAGCAATCCCACATCAGGTATAAATCCAAAAGAATTGACATCTCAAAGAAATAACTGTACTCCCTTATTTATTGGAGCATTATACCCAAAAGCCAAGATATGTTAACAATCTAAGTGTTCATCAATTGATGAATAAAGAAATGTGGTATTATGTACAATGGAATTTTTTCAGCCTTAAAAAAAAAGACATCTTGTCATTTGCCACAACGTAGATGAATCTGGAGGATGTTAGGCTAACCAGTCAGGCACAGAAAGACAAATACTGTCTGATCTCACTTATATGTGTAAATTAAAACAGTCAAACTCATAGAAGCAGAGAGTAGACTAGTGATTACCAGGGGCTGGGTGGAAGGGGAAGTGAAGAGATGTTGGTCAAAGACTACACAATTTCAGTATCCAAGATGAATGAATTCTGGAGATCTAATGCATAGCAATATGAGTATAGTTAATGATATTCCTTTATGTACTTAAAATTTGCTAAGAGAGTAATCTTAAATGTTCTCACAAGAAAGAGAAAAATGGTAATTATGTGTGAGGTGATAGATTTGATTGTGAGGAACAATTCGGAATATAGATATATATATATAGATAGATAGATATACATCTCAAAACACCAAGTTGTACACTTTAAATGTATACAGTTTTTATTTGTCAACTGTACCTCAATGAGGGTGGAGAAATAAAATGGAGTTGAATAGAAATGAGTGTTTGAAAAATCACAGATGAGTGTCCATTCTACCTGTAAATGTGTCACTGATTAAACAAAAATGAGCAGAGCCTAGAGGTAGCCATGCATGGATCTAGAACATGAAAAATACAGTCCACAGCTGGGAATGAGAAGGTTATGAATGTACATTTGTTGGATCGTATAAGAGATCTGAGATGGGATAAAGATTGAAAGTCCAGGTAAAAAGTAGTTTGAAACAAACTACTTTTTATAGTTTGAAATAAGCTATGAGGTCAGCGAATCTTTAGTGATCTTTCATATTATACCTATACCCATCTCCTCATTATTTTGCCCCATTTTTATAGCTTTTTCTTAATATTAGGTAGTACTGGTATTTACCCTGCTAACTATTGATCTATCCAAATCTATCTGGCTGTAACTCTAGCTGTGTGATCTTATAAAAATTATTTGATTTCTCTGAGCTTCAATTTCCTCTTTAAAAAATTTAGTAGTTTCATAAAATTAGTTATGAAACATTTTATAAACACTCTAAAGTCCCTTCCAGTTTTTATTTATTTATTTATTCATTCTTTCTTTCTTTTTTATTTTTGAGACAGAATCTTTCTCTGTCACCCAGGCTTGAGTGCGGTGATACAATGACTGCTCACTGCAGACTTGATCTCCTGGGCTCAAGCAATCCTCCCTCCCCAGACTCCCAGGTAGCTGGAACTACAGGCACTTACCACCATGCCTGGCTTTTTTTTTTTTTTTTTTTTTTTTAAGCTTTTTGTAGAGACAAGGTCTCACTATGTTGTCAGGCTGGTCTCAAACTCCTGGCCTCAAGCAATCCTCCTGCCTCAGCTCCCAAAGCACTGGGATTACAAGCGTGACCCACTGCATCTGGCCCAGTTTTAATATTTAGATAACTTTCCTGCTCTAAAGATGGGTTTGTTCCCAGATGGGAATTCTGGCTGGAATATTATAGTTCGATTTTTCATGTATGAGAGAGAAAGGCAGGAAGACTTGGGCTAGAAACCTCTATTTCCCATTTTATCATACACTACTGTTTGCTTGAATGGAAGAGGAATTGAAGAACTTTCTGCAATCTGAAATTGACCCCAGTCTTCTCTTGTCTGGCTGGTAGCAGGCAAAAGATTACATGCAAATAAATTTCCACTTTCTTACCAAGGACTTAGTTTAGTTTTTACCATAACATTTGGTAACCTACCTAAACAGTGGCTGTTATTTTAATTGAACAGTGTTTCAGGAATAACATCTGATGTTCTCTTACAAAACTTTTTGGTTTGACAGTTTAATCACCAGCTCTAATCATGCATCTAAACTTTTGCTGTTACTAATACTCTTTCCATAAATAGCATTTATAATTTTACCCATATATCTTTGGAATAGATTTCAAAAAGTGGAATCACCAGGTCAAAGAGAAAATATGTATGTGATTTTGCTAAATATTGCCAAAATCTCAAGGATAAATGTACCATTAAAGTTTGAGAATACCTGCTTCCCCATAAATTCACAAATAGTAAATGCTGTCAAACTTTGGAATTAGAGCCAATAGGTAAGAAATTACATTGTTCTAAAGTTTTCATTTGCATTTATTTTATGTAAGTGAGATTGAGCATGTTTCATGTGATTAAGAGTTATTTCAGTTTTTTTTTTTTTTCTATAAACTGTGTTCACTTCTTTAACACATCCTACAGGGTAATTGAGGGTTGTTTTTTTTTTTTCCCCCCTGTTTTATTAAGTTCTTTAAATATTAACTCTTATCTGTGACAAACAAATACAAATGTTATTTTTCCAGTATTTCATTTGTCTTTTTGCTTTTATTACAGCTTATTTCTCTTGGAGGTTTTTTTATTATTATCATATAATTTGTATTTCTTTATTCAGAGGCCACTTAGGATGCTGAGGTGATGTCTCTCTGAGGAGGTAACATTAAACCGTTAAACCTAAGAGGCCTCAAGGTAGGGTGGCTAATCATTCAGGGTTGCTAGCACTAAGGGATTTCTCAGGAGTGGGACTTTAAGTGCTAAAACTGGGGAAGCCCCAGGTAACTGGAATGAGCTAGTCACTCTATCTGAAAGTTGAGGGGGGTCGACCATGTTGAGAGGCCCAGTAAGAGAGTTTTGAGTTGCATACACATCAAGGACAAGCCCTAAAGCAGGAAAAAAATCTGAACATTTTTCTAAGAAATTCCTTAAGACCATTGTAGAAAGAATATAGCAGAGGAAGAAGAAAGTAGCTTAATTAGGTAATTAAATAGAACTTCTAGAGATGAAAACCACTATGTTTGAAATTAAAAACACACTGGGTAGAATAAACAGTGGTTTCAACACTAAATGAAATAGGATAGTGAAATTGAAGGCACAGCAATAGAACCATCCATAATAAAACCCCTAGAGAAAACAGAATGAAAACACAAATAAGCAGAGAATCGGGGACCTTGAAGCAGCCCAATATATGTGTAATTGAAGTACTGGAGTCCCTGATGGAAAGTGGGGGGTCCAGAAAAAGGTTTTAAATAATGACTTAAATTTTTTTAGATTCAATGAAAGCTATAAACCTGTAGATTCAAGAAGCTCAACCAGCCCCAAGTATGGGAAGCAAGAATAAAATTTTATTAAGGCATAATGTAACTAAATAGCTTAAAATAAAGAGAAACTCTTCAAAGCAGCCAGAAGAAAAAACTGTAAAGTTGTGCTGTCTCCCTTAGATTGTGAAATGCTCAATTCCATACACCCTGGCCTTGGGAAACCATAGGAGATGGAGATCTGGGACCTCTGGAACTACAGAACATTGCTTTACTTCCTAAGTAGTGTTCCCAAGTAGTGTAGAATATACTTCCCAGGTAGTATAGAATATAACAGAATATCAAATATAGACTATGGATTTATTAATGCTTCTCCTTAGTAGGGCAGGAAGCAGGATAATCAACACATCAGGTACAAATTTTAAGGGGTACCAAAACATAATTGAGATAAATAATATTTTCATGTAATATATTTAAGAACCAAAACAAATGCAAGAAAATCCATGATTATCAAAATATCAAAATTTATATTAAAGGCAGGGTCTGACCCTGAAAAAGAAGATAATTAGATAGAAGGGCTGGATCATGCAAGTGGCAATAATTTGCATTTATTCTAAAAGCTTCCAGATGTTATTGACAGGCTTTAATACAAGTGCTAGGATCCATTTATGTTATCTGAAACTTGTTTATCTGTCACTGATAGAGTGCTGGCTTTTGGTCCAGTTTTGAATTTTTGCACTGCAGTCTCTCTATGAGAACCATTATCTGTTATACTGAATCTCTTCCTCTCCACTTCCACAAACCCACATGGCATCTATTGTAAAGGCCTGCACAAAGAGTGATGAAAAATCCTTGTTGGATAAACAAATGGCAGAAGGACTGAAAAGTGGTTCATGCTTCCTACACATCAATCCTTTAAAAGGCCTTCTCAAGGGAAAAAGCCGATAGGAAAGCTTTTACAGGTCAGAAACCCCTTCGAATGTAATACATAGCCTTTAAATTTACAGCAGCTCCATTTTTCTATGTCTTTTCTTAAGGTTCAAGGGGAAGTATTTATAGGTTTACCCTATAGTACCTGGATATTTCCCATGTTGTTGTGCCTTTTTAACTTTAAGTATAAAAACAAAATGGTTTAATTATTCTGTTTTCAATCCCTATGTACAATCATATTCTGTCAAACCTCTTTTTGGATTCCTTAACAATATCGTAGGTAGATCCCCTGGTTTTAGGTTATTAGAAAAGTCACTGAGCCCAGAACGACATAAGACTTCAGTCTCGTATCACCACCCCAGGAAAGGCCTCGCTTTAGAGAACTTGGAGTGTGAATGGGTTATGGGGTTTGATTTTCGATTCTCACACTCCAACAGCTTAGAGAAATGTTTGCTTCTGGAATCTCTGCTCTCTCCTCCCACTTCTACGTCTAGCCATCTGTGTAAGTAGGGGATAGGAGGGAGTAGAAAAGAAGGAAGGGTGTTGATGGGGGAAGTATCCTGTCTTACTCTGACTCAGGTTAATTCTATCTGTTGCTGATGTTATTTACCAATGTGGTAATTTCTGCAAGTATGTGAATAGTTTTCTTGAGGTAGAGGAATTAAGTTCCACTCTGGCTCCCTCCATTGCTAAGCACGCAAAGAAAAGCAACTCTATCTCCTTTCAACACTGAGATTTCCACAAACCCACTTCTCTCTCTGTCACTTTATCTCTCTCTGTCTCTCTCTCTCTCTTCTGTCTCTCTCTCTCTCTCTCTCTCTCTGTCTCTCTCTCTGTCTGTCTGTCTGTCTGTCTGTCTCTCTCTCTCTGTGGGGTTTCCATTTCTCTCAGAAGCACAGTGGGCAACATCACATTCCTTCTTGTTGTTCTATTCAAGAGATTTTCATCCAACTTGAAGGCACAGAGGCCTGCTGAGATGCTGTTCTGCATCTTCCAAGGGTAGAATTCAGGCATTCTCTCCAGCATTCATTTCCTCACACATCCATTTGCTAACATCATCCAGGTTTTCTTTTAAGGAATGACTGTTGCCCCGGCCACTACATTATTGTGTGGCACCTCTCTGGTTTGACTTTGGTTTGGATTTACTCTACCTTAGTTCTAGAGCTGGGCTTTGATTGTTCAGAAGCAATTCACCTTAAGTTAACTATTTGCCAACTAGGTTGGGTATGAGTTCCAGTCTTCTTCCTCCTAAGTGTACAATCCAATAACTCCAAATTGCTCTGTTGATCTGGGAAATTCTGTCTCCAAATTTATCCAGGGTGACAAGCAGTCTTTTGTCTCTTTGGAAATTCCCTGCAAACTCCAGTAAATAAATGCCAGGCTCTGCCAAGAAATTAAGATTTATTCTCTCTCCTGTCTATGCCTGCAGATTCCACAGCTGAGTAATCTAGCAGAAAGGGGGTGAGCTGTCAGCATGTCCCTTTGTAGACACCCAAAGTTCCACTTATTTGTAGAGTTTAGAGCCCCCACTCATATGGCTTTGGATGAAGGGAAGTACCTACATCCTCCATGGGAAGGAGGAAAGGGACTATAGATTCGCCTCTCCTCTCCCCCCAGTCTGGTAGCAGGTATGGACTAAAAGGAAATGGCAAGGAACAGGCAGTACAAAGAAATGGAGGTGAGGTGAGGCACTAATAAAGGTACTGCTAGTCCATATGGCCTCTATTAGTGAATTAAAGAGCAGTAGTGCTGCTCTGGAAGAAGATAGCTCATGTGTACATGGCTAGATTTATAGAGTTCAGGCTGCATTTCAGTCTTCATTACCCTCTTAGCTTTGCACATTTGGACAATAAGCAATCTGCATAAAATATCTATGGGCTGTGGTCCTGATACTGCAGTGATAATCAGAGACACTGGGGCAGGTTTGGCTACTGCTTAATAAATACAAAAGAAGGGGGTCTGGCCTCAACCAGTAGTTGCTGTGTGCTAACTGTGTCATTCAAGTGAGAAGCCAAATGAAAAATTTCACATAACTTCCTTCTGAATAAATATAAGTACTTACAATTGAACATTGTGTTCAGTGACTTGTGTTGCTGCTTGGAAAAAGAATGTTTTTAAAATAATATCAAGGTTAATTTGAAAGAGAAGCTATTGCTTATAATAATTTAGAGGAACCTGGTGCTTAAAAAACAAAACTATATTTTGAGAATAAGTCACACTATCTTCACCTAACATACTCAAAATAGAAGGAACATATTTTAATTAAGAGAACCAAACTCTGGAACAAAATATAAAATGCACTGAGAAAGTCACACACACACAAAATAGCTTGCCTTCAGCCTACTGAGAATTATGATACAGCCAAATCTCCCCAATATTTTTGTTGTTTTTGGTTTGTTAATTTAAAAGAGTTTTTTAAATTTCTCTTTTTAAACAATGCAGATGAAAAGTTACTCATATTTTTTAGTTCAAGACAAAAGCATCATCAGTTCCTCCATGATTTACTTATTAATTACTTACTCTCATGTTTCTCCATTCCAGATTGATTCTTCTCCCCCGCAACAGGCCACTATTTTAATGAGTTTAAAATATATCTGTGAATATTTATATATCTTTGGAAAATGCATGTATTGTGGAAATATTTTTAAATGTTTAATTTTAATTATGTTAAAATTATTTTATATCTATGTTTTTATAATTATTTTATATAAAGTTTTAAAATATTTATATATAATATAGAATTCTTTCTATTTCTCAGTTTTGTATTTTCAGCATTGTTTTTAAGATAATTCATTTTTATTGTGTGTGCAGGACTGTGTGTATGCGTGTATATTATCTTTACTTCTATTTGTGACAGAACATTTTGTAGTTTGTATTTACCACATTATGGTTATTCTTTCTTTTTTTTTTCTCCGTAATCAGGTTTATTTTCCAATAAGACAGTTTAGCATTTCCGAGTTTCGCATTCTACAGTCTTACAAACCTTAGTTATTAGCATCAGAAACACAAAAACATTGCAAGACCTCAAAACACAAATAAATACCAAATAAAACCACACATAATATACGGTAAACAAAAATATAAAACAGTAATGCCATCAGAAAGTCAGGCATGTTGCTAGCTCACAGTAACAACATGATTATTGCTGGGGCAATAACTGACGGTCTTTTGTTTTTTCTTAGAAGAGCAGAAAAATGGAACCCGAATCACTGGTCGCGATCACTTGGACTGCCAAGGTGTGGCCTCAGGCAAGCGCTTACTACAGACGCAAGTTTTAAAACAGGCAGATTAAAAATACAGGGTCGAATGCGAGATTGGCCTTCTTTGGTCTTTGTTTTTGGGTGACAGGGCTGAACACAGACGCACCGGCAGGGAAGAGCCTGCAGTTCTGCAGGTGCCGCGCGGCGCCGACCCTGCCCTCCACACTTCACACCTCCTCCTACAGGCGTTTCTTATAGAAACCACTGGAGATAATGCCGGCGTGTGTGTTTTCCAATTAAGTCAGGTAATTTGCTGTGGAAGGGCGTCTTACTTGTCTGAGGGGACTAAGTTGCAAAAACCAATCATCACCTCATTACAGGAGTGGTACAGCGATCCCGGACTTCCAGCCTCTTTTTCACGGTGAGTTCACGAGACAGACTAGACACAGCGCAGCAGGAGAAATGAAACGCAGGCTCCGCTCGGCCCCCAGGGCCTCCTCACCCGTATACCAGCTGGCCATGCAGCAACCGAGGCTCCTCATGTCTGCCCTGCAGCCCCGAGGGGGGCACGCCCGGGTCAGGTGGAAACCGCCTTTGCAACAAGCTCCCGTCCCCACCGGCGGGCCCGACTCCCTGATCCCACCAGGCCTGTGACCATCAGCACCAGCCAGGGCGAGGCAGCCATCGTGACCAGGTCGCCGGCCGACACTGACCTTGCCTGGCCTGGGCCGCGGTGCCTCCAACTCTGTACATACTGATCGATGTGTCCTTGTGAACCTGTGTAAAGGTTGGACAGCTGTGTCATAGGATATGTGCATACTTACTGTGACTAAGTACCACCATGTTGCTCTCCAGAATGGCTGCAATGTTCTACACCCTCACGCCAAAGAATTATGAGCTCTCTACCTTTGCCAACAAACATCACCTTTACAGTTAGCTTGCTGTGACTGTCTTAAGGGGACTTTCAGGAGAATTAATGCGAATGGGTATGTGTATTCTCGGAGATCGCTGAGAAGTTGTGATGAAGACCGCTGTAAGGTGTACAGATAGGTATAGAGAGGATATTAACATTGTTAATGAGGCTGATTCCAATTGAATAGGTTAAATAGATGGTGAGTTAACAATATGAAAAGAAACTAGTTATATTACTCTCTTTTGTTCTTTTTAATTAAAAATATTATTGTGTACATTTAAAATGTAGAATATAATGTTATGGAATGCAGACTGATCTCTTACTCTCTTTCAGAATCATATTCTGATTATCACAGTTGTACATGCTTATTACAGATATTGGTAACCTATAGAAAAGTAGGACAATGAAAAAATAATGTTGTTTTTTTTTTTCCAGGTGCAGTGGCTCAGGCCTGTAATTCCAGAACTTTGGGAGACTAAGGCAGGAGGATTGCTTGAGCCCAGAAGTTCAAGACCAAACAGGCAATATAGTGAGACCCTATCTCTACAAAAATAATAATAATAAATAAATTAGCCAGTCATGGTGGCACATATCTGTAGTCCTAGCTACTCGGGAGGCTGGTGTGGGAGAATTACCTGAGCCCAGGAGGCTGAGGCTCTAGTGAGCTGAGATTATACCACTGTACTCCAGTCTGGGCAACAGAGCAAGACCATGTCTCAAAAGAGAGAAAAAAAATAGAAAAATCTGTACCACGCTTCTTATTAAGAAGTGATTAGGCTAGGCGTGGTGGCTCATGCCTGTAATCTCAACACTTTGGGAGACTGAGCCAGGCGGATCATGAGGTCAGGAGTTTGAGATGAGCCTGGCCATTATGATGAAACCCTGTCTCTACTAATGACACAAAAATTAGCTGGGCTTGGTGGCATGTGCCTGTAATCCCAGCTACTTGGGATGCTGAGGTAGGAGAATGACTTGAACCCAGGAGGTTGCAGTGAATGGAGATCACACCACTGCACTAAAGCCTGGGCAACAGAGTGAGACTCCCTCTCAAAACAAACAAACAAACACAAAAAAGAAGTAATTATTCTGTTCCATAATTTTAAAATGTATTTTTGAGATTTCACGATATAGTATATTTTCTGTACTTTACCCAAAATGTTTCATATTTTGTCCTGTATAATTTAAAACTTTTTTTCCAACATCATTTTAAAATGCTACTTCATTTGTTACATTATGTGGATAATGCCGACTTACATCTCCATGTCATTTTTCAATTTATAATTAGAAGTTATGGTGATGATGATAGATCCCTGCAAATCTGTAATTTATGACACTCCATGTAAAAACAAAAAGAAGACTTTTGCCTCTGATATCACTGCTTGATATCTCCCTTGATTCAAGAGCAGTAGCAGCTTCAGTTCTTAATCAACTTGCTTTCTAGCAGTCCAACTTTCAGAATATTTGATATCTAGATGAAAGTTTTCATTCACATTCTCTAAAGAGAATAAAATTGAAAATGATAGAGCAGGAAGTTATGATGGAGTCTGGGGATGAGTCTCCTAATTTCACCTTATCGCATTGTTAGGAAATAATGTTATTAAAGGAAGTGGGAGGGAACAGTTAAAAAAAAAAGTAGGACTTGTTAAATTCATCTTTGGCATTGGAAAGGGGATGGGGTTGTCAGCTTGTCTAAACTTCCCACTGAGAAAAACTGAACAACTTGGACAAAATTTTCTAAGTCTTTCTGAAGTCATAGGAGAGCTAAAAAAGAAGTCAGAATTTTTAGGGCCGACATTCCAGAAAGCAGGGAAGCCCAAAATGATGAGCCTAACAGTTGGCACTGCATTTCTCTTTGAGGCAGTTGCTGATTTTAAAACAACAGCTGAGAGGCTATAAATCTAAGCATAAAGTAGAAGCTGAGAATATTGGCATTCTCACAGGTCTAGGGGGTGAAAATAGAGTTCAGGAGCTGTCAAAAAGGAGGAGTCTTTGCTTACAAATGAGATTTAATTGGGGCCCAGAAGGATTGCATTGTAAAGATAAATATTAACCAGATATAGATTAGGTTCTACATGGACTCAAATTTAGCTTCGAAACAGCTCAAATCATAATGGGATTAAAGTACTACCCCTTGTAAAAGTCCTGCTTGCACTTCTTTCTCTAAACTATGCAATGCAGAATGTCTAGCATTCATTAATAAAGTAACAAAGTGTATCAGTCAGGGTCTGGTTAGGAAACAGAAACCAAGCAATGTATTTCAGCAGAAATAATTTAATATAAATAATATATCAATGAAAATTGAAGAAAGGGCCAGGTACAGTGACTCACGCCTGTAATCCCAGCACTTTGGGAGGCCGAGGGTGTGGATCACTTGAGGCCAGGAGTTCAAGACCAGCCTTGCCAACATGGGGAAACCCTATCTCTACTAAAAATACAAAAATTAGCCAGGCGTGGTAGTGGGTGCCTGTAGTTTCAGCTACTTAGAAGGCTGAGGCAGGAGAATTGCTTGAACTTGGGAGGCTGAGGTTGCAGAGAGCTGAAATCACGCCACTGCACTCCAGCCTCAGTGACAGAATGAGACTCAGTCTCAAAAAATAAGCAAAAAGAAGAAAAGAAAAAAGCAAAAAGGAAAGAAAAGAAAATTGAAGAAAGGGTAAAAAAAAGAACACTAAAGTATCACAAAGTTAGCAAATGCAGAAGCAATTTCTTCACTTACAACTGGTGGAGCAAGGGAAAGAGGTTGGAAATATTAAAGCAGAGATTGGAAGAGAGGACCCTTAAAGATAAGCACTGAGACGTGAAGAGGCATTCACTACTTAGCTGCTGGTTATCTCCGAGCTTGAAAGAGTACTCTTGAGGGGCTGAAACCCAGAGTTCTCCAGGAAGTAATGCTGAGCAGCCTTAGTAAGGATGGGTCTGTCTGCCTGAAAAACTGAAAACTGGAATCAGTTGTTGCTACTTAAATGAACACCTGCTCTGGAGTGAAAAAATTTTTTAAGATAATACTAAGTAATAGGAACACGAAGAAAACAGAGAGAACATCCTTCTGCCTTCTCCGAACTTCCAGTCTCCCTCATGTGTTCTTTACTGGCAGATCCTAACAGGAAGCCAATGGCAAATTAGAAATAATTTTGCAGATTCTCACTCCCAGGGCAAAAGTATAGAATTATGGGATTGAGACTGAGAAATTGTAGCTCAATAATTGCCACACCAAACATGTAAACAAACACAACTGACCAAGTGCAAGTGAAAAACCAGACAGTAGAACAGTCAGAGGAGATCCAGATATTGGAGTTGTCTAATTATTTTCAAATAACTGTGATTAATACATTTAATAAATAAAGTGACAAGATGCAAAGAGTTTTGGCAATGAACTGGCAACACAAGAACCCCTCCCAAAGGATTATAAATCGTTCTATTATAAAGAGACATGTACATGTATGTTCATTGTGGCACTGTTTACAATAGCAAAGACCTGGAACCAACCCAAATGCCCATCAATGATAGACTTGACAAAGAAAATGTGGCATATATACACCATGGAATACTATGCAGCCATAAAAAAGGATGAGTTCATGTCCTTTGTAGGGATATGGATGAATCTGGAAACCATCATTCTCAGCAAACTGACACAAGAACAGAAAACAAAATACCAAATATTCTCACTCATAGGTGGGTGTTGAACAATGAGAACACATGGACACAAGGAGGGAAGCATCATGCACTTTGGTCTGTTGGGGGGGTCCTAGGGGAGGGACAGCAGGGGGTGGGGAGTTTGGAGAGGGATAACATGGGGAGAAATGCCAGATATAGGTGATGGGGGAATGGAGGCAGCAAACCACCTTGCCATGTATGTACCTATGCAACAATCCTGCATAATCTGCACATGTACCCCAGAACCTAAAGTACAGTTAAAAAAAAAAAAGGAACACAGAAAATATAACTGGAAACTAAGAACTCAAAGAAAGTTCAACTTCTTATTAAGAAGTGCTAATCATAATTAATAATAACAGAAAGATATAAAAGACATTCATATCCACCAAACCATTAAGAAATCAATTTAAAATATCATCCACTATTTTCTTTAAAGCCATTAAAGATCTGAGGACAAAAGGAAGCTGAAAAACTAGGCTTTGTCATGATGAACCCTTCCTAGGACAGGTTGGGGGAAGAACAGGAGAAAAGCAAGTGTATAACCAACTTTTAAAGGACATGTATTAGCCTGGAGAATTTGAATCTGAAAGATTCCCAGAGGTAAAAACAATTCTTCTGCCTAACAATTCTCTTACAAGAGAATTTTTCTGGGTTAAGGAGGTGATATTTTCCAAGTTGCTTAATAAAGCAAGCATAACTCTGTTAGGGAAAATCTGACAAAGAAAACCCTTAATAAAATATTAGCAAATCAAATCTTATAATACACAAAAAATATACTAAATCATAAAATGGTGGGTCTTACCCAAGGAATGCAAATTTATGTCAACATTCAATAATCCACTGATGTGACTCATCACAATAAGATATTAAAGGAGAAAAATCATATGAACATTTCAATATATGCAGAATAAAATATTTGACAAAATTCAACCTCTACTGATGATAAAAACTCTCAGCAAACCAGGAATACAAGGAGATTTCCTTGACTTAATAATGTATAATATTTAAAATATAGTAATAGAGAATTGGAGATTTCTATATGTGAAATATACATATATATGTACACATATATATGCTAATTCACATATATAAAAGAAATAAATTATATGGAGAATGGAAATGAAGATATACATTTCTCATTATTCATAGATACAATTGTATACGTAAAATTCAAATGAATCCATAGATAAACTACTAGAAATAATAATTTGCCAATATTTTGTTGGAATCAAGATTATTTTACAAATATCAATTGTATTTCTATATAACAGCAATATGATATTAGCATATGAAATCTTTAAAAATGAAACTACACACAATGGCATAAAGCATCTAATTATTCATAATAAATCTAATATAAGGAAATGAACACCTCCATACAGAAAACTTCAAAGTATTATTGAGAGAAATTAAAGACCTAAAATACTGGTTGCTATGTTTATTAAGCAGAATACTCATTATCAGCAAATTGTTATTTCCAAATTGATCTATAGATTAAATACAAAATTTGATCAAAATTCCAAGAGAATTTATTTGTTGAAATTTAAAATCTAATTCTCACTTTTATATGGAAATGACAAGAATCCATAATAGCCAGGAAAATCTTGAAGAGAAACAATAAAATCTTTCTGCAACAGATAGCATGGTATTGATGCAATGATACATAAATACAAATAGACAAATGAGATCTATATATATCCTATTACTTCTGTCCCTCTAAGGAACTTTGACTAATACAGATTTTAGTACCAGGAGTGGTTGTAGAGGAACAAAATATTAAGGATGGAGTTCTTTCATTGGTTTTGGGCTTTCTGGAGTTGGTTGCTTAATATAAGACCCCCAAAAGTTAAGGACTCTACTTCTAATAGTATGGAGAATACTGATAGTCCCTGGTATGAACTGTTGAGAGAGTTATGCAAAATAAATGCATTTGACACTCTTGATTCACTGCTCATGAAAGGGAAGGAGTTTAGTGACTCTAGGGATTTAGAGAACCAAGGAACGTAATGAAACTGGTTGGTTGCTCCTAAATTCAGTGGACAAAGTGATGAAAGAAAATGATGAACTCAGGGATTCTGTCTCCCAGCTTCAGAAGCAGATGCTGAGCCTCAAATCTGCTAAGATTGCCCTGAGTGAGAGTCTTATCTCCTGTAGAGAAAAAGCTGAAATTGTGGAAAAACAAACATAAGCTCTAATCATGCAAGTGGCTGACCTGCAACAAAAAGTGCATGCACAGCCTTGCCAGGTGTCTCCTGTTAAAGGGGGCATTGACTGGAAAAGAATGAGACCCTGCATCTTAGAATGGGGATGTGTGGGAGGACCCTGATGAAGTAGGGGGCACTGAGTTTGTAAACTCTGATGAACCTTTTTTGCCAGAAGAAACAGCTTCCCCATCCCAGCAGTGGCAATATCGCCTCCCTGACCCATGCTGCCATCAGCGTTTTCACCATGTCTGAGGAAATAAACCCTGTGCTGCCTGAGGCTACAGTGATGGCCTTCTCTGAGACAGTTGCCAGACAAAATCGTGTTGATTCTCCTCAGGAGCCATCCCTAACACCCTGTTTGCTTCTAGACATATAAAATAGACTGAAGTCCCAGTGGACCCCGAAAGATGAGGTTAAGAATGTGACCCATGAGGAGGTGTGCTACACTTGAAAAGAACTGCTTGAGTTCTCTAATTTATATAAACAGAAATCTGGAGAACAGGAATGGGAAAGGATGCACAATCTATCAGCTGCCAGTGAATATAAAGCAGGCAGAAAAATGTAAAAAGACAAGACTGGCCTAGGCTCCCAGCCTATATCATTCTCCCCCTGCTGGATACTTCCTGCACTCAAACATCAGACTCCAAGTTCTTCAGTTTTGAGACTCAGACTGGCTCTCCTTGCTCCTCAAGCTTGCCTACAGCCTATTGTGGGACCTTGTGATTGTGTAAGTTAATACTTAACTCCTGTTCTACTCATATTAATATATTAATCAATTAATATATTAATAATATATATTTATTTGTATATAAGATTAATATATAATAAGATATATATACAAATACATGTGTGTGTGTGTGTGTGTGTGTGTGTATATATATATATATATCCTATTAGTTCTGTCTCTCTATAGAACCCTAATACATTATACCATATACAAGGGTATGAGATGTACAGATGTACATCCAATGTACATTTTTTTTTAAATTTCACTTTTGAATTCAATAATTTCCATGAGTTTCAGTAGCATTTTGAGCATTAGAAGTTAATTATATTTCTAATGAGATACTCAGAATGAATAATGTTCACATATATGTCCCCATAGCATTTGGTAGGTAGAACTCTGCCTCTAAAGATGATTCAAGAAAGCTAATCAGAATGTGGGTAATATCAAAGGGACAATATTAAATTTGACTGTAATAAAAAATTATAAACAAAGTTCAGAATTTACTGTTAGTAGTAAATTACTTGTTACCTATCTTCTAATTGAAGATGAAAGTCCAATTATTTAAAACATCAACACTGAAAATGATTAGTTCTCAATGGAAAGTATGCTGGTATGATCTTCAGAAATAAATTTTCTATATGCAAGTTCTGTATTCAATACTTACTAATTATCTTACCCTAAACATGTAACATAACCCCCATTCTACTCAATTTGTACATATGCCAAATGGAAATTAGTTAAATTTAATTCCCATCCTAGAATGAGTGTATTATGTCAATACATGCCAAGAGCTCATAACAGTTTCTAAACCATGGCAAATTTTGATTAAAGGCTAGATTTCATATTATTAAAATATTAATCATCATAATTTAAAATAATTTTTATAATTTGTTAGGTATAACCAGGAAAGTGAAGTGTGAAAGAAGATACTGGAAATCAAAGTTGAGAGAATTCTAAAATTCTTTGCACCCACAAAGAATTTTATTTTTATCTTCTAAGTAGTTTACCAGTCAAAATATTTTCTAACCCTGGTCTCCAAATTTTTGAACTTATAGCCTCATCCCTAGCCATCTCATATTCCCCAGAGTTCCTAGGTAAAGATAGCTAAACCTGATTTCACACTGCCACTGAAGTTTGTTCTAATACTGATAGCTAAAACATATTCTAAGATTCATTTACAGATTTGTTTTCCCAGGCAAAGTGAGTTTTTCAATTGTAAGGATAGCTGCTTAGTTTTTTTCTATCCATTCCATAAGATTGTTTCTGGCTTGTTTATTACTATATGTCTAGTGTTTAGTGTAGTGCCAGAAACATAGAAGGTACATAAAATATTTATGAATTAATAAATAAATTCATGTTTTTAATACCTAAAACATATTTGCCCCCCCAAAACTTTTATGGAATGTGTCAGTGCAAGATAAAAGGATAAAGACAGATAGATGGATGGCTGGATTAAGTTAAAGTTTATACTTAGGGAGAAGATCCTCACCCAAATCTGTACTAGAACAGCTTCAAATGTTTGAGAGACTCCAAAAAAAAAAGAGGATAGGAAACAGCATATCACACCAGGGTTAGTTTAAATAATATTAATCTCTGGTTTTACTTAGGTTGTTTTATGGCATAGAATTGAGATTTCTACACATTACATTAAAAACATTTACTTATTTCTTACCTACATGGAATAAAGGATTTGTCCCTACTGTTTAGATTTGTACACGTTAAGTCAAGAAGTTTCAGAATTTCATTATATACAAGTTTAGAAATAAGATTTTTCAAACCTCTAGAAACAATATAATTCAACATATATTAATATATAATTATAATATATATATGAATTTATATAATGCATAAATAATAAATGCAATATAATATGCATTTATATTACCTAAGTTTGCAATTTCTTGGGCACTACATAAGTCTCATTCGGGTCAGGACCATGTGTTCTTAATATTGTGACCAGTAGCTTATAGGTAATTGATAAAAAATATGCTGAATAAAACCTACAGAAAAGTTAAGGCCAGAGATGTTTTAATTTGTGAAAACAGAAGAGCATAGAGTTTATATTTTGAGAATAATTCTTAGGTTTTACTTTTAATGCCTATATTATCCCATTAAGACATACGGGGCAATAGGACTAGAAAAATCTAAGAGTGGGCCGGGCGTGGTGGCTCATGCCTGTAATCCAAGCACTTTGGAGGCCAAGGGGGCAGTGGATCACCTGAGGTCAGGAGTTCAAGACCAGTCTGACCAACATGGTGAAACCCCGTCTTTAAAAAATAATAATAATAAAATAAAACAAAAATAAGAAAAATCTAAGAGTGATCATAATAAAGATTTCCACTGGCCAACAGGATCTGGTAGACACAGAATGTTGAGTCCAAGACAAATAGCCAAGACAAATAAGGGCAAGTGTCCAAAAGTTTCCAGTATCCAGAAAGTCAAAGAGTTGGTAAACATTGTATACTAATAGCAATCTCATTAGCATACGTTGTAAAATTCAGGTCACAAAACAAGGCATTACTTTCTTCCTTGTTCATACCCTTTGCTGAGTGAATGTAGCTTGGGTCAGCAAATGTTCAGCCATCCATCTAACCATATAATAATTTGCTGCATAAATATTTGTTGATTATCTACTAAGCATTAAAGACTAAGCACAAGGGGCCCAGGGATTGGTAACATAGACACTTATTTACTTTCAGGAGCTTAACAGCTACAAGGGAAATAAATCGATTAAATTATCAGTCACAATAAAATATGATAATGCCATGACAGGGGCTTCATCTAGAAGAAAGAGCAGGAGTAAATTGCTTTTTCTAGAGAGGATCAAAAGTAGGATTTTGTCTGAGGGTAGAATTAGAAGATATATAGGAATGTACCATCTGAGGAAGTGAGAGAACGTTTCAGACAGAAGAAACAGCAGTTGATGGTATCAAGAAGACGGACATCAGCCTGAGGATAAAGACTTCCTCTTATGTAGCATAGCTCGAGAAAGTCTGAGGTCACCTCAAGACCCACACCAAATGGAAATATGGATGCAGCAGGTAGAAGACAATTTTACTTTCTTATTCTTTATAATTATCAGGAAGTCAGAGTTCTTTGTAGGCAAGAACACTGATCGTAGCACTCTCAGGAAAGACAAGTGAATACCCTTGAAATGATTTGACTACTACTGGCCAACTGAGAAATCAAGAACATTTCAAACAAATTTTGGACAGATACTTGGGTTGTTTTATTTAGAAGAGGGTCATGGGACAAAAGAGCCAATATTCATAAAATTCAGGCTTTGGGATTAGTGGCACTTATTTTAGGTCATTATATGGTTGAGCTTCTTGATTCTCCTAAGTCTCTGAGCCAACGTACACTTGAGATATTACTGCTGGAGGTATGCACAAATGTATTCGCCACTGTGTTAGTCTATTCTCACACTGCTAAAAAAGACATATCTGAGACTGGGTAATTTACAAAGGAAAGAGGTTTAATTGACCCACAGTTTCACATGGCTGGAGAGGCCTCACAATTATGGTAGACGGCAAGTGAGGAGCAAAGCCACATCTTACATGTCGGCAGACAAAGAAAGCTTGTGCACGGGAACTCCCATTTATGAATTCGTCAGATCTCATGAGACTTATTCATTACCATGAGAACAGTATGGGAAAAACTGCCACCATGATTCAATTATTTCCACCTGGACCCACTCTTGACACATGGGGATTATTATAAGTCAAGGTAAGACTTTGGTGGGGGACAGAGCAAAACCATATCAGCCACCAACCATTCCTTGGTGCCCTGAGTTTGCCTCAAGCACATAGATAAGACAAAATCCTTATTTCAAGACATCTTCCAATCCTGTTGATCTCAGAAGACAAGAACAGAACTCTGTAAAACTGCACATACTCTCCGAGGTTCACAGCTACTCTTGGCTCTCTTTGATAAAATGATCCAGGAACCTGGACTTTTGCCTGCTTCAGGGCTCTTCTGCTATCTCTGAAGACCTTCCTGATAGAGGCAATAATTATGTTATCATATCAGGAATCATTGTCCCAAAATGGCTCAGAGTAAGCCTATGCAACTGTATTGGGTTCTATGCTCTGCTGGCGTTGATGCTGAATTCCAGTAAAATTTTTCTCTAGAATTGACTCCAAGCCATCTTTACCTCATGATATTTATTGCCCCAATTTGGATTTCAGTATTTCCAGATTGAACATTTACAGCATATAGATTTAAGAAAATTCTTCACCCAGATTTATCTATAGAAGAAAATAGAGAACCTGCAAATTTTTTAAATAAATGTGTGCTTGAGTCTGCAATGCATACTTGATCTTATCATTTCCTAATATTTTTTGTGTTAATCTATTTTTTATGAAACATATTTTCCAAAACAAAAACAGTTTTGGTGGAAAGAATAGCATTGATTTATATTTTTTATAAATTTATTTTATGTCAGGCTTAATAGAAGACAGTTGGACTCTCAAAATTGCTTTTACATTCAATCTGGTACATGTTGTTTTATCTGAAGTATAAGAAGAAAATATATGCTCACATAGACAAATATTTTAGGAGCAGGGTACCTTATGGAATCCCTGAAAGAAGACTGCAGGGTCCTCAAAGCATACTTCAGAAATGCTGATTAACCCACAGTGGGCAATGAGTATTTACTGAATTTGGAGAAGAATGAAATAAACCCTTGACAGATGAGGAAGAAGAGTCAGAGAGAAGTGATGGTAAAATTTAGTTAATGCTAACATAGAAGCAGCTCCCCTTCCTCTTTCTGTCTTCCTCCTCCTCTTCTTTCTCCTCCTCCTCCCCTTCTACCTCTCCTTCTTCCTCTTTCTGTAGCTTCTTCTTTATAGTACTGTTTATTTATCATCTGGGAGGAAATTAATGTCTCTATTTTTTCCCTTATCTAACCATTTGATGGTTTTATTACAGTAACATGAGCAAAGATACTGGTGAACATATAGCATCACTCATTAGACAATAACCTGCTTTTTAGGGCACAGGTTCTACACTGCCCTCTCCTTAGAGATGGGCAAGACTATTCTTTGAGTATTTAGATTTCAATGCACTTGATCTTATTTTAAAACACATATGAAACATCTTGTGTGGTTCATCTCTGTACTACAGTCTTAATTATTTGTTCATATTCGTTGAGTAGATGAAATTTATATTTGTCATTTACCTTCTCTCACTACACCAAACAGGAAGTTAGCATGGTAGAAACTCAAGAGTAAGTGTAACATTCAGCAAGCACTGGTTGAATTAGAAGATTAAAGGGTTGATTTTGAAGATGAATCTCTCTACACAGACATATCCCCCATGCCTAATTTAAAATTAAACCTTTGTGTTACTTTCTTTGTTACTTTTGAAAGAGCCTGAATAAGGTGGTGTCACATCCTGCAGCAGTGGCGGGGACTTCAGCCACTTGGCACCCAGTCCTATTCCGTGACATTCTGAAATGATTGATGCTTATTTTCTCCATTTCCAGCAGCTACAGGTTAGCTGATATAAAATGAATATAATAGTAACTCTCAAAAGACTTTGGAGCTAGAAATTTTGTACTTTGAAAATATTTGAAGGGGTTTAGAAAAATAATGTATATGAAGATATTATTAAAAATAAAAGTGTGAAAAGAGATTAAGCAATTCTAAATAGCACAGCTCCTTTGAGAGGCCTAGTTCAAACTCATTTCATTTCAATATATGTTTATCCTTTATTTTTAAAAAATGTAATAGTGCTAAGTGCTACTCTCTTTATATGAAGGTGAAAATATTACAGCAATTTCTCTACATCTGTGAGACAAAAGGGCACTAATCAGTGCCATCAGCTACAGACAAAACTAAATGATATCACACTCCAAAATATGTATGAAGAAATTTGTTTGTTCACATGTTTTGGTAAATGTATAAATATCTGTTAGTCTAAGAGAAATACACTTTCTTCTGTCTTTTAAACTAGCTTATTTTTTGAGGATCCATTTATTGTTTCCAATGCTCTATTTCACTTAGAACCTTGGATCCATCTTTTCTAAGTGTCCTTTGTTTATTGAATATTTGGGCTTTTACAATAATGATGTTTTCAGCTTTAAATTTCCCACCCACTAATAATAGACTAAATTATATACTGCTAAGGTTCTTCAACTACATAAGATCCTCGTAATGTTTTTATTTACCTTCAGTAATAATATTCAAGCACTTCCATGATATCACCTTGGAGATGGAGCCATTGGCAGACATTTAGGTAAATAACTCACTTTTATAGTTTTGATTTTAAAAATATGTAAGAAAAATGTCTGTTCACCTATACATCTCATACAGATATAAGATACAGGTAAAGACAATTTGGTTAGGAACAGTGTTCCAGATTTGCTAGGAATTTTGAAATACCCCATGGAATTTACCTATTTATTAAACCAGCATTTGTTGCTGGGCACCTGCTGTAGTATGATAATATATTGAAAATTGTACATATCACAATAAATCACAAGACTTTGTCCTGGAGGGACCTACAATAACATAGATAAAAAACATTCAAAAATTTTTAAAGTTTAAAAAAAAACCCAAGAGTAACAAGACTGCATTGCTTGTTTTGTTTGTTTGTTTGTTTGTTATATTTTTTAATTGTACTTTAGGTTCTGGGGTACATGTGCAGATCTTGCAGGATTGTTGCATAGGTATATACATAGCAATGCTTGTTTAAAGTAGAAAATCAGAAAAGGTGGCATGTTCCTCTTAATTCTTATCTCCGTAGTTAAAAACAAACAAATGTTACACAAAATGCATATTTCTGATATTTTAATTTTTCAAGTGTGTTTTCTAGGGTATCTTCTTTTTTTCTAATTGTACCAAATTTGATGCACATTTCTGCTTAAATGATGTATCTAAAATAGTCAAACTCATTGAAACAGAGAACAGAATAGTGGTTGCCAGACACAGCGGGGAGAGAGCAATGAGAAGTTGCTAATCATTGGGTCTAAAGTTTCAGTAATGCAAAATAAATAACATCTAGAAGGCTGCCATACAGCATTGTGCCTATAGATGACAATATTATACTCTAACTTAATATTTTGTTAAGAGGTAGATCTCATGTTAAGTGTTCCTGCCATATTAAAACAAAAAAAAAAACCTTTAAAACAATGCAGATTCAATTGTCACCTATATGCTAATGACTTGTACATGTCTACACATACACATACATATATATATATACACACATACACATATATATGTACATACACACATACTTATGTATCTTCAGTCCATATGTCAGTCTAATACTTAGCCTTATTACTTAGCCTTATTTCTTAGCCATTAAGAAATGCCAGAACACTGTGGGGCATTTGCTGAATAAATTATCTGACAAAATAAATGAAGTAACTTCCACTTCCTTCATAATTCTGACTAACAAGGAAGCACCAGCTGGTGATTCAGAGGTGAGTATGATATTTTGAGAAAGCACCATAAAAGGGCAGGAAAGAAACAAAAGGAGACAGACTTGTGCTCTATATTTGGGAAAAGCAGATTTCAACATATTAAGAGAACATTATAATAGTACCGTATAGACACATACTATTAAAGGAAAAATATCCCTTGACTCATCCAGCAGTATTTACTGGTGGCTTCTACGTACTCACTGTGCTAGGCACTGGGACAATTTCAGATAAAGAATGAGAAGCCCTAAAAAATGAATTTCTGCTAATAAAACTGATCGTAAGAAAGCTGACCTCAAACACCTTCCAACTCTAAGATTATGTGATTCTCTAATCCTTTCTGTGGATAAGAGGTTTCCACCAAGTGAGAAAAAAGCCATTGTTGATCTGCAAGAACTGGAAATTTTACAACCCATCCTCCCTTAAAAATTTATAACCTATGACAGAAGCATGCTTCAAACAGAATATTGGTGTTAGACAAGGTCAATATCACTAAATTTCATTTGAGATAAAGGTTCTCTTACTGTGAGATTATTCATAAACATTTCTTTCTTATCTGCATGAAGCTTCTATGGGGCAAAAATATTTATTCTATAATTTTAAATCTTGTACTTTGTTTAAAAGGAATATATAGAGAGTAAAATTTAGAATAGAGAGTAAAAAAGTATAAAGCACACAGAATAAAAAGCATATAGTATGTATATTGATAAGTAACCTGTAATTTCACTACCTTACTACAAATATTTTTATATTGTATTCATTAAAAAATAAACTGGTAATATATGCTGCATATATTTCCTTAAGTAATAGTTTTATGTTTTATACATTGGATGCAATCTATGCTCTGGGAATGAAAATTTTATTCAGAATGTGAACCAACAACAATGGCTGAGAAATGATGACAATACGTTGCAATCCAAATCCAAAGAGAAATTATTTGAAGACAGTTTGTTCTTTCAGGTACTATCACAAATAACCAAGGTTGACTCCATTTTATTGAATTGTGTGACAGCGAATACAATCTTAGCTTTCACTCACTCACTGAGCATTCATTAGGTGCCTGACATGGAGTTGAGCATATCACATGTTCTGTAGGCTTTTCCAGAGTTCTGA
This sequence comes from Ateles fusciceps, assembly GCA_036589455.1. Lineage (NCBI taxonomy): Eukaryota > Metazoa > Chordata > Mammalia > Primates > Atelidae > Ateles > Ateles fusciceps. The sequence goes on along the minus strand of JAZHEH010000091.1, from coordinate 10,168,274 downwards.
AGTACCTTAAACCAAATTTAACTGATGGAAAGAGAGAGATGGGGATAGACAGAGCATGGCTTAGAGTTCCCCTGGTCTAGGTAGATAAGGTAAACTGAGAGCAATGAAGCTTTTCCATTTTAACTGAATTATCTCAAGGGCAATTCTCACACACCTTCAGGAATCATTCATTTCTAAGGCAAGATCAACATCAGTTGCTAAAATCAGGCAAGTTGGGCATGTCAAAGGGAAAGCCATGGCATAAAGGATGGAGCTCTGAGTCAGGATGAGCCACGCCCTTAGCCATGCAAACAGCTCTGTCTTTCTGTTCCTTCATTCTAAGTTCCCTTTTCTGTGACTGTTATCACTAAACTTACTTACTCCTTTATCACACGCTGTTGGTTACTCCAGTAAATGCAGATTTTAGAAGGAAAGCCTGCCAACCTGAGAGGATGGAGCATGTATTCCATTGATTATAGTACGGAATGTATCTTGCTGGACAACCGTTCAGACTGGATGAGTTCTATTCAAAGGCATAAAATATTGCAGGAATGAAAAAAATGAAAGCTCACAGATGAGGACCAAACATGTTTAGGGATTATTAAATCATTCTCCTAATGGTGGGTGCAAGGATCCCTGAGGAGACAGAAGAAAACAGAGGGACAGATCCAGAGAAAGGCAGTCCTGCTGGCAAGCATAGTGTAAGCGAAGCAGATCAAACAGAACCTGCAAAACAAGTAACATTTGTGTAGCTAAGGGACATGCTCCAGAGCTGGTCAGGCTGAGTCAGCAGAGCAAAGGGAAGGTCCAGGTTTTGCTTAATGGTTACCACTGCCTTGGCTCATTCCCCCTCATTCTTGTGCCTCTGCTTAGTTAGTCATCATTTTTCTGGAAAGCTTGGGTTACTTGCTCCTCCAGTGGTCTCATTTAGAAGCCTGACTTCCCAGTCTTAGAAATTGTCAGTAGAATGCAATAGTCAAGGATGTGACTCTGGCAATCCTCGGTTCAAATCTCAGCATTATCACTGACTGATTGAATGTGATTTTTGGCTAAAATAAAATTGCTATACCTCCATTTTTTACCTGTAAAATGGCATTAATGGTATTATCCAATTAGTTCATCATGAGGACTAAATTAGTTAACACATGAACACAAATTTAATACTATTCAATGCTTAGGAAAGTATCTGGTAATAGTCATTCCTCAATAGATTTTGGCCATGGTTATGAACACTCTTTATAGTTTGTATTCTTGTTTGTATTCCCCACTAGAAAGTAAGTTCCATGAAGACATGGGTTTAGATGTTTATTATCATAGGGCTTCTCACACCTTCATAACCCACATACTTCCTTTCATATATACAAATCCTCTAGGGATCTTGTTAAAGACAAATCTTTCTCAATAGACTTGGGCTGGACTAAGTTTCTGTATTTCTAATAAGCTCCAAGGTGGTCAACTATCCATTTAGATGAACAACATACTAAAAATCAAAGTCACCTGACAGCTAGAAATGCAAGTCCTGGAGGATTTGGCCAGCACCACACCCCTACTTTCTTCTGCTTTGGTTCCATGGAGTAGGTTTTATATCCTATTTGAAGATGGCAGGACTGCCCATGCCACTCCTTCATTTTGCTTCTGTAAAGTCAGTACCACTGGAAGAATGAAATCTCAAATCAGTTTCTCTGTGTGGTGAGTTTCCCAGACTCCTCTTCCAGTGTCTACTCATTTCATCAGATGGCCAGAGACCCTGGGGGAGGGAGACTGAATCTACTCTGTAAATTGTAGCCAACTGGGTTTTCCCAGCTTCTTCTGGTCCAGCAGATAGATGGACTTCTTAGCAGTGGCTAAGAAGCTGGTTCTCTACCGGAAAAGCAGTCACCTCCTTTGATTGTACATGAGGTTTCTTGTGGGTTATGAAAACCACCCAATCACCAATCTGAGGGTTCAAGGAATATTGCCCAGCCGTGGGTCCAAATTTTTACAGATCTCTATTTAATGGTTTGTAAGTAGCTACACAGTTTTCCCACTATTGATATTTCTTCCCGGAACTAGGCAATACTGATTATGCCAGGATGGTAATCATATATGGTGGGCAAAAGATATTGCACAAATACTTAAAAATGGTTGGTTTTACATACAGGAACACTAGTGAGTATGACTGTCTATGCAAAAGCCCTTAAAGGAAGGCTCTTTTGATTATTGTAATACCTAGTTTCTTCTTTCTCTGAAATCATACTACTAAAATAGTCTAAATAATTAAAATTTGGGACTGGGTATGGTGGCTCACGCCTGTAATCCCAGCACTTTGGGAGGCAAGGTAGATGGATCACCTGAGGTCAGGAGTTCGAGACCAGTCTGGCCAACATGGTGAAAACGCATCTCTACTAAAAACACAAAAATTAGTTGGGCGCAGTGGCACAGTGCCTGTAGTCCCAGCTACTTGGGAGGCTGAGGCAGGAGAATCACGTGAACCCGGGCGGCAGAGGTTGCAGTGAGCCGAGATGGCGCCACTGCACTCCAGCCTGGCAACAGAGCTAGACTCCGTCTAAAAAAAAAAATTAAAATTTGGTGTTTGAGCACCATTCTTAAAAATATATTATTGCAGTCTACTGTTGTTTTTCATTTGTTAAAATCTACTTTGCAAGACTGGACTATACTTCCTTTCAGTAAGTAAAGACATTGCCTGTCTCATCCCTTTGTCAAAATGCTAGCTTAGTGCTGAATGCCCAGCATTCCTGCTGCACTTGGGAATCTAGTTATTATCTTCCTCTTGGACATTAACAGCAACTAGTTTTGAAGCAACAGAGACTGGAATCTCCAACTGTTCTTTACTGTTCTTTTTTTTTTTTTTTTTTTTTAAGACAGAATCTCTCTCTGTCACCAAGCTGGAGCATGCAGTGTCATGATCTCGGCTCACTGCAACCTCTACCTCCTGGGTTCAAGCCATTCTCCTGCCTCAACCTCCCACATACTGGGTCTACAGGCACACACCACCATGCCTAGTTAATTTTTGTATTTTTAGTAGAGATGAGGTTTCGCCATGTTGGTCAGGATGGTCTCCATCTCCTGACCTTGTGATCTGCCCGCCTCAGCCTCCCAAAGTGCTGGAATTACAGGTGTGAGCCACTGTGCCTGGCCTCTTCTCTATCTTTAAAGGAAATAAAGGCCTTCTAGGGTACATTATATAAAAATTGAATTATACCAAACCTGCAGGAAGGTTTTCTGTTTAAAAAAGTCCAGCTGTGTAAGGCTTCTTACTTTAGGGATTTATGATCCTTAGCATACATGATAAATGATGATCAAGTAATTCTTTGTCTCTGAAAATGCCATATGAGAATTTGATAAAACATACCAGATAAATTGCATTATGCCTGTGTGTGTGTATATGTGTGTGTGTGTGTGTTTGTGTGTGTGTATGAGAGAGAGAAACAGAGACACAAAAAGTAACAGTGGAATATATTATATCTATCTATCTATATACATAATTGTATATACCATCACATATAACAAACATATATAAAAATAAAATCATTTCTTCTCCAAGTCCAAAGAGAGTATGTAAACATAATGTTATGATTTATAGGTTACTTAATAGGAAGATTAAGTCTAAGAGTACCAGTAAAGCAGGAATATCAAATAAATGATAGGAAATGATGAAAACAACATTTTAAGCATCAAAATTGCTTGGAGAAACTCAGGTCTACATTGGCCTTTCTTCAGTTAATTTTATGAATTACTATTACTTCAGTTTTTATTTTGAATTATATATGGCCCTATTCTCTTTTCTATGCTTATAGTGCCTGAAGTTCTCAATATTGTTCTGGGAAAACTAAGAATTTTAGGTTAGCAGATGGCAGAGATAAGAAGTATACAAAATCTGTTCAAACCATGCCTTAAGAGTTTGTAGCACAGATCCAAATTCCTGATATGATACTAATTCATATAATATGGTACAAATCACTTCACCTTTTAGAAATTTAATTTTTATCAGCAGAGAAATTTTCAGACCAAAACAGAGTAGAAGTTGTTATGAAAATGATGTGTGAAGTTAAAGTTTCTGTACAAACAAAAGCCCTTAGCAATTGATGGGATGTGAGGGACTAGGTAAAGAGAAAAAATGAAACTAATTGTGTGGTTTCCTACTTTAGTAATGGGAGGAGAATAATGTCATAACACTGAACAATAGAGAGGACTCATTATAAAGAATTCAGAGAATTGTGTTGAGCTGGAGGCAAGCTGGAATATCTAATAAGTACTGTGAATTCTCTGCATGATACAATCTTTGTACATTGTCACTCCTAGAAAATAGTCAGTGTTTACACACAATTCTTGCTACATTTTAAGGGTTTTTTTTTATGGTAGAGACTGTCTTAAACATCTTTTTATACTTTTCTAGGGTTAAGGCATTGAAATGTAAAAGATTTAGTTAGGTCTGGGTATTTTCCATAATTTCAGATGGTAGTCCATCTTAGCTTTCTTTCTTCTAGGTTAATTTGCTTGGCAGGGTGCTTGGGCTTTTGATTTAAGCAAGAAGACAGCTATAGTCTCTTTATCCAAAGTCATTTCTGCCTGTACAATATTTATAGTATTGCCTAACACATAGTGATATACAAATGTTAGCTATTATTATTCTTTTTAGTGATAAGCACTAAAATTATAAGACTATGAATTTTCCTCTGAGTAAGATTTTGGCTGCTTATGTTGCATTTTGAATCATATATTCTTAAAATTTCAGTTGTAAGAGACCATATTGGTCAGCATCCTCATTTGTAAGAGGAAAAAATCAGAAAATTGAAGTCAGAAAATTACTTGACCAATAACACAATACTAGTTTCCAAAATATATACAATTATGCTTGGTAAATATAAAGCAGAAAAAAATAAATCTTCATTGTCTTTTGACTGTCTTTTGGAGGACCTAATAATATATTAATCCCTACAATTATAATCAGTTGAGCTATTGCTATTTTCAAGGAAGTTCTTTCATAAGCAAATAATACCTAATGTAGATGACTGGTTCATGGGTGCAGCAATCCACCATGGTACGTGTATACCTATGTAACAAACCTGCACGCTCTGCACATGTAACCCAGAATTTAAAGTATAGAAGGGAACAACACTTACTGGGTTAGGTGGGGGGATGGAGGGGAGGGGAGGGGAGGGACAGTGGGGGATGGGGAGAATGGGGAGGGATAACACTGCAAGAAATGGTGACAGTGGGGTAGCGGGACAGGGATGGAGACAGCAAACCACCATGGCATGTATGTAGCTATGTAACAATCCTGCAGGATGCAGGATGTGCACATGTACCCCAGAGCCCAAAGTACAATAAAAAAAAATCAAGCAAAAAGAATGGAAATAAAAAATTAAGCCAATTAAACAACAAAATCTGAGCTTCATTATTTCCAAATAGACAATTAAGGTAGATTCTAAAAACAAGGTCCATAGTTGTTTTTAATTACCTGGATAATTATTGCTTTTTAAAATCTACTTTGACAGTGTAGATCTAAGCCTTCCTAGGTTATATAATCTAGGATGTATTGACAAAATTAGCTATTTAATTTCCTTCCTTCAGTGTCAGTTTTAAGAAGAAACTGCTGTATGATTATACATTCATAACTAGAAATTGGTTTTGAAAAATTATCCACCACTTTATGGTAACTCATTTCCTTTTTTGTTATATAACCCTAATCATTATTATTGGCATATTCAGGTTTTTCCCTTTGGAACGCTTAAAAAATCTCAAAGAGACTGACTATATAGAGTTGGCATGCCCTTTACAAAGTCTCATTATATGTCTCATTTGAAAAATATGAACCAAATGAACAAAGTACAGGTTTAATTTTGTTTCATTAGATTGTGAAGAGATCAACATGAATCAATTAGTGTTAACTACAATATACTTCACTAATATCCTGCCAACACAAAAATTTCCTACAGTGCCAAGATGAGAGACATGTTCAGGAGGATAAGAGAGAAATGTAAGTGAGCTGATGCAATTACTACAATTATTGCTGCAAAGAGTTTTAATAGAAAGGAGATTTTGCATTTTGGGGGTAATAAGTTCCATTAAGATCCTTGGCTAGATATTTAATTTAGTTTTAATGACATAATTCATGTTAAACGGATGCAAATTAATTATTAAAGCATATTTATTGTTATTATGTACACAGGCTTTAACATCTTAAAATGACAAAACAGGGACTTTTGAAGGGTAACTCAGTTACTTAGCCCCTCATTGAGTTGAAGTGATGGTGTGTTGGTAAGAAGACTTGGATAAGTTCCATTTATGTGGTGAGGAAGTTGTCCTTAGCAGAAACATGCTATTGGTAAGGCTTGCCTTCAGGTATACTATGTCTCTAGGCATTTAAAATTGGGTACCTTTCCTTGGTAAAACATCTGTTGTATATGTGATGAAGTTTTTCAGCAATGGGAATGTTGTGTTCACTCTATGTATTGCAATATAAGTCCAAACAATGTTAGCAAATTAGTGGTAACATTTTGTCCTCTGGAGTTCCTAGGGAGCAAAATACACATTCCAATAAAACAGAGGCACAATGCAAACTGCAGAGCTAAATAATGTATATTTGTGTGTACGCCACATAAAAATTACACATTGCAGTGATTTCTAATGATTTTCCTGTGCCTCAGAACCACATCCAACAAAGAACTATAATTCAATCCTTACTCCTGTAAAATGTTCTCTGTGATACTACTAGCTGTCACTAAAAGACAGCAGCAACTTAAATGGCAGAGATGCACCCACTATGCAGACAAAAATCTTTAAATATGTCCTGATTACTTCGTATTTGCAAAACACATGCCTAAGCTTTTGGGAAATGAGGGAAAATTCTATGACTTGGCCCCTTTTCTTGAATTTCTAATGATACATTTAGGGACTCAAAGACATTATTATAAGAAAGTAATTTGCATTTCTCTGGTGATTAGTGATGTTGAACTTTTTAAAAATATGTTTGTTGGCTGCTTTTGCTGCTTCTTTTGAGAACTGTCGGTTCATGCCCTCTGCTCACTATTTAATGGAGTTGCTTTTTATTCAATTGTGTTAGTTTCTTATAGATTCTGGATATAAGATCTTTGTTAAATGCATTGTTTGAAAATATTTTCTCCCATTCTAGAGATTGTCTGTTTATTCTGTTGAGAGCTTATTTTCCTGGGCAGAAGCTCTTTCTTTTAATTAGGTCCCACTTGTCAATTTTTGTTTTTGTTGCAATTGCTTTTGAGGACTTAGCCATAAATTCTTTGCAAAGGCCAATATCTAGAATGGTATTGTCCAGAATGGCATTCCCAGGTTTTCTTCTAGGATTCTTACAGTTTGCAGTTAATCTTTAATCCTTCTTGAGTTAATTTTTGTATATGGTGAAAGGTAGGGGTCCAGTTTCATTCTTCTGCATATGGCTAGCCAGTTGTCACAGTACCATTTATTGAATAGGGAGCCCTTTCCCCATTGCTTATTTTTGTCAGCCTTGTTGAAGATCAGCTGGTTTTAGGTGTGTTGCTTCATTTCTGGGTTCTCTATCCTTTTCCATTGATCTATATGTCTGCTGTTGTATCAGTACCATGCGGTATTGGTTACTGTAGCCTTATAGCATAGTCTGAAGTCATGTGATGCCTCCAGCTTTGCTCTTTTTGCTTAGGATTGCTTTGGCTATTTGGGCTCTTTTTTGGTTCCATATGAATTTTAGAATAGTTTTTTCTAATTCTGTGAAAAATGATATTCGTAGTTTAATAGAAATAGCACTGAGTCTGTAGATTGCTTTAGGCAGTATGGCCATTTTGATAATACTGGATCCTCCAATCCATGAGCATGGAATGTTTTTTCATGTTTCTCTTATTTATGATCTCTTTCAACAGTGTTTGTAGTTCTCCTTGCAGAGACCTTTCTCCTCCTTGGTTAGCTGTATTCCTAGGTATTATACTTTATTTTTTTATGGCTATTGTAAATGGGACTGTGTTGTTGTTTTGGCTCTCAGCTTGAATGTTATTGGTATATAGAAATGCTACTGATTTTTGTACATTGATATTGCATCCTGAAACTTTACTGAGGTCATTTATCAGTTTCAGGAGGAGACTTTTATCAAAAAGTCAAAAAATAACAGATTCTGGTGAGGCTTCAGAGAAAAGGGAAGGAACACTTATACACTGTTGGTGGGAATGTAAGTTAGTTCAGCCACTGAGGAAAACATTTTGGAGATTTCTCAAAGGACTAAAAACGGAATTACCATTTAACCCAGAAATCCCATTACTGAATACTGAATATATACCCAAAAGAAAATAAACTATTCTACAAAAAAGACACATGCCCTTGTATGTTCATCACAACACTATCCATAATAGCAAAGACATGGAATCAACATAGGTGCCCATCAGTAGTAGATTGGATAAAGAAAATGTGGTACATATACATCATGGAATACTATACATTTATAAAAAGCATAAAATCATGTCCTTTGCAGCAACATGGATGCAGCTGGAGGCCATTATCCTAAGGGAATTAACACAGAAACCGACAACCAAATACCATATGTTCTCACTTGTAAGTGGGAGCTGAACATTAAGTACACATGGATGTAAAGATGCAAACAATAAACACTAGAGATTACTAGAAGTGGGACGTAAGAAGGGAGGCAAGTACTGAAAAACTACCTTTTGGGTGCTATGCTCACTACTTGGGGTCAGGACCATTTGTACTCCAAACCTCAGTATCATGCATTAACCCCATATAACAAACTCACACACATACCCCCTGAATCTAAAATAATAGTTGAAATTATAAATACAAAAACACGGAACTTTATGCTAAGCATTTCCATGATGTGAGATGACAGTCGACCTTGACTTGGACAGTTTGGGAAGTCATCAATGAAGGAGTAAATAATAGATGCAGGAACTGGATAGGCAGGGGAATAGAAGAATGTTCCAGGATGGGAAAAAATAGGATTGGAGGTGATTTTGACATGCTTATGAGACAGTGACTAGAAACAAATTCTCATATGGGGGAGTAACATAATGTCAGTTGGTTGGAGTACAGACTGAGTATCTTGGTGACAAATAGGAAGAAACCAATGTATGAGGAATAACAGTCATTCTGTGATATTCTTAAAGGCGGCTTCTAATTCAAAATCATAGCTGCTTCCTCAAAGTGAAGCATTTTAAAGGTAAGTCATTGTCAAGATAGACTTAAGCTTCCCAGGCATTGGGATTTGCTAAAGTGAAATTTCCAAGAGTTTTCATCCAAATCTTAGGAATGCCTGATTTCTCTGAAGAAGAACGGCATAGAGTGCTCCAAACTTCTGCAGAATAAAGATATTTTTACCAAAAAATGTGTTGAAAGGATACAAAGACCCTAGGGAATTGTGAGCAATATGGTTTGTTTAGAAAAAAAATTGAAAACATCTGAGTTGGTGTGGCTTGAATAATGGTAGGGGACTTCCACCATCACACCACACCACTGCTATCACTGTACAAGCCAAGCTGAAGCATCAGAGTTCTCAAAATTCTATAATTTGGAGAGTTGTCAACTTTATAAAATTATTTATGCTTATGGATGCTAACAATTAAACAAGTCTTTATTTAGTACAAAGATCCTAAAAATGCTAAAAGATGAGATGGCAGCCCTATGGAAACAGAATTTTATCTCCACAGCTTCATGTACTTTAGAACACATGAAGAATTTGGGAACATTTTAGTGTCTACTTTCAAATTATGAAAAAATATTTAAATATTTCTGGAAATTTCAAATTCAGAAAAAGTTAAAATACGACTTTAATAAATAAAATATAACTAAAATAAATTTTTATATAATTTGTTAATTTTATATGCTAAATTTTCATTTATTTTTAAAGTCATTCTTTTTTTAGAGCAGATTTAGGTTCACAGAAAAATTGAGAAGATGTTACAGACATTACCCATACATCCCCTAACCCCATATTAGCATCTGCGAAAATGGCCCATTTGCTGCAATTGGTGAACTTGCATTGACACATCATAATCACCCAAAGTATATGAGTTTATTCTTGCTGTTGTATATTCTGTCGATTTGGACAAATGTACAATGACATGTATCTATAATTACAGTATTATACAGAGTATTTTCACCACCCTAAAAATCTTCTGTGGTCTATCTATTCATCTCCCGATTCCCAACCCCAACTCCTGGTAAACTCTGATCTTTCTACCATATTCACACTTTTTCCTTTTCTGGAATGTTATATAGTTGGAATCATAAAGCATGCAGCCTCTTCAGATTTGCTTCTTCACTTAGTAATATACATTTAAGATTCTTCATGTCTTTATATAGTTTGATAATCTATTTGTTTTGGGTGCTAACTGTTCCATTGTCTTGATGTAGGACAGTTTATTTATTCATTCACCTACTGAATAATATGTTAGCTGTTTCTATATTTAGGTAATTATAAATAAAGCTGCTCTAAACATTTGTATAGAAGTTTTCTTGTGGACATAAGTTTTAAACTCCTTGGGGTAAATATCAAGGAGTATAATTGCTGGATTGTGTGGTAAGAGGATATTTAGCTTCATAAGAAACTGCTAACTATTTTCCAAAGTGGCTGTACCATTTTGTATCCACCAGCAATGATGAGTTACTGTTGTTACGCAACATTACCAGCATTTGGTGTTGTTAATGTTCTGAATTTTGGACATTCTAACAGATGTTCGGTAGCATCTTACTGTTTTAATTTGCATTTATTTTTCTGATGACATGTATGATCCATCTTTTTTATATACTCACCATTGTGTATTGCCTATAGCATTCAGTACAGTAATATGCTATATAGGTTTGTGGCCTGGGTGCAACAGGCTATACCATATAGTCTATGTGTGTAGTAGGCTGTACCATCTAGGTTTAAGTACACTCTATGATGTTTGCACAACAAGAAAATCACTGAATGATGCATTTATCTAACGTATTCTCATTATTAAGTGATACATGACTGTACCTATATATAACGTATAATCAAATACATCATTGCTATCATTATTTTGAACAAACTGTTATCCATTAGATCTATTAAGAATAAAAAAATTAGGTTTTATTCTACTTTCACATCTTCTGCAATGCTCTATTTTTCCTTAGATTTTATTTGCTGAACTACATTATTTTTTCTCTAATAAACTGCTTTTTAAATTTTATTTTTAATCGAAAAATTATATATATTATATATAATATAAAAATATTTATATATAAATTATATATAATCTATAATTTATACATATAATTTTACATGTATAAAATTTATATATATATGGGGTGCAATGTGATATTTTAATATATACTTATAAAGTGAAATGAGTAAGTCAAGCAAATTAACAAATCCATCACTTCATAGACTTATATTTGTGGTGAAAATATTTAAAATCTACTCTCTGTTAGTCTGTTTTGATGCTGCTGACAAAGATACACCTGAGACAGGGAAGAAAAAGAGGTTTAATGGACCTACAGTTCCATGTGGCTGGGGAGGCCTCGCAAGCATGGCAGAAGGCAAGGAAGAGCAAGTCACATCTTAAATGGAGGGCAGCAGGCAAAAAGAGAGAACTTGTGCAGGGAAGTTTCTCCTTTTAAAACCACCAGATCTCATGAGACTTATTCGCTATCACAAGAACAGCACAGGAAAGACCTGCCCCATGATTCAATTACCTCCCACCAGGTCCCTTCCACAGCACATGGGAATTGTGGGAGCTACAATTTGAGATAAGATTTGGGTGAGGACACAGCCAAACCATATCATACTCTTTTAGCAATTTTGAAATATATGGTGTATTATTATTTATTATAGTCACCATTCTGTGCAATCTACCACTAAAGCTTATTTCTCCTGTCTAACTGAAACTTTGTACCCTTTGACCATCTCCCCTTTTCCTTCCACTTCTTCCCTCAGGCTCTAGTGACCATAATTCTACTCTTGACTTCTTTGAGGTCAGCTTTCCATATTCCACATATAAGTGAGATCAGATGATATTTTTCTTGGGCCTGGCTTATTTCACTCAGAATAATGTCCTCCAGATTCATCCATGTTGTCTCAAATAATAGGGTCTTCACCTTTTTAAAAGCTGAATGCTATTCCATTATATGTGTGTATATGTATGTGTGTGTATAATATACACACACATATATATATGTTGTATTAGTCCATTCTTGCATTTATATAAAGAACTACCTGAGACTGAATAATTTATAAAGAAAAGAGGTTTAATTGACTCACAGTTCCATAGACTGTACAGGAAGCATGGCTGGGGAAGTCTCAGGAAACTTACAATCCATGGTGGAGGGCAAAGGGGAAGCAGGCATGTCTTCACATGGCACAGAAGGAGAGAAAGAGAGAGAGAAGAGGTAAGTGCTACACACTTTTAAACAACCAGCTATCATGAAAACAGCAAGGGGAAGCCTGTCTCCATGATTCAATCACCTCATACTAGGCCCTTTCTCCAGCAGTGAGGATTACAATTAGACAGGAGATTTGGGTGGGAACACAGAGCCAAACCATATCTTATATATATATGTATGTGCGTATATATGTGTGTGTGTATATATATATATATATATATATATATATATAAAAACATTTTTTGTTCATTTGTCTAATGATAGACATCTAGGTTGCTTCCATATCTTAGCTATTGTGAATAATGATGCAATGAACATGGGAGTGCAGGTATCTCTTCAGCATACTGATTTCCGTTTTTTTGGATATATACCCAGATGTGGGACTACTGGATCATATGAAAATTACATTTCTGCTTTTCTAAGGAACCTCCATACTATTTTCCATAACGGCTGTATTAATTTACATTCCTACCAACAGTGTACAAGGGTTCCCTTTTCTCCACACCCATGCCAACCGTTGCTTTCTCCCCAGATATGGTATTTTCTCTCCTACCCTGAGTTGCTTCAAAAATTTATCTTTATCTGTGATTTTCTGTAGTATAAAGATGACATACTGAGGCACAGTGTTTGTTGTTGTTGCTGTTGTATTGTTTTGTTTGCTGACATTTATTTTGCTTGGTGTTCTGTGAACTTCCTGAATCTGTGATTTAGTATTGAACATTAATGTGGGGAAACTGTCACCCATAATTGTTTCAAATATTTTTTCATTTCTTTCTCTCTTTATTGTCCTTTTGAGATGCACATTACATGAATGTTATAACTTTTGTAGTTAGATTTTCTGTTCTGTTGTTGTTGTTGTTATCTTGGTCTTCATTCTCTTTGCTTTTCAGTTTTGGATGTTTCAATTGATACATACTGAAACTCAGAGATTATTTTCACAGCTGTGTCCAGTCTCCTAATAAGCCTATCAAAGTCATTCTTTATTTCCATTACAGTGTTTTTACCTCTAGCATTTCTACTTGGTTCTTTCTTAGGATTTTTCATCTCTCTGTTTACATTGTCCATCTCTTCTTGTAAGCTTTTATTTATTAAATTTTTTAACATATTAATTATAGTTTTTTTCAAATTCCGAATTTGATAATTTCAATATACCTGCCACGTCTGGTTCGACGCTTGCACTGCCTCTTCAAATTGTCTCTTTTTTGCCTTTTTGTATATTCTGTAGTTTCTGTGTTTTGTTTTGTTTGTTGCTTGTTTTGATAGCCAGGCATATCATACCAAGTAAAAGGAACTTCTGTAAATAGACCTTGAATAATGTGGTGGTTAAGTTGTGAGGGGAAGGAAAATGTTCTATAGTCCTATAATTAGGTATCTGTCTTTACTGAGCTGAGGATTCTGGTCTGTGAAATTCAGAATCATTTCTCATTTTTCTCCCCCTTAGGTAGGACAGAATGGCTAAAGCAGGCTGGAGTGTTGGGCATTTCCCCTTCCCCCAGGCTAGCTGGGCACTGATAATACCTGACAAATTAGGCTTCACTTAACTAGTTTTCTTCTGAGGGAGAGCCTTATTAGGAAGACCAGCATACTGTAGCACATTTCACAATGGTTCCTTTTCCCTGCTGGAAGAAAAAGAGGACTTTTCACCAACATTTACTGTGAAAACCCGATTGAGCTCCTGGAGGTAGCACTCACGAAAGGTTAGCTTTCCCCTATGACTGGGCTCCCCTGGAGATTTTAAGTCTTAGATTTCTCCACACTGAGCTTTCAGCAATTCATCAATTACAGTTCAGGTTTTCCCACCTACCCCAACACTGCATCCCTTGGCAACTTCCCCTCCTGAGTCTCTGCTCCTTGCATTTGCCTGTCTGTCTCTCCAGTCTCAGAGGCAGCAGTTTGCCCTGTGTCTTCACCTCTATAATGGATCCAGAACCATTTATTTTTTAGTGTGTTCAGCTTTTAACTTTTGTTAGGAACCAGTAATGCAAACTTCTTACGTGTGGAACCAGGAACCTGATGTCAAATTTCATTTAACTTTGCTTAGTTATAGTAGCAGTTATGCTCTTTGCTTGCTTTTTTCTGCACCCCCAACCGCAGGAAAAAAAGCAATATTCATCCCATTTTATATATTAGATTCTATCCTACCTCTGTCACTTAAAATTGACAAACTTCCACATTGTTTCTCTGTTTTGAGACCCTCTCCTTCCTCAACCCACCCCTATTTTCTATCTTCCTCCTTAACTTATAGGTTAGAAGAAATATTATTATTTTCCCTTTTAAATAAATGAATGTTTATACCTCTTGCTATGTCTTTAAAACTAATGATTGATTATTATTTTATCATCTTAAAAAATGAATTCACTAGCTACTTACCTGTGAAACTACTCATTTGTTTTGCTCCCAAAAGACACCTACTCTTTGGACAGTTAGTAGTAGAAAAGATTTTTCTTTCTTCTTTTCTTGTAACTAGCACTTTAACCAAATGAATCATGGTTACAAACACACCCCCATGTGATTTGTAAGCAAGCTTCACATCCTAGTTTTAAGACAGAAACTCACTTCCACACATGGAGTAGATAACTGCCTAGAACCAGGTTTTCATGATCTACCATCACCCTTATTAAAAAGGATGAAGGGTTTTCCCATCCTCTGTGTGTGCAAAGCATGAGCTGACAGAGTCAGGAAATGGATCTGAATTCCCAGAATTGCCATGTGAAGGACAGACAGAGGACTCTGTTCCCCACGTCTGCTGCCATCCCCTTTCTTCCTGGCTGTGGCCTTCTTTTGGCAGTTTGCCATCACAGAGGGTCAGAAGCTAAAGGCAGCTTCTGAGTGTAATATCTGTGCTCTGTTTACGACAGTTCACTCACCATGACAAATGGGACTTGGTCAACCTCACTGTATTCTGAAGCCATCCTAGTGGGTTTCATCATTTAATTCTTTGACCGAATGTACATTCCTGAATATATATCTGTCAGGGCACTCCTGCTGAAATGCTGAAAATTTAACCCTAAGTTAGATAGATGATAGAAATGGAACTTTAAAAATAAATTAACAAATGCATTTTAGGGTGTTAAATTCTGACTTTTCCCCTTTCAGATGAATCATTGACTTGTCAGTCTATAAGCAGTATATCATGCCTCTCAGATTACTCTGGGTCTCTTCAACAATTAAATCCTCAATTCATACTCTGCTAATGTCAAGATTCCTCTTTTCTTCTGTGTGTTACCACCTCTCTTCCTGTATTAGCATCTATTTTTTCTATTGCATTTTAGGTTTTGGGGTACATGTGAAGAACAGGCAAAATTGTTGCATAGGTACATTAAGGAAATTGTTCCATCTGGATTGACTCCCATAGACCTTCTGTAAACCTCCTCTGTCTTTCCCCTTCCTTAACCTTATGAAATATGGCTTTTAAAAATCCATCCATTCAATAAATATTAACTGATGATCTCATTTCTTTTGTTTTTCAAGTAGAGTATTTCAAGTTGTTGTTATTTAATAATTACCTTTTGCTCACATAACTGAAAAGTACCAAGAATAGCCTCATGTGTGGATATACCCAGGGTATGGGGGAGAGGGTTATAACGATCGTATCTCCTTTCTCTATCTTCACCTCTCTCTGTCTCTCTCTTCCTATCCTTTCCTGTGATTATAGGTCTTGCTTCTTTTGGAGTGTTAGCCTCAGTGTCTTATTTAAAATGTTTTATTTCTCTATGCGAGGGGTAAAAAATAGCCAGAAGATGTTCATCTTGGGTGTCCTTAGAGCTCTGACTCTAGAATGAGAGAACATCTTTCTCCACACTCTCTAAAAAATCTGGCTTGATCTTACGCCCATCACAAGATTTAAAGTGTCCAAGAACAGACACAACAGAATCACATAAAATGAGTCCTTCCTATGTGACTCCTAAAAGAAAGAATTTTAGGAAACACCTTACAATTGGGCTCATAATATTAGACACTGCATACAGAGGTTAAAGGCATGCCTATTAAGGAACTTGTATCTGTGGAGGAAGCAGAAAAAAACAATTCTAATTTTCTGTGATGATTACTTAATGTCCTTATGCTCAGTGTTCTGGCAGTGCAGATGAATGCAAACCAGAGGAGGGGTCAGAGAAGGATTCCTGGGAGAACTAAGCCTTGCAGAACACTTAGGGGTTTGCCAAGCAAAGAAAGTTAATGTGAGTTCTGCAACTATTTGTAAGAACATGAGAAAAATATTGCAGACAAGAGATCCTAATGCAGTCCAAGATCTGCAAGCAGTTTTGGGGTCAGAGGGGAGGGAGCAGAAGAGGGAAGAGGGAAGAGAGAGAGAAGGATGAAATTGGAGAGGTATACAAAAGCTAGACCTTCAAGACTAAGATTCAAAGCCCTAAAAGCAGCATGCTACAGGGAATCATTAAAACCTATAACATGATCATATTTATGTGTTCATAAAAAATAAGTCTAGAAACAGTAGAAAGAATGAAACTGGGTGTCAGGTAAAGGAGAGAAGAGAGAGCTTTCAGAAGGTAGCTAGCTGTACTGATCTCTATGAGAATTTACAGGGAAAAGGAGTAGCAGTCAGGAGGGAACTTGAAGACAAAACTGGGTGACATATTGGGTAGGTTGGGACAGTAACTATACTGGTATCTAGGTTTGGAAGGATGATAGAATAGGGGAGGAATGATAGAATGAAATCAGATGAAAAAGGCTGCATAAGGAATAATACTGACCAATTATTTACTGTAAGTCTACTCGGCAAGACTGCTGACGTTTAAACAACCTTAAGCAACTACCTCAAGCAAACATCATTTGATATTCCATTTTTTCTTCTGAATTTACTGAAATTCAACATCTTTTAGCCCGGAAAAAAAACTTAATTTTACATGATTTAGTCTAAAACTAAGGCCATGGTTAGATCCAAACATCAGTGCCACTCAATATGGTATGATGTTTAGGTAGATGTAATCCTGGATCTGATAGAGAGCTCTGACAGAGAAATCCTGGCAAAAACACAAGGATATGAAAGACCAGAGCATCTGGCAGAGAGATCATGCACTTTAAGTTAGTTTTACCCAAAGATGCAGAATGCACTGATTATTTACAAATGCAATTAGAAAAATGTGAAGCAGATCAGCTTTAAATTGTGGAGTTGCATGTTCACTTGTCTGTCTTTTATATGCATTGCATTCTCTCCCCCTCAAAAATATTTCTATTGTAAAGCTTCTCATCTCAAAGCTTCAGGTTTTCAAAGATAGATTGAGCATGAGATAGCCACCACTAATTCAGTTATCTTTAATAAGTAAAAGTGGTTAAAATAAATAATGCCAAGAGTTATTGAACTTTTATTTCTCTCAGTCTTTCTCTTTGTTTTTACTCCTGTCTCTTATTTCCTGCTCTCTCTCTAATTTCCCTTTCACTCTTCTTGGCCAAGATATTTGCTTTCTTTACAGAATAAACAACTAAAGACCTCATAGTCTGGCTTCTTGCCTTGACATTCCATAGAAAAGGCAGGCTATTAATCATGAGGTAGAGTTACCTGAACTACTTCTCAAAGATGAGCAAGAGAAAAAGGAAGCATTTATAGGATGATAGATCATTGTCACTGATTCCTGTGTATGAGGACAGAGGGCCATGTCGTTCACATGAAGTACCACTGCAAAGACAGCAAGGATGAGATTAGTCTAATCTTTAGCTGACATTCTCAGAGCTACAGCTGAGAAACCTAAGGCAAACCAGTTTCTGAAGCCCCAGTCATACCCCCCACCCCCACCCCCTAAAAAAATAAAACTCCTTCCAGCTCCTTGACTATTTGATTTATCTTCTGGCCTCTTCATTTAATTAGTCCTTAGCTCTTCTCAAGTTGTCCACATACTAGGCCCGTCTCAGTCTTCTCCCTTTTGATTATCTCAACTGATCTCCTTGCCATATCCTTTGGTCAAGGCCAAGTTCAATATGTACTTCCTCCAGACAATATCCCCACATTATCTTTACCTGAATAACATCTTTTCCAATTAAGAATACTTCGAGGTGGTATATGTGAAACTACACCCGTCTACGTGTAACTGTTTGTCTACTGTTCTGTATTATTATTCTAGCTCATTCATTTGGCAGCTATGAGACCAAACACTTGTATATGAATATAAGCCCTGTGCTAATCACTGGTGACACAGTGTGTATTAAACGAGATATGCTCCTACATCTCAAGGAATTCATAGCCTAGTGGGGATGCACTAAGTAAACTAACAGCATCCATCCAGGGAGATACATTCTAGCTGGAGATACATAAAGGATGCTATGAGAGCTCAGAAAAGGTATGTGAATTTCAGACAGGGGGAGTCAAGAGAGGTTTCCTGGAAGATATGGTGCCTCAGATAAGTTTAAAATGGACAAGAAGTGTTAGCTTCTAGGAGGTAAAGGTGAGGCACTCCAGAAGATTTGAAGCAAGACAAGATATTTAGGGAAATCTTAGCAGTTTGGCATGGTTGCAGAAGAAAATGCATGTAGTAAGTGGTGAAAAATAGGCCGGAGAAAATCCAATAGGACGGTCTCGACTTTTAAATACAACAAAATTTGGAATACATCACCTAGGGAATTTACTAAGCGATAGATTTCTGGCCAGGTCCAGGAAACTTGGTTCAGTGGGGCTCAGTATCTACATTTTTAGCAAGCTGTCTTTATGAAGCACTGTTCTGGATCTTGAAAACAATCGAACGCTAAGGCAAAGACTTTAGAAAAGGATTCTGAAAGATCTGAGGAGCCATTGAAGGGTTTTATGTAGGAGAAAGACAAGACCCATGTGTGGAGCAGAAGTTGACATAGAGGGGACCCAGATTGAAGAGTATTTGTAAGGCAATTTCAGTGATCCATTTGTTATATTTATACATGATAAATGTTATATCTTACCGCTACTTTTTAAATCCCCCCAAAGCAGTGTTTCTAAACTACATCATATCATGATACCCTGAGATGTTGAAAAATAAAAATTCCTGGGTTTCATTTCTTGCGTATCAGAATCCCTGGGGTGGGTCCCACTGATCTTGCTATTTTCACAAGTTCCTTAAATGAGTCTTATGTACCACAGTGTGTCTCCAGAGCATTGCAGAGTGAACTCAGTTGGTACCTTTCAATCCAACCCTTTAGGTGAATACAATCGTGTCTAATCTGAATGCTTTCCAGCATGCAAGCCAGAATTCGTAACTGCCACACCATCCCTAGAGTCGTTGTGACATAATATTCTGTCACCTGAAGAATATCTCCACATAGCAGGTAATTGCTATCCCCATAGCAGTTAAAAACAAAACAAAACAAAGCGCCCTTCTGCAAGCTTTCTAGGCTCATGATTAAAGAACAGCAGCCTCTGGAAGATACGTGGAAGTAACCGCATATTAAGATGTATCTTTGAGAAAAGCTGCCAATGCTGCTGTGAAGCTTAAGAAGCTTTTCGCTAAGAAGAAATCAGGTAATTCGTTTTGAATTAAAGTTAAGCACTTGGCTTAGTTCTCTTTCATTTTTCTTCTTGTAAATCTCTGACAAAATTAAGTAAGTGGGTGTTTAAAACTGGCAGCCATTCTGACGCAGGAGGCCATGCCGCAAGCTAGGTGTGCAAGGTGAAATTAGAATAAAAGTGAGAATCTGCTGCTTGGGAAAGCAGGCTGCTTTTTGTCTTCTCCCCTTCCTCATCCCTCAGCATGCCCGCAGATGGCTAAGACCTCCCTTATTGAATGCTTCATCCTTGAGTCCCAGAGCTGACTTTTTTTCTTCTGTTATAGATAAGTAAGGTAGGACAAACACATGAACAATCAAAAGAAGCTCAGCCATTTCCACTCAAAGTTAACTGCATGCCCAGTTGCAGCTGATCTTGCAATCAAAAGCCAGACCAAGGCAGAATGTTCAGGCCAATGACAGGAGAGAGCCTGGCCAGAGTAGCAAGTCCTGGAGGTGCTGAGATTCCATCAACACCAGGCACTACAGCATAGACCTGTGTGCTAAAATTAATCTCTTTTCCTTGCTCCCTCCTTTTCTCTTTGCTTCCTCTCTTCCTTCCTTCCTTCCTTCCTTGCTTCCGTATTAATTAAACACCTATTATGTGCTGTTTAGGCAACTGAACTGTTTAGGTAAAGTTTAGGCAAAAATCCCTGCCCCACTTAGGGAGCTTGCATTCAAGTGGAGAAAGCAGATGATATACAAGTAAAACAATGAATGAGTAAAGTAATTATAGACTGGGACACTGTTATAAAGTAACAAAACAGAGTGTCCTGGTGAAGGATAAGAGAGGGGGCCTTAGGGTGGAGACGGAGAGGAGTGCTTTTGAACTCAGACACACAGCAGGACAAGGAGCCAAGAAAGCTTGTGGCAGAGGGTCCCTGGCAGTTGAGAGGGTGAGTGGAGACTCCTGGCATGATGCTTCCAGGCTTTGTGTAGAACTTGTTAGTCTCTTAGAAACAATCCACCTCTATTCTTTTTCATTCCTTTTCAAAAAACATTACGTTTTCTAAGTGATCTAAGTGCAAATTTCACAGGGATGCATAAAGAAATCTCTGGAATGAAGAGATTGCTTTCATCCTTTTTTCTTGTGCACTTAAGACATAAGTAACTGGAGTGCCTGAGGATTAAGGCTCCTTCAAAAACACCAGTAGAACTTGATGGCAGCAGAGCTGTTCCCTCACCATAATTACCCTACATTCTAAGTTCTGTGTTCAGCACAATTCCTCCTAGGCTTGACTACCAGAAAGAGGAAGGCAATCTTGTCATCTGCAGTGATAATATGGGCTCAGTTATTTGAGTCCCTGAAATTTGTTTGACTTGAGGATTAAGGCAATTTAAAGCAAAATTTGTTTTGGTTCTGGGGTGAGGGTGTGGGGGTCCTGAATGCTGACTTGTGGCAACTTTGAAATCCCAGTGGGACCCTGATAGGACCAAGATTGGTACAACCCTTTGCTGCTCTGATTTGTGCGTGTCACCTCAA
The DNA here is from genome assembly GCA_036589455.1 of Ateles fusciceps. Classification (NCBI taxonomy): domain Eukaryota; kingdom Metazoa; phylum Chordata; class Mammalia; order Primates; family Atelidae; genus Ateles; species Ateles fusciceps. The sequence goes on along the minus strand of JAZHEH010000091.1, from coordinate 10,146,988 downwards.
TGCAAGGTGATGTGAGCTGACACCAATTAGCTGGTGTGCACAAAAGTCGTCTCTTCCTTTAGTTAGCAGTAACCGTAGAGTGACATGCACCTCTTCAAACATGACAAGTGAAATACAAGTCATTGCCTTCCTTAATGCACATCAGGCCTGACAGGTGGTGATTTACAGGGAGATGCTTGAAAAGTGGAAAATATGATGGGGCACAAACACAGAATCAGGGATAAGAAAACCTCCCGATGTTTGGACCAGATGAAATAACCAGGCAAAATTTAAGTGTATTACTGCCCAAAGCATGAACTCGCAAGGTGTCTGTAAACATCCTTTACATCTCAGGGGACTCATTTATGTAGGAAGAGGGAAGATGTTTCTCGGATGATTCCCAGGGCTGAACTCTTTCTTGTGTAGGGAAGATTGACACATTAACTGACTTCCAGAGAACGTGTAAGTTTATAGTCTTCAGAAGCTTTCAAAAATTGAGAGCATTCTCATGAAGAAGCAGCAACAAAAGCCTAAGAGTGCCTTTGATGGCCATCATTTTACAATTTATAAATGTGTGTATTTGTTTGAAATCATGAACCTTAATGCATAAAAGCAGGAACATGCATCATAAAAACACTATTTTATCATGCCTCTCATTGCCAGAGCTGAACTAAAACTCTGCTATTCCATGCTCTCGCCTAGCCTAGGAACTAATGGGATCTTCCATTTCCTGTAAGATCCCAAGAGTCCTCCACCCAGAATTCTTTACATTGATGCCTCCCTATGCAAACTTCTCTTTATGAAATCACATCTTGTAGTTTATACTGGTCCTCTTCTTGTTGACAGTGTGACATCTACTACAAAATTTTATGCAGTTTTAAACAGAATAAATATACATTTGAAAGACAAAGAAAGATCCCCAGGGGATATTTTAAGGTAAAGAAAAGCCAGGAGTAGAACAATATATATTATGTAATCCTGTTGTTTTTAAAGACTATATATTTATATACTCATTATGCTAATGGAATATGTTAAAGCCCAATGAGGAGGAAGCTTAAACTTTTTCTTTTGTATTCTTCTGAATTTAGAACATTTACAATTACCATGTATATGCATGTATTGATTATGTAAACTTATATAGATGTATTTTACTAACAAGAACTCAGGATCTGTAATGGTACCTCAGAAGCCCATAAATAACTCAGCATTCGTTTGTTCATAGTACTTGATAAATAAATTAAAGCTATAAGAAAAAATGGAGACAAAATGAGTCAAAGGAAAAATAAAGTAAAAATTGAGCCAACACGATGTTCATAAAACACCCGCCAAATTCACAAGCCTCCAGCAAAATCCCAAAGAACCATAACTCAAGGGAAAAATGATTTACATATCCAACCTAAACTAGTTTGTTAAAAAGAAAGACTAGTCAATGATACGTCCTCCTCGGTCTTTTCAATATTTACAGGAGGAAGTTTATCCTTTATTCCAACCAGCTTGAGTAATGACATGTTTAACTGGAATCAGAACAGAGCGACACTCCAACTCTTAAATTCAAACTCAAAAACTCAGTTGATAGAAATGATAGTTATGACCCATTGCCTGAAGGAATGACAATTCTGCCATGTCCTTCAATCAGCATTTCCAAAGCATGTTTTTGGGACATAAATTCCACAACATGTCCAATGAAGAAACAATTATTTGGTCAATCAAGTTTGGCAAATGCTACATATTATATTTCTTCTTTCCCACCCCCTGGAGATTCAGAACACACATGGTATACAAAAATCTCTGAGAACTCATAAAGGAAAGAAAAAACTTTTAATTTATTTGATAAAGAGCCATTTTTATGTAAAATCTTGTGAAACATACTTGAGACACACTATTCCAGCTATTCCCAATGTACTTCTAGTTTATAACCCCCAAAACATCTAACTCAATCCTGTTGTTTTGCCCATCCCCTCTGCTACTCTGAAGAACTGCAATTACTAAACTGAAAAGAACTGCAAGTACTAAACTGAAATTCCTCTTGATGCTTTCTACCTCTTTATATCTATGTACTTTGAAACTTGTTATTTTGATCAATGGGGAAAATTTTTATTTGCACAAAGAGTAAAGAGTCATTAAATTTTAGCTAGTACTATAAATAGGCACAATGATGAATTCCTTTCATAGATTTTTCAAAGATAATCCTCAAAACAATCCTATAAGGTTAGCACTGCTGTTCCTAATTAGTGATGAGAAAAAGGGCCTGAAGCAGTTCAAATAAACTCACTCAAAATAACAGACTGAATACATTACAGAGCTTGGAGTCAAACCTAGGTGCCTGGGCAAATAACTTAACCATCATTTAAGCTCTGAATCTAAGATAATACATGAAGGACAATTCCCTATCAGAAATAGTTTGACTTGTACATACTTTTTTATTGTTGGTTTTTATTTTTAATATTTTGTTCATTGTGTGTTGTGAAATGGGTGTGTTTCCCCTCTTCCCATTGACGCTCAAATACCTGCAGCCCAAATTGTGGTCTAGCGGATGCAGAGGAGCTCAAGACATCTCTGTAATGGACCAACCTTACAAAGGCTTTGTCTGACATTTTTACTCTTATTTTCCTTTGCCTCATTTTGCTTCATTGTGTTTCTCATTGACTTTAATTACTTCTACTGTTATCCTGTGCCAATGCTATACAAATATAAGGTGGAGAGGTAATAGAATCACGGTGCATCTCTTAAACCTTCTACACATCCCTTCACTGCCATAGACTTTTTCTCTCCAGGTGCATAATCATAAAATATCATCAGGAAAATGAGCTGGATTTGAGTCCTAGTAATAAACACATTTGTACTAGAGAGATTTACCCCTAGTCAGTCAATTAGCATACAGTGTATCACATGGGAGAAAATTTGTCAAGTGCTTAGTTTGTCATCAACAGATAAGTAAAAGGTGGTTAATGTAAATCTCATTTCCAAAATTCATTTCACTTAGCACGGTTCAGGAAGGACCTTGAGACTGCAATCTAAAGATAGCAATGGGAGTGAGTAACGTGGCTGCACTTTCCATTTATGTGAGCATCTTTCTCCAGAGAGCATTTTGCAGGTGTCCTATTTACTCCTCCACGTTACACTTGTTTGGTTGCACCAATGTATCAGGAGACCACTGAAACCCTAGCAAACATTAGTAGCAGCTCCCCCAGAGCACACTGCTTACACTGTGTTACAAGCCCTAGCTCAAACCAAGCTCAAACAAGTATTACTTGCCTTGCGTCAGGAAAGGCCCCCATTTCAAAGATGGTTGCTCATATCAGAAGCTGATTTGGTTCACCTGGGCAGCAGGCTAGCACATGACCTTGTAGTCATCTGTTTTAGTTATCAGAATAACCAAACTGAAGATCAGATTCAGGGTACAAATATTCAACCAATATTTAAAATACAGATATACACACAAAAAAGAAGATATATAGTGCCAAAGCAGTCTTCTGGGCCATGGTAACCTGGATGAATTATTTCCAGACTTGAATATGCATGCACGCACACACACACACATACACACTGTATGAATGTATGTACGCATACATGTTTGTGTGTATGTATGTGTGCATGTTAGTTTTACAAATCAAGCCCAAGAGTCAGGATTCCATACTTCCACTCAAGTACCTGGTAGACTTGTATTACTATTTTCCCATATATGGCTGCTTTCCCTGCAGAAAGATTTTATTTTCCTACCACCCTGAAGTCAGAGTTGGCTGTGTCACTTGCCTTGACCAGTGAAATATGAGGAAAATGATGTGAAACACTTATGTATGAAAATGTTAAGAGCCGCTGCATGATTCACCATGTTCTCTTTTTTTTCCTCTTCCTGACAACTGCTCTGTCAGCCTAGGCTTTAAAATGATGACAATGGCGGTGCAGTAGCAGAGCACCCCCCCAGCCCTCTGTGGACATGAGTGGTGAGCAAGAAATAAACTTCTGTTGTTTAAGAATCACTGAGATTTGGGGATTGTTTGTTATCACAGCATTACCTAGCCTGCACTTACTGTCACACCACCTTAACATAAACCAGTTACAATCAATTCAAAATGGCCATGCCAAAGCTAAAGGAGCTGTCACTTAAGGAGGTCATACAAGACAGCCAAAAACAGCTATGCTAAAAAAGATGATCAGCTAATGGGGTGAGCCAGGTTCCCTTAAAAGGCCGTGAGTTGAAGGTAGGATCTTAAGTTTTGCTTCTCCTGTGACCATCTCCATCTTTGGTCAGCTTGAGATGCTATAATAAACTTCCATAGACCACATGGTTTAAACAACAGGCATTTATTTCTCACAGTTCTGAGGCTAAAAAGTTCAAGGTCAAGGTGCCAGCAGATTTGGTGAGGCCCCTTTTCCTGCTTTGCAGTTGGCCATCTTCTCATCATATCCTCACGTGGCAAAAAGTAGAGAGAGGAAGCAACTCTTCTCAGCCTCTCATCATGAAGGCTCTACACTCATTGCCTCATTGAAAACTGATTATCTGCCAAAGATCCCACCTTCAAATACCTTCCCACTGTGGATTAGGGTTTTAACCTGTGAATTTGGGAAGGACTAAAACATTCAGTCTATAGCACATGCATTCTAGAAATTTAAGGGTTTAATTTTCATTAATACAGTAATATCCTGCCATATATCAATAGGTGATATCCAAAAAATTCAAACGTGTAAGATGTAGTATTGTATTCTTGCAATGTTATCTGGCCTCTGCCTACCTTTATCACCTATATTTATTACTTATAATTGTCTGGCCTCTGCCTACCTTTCACATTCCCCTTTCTTCACTTCATAAGAGAAGAACTTTTGACATTTTCTGCTTAGGAATGAGCTGGGCAGAGATTAGGTACTAGTGGCCAATTGAATCTGATGTTGTGTTATCATGAAGGTCATGAAATTTGTTTCCTGAGATACAAACACTCAAGTTTAATCCAGAGTAGGTTGTCTTGATTTATTTTTCAGTGTTTTCCATTTCTACTGTTCTGCAATGTTGTTACTGGGTATTGTGCCATCTGAACAATTTAAGAGGCTCTTTGAGTATTCACTATAATAAAATCTCCTTAAATGGAGTTTAAAGTTTGATACATTTCTAGTGGATTTAACACCTTTATTCTAATAAAATTTAAATGTAGTCCACACCAAGTTACATAAATAAAATGACACAGACTAATTATTTCCACCATCACCAGAAATCATTTTAAAATAGAAGCTGTAATAACAAAAATAATGTTGATCATACAACAAAAATTATTCTAATACCTTGTCCTTACTCATCATTCAATACACACTGATAAACAAGACAAGATGAAGTGTTAGTAACTAACTCAAAATCATAGAGCTAACACAAGGTTTGAACGCAGGTCTGTGTGACCTAAAACTGTTGTCCTATCTTAATCTGGTCCTCAGATATCCAGGCAAATTTAAATACTTGCAAACAAAAGAGATGCCATTTCTATGGCTTCAGAGGGCTTATGATATCCCCTGGAATAATAGTCTCTAAGAAACACCTTTATGAGAAGAAAAAGAAAAGGGATCCTGTTTTGTTCTTTTAATCTATCCATCAGTCTGCAAGTTATTAAGTCCACAAATATTTACTGAACACCAACTATTTGACAGGTGCTATGCTAGACATTGTGTATACAGTGGCTAGCAACAACAGCTAATATCTCAACCCTGTAAAAAGTTAGTCTTGTGAAATATAAACTAAATGTAAATAAATAAATGGATAATGACATAAATGAAATCAACACTGTTCGTGATAAGGGTTGGAAAGGGACTATACCACTGGCATGCTGGGAGTTGTATGGGTGGATGGACATGGGGGGCAGGGACACTTTAGAGAGGGTAACAGGAAAAACCTCTCTGAAGAGGTGATACATAAACAAAGAGTTGTAGGATAAAGAGCCAGCCTGGAAGAGCAAAGCAAATCAAAACCTGCAGGAGAAACAGCAAGGCCCTGGAAGTGGAAAAGGCTTTGAGAGATTGAACCTGGGGGAGGGGGTGTCAGATGAGCCAGAAAGCCAACTAGGACTTTCATATTAAGTGAAAATTAGGTTCGTGTTTCTCAACTTGGTAAGAAAACACCCAGGATTGAAAGAATATTCAAAAGAAGTGTTTGACATAGACAGAAGGAGCTAGTTATGGCCAACGAATCCAATTAGGTCATATATGCCAGGTGCCTAGAACATAACCCAGTGCTTAGAAGATGCTTTGTATATACAGGTTCTTTTCAGCCTTTCCCCTCCCCTTCTAACAAGGCAGATCTCTTAAAATTGTTTGCAGGATGTTCTCGTCTGAGACCTGTGCTGACTACTTCAGCCCTCTACTGCCCTTCAACTTGAGAGTCCTCAGCATAATCTCAAGACCCAGAATGCCATCTTCGGATTATTTCACTGTTCTAGTTTGCAAATAATTTGAGCCAAAAGCTTGCATGCATTCAGCCTATGTATCAGTAATCTTTCTTACAGAGTACAACTGTGTTAAACACTGTTACAGAAAAAAATTTATAAAGATGAATACCCCCTAGTGTAACTATATCTTGATAGACATATAATTTTACATAGTTGTAATCTGTGTTTAAATATAGTTGTGTGGCATTTTTAAAATTAACATCTCTTGTAGGTATTTTTCATGCTTCTATAGTTTTGATGGTCATCATTTTTACAGCTGTAAACTTCTAAGAGGCACGGGTTTAATAGTTAAATTAATTTTTAGTTGAGAAATATATCTAAAATCCATGAATTTTCCTTCTCTAAATGAGTTCCCAGGGCCTTCTCAATATATTTTATTATTCTTCCATGTTTCTAGATCACTTGTGACCTTTTCAAATAAAAATGAAAATTAAAGAAAAATTATATTTTAAAACTATTTTTTAAATATTCCTGACATTCAGAGATTTTTCTTCCTAATTAAAAAATAATAATTTCTACAAAGTGTGCCTAACTTACTTTGTTCACTGTTTTAGCTTTATTACTAAAAATCTCTACTGTGTCTTTGCCCTTCTCATTACCCTTGGCTCTTCCTTGGTTCCATTTTCATTAGACCTGCCGACCCGGAATAGCTAATATGCTTGATTGTACTTTCTCACACTTTTTGAGTCTGAATCTTTTCCTTTAGGGCCTGAAGTTTCTTAGACTTCTTTCTTTTGAAAGAGAAGCATGACTGTTTCTTCTTTTTTATTTCATTTTTTCAACAGAATTAGGGTGGCTTACCCTTTAAAAATGTGGAAAATATGGGAAATAATAAAAAGTTAATATATATGGAGCTCCTCCCCTGAGCTACACCTAGATTTAATTTGTTGACATAAAGTGATCCTTTTCTTTATGTATACTATGTTCACAGCTGTAATCATGCTGAAAATAATTTTATCTCACTTTCCCATTTATCCTTACCTAAAAAGCATTTTTCATATTATTACAATTTTTTCATAATCAACATTTTTAAAGACTACGTAAACTTTCATTTGTTGGTGCCATAATGGTTTTGTTAACCATCTCTACATTCTGTGTTTTCTAAATTTGTGTGTCAGTCTGGTTTACTAAATTCACTGTTTTACCAAAAAAGCAGAAGACATCCTTAAAGACCCTTAAAGCAGTGTCTCCATTGTCTCCTGGGTCGATGCTGCTTTTCAGGTGTTTGCATCTTATTTATTAGGAAGCATTTTCACCTTCTCCCAGCTATTTCTTTTCTCTGCTGGCCTTTCTATCTTCCAACACAGCTTGGAATTCCCTGTGACAAGCATTTGATTTGAATTTTCCCCTTGTTACAAAGCACCTTCTAATCTGTCAGAAAAGCTCATGCCTGACATTGCTTACCCCATGAACTGAAGCCTGGCAGGCATCAGTGATTGTCAAACACATCATAAGCCCTGTAAAGACAAGCCCAGAGGGCCTACATATTCAGAGAAAGGGAGAGGGAGAGTGGAGGAGGGAGACACGGAATATAGGTGCACCTCCTCTGTGAGAGGGGGAAAGAGTAATAATTTTAAAAAGTGAAAGGGCAGCTTTGGTTTCTAGAAGAAACATTCTGCAGTGAGAAATGCCTAGGAATGAAATTGACTCCCATGATGGATTGTTACACGTGGGTAAGGGAGACCTGGAAAATGGCATTGGTTAAACAGCACTATCCATTCAGTGCATTAATGAGACAGCTTTCAGAATTCACTTATATAAAGAGGACTATCAATATTGGAAAAGTCCAGGGGTGCTGTGGCAGATTAGAGCAGGATGAATGCTTGCCAAAGGGATGGGTATTTTTCATGCTGTTCCTCATTTTCCTGTACACCACCGTCAAACTTGGCAATGCCCAGAAGCCTGAGAAATCCAACTTCATGCTTGCAATAACTGGATGATAATTTCATTGAGGCAAATGTGAAGAGCACCAGTGGATTATGCACTCTCATCAGCTGTTGAAGCTGACATGACATGCAAGGGATATAGGCTCCACCAAGCCCTCAGAATGAAAACATTTTACTGTTCAAACAGCTATCCAAAGACAACACTGTATTTGACCAGAATTTTTTTCTTGTTGCTGTGTTATTTTAATAAATAATGGGCATTTATTTATTGTTCGTTTATTCATTCATTTACACGTACACTACTATGTATTTCACAAAGGATTTGAAGCCGTTGCTAGACTGTCATTAAAAAAGATAACTAGGTTTTTTCAACAGAATTTTTAAAAACCAGCTTATCAGTAGTGAAATTTTATGCACTGTGATCAGATGAATTTCATTGGTAGTGACTAGAGTGTTCCCTCTACCAGCTTAAAATATATCGTTATCTGTTATATACTTAACATATATTCCATGAGGTCATTATGTATGTTGCCCACTAATTATGCAACAATTGACAATTTAGATATAAGAGTAATTTAAAAACTTTGTAAATCACAAAATACCAATTACATATATGAATTAATCCTTGTACCCTCAAAAAACTCCCCTAATTGTGAGAATGTAAATAAAGATAAATTACAAATGTACAAAAGGAACAGACCACAGAGGGGATTTGGAGTTTACAGAATATTGGAAGTGGAGGAAGGGATTAGGTTTTCTAAGAAACCTGAATCCCAAAAGCTTGCACAAGTGGAAGACAATTAGGACAAAGTCAATGAGAGCTTCAGAAATCAGGGACACCAATACCACAGAAGATAATGGTGAAGCACTGGGGAAAAAAAAAAGTGGGGACATTGCTAGAAAAGTCAGTACCCTTATCCATTCTCTCTTCCACCTGGTTGGGCAACTTCACTTTGTCCACCACAGCATGGGGTTTATCTGTAGAGAATTTAAGTCATAGAAGTTTCATGCTAGGGAACACTAGGTGTGGCACACAGTGGGAAAGAGACCTTGTGGTAAAAACAAAGACGCTAAGTTGAAGTTACTCCAGCCACCAACCACAAAGTTTTTCCAAGAATTCTGGGACTGACTCTCAGACCTAACAACCCATCCAAACTCTGGGCCTGAACTTGGCTGAAGATAAATAAAGTCTTTTGTTTCATTCCTACTGAACAAGAATACATGAGAGAAAAAGACTCAAAGATATGGCTAATTGGTATTTCCACAAGAGTAATTGCCAGGACTCCGACCAATCACTCAACGATTTCTCCTCATGTTCCAATCAGCTATGTAGTGTCCAGTCTCTAATATAAATTTCCAAACACCAGAGATAAAAATAAATTTCTAAAATATTCTAGACAACAAACAAGCAAACAAGGTCATAGACAAAAAAACAGATATCAGAATGATACAGGATTTTTCAGGTAGCAACACTAGAGCTGAGTGAAAATGAAGTAGTGCTCTGAAAATTCTGAGGAAAAATTCATTTTTGACTCATGATGCCATACCTGGCAAAATTCTCAGTCAAGCATGAAGATAGCAAATAACACTTTCAGAAATGTTTCAGGTGTCAAGATTCCCTCTGATGCCGTTATCTCAATAAATCACTTGAAAATGTGCCTCTCCTAAATTAGGGCATAGAGCATGAAGGGCAAAGGCACTTCATTCAGGAAACACTGGATCAATCACAGGAGAAGCACAGAAAAATCCCAAAAGTTTAAATATACTGTTCAGAATGTCACCAGTCTAGAGTAGAAGTGGAGGTTGGAAGGCACAGGATTGAGGACTGTTTCAAAGGGAAAAAGAAATATTTACTTAGCTACTATAGAAAAAAGTATTCTAAAGGGTTCTATACTTCTTTTGTCGAGTTTGCAGAAAAATGGTGATACCAGTATACGGAAAACTAAGCAAATTTTTATATAAAGGCAATTATTAACTACAATATAAAAAAGTGATACCAGTCAGAATATGTAATCACAGTACTCTACAGCTGAACAATATCATGTATCATAAAAATACAGTAAATATATATTTACTTTAACCAAAATTGGACTGTAAAAATACTGTGTAAATGGAGGGAAGAAAAGAGGTGTGCAGAGAGAACTGAGGCAGGGGATAAGCCTGCTAAATCCTTATTTATCACAGAACCAAAGCCCAGATCCTTTAATAGGTTCTTTTAAATACCATCTTACTGAGACAATGCACGATTCCCCATGGTGTCTGTCCTTTCTCTCTCTCCAAGTAGTAATAATCAACACTTGTTCAATCAGCAGTGTGTTCCAGGTGAGCTTTGGCTGGAGTTCATTGATACTATGGATTTCTTTTGTGCATGGAAATTTCCTAGGCTGAGTACAGAACAAGTTTCCATGTGAACAAGAATCTCTTTTCTCTGACAATAAATACAGTATGATTTGGACAAGGAGCACTTCAGCCCAAGCAACACACTTGCTTCTTCCATCCTGTTTAGGAACTCGAGTTCTAGATTCAGATTGCCAGATATCAAATGTCCACAACCCCACTGCCTATTGTTTCAGTTACCTAATCTCCCTACATCTTAGTTGCCTCGCCCTAAAGCTTGAATTATCCTAGTCCCAGCCACATAAGGTTGCCATGTCACTTAAAGAGATGATGATCATGGGTCAAGTGGTATTTCTGGTTCTGGATCCTTGAAGAATCACCACACTGTCTTCCACAATGGTTAAAGTAATTTACACTCCTACCGACAGTGTAAAAGAGTTCCTATGGCTGCATAATATTCCATGGTGTATATGTGCCACATTTTCCCTGTCCAGTCTATCATTGATGGGCATTTGGGTCCGTGTCCTTTGTAGGGACATGGATGAACCTGGAAACCATCATTCTCAGCAAACTGACACAAGAACAGAAAATCAAACACCGCATGTTCTCACTCATAGGCGGGTGTTGAACAATGCGAACACATGGACACAGGAAGGGGAGCATCACACACTGGGGTCTGTCGGGGGAAAAAGGGGAGGGACAGCGGGGGGGGTGGGGGGAGTTGGGGAGGGATAGCATGGGGAGAAATGCCAGATATAGGTGATGGGGGAGGAAGGCAGCAACTCACACTGCCATGTGTGTACCTATGCAACAATCTTGCATGTTCTTCACATGTACCCCCAAACCTAAAATGCAATAATATATATATATATATATATATATATATATATAAAGAGTTCGTATTTCTCCACATCCTCTCCAGCATCTGTTGTTTCCTGACTTTTTAATGATCGCCATTCTAACTGGTGTGATATGGTATCTCGTTGTTATTATTGCATTTCCCTAATGACCAGTAATGATGAGCCTTTTTTCATGTTTTTGGCAGCATAAATGTCTTGGATCTAGAACCAGAAATACCATTTGACCCAGTAATCCCATTACTGGGTATAAACCCGAAGAATTATAAATCATTCTACTATAAAGACACATGCACATGTATGTTTATTGCAGCACTGTTTACAATAGCAAAGACTTGGAACCAACTCAAATGCTCATCAATGATAGACCAGATGAAGAAAATGTGGCACATATACACTGTGGAATACTATGTACCCATAAAAAATGATGGGTTCATGTCCAGAGCTAAAAGTATAACAATAATAAAAACAAGAGAGGATGATCATGAAGGATCTAGCACAGGGCTTGGTGCATTTCAGTTCTTAACAAATGTTTACTATTATTAACATCATCTATTGCCCACAACAGAATCACTTTGAATGAAGGAAGTTTAAAATTAAGTGTGGAGAAGAGAAGTTTATTTCATGTTTTTCGAAAGTACCTAGCACATCATAGGCATTCCATACATATTTTGGAATGAATGGATAAAACTTATTTTGTAACTGATTTTCCCATAGAGTGGAGTGTCAATTCCATTTTTAAAAAGTGAAAACATACTAGGCACATTCAAAGTTGTCTCTGGTATAACACTACCTAATGTGAATAAACAAAATTTTGGGACTTATTTTTAAACTTGAGGTTGCTCTCACATGAAGTGTGTATCTATAGTATTGTCAACTACTGAATTTTTAGAGCAATAATGTGTCATCAGTGCCTTTTACTGAAAATATATTGCTTTTGCTCAAAACCAGAAAATATTACCTAATTTTATGCTACAATCTTTTTTAATGGTGAAACGTCCCTAAAATTTTTTTGCAAGTCTTATCAATAGGTGGACTATTTTCACTAAAGTGTCACTTGTTTTTAAACAAATTCCTTGCTTACATTTTGAAAAAATAAATATATCCGTCTATCATTCTTTTGAGATTTTAGAAGGAAGATGCCAAAGTCAACAAGATATACCTCTGGCAGACATGATTTAAAACGTATTGCAACAATCAAATATGACGTTGTTAACCGTCTACCTGGCTCAACCTGAATTCTGATATGCTAACAAGTGATAAGCTGGTGATGCAGAAAAACAGTGTGTAGATTACCTAATGTTTCAAACGCTCAGTGAAGCTTCCTTCTAAACTATTTCCACTTCACTGTGTGCCCTAACTCTGTCTTGGAATAATATCTTTCACAGGCTTTCAACTTTGTTTTGTTCTTGTTACACAAGACAGAGTCAGGAGTTAACGTGATTTAAATTGATCTATATGTCTGTGGTGTACATATACATGTTTACATGTTTTTCTGTCAAAATATCTCTAGTAAAATCTCAGTAATGTGGATTTTTAAAATATAATTTACACAGTGTGTTGGTTGAATGGTACTTTTGATTTATGTGTGAAAATTTTCAACCAAATTAATCTACAGCAGCAGCCCTCAAACTTTTCTGTGTTCAAATGAACTACTGAATTTAGAGGTTTTGATGCTGAGACTGCACCCAGTTCCAATTAAATCCCTAGAATAGAAACCAGTAATTTTATTTATTTATTTATTTATTTAGAGTCTCACTCTGTCACCCAGGCTGGAGGGCAGTAGTGTGATCTGGGCTCACTGCAACCTCCACCTCCCAGGTTCTAGTAATTCTCCTGCCTCAGCCTCCCGAGTAGTTGGGACTGCAGGCACATGCCACCACACCTGGCTAATTTTTGTTTTTGTTTTTTAGTAGAGACAGTCTTTCACCATATTGGCTAGGCTAGTCTCAAACTCCTGACCTCAAGTGGTCCGCCTGCCTCTGTTTTCCAAAATGCCATGTGTGAGCCACTGCACCTGGCCAAAACCTGTTATTTCTGTTTTCTGAAGCTTCCTGACAAGTTGATTCCAATGCATAGTCAAATCTGAAACCAGTGATCTAAACAGGCTACTCTAAGAGCAATTAATGGGTTAACAGCACAGGCACTATCTAGGGGCTCATAAAAAAATCAGAGTTCTAGGTTCCTCCCTAGACCCTACTGATTTAAAAGCTTATCCGGACCCATGCTTTCCAAACTTTAATGTGCCTTCCAGTGACCTAAAGATTCTTGTCACAATGCAGATTCAGAGTCAGTTTTCTCACCATGGGGCCTGAGACTCTGCATTTTTAACAAGCTCTCAGGGGCTACCTAAGCTGCTGGTGCAAAGACTATGCTCTGAGTAACAAGGATCTAGCTAGTATAGGAGGAATCATCTTTCTCAGAACAGGGGACCGGAGGGTTACGGGAAAAGCACAGCCATCACATCCTCCAATTTAGCAAGGACAAAAATAACTACAGTCTTAGGCAACTGCTACATGCCAGATGATGAGATGATCAGCTAAGATGATGAGCCTGTAGACCTTTCTCTACAAGCTCTATGAGGAAGAACTATGAACACTTTTTTTCTGAATGTTTTGCACATATCATCACAGAGCCTGTTGGCATTCATGGAATTAGCTGTTAATCTTATTGGGGATCCCTTAAATAAACAGCATCACTTTTCTACTTTAAATAAATAAATAAATACAATAAAAAAATAAACTGAGGTCCATAGAGGTGAAGGATGTGGCTCAAACCTGAGAATTTAGGTCTGTGCTTCCATAACAAATGTTTCCTCTCCTATATTGAGGGGTCTCAGACTCTGTGGTGATTATGAATCAACTGATGTACTTATAATTTATGCTTATGCCACAAAGTACAAAATCTTATTCAGTGTGGTTGAGATGAGGGGACCCAAGAATCCTTTATTACTCCAAGAGATGGTCTGAGTCTCTTCTTAAGTTTCAAATGATGACATCCAGGCAACAGGGTAGTAGTGTAAAGTGTTCCTCAATGGAATGTGCCAAATTAATCCAGGAGGATTTCTATGTAGCAACACTTTATTAATGTTGGTAATATACAGTTAGCTCTATGTACTTAAAGTAACAAGACATACTATTGAAATGAATTTTTCAAAGGTTGAGGTTCTTAAGTTTTTTAATAAATGGGAAGACACCATCACTGTGATTACCACTCTGGGACATACAAAATAAGTGCAAGACACAGCACGTCTATAAAAGCCACTTTCACAGGAGACAGATATCAACCCATAAAGTAGTTAAATAGTAACACACGGTGGCATATGGTAGATGCCAAATGAGCAATAGAGGCAGCACTCATGATAATAGCAGCTACCACATATTGAATGCTTATTATGTGGCAGCTGTTTTATGCAAAGTGCGTCATTCAATCACTACACTCTATATAAAGTTATAATTAATATTCCTATTTTGCAGATAAGGAAAAGAAAACTTAAGGAGTTATGTGATGTTCCCACAGACTTACTGATATTAAATGCCAAACTGGTATTCAAAGTCTAGGTCTCCAAATGCAATACTATTTCTGCAATGCCTTACTGACTCTCTTACACCACACAGTCTCCTCTGTATTCTTCTAAGTCAGTGAAGAAAACACACAGCAACAGAGAACCCTTCATGGGAACATTTTACCTGAGCTGTTTCTGTAAAGACTGCAGGATTTAGACAAGTAAAGAAGGAACAAAACAGGGAGCAGAGTTAGGAAGGATGGGGTATTTAAGGTTGACAGAAATAGCTTGTTTGGGGGAGAATTAAGGGGAAAAATAAATGAGATAAGGTCAGATATAAAGGACCTTCAAGATTAATCTCAGGGATATTAGTCTAAGGTCAGTGTGTCTCATGGAAGTTTTTAGCAGAGGATGAGAAATGATGACCATGGAGTTTTCATAAAATGAATGAGACACCGATGTGATGAATGGTTTATAGTACAGGAAAGAGTTTGTGACATATATGTAATATAGAATATATATAATATAGAATAAGCCTTCTATAGGTTAGTATGATAGGTTACAATCTAAGAAAGAAAGGAGTTTGTGACATATTCTAACCAACCACATTTGAAGATGAGAGGGTCTAATCTAAGATAGTCGAAATGAGACAGAAAAGAAAAGGATAGATATCAGGGAGATTTCAAATGTAGGAATTGCAAGGACAACATCACCAGCAATATTGGGTGAATATGACACCGTTTATACATTTTTTTCAACAGTTAAGTAAGTATCCTACATTGCCTAAGGCACTGGTCTAGGTGCTGAGAATCAACACACATGGACACACACACACACATACACACACACACACACAATGTGTGTGTTATGCAGCTGTTAGAAACAGTTGGTTAGATGTACAAATAACAACATGAATGGACCTTAAAAGCCCTGTAAAGAAAAAAAGTAATTACGTTTGTGATTTATAACATGACGTCACATTTATGTTAAAGTATATGTAAATTTTTTAAAGTATACATTTTGCAAGAATAAACACTGATGAATATACACATTAAGTATATTAGAGTTGTGATTTATGGAAGTAAAGTATAAAATGGAAGGGGAAATGGGCACTAATGGGGAACAGATTATTAAATAAGAGAGCATATGTGCAGACAATTAATGATACTGTGTCATGAATTGAGGAATATAACTAATTAGTACCATTTAGAGTCTAATATACACTCAAACAAAAAGGTGAATAAGATATTTATCATATGTTCAAAGGGTCACATCTATTGTAGAAGACAGAATGTTCATTAACTCAATGCATATATTTAACTGCTTTTTAGAGCATTCTGTTAGATGCTAGAAATTCAAAGACAGAGTTTATAGGACAAAAAAGCACACAATAGCAATGAATTGTGAGAAATAATCATATACATTCATTGCAGCATTAGAAAAGAGTCACCTGACCCAGACAGAAGACTGGTGGAGGCTTCCAAGAGGAGCTAAACCTGTGCGTAGCTTTAAGGGATGATATATTAGTTTACTAGGGCTGTACCACAACAACGTACCACAGACTGGTTGTCCTAAACAGCAGAAACTTATTTTCTCACAATTATTGAGGTTAGAAGTCTGAGATCAAGGTGTTGGCAGGGTAGATTTCTCCTGAGGCCACTCTCCTTGGCTTCTAGATGGTCATCTTCTGCTCTCTGTGTCTTCACATGCTCTTCCTTCTGTGCATGCCTTTGTCCTTCTCTTCATTTTCTTCTTATAATTAAGGACATCAGTCATGTTGAATTAGGGCCCATCCTAATGATCTCATTTTAACTTAATTACCTCTTCAAACACTCTTTCTCCAGATCCAGTCACATTCTGAGGAACTGAGGATTAAGATTTCAACATACGAATTTTGGGAAACACAGTTAAGCCACACGAGTAAAAATTAATTGATCAATTCTGCTTTACCAAAGGTAAAACTTCCAATGGAAAGCTTGAGATATGGAACATCATTATGTCTCAGGATGTTGAGTTTGGAGAAAGGGCAGCATGGCCAGCAGAAAATATGGAATGAGCTCTTGAAGATATATACCTGGACCCCTATGGTATGAACATTAAAAAGCAGATGAAGAACAAAAATAAATGGAACCAGAAACAGAGAAGAGGATAGGTGGTTGGAGAAAGTCAAGCTTAATTTAACTGCATTAGAATCTGTTATATAGAGCAGAAACTGGAGGCTTTACTAAAAAGATTTTTGACAAAAGAAATAAAGAAGATATAAACATCATCCTGATACCAAAACCCGGCAGAGACTCACTTCTAAATATATATTTAAAATGCTATGTCATAAATTCAAAGGGCATATGTAGAGAGACATTTGAAACAAAAGAGAGAAATTTCTGGAAAATATTTGATGAAGTAAGAACTAAAGAGTGGGTTTGCAGATTGTTTAGAATAAAGATTTTGTGAATCTTAGAAACTTTTGGATATCTGCATTCCCATAAGCATCGCCAAACTTGATTTGATTAGACTGAAGTACGTAAAAGCAGAGAGGCATCCCTAAAATAGAGTTCACTTTGTGTCGGAGGAATTATTTTGAATTTATATTATATGCTTACAAAATCTTCTTCTATTTTGACCAATTATCCTTAAATTATACAGTTTAGCATGAGTTTATATAATAGGAACATTTCAGAACTTAGTGGTTTACCACTTGAATATTTTTTAATAGGAAAGACTTTGGGAGGAGTTCTGCATTTGCTTAGGTTCTGTAAGCTGCAAAGAACATTGCTCTCACCCTAAACCTAAGAAAAATGTAGATATATGCAAACATAGTTTTTGAGCCCATCACAGTTGAATTCCAAAGGATGGCAAAATCCTCTGAGGACATTTAGGACAGATGAGATATTTTACCTTTGGTAAAGCAAAAGAAGAAGATGTGGAAGCCATAAAAGCAAGTAAGAAAAGGAACTGTACTGATATCTAATAGACCTAATGTGGGTGGCTGAATAATACCCTCACTTTCTCCCTCTGAGTAAATCTATGTCTTAATCCCCATAAACTGTGAATATGTTACATTACATGGCAAAGAATACGGTTGCAGATGCAGTTAAGGTTGTTAATTATTTTACCTGGAGGTGAGGAGATTATCTTGAATTATCTGGTAGACTGAGTATAGTCACAAGGGTCAAAACTGGAAGAGGGAGGCAGAAGAGTTAGAGACTGGAAGATGCTACCCTCTTGGACTTGAAGAGGGAGAAAGCAGACATGAACCAAGGAATGTGGGTAGTTTCTAGAGGCTAAAAAAGGCAAGACAATATAATTCTCCCCTAGAGTCTCCAGAAGGAATGCAGCCCTGATGACATTTTGGTTTTAGAGGAATGAGACCCATTTGAGACTTCTGATCTTTAGCACGGTACAATATTACATTTGTGTTGTTTTAAACCACTATGTTATGGTAATTAATCGCAGCAGCAATAGGAAACGAATATGCCTCCCATAGGTTAGTATGACAGGTTACAATCTTGGAACCTCACACCCAAGAGGAGTCTATACTCACTCACCATTTATTTTACACAGACCTCTACCACATGTTCATGTGAAAGACTGAGGACATGCGAGACCTGAGAGAGACTCTCTTTGTAGGATAACTGTGTAGGTTCTTACAAGATTTGTGGGTATAAGTAGTATTTTCAGAGACCCATTGCATGCTGGGACTTATATGAGTACAAGGTGGTGATGGTTGCAGCTAGGGGCAGAAACAAAACATAATCTAGTCCTGACCTTCACACATACACATACACAGATAAGAAGCAAAAACCAGTGGGTTCTGGGGGTGAAGAAAGACCTACCCCCTGCTGTGGACTTAAGTGTACTTTAAAACAAGGAAAAAGCCCTTCACTAATGAGCAGGGTAGGAAATCCTTGTGTCCTCAGTCTAGGCAATTTAGGCCACTACTAGAGAAGGCATAAAAGACACGCCCCCAACACCGGATACTAGGCAAAAATTCTCAGCTGCTGTAGAGGGGAAGAACACTCACTCCTTCCTAGGATCATTCACTGAAACAAAGCAGAAGTCTGCTACTGTCCGGGGAACACCAAGATTCTTGTCATTCCCCACCCATCCTTCCAACAATACATGCAGGAATTTAGTTGCCATCAAGAAAAATGTAAACTCAACCTATGCTTTAAGCTCTAAAATCAGGAGAAATTAGAGCTTTCCTGCCACTGGGGAAGGGGCAATAACATTGAAAAAGCCTTACTCCTGAAATTTAGGCACATAGACCTGCCTGACTAATACATAGGTTTGAAGAACCAAGGAGGGAACCAAGAAAACTTTCTGCCCCCGTTAGGAGCTTTTTTTTTTTTTTTTAATTTTATTTTATTATTATTTTTTTTTCTATTCTTTTTTTTTTTATTGCATTTTAGGTTTGGGGGTACATGTGAAGAACATGGAAGATTGTTGCATAGGTACACACATGGCAGTGTGATTTGCTGCCTTCCTCCCCATCACCTATATCTGGCATTTCTCCCCATGCTATCCCCTCCCCAACTCCCCACCCCCCCACTATCCCTCCCCTTTTCCCCCCCCACAGACCCCAGTGTGTGATACTCCCCCTCCCTGTGTCCATGTGTTCCCATTGTTCAACACCCGCCTATGAGTGACAACATGCGGTGTTTGATTTTCTGTTCTTGTGTCAGTTTGCTGAGAATGATGGTTTCCAGGTTCATCCATGTCCCTACAAAGGACACGAACTCATCGTTTTTGATGGCTGCATAATATTCCATGGTGTATATGTGCCACATTTTCCCTGTCCAGTCTATCATCGATGGGCATTTGGGTTGGTTCCAGGTCTTTGCTATTGTAAACTGTGCTGCAATGAACATTCGTGTGCATGTGTCCTTATAGTAGAACGATTTATAGTCTTTTGGATATATACCCAAAAGGACTTCATGACCAAAACACCAAAAGCAGTGGCAACAAAAGCCAAAATAGACAAATGGGACCTAATCAAACTCCATAGCTTCTGCACAGCAAAAGAAACAGTCATTAGAGTGAATCGGCAACCAACAGAATGGGAAAAAATTTTTGCAGTCTACCCATCTGACAAAGGGCTGATAACCAGAATCTACAAAGAACTGAAACACATTTACAAGAAAAAAACAAACAAGCCCATTCAAAAGTGGGCGAAGGGTATGAACAGACACTTTACAAAAGGAGCTTTTTACTGAGTAATGATGACCTCCCGTTTACCACTGGGGGATTGGTGAGAGCTGAGAAACGGACTCACCACAGGGTCTCTGAAAGCTGAGAGTAAAGAAAGAATACTAAGAAAAGTCTAGCACTTCAGGCCTCAAACTAAGAGCTAGGTAATGTCAGTCCACAACTGGAAGAATTGGAAACTTATGGAACACTGACAGTAACTATAGCAACAACAAAACCCAAACACAATTTAGTCACCAACTGAGTGGACTCAACCACCATACTAATAGCCTGAGAGAAGAAAAAGCATTCCAACTTCTGAATGTAAATAAAATTTATCTTAGTTTTCTCTGTCCTTGTAGAAATGTTTGACCTTCAATAAAATATTACACATACACACACAGAGATACACACATCAATAAAAAGAAAAAGTGCCTTTGCCAAGGAATAAAACAATTGACAGAAAACAAGAACCAAAAATAATCTAGCACTTGAAACTATTAGACAGGGACTTTAAAACTGTTATGATTAAAACTATGATCAATATGATTGAAGGATCTAGCGGAAGAGATAGACAACATGAATGAACACAAAAGGAAATTTCAGAGAAATGAAAACCATATATTTTTAAAAGACTTAAATTCAAATTCTAAAAATAAAAATTACAGTCTTTATGCCAATAAGTTCAATAATTTAGGGAAAAATTAGGCACTTTTTTTAAACACACAAAACAACAAAGCTAACTCTGGAAGAAACAGATAATACAAATAGTATTATGTCTAAGACATTAAATAAACGAGACTGATTGCGAAAATTTCTTCCATAATGAAAATTTTAAGCCAAAATTGGCTTCACTAGAGAAAAGACAAATACTTAAGGAAGTAATTACAGCAATTATATTCAAATCATTCCAAGAAATTGAAAAGAAGAAAAAAGTACCCAATTTGTTTTATGGGGCCAGCAAAACCATGATAGCAAAACCAGATGAAAACATCACACACACACACACACACACACACACACACACCCCCGCTACAGACCAATATCAGAACATAGATTAAAAAAAACCTCTGAAAAACTTTCAGCAAGTTGAATCCAGCAATGAATAGAAAGAATTAACACATCATAACCAAGTGGGGTTTACTGTAGGACTATAAGACTGCTTCAACATTTAAAATTAAACAATATCTCTCTATATATACACACAAACTAAAATAGAAAAGCCAAATGATCCATTCATTCAATATAGAAAAAGCAACTAAAAATGTAATATCCATGCAGAGTACAAAAATATTTCTGCAAAATGGGAATAAAAGGTAACGTCTAATACAGGACACTTACAAAAACCTAGACGTACATTACATGTAATGCTCAGTACTTTCCCCTTAAGATTCAAACAAGACAAAAATATCCAGTTTTATCATTTTATTCAATATTGTACTAGAAGCCAAGACTATCACAATAAGGCAAGAAAAATTTCTAAAAACAAATAGATTTAAAAGGAAGTAGTAAACCTGTGTTTATATAAACATAATTGTCTATATTAAATTCTCAACAAATCTATTAAAAAGATACTAGAACTAATACATGAGTTAAGAAACATAAAGGAATATAAAGCATTTCAAAACCTCATCTGCATTTCAATACATAAACAATGAACAAAAGCAAATTGAAATAAAAGAAAAATAATACCACCTAAAATAGCATCGCAAACCAAGAAGTACATAGGGACAAATTTAATAAAATATGTGTTAAACCTGTGCAATGGAAACTACAAAACATCTCTAAGATAAATGTTTTTTAATTGTACTTTAGGTTCTGGGGTACATGTGCAGATCATGCAGGATTGTTGCATAAGTACATACGTGGCAATGTTGTTTGTTGCCTCCCTCCCCCCGTCACCTATATCTGGGATTTCTCCCCCATGTTATCCCCTCCCCAACCTCCCCATCCCCCCGTTGTGCCTCCCCTGACCCCCCAAAGACCCCAGTGTGTGATGCTTCCCCTCCCCTGTATCCATGTGTTCTCATTGTTCAACACCCACCTATGAGTGAGAATATGGTGGCTTAGAGTTAATACAAAAGACAAAAGATAACAAGTGTTGGCCAGGATGTGAAAATAAGGGAGCCCTTGCACACTCTTGGTGGGAATGTAAATTAACACAGCCACTATAGATAACAGTATGGAGGTTCCTCAAAAAATTTAAAAGAACTACCATATGACTCAGAAAACGCACTACTGAGTATAGAGCCAAAGGAAATGAAATCTGTACATTGAAGAGATATCCAGGTTAATTGCAGTACTATTCACAATAACCAAAAGAAAAAAAGTAGAATCAACTGAGTATTAATTAACAAATGAATGGATAAAGAAAATGTGTATATATACAATGTAGTACTGTTCAGCCATAAAAAATAAGGAAATTGTATCATTTGGGACAACTTGAATGAACCTGGACAACATTATGGTAAGTAAGCCAGGCATAGAAAGCCAAATACTGCATGATCCTATTTATGTGTGTAATCTAAAAAAGTTGATTGGATAGAAGTAGAGAGTAGCATAGTGGTTATCAGAGGTTGAGGCAATCAGCAGGGCAGGGATGAATGGAAAAATGTTGGTTAAAGGAAACATATTTACAGTTAGAGATATTCAATAAGTTTAAGAAATATATTGTACAGTATGGTGACTACAGTTAATGATAATATATTGTATTCTTGAGAAATCCTAACTGAGTGAAAGGTAAGTGTTCTCATCAGAAAAATGATAACTAGTGAGGTAATGCATTTGCTAATTAGCTAGGTTTATCCATTCCACAATGTACTTCAAAGCATCATGCATGTTGTACCATGTAAATACACACAATTGTATATGACAACTTAATAATAAATACATTTGAAAAAATGTAACATTTTAAAAGCCCAATCAAAAAAACCCACTGGACTTTTGGAAAAAAAATTAATGAACTGCTTCTACATTGTACATAAAAATGCAAAGAAAAATAATTTTTTTAAAAGACAAAAAAACAAAGTTGAAGGATTTGAATACCTGATTTCAAAATTTAATATATGTTTACAGTAGTCAAGACAGTGAGGTATGAGAGTAAGGGCAGACAACAAATGAAATAGAACAAAGAGTACATAAATAAACACAGATACACCCATATATAGTCAGTTAAAAATTGAAAAAGAAACCAAGATAGGCTGGGTTCAGTGGCTCACGCTTGTAATCCCAGCTCTTTGGGAGGTCAAGGTGAGTGGATAACCTGTGGTCAGGAGTTTGAGACCAGCCAGGCCAACATGGCGAAACCTCGTCTCCATTACAAATACAAAATTAGCTGGGCGTGGTGGTGCTTGCCTCTAATCCCAGCTACTTGGGAGGTTGAGGCAGGATAATTGCTTGAACCTGGGAGGCAGAGGTTGCAGTGAGCTGAGATCACACCACTACACTTGAGCCTGGGTGACAGAGTGAGACTCTGTCTCGAAAAAAAAAAAAGAAAGAAAGAAAGGGAAAAAAAAAGCAAGATAATACAATGGTAAAGAATGATGTTTACAACAGATTATGCTGGAATATATGCAAACAAACTTTGACCCTTAATGTAGCATAATATATAATAGCTAAAACTGCAAAACATCTAGAAGAAATCATAGAAGGAAATCTTTGAAACTTTGGCTTTCACAAAAAACTTCTTAGATAGAATACAGATAGCTCAACCATAAAGAAAAAATGATAAATTACACTTTATCAACGTTGTATAAAATGGTAGGCACAGACCAGGAATAACATACTGGAAGAAAACACTTTTTGAATATTAGAAAAAAAAGACATAGAATTTATAAAGAATTCTTAAAATTCAATAATAAAAGTCAAGAAAAATCACATAAAAATAAGCAAATGATGTTAATAGAGGCTTAAGTAAATAAGATATACAGAGGACAAATAAGCCCATAGAAAGAGGCTAAACATCTTTACTATCAGGAAAACGCAATTTAAATTATGAGATTTTATTTCATGCCCACTGGAATGATTAAAATTACAGACTGACAACATGAAGTGTTGACCAGGTAATGGAGCAACTGGGGCTCTCATATATTGCCACAGTTTTTATGAAAATGCCTGTTCCATTTTGTATTTACAAATTATTTTTGTTTGTAAGTTAAACAATTACTATATGACTCAGCAATTACATTCCTAGGTATTTATCCAAGACTAATGAAAACATATTTCTACACAAAAGCCTGTACAGGAATATTCATTTCAGTTGTATTTATAATACCCAAAAAATACAAAGAATCCAAATGTCTAGAATATCTATGCAATGTAATACTACTCAGAAAAATAAAAATCAGTAATTTCCAGGGGATGTTAATGGAGGAAGAATGAAAATATTCTGTCTCAATTACAGTGACTGTTATGCACATTTGTTGAATGTATATAATTTTGACATTACATATATTTATATGCAAATAGAAATTATATACACTTGTCAAAGCACTGTACTCTGAAAATGGGTGAATTTTATTATATGTAATTATACTATAATTTTTTTAAAGATGAACATACATTGATTGGGTTGCATTTTCTGTGCTTTAAAGCAAACTATTTTCTTAGTTTTGTAGTCTAAAATGAAGAGATTCTAGAACAGATAGAGAAAATTTCTGCTATCAATGGCTATTAATTAAATATTTAGTATAGGCCAGTCACTGTAGATGATATAATTACCAGGCATAGTAGATATAATGATGTGTGAAACATGACCCCTGATATCTGAAACACACGAATGAATACGGTGGCTTAGAATTAATACAATTCAGCCAATAAGAAGTCACTCTGCAGCAGGGTGATGCAGAAAAGTTCTGAAATAAAGAGGAAAGATTTTATGTGGAAAATGGCAAGTCACAGCATTCCATATAACTAATATGAGCTAGTTGAAAACAGAACAAGTTATTTTCTAGGAATAGCAAAACTATCAAATTTTCTGGAGTAGAAGGTTTCTTTATAGAAACTGAAATATAAGGCAATAATGTCTTGATAAGTCCAAATTATAGGGGGCTAAGGGATTTGAAATTTTTCCTAGGCAATAGAAAGCCATTACAAAGATGAGTCGAAGACAGTGAGAAAACAGAAAGGCCTCTTGGAAAACAACTGTTTTGAAATGAGGTAGTGCCAGTGGAAATGGTAATGCAGTTATACATTACAGGAACCAAGAAGTGGAGTTAAGAGGTGACTGACTGGAAATTTGGTATTTGTATCAGTCAGGGTTCTCAAGAGGGACAGAACTTAGGATGTAAATACATATCCTATTAGTTATATATATATCCTATTATATATAATAGTTATATTATATATAACTATAATATATATTTATATTATATATTTATTATAAAGGATATTATATATTTATATATATTTAATAATTATATGTTTATATTACATAGGATATATAATTATATATGTATATTATATAGGATATTGATTACATAATATATTAATATTATATATTATATATACTATAATATAGGATAAATGCCTATATTATGTATTATAACTATTATGCATAATAGTTATATATCCTTTTATATATATTAGATATATATATTATATATACATAAAGGGGAGTTTATTAAGGAGTATTAAATGCACATGATCACAAGGTCCTGCAATAGGCCGTCTGCAAGCTGAGGAGCAAGGAAGCCAATCCAAGTCACAAAGCTGAAGAACTTGAGGTCTTATGTTCCAGGGCAAGAAGCATCCAGCACAGGAGAAAAATGAAGACTGGGAGGCTAAGTCAGCTTAGACTTTTCACCTATTTTTTGTGTGGTTTGGTTTGGTTTTGCCTGATTTATATTTGCTGGCAGCTGATTAGATTGTGCCCACCCAGATTAAGGGTGGGTCTACCTTTCCCAGCCCACTGACTCAAATGTTATTATTCTTTGACAATACCCTCACAGAGACACCCAGGAACCATATTTTGCATCCTTCAATCCAATCAAATTGACAGTATTAACCATTATAGTGTTCTAAGAGAAGTCAGAATGACCAGAAGAAGATGCAGTAGTCCCTGGTTATCCATTATCTGAGGTTCTGCTTTCCACAGTTTCAGTTACCTGAAGTCAACCAAGGTTGAAAATATTGAAAGGAAAATTCCAAAAACAGACAATTCATATGTTTTAAATTGCCTGCCATTCTAAGTGGCATGATCAAATTTTGAGCCATACCTCCCTGTCCTGCCCAGGAAGTGAATCATCCCTTTGTCCAGCATATCCATGCTGTAAATACTGCCTGTTAGTTGCTTACTAGCCCTCTTGGTTATCAGATTGGCAGTCACAGGATTGCAGTGCTTGTGTTCAAGTAGCCCTTAGCCTCAAAGCACAAGAATAGTGATGCTGGCATATTGCTATAGTTGTATTTTATTAGTAGTTATCATTGTTAATTTCTTACTCTGCCTAATTTATTAATTAAACTTTATCATAGGCATGTATGTATGTTTAGTAAAAAAAAAAAAATAGCATATATAGGGTTTGGTGCCGTCTGCAGTTTCAGGCACTTACTGGGGGTCTTGAAATATATCTGCTGCAGAAAAAGGGGGACTACTATAATTTCTGGAAGATTGTGAGTTACTTATTTACTAGTTTGTACTTAAAATCTAGACTTTTTATTTAATGTGTAAAAGAAACTCAACACCAAGCAATATTATTTTCCCTTTTCAAAATTCTGTAGCAATAATAATGGCAGCTTATGTTCGTACACTATGTTGTTTTATCTTACGTTTATTTAGTCACATGACTCTCACATAAATCACCTCATTAAAATCTAACTTCTCTATGAAGGAGTCAGGGTAGAAATTATTGCCTATTTTTTATATGTGAGAAAGTGAGACGGAAAGGTTCTATCATTTGCCCAAGGTCACTCAGCATGTAAGTGGCCAGACTAGAAGTGGTCCCTTGTACTGTATTTTTTAGTTGAAGATCAGTCTTCTATAGCCAAGACAGAAACCCAAGGCAGGAGGAGGAAGCACTGACTGAGGATGAGCACACAAATTTCTGTAGCAATGTGTCATTCTTTCAATTAGTCTATAAAACAGAAGACAATTCAATAAAAGTGGGTAATGACTTTGCACTTTAATTGTCATTAGGGTTAAATTACAAAAGTACTTCTCATCAGTTTCCAGGAAAGTCAGAAAGCAGGACGAATGAAAGCTGGAAAAAGAAGTGGGCTTTTTTTCTTTTCCTTTTGAAGAAAGTCTAAATGTGTGTCTAAATGTGGAATTGCTTTGTGTGAATCACTGACCCCTTAATTACTGATCTCTGGGGCTATACATCTGCTTGATCCAAGAAAGCCCACTCCAAATGAAGGTTCTTGGGTCAACAGCTCTCAGAAACTGATCAGGATCCATCCATAGAATCCAAGCATGGAGGCATGTGTTGCTCAACACCAGAATTTTATTTAAGATTTCTCAGACTTCAACAGGACAAGGAGACCAACAGAACCCTAAGGTTGTATATGCCTCTGCTGATATCTGACACTGCTCTCTTGAACTAAAAAAATAAAGTGGGAAATTCTGGAGGCCTAAATACATTAGTCCATACTTGCCCATAAATACCCCTAAGGAAAGTCATTTAATAATTCTGTGCCTCAGTTTCTCACCTGCCAACTGAGAAGAAAAATCATCAATTTCCACATTTTCTTTATCCAGTATACACACCATGGAATACTATGCAGTCATAAAAAAGGATGAGTTCATGTCCTTTGCAGGGACATTGATGAAACTGGAAACCATCATTCTCAGTAAACTGACACAAGAACAGAAAACCAAACACCATATGTTCTCACTTATAAATGGATGTTGAACAAATGAGAACACATGGACACAGGGAGGGAGACATCACACAATGGAGCCTGTTGGGGGTAGGGGGGCTAGGGGAGGGATAGTGGGGGGTGGGGGGGATTGGGGAGGGATAACTTTAGGAGAAATACCTAATGTAGATGACAGGGGGGATGGATGCAGCAAACCACCATGGCATATGTATACCTATGTAACAATCCCACACGATCTGCACATGTACCCTAGAACTTAAAATATAAGTTAAAAAAAGAAAAAAAAATCATCAATTTCTAAGTCTATTCACTGATTCATTTAATGAATTGAAGACCTTACTACATTGCCAAGTTTAGAGCTGAGGCATAGCATGTACTAATACAGGTTCTAGCCCAAATGAATTTTAGAGGCAATCTGGAGAAATTAGTATTAAACAGATAATTACAAAAATAATCATATTTAACATCATTAACTGCTAAAAATTTTAATGAGGCTTTGTAAGTGAAAGGACTTACAGATATATAAAGCTCTAGCCATTTTAAGGGAAGGGAAGAGAGCTAAATGTATTCAGCCTCTGCTCTATATTAGGTAGTGCGCTAGGATGCTTATATACATTTTCTAACTTAATCCTCCTCTTAAACATACATTATTTTCTGTTATATATGTTTTCTCATAAAAGAACAAAGGCCCAAATAAGTTAATTGCCTAAATTTGTCATATTGTGATACGTAAAACCCAAACTCTGGAGTTAGGCGAGGTGGATTCAGACCCCAGATCTCCATGTTACTATCTGTGAACTTGGGAAGTTACTTAACTTTCCCATGTCTTAGTTTTCTCATCCATAAAATGAGAGTAATACCAACCTCATAGAGTCGTTGTGAGAATTAAATGAGTTCTTTGTGCCTGGAAAATACAGAGTGCTACATAAGTATTAACTATCATATTATTTTTTTTTTATTTTATTTATTTATTTATTTATTTATTTATTGCATTTTAGGTTTGGGGGTACATGTGAAGAACATGGAAGATTGTTGCATAGGTACACACATGGCAGTGTGATTTGCTGCCTTCCTCCCCATCACCTATATCTGGCATTTCTCCCCATGTTATCCCTCCCCAACTCCCCCACTCCCCACTATCCCTCCCCTTTTTCCCCCCGACAGACCCCAGTGTGTGATACTCCCCTCCCTGTGTCAAGTGTTCCCATTGTTCAACACCCGCCTATGAGTACGGTGTGGCGATTCCTCAAGGACCTAGAAATAGAAATTCCATTTGATCCAGCAATTCCATTACTGGGTATATATCCAAAAGACTATAAATCGTTCTACTATAAGGACACATGCACACGAATGTTCATTGCAGCACAGTTTACAATAGCATATTATTTTTAATAGACACTTTTATGTGTCAACTTGGCTTGGTGATGGTACCCAGTTGTTTGGTCAAACATCAGACTAGATATTGCTTTGAAAGTATTCATTTTAGCTGTGATTAACATTTATTTATTTATTTAGAAATGGAGTCTAGCTCTGCTGCCCAGTCTGGAGTACAGTGTTGTGATCTCGGCTCACTGCAACCTCTGCCTCCCAGGTTCAAGTGATTCTGCCTCAGCCTCCTGAGTAGCTGGAATTACAGGTACCTACCACTATGCCTGGCTACCTTTTGTATTTTTAATAGAGACAGGGTTTCACCATGTTGGTCAGGATGGTCTCGAACTCCAAGCCTCAAGTGATCCCACCGCCTTGGCCTCTCAAAGTTCTGGGATTACAGGTGTGAGCCACAATGCCTGGTCTGTGATTAACATTTAAATCAGTAGATTTTGAGTAAATCAGGTTATCCTCCGAAATGTAGGTAGGCCTCATCCAATCAGTTAAAGGCCTCAAGAACAAAGACTGAAGTTATCTGAAGAACAAATCCAGCCTGTGGACTTCAATGTAAAAGAGTGCCTGAGATTCCAGCCTGCCTGCCCTGCCCTGTGAAATTCAGACTCAAAACTACCACAGGCAACTCTGACCTGAATTTTCAGCCTGCTGGCTTGCCTTATGGATTTTGGATTTATCAGCCTCCAAATTGGATACAGCCTATTGGTTCTCTTTCCCCAGAGACTGATTAATACAGGTGGTAAAGCCTAAATGTGAATCCAGCTCTGATTGCCAAGATCCATTCTTTCCTTTCTAGTCTGTGGCCTCAAAGTTTCAGTGAACTTTCATGGAGTCCAACTGGAAGCTATTCCATCTGTGCTGCCCTCTTTTACCAATCGGTTTAAAAACAAACAAAAGTTTTCACTGAAAAAGGCAGTAATAGTCCAGTCAAAAGAGACCTAACTACAGGTCTTTCTCCTCCCACTCCAGAATGTTCCTTCCCTGAGGGCTTTGTCATGGTGAATAGGGGCACATCTGACAAGATATATTTCTTTCGTAATAGAGAGATAAGTTTAAAATGAGATTCTAGACTTTCTTTAGTTTTTCTGCTGCCCCTAATTTCTTTTTCTCCTTTGCTTTCAAATCAGCTACAGACTTTAATTAAACTGTGGTAAGTCTCCTCAACTTGGCGGGCTTTCCAGAAAAAAAACAAGGGCATCTTCTCCCAGGGCAGATTTTTTTCCTGAGCCCTCCAGCTCGAATTTAATCTTCCCAACTGTCTGGATTAGTAGCCAGAAACCTTGCACATCCTCAGATCGGGTTTCCTCTCTGACTTCGTTCCCTTCCACTTAGGTTTTACTGAAAGTTCCCTATCCACATATTACCGTCATGACTAATTCGAAGGAATATTTCATTGTTGTAATTATGGTAAATTACTACACTGGTTTATCATTTTTGATTATTTTAAAGCACTATTCATAGTCACAGGATAAAACCATCATATCTGTATTTAGTGATTAAATTAATGTATCTCTTTATTAAAGACAGTGATAAAATGAAAGGTAAAAAGGAAGCGTGATCTTATTAGGCTGTAGACAATGACAAATACATTAGGAATCTTCTCAAAATGCTCCTGAAACTCAGTGGCTGTGTGCACTGGCTCTGTTTTATGTGCCCATTTTGTGATTGTCAACTGTATAACACAAACAACTGAAACTTACAGGTAAGCACAGCACTGCTTATGTGACAAGGTCGTTTAAACAAACCAGTATCTTTCTTTACTTAAAAGACCATTTTCCTCTGTAGAGATTCTTCTGCAAGCTGCATCACTGAACCCCTCACACCTTTAAATAATACGAGACAGTTTATACGAAAAGTGCAGAAAATGGTGATGCAGAGACACTATGGACTGAATAAATAGGAGACTCAGTGACTGGTCACTGACAGGGAAAGAAATCAAGAACAAATGCTGGGTCGTGCAGGTGGGAATACGCACATATCTTCTGCCGAAGAGTGATAACAAGAACAGAGGAAAAGGATAGCGGGAAATGATGGATGAAAAAAATGGCTTTCAACACAAAATAGGTACAATTTGAAATGTCCAGAAAACAAGCAAGAATACAGAGAAACCTAAGACAAGTCATCTTCTGAAACTTAAGCAGGATTTGCCTGTATTAAACAGCAATCTTTCCCAAACACTTAACTAATTATGCACAAATATATTATAATGCAAAATAGGCACTGAATGTAATTAATTCAATAAATACTTGTTGAGTCTCTATCATGTCTCAGACCCCCAACTAGGCACAGGAATTTAACAGTGAACAAGATAGGTAGGGGAATCTGCCTGCTTGATGCTTATAGTTGAATTAGAGAAAGACACATTAAATAAACTTAAAATAGCTTATTATATTTAAAATTGCTATAAATTCCCCAAAGAAAGAGCATTAGGAGAGTGCATCACAGGATAGGAGTTAACTGGTCAGAAAGCTCAAAATAAACCTCTATGAAACAGTAACATTTTCAAACCTAAAAATGAATCGGGCTTCGCACAGGCTGGTCCCTCTGCCTAGAGCTCCTCCTTTCCCTTAATCTGGCCAAGGACCTACATTGGGAAGAAATCCATGTCAGAGTGAACATGCTTACAGGGCATGAGTGACTAGAGGGGAATGGGATGAGGGTGAGGGGTAGGGGGCCTAGAGAAAGATTGCCACTGAGACTTACAGAGCACATGAAGAGTTTGGACTTCATTTTCACTGCAAAGAAATGCAACTTAAACATTCAAAGCAGAGAAATAACATGATTGGATTTACATTTTTAAATGATGCCTTCTTTTGAGACCCCAACATTGGTAGAAGAGCAGGTGTAGGGACAATTTGAAGGTAACCTCAGCAACTAGCTCAAATTGAGAGCCTGTTAGGCAGCAGTCCATCCCTGTATGTTTATTAGCTCACTTAACCTTGGCCTCCACTCTACGTGACCTATTCAGGGCAGAACTCATGTGTGGGTATGCTTCAGCTCAGTAGAAAAGTTCTGGTGCACAGAAGGCCCCAGACTTGAGCTCTAAGGCTCTGTGGTCTATGTCTTGACATTTTTAATAATTTTTATCATTGACTATCTTTCGTAAGCCAAGTTGCATGGGAAAAGAGAAAGTGCTAGAGAGCTTGCAGCCTCAGCCCACACATATTTCACCTCCCTACCCTTTCCAGATGGGTCCCTGGCTACTTACTCCAAGCTCCCTGGTACTGGGGCCCCACCAGGAGCCCCCTTCTCCATCACTTCCTCATGACGACTGCCAGCTTCGCCACTACTCCGTCTCCTGCAGTGACCAAGTGTGTTGTGTGTTGGGGCTGGGAAAGGCCTGCATCCCACACTCATCCTTAGTTCCCAGCAGTGTCCTCTGCAGCAGTGTGTAAGACGGAGGTCAGGCACAGGGGGGCAGCCATTCCTGCCCTGGGCTGGCACCACAATAGATAGTGTGTTTGCTGGGTGACTTGCCAGGGACAGGCTTCTCAATCCAGGTACTGAGCATATTCTGGCACAGAGGTTGAAACCTTTGAGGATCACCCATCAGCCATGGGGTGGGGAAGTGGGTTCTTGGGACTAGAAGTTGACTTCCCTGATGAGGCTGGGGCATGGTGCCTTGGTCTGGCAGCTGGATGACCTGCTGCTACCTTCCATGGCAGGGTGGGGCTGCTGCACACTTGTGAGAGTCTGCCTGAGCACTTTTTTACCTGAGGGAGTGTGACGTTAAATAGCAAAAACGAAAACCAAAAACACTGAAAAAGTTTCTGTATCTTAGTACCTTTAGTAGTATTTTATCCTACTCTTTTGAACAAGAGGCCTTGCACTTCCTTTTGTAGTAGGCTCTGCAAATTATGCAGTCTACCGTGCATGCTACTGCTAACTCATTTTACAGATATGGAACCTATTTTGTGTGGCTGGCTGTGCAACACTAAGCAATTTATTTAAGCACTCAGAGTCAGGCTCTTAACTACCATGTATGACTCCCTTTCTAGAAAGGATACAGTTTTAGATATATTTATTAAAGTGCTATTGAGGCATCTAAGTGGAAATACATAGATTAGATGCATGTGTGTGTGTGTGTGTGTGTGTATATATATATATAATTTTTAATTACTTCTTTTGATGTGTAATTTAGATTTGTAACTCCACCTATCTATCTACCTATCTATTTATGGGTCAGAATTTCAAAAGAGGGCATTAGATTAAATTATAAATCTAAATTTTGTCTCATGAGGAAATTTTGGGAGCCAAACCACATGTTCTGACGATAATGCATTGATTTAAGAAACATGAATTGACTTCCTTCTAGGTACCAGACCCTGTTCTAAGTGTTGGAGATTATAGTAGAGAGCATAACAGATGGGTTAATGCTCTTATGGATCTCATATTCTAGTTGAAAGGTGAGATAATTACGTACATAACATAGCTAATGGAGAAAAGCAAGCAGATAAGTGCAAAGGAGCAAAGCAAGTTACTACTGTAACAGAGTTGTCACGGAAAACCTGTTTCCCTGATATACATGAGCAGAAACCCCTGAAAATAGTAAAAAGGGTGAGCTCCACAAGGAAGGAAAGTTCAAGGAAGCAGTCCCGCAATGCAAAGATCCCAAAGCAGAAGCTTGTTTGTCTGGTGCAGAACAGCAAGGTGGCCAGCATGGCTGGATTAGAGTGAACAGGTGGGATAGGAGGAGAAATGTGGCCAGAGAGGTGATAGCAGGGGCAACAGGAAAATAAAGTAAGGCTTTGTAGGTCAAAGTAAGGACTTCATCTTGTACTGTGAGTGAGAAGGGAAACCACAAGAGGTTTTGAGCAGAGGAGTCACATGATTTGATTTACGTTTTAACGACTCACTCTGGCTCTTTTGCTGAAAATAGGCTGAACCAAGCTAGGAGGGGGTGAAGGCAAAATTGGGGTATCTTGTTAAGAAATGTTGGATAGCATCCATCTAAGAAATGATGCAGGCTCGTCCAGAATGGTGGCGTTGGATATGCTGAAAAAAGGCAAGCTGTAGATGCTTAAAGGTCAGCTGTAGACGGAGACAGTAGGATTTACTGACAGACTGGTTTGTGAGGAGTACAAGAACAAAGATGACTCCAAGATTTTTGGCCTAAGCCATCACCTGTGACTAGGATGGTTATCGGACCAGCAGGTTTGGAAATGGAATGCCAGGAGCTACTGTGCCAAATCCCTATTAACCACAATAGGGAGGGCACCAGGTTCAAGAGACTGAAGAAGAGACCCAGAGCCAGCAAACAAGACAAAGGTTTTACTAGGACTTACATATAAGACAGAGAGTCCAGTGGTGGCGGGCTGGACAGGAGAGGCGCCTTACACGCAGTCCACTGGTGGTGGGTTGGGTAACATAACCGTTCGGCCCAGTGGCAACAGGCTGAGCAGGAAACCACAACCACCTGCAAATAGCACGGAGTTTATATAGCATTTTCACTTAACACCCTCCCCTAACAACCTCCACCTGGCAGCCTTTATTTAATCCAAAACTCAGGGCCTCCATCCCACATGGGGCTCAGATGTTTACCATAGATAAAGAATGAATCTCCAAGATGGCCACTCCCAGATTTCCTAGCTAGAAACACATTCAGGTGCATCTGCCACATAGGGTCATTCTAAGAGTATGCTTAAAGTTATTGCTCTCAGGTGCATTTACCCCACAGAAATTCATTTTGGACATGTTAGATTTGAGGTGCCTAATAGATATTGAAAAGGCAGCGAGTCGATGGGTTTTCACATAGTCTGGGTTTCAGGACTGAGGTCCTGGCTAGGGATTAAAACGTGTGGTCTTTAGCATATTGATGGTACTTAAAGCCACACTGCTAGTACGAGATCACCTAAAAGGAAGTGTGTAGAGAAAGAACATATGATTAAAATGTGAACAGAATGCAATATATGGAAGATACTTAGTTTAAGGAAACTTTAGTCTCATATCACAGACAGGAAATAGAGGAACATTAAGTGGCTTACCTAAATTTAAGTAGGAAATGACGATCAGATCTCAAACCCAAGGTACCTGGTTTCAAAGCATGCTATTTAGTATTACTGCCTTGATCACTGTGTGCTCTGGGCACACAGTTTTTCCTCAGCGTTTGTTATTTTCTCCCCAGGGATTGCAAATGTTCTTAGGCATCAGTCCTCCTCTGTGCAAAGCACCTGGGGGAGGCTGCTGCAGGATAATGGCCACTGTTTTCACACCCTCGGCCCTCTTTATTAGCGGAATCATTTTTACCTTGAGCCTCCTGCCTTACAAAGTATTCAGGAGGGATCTGAGAAAGGAGGTCACTGGAGTTGTGTGATTTTGCTGCAGAACAAAAGGACCACAGGATTTTATGCACACCCTAAACCTCAATGTTCCTAAAGTTAATAGCTAATGCCAGAAGGACAGGCATGCCCTAGAGGCTGCTGTGAGCAGCAGGGTACTAAATGGGTAGGAGCATGTGCCGGACTCCATGGCCCTGTGAGTCAGGGCAATCTCCAACCCATCCTCTCCAGGGGCAGCTGTCTCTGCTTCCTAACTTGGGAAGCCCTATGAGATTCTTGTGTTGGGTTAATTTTAACTGCCTCTCTCTCCCGAATGCACCAGGTTTTACAGTATTCACAGCTGTTAATTAATATAGACCTCTCTCCCTGAACAGCCCCTGGCATCCTTAGTGAAGTTATGGATTTTCTTTCTCAATTGCTCTGGAGTCACCCTGAGGCTCTTAATTTGGGCTATTAGCCGTGGGTGATTTCAAAATCCATATTGATAATGCTGAGGCTGTGTGGGCTGCCTGCTGCATGGGCTTAAGTAAACAAGTGAGAGCCTTCTCTATTATTTCTATGGCAGCCTGAGTTTTCAGGGATGCTTTCCCAGAGCTAAGCTGGGTCAGCTCACTATTGTACAAATCCTGCTCAGTAGCAGACTTGGACACCATAACTGGCTTTTATAATGATAAAAACAATAATAGTAATAAAGATAATTCATTAATATAAATTAACAGTAATTTTAGCACTAATTTAGCATAAATTAACAAAATATTAATAGTCATTATGAATAATTTTATTAAAGATAACTGTTTATATTATAATTTATTTAGTAACTGCTACTTACAAGGCAGTGTACTAAGCAATTGTTTTTCACTGATTCCTCCCCTCTTCACTGTGAGAGCTTTTGTTATTATCAACATTTTACAGATGAGTAATTTAAAGTTAGAAGATTTATGCAAATTTCTCCATCACAAATTAAGTGGCCAGGGCTCAGATCTACATCTGAGTCCCAAGCCACACTTTTAAACTGTGGTTTCAAATATTATAACTACACACTGCTTCCCAACCACTTGAAGGTGTTGGTTAACATACAGATAATCACACCCTATTCCTCTGAACCTCTGTAGCAGAACCCAATATTAACAGAAAGAACAAACTCTTCAAACAATACTGACAATGGTCCTGTCTGGAAATCTAGTGTAACTGCTTCATCCTACACATTTTACAGGCATAGATGATCAGACGGGACTGCTTCTGTGTGAATCCCTAAATAATTATGTATATTTGATGTGTATCATTGACAAAGTAACTTAATCTGATCTGTGCCTCAGTTTCCTCATTTTTAAATGAAAGATAGTGTTAAAACCTACTTTAACATGTTGTCAATACCCATGTTTTGAGCACTTACCATGTGCCAGGGTGCATGTGGCCAGAATTAGGTGAATTAAAACATATCATGGGTTTTCTAACAGTGCCAGGCACACAGCATGTGTTATCATCAATACACTGGTCTCTGTGGGAATCAGAGCACAGCAGACTGTTAATCCAAAGCAAATCCCTTTGTATTTTTAATCCTTAAATACAGCCATAGTATTAAATGTGGGTAGAGTAGATGCTTCTCATCTTGATAACTGAGCAGGATTTGCAGTCGAAAGGCCTGAGCTGGAATCTTACTCTGCCTCTTCCTATCCTGTGACTATTGTAAAGTCACATTAGCTCTTTTTAACTTAGCTATAAAATGGGTTAATAGCAGCTACTATGCACGGTTTTGAAGGAACAACAGGCATCGACATGCCCTTTGCAATGGTAAGAATTGTTGCACATGAATAATTGCTGACTTTGAGAAGAACTAGAAAGAACTCCCTGTATCGTAAATCTGTGCTGCCTCACCATATGAGGACTGTTCTAAAGACTTTAGCATCCACAATGGAGAATTTATTATTTGGAGTCAAGGCACTATTTCAGGTTAGAATATAAATTATGAGCATGTCTTACACATGAGTGCCTCCCTATTGAATGAGCCAATAACAGGTGTGGGTTGCTGGGTGGAACAGATATAGACATCACTCAATTTACTTATCTC
Source organism: Ateles fusciceps (assembly GCA_036589455.1). NCBI lineage: Eukaryota > Metazoa > Chordata > Mammalia > Primates > Atelidae > Ateles > Ateles fusciceps. The sequence goes on along the minus strand of JAZHEH010000091.1, from coordinate 10,109,271 downwards.
ATATCACAGAGGGACATCAGTGTAGACACACAGGGCAGAGCGGTCATAACATTCTCCAATGGGAGCTGCTCAATAAATAAATGCACTTGAAGTTTTAAAAGCAGGAAGTGTCCCACTTTTTCCTTCGTTTGCTGTAAAAAAATGGTTATTTGTATGTTTTTTATTCGTTCAAAAGAATCCACACTTAAGTTCTTAGTTTTGTTGTTCTTGTTTTTGTTGTTAGGCCATGACTAGTGTGGGAGTTGACAAATGAGATTATGAAAAATCTAAAGGAAGGAAGTAAAAACCATTCATAAAACTCTCCACACACAGATATAGGCATGTTGATATATTTTCTTCCAAATATTTTCTATGAAAGTTCTTTTTGATGGATAATGGTGCCTTTATTTTTCACTTAATATTTGTATCATAAGCTTTCTCTATCTTTGAAAATTATTTAAACACACAATTTTATTGGCATTAACAATGTAGATGCACCGTAATTTATTCAGCCTACTACTATTTGACATTTCAGTAATTTTGAATTTTTACTCATTGTAAAAATGGCAGCATGTTAATGTGTAAATCTTCTTCTTTATCATTTCTGATTATAATATTTATCTATAAGGGTTTCCTCAGAATAGGATTATGAGTTTCCACTTCTTTAAGGCTACTAATTTTCCCAACCTACTTTGCAAGAAGGTAGTATCAATCTATATTCCCACCAGCAATATATTAAAAAGTTCAATTAACCACATCCTTTAGAAAATCTTCCTTTTACAAATAGTAAAAAGTTTGGGATCATCATAAATTTTGAACAAGCAAATTTGAAATTAATCTAGTTTGACTATATATTTACTTACTAATTATTAATCATGTACATTAACCAGTCTAATTCTAATCCCATACACAGAATTTTGTATAGAAATAAATGGCTCTGCAAATCAGACTGGAACAACCTTAAGTTCACATTATTTGTAGGCTATCCAACAGACCTGATTTTTTTTGTGTGTGTGTTTCTCTGCCAATCTTACTGTAATCCATTCACTTATTCCACAAATATTTAACAAACTCCTCCTAGAATCACCTCTTGATTCAATAAATAATTATTGGAATCTTACTATAAGACTCCAGACTACTGTAAGACAGGGAACCAACTATGAGACAGGGAACCAACCAGATTCTAAGGCATAGTTCCATGTCTTACTATAAGACAGGGAACCAACCAGATTCTAAGGCAACATAGAGCTAAATAAGGCAAATATGTCCTCAGGGAGCATCCACATAGTGAAGCAAGAGATATTCAATGAGTAATTCCAAGTTTGATAAATGTCAGGCAAGATAAAGGCAGAATGTCCTGGGAGCAGATAATGGGTATATTACACCTATTTGAAATATGAAGGATGAGTCATAGTGGGTTAGCTGAGAAGGAGATGGAAGAGCATTATGTCAAGAGAGTACAGCAGATACGAAGAACTTGAAAAAGGAAGGCAAGTGACATCCTTGAGGAACTGGAAGAATACCAATATGGTTACAGCACTGAGAAGAAGGGGACTATGTATGGGTGGAGAGGATGTTGGCATAGTCAGATCTTGCAGGCCATTTACAAGTCAGCATTTTGGCCCAAACACTGAAAACAATCAGACACTTGAAGGCTTTTGAGAAAGAAATGAAATGACTATATTTGCCTTTTCAAAAGGCAACTCCAGTTGCTATTTAGAGAATAAATTGGAAGAGGGGGAAGGGCTAACTAGAGGCTGGTTAACAGGTGAATACAATCCAGGAGAGAGCTGTGGGGGCTTGAACTTATAAAGTGGCAGAGACAATAGAGAGAAATGGGACTCTTAATATTAATAGTTGTAGTGGCAAAGCTTATGGCCATTTGAATACCTTATATAGCTTCTAGAGAATCTTCTCATCCCTTGCTTAGTGAGGATGAAGGATTGCTGATTCCCATGAATGCTGTAAGATCTTTCTCCACATATGACCTACAGTATAAAGCTTCCCCCTGGCCTTTCCTTTCCTCAGGCTAAATAATCCCATTTCCTTTTATCTTAACTCAGGATATACCAGTTCAAATTATTTAAGTTTAAGTTGTTGTTACAAAATTTATTTTAGGGAATGGTGGAAGGAAAGCCCCAAAGTTTTAAAAGGTGAATGTGTATTTTTTATCTCCCTATTAGGCAAAGGGCACTTGTGGAATATTTTCAATTGGTCATTGTAGAAATGCTGCATATATTTAATAATCTATTAACAAAGTGCTGGAATTTTATTGTCTATAAAACCATATTTTAAATTCCATTTGTTTTGTTATAATTCAAACAAAATATGATGGGACAGGAGAAGGAAATCTACAAATGCTTTTTTTTTTTTTTTTTTTGAGGCATGAATACAGGAGTTTCCTCTGTTATAGGTAAAGTTGCAAGACTCAGAATGGTCACTTTTCTGGAATTCCATCCAGTTATTTTTGCTATGGAAGTGGGGACTGTGTTGATTCCCTAGACACTTCTACTGGCTTGATCTTCAATTATTTTCCCTGTTTCTGCTAATCACCTTATTTTAAAAGAGAGAGAGAGAGAGAAGTAAGGATTAAGGAGATACCCTGGGTGACTTTATGTAGCTTCACAAAATCAAAGTGCTATACATATTCAGTGCATTACGAATCTGATTGTGTTTGTATTCATGATTTTTGCAAACATCAACTCAGCCCCAGAAACTTTCTAATTCTGCATTCAGGGAGGAATCCAGTATTAACCCCCATGGCTCCATGCTTTTGTTCGATCAGGAGAAAGAGGATGCAGGCAGCCTTCATTCATTGTTTATCTTTTCAACAGCCAGTTCTTTTCTCTTTTACCAAATTGTCAAACTTTGTATCTTTCCTTCATCTCAACCAGACACAGCTCTACCTCTAAATGGCTTCACAAAATGACTGTGTACCCTTTAATGATTGCCTTTACCCTCTCATGAGCTAGCTCGCCTCTGTTGATTACATGCTGACTTTGTGAATTCAGAGAGATGGATGCTATAAAAATCAGAATGATATTTTTTTCTGCCATTTGCCTCGTGAATTTGTACACTGATCCCTTATCATAGGCTTCTGTATTGTATTTGATGTTGTCCATTACATTACTTTTGATGAAAGTACTGGGCTGAGGGTAACGTTCTACCTAACCATGTTAGGCAAGAAACGGTAGCAGGAGTTTGTCTCCCCTAATTTCATGAAGACACCTCAACCCTGACCTTTAATTGTTTTCCCAGTCCTCAGACTTACCTCTCATGACTTAAAACATTATTAGATGCACTCAAGATACAGGCATTTTTTAGGTTCAAGGAGTGCCAAAACAAGCCTCATGTTCTTGTTTCTTTGCTGTTTTCAGTATTTGTAATGCTGAGCAAGATAAAACCATGGGGAAGTTAGAAGAGGATGTGAGGGAGGGATGAGCTTCTCCCATTTCCCCTACATAATTGAGCATTATGTATCCCAGTAATGATGAGGGAGGGTCAGAGCACTGAAAACCTGCATCTGCTTCTATCACTTCCTGCAACCTGCACTGAAGCTTGAACTCTGCTTTTTTATTCTCCTTGATTAAATTCTTGTTTTTATTTATTTGTGATTTATAAAATTGAACCCTTGGCAAACTGCGGGCTTTGGGGGAGCAAGTGCACAGCTGAAACCAGCCAGTAAGTCACCTAAATACCAGTATGGTAATCAACAGCTACTATCCGCAGGAACTGACTTAATGACCCCACTTCGTTCACACCAGTCAGGGCAGGGATATTTACAAAGAGGGGGGCTTCCTCTGAGCCCTGAGAGGAGGAAGGTCAGGTTTCCTTCTCTTAAGAGTCACAAATCCTCTTAGAGCATTTCTGTCTTCTTTGTCCTCCTACTTGATTGTTGATAGCCAAGAGAGAAATTCTATTCCTAAAATGTCTAGGAAAATCTCTTAAACTCAGCAAAACCTTATTAATATAGACAGAGCCTTTCATACCTAGTCCAGGGTAGTATGTGGAACAGGTGAACATTATTTAACTCTTTACTGAGTCAATGTCTTCTCTGTAAAGGACAGAAATTGCAACTCCTTTAAACCTCATCTCAAGGACTTTAAAAAGAGTTCCCATGGTCTCTTTAAGAAGTTGTTCTTCACATGTACCCCAAAACCTAAAATGCAATTAAAAAAAAAAAAGAAGTTGCAGGAGCAGGGAACCAGCCCCAGCCAGTCAATCAACTTTGCAAATGAAGGAAAATAGCAAGCCTCTTGCCAGAATGAGGGTGGTTGGGGAATCTGTGACATTTTGAAAATGTGGGCTTGCTGTGCTCTATATAGACACTGCACAAAAGCTGCCTGATGGTTAGCCCTCCGTGTACATATTTTCCATTATGACAGGGCCTTAACTGAGGATGGGTATGTAGAAATGCCTTTTCAGGACTCAGGGAGCATTTAGAAGCTGGATCTTTCTATGGTATCCAGCAATCATAACCACCCCTCACCCATCTATCCCTGAGACATTTAAGTATAAAGTTAATTATGAATAAGAATACCCATAAGAAGTCTCCTTTATTCCTCCTTTGATCAAGAAGAAACCTATCACCAAGCTGTACCACACCCCCATCAATTTGAAATATACAACTATGAGGTGTATTTGGATTTTTGCCTGTATAAGGTGAGGGCTAGAGGGAAGTCCATTCCTGGTTTATTCCTGCAGCCAAACACCTGGTCCTCCCCTGACCAGGGCCAGCACACAAGCACTTCTATGACACAACAGTGAATGTGGCCTAACCCAAGATCAGGCCTTGTGCTCTGACAGCAGAAATTATAGAACATAGACTTATAGAACATATAAGTAGACTTACAGAACATAGGGATGGACTTGATTAAATCCAGACTTTCCTGGAAAAGGTCAAACGTGGTATTCTCCCACACGTGTGTATATGTAAAGAGGCTGCCTTAGCCGTAGCAGATTAGCCCCTGGAGAGACTCATCTGACTTAGCCATGTGTGACCAGTGCTATAGAGAGGCTTAGCATGCAAAGGCACCATCTCATTTGCAGATATCAGTGGGCATCTTAAAAAAGGTCATGTAACAAAGGCACATTCTTCCAACCATGTTGAACGAGGAGAAGAGAATTTTAAATCTCGTGTGGTTTTATTTTTGTAGCTGGTAAAGTAATTTCTCTAAGGTCATCCCTCTATCAGGGACAGAGCAGCCCTGTGTTAATGCCTTTAAAAATTGCATATAGCATTTTCTTTTTAAAACATGTTTTCATTGCATTTGATTATTAAAAAAAAATAATGTGGCGGGGGAGGGCAAAGTCATACTTCCATTACATAAATAAGGAAATTGAGGATCAGAGTGGCTTTGTTATACCAAATCCACTGATGAACTCAGCACAAGAACTGTTATCCCAGCTCACAATCAGGTGGGCTTTCTGTGTCTTTTGCATTTCCTTTGTTTGGTAGGTTATGTTTTAGTTTTGAAGTATACTTCCACACAAGACATATTATTTCCTCTGCTTGAAAGAAGTAGTGCATTAGCAAGAGTCGTGAACGGAGTTATCAGAACCTTCCCCTCCTCTGTCAGGATTCAGCTAGGGGACCTTGGCATTGTAGGCCCTGGCTCTGGGCTTCAGGCTTTCCATCTTCAACATGGGGGTCACAGGGTGGGTACAATGTGCTACATGGTCTATAAGACGCATTCCAGCTCCTTCAAAGAACAGTCACAAGCTTTGTTCCTACTTTGTGCCAGGCAATACTCAGGCAGTAGTCACACACGGGTCTGTCCACAGTCCTTTAGTTGTTGTGAGACCTGTTTCTTCTTTTCTGGTCTCAGGGAAAAGATAAGAGTTGGCCACCATTACAAACCTGATCGTCCAATGCTTATTTATTTTTGCATCTTATGCTGAAAAGCATCCTTTCGAGAAGGCAGCACAAATATCATAGCCCAAACTTACAGGTGCTTTAGCAAAATAATTAAGGCTGTGGGGTCTAAAGTGGGATAGAAATGGGAATGAGTCTGTGATTCACTAAAATCTAAGAGAATGACCTTCTAAGTGCTAGTATTAGAGTAGTATTAGTATTAGTAATCAGAAACAAACCTGGGGAGATTAACTGCTCCTCACAGCTAAGATATGGCCAGGCACAGCTGCTTTGTATAATAGGACTACAGAATAGTGAACCCAAATATAGGTGTGATGGGAGGACGAAGGGAGGCAGCACATTCAATATAGTAATTATTGCTATGTTATAATTTAGTATTTAAAAATACACATTTTATTCTTGGTAATATACAATAGAAAAAAAAAAACACTGCCAAATTCTTATGACATCCGGGGGATTCATGGCATGTATCAGATTTTGCAAAGGAAAGGCATTTCCTGTGTTTTTCAGATGCAGATATGGACTTGCAAAACTGAGAAATCCAAAAGTAGCTTTGCCACTGTGGGACCTTGCACAAGTGGCTTATCCTCTCATGGCTTCAGCTTCCTCCCATCTTAAATGAAAACTTGTACTCAGGCCTTGCAGAGCAGAGCAGAGCAGGAGTGAGGAGAAACCACTTCCCAGGTAGCATGGCAGAGAGTGGGAGTCACTGTTCCCTGCCTCCTCCCAGCGCAGATTGCCATCTGGTGATCGGTTTTGTGCCTCTTTCTGCCTTTACCCGACAGACACTCCAAGGAAGCTTCTTCGCTTCCCTCTCCTTTAGGCTGGGTGTTGCTTCTGGCTTCCCTGACAGAAGAGGTGCTGCTAATTACTGCCTGTATTTCTTCCCCAAACGCAGGAGCCAAGGATGCCAGCCTCTGAGATTTGACCTTGCTGTCTCACCCAGAGTGTTTCCTCAGGCCTAGCCGACAGCAGCACACATCATCTCAGAAATTTTTGACCTTTTCCCAATGTCTCTTTGTTGGTTGCCTCTGTCCTTTCTAAAAGCATCATATTGATGTTTGCCCCTAATAGAGCAACGTAAACAAGAGATAGATAAAGGTTAACAATACCCAATCAATGCTGTGGAGAGAGGCGGCACAGGGAAGGATGTATTGAAAGGCCAAATGTAAACGGAGCTCTATTGACAGTTTAATGGCATTTATTCCACCCTCCAACCTCCTCCCTCCCAGCCCTTATATGTTAAACCGATAACAGGGCTGCCCAGTAGTCTTTCATTTCAGCTGTGGTGAGTTATTTCTTGTACTTTTTACTGCATGAGAAGAAAAACCTAAATGTAAATAGATATAGTATTGTTTTCCTAATTTTTAAAAACTCACTCTTTCCCAAACCTACTCATAGTTTGTCTATTTTCAATTCTATTCTAATTTACTCTCCTAGCCTGTGAAATATGCTCCATCTCCTCCTCACATTCTGTTAAACTTAACCCACCAAGGAAGCCTAATTCCCCTGGTGGCCTCCCATGAAGCATGTCTTGAGGTCCCAACCTACAAGAGGAACCCCTTTAATCACAGCCATTCTATCATAGCTTCCTTGGATCTGTCTCTCTCAGACTAAAATTCTCCCCAAAACTCATAATGTATACAAGGCAGATATTAATATAGTTGACAGAAAAAGAAAGTAAGGCTTGGAGGCATTATATGCATTTCCTGTGGCCGTACTAAATGTCACAAGTTTTGGAGTTAGAAGTTCAATGTAAGATGTAACGTCTACTGTATTTTCCATCATGTTATGTACTTAATTTCATTTCTTTTAAAAGCAGCACAAGATTAATTAGTTGATAGCTTGTATCTTAACTACACAGGAAGGAAGGAAGGAAGGAAGGAAGGAAGGAAGGAAGGAAGGAAGGGAAGGAATTATGACAATGAATAAACCATTATGACAATGAATAAACCATCCACTGGCAGAAGACTATGGATAGGGATCAAATGTGTACTAATTAATACCAATATTACTTTTCCTTTATAATAATTTATTTTGTTATAATTCTTGTTTTCAATACCTCTGCCTCCCTATTACCCAGCTTATAGTATTCCAAGAGCAAAAATTATACATTATCTCCTTTAAAAGAAACTGATAGGTAAAAACCTGAAGTTGAAGAAGAAATTGTGGGTGGTTGTAGAAGGAGTGTCACTTAGCAAAACAAAAACAAAATTATGTCTAAACAATTCTTCCTTTATTTTACAAGATTGGGTTTCTCAATATTTGATTTACAAGTTTCAAAGTATAAAAACATACATGTCACAAAAAATTAGGGCATCTGAATAAAAAATCTGCATTCTTTCTGCCTTATCTATCATGAAGCTTGTCCATCTCTGTATGGCTTGCAAATAACACAATACGTCTAGAAACCTCATACCCCATGAAATGTATACAGAATAATGGCTTTATTTGAGCTGAGATTCTGTAAGCCAGTAACTGCATGGTTCTTTCCAAATATGGGGGAAATGAAACTAAGGTTTCTGCTCCCTCCAGAGCAGAGAAGAGGGCAGAGGGTGCCAACAACTGGGAACCCAATTCATTCTCTGTGTTCATCTCCATTTATATGCTACAGGAAGGCAAACAGCAAAATAATGTTGCATCAGAGAAAACTGCATCAATTTTTAATTATGCATTTAATCATCCTCTTCCAGAAGGGCGGGCTGTCTTTCGTGACATTTTTACATATTTGAAAGCAGCACTGCGTGAACACAGAACAAGACATTTGGTTTATTAGATGTCACAGACAATTTTAACTGACACTGATGGGTTGATTCAGGGGGCAAAAGCCTTTTAAGGGGTGTGAGAGCCAGACACAAAAGAGACAGGAAATACACAGTCTCAGAAATTTTTCTTTCAATTACTCAATTAATTTGCAAAGGAATTTTCTATGAGGTATAATGTGCTAAGTGTTGGAAATATGTAGACGAAAGAGAGGATGTAGTCTGAAAAAGTTCACAGTGTAGTTACTGAAGCAAGCATCCCAATAAATAAATGAAAATATGCTGTGATAAGATTAATAGACACAGGGAAAGTTGAGATTGTCTTTATCCGAGGCAATGTAACCACCAAGGTTTCTGGCTTTTCAGAAAATATTTAGAAGATTCTGAGTAGGGTTTTGAGGGATAAATAGGAGCTTTGAAAGGAGGCAATATGGTATTGTGTGTATGCTTGTGTGTGCCCTTCATATGCCCATGGCCCCACTTCAGAAGAGAAGGAGGTGATTTCTGGTTAGAAGAAACAATGTTTACAAAGGCCTGTAGATATTTTTTAAGGTAATATTGTAACTTTCACAATAGAAATGACCAATGGCAGATGTAGTGTACAGATACTGAATTATTTTTCATAGTTCTGTCAACGCAGCATATTTGTGTGTGTAATACAACCGAATGCAATCAAGGTAAAATATGAGGACAAAGCTGAAATTCTTGTGGTTGAATCTGGCTTGACTTTTGAAATGTATCAAAGTGCCTTTACTTCTTTTTCATTGTTGTTCCTAGGCTGTATTTATTTATCTATTTTTTTGATTGTGGCAAAATATACATAACATAAAATTTGCCATGTTAACCATTTTTAAATATACCGTTCAGTGGCATTAAGTATATTCACATTGCTGTGTTACCATCACAGCCGTCTATCCACAGAACTCTTTTCATCTTTAAAACTGAAACACTATAACCATTAAACAATCACTCCCCATGTGCCATTTCCCCACATCCCTGGCAATCACTATTCCACTTTCTGTCTCTATAAACTTGACTATTCTAGGTACCTCATGTAAGTAGAATCACAATATTTTCCCTTTTATGATGCGCTTCTTTTACTTAGCTTATTATCCTCAAGGTTTATTCATATTGTAGCACGTGTCAGAGTTTCTCTACTTTTTAAGGCTTGATGATATTTCATTGCATGGACATAAAACATTTTGTTTATTCATTTTATTCATTTATCTATTGATGGATACATGGGTTGATTCTACCTTTTTAGCTGTTGTGAATAATGCTGCTATGAACATGGGTGTACACATATTTCTTCCAGGCCCTTCTTTCAACTATTTTGGGTAAATACCCAGAAGTGGAACAACTGGGTTGTATGGTTCTTGTTAAGCATAATGCTTAGGATATAGCTCAGATGGATGATATGGTTTGGAGTTGTTTCCCCACCCAAATTTCATCTCAAATTATAATCCCTGTGTGTTGACAGAGGGACCTTGTGGGAAGCTATTGGATCATGGAAGCGGTTTCCTCCATGCTGTTCTATGATAGGGTGTGAGTTCTCATGAGATCTGATGGTTTAAAGAGGTGGTGTGGCCTACACTCTCTTTCTCCAGCCTCATGTAAGACATGTCTTGCTTCTACTTCACCTTCTGCCATGATTGTAAGTTTCCTGAGGCCTCCCCAGCCATGTGAAACTGTGAGTCAGTTAAACCTCTTTCCTTTATAAATTACCCAGTCTCAGATTGTTCTTTATAGCAGTGTGAAAAGAGACTAACACAATACCCAATTCTGCTCTGTGGGAAAAGTCTTTGCATTCAAAGTCAGAAAACATGGACTATCATCCAATTTGTGTGATTAGTTGCCATGCAGACTTGAGTAAATCACTTTAGTACCTCATACTTAGTTTCCTCATTTGACAAAATAGTAGGCTGGACTAAGTATTATCTGAATCCATTTTAGCAGTAGCCATCCATATTTCTATGGATGTGGTAGTTGTGTCTCCTTGTGGGCTGCTGAAGGAACGAAACTTGGGTTATCTATTATCATCACGTTATATACCCACATTCTGCCTTGTCCTAGGTAGGTTGAAATAGCATAAAATTTGATTACTCATGAAAGCAAGGATAGTGAGAAGTCTAGTTATAAATGCAAATTTAAACATTCAACATCTAAATCATAGCATATTACATAGTCTAATTATAGGATAGTACTTTGTCCTAGAGAACCTATGGCAGTGGTGGTGCAGTAGATCAGAGTGCAGCTTCTGGAGCCAGACCACCTGAGTTTGAATCCTAGACTAACTAGCTGTAGGTTATTTAAACACCCCATGTTTTAATTTCAGATTGCAAGAATAAAACATTTCCAGTCGGTTAGATCAGAATGAGGTGTGCCTTATTCTTTCTAACAGTTACAAAGCATTCCATTGGATGGATCTAACATAGTTGATTGATATAATGTCCTATTGAAAGACATTTAGATTATTTTCAGTGATTGACTATAAAAAAAATAATTCAGTAATTTTCCTGTGTACTGTTATTTCTTTTGTGAGAACACTGCTGAGGAATAGAAACCTAGAGGAGGAATTGAGGGGTCAAATGGTATGGATGTGTTTTAATTTTTTAATTTTTAATTTGTTTTAGATATATACTAGTTGTACATGTTTTGTGGTTATTCTTGGTGGTGTTGCTTTAAGGCAAAATTTGGAACAATTTGTATGCCACAATATCATTTCTATAAAAAAATTTCGTGCATATTGATGGCAAGAAATTGGCAAGAGCAGTGACCTCCGGATGGTGAAAATGGGAGACTAGAGGATGGAGATGGGATGGGAAAGCAGTATGCCTCTCAAAGAAAACCTTTTTGTTTTGTTTGCATTTTCTACCTTGTGCATGTGTTACTTATACATCAACATAAACTATTTTAATTAAAAATTAAATAACAAAAATATTAACATACACTTTATGGTATATTCGTAGTATTGTTATGAGTGTTAAATAATTAAAATAGCTGTTGCAGTGCCTGCCTCTTGTCCATAATCTGCTTTTACGGTCCTATATATGTTATTTGCCCCTTCTTGATAAACTCTGCTTATTTTCCCTAGCAAAGAGTAAATGTTAGAACATTGTAATCTGAAGTATTCTGAAGCTCTCAGATTCTGTGTCCTCACCTTTATTTTAACCTCAATTTCTCTTCATCTTGTCTTCTTATATTTCTCTTTCCTCCCATCTTTGTCCACTTTTATTTTTGATATTTATTTCTTGTCTCTCTATTTCTCCACTCATTCTTCTCATTCCTCCTGCTACCTTCTGGTCTTTCTATCACTTTATTTACCTTTCTTTTGGCTCCTACATTGTGATAAGCTCTTCCATACAGGTAAAGCATTTAAGATTCTCAAATAAAATGAGGTCACAGATTAGACGCTGTGTCCTATAAAGGCCCAGGATACTTAATGAGCATTTGCTGGGATCTTGAGGAAAGGACAGGAGAAACTTAATTCTAAAATAGCTCCAACTGCTTCTGAAATCCTGTATCATTCAGTTTTGTTTTGTCAAATTAGTCTCCTGAGTACAAAGTAAAAAAGAAAACAAACACCCTTCATTCAAATCTTTCTTTTTTCAAAAAGAAAGGTATTATTACATAACTACAAGGCCATTTTCAAGCCTAACAGCAATAACAGTAGTTTTAAATATTATCTAGTATCTATGGTTGTCCACAACTGTCTATAAAATATCTTTTACAAGTGATTTATTTAATTGATGTGTAAGGAAAAAGTCCATCGTTGGTTGTTCTATGTCTTTTTCAGCCACTTTTAGTCTAAAGCATGCCCTTTCTTCTCTTTTTTTCACATTTGTCATTTGTTTTATAAACTGAGTTTCTTGTCTTGTAGAAAGTTCCACATTCTTAATTTGACTAATTGTTTACTTGTGTATCATTTACTTGTCCCCCATCACCTGTGGTTTCTACATGGCTTGGAGACTGTAAATTAGATTCTGGTTAAATAATTTTGGTAAGAACGTTTCACAGGTGGCTCTGTGTAGTTCAGATTGCATCCTACCAGGCAGCACGTGGTGTCTGTCTGACTTTTAGTGATGCTAAGATTGATCTCAGTGCGTTCAGGTGGTGACAACATAGCTCTGCATTGCTCTGTGATTTGCATGCAGAGCCTAGATTGAATCATTCATGAAGTACCATGGACAGCGCCTGTCTAGCCTTCATGGGGATTTTCAATAAATACTAAAAGACTAGGTAGCTGGATAAACACCTCCCTTCTAGAACTGATGCAGCCTTTAGAGTAATGACAGTTTGCAGTTGGCAAGAGCTATTCTAAACACTTTACCAGTCTTAATCCATTTATGCTCACAAGAGTCATCCACATTTTGCAGGTGAGACATCTGAGATAGTAAAATGTTACAAGTTACTTATAGTTCAAACTTGGAAAATCAGATCTCAAAACCCCACTATCAACCACTCCCCTCCCACCTTTTCCGCACAGGTCACCTCAAACCTGACTTTTTCTAGGAAGCCATCCTTAACTGCTCCAGTACTTTTCTTCAGCTCAGAATAAGGTAGTACCTAAATTGCAGAATGCCCTGTGTTCTGTATTATTTGCAGAAGGGAGCACAATCTACCTGAAGACATGAGATAGGGGACCCAGAAGGGGAAAGCTTACTTCAGGCTGTTCCTTTCTAGTTTCTCTTAGGGAAATTTACCTTCTATGGGCCTGGTTTCTTGCTTTAACAATATTTCTTTCTTGCAGTCTTTATCAAAATTTGATGAAAAACTATAAAAGAACTTTGTAACTTTAAAACATTGTCCCAATATTTTTCATTCATTCATTCATTATCTCTTCTCTTTTCCTCTCTCTCTCTCGCTCTGTCATACACAACTTCTCCATAATTAGATTGTGTCATTGTATCATTCTCAAAGTCCAGGGCCATCCTATCTCTTCCTTTATTCTCTCCCACAACTTCCACTTTTCTTTTTTTTTTTTTTTTTTTTGCTGGGACATCAGTCACTAAGACTTGCTGAACACTGAAACATTCAGGGACTCTGTCCTTATTTACCACCAAAAGCTTTATTTCTCGATGGACTCCCAAGCCAAAGATGACTTAGGAACCCTGCAGGTCTTCAGGCCCTGGAGAGATGCCAAGTCTACCACTATTGACAGCATTACATAGGAGGCAAAGAACATTTATATTAAAGTCACATTGATTTACATTCTACTTAGTTACATCATTCACACATGATAAATGTGCTTCTAATTCAGAACCACCCTTGGGCAAGATTATAAGTTTACCTAACCCTTTGGTGTCTAACCCTTTACCTCCTCTCCCCCTCCAAATCTGCATGTAGAATTCCCATGATCTTCTTTAGGGTTAATTAATTTTTGGTGTGTGTGTGTGTGTGTGTGTGTGTGTGTTACTAAAAAATGGAGGTTTATATCTTATTTATCCCTAGTGCAAATGAGAGATTTAACTGAAGTCTTTGAATGACTATAATTTTACACAAGAAATTCACTCCACTAGTAGAAATTTTAAGCATACTATTTATTGGTGTTAGGGCCAAATAGGAAGGGATAGAATTAGAGATGCACAGACATTTCAGAACTCATCAAAGGAAACAGGCAAGGCTGCCCATTCTACTATCTGCAAGGCAAGTCTATTTTTGACATAAAGATTAAGGAGTTCTGACTAATTATTTCTCATGTGAACTTTTAGGGACTACCCATAAAATGAGCTGAGGATAGTCTGAATTTCATTGCTGTATTACAATTTGAATAAGGCTTCTAAAGGTTATTATTTGCATCTTCACCTTATAAAATGAAATATCTAATTTTGATGTGTGGACTAGAGTCAATTTAATCAGACTTAGTGAGCATTTACTCAGTAGAGTAGGTCATTTAAGTTGAGAAAGATACTAACACCTCCTTCCAGATGTTCACATCTAGGCAGAACCATGCAGAGAAATGTAAATGGATGGATGTGAGTTCAAATCTTGGCACCACAACTTACTAATTAAAAAGTTACTTAACTTCTTGTACCTCAATTGTCTTCACTGTAAAGCAGGAATAATAAGCCTAATATCCCAGAGATCCTGTTTTATGAGTATCTTAAAAGAAAATACAAGAACGTACATGGCATACCATGATCTTTCAACAGATACCAGTTTCTTTTCTGCCTAAATACACTACAGATTGTGATATTTGTGACATAAGTATAAGACACCACAAGCCTATAGAAAACAAAATAATTTTGACAGAGAGATGTTTCGTAGTAAGACTGTATCATATATCCTGTATGACCCTTATATTTCATATTTTATTTTAATCTCATTTAATTTTATATTCTAATGTTCATTAATCTCTTAATTTCAAATATGTAGAGGTTGGTTTTAGAAAAATATTCTCATAGAAAAATGTTTTCAATTCAGACTCTGCTATGTCCAGGAATCTTATCTTTGCCCGGGAAGTAGAGATTTTCTCACTCTGCATTCTCTATCATTGTCATCTTTATTTCATTTCTCAGCCACATCTAGCCAGGATGATGAGATCTTTGAGCATTATTCCTTAATGTTACCATGTATCTCCCACAATCAAAGCCTCTGCAACTTTATGGCCTTAGCCTTGTTTCAAACACACACACACACACACACACACACACACACACACACACACACACACAGAGAGAGAGAGAGAGAGAGAGAGAGAGATGGGAAACTGAGTTTCTAGTAAGGGGTTAGGTTTTTGGTTATTAATTTTATTTTGAGAGTAATAATCACTAACTCCTGGGCTCTCAGTTTATGTTTGCTATTTGCAGACAACATAAATCTCATAACATATCCTCACTCATTCCTTCTTGTGTATTTTGTGTTCGTTTCTGTTTTTATTTTTGTCTTTTCTCCTCTCTTCTGTTTTCCTTCTCCTTTCTCACTGAATACTTAAGTACCCACTTTATGCTCTGCGTTGTTCAAACATAACCAGACACATTCTATATTCCTCTCTTGTGTTTCAGATAAATGGGTAAATGTCTGATTGAAGCACAAGAGAGTCCAGTCATCAAAAAAGAAGCTCCCACAAAGCTCATGTCGGTGCCCAGAGCCAAAGCTACACAGCCAGAAAAGGCCTTGCATTCTGTCATGCACACAGATGTTTATTTGTTCCTTATAGAAAACGAGGTGAGTTAGTGAACATTTGGGTTCCCAGCACGGGTGCAAACACTCGCTTGCCAAGTCTGCATTACAGGTGGTCAGAAGGAGAGAGTTAGTCATGTGAAATGGGCTTATACCATTTTGAAAATACTTTCTGGGCAGACAAAAATTTACTTTATAGTTGTGTGTGCTGAAAGATCTATGTCTGAAGTAAGGATTTTTTTACTGTTGTCTTCAGTTTCATTGTTTAGCACTTAACCTATGACGCCTGGTAATAATACATTTTCTTATTTTTTTATTACACTTTAAGTTCTGGGGTACATGTGCAGAATGTGTGTTTATTACACAGGTATACATGTGCCACAGTGGTTGGCTGCATCCATCAGCCCATCATCTACATTAGGTATTTCTCCTAATGCTGTCCCTCGCCCTGCTCCCCACTCCCCCAACAGGCCCCAGTGTGTGTTGTTCCCCTCCCTGTGTCCACGTGTTCTCATTGTTCAACTCCCACCTATGAGTGAGAACGTGCAGTGTTTGGTTTTCTGTTCTTGTGTTAGTTTGCTGAGAATGATGGTATAAAACTCGATTTCTGCACCTATAACCTTGCATCAAATAATTGAAAACACAATTTTCTACATTTGCCACTCCAACTACTTGGTTATTTGATTGGTTTACAAATAGATCTGTATTATGGTATTAAAACAAATCTTCCTTTGCCATTTCATACATTGCTTGCATCCACCTGACTCCAGCTAATAAATCCTTGAGAATCACCATCTAATCCCCTGCAAAGAAGTAATAATAATTCTACATTAAGCTATACATTTGCTTACTGTGAATTGACTTTTCTCTTTGTGCTGGACCCTGCACAGAGGTAGCTATGATGAAATGAGATTCACTTAACATCCTTGAGCCACAGTTTTCTCCTCCATAGAATGAGAATAATTATTTTGAACCATTGAGGATAGAATGAGAACTTAGTTTTTTGTAAGTCACAAATCACTATACAAATGTTTGGTTGACATCATTTTCTTTCCTGGCTTATTTTCACTTCTTTTTAATATACTTGCTTTTTTTCTGTTTTTTTAAAGCCTAGCTAATGAAGACTTCTCAAATCCAGTCTTTATTTATGAACAACTACAATCACATTCTATTGTCTTCATGGTCTGAAAAATAAAGTATATCATGTAATTCCTGCCTCACTTCTTTTTGGTGGCAGGCAAAGAACTAATTTCAAGAAGTTTAAGCAAATAAAGCCGTATGTATTTGTGTTTATGTGTTTAAACACATAAAGTGACTGCCTCACAAAGACAAAGGACAAGGAATTCTGCTTGGCAAAATAACTAAAACCAGGAATTGAAAAGATTTCAGAAACAAGCCCCAAAGCTCCCTACTTCTTTTTTCACATATGCTTTATTCTCCTCTCTTCTTCATGCCCATGCTGAAGGATAATGCTCTATGACTCCCAAGTATATATAACCACTATTGAAGCAAGTACACTTCCAAATTTCAAGTAAAGAAATTTCAACTGGCTCATCTTGGGCCTGATATTCACTCATGGCTCATATAAGATGGCTGCCCCTGTTCAGCCCTTTTGGTAGATAGAGTAGGCATGGGGTATGGTGGGACAATTCTCCTAAAAAGATGGTTTACAAAAGTTACATAAGTGCCTCAAAAGTTGCCTTGTATAATTACATTCTCTTCTGTTGTATTTTCTAATTATTTTAGTTCCCAGAGAGATTATAAGTTTGTATGGCACCATGTTTAACTAAATAAGAAATATCCCTTGCTTATGTGTTTCCCACATCCACCACAACACACAATGGCAATTAAGAAATATTTACTGGTCTAATAAAAACCGAGCATATTAAATAGACACACTGACATATTCTGTATATTAGAAAAATAGCTATATATAATATTAAGTATATATTTGTATTATTTTTGTAGGTATATATATATTTTTTAAAAATGTAAGCCAAGATCTGAATGAAAGTAAGCTATGAATCATTTGCTGATTAGTATGTTGGAAAGAAACAAAAAAGTTGATGTGTCCTTTGAGCCAGATGAAAAATGTGAGGGGGAAACAGTTGATGATGAGCAGTATTTCCTATGGATGGTATGTGAGACCTCTCAGTATGTTTCATCATGAAAAATCCTTAGACTGGGGGAGAATTTCAAGAAGACTAGCAGTCCCCTTATAAATATTCATAATCACTTCTATTTAGAAAAATTAGGAATTCTGAACTAAGGCAAAAGGGAAAGAAGGATTTGGGAGATAACTATCCTCTTTGATCATTCTTCCAAAGGGAAATTATAAACATTTCAGTTTTACTATCCATTTTCATTGACTTGGGAATCTCTGTCATGGTGGATTTATGAGACGTTAAATATTTACCAGCATAATCCATGACTTAAAGATGCATTATTATTTTTTAACCAGCATTGAAATTTAAAAATGGAATAAAAGCTTTTCTCCATGATCAACTAGATTATCTCTCAGAACAAAGAAATAGAAGAACAAGTCATACAGCAAGATTTAGAGTTCATGGGGAATACATTTTATGTTGTCTCTTTTGAGAGAGCATTTCTTTGTGTATGTTTCCCTACGCTGAGGGTTTGGAAAAGAAAGCTCTTTTCTAGGTTTCATTACCTAGATTTAGCACATTTAAATTTCAGAAATGGGGAAATGATCTGTAAGCAAAATCAGATTGCTAGCTCGTTGCCCTTGGATAGGATCCAGTCTGAATAGCATTGGCCTTGGATGGGATCCAGTTTGCACAGTAGCAGCTATTGTCTTTCAAAATTAAAATTAATTGTCAACTTTTAAAAATCTGCCATTTTCACATTAATTTTTGGAGATACAGCTTTGTCTTAAGAGATTTACAATTCTGTGCAACAACCTGCTGAGTTTAGAAGAGGTTGATGACCCCTTTTAGTTTTTCTATGTTCTATGTTCTGTTGTCTTTGGACTCTGAGGTTGCATGGCAGTGATCATTTAAAACAGCATTCTTTCTTTTGTTTCTCTTATTATACTGTTAAGTGGAAAGTGTTTTGGCTCTTGTCCCAGCACTCTATTCAAAGAAAGTAAACCAAAGAAGCACTGAGTGACCATATGTTTCAAGAAAAGTGAGAGAGAACATATGCCTTTCTGGAAATAAAGGACACTCTTCCATGTGTATATGTAGGCAGCAAAGTAATATAATTTAATTCCCCACTATAAGATAAACCCAGGCTGCTTCATCCACTTTCTATTAAACACCCATGGGAACCAGGTCCTTGACTCATAGATTTATTAGACCTCCTCTAATTCTAATACTCTGTTATTCTACAGAAAATTCTAAGTGTTTGATTCACCATTTTGACAAATACAGCAAAATAATTTCCATGTAGTGATGAAAATAAATGCTGGAAGAAAAAATGACAATATTCTTTAAAGAGATAAACACAAAACTAGGGATAGGAACTCAGAGCTGGAATTCAGATCCCCTAGGTCACAGCCCAGGACTATTTCTACTTACCCTGTCTTAGATGCAGTAATCAACAGCAGAAGCATTACTGAGCCGTTTGGGTCTCTAAGCCTCTTTTCACTGAAAAAAAAAAAAAGTACAAATCTCTTGAACTTCACAGGAATCTTCTTTTTCATTTTCTCAATGACTTTGCATTTTGCAATGATAGTATATATTTTTCTTTCTTCTATAAGCATTGCTCAGGTCCCTTTGGAACAGCCATCTCTCTTCTGAGCTCTCAGAGTGTTTATTTTCTACTGTCTCTAAGACTGTGAACATTTTCTTGGTTTACCAATAGGGTAGGCTTGGTTCTCAAGACACATACTAATCGTGTTTGGTGCATAACTGCCTATTGCATTTGGACCATTAATAATTCATGGTGTTTTCTATTCCTCAAGCAAATGCCAAATTGTATACTTTCCAGGCAAGTCCAGAGCTTCTGCCTTTTCCTGCCTGAAGAAGTTACTTGTGTTGGATTCACAAGGACTCCTAGTTCATTAATTTCATAGAAAACAGAAGAGATTGCATTTTCAGGGGAACTGTATTTCAGGAAGTCCAAAGAAAACTACAGAAAACATGGAGCCAACATTCCTACTCAGATCAGAACTAAGGCTCAGGATGAGGCTCTTGCAAGAGAAGAAAACACAGGAAAGTTTAGTGCTAAGAAGCCAATTACCAACGCCTTACTGTGTGTTTTAAAGTGGAGTAGTAACACATTATGAAACTATATGGGAGTGTCTTTTTTGCAAGAAATACTTGTTTAAAGAAATACTGATTTATTTGCTCTAGGTGATCTCATAGGAATTACTCAAAAGTTCTCAAAAACTAAGATTTGTATTAACAAATGCATAAAGGCCAGATTTATATCTGAATCTGCTAGAAGGTAACCTTCATTTGGAAGAGGCCTGCAAAATCAAACAAAGCCCAGAATATTGAGGTTGCTAACTAATATAAAATGCACATTGTCCCTTCTATTAAGGTTCAATTAGTACAAGATCCGTGACTTCATCTACAACTTAGATAAACAAACTTTATTTGTCAAAATAAGCATATTAAATAAATGATATTTCAAAAGCTATGTGAAGCCAAAAAATGGCCATTATTATTTATAATATATTCAATAAATAAAACTCATTAGCTAATAATAATAATAAAGGAGAAAAACCTCATTTACTCTGTTGGAGGTGACTATTATACCAACATAGAATAATTTAATTCTTTCAACAATAATTTTAAAAGAATAAAATGATAATAAAATTGTTAGATAAAATGTTGATGGAAACAGGATTCTCACAGCTTCTAAGTCTCACTCTAAAGATGTATTTGCTTTTTATGGCTGCATAATGAATTAATGCAAACTTAGTGGCTTAAAATGACATATGACATAAAAAACAGGGCTGCAATCAAGGTGTCAGCCATGCCTACTTCCTCTGAAGCCAGCTGCAATTTACTGCCAGATGAGCTTCTCAGGGCCCTTTCACAACATGGTGGCTTCCTTTTTCAAAGACAGAAAAAGGCCAGGAAGAGGAAAAAGAGAAAAGTCATTGTTCACTAGGCACAGAGTTTCAGTTTTGCAAGGTGAAAAAGTTCTAGAGATCTGTTACATGAGAATGTGCATATAGGTAATGCTCCTGAGCTGTGCTTTAAAATGGTTAAGATGGTATACATTTTACATTATTTGGGTTTTTACCACAATTTTTAAATAAATAAATAAAAGAAGAAATACAAAACACCTTTTCATATTGATGATTGGTATTGTGGAAGTACATTAATATCAAACTTTATTAGGACTCCTGGAAATGTTAGCTCTAACTAGTCTGTGTTACAATCAGTGGCTCAATTCTTAAAAAAAACAAAAAAGGTTGACACATCAGAGAAAGTAGATGCTCCTCTATTCCAAACAGCCAGAAATGCTAAAAAGTAGAAAAGCTTTCCTGGGAGAGATTTCTCTGTCACTGACTGTGTGCAAGAATAGGCAAAGGTGTATTAGACTGGTGCTTCTCAAAATTTAACATGCATAAGAATCACCTGGGATCTTGTTAAGCTAGAGATTAGAATGCCATAAGTCTGAGATCAGGTATGAGGTTCCACAGTTCTAACACTCCCAGGTGGTGGTATTGGTGGTTTAAGGGCTGCTCTTTAAGTAGTAAGAACTTAAAGAGATTCAAATAATTAGTAAAGATTGAACTGTGCAGTGTTTACCACTTTCATCCAGTCATAAGAATCATCTAGCGCTGTTGTTAATAACAATATCTAGGCCCCTGCCCTGAGAATTATGTCTTAGTTATTAGTGGAAGTCTAGAATCCGTGTTTTTAACCTGATGATTGTTATCATGAGCCTATTTGGGGAAATACTAAATGAATGATCTTCAAGATGGTTTTCAATGTTGACTTTCCATCATTGCTTTATTTACTCAGAGAACTAACTACACAGCAGGTTATCGACAGATTCCTGTCTCCCGCTTTGTCCTGGCACGTTGTTTCATCCCAGAAACATTAAAATCCTTACTAGAAAGAATAATGTCCATTTTGTTTTTAATAACCAGGAATGAATATTCAGTATGCAAACCTGCTGTTATCATCCTGCAGTTAAGTGATTCAGTGAAGCTATGTACCAATAGCTGGTCCTTCAGACCCTGGATACTGTTCACCTGTGGTACAGCCTCCTCCTGTGTGCTTGCGAGACACAGTGCACACTGTTGGCATCTTCTGCCCTTCTCTTCTTATCATGTTTACCATGGCTTTATGTCTCCTGCTCAGGACTTGACACTCTGAGGTTTATGCCTGCTCTCCCCAGGACTTCCAGCCCCAAAGATCAGCTCTGATTCTGACCAGCATCAGGTTCAGAATTGCTCAGTCCAATATCTCTGATCTTTGAGAACATCCATATTCATCTCAGTCTTCAGAAAAAGCCAAACTATGATCCAGTGAGATTCTCAATTTTAGGCTCATCAGCACAGCAGTAAAATGCATTCCCTTGACTATTCTTCAATCAGACCACCTGTTCTGTACAGAGCCATGTGGTAGGGCTGGTGGAGTGGGGAAATGAGTCTTCCTTGATGGTTTAATATTGCTTTTCACTGATTGTTCTTGTCTCTGTGATTATCAGTACAAATTTCATGGAGATCATTTATTTATTTAACAAATATGCATTGGGCACCTACAACATGCCAGGCATGTTCTGATAGCTGGAGACATCCTACTGAGCAAAAAGTAGGCACAGAGGTTGTGCTCATGGAAGTGACAGGTTTTAAGCAAATAGCCACGATAATGAAGGTAAAAGTACAAGCCATTATTAGGATCATGAAGGAAAGGAATCTAGTTCTTTGAGCATTATGTAACAATGGAATCTGACTTATGTGGAGGATCAGATAATAATAATAGTCAATGCATATGGATCTTGTGTGCTGCTGTGTATCCTGCACTGTGCTGAATTCTGAACATGAGTGTTACCAAATGTCCTCGAAACAGCCATACAATAGTGACTTCATTTTATAGGTGAGAAAACTGAGGCTCAAAAAAGCTAATACCCAATCACAGAATGTGCTTCTACCAATCACCAAAACAATCTGCTGACTACTTACTACATCTTGTGTGGTAGAGACAAATCCTGCAATTAGGGTTTTCATGCAGAAGAGACTGCTCCACTCTGCCACCAGTTGGAATTTTCTGCCAGGGTTCCCAAATTCTGATTAATCTTGAGACTAAAGGTAAAAATAAGGCATCTACGCCTTGCGTGGCTTGAGATATGTGCAGTGTTTACTACAGTAAATTTATTTAGAGACTAATAAGTGTGGACTAGTGTCTACACAGAGGGGCTGGGAAAGGCAATGGGAAATGGCCTCTAACTCAGTACAGGGCAAACATGAAAGAAATTCAAATGCAAAATATCACAAATGTTTAACAGCCTGATAGTCAAATCTGAAAGAGAAACACAACCACTGCACCAAATTTTACCACTCTATTTTGGAGGGATAGCTTTGCCTTTGTGCTTTCTAAATTATCACGGGAAGGTTAAAAGTAGAATCCATTTAATGATAAGTACACTTTATAGCTTCCTAACCCTTTAGAAAATTACTATTCATACAATGTATATAATAGTAATTTTGCATTTGTGTAGAACTTTAAGATTTTTCTCAGTGGGTTTACTTGGGTCAAGTTTGATCCCCCAAAATCTTGTGTAACTCTTCAGTTGCTAATACCTAAAGGAGTAGAGCCAAGTTCCTAAATTCACAGAGCAAATTAGTGGTCCAATTTGGGTTACCATTCAAGCTTTTCGATATTCGATCCTATGTACTTTAAAGTTTTGTATACAAAATTGCCATAATTTAAATTAATGAGACTATTTAAATATTCAAACTAGCTTACAGCATAGGCTTACTTGAAAATGTAATAATTGTATGTAAAATTTTACATTAAAGCATGTCAACAGGCCAGGCTTCATGGCTCATGCCTGAAATCCGAGCACTTTGGAAGGCCAAGGCAGGCAGATCTTAGGAGTCTAAAACCAGCCAGGGCAACATGGCGAGACCTCTTCTCTATAAAACACAAAAAAATTAGCTGGGCATGGTGACACATGCCTGTAGTCCCAGCTACTTGGGAGGCTGAGGTGGGAGAATCACTTGAGCCCAGGAGGCAGAGGTTGCTGTGAGCACAGATTGTGCCACTGCACTCCAGCCTGGCTGACAGAACCAGACCCTGTCTCAAAAAAACAAAGAAATAAAAAAGAATGTCAACAAAATATTGTATGCTGTTATATAGATTTTAATATATGACAAGGCATGCCATGTTCACTGACATAAAGTAGCTGATATGCATCAATTTTGAAATAACAGAATAGCTTTTTTCTGCCATATTAGTATATTAGTAGCATTAAATCATGTATATAGAATATTATCTCAAACTTATAAGTTCATGATCCATGTGCTTCCATTCCATAATTGTGCCATGTTTAAAAGAACACAGTTCATGCAAGAAAATTAATCATAATTTAATTTTCCAACTTACATTCTAGGCGATTGCAAGGGTGAATCACAGCCACTTGGATATCTTTGAAAACTTTCCATTTCTCTCTCCTGTCTACTGTATCACTCTTCAAAAAACCAAATCACCTGCTTTTTCCCCTGATTTTCCACCACAGAAATCTCAAGAATTGATCTGTCACCACAAAGTTTTCCCTCAGACTGTGAAATTCAAAAAATAAAGACAAAGCTGACCAAGCCACCTAATTCAGAAAAGTAGGAAGGTTAGGATTATCAAAGATTATATTTTATTTTTCCCCATCACAATTATTAGAGTTTCACTGAGCACATGTTGGGTATTACTCAAGGCTGATAGTACACACAGCCTTACTAGGTACGTTGACAATCAATATGAATCAATATGTCGGACAAGCCTCCCAATGGAAATTAGACACAAGCAGGTTGGCCAAGGAAATCCATTTACGTTCAAGTTCAGAACCATATAGAAATAATGACATTGAAACCCTTCTCAAAATGTAGCTTTTGAGGCAATTTTTTCTTTTCTTTATCCTGAGATCTTTTGTGTTTCACACCCAGTCTTCTACTGGCCACTAGCCCAGTCCTTATTCAGTAGATACATTGGCACTTTGAGCATTCTCTTGAAGAAATATGGTGCATTCTGAATGACAAATAATTCTATCATCTGCTCCCTGTTTTGTTTTTAAGCTGCTTTTTAATTTTTGTTTCTGTCCTTGTGATCACTTTTTGATTAACATGTGCTTATTAGTATTCTCAGAGGCAAATGCTGATTATTACTTGGAAATGCAACTGTGTGAATTCTAAAAGTACCCAATTAAGCATCAGGCAAGAACCTGAAGACAGGGCTCATGCCTAGACAAAACTCTAAATTGTTTAAGGTGACTGGTTATCTTGGTTTGCCCTGGATTCAGGAGAGAGGAGGTGGTCTCAGGTGAGAAACTTTCCATGATAAAACCAGGATTATCCTAGGCAAACTTGTGTGGCTGGTCACCACATAACTGGCTGCCGTTATTATGAAGGACCTTGTCCTCTTTGCTGCCCCCTGCATAGCATTCATATGCCTGGGAAGTGGGTGCTGCTTTTAAAAATTTCTGGCTCTGCTTCCTCCTCTGGTATGGTTACTATGGACCAAAACAAAAAGGTTCTGTTTTTAAAACTGTTGAACATGTAATAAGGGGTCCTCAGTTTTTGTTTCTTGTTTCTTGAAATTTATAAGATAAAATCTCATTATCACAGAGAAACTTACAAGAAAGACATAGGCTAGCTAGAGTGCCAACCAGCCTAGAAAAGCATGGTTCACTCTGTGAAATATAGATTGTTACAGGGCATTTGCTGGAAGTCCCAGGCCTCTGCTGGAGGTCCAGTGAGATGTGAAGCCAAAAGCTCACAGAGTCCTATTTGAACATAGGATTGGCTCTGTGCACTCCCTTAGGTAAGCAGGTTACAGATTTAGGTCTCTAGCAACTATACAGCAGAGCTGAGTTTTATTCTTGACCTTGTCTCTATAGGCATGACTTGGGGTAAATCACTTCTCTCTAAGTATCCGTGTTCTCATTTGTGAAATGAAGACGTTGAAGTAGATAATTCTCAGCCATTTCCACTCTGGAGTTTTATGAGAGCTTATCATGTGACTGGTATCAATCTCAGTATTTCACATGTTTTATGCCATGCAATCCTTGCAATAACTCCCAGAAGTAGATGCTAGAATCATTCCTGTTTGATAGATGACTGTTTGCTTTTCTAGATCCAATTTCCATTATTCTGCATTCTGCTAGAATACTGGGGAGGCTAACCGATGGAAAAGATATTTCTTTTTTCTGGCTTCTGCTTTAGTTCCAACAATAAGGAGCAGGAAATCGGAGGAAAGGATGAGAGTGAGGTTTGGGTACCTGTTTTCCAGCTCCCTTATTGTGAGTTTCCCTGTGGATGGATGCAAGTCTTGATGAAAGCCTGAAAGCCTGCAGCTTATGCCAGCCAGCCCTGTCCACACAGCTCTCCCTCTTTCTATGGGTTCCAACATTCTCCCTCCTTTAGCCTTTAGAATAATGGAAAGTTGAGTCTGGGTTCCAACTCAGACTCAACCCAAATTACCAGCAGTGAGAGCATGAGAAAATTGCTTACTAGATTAAGCTTTTCCACATCAAAAGTCATCCAGTTTAAATTAATTTCACAAATGAAAGTATTATATTAACAAAGCATTTCAGATAGTGCCTGAGACAGAGTAAGGGTTCAGCAGATATTAATCTTTCTTCTCTTCTCCTAAACTTCTATTTTAGAATTTCTTTGTAGGTCATGGAGTCATAATTTTGTCCTATTTGTGTTCTCTCTACCATTCTCAAATGTGATCTCTATTTCCCATTGGAAAACAAAGGTTGACACATGTACTATGCACCTAATAGTTCTCAAACACAACTTGCTGAATGAATAAAATGAGTTTTTGGCAAGGTTTCTGATCAGGATCTGGTTTCCTAGGTCTTCCCCTAATCCAGAAAGGACCTTTATCAAACAAGGTCACTGATATATACTCCTAAACTTACTTCTGTCCTTTGGACATTCCCACTACTGACACAGCCAGAGGGAGAAACATAAAACATTACAACTTGTTCTTTACGAAACAGTCATGTGAAATACAAACTTATTCAACTACTAATAGATATTTCTACAAATCACTATTTCATTACCAACCTGAGGCTAGGGATTGATTAAGAACAAGACAGATACAGATACTTTGATTCACATCTTCTAGGGTGATTGAAATCTTCCTCTCAATCCTCCTGCCTAGGAAAGGCCTGTAGAAAGTTACCATTTCATGGCGTAACCTTCCCATCTCATCTTTGCTGGAGATTAGCAGCATCTCTAGCAAAGATGAGATGGGAAAGTTATGCCATGAAATCCTTTGGAAGGCTCCTTTTATTAACTATTGCCATAAATGAGTATTAAACATTTTGTTTTCCTCTAAGATTAAATTAATTCAAGACCCAGACGTTGCTCACTTCTGACTTTTTTGTAAGTCTCAAAAATTTGGGTTGTTATAAAGGAAAATTGAAGTAAAGAAGATATCAAATTGAATAGAAATGAAAAAATAATCTGTGAATCCTCAGTGCATTGTTCTTCTCTCTATAGTGAATGTGGGATTTATGGATATCTAAAAGCAATAAGAAAAATATCTCTCAGTTTCCTTACAGTGTGTTAGCATGTTAACTGAATTACCCTCTCAGATCCTCAGTTTACCTCCTTATAAAATGCAGGAGTTGTATTTGATGGTCTATAGCATCTTCCCCACCTTCCATCTGGAGAGTGTATGATTCTCTCAGATGCTGCCATGAAGGAATTGTTAGAGTATCATAAAATAAGCACAATACAGGCCCACCTACCAACTGGCTCTGAAGATTAAAGGAGCCTCAGCAGTAACTTTCCTTGAAAATGTTGCACATTTAAAATAACTACTCTTGTGAGGAGAGTTATGTGACTAGATGATTAGAGGCTTGAGGAAATAAACTTAACCACCTGCAAACATGAAACTACTCTCTGTAAGAGAAAGCCTATACTATCTCCATGAGTCCCTCTCTTAAGTCATTCTCTGAGTGCTGAGACCTGGCCAGGAACTATCCTTCTTCTCTGTGAGCTCTTTCTTCTCTCCCACTTTCAGGCATCTCACAAGAGAGTTTCCAATGAGAGAGTTAATGTTGTTGCAAGCTGGTGTCATCTGACATCCAAAGATTCCTCTGAGGATGTATTTTCAAATCTTTTATGACCTTAGGGAGTGGTATATAATTGTTGCTATAAAGTAAGGCACTGCAATAACCTTGGGAATTTGAAATCACTACAGGAAATTGAAGAGTAAATTCCTCTTAATAAAGCAGGGCACAGCAAGATGCTGAGGAATGAAAAATTAACTCATGAAGCAGTTGTTGCTTAGCAGGGAGGAGAGACCACCAACTGCAAGAACTCAGAAGGGTAGGCTTGAGATACTTTTTCCACCAATAGGCCCCTGGCCTATTCCAGAAGTGGGCATATTACATTCTGGATGAAGAATTTTCAAAATAAAGTGATTCCTCTGGCTTAAGTAGGGAGGCAGCAAGATGTGGGAAATAGAGGCTCCAAGAAGCAGAGTCCAGCCTAGGCTTTTCCTTTATGGTTTAATCTTTGTTTATGAAGATCCAGATTGTGTCCTGTCAGCCTCAGTTTCTCCAGAAGTAAGTCCAACATTAGAAGGCATGGTGACTCTTCTTCCCCAACATCTGGAGATAAAGATAGTATCTGTTGTGCTATATATGAGAAGTCTACAAGAGAGAAAATATGTAAAGCTTGGGCAGAGAGGCACTACCTCAACACAAATTATAATGTCAATGTGACAGCCTTGCTGTTCAAAATACTTTGTATGCGCCTTGTTCATCCTTAATGATTTTTTTTCATTAAAAATAGAGCAGACAACCTGTCTAGGCAGAAGAAGGTGAAAACAGCACTCAAGCAGAGTGGTATTGTCCTGATAAGACATGAATGTCTCTTCAGAACGTCCTGAATGCATTTGTCTAAGAATTTTAATGTGTTGTGGTGAAATACCCAACCCCAGGGAAAGTTGATGTCAGCGGGCTTGGTATAGGCATTGCTTTCCAGCACAATCTTGATTATTTCATCGACTTCATCCTGCCTCTCTAGACCCCTTGGGTCTCCAGCTCAATGCATTATTAGATACCGTCAACCTTTCTCCTTGAGCAAATGCCACTTTTTTCCTAGCCCCAGAATCCTTTGCCCTCCCACTCTAATCTTTTTGGTTTCCAACAGACCTGGTTATTAGCATAGGCTCTGGAATCTAACTCTGATATGATTGAGTCCCAGTTCTGCTATGTATAAACAAGTTAACAAGTTACTAATTTCCCCCAGCATTAGTCTTCCCCTCATTAAAATGAAGAAAGGACTGCTATAAATGTTAAATAAGACCAGCTATGCAAAACATATAACAGAGTTTCTGGTATAAAATAATATCATACATTTTTTACCTATAATTATTTTTGTTGCTGAATACCTATTTGGACTGGCTTATGATGTGCATTTTGAAGCTTTCCCTAAAATATGTCACCTTCTCTGCTCTCCTTCTCTTCTGATTATCCAAAAAAGCTCTTATCCCAGACTAAATTACTTAAACTTTCCAGATCTCTGTTCTCTCATCTGTAGAGTGGGGGAATAATAACAGTTATTCTCTCGTAGATTCCACTCCTGTGTGCAGTGGTCTCATCCAATGCTCCCAAACACAGCCTTTGCCTTGATCTCATATCTCCTCTCCCAGGAGAGTCAAAATGCGAAAGACAGTTTGTCAGCTACCCAAGTCAGACCAAACAACATAGTTTTATTTATTTATTTTATTTTTATCTGTTCCCAGGTGAAATTATTTCTAAGCTTTTCCCCATTCTAGTTCTCTCCTCTAAATTACTTGACTGGTCTCTGTACAACCTTTCTATAAGGTGCTAAAATTATGTACAATACTCTCCAGACTGCTGTAACAAAATACTTTAGGCTAAATAATGTATTTAAAATATAAATGTATTGTTCACAGCTCCAGAGGGTAGAAACTCAAAAATCAGGGCACCAGATGATCCAGTGTCTGGTGAGGGCTCATTCCTCATAGACAGTCCCTTCTATGTGCCCTCGCATGGTAGAAAGGGCAAACAATCTCTCTCAAGCCTCTTTTCTAAATACACTAATCCCATTTGTGAGATCAAAGCCCTCATGATTTTGTCATCTCCTTAAGGCCCAACTCTTAATACAATTGCATTAGAGATAGGTTTCAACATATAAATTTGGGGGAATCACAAACATTCAGACTATGGAAAACACCTCCTCCCATAAATGACCACTCCAAATAAAACAATACCACCTCTTACCTTCTTCACTTCCTAAAATTTTCCTCAGATTCTATACATTTCATAGTGAAGCACAGATCTCATTAAGGTTTTCACATGTCTTCTTATATGTTGCCTATCTTGAGTTTTTTTACTATAAAAATCCCTAAGTGAAAACGTTAGGTTTCATCTTCCCTTTTCTCTTTTTGTGCAATTAATACCCTGAACTAAGAAAAGCAAGGTTTCACTTGCATTAAATTTCATATAATTAGATTCAGACCTGAATTTTAGTTGGTGGATGTTTTTGTGAACACTGATTGTTTTCAATCAACATAGTAAATCCTCTCAACATATTAGCCTCTCCTCTCAGCATTTTTTTGGCCACAAATGTGATAAACCCTCTCTTTCCGTATTTTTCTCCAGGTCCAATAACAAAAGATTTTAGTCAGAACCAAGGATAAAACCCTGGATTATGCTATTAAAAAACTTCCTCCCAATTTTCATCCATCAAACAATTCCCTTGGGGTTTTTTTGTTCAGCCAGTAACAAGTCTACCTAATTGTTTATATATAGTACCACCATTTTTCCATCATGGCCCAATTGTGACATAAAATAATTTGTTATGGGCCCTCTTGGCTTCCCAGATGCAACAAATACCATGTTTCCCTAGGGCAGTAATACACAGTTGTATAAACTTGAGCACTGGAGTTAGACTAGTGTTCAATTCAGTACCCACCACTGGCTAGCTGTTGTGACCACGAACAGGTTACGTACCCTGTCTGTCCACAAGTCACAAATGAAGAAACTAAGGTTTCATGAGAGTAGCTGCTTTATCATGGTAATGTTATTTCTGTGCAGATGTAATATGATAAAGCATATCAAATGCTTACAAGCAACCACTTGCGTGTAATAGAGACTCAATAAATATTCATTCTTTTTCAATCTATGAACAAGGTAACTTGACAAAAAAGGATAAAAGGAAAACTCAGGTTACCCTGGCCATATCTTTGCTGACTTCTACCCCAAGTTTGTTGCTTTTTTCTAACATCTATGTTCCTTCATAGCTCTGACCTCTGTTGGTAATCATATATTCACCCATGATTATTTATTTAAAATTATCTCCTTCAGTCACTCGGAATCGCCCTGGGGGACAGCCTCCATGTCAACTTTTGCACAGCACTGCCTCCCCAGTATCTTGCACAGTGCTGGACAGGTACTCAGTGCATATTGGTAAATAAATAAATAAATGATCTCTGTTAAATGTGCATTGATAATACCTCAGACACAAGGATGGTCATTGAAAAACATTACTAAACCATCAAGTAAAACGTATTTCCCTACCCCACCAACCCCACCCCATATGGCTCTGTACAGATCAGCTGGTCTGATTAAAGAATAGTTAAGGGAATACATTTTAATGTTGTGCTGAAAAGACTAAAATCAAGAATCTCCCTGGATCATAGTTTGGCTTTCTCTGCAGACTGAGATGGATATGGAAGACCAGAGATATTGTACAGAGCAACTCAGAACCTGATGCTGGTCAGAATCAGGGCCGATCTTTTTGCGCCTGGGGAGAGCAGGCACAAACCTCAGATTGTAAAGTACTGAGCAGGAGACATAAGCCATGGTAAATGGAGACCTACAATAAGGAGAGAAGAGCGGAAGATGCCAAAAGTGTGCAGACACTGTGCCTCACCAGCACATAGGAGGAGGCCGTACCATGGGTGAACAGGGTCCACTGTCTAAAGGACCAGGTATTGGACTGAGATGAGAGTCACCCTCAACTCCACAACTGCTTCCATCCTGTGTGACCTTGAGCAAGGCATTTTGCTTCTATGGACCTCAGCTTTCTAGTCCACACATGAAGGAACTAGTATAAACTTCACAGAGTTGTTATACAGATAAGATTACATCACTTCACCAGATCACTTAGGTCCCAAGTGATAATAGCAGGTGTATTAGTTCGTTCTTCCACTGCTGCTATAAAGACATACCTGAGACAGGGTAATTTACTAAGAAAAGAGGTTTAGTTGGCTCACAGTTCTGTGGACTGTAAAGGCTTCTGGGAAGGCCTCAGGAAACTTAGAATGAAGGCAGAAAGCAAACGGGAAACAGAAACCATTTTCACATAACCAGAGCAGGAGAGAGAGAGAGAAAGAAGTGGGGAGTGCTGCCCACTCAAAGAACCAGATGTTGTGAGAACTCACTCACTGTCATGAGAACAGAAAGAGGAAAGCCTGCCCCCATGATCCAATCACCTCCCACCAGGTCCCTCCTCCAACACTGGGGATTACAATTCAACATGAGATTTAGGTGAGGATACAGCCAAACTAAATCAGCAGGTTTACTCACTCATTCAGCACTTATCTTGGTAATTAAAAAATAAAAGGGAGGTTATTTCATTATTCCTTTTGCTAGCAATCTTACTGTCACTGGGACAATAAAAAAAAGACAAAAGAAAACAAAAAAAGTAGACAAAATAATTTCAGGGGGAAAATATATGTAATTAATAGTTAGCCGTGGCCAGGCACAGTGGCTCGTGCCTGTAATCTCAGCCTTTTGGGGGGGCCGAGGCAGGTGGATCACAAGGTCAGGAGATTGAGAGCCACCTGGCCAACATGGTGAAACCCTATCTCTACTAAAATGCAAAAAATTAGCCAGGCATGGTGGCACGCGTCTGTAATCCCAGCTACTCAGGAGGCTGAGGCAGGAGGAGAATCACTTGAACCTGGGAAGCGGTGGTTGCAGTGAGTCAAGATCGTGCCACCACACTCCAGCCCAGTGACAGAGCAAAACTCTGTCTTAAAAAAAAAAAAAAAAATTCCGTTCAGGAAATACAGAAAAAAAGCATCATGAAAAGATCATAATGATCTACCTAGTGTTTCCCAAATTTACCAAATCATAAGAATGTCTTTGTTAAATATGCAATATTTAGACTCACATACCAGATGAACTAAGGCACGATCTCCAAGGAACCTAGAAAGCTGTATTAAGCATACCAAGTGATTCCAGCACTTTGGGAGGCCAAGTAGAGCAGATCACCGGAGGTCATGAGTAGAAGACCAGCTTGGCTAATATTGCCAAACCCCGTCTCTACTAAAAATACAAAAAAATTAGCTGGGCATGGTGGTGCATGCCTGTAATCCCAGCTACTCAGAAGGCTGAGGCAGGAGAATCGCTTGAGCAGGAGACGAAGGTTACAGTGAGCTGAGATAATCCCAATGCACTCCAGCCTGGGTGATAGGCCAAGACGCCATCTCAAAAAAAAAAAAAAAAAAATCCCAGGTGATACTTATAAACTAAACAAAATTGGGAAACCCTGCTTTAGTTCAATCTTTTCTAATTACCTGCAAGCCCTCAAGTGTGTTCCAGGTACCAGTAGTTTCAAAATCACCTGGGAACTGGTTAGAATCTCAGCCTTGCAGACTGCAACCCAGACACCTGCAGACTGCACTTTGAAAATTGCTGCACTTCTTTGTTTTCTGAGGAAATTTTTTCTCTTTCCTTAAAACTTTATTTCATTTTTTCCTTAAGGAGTGAAACATTTGCCTTGCCTTGGTGCTCTGGCACCCTTCCTTTCCTCCACAATTTGACCATGGTAGATTTTATTGAAGGTACTGATCAGTGTTAAATCATCTTGGTATCTGTGATACCCTTTAGGAGCTCAATAATTCATTATACTTGTAACTGCCCTAAAGTAAAATTTTACCTACAGTGATTCAATAATCTAATGTGAAAGCTCTGTCAGTTACCTAAAGTGAAAGACATTTCTGGATGTAATGTCTTTAATTTGTAATGTTTAATTATCTCTCTGTATCAGAGAGGATCCTTCCAAGAAAGCAGAAGTCACTATATGTATTTCGAGTTTTAATTTAATAGAGGCACTTGCTGACAAAAGTTAAGAAACATCTAAAATGCTATATGGAGAAGTGGGGCCAGTGATTTTACCCACAGAAAAAAACCATTATCATTCCTAGGGTACAAGGAAAAAAGGTAGAGAGCCACAGCTGTTCTATGCCAGGACTGGTGTCATCCAGTGAAAACGGAAATGTGACAGACCTTTATAGCAATGGAAAGAGGAAGGAGACACAGTCACTGCCAGAGATGCTCACTGAGACAGAGAGACCGAGGGAAACATTACGGCTTCTCCTTTCCCCTTGCCCTCTAGTTTCCTGGCAATGCCTTCCACTGGCTGAACCCAGCTGGGAGACAGCTGACTCAGAAGACTACAAAATGCAACTACAGAGAAGCACAACGGGATAAAGGGATTCAATAGCAATCAAGACATGGACAGGAAAGAAACCAGAAAATGAACAGAGTAAAACCAAAGAATGTATAGGGTGGCAATAAAGAAAAAAAAACAGTAATAAAAAGGAAAAGCAGAGCAAGAAGAAATAACCAACAAAACCAAGTAAGTTCAGGTCTAAAGTTAGCAACCCAAAGAAGAAATTGCCTGTATTATAACCAAGAGAAAATGTTCAATAGATTGAATAGATCAGAGAGAAAACATTCCAAGGACTGACACAGCTTAGCTTTGGTCTGATATTGACGTAGAGGAACACCATTTACACATTTTTTTTCAGTGAGTGCTTATTGAGCACCTTCTATGTGCTTGCCCCTGTTCTGAGCAATGGGAGAATAGAAGTGAGCAAGAAAGGACAAAACATAGAGTTGGTGTACAAATGAGAAAGGCAGCCCAGGAATAGTGGCTCATGCCTGTAATCCCAGCACTCTGGGAGGCCAAGGCAGGCAGATAACCTGAGGTCTGGGGTTCGAGACCAGCCTGGCCAACATGGGAAAACCCTGTCTCTACTACAAATACAAACATTAGGCAGGCATGGTGGCAGGCACCTGTAATCCCATCTACTTGGGAGGCTGGGGCAGGAGAATCGCCTGAACCCAGGAGGCGGAGGTTGCAGTGAGCTGAGAAGGTGCCATTGCACTCCAACCTGGGCAACAAGAGCAAGACTCCATCTCAATAAATAAATTAATTAATTAATTAAAGAGTAAAGGTGGAAAAATAACAAACCCAGAAATAATAGTAATATTAATTTGCAAAAAATTAAAACATGATGATGAGATAGAAAGTGACTGTGTGGCTGTTTTAAATTGTGAGTATGTGGGATTGTGGGGAAGACACTATTATTTAAACTGAAATATTGACAAAGAGACCATACTTGCGATGATCTAAGTCAAGAACATTTCAGATCTGAAAGACAGAAACTAGCTTGACATATTAGAGAAACATAAAACAGACCAGTGTAGTAAGAGCGGTGGGCAGAATAGAAAACGAGGGAGAGAGTTAGATGAAGTCCAGATTGTACAGAGATTTATAGGTCCAGAGACCTTTTCATTCCAAGGTTGTGAGTATTTTCCTTTATTCTAAATGCAATAAAATGTCATGGAAGGATTTCAAACATGGGAATAGCATGAAATGACTTCTTTTAAAAATGCATCTGGATGGCAAGTATTGAAGGAAGGACCTAACCTGCTGCTGCATTCATTTATTTGAGAGGTGATAGTGGCTTAGCCCAGGTTAGCTGTCTAGGAGACAGGAACACATGATAAGATTTAGGTAATGGAGTGTAAGGAGACACTGTGGAAATTAGAAGTGGGTTCCATTTGGAGGCCAAGAAACAGTAGGAAACAAGGTAAGAGACAGAAGACTTGAACATCAAGGGTGTGTATTACCAATGAGGTGATATTGCCTTCAAGAGGATGAAATTTGTGGGGTGGGGGGCTGGGGGACAAGAATATCTCACTCTTTTGTATGTACAAAACATAGATATTCATAATACAGTAACAGGTATATACTATATCTCTGATGTTAAAACTTCATGGGGGAGACCAATTAGGAAAAAAAAATTTTTTTAATGGGGATAGTGATAATAATTTAAACAAATAGCAACATTGATCTAAGGATATTGTGGTGCAATTTCCTAAGATGGGAACACCTGGGCAGAAGCAGGATGGGGGTTCTCTTTTGAAAACAGTAAACTTGAGAAGCTCATGAGACATCCAAGGTAGACCTGCCAAGTCTACCTTGGCACGTTGAGGTTTCTGGGGGAAAGAAGAAAGTAGATATTCAAATTCGTGAGATTTATGAACAAGTATGACATTTAAAACTGAAACGACATTGAAATAATCCACTTGGAAAGGTGTATAGTTAGAAAAAGGAAGGGAACTCAGATAATACCTAGGAAAACCTCTAAAGTTTAGAAGTCAGGCAGATAAGATAAAGAGGAGCTAGCAACAAGCCTGAGATGACACAGCCCATGTGGTAGAAACAAAGGCATAAATCATAGAAGTCAAGAAAAGAAAGTGCTTCAAGAAGGGAGAAATTAATTTGAATACTGCAGAGGTCAAACAAAAATGGAGAAAGCTCCCTACCTGTGTTCATGTACAGACAATTGTGACAAGAGCCACATCTCTGCATGGAAGGAACTACAGTCTGATTGGCATGACAGGACAAAATATGGGGGGGGAGAAGATTGAAACAGCAAATACAACATAACTCATCCTAGAAGATTTTCTTTGAATAGGAGCATAGATAGGGCCTCAGCTAGAATAAAAGTGGATTCAAGGTAGAGCCTATCCCCAACACCTAAGATGAAAGACGCTAGAACAAGTGTGTTCTGTGTTAGGAACATTTGATTGGAGAGTGGCATTAAAGATGCAAGAGGAAAACAGGATAATTCCAGTTAAATTCTAATTATTGGTAAGAGTAAGATATAAAAATAGGTGGCTGAAGTGGGTTGAAAGATTATTGGCGGTCAAGTGAACGAGACAAAATCTGCTAAATGTACATTGAGATAATTGAAAATGGCCTCAGGAATAAAGGTGGAAAAAAAGGCCAGGCGCAGTGGCTCACACCTGTAATCCGAGCACTTTGGGAGGCCGAGGCAGGTAGATCACAAGGTCAGGAGTTCAAGACAAGCCTGGCCAATATGGTGAAACCCTGTCTCTACTAAAAATACAAAAACTAGCCAGGCGTGGTGCCACGCACCTGTAATCAAAGCTACTCAGGAGGCTGAGGCAGGAGAATCACTTGAACCTGAGAGGCAGAGGTTGCAGTGAGCTGAGATCGTGCCACTGCACACCAGCCTGGGCGACAGAGCAAGACTCCACCCCCCCCCCCTCAAAAAAATACAATGAACCAGGCATTAAAAAGTTATCAGTGAATGAAAGAATAATATGACCGCAGCAGGATATGTGGTAAGATCTGACAGCATGATTTTCACAGAAGCCATGGTTTTGGAGGAGGAGGAAAGGGTAGTTTATAACTGGTTATCTTCATGCTCTGAGGTTCTTGAGCTAAAAGAGAAATAATGTATCCCATGCAGCTCTCTTTAGAGGAGATGAGGTGTAGGGGAACATCTGGATTTCTGTGAAGGCAAGAAGGTGAAAGGGAAGTTTAGAGAAAGGACCACAGCTAAGAGATCATGAATCCAGGGAGCACAATGAAAAAGTTAAGTGGAAAATCAGATGTAACTAGTAACTGTACAGTTTAGGATGAAGAAGGAGTCCTTGCAGTGAATGTTTTAGCTGTGGTGAGGACAGAAGAGAACAGGGATGGGAGGCATGATTGGATTAAGAATCTCCTGCAGGGAGATGGTAACCAGGACAAGCTAGATATCTTTCTGGATGGTCAAAAGGCATGGAAAGCAAAGAATGACCCATGGGCCATTTGGGATTTCTCTCTGAGACAGCTGGGACATCCCAGAGAGCACATGACATGGCAAGCAGCACCGAGATGGGAGCAGGGGCTGGTGCTGAGGATTGTCATAACTCTGAAGCCCTCTCAGCTGCGGCAGCACATGTGGCACTGGTCACTGTTTATCTTTAATGAGATATGTCCCTGGTGAAGGAGACTCTGGAAAATAATGAGTGGGTTTTAAATATTTAGCTATGGAATACTTTATTCAAATGAAAGTTGATATAAAGGTCAAACACAAAAAAAGTACAGACCAGACCCACTTTTAGCCCTCAACTCCAAGACTTGGGGGGAATTGGAGAGGCATGCTTTATATACTCCTGGACAGTCTGATCTCTAAACAAGTTCCAAATTTTATATTCTTATATTCAGTGTTGATATTGCTCACACCATTCCAGCTACTGTCTGCATCGATGACATATGTGGTAAAGCCTCACTAACTTTGAATAATGAGACTAATATGATTTAGTAACAAATCCAAATTACAGACGTTTTGTTAACAAAATTCAATTTTATTACTCTCAAGTAGAGAATATGTTACAAATTGAGCTATAAATGGATATTATTAAGCTAAAAGGAATAACTTTATATAAAATTACAACTCACAGTAGGCCTATATTGCATGGTGATGTATCACAAACATGTTAATCCTTTAACGTAAGAGAAATAATTGCTGTGGTTGAGAAATTGAAAGCTGAGCAAAATTTATTGAGTCCTTGGTTTTCAAAGCCACTACCTGTAGCATAAAGTCTGCCTTCAACATAATACCATGAAGAATCAAAGGCAAAGAAATTATTGCAATATTCACTTGGAAAACATAAAACGTACAAAATTATTGAAAATCTGAAGTGAATAAGGTTGGAGGTAATAAAAGACCATTAATCATGGCCTTTGCAACAACATGGATACAGCTAGAGGCCATCATCCTAAGCAAACTAATGCAGTAATAGAAAACCAAATACCACATGTACTCACTTATAAGTGAGAGCTAAGCATTGGGTACACATGGACATAAAGATGGGAACAACAGACAACAGACAATATAACGGAGAGGGGAAAGGGTTGAAAAGCTAACTACAGGGTACTATGCTCACCTCCTATGGGACAGGTTCAATCCTATCCCAAACCCCAGCATCATTCAATACACCTTTATAACAAATCTGCACATGTACTCCCAGAATCTAAAATAAAAATTGAAAAAGATGAAAGTAAAACATAAATGTATTTTAATGCCAAAGAATGCTAATGAAAAAGAATTGTATATTTGGGTATAGGTCTTTGATGATATTCTAAGACAGTGCCTTAAATAAAAATTGACAGATGCTGAATTAAGTAAGATCAGATAATTTATATGGGTGCAGGAGTCCTAAAAAATTTAATAATCTAAAGCAGAGCAGATCAATATTTTAATGTGATTGTGAATCACCTGGGGGATTCTGCTAAAATGCAGATTCTGATTCCATAGGCCTGGGGTGAGACCTGTGATTTTACATTTTTCATGTGATGCAAATGCTGCAGGTCTAGGGGCCGCACTTTGATGAAAAAGTGCTAAAGTACATGCAGACTTTATGTGAGAAAGTTGAATAGACATGGTATAGCAGTTCTAATATTGCATATTTTGTGGGAAGATGGAGGAAACTCTTCAGACTATTATATTAAGAAATTTATGCATATGACTTTACTGAGTGAGATGATTCCTTAAGGTCAGCCCATTGTTTGCTTTCTCATCCACACCTCCCCTTAGTACTAATTAAGGGGCATTTTGTTGTAATGTATTAAGCAAATTATGTAGAAAAATTAACTAGAGTATTTCAATACCCAAATACCCTGATGTTGACATTGGGTTCTGCAATTGGTTCTCTTTACATTTAAAAAAGTGTTCTTTTCAGGTAAATTTATTTTAGTTCACCAATGTCTTTTGGTTAGTAACCTTACCTAAACATACTTTCACAAAAATGAGTTGATTCATTAAAGAGTAAAGACTGTAATTCCTCTTTAGAATCATATACTCATAAAATTTTACATTTAGCAGGTTATTAAAGTGTGTGTCATCTAAAGTATTCATTTCTCAGATATATAGAGATCTCAGAGACATCTTATGCCCAGCATCACGCAGGAATGTAGAGCAAGAATCGGTATCCACATCTTCAGTTTTTCCTTGAACTTTTAAAGAAAAATGTGGGCCTTAGTGTCTATCATAAACTCAAATATTGCTTATCTTGTGAAATTTCAACTAATTGAAATACTCATAATATTCTTGGTTTGTAAATGTTTCTTGTGCTGCCATATTTACATGTACACATCTGGTGTAATAATAACTTCTTCTAAGTTTTTTGGATTTGCTTTCATGGGAGAGAAGTTTTTCCTGAAGACATACTTGTAGTCCTGGTTACATAAGAATTTTATCTTTGATTCTGAGCACATGCAGTAGTAGTTTTCATACGATCTATTTGGCTGTAAACACTATCAGTCATGTTTGTAATTTCCTCAGTGGCTTAGGGTGTGGTTGTTTGTGGAGGGTGTAATGATGTTTTTAGGAACAAAGACATCAGGTGAACCATTCCTCAGGCCCCACTGGTGGCAACTGCAGATTAAGCATGCTTGTCTGGACCCCAACATAGCATATGCTGGCACTGGTATTAGTGGGTACAGACAGGTGCATTCTTGAGCCTTCAGATGTCTTGCCTGGGTGATGGCAGTGGCAGTGTTGGACTGGGCACATGAGTGAGTCCTCAGTTCCTGGGCAACAAGTGTGGCATCAGTGATGGCAGTAGCAGTGGTGGGACAATTCTTTAACTCTCAAATGGTCCACACTGGTGCTGATGGTGGCTGTGATAGGTTGGGTAGGTCAGTCCCCTGGTCCACAAGTGTCATGTGGGGATTGGTACCAGCTTTTGTGGTAGCAGTAGGTTGTGTGTGCCCATACTCTGGCCTCTTAAAGGACTGCTCAGGTGTCAACAAAGATAAGTGGGGCATTGCACTCCCCCAGGCCCCTAGATGGCATGTTTGGGCACTAGTGGATCAGAGTGGAGCCAGGCGAGGTGAGCCTATCCTCAGGCCCTCTAGTAGTGCATGAAGATGCTGGATATGGTAGGCAGGGGTGGGTTGATCTCCAAATCCCTGGTGGAATGCTCGGGTGTGGGTGGCAGTGGCTGTGCTGTGGCCCTGCTGCTGAGGAAGGTTGGGTTGTAGCTGTAAGCTGAGGAAGGTTGGTAGTAGCTGTAAGCAGGTAGCTGGGGGAACTTACGCTTTAGCCCCAGGTGGTGGCTATAAGCAGAGTAGCCCTTCCTTTAGGTGCTTTTAAATTCATGGTGACTTTGCTACTGAGGGAAGCAGGGTTGTTGCCAATGACTCGTGCTTCTGCCCTAGTGGTGACAGCCTGCAGTGGTGCCTGGCTCCAGGAATATCAACAGGAATCCAGGGATATAGAGATGCAGGGGCTGTTGGGCCCCAGGCATTATTGGGACCCTGAAATTAACATAGGGAGCCACCTGGAGACCACATGTTGGCAGTATTCCAGAGAGGGAGCTCACACTGGATCCCCAAAATACCTGAAATCCTAAGCAGTTACAGCAAAGCAACATCTTGAGAGCTGGGCTCTCAAAATGAGAGGCCACATGCGTAAAGGGGACTGTCCTATGGCTAAGATTGCAGGAGTCCATGGTGGGAATATGGACTGCTGGGGTCACTTACTCTTTCTCCACATTGGGAAGCCTCTTCAGGTTCTTAGGTGATAGCTGACCAGGCTGCCTCACTTCTCTCTCTTTCCTTGTCTTAGGTGCCTCCTGTCACTTCTCTGTTGAATTGCAGTGTTCTCTCTTGGGTGATCTATTAGAAGTGTGATCATTTACTCTCTGTTTTGATTCTTCTTTCTGGAGGAAGGGAATACCAGATACCTGTAGTCAGCTGTCTTGAAGCCTGATTTCTTTTTGAAATGTATAGTGCAGCATGCTGAATAATAATAATTGACTACTGTACCTTTCAATATTGCTAAGAGAATATGTTTCTAATGTTCTCATCACCAAAAAAGTTAAATATTTGAAGTGATAAATATTTTAATTAGCTTAATCACACCACATTGTATTAAAAAATCCTAACACCACTTTGTACCTCACAAGTATCTACAATTATAATTTGTCAATATATAAATAAGCATTTTTAAATGACTTTCAATCATAGTGGGGATAAACAAACCATGTATGTGACCAATTAAATCAAGGTAGACTGTGATAAGTGGAACAAAGTCTAAAGAGAATCAGAAGAAAAATAGATTAATTCCAAAGTTGGAGATCTAGAAGTACCT
This sequence comes from Ateles fusciceps, assembly GCA_036589455.1. Taxonomy (NCBI): domain Eukaryota; kingdom Metazoa; phylum Chordata; class Mammalia; order Primates; family Atelidae; genus Ateles; species Ateles fusciceps. The sequence continues at coordinate 10,067,149 of JAZHEH010000091.1, read as the reverse complement.
TCTGGAGGTGATGGCCACTCAACTTCATCTTCAAAGATGGCTGGAACTGTAAGCATCTGTGAGGAGCACTAAGTGAGCATCAGGTATCTGTGGAAGTCCTCCTCTCCAGCTACACCACAGTCACCAGTGACAGGAGCCACATCGCATTCCTCTTTTAATTGGTCACTGTTCACAGCATAGATCTTGGGCATAGTGTGTGCTGATGGTGTTTTAATTGAATTATTTTGATTAGGGACGTTTTTGTTGGCAATATTTCTTAGTTTCTTAAGGACAAATTGGTAATAGTTTAATTTCTAACCTGTTACTTAGAAACTCTTAAGCATATCTACTAGAATTCAATACAAACACTCTAAGGACATTAGAGACATTTCATCAAAGGCCATGTTTCCTCCAGAACAAAACGTGGAGAAATGTCATCAACAAAATGGAAAATAAAAGTCAAGTATAGACTCATCCATTACAAAAATATCCTCATAATGTGTTTATAAGTATACTGTCAGTTTAGAACACACAAGCTTTACGCACTTCTTCATGACATTTTTCTTACAATTTTTTAGACACTAAAATATTTGTGCCTTGAACTATGTCAGGATGAGCTGTTTTAAGGTTTAATGCCAATGTTCATGGTTTAGGTCCATATGAGCCTATGTTCACAAATATCTTTAACCAAATGACCGTATTGTCCTAGAAAGAGATGTGTTCAGGGGAGATGTAATGCAGGTTCAGGATGACAGCCTTCCACAGCCTCTGGTTATTGTCCACACAGGGCCCTGAACGTCCCCAATAATCTGTGAAATATGCCAAAGGTAAGCTCTCCAGCTTGAGTTCCTTGCCCCTTAGCCCTGGTGAGCTGGCTGGGCTCCAATTCAGGTAATTGCATCCCGTCTGCTTAAATTTCCTTTGCAATTTCAATCAGATGTATTATCCTCCTTAGCATAGCTGCCCAGAATGATAGTTCAGGATTCCCTTACAGCTGCTAAACAGATGCTGTGTTCAACCCAAGAGGTGACTATGTTTCAGTAGTGGGTAAAATGATTCCTTGTTATTCCTTTTTGCCATCACAGAGGCATTGTGAGGCTTAATTAATTAAAATGTCTACAGTTTCCAAGGTGCAAGTTGTGGTAAAGAGAGCAGACATTAAGTATTAAGCATTTTTAAAGATCTGCACCTGGCTTTCCCTGAAAGTGGAATCTAGAGATGAGATGTTCCTTATACTATGATACACCAAGTTTAATTTTAGTAAAATATTTTTGGAAATGGATATTGGCTTAATTTAGAATTATACAATATGTTATCTCTTTTGTCACTGTAAATGATATTCAGTACTGATGAATCAACCTCCTACTTAAAATTTCATTAATAAACTTTTCATTGATGGCTCCACATCACTAAATATGAGGGTGTTGACCTTTTTTGTCCATCATTTGCCTAATTTTGCCATATGACTTTCTATGCATGCACCTTACTCATGGAAATATGCACTTTTTTTTTAAAGCTATCCCAAAACTTAATGGCTTAAAACAATCATCCTTTTATTACATTTTATGATTCTGTTGGTAAGGAATTTGAAAATAGCTGGGAAATTCTTCTGCTCCACCTGATATTGATTGGGGTCATTTTGCTATGTTCAGCTGGGGTGGCTGCATTGGACTGAAGGATCTGCTAGCTTTACTTACATGCTCTGTCCCTTGGCAGAGTTAGATGGAAAGCTAAACTCAGCCAAGTCCCTCTTCATCTAGCATCTGGGCCTCTGCAGATGGTCTCTCCAGCAAAATAGTCAAACTATTACCTGGAGACTCAGGACTTCAAAAGCCTAAGACAGAAGCTTCCAGTTCTCTTGAATACTGAAAAGAGCTAGAAAAGGCACTTGTCACCATAATTCTGCTTAATTAAAGTAGTCACAGGCCAGCCCAGATCAAGGAGAGAGAATAAATAGGTCCATCTCTTATGAAAGAAATATCAGAGAATTATGGGCGTCTTTAATCCACATACCAATCACATGACTAATGTTATTATTCGTGGTAGTTTCAAAGAGATCTGAGCTTTCCACAAGGGACGCTCCACAATTAAATATCCAGAAATAGAGACAGAATCAGTACCAAACTTTCGGACTTCACATTAATCTAAAATACCACTGAAACATAGCAAAAGCAGCCACTTCTTCAGGATTACCACCTGCAGAATGTGCTAACCACAATAATTCTTATTTCTCTTCCCTAAATCATACACCACCACTTCCCCAACCTATTATTTTAAATAAAATTGCAAAAGGTTTTAATTCTCCAAAGTGATTTTATACCTGAATACTTTAAAAGACTTTCAGTGGAGATAAGTCAAATATTTTTTTCCATTTTGCTGTTGATGAAGTTGAAATAGAGGGAGGTGAGAGATTTAACAGGTCTCCAGGCAGTAAGTGGTGAGTCACTCATTGATGGCCATCCCATTCAGGAGTCTGTTCACTTTACTCCATATGCTTTCTGCCTACCAATAGTTCATTCACAATCTAAACATCTTTGATGAAATTCAAGCTTCTGACTTCACTATAATTGAGATATTTTTGCAAGTGGGCAAAGCAGCTCTCAAGCTAGATTTTCATGGAGCAACCTCTAAGTAGGGCTTGCTATTACTGTTCCTACTTAATTTTTTTCCTGGGCATGGAGTAGGAAAGTCTTGCATGATTGAACAATATCTGGTTTGCTCTATTTAGCCATGTCACAGCCAGAGATGTAAGGCTGTTCAAGCCTTCTGGATTATTTTTGCTAAAGCAAAATGGATTGCCTATATTATTCTTGCTCCTTTTCTCTAATTCTTCATATCCTTCCTAATCTTGAAGGCTCAACTTAGTTCTCCAAACTTCTCTGAAAGACTTCACTCACTACCTTAGTCTGCATTTTACTCTTACCCATGAACTCATAGAATTTTATGGTCTGGAGTATGCATTATCAGAAATCAATCATTTTCATTCTTCTACCCAGCACAATGTTTTAAGCACCACCCCTGTGTATATTTCTAGGTTATAAATCACCCTGCTGATATAAAACCAATCACATAGTGATCCTGCTCCGCAGAGCTAACAGCATTTCTGGGGAAATTCACTAAGAAATGACTACACGGTAGGCACTGTGGACTTCATATACTGGGATTTCACATGGTTTATCTCATTGACACCTCATAACAATCCCAGAAGGCTTTACAGATGGTGCATCTGGAGCTCTGCTAAGTCAAGTCACTTGTCCAAGGTCACATTACTATAAGTGGCAGAGAAAAGAGTTAAGCCCAGAACTGTGTAAGATCAAAAACAAAGCACTTGGCCATTAGGCTATAGTGTCTTTGAATAATTGTATTATATGTACGCACTTCCATGTATTTGTATGTGTTGGTAGTCTAGATATAATCATCCAGAAAATTGTATGGTGACATTTATATTTCAAATGCAATATGTAGCATAAAAAGGAACTTTCAACTATTAATAATAATGGTAACCAACAATCTTCCGACACTTTCACTCTTTAATTGGACCTTCACATACATTATCCATTGAATTTTAAATAGACCACAGATTCCACAAGTCTCAGAATCATAGGTTAACAAAGTACTGTGGATATAGTTTCTATTCAAAATCTTTGATTACTAATGAATCTATAAGCTGGCATTTTCCCTCTCTTCTTGCAGTCATTCTCTGAGGTGCTTCTACTCATGGTTATGAAAACAAAAGAATGATCACAAATATAATGACAATACTTTCCAACAAATACACTAACATTAATATTCAATGTGAATTAAATAATGTGATGAATTAATAATTTAATGAATTAAATAATTTAAACACAATCATATAAGATATGTATTATTATAAGTTACTATTATTATTTCAGTTGATATATAAAGACATGAGACACATGTGAGAACACATGAACACACGGGAACAACACACACCGGGGCCCATTGGAGAGTGGAGGGTAGGAGGAGGGAGTGTTGCCAGGTTTTGGGGTGCAGGAGAGTGCTTAGCTCACCTGAGAGGATGTTTTTCCAGGCTCTTGGTCTCTCACTCACCCAAGAATGGGAGAGGGGACCACGCCAGGCATGGTATACTTGTAAACTAAATACCGGACCCCAAAAAGTTTTTGCAGAAAGTGATTTATTTAAGTAGAGAAAGAGAAAACGGAGAGAGAAAAGGCTTCCACAAAGAGTGTGGAAGGGGACCCAAGTATGGAATCCAAAGGGGTGTGGAAGAAGGGGACTTTTAACCTGGGAGGAATTCCCTCCCTCTCCAAGTCCCCTGGCCAATGAAAAGAGTTCTTTTAAACTTCTGCTGGAGTGATTGACCTTTGGTCCTTTCCCGTGTCTGTGAAAATTAAAACAAAGACTGTTAAGTCTCCTGGATGGAGAGGCATGGGAAGCGGGCCTGGCGCTGGGAAGTTCTTGCCCTTAAAACTACACACCTTCGTAGACCTGGCAAGAGAACACATTCCCTCAAGAGGATCATGAAAAATAACTAATGGATACTAGGCTTAATACTTGGGTGATGAAATAATCTGTACAACAAACCCCATGACAGAAATTTACCTATATAACAAACCTGCACATGTAAGTCTGAACCTAAAATAAAAGTTAAAAAAAAGCTTTTGGACATCCTAATCTAAATAGGGATATTTGTCAAAGCATATCTATTTTTAGGATCTAATTTAATGACTGTCTACATTGCAAATCATGAGTTTAAACTCGACTGCGTTCTCTTGAACTTAACATGTCAAATGGCTGTGAAGGAACTTGAAAACCAGGAGATAGAAAAAATCATAACTCCCCCAATCCAAAACAAGACTCAATTTTTAAATCCCTACAGGTTTTCTCCCTCCTAGCAGCTGGCTGCCAAGAATGGAGTGAATTCACCACAGTCCTGCACAAGATTTAATGGGGTAATTTAAAAGTGTGCTAAGAGTTTGGCCCAGGACTTAGTTCTGCCTTTGCTCTGCAGATTTTATGATGGTGGAAGCAGTTCAGGCAATCCATCATTTGTGCTTGGAGATGCCAGTGACACAAGTCAGTTCCTGGAATGCAGTAAGGAACAATGGTACCAAGCGAGTAGCCCAAGTTTGGCAGCAACCTACAGAAGTTTTAAGGACCCCTTGGCTGTGGTTACTGTTCCTCTCAGATAACCATTAGCAGCAAGTGACAGGGAAAATGGGGCTTCCGTTCCTTCAATCTGCCCAGACTTTGCTTCCTTTTTTTTTTTTTTTTTTTTTTTTGGCTTACTCTTTATACATCTATATGCAGATTGCAGATTCACTTTTATAAGAAAGCTTCACATGATATTACTAATCTGATATAAGTGAGAAATGGTATCTTTAGAGTATTGTGAATGTTATGCATGAGATAGATCATCTTTTCAAATGTTGGTGAGCAATTTATATCTCCTTTTCCATGAATTGTCTGTTCATTCCATTAGGCAAAAAAAAAAAACTGCTGTAGTGAGCTAGGAAACAGGTATCCACATATGATCATTATAGAATTACAAACTGTCCAGTAATTTGTCAATAATCTGCTAAAAATTTTAAAGTGCTCATTCCTAACAATTCAATTTATATATATTTATCTTACAGACACATTTATATGTTTGCCAAATGGCATACTTATAAGATTTTCATCGCCACATTTCAAGTAAAAAAATAAGATAGAAAACAGCATAAATATTAATGGATATCTGGTTAAATAAAATATGGGAAGAATATCCACTTCCAGCCATGATGGAGTAACTGATATGAACTAGCTCACCAATCATAAATACCTATATCACTGGATAGAATATATGAGATAATATTTTCAGCATTGGACAACAGACAGCATAAGAATGTGATCCCGGAGAGTGGAAAGACTAGAAACATGAGACCCACAATTGCCCAGCCTTCTACTTGGGGATAATCTCCTGACCCTGGTACAAAGAGCTGAAGTGAGGCAGGCCATGGCAGACATGCCAAGGTGAAGAAGCAGAAATCAGAATTTGGGGCAGCCAAAATACCTGTTCTGCTGCATAGAACAGCAAAGACAAAAGGGGAATTATATTCAGAGGAGGCCTCAGTGAATCTACACAAAAACCTTATTTGGCAATTGAAATAAAATATAGTATCATTTAGAAAAGCACAAAACAAAATAAAACATATTGGGATAAAAATATCAAATAGGTACAATATTTTATGCTAAAACTACAAAAATCATTAAAACAAATCATGGAATAGTTAAAAAGCAAAATAAAAGATGAATCACATTAATGGATTAGAAGTTTAATATTGTTAAAATGTTAATTCTTCTATAATTGGTAAATATAATGCAAATCTCATCATGAAAATGCTAAAATTGATAAGAAAGACCAAAGGAACTGAAACAGTCCAAACAATTTTGATAAAGAAAGACACAGTTGGGCTGGGTGCAGTGGCTCACACCTTCACTCCCAACACTTTGGGAGGCTGAGGTGGGTGGATCACCTGAGGTCAGGAGTTTGAGATCAGCCTGGCCAACACGGTAAAACGCCATCTCTACTAAAAATACAAAAGAACTAGCCAAGCATGATGGTGTGTGCCTGTAATCCCAGCTACTCAGGAGGCTGAAACAAGAGAATCACTTGAACCTGGGAGGTAGAGGTTATAGTGAGCCAAGATCATGCCACTGCACTCCAGCCTGGGCAACAGAGCAAGACTTCATCTCAAAAAAATAAGTAAATAAAAGACAAAGTTGAAAGTCCCACACTATCAGATTTCAAGATTATTATAAAGCTACAGTAATCAAGACATAGACAAAAGGAACAGAATATAGTCCAGAAACAGTTCATATATATGTGGTCAATTCATTTTTGACAAAGAAGCTAAGGCAATTTCAATTAAGAAATGATAATATTTTCACTGGGTATGGTGGTTCATGCCTGTATTCCCAGCACTTTGGGAGGCCCAGGCAAGTGAATCGCCTGAGGTCAGGAGTTCAAGATCAGCCTGATCTTGAACATGGTGAAACCCTGTCTCTACTAAAAGTACAAAAATTAGCTTGACGTGGTGGCACACGCCTGTAGTCCCAGCTACTCCAAAGGCTGAGGCAGGAGAATCGCTTGAACCTGGGAGGCAAAGGTTGCAGTGAGCCGAGATTGTGCCACTGCACTCCAGCCTGGGCGACAGAGTGAGACTCTGTCTCAAAATAATAATAATAATAATAATATTTTCAACAAATGATAGGGAACCAATTTGCTATCCACATGTAAAAACAAAAAAGAAAAAGAGCCTATTTCTTAAGTTAGACAAAGATTTCTTAGATAAGACACAAAAATGATACATACGCAATCAAGAAAATGAAAAGGCAAGGCACAGACCAGGAGAAAATGTTTGCAACTTACATATTAGGCATATGGCTTGCATCAAGACTACATAAGGAAATCTTGCAATTAAATAGTGATAAGAGAAACAACCCAGCTTTAAACTTGGGCAAAAGATTTGGATAGGTAGTTCAATAAAGAAGATATGCAAATGGCTAATAAAAATGTTCAACATCACTTGTCTTTAGGATTCAAATTAAAACACAGTGAGATCTTTTTGAACACCCATGAGAAAGGCTCCAGTGTAAAAGACCAGCCATACTGAGAGTTGGAGATCACGGACAATGGGAACTCTCATACACTCCTGGCAAGAAAGCAAAAAAGATATACTTTGGAGAATGATTTGTCAGTTTACTAAAAATGTAAATATATAAATACTTTGTTATTCTGCTTTTTTCTTCCTAGATATTTACCCAAGACAATGAAAAACATATGTTCATAAAAGACTTGGACACAAATGTCCATGGAATTTTTTTTTTTTTTGTGATAGTCCAAAGCAGGAAAAAAAAGCCAAACGCCCATCAACCATTGAGTAGGCTAATCTATATTTTATTTGTATACCATATGATATGTATGGTATATCGACATAAAGGAATTCTACTCAGCAATAAAAAGGAATGGACTACTGATACATACAACAAAATTATGCAATCTATGATGTTAAGTAAAAGAAGTCATAGAAAAACATAGTACATATTGTAAGATTACACTTATGTATAGTTCTATAAAATGCAAACGACAGACTGAGGTAAGTGATTGCTTAGGGATAGGGTGGACAGAAAGAGATGAATTCCAAATGGGCATGAGAAAACTCATGATTAAAATACTGATTAATTGTAATGATGGTCTGACAGTTGTATACATATGTTGAAACCTATCAAACTGTATACTTTAAATATGTGCTGCTTATTATACTTCAATTATACCTCCCTAAAGTGTTTTAAACAATTATATGGCCCACAAAGCACATCTTTCAGCCAGAGTGGCCTGGCTGTGGCCCAACAGCTTGAATTCTCAGATGTCAGGATTATCACAAAAGCCAGAACACCCCAAAATAATTAGAATTCTGCCACAGAATGACCCAAGTTTGTGGATCTATGACATGCCGATGGGGAAAGGAGTACTTTCCTTCTCTGTCTTATAAGATTTGAGGAAAACCAGCCTTCCAAAGAACTGTTGTGCTGTGGCTGACTGCCTTACCTCACTTTGTCATAAGTTGTCGAGCCATAATTAGTTTGCTAGCGCCAGGCTCTGCAAAGCCAGGGGGATTTCTCGGTTTCAACACTCAGTTCCTAAAGATTCTAGAGGACTTTATGTCAGGATCCCTGCTGTTATCAACTGCTGCATTTCAGTGTGTTAGTAGCAGCCAATAGGGTTGGCCATAGTCACATCGCAAGGACTCCTTTGGTTTAAAAGATAAAGTAAATCCCTTGAGGAATTTTCTAGCCAGCCTCAGATAGCAAGATGACTTTATCACTTCTGGGACAGGAGAAAAATTATTCTAATTACATCCTTTGAATTTTTTATTCCAGGGTCCACTTAGAGATCTTTCTCTCTGGAGTTTCCGCCTTGCAGGGCTAGCTTCCCAGCTTGGAGCTCTTACGAAGCCATGTCTGATGGCTGGGCAGAAATGTGGGAATGCAGAGGAGAATTTGTCTTCTCCAGACAGAGGCACCCAAAGCACAGCAATGCACACTGGCCTCCATTCTTCCTGCAGTGTGCTTCAGCCCTGGCATAGAGAAAAGCCAGCTGCAGGCAATTCATGCTTTCTCTGCTAACAAAATCTATGCTAGTTTGGGGAACAAAGACGATTTAGTCTCTTTTTGTCACTGGCAGCCAGATCAACAGGTAACTCAGATATAAGGGTCCTCATATGACATCATTTCTGTTAGCCTCAAGACATTTTCCTAACCATCTTTATGCTCCAGAAAAAGCATTTCACTGCATCTTGAGTAGGACAGATTATTTAACTTCTCAGTATCTCATTTTCCAGTTACTCGTGCATTCATCTATTCAATGAGTAGTTAATATATACCTACTATGTACAGGTCACTCATGGACTTTTGGTAGGAATTAAGGTTAAAATTTATATCTACTCAAAACCAACACAATTCACTTTGCCTTCCATCATTAATAAGATAAACTATCTTTTTGAGCCACTATTATGCACCAGCTGTTTTTCATACATTATTCCTTTCCTCACAATGCAAGTTAAGTATTATAATAAGCATTTGATAGTTAACCAAACAAAAGTTAAACAATTCACCCAAAGCTGCCAGCTACGTAATTGCCCAAACTAGAATTTGAACACAAATTTAGAAATATCTCAAACCCACGCACTTTCCACACTATCAGGCACCTCAGTAGATTACCCAGCCTGTTTTAGTGGCTTGAGTATGGTGATGCTTTCCTATATTTTAGCACTTCAGCAAATATGTTCACATCTATTATCTTTGGAATATTTTATTGGACATCACAATGGTAAGAGTTGTCTGGCTGTTTAGGCACTTGGTAAATTCCTATGGTGCAGTTGAGGTTCTCAGCCTTTAGGTTCGGAAATAATTTTTTCTGGGCTGGGCAAAGTGGCTCATGCCTGTAATCCCAGCACTTTGGGAGGCCGAGGTGGGTGGATCACTTGAGGTCAGGAGTTTGAGACCAGCCTGGCCAACATGGTAAAACCTCATCTCTACTAAAAATACAAAAAAATTAGCCAGGTGTGGTGGCATGTGCCTGTAGTGCAAGCTTCTTGGGAGACTGAGGCACAAGAATCACTTGTAACCGGGAGGCAGAGGTTGCAGTGAGTTGAGATTGCACCACTGCACTACAGCCTGGGTGACAGAGTGAGACTCTGCCTCAAAAAGGAGAAAAAAAAAAAAAAGCAAGGTCCCGGCTATCATGGTGACTAAGCTGTTAGTGCTATGATTCAGATTGCTAATGCTAACTGGGAGAAAAATAGACACACAAGTCATGGAAGTCCAGCCTTCACTATGTAGTTTGAGATATTTGTGAGTTAGCTAAGAGGACATTTTTGGGAGCCAATTTATGAAGAGCCAATTGTCAAATTTTCAGGAATTTTGTGAGCAGGTTGATGTATCAGCCATAGTCGGTATTTTTACACCATGGCAATTGAAAAACTTCAAATTAGGGCTTCTGTTTCCTCTTCCCATGACAGCTGGTTGTTCAAGATTTACCAGCACATTACCGGGTAGAGGCAGAGAAGGCTGGATATGTGGACCAGGAGAAAGATTTTAGCTTCCTTGGCTTCTAAAGTTTGTATTTAAGTTTAGGCATTGTTAGAAAACAGAGGGTAGTTAAAGTCTTGGGATAGACAAGCTAGCTTTGGAGAGAGTGGTAAAAGCAGAGAGTGAGAAAAGAGCAAAAAGAAAGAAAGAAAGGAAAGAAAGAAAGAAAAAGAAAGAAAGAAGAAAGAGAAAGAAGAAAAAGAAAGAGAGAAAGAAAAGAAAGAAGAAAGAAAAGCAAGAAAGAAACTCCAATGGTTAGTAGAGGAGAAAAATGGGGAAAAGCCCTGGAAGAGATTTCAATGAATCAGGTTTCAAGTACAAGGAAGACATTTCACAAAAAAAGTGTAATAAATTTCCAGAAGGAAGCATTACACTTTGCTATGTGAATCCTTTGAAACTGAAGTTTACAAACTGTCTAGGAATTTCAGTGGCTAGGGTGGGATGAATTGTTGATAAACAAAGTATTTTCCAAGAGTGATGAAGAATGAAGCCAGATGCAGAAAGGTGAAAAGTAAATAGGATATGTATTGGAGATTACAAGGATACGGGACTAGAGAGTACATGTCTGTTGACTGGGAACCCCTTTCTTAAAAGAGTTGAATCTTCTTTTTCCAGGCCTTATCCCTTGGATTCCTTTTTTTTTTTCTTCATGAAGGATATGCCCTTCTGTTAGCATATTCCTTTTTCACATGGAGGATGAAGAAGACAACAGCTTTAGCTCTGCCGAGCAACCATGCTCCCCCTGAGATTGATGGCTCCCAAATCATTGAACCTGGAAGTTCATCTGCTTATCGTTTAGGATAGGTTTTTCCACAGATGGCTAATTTCATTTCCCACATGTTGAATTTCTTTCTAGTTTTCTACTCAGAGGGGGAATCTAAATTTCATGCTCAGGGAGTGCCCTGCTCTTACCCCATGAACATATGCTCTGAGAGAGAATGTTTTCTCTGCTCATTTTTAATTCATAAAATACGCAGCAAATTTGTGGGAGAGGAGGAAAAAGACAAGAGTACATGACTTACATTGCCTGCTTGGCAGTAATGATCCCATCCCAACTCAGAGGGTTGGCCTCAACTGCATGTGCATTGAGAGGGTGTGGTCAAGCTCTGGATCATGATGTTCTACTACCCAAGTCTCAGCCAGCTGGGCTGGGGATGGACAGCTATTCAACAGGTGGTCATCTCAAAATCTGGACAGGAACTTGCTGGCTTACAAAGACAAGCTGAAATAATCAGATTACCTCTCTCTTAAACTTCCCTCTGGGACTCTTAGCTTGACTCCTTCTAGCATGGGCTGGAAGGGCAAATAAAATAGAGAGCATATGGACAGGCAGAAAAAGAAAATCAGAGCAGAGAGATGAGCACATGATTCCTGAGAGACATAGAGTGTTTAAGGCTACAACTGAGCTTAGCAAGAACTGGAACTTTGGAATTGGAAGATTGGAAACTAAGGACAATGTCAGATATAAAGATAATTTACCCAAGGTTCCAGCTGATTACAACAAAAGAGCCCAACTTAACATTGATGTGGCTTTTATCAAAGACACCATATTTACACTTACTAAACACTTACTTCATACCAGGTGCATAGAGAATAAGACTCTATCTTCCCTGTCCTCAGTTCTTCGAGTAGAAATTAGGAAAAAGGAGTCCTTGAATAAGAGAAAAAGGAAAAATTAGAAACAGCACCTAACGTCACAATTTGGGAGTAGAGTGTTTATGCAATAATTGAAGGGCAGGTTGACTTTCTATCAGCAAATTGAGGACAACTCAGTCTCAAATAGCTGGCCACATAGTATTTGCAGCTTATCTGTGTTTAGAATCATTGGTTTGCCACTTCAGACAGTAGAGATCTAGTAGCCCATTTGACAGTCTGGTTGGTTTCTCTCTACTACAAGGCCACAATCTGAATGCCATCTCCCGGTTTTCCCAGGAGGAATATCTTGAGGTGGCGTGGCTAATTCTTAAAAAATACATATTTTGTTCCCTATTAAGAGTCCCAAAACCAATAAACAAGAATAATGCACAGACTTGAGACACGTAGATTAGGATTTGGTAAATGGGAGCTAAGTAGGATGCAAGAATTATCTCACAAAATCTTAGATAGTGCCACAAAGGGCCTACTATTATTATTTCCTTTCTTTTGAGACAGCGTCTCACTCTGGCCCAGGCTGGAGTGCAGTGTTTCAATCATGGCTTACTGTAGCCTCAAGCTCTGGATATGTGGACCAGGAGACAGTGTGGTCACTCTCTCCTGGTCCACATATCCAAGAGGTCAAGTGACCCTCCCACTTCAGCCTCCAAAAGTGCTAGGATTATAGGTGTAAGCCACCTTGCCTGGCCCATTATTTACATTTTGAGATTAAGGAAAAAAAAAAAACTAAAGGTTACTGAAGTTAAGTCAACTTGCCAAGGTCACCAGCCAGAGGTAATGGATTAGGTCCAATTGTATTTCCATGGTTTTCATTATGACACTATGCAGGAAACATCATGCTTACGTATTCTTATCCAAACTAACTCATATAATTGGCAATAGCAAGATAATCACTAGTGTAAGTTATACTTTCACTTGTCACCCTCAGAGTAGCTCTGCTCTTTGGGAAGAACAGTTGCATAGAACAACCTAGAAAATGTTGAATTTAATCAAACGAAGGATAATACATAAGTAGATATTCAATTTCCAATTTCCTTATCTCTCATACACACACATAAAAATAAAATGTATGTGTGCGTAAATATTAATTAATATTCAGACCTATTAAAGCAAAAAAAATGAAGGAAGAGAGACGGAGGGAAGGAAGGAAGGAAAGAAGGAAGGAAGGAGGGAGGAAGGGAGGAAGAAAGAAGAAAGAAAGAAGGCAAGCAGGAGAAAGAAAAGGAAGGAAGGAAGGAAAGAAGGAAGGAAAGAAGGAAGGAGGGAGGAAGGGAGGAACAAAGAAAGAGAGAAAGAAAGAAGAAAAGGCAAGCAGGAGAGAGAAAAGGAAGGAAACCACAATACTTACAGCAATTGTTAAAAATGGTGAGCTGGTCATACTTAATTAGTAATAATTGAATAAGGTAATACGTCAGTGTTTTCTTTGGTAAACAAAGATGTTGGAAAGTTTTAATTATCCAGAAAATCTCACAAGCTGTGGCTTATATCCCCTCCAGGCTGCCAAGGGCTGCACAAAAAATAGTTTGTGCAGTGATGGAAACACAGAGTTAAATAACGAAGCAGCTCTCCCACCTCTGGGAGGGAGCAGGACAGCTTTTGAAAGTATTCACTTTAGGGCTGACTGGCGGGAGGAAAGACAAAAAAGATAGGCCTTCCATTCACACACCAGATGTTCCCACTAAACAAACACTTTGAAGAAAGCTCAGCTTGCACAGATGATAATCATTGTTGAGTTTGGGAGCTCAGTGGCCATGGAAGAAATTCCTGGAGGGGCGAGAGCTGCCTATTGCTGCAACATGCCATGGTGTTCTGGCCTTGGCAGGGGTATCCATGACTCTGTATCTGATGAGCTACAGTAGCCCCTGCCTATCCCTAGGCTTGCAGAGTCCTCTGCTCTGGCTCATTGCTGGAGATGAGCACTGCGAAACTCAGCTGTTCATGTTTGTGGGTGGTTGGAGGAGCTGCCTTTCTTGCTCCTTCAGAATATTGCAGTGAGGAGGGGGAACTGTCTTACATTGTCCTACATACCTTCCATCTGTAAAGACATTCTGAATCACAGGGATGAAGAAGCGATCCTTGTTTTGTGGTTAGGTCAAGCTTCCTAGAAGCAGAGCCTGACACAGTGATTTGGAGCACGTAGGGCACTTTTTAATTTTAATTTTATTTTATATTTTTACGTCTTAAGACGGAGTTTTGCTCTTGTCGCCCAGGCTGCAGTGCAATGGCACAATCTCGGCTTAGGGCAACCTCCACCTTTCAGGTTCGAGTGATGATTCTCCTGCCTCAGCCTCCCCAGTGGCTGGGATTATAAGCACCTGCCACCACGCCCAGCTAATTTTTGTATTTTTAGTAGAGGTGAAGTTTTGCCATGCTGGCCAGGCTGGTCTTGCACTCCTGACCTCAGGCGATCCACCCACCTCGGCCTGCCAAAGTGCTGAGATTACAGGGGTGAGCCAACAGGCCTGGCCAGGGTACTTATTAAGAGAGTGCTCTAAGGGAAAGAGGGAAGAGGGATGAAAGAGAGAAAGAGTGGAACAAGCATGTAGTCTCAGGTTAAATTCAGTTTTGACTTGACTGGCAAGGAGCTCAGAGGCATGAATTATGCTACAGACTTGCCCTGTCAAGGAGTTGGGGTAGTTACTTCCAGGAGAGACGGGGACTCTTCTGGGGCAGGAGCTGTGGAACATTAGCACCTAACACTCACAGATGCTGCTGTTAGATGCACTACTGTCATTAAAGTAATGCAACTATAAGTCAAGATGGAAACCAGGGAATTGCTTTCATACTTAACTCATTACTGTGGCAGCTTGAGCCTGTACATTAAATTCATTACAGAATAGTGTATCTCATCTGATACATATAACGACCTGATAAGGTGTGCAGGGCAGATGTCAATTCTTTTCAGTACTGAGTGCTATTTTACAAAAAAAGGAAATGTGCCCAGATTGACTGCATTACTGGCCTAAGTAAGCCAGATTATATGAGAAGAGTTGGGAACTTAGGACATCTAACTTCAAGATCTGTGTCCTTTCTGCTATATTACTCTGTACCTCACAAGGTAAAAGATAAGAAAGCTTAAATGGTGAGAGCAAGCGTACAGGTAGTAGAGCAAACACTGGAAGAAGTAAATAAGGGTGATAAGAATTGAATTGAACTCAAAAAAAAAAAAAGGCGTGCTGGGGGAGCCACATCTGTGCTGGGTGTATTCTATGATGGTTAAGATTTAGCTGGATGGAAAGATGAGACCTTTCCAGGCTCAGGTAGTCCAGAGACCAAAATGAGCTAGGGTACATCTAGTCAGAGCATGTGGCCCATTCGCTAGAGTAGGATAAGCAATGGTAAACTGTGTGTTGTGCTGGGGAGAGGGCTGTCAACCACTTCAAGCTGTCTCTCCCTCTCACTTTTCTCCCCATATGGTTTTCTCTCCCATCTGCCCCAATACACACCCTTCTCTAGGTTTTTAATTTGGCTATCATTTCTGGTTTTGTTAACTCCTGAATGACTGGTCCTGAGCAGTGGAGAGTTGCATGAAATTGCTTTTCTCCATTAGATGAAACTAAATAAAGGCATTTAAATTCAATATGCATTTCCCATGAAGCAACAGTAGGGTTTTAGAGAATGAAGATGGTTTAGGAGAGGCCGAGGTACTCAAAACCGCTCCACTCTCTGTCTCAAACACACCTATCCATGCAGTCCCCAAGAGTCCCAAGGGAAAAGACAAAAGAAAACAAATTGCCGAATTCCTGTTCCTAAGACCTGGACCACTAACCCTAATGCAGAAGGTTTTCAGAAACCTGAGTGAAGCATGTGACCCAGCCTGGATATTTATAAGTCCTCTTCACCAGCCTATCCTCTCCTGGAAGCTCCACAGAAAATCATGGGATCTCACTCAGTCTATTCCATGAAAACACAGAAAACAGCAAGAGTGCGTATGAATGAAGAAACTCCCTCTCTTTCTTGAGAGATGGCCACATCATGGCAGCAGAGTGGATCCTAGAACTAGAAAAGGGAGCCCCCACCTGGGTCCTAAAAACTGGAAATCAGATCACTCTCTTCTCCTTCAGGAAGAATTGGGGGCAGGGCCGTCAGTGGGAAATTTCTTATTGATAATAAATCCCTAGGCTTGTGTGATTAAAGGGTTTATATAACTGAAGGTACGTAACAATAGTAGTTTACAAAACACAGACTACAAAAACAATCCCATAACAGACAGCCCAGATTCACTCTAACCCACAGGACTGGCCCCTGGCCTGGTAAGTTTCTATGGGAAAAGAACAGTGAAGGAAAAGAAACGGATGTGGAGCCTGGCATTGCATGCTAACAGCTAAGTACTGAGAGAGCTGCTGTGCGATCTGAGCTCCCACACAGATACGCTGCTTACCTCAAATGTTATCCTTTTGTCTGTCTCTTTCTTTATCTGTTTTTACCTCAGGGAGAGGCCTGTGTAGTGGGTTAAATCATGACCCTACACAAGATACGTCCATACAGAACACGAATATGACAGTCTTCTTGTTTGAAAAAAATAAAAGGATCTTTGCATACATAATTAGGGATCTTGAGAAGAGATCATCTTGGATTAATGGGATGGACCCTAAATCCACTGACACATATGTTTATTAGGAAGAGGGGAAAGTTCACGGAGAAGGTGATGTGAGGAGGGAGGTGGAGACTGGAGTGGTGCATTTACAAGCTAAGGAATGCAGAGAAGCTCCAGCAGCCACCGGAATCCAGGAAAGAGAAATGAAACAGATCATCTCTCAGAGACTCTGGAAGGAACCAACTCTGCCAACTCCTTAACTTTGGACTTCTGGCCTCTAGAATTGTGAGAGAATAAATTTCTGTTGCTGTAAGTTACCCAGTTTGTAGTAATTGGTCACAGTACCGTAGGAAACAAATGCAGGCTTTTAAGTTGCTGTTCACTCTCAGGTGGTGATAACAAGTTGGATGAACCCCAGGATGTCCCCAGCCCAGGTACTTCAGCTGTCAGGGAACAAGACCAGCTGTGAATCTAATCTGCACTGAAACTTAGGAGCTTCCAGAGTCCATTGAGGCCCATGACCTCACACAGAAGCTCCTGCCCTGGGCTCATCAGGCAACATTGCTGCTCAAAAACATCCCATTAAACCTGACTCAAGCACATCTCAACACACCTGGGCAATAAGCTCGCATGGCAACTGCTCTCCTTTTTGGCAAAGGTCTTTTATTAAACAATACAGACTATATTTTCAATCATTCCCACATCACAATGAAGAGAAAAACCCTGTTAGTGTGTGTTCACCGAGAAAAGAAAAAAGAAAACAGAAAAAAAAAACCCAAAGGTAAAATATCACACTTGGTACATCCAGAGACTAGCTGGGGCTTTGACCCTCCGTGCATTTTAGCAGGTAGCTGACAGGATGTAATTCAATCTTTTTAACTTCATGATATATATTTAGGTCAGTGACTTTAAGATAAAGAAAAGACTTCAGTCGAAAATGAAACTTCTGATGAGTAATGTGGAGAACGTTGAATAATATACAAACATTTCTTTCCCCTCAATCAGAGAGATTCTGGTTTCTGCTAGTTTCAATTCCTGTCACTGCCATCCTTTTGTGCAAAAAACAATCTAGGAGGAGGAAAGAAAAGAAACGGTAGTACTTGGGGTAGAAAGAGGGAGAATTTGAGAGTGTTGGGGAGACTTAAAAAAAAGGAGAGGAGAAAAAAAGACCTCAGCATGGAATAATTGAAAGATCCTAAAAGATGCAGGGAAATTGCCACATTGTTGATAATAACCATAATAACAAAGCTAATGATAGGCTCCTGGAGAGGGAGGACTTTGCATGGTGTCATATTTGTTATAAAGAAAAGGAGACGTTCAGTTGGCAGGGACGGCTGCCTTTAGCAATTTGGCATTCATCCTGCAGCAGCCCACCAGCCACATCCTGGGTCAGCCAGTTGTCTCCTACACTGTCCTGGCTCTAATTTTGCTTCTACAAAATTATTAGTATTGTAGTTCTTCTCTGAGGCTCAACAAAGAACAGGTGTAAATGTTAGCGAGGTGGTGGGGTTGGTTTGGGGACTGTCTTTTCAGACTTTGTTTCATTGTTTCCTATGAGATGGAGGAGAGGCACCACTGGGTTGATGGATGGGTTGGAGTAGAGCCCTCATGAGGGGGCAGGCAGGTTGCCTCGCAGTCTGAACCTTGCTTTGCTTCTGCCCAAGCGAAGACTTACCTAGAAAAGCGTAGAACGGTGGGGTTGGAGGAAATGCTTATTGATGCAAACCTGTTATACTTCAGATGCTTTACATTTATTTATATTTATTAATGTATTTTAGAGACAGGGTCTCTCTCTGTCACCTAGGCTGGAGTGGAGTGGTGTGGCCACAGCTCACTGACTCCTCGAACTTTGGGGCTCACATGACCCTTCCTACCTCAGCCTCATGAGTAGCTGGGACCATAAGTGCTCACCATCATGCCTGGCTAATTTTTAAATTTTTTGTAAAGAAAGGGTCTTGCTATGTTCCCCAGGCTGGTCTCAAACTCCTGGCCTCAAGAGATCCTCCCACCTTGGCCTCCCACAGTGCTGGGATTATAGGCATGAACCACCATGCCTGGCCAGCTTTATATTTATTATTTTATTTTCTTCCCAAGGCCAAACGAGAAAACGAGGCTTGGGGAGGTCAGAAACTTACCCAAGACCATATAGCTAATAAATGCAGAAACTGGAATTGAACGCAGATCTCTAGCCCTTCAAAGGTGAAATTCTTATGACACATCATGCTCCTGTCACCAAAGGGAAATAAAATGTCCTTGATGAGTCTGAGGTGGGGAGTGGTGACATTAATTCTGAGAGCTCAGAGTTGGAGACAATTCATCTGAAGGAAGAAAGGTTGCACTGCATGTCAATAAACAATCATAAAAAGCACATGTTGTAAATAGAAAACATTTATGAGTAGACCATTTTCCGAAGTGGATGGGGCTAGTCTGAACCTGCTCACCTTCCAGTCTGTCTTCCAGGTCCAGGGCTTCCAGAATTCCAAACCTGAATCCCTAGCCATTACCTTGTACCAGAGCCTCAAGTAGGTACTAAAGTTCAAGGAAGAAATTTCACTGGAAATTTTCCTTCTGTTTAAAATATTTTCTCAGCACCGGGAATGCTTTCCGCAAGCTAAGTTCTTCACCTCGCAGTTTATGCAGAATCTCTTGCCGTGTTTGATAACCACTTACACCCTTAATTGGTGTTGTTTTGTTCCAACATTCGTTAACAATGGCAATTACTTAAGGATGGGACATTGCCAGCAAAATTACTACCCAATAAAGTTTCTCTGCTTTTGTGAAAGGAAAAAGATAAAAGAGAAGCAGAGAGCAACATTAGAGCCATTTTCTTTGCCAAGAATCTTGAGTAATGATTTCTTGTATGTTTAATACTTATTGTGAAGGACCCAACTAATTACAGTTTCTTTTTCCACTTATAAAGACCAATAAACCATCCTCTAGCAGATACTATACTACCACAAGTCTCTCTTGAAATTATCTGTCTTTGACCTATGAATGTTCCTATTTTAACTGTGCTTAATAATCAGTATTGCAGAACAATCTCATTATGTTTTTTAAAAAGTTGATTAGAAGGACTGTAAAGCAATACCCCCAAATCCACAAGACCTGGAGAACCATTATGAACATCTGATGTGACTTTTACTTTCTTCTTTTTTAAAAATAATTATGAAATGAATATGTGCTTATTTAAAAAAACTTAAAATGACATAGAAAATGAATGCCTTGTCATTGCAGAGTAGGAGCTTTCTAGCTCACTCCTGACTATCCCGCCAGCCCCACTCAACCTCTGGTTCTGCCCCTTCTCCAAGTTTCTGCATTCCAATCTTTTGCCCAAGAGAAGAGGAAAGGAATATTCCAGATGGAATAAAAAATTGTGATAAAATTCCAACATCTAATAATACCTAGTGTAGATGAAATTTCCTTTGAGAATTCTTCCTTAACTGTCATCACAGCTTTTCCTCTGGGAAATAAAATAATTATTCCTTTCCTCTCTCTGTCACCTTTCCCAAATTATTAAAATGCTTTGTCTCCCTAAAGAGTGTAAGTATGATAGAAAATTAAAAACTACTTACAGGAATGTTCCTTAAATGATAGGAAGTTCCACCAGACCAAGAATGAAGTCTTGTTTTCATATCTGAAATTCCAACATTTAACATAGTATCAGCCACTTGGTTTCTTCGTTTATGCTCAATAAATATTCAAAGAATAGTGATTTTTAAAAATCACTTAAGGAGTTATTGCAGTGGACATTCATTCTCTGTCCAGCATCCATTCTGCCTTCAAAACCATTCACTTGTTTCCTTAGGTGGGAACAGGGGAGATCACTTTTCCTACAGTATATGTTGTATAAGAAGAACGGTAACTCCAAATACTTCTCCTACTTCAAAAGTCAGAGCAATACTTAGGGATTTATTCCTTCATCATTTTCTTCACTGTGTAGTGTGCTGGGGCTGTCAGAACAGTACTATAGACCAGTGGTCCCCCACCCCCAGACCGTGGACCCAAACCAGTCCCTGACCTGTTAGGAACCTAGATCCCCAGCATGAGCAGGTCACAATAGGGTCTGCACTCGTAAGAGACTCTAATGCAGCCAAGTGATCATCACCACCTGAGCTCCACCTCCTGTCAGGTCATCAGCAGCATTAGAGTCTCAGAGGAGTATGAACCCTATCGTGAATGGCACATGCAAGGGATCTAGGCTGTGCACTCCTTATGAGCATCTAACTAATGCCTCATGATCTGGGGGTGGAACAGTTTCAACCCCAAGACTATCTCCTCCACTCCTGCCCACCCCCCATGCTAGGAAAAACTGTCTTCCACAAAAACCATCCCTGGTGCCAGAAAGCTGCTGGCTTAAATAACAGAAATTTATTTCATCACAATTCTGGAAGCTAGAATTTTTAAATTCTCTCTTTGGCTTATAGATGGCCATCTTCTCCCTGTATATCCTCACGATCTTCTTCTGTACCTGTCTTTGTTCTAGTTTCTTCTTCTTATAAAGACACCAGTCATTGGATTAGGTCTCATCCATATGACCTCATTTTAGTGTAATCACCTTGTTAAAGATCCACTTTCCAAATACAGTCCCATTCTGAGGTCCCGGAGTTAAGAATTCTGACACATGAGTTTTTGGAGGAACACAGTGCAGCCTGTACACTCATTGCACATGCAGTGAGCATGGGACCTAAACTTTACCGACTGGGGAATCTACCTGGAATTTTTAAACTTCAGTAACATCAGGGTAAAAGAGATGACTATAGGTTACTCATCCCAGAGGAGGAGTCTGAAAAGATGCTGTCTGCTAGGAAGATATTCTAATCTTCCTGATTCTTATCCCTCCAAAGCTGTCTTGGCTCCTGCCTCTTTCCAAGCTGAGTGTTCCAAACTTGATTCTCTGTGAGTTCCTGATAACCTGATAAGAAATTCCTTTGGCTTGAACCAGCCAGGATCAGTGTCTGTTTTCTGCAACCAAGAACCCTATTTGATACAATATTTTAAAGACTTTCAAAAACCATCTCAATTTGTGCTCACTTACCTCTGAGTATGTTGAAGTTCACCACCCCCATGAGACACCAAAGCTGATGGGAGATCTTCACCACTTCCATGAGACATCTCTGAGTATGTTGGGGTTCACCACCCCAAAAGACACCAAAGCTTATGGGAGATCTTCATAAATATAGTTTTGGGGCTTAGAGGGTTGAATTTTCAGTCATAGATCAGGATTTGAAAGGGGAAAAATACTAATTCAAGGGTAAATGGAAACACGGACACAATCTCTGACTTTGGATAAATGATTTCTCTGGATTTTAAGTCAGACTAACCACACTTCCTGGTTTTCTTTCGACAGCTCTGTTTCATGCTACTTTTCCCAGAGTAATTATTGATAGTGTCTCATCCATCCCAAGTGTGTTCCCATGTGTATAAAATTAAATATATATGGCCACCCTATTTTACGTGTGTCATGGCCACTGACGTATCCCCCAGTATCCAGGACAGAGCCTGGTAGAAAGTAATTGTTCAATACATATTCTATTAAAGAAAGAATGAAAAACTCAATGAAAGGAGCCTTGCCCCATTATCAGCTACGGATGCACATGTACATATTTATTTTTCTTCAGCTTGATGCCTCCTGCTGGTCTATATCATCCAGCCAAGAGGTTTTGGAAGGACAGCATCTCCTTCTGGAGAGCTCCTAGACACAAAGGAGACATGTCTGGAGACTTGCCATATTTCTGTTAGCACCCATGGACATGGTGGCTGCCTCTTTAAAAAAGGATGGATTTCAAGGCAAGGTGTGAAGCCCACCTGTTATTAAAAAGCCTGCCAAGATCTGAGCTCCACTGGGTTCAGTGTTCCTTCTCCCTGTACCTGACCTCCCCATGCCTATTGCCTGGATGAGGCTCCAACTTGATCAGTAGGCAACCAACATGCCACTAATTAGGAGGCACAAGGCATAGCAGAGGATGATTAGCTCATGATGAGCACACGCTGCCTAGAGTTGCCTTGTTACTATTATAAATAGATTAGAAATCTGGGGGAGCATCTGCATTTCCCCCTCACAGAGGAGACTCTGAAATTGACAAGTTGAAATGAAAATGTATCAAGTAGAGCTGCATAACTGACAAAGATTTACTTTATTTCTCTAGATCCATTCTCCCTTCTTCTTCCCTTGATCCCTCCTCCCTTGAAAAGCCCCAGTTGCCAATGGAAGAAACTCAGCAATTCTCTAATTGAACCATAAGATCTTGGAAGGACAGTGCAAGAAAACCATTCTGGCACTCCAAGGACCACATATGTTGTTTGCGGAGACACTTATGTGCTTCCCAGGTGAGTCTACCTCGAAACCAAGACAGACAGAGTGGTGACAAGAAAAACGATCCTGTTTTCTCTCTGTTTGCTACCACAGCATCCTCCTTTCTCTCCCCATGCACTGTGGTTGGACAGACTGCTAATTGCAGCCAGTTCCTGGGATACTGACAGCAATAACCCTTTGTAAGTGGGAGTAAACAATGAAAAACCTTGCATAGTAGGAAGAGTCTTCTGGGAGAGACCCCAGGGAGGAGAAGTGGGGCCTTTTTGGTGGTAAGAGTATCCCTGGAGCCCAGCTGCCATCTGCACATAGGACACTGGGCACAGACATTTCCACTGAAGAAGTCTCTATTCTTTGGGGAACAGACCACACATTTCCTCAGAAGCAAATCACTGAGGGCTCCACATTATCGGGTTCATTTTTAATAGCTGCAAACAGCATTGTTCCCCCAGAGACTAAGCTGTAATGACAGATGGCATGTGTGCCCATCATAATCTATTTTCCTCTGTCTTCTCTGGCATTTTGTAAAGAATCTGCATCTTGCGTATACTCTGGAACAGCTCTCCTTGAGCTGTGACCAAGTTGAAGGCACTGGGAAACCGTGCCCTTAGCACCTCTGGGTATCTAAGAGGTATGTTTTTTATGAGTAATTGTTTATCGGATAATTTTTCAATGTGTGTAGACAAAGGAACCCAAGTCAGTGACCCCAGGACCTGAGACTGCACACGTCCTCACGAAACAAAAGCACTGTATGGGAAGGGAGAATGAGGAAGATGCAAATTATGTTAATAATACCTGAGCTGAAAAACATAACAAGCAAGGTCAAACTGTTTTTGTCCCATTAGCATGGCTACGTCTGGGGCACCCACACGTGGTCAGAGTGAGCCTGTTTTAGAAGCCGAGAGCTTCCAGTCATTGACTTTATGAGGCATTCTTGGCAACCCTGATAGAAGAGTCCACCTCTTGCCCCTTCCATATGGTCCAACCAACGTTAGATCAGTCATATTTTTTTTAAAAGCAATAAAAGAAGCAATGACTTTTGGGATCGATGTGTAAGTAGTAAATGTTAACCAAAATTCTCTTCTTCCTAAAGGGGAACTCATGGAGACAGCACGTATCTTTAGGTAAATCTGAAATTTTTTCCCTGCAGGTGCAGCCCTAAGTGAGACTGCTTGGATAACTTTTACAACTCGAGGTCAGAGACAGTGTTATGTGGGCAAAGATCCAGCGCAATAAAACTAGCACTTCTCAGAATCAATTTATTATTTGTGTCTTTACCCGAATTATCTCATTAAATCTAGATTCCAACCTTGGGAAGTAGATGTCATTATTTTTAATTTATAGGTAAGGAAATTGGACCTTGATTATGTCATTTTACCCCTCTGAGTCTCAGATAATTGAAAAGTGATGGATCCAAGTTTTAGTCTCCAGTGAATTGAACTCTTAACTGAGGTTCTCCCCGTCTTTTTGTATATAATGTTCCATCGGTTCCTCTCTGAGTGCACCTATGTCTCATCATGACACATGGTCAGAAATGCAAAAGGCCTATTAAGGGACACTCGGCTACTGTGAAGAACATAGTGATTAAACTTCAAGGAATATCAAGATGCATAGTGCTTTGGGAATTAATGGTTGGGCTACATCTGGTCCCCTTTGGCAGTACTGTTGGAGCAGACAAGAGAATTTTGGCAGGATGTGGTATGATCTGGATGAGGTATCCTTATTGCTTATGTTGTTCTCTGGCCTTCTTCCCTCTGAACAAGACTCATCACTTTAAAAGGTGAGCAACCCAGCAAGTGGAACTGGGGTGAACAGCTGTCTGCTGAGCAGTCTTATTTCAGTCCAGTGGGAGAAGCAAGGGCATCAGGCCATGGGCTGCTAAACAGGTGGGTCAGTAGGGCAGTGGCATAGGAGGGCTGTGAGCCACCAAAGGATGAGCGTACTTGGGATGTGAGATTCTACACTGTTCTGGACGTTATGAGAGCCATATGACTGGCACTACCATCAGGCTCTTCACTGTTGCCCAGGGATGCACAGTTCAATCTATTTTGCATTTTGAGGGAGGTGTGCGGTAGTAAGATCCTGCCTTATCATAACGAATACTGGACTCCATCTTTATCTCTGCACTACCTTGCTTTGTGACTTTTGGAGTGGATTTCCTCTCTGTTTATTGCTCTGCAGAAGGGAGTTCTCCTAAAACTGACATAATTCTGAAATTGGCAATGTGCTTTTAACATCTCTGGAAATCAAAACAAGCCAGGAAGGCAGGCCATGAAATGTTTTCCTTCTACAAATAAGGTACTTGTGTCCAGAATTACTTGCTGAAAGTTAGAGATCTCCTAATTACTAGCTCAGTATTCTTTCTAAGGAACAATCCATCACCACCTTAACTCACAATGTATTTTTGTCCCAGATAATTCATTGAATGACTCTCTAAGTTGCAGCTGTTGCCCAGGAAGAAATGAGCAAATTTGGAAGCTGTTCTCGTTTCTGTAGATTAAGGTGACTTGTATTATGATAACAGGAGTCAAACGAGGTGATCCCTGAACTTTTTTAGTGGCAGATAAAGCAGTTATTCTCAAATTTTCATGCACATGAGAATCCTGGAAGAATCCAGCCCCCAGGGTGCTTCTATGGGCTTAGTTATTGGGTTTAGAATTCCCTTAAAGACAATTCTGATGCAAAGAGTGTCCTCACCACTGATAGGAAACCCTGCATGAAAATAACTGCAAAGCCAACCACACTCTCTGCCATCTGCCTCTGCCTCTGCCTTAGTCTACTACTACTGAGAAATCTGACAAACTCATGCTGATGGTGAATACAGAGGCTATATTCTTAGCCATGGCTTACCCAAATGACCCAACTGACTCATACATTCTTACTGCTTTATTTCTCTTTCATCTCTCTTAATCTGAGGAAGAAACTTCACCAACCTGAACATAAAATTAACAAGAAAATCTCAGATCCCATTAGGAAGCAAAAACTAATGCATTTACAAAATTCATTTTTGACTTAGGACAGAAATATTAGACACTTTACATTATTTGATAGCTCCAAACCATTAATAATCCCTTAAAGAAGTATCGGCACTTAGACAAGAAAACCCCTGCTTCTTTTGAGATACCTAAGTGACATTCTCAATATGCAAGGCAGGTACTTACATAAATTTTTCAAAAGGTGAGTATAACTCAAGAAGATTTATAGTAAGAATTACACAATTTAAAAATAAATTCCTAAATCAAAAGAAAATCACCTTTGTTTAGTTCTTTATCATCAATTTTGGAGCAGCAAATATGATTCCAGATGATTAAGCCAGTTTCCAAAATATGCAACTAAATTATGAATAAATGATTTCTAGTTTCTTGGATCCATGGAACTTTATCACATATTTTAAACACTAAAGAAATAAGAGACAACCAAGAAAAAGGACATTTGCTGCTGGTTTCATGCATTGAACAGCTGGAAGAAGGGGAAAAAATGGACACATGTTGTTTTTCTCCTTTTTATTCCTTTTGTTTAAATCTTCAAAGGTGAGTTGAAATTCCATCATCTCTACCACTCATTGGGAACTGATATCAAACTCAAAGTCCTTGCAATTACCAAGACTTTTGCTAAGAGGTCCCAGCCATATACATGTGAATGAAAACCTTTGACATGGGTTCCAATAGGTCATTTAATGAAAGCTCTCCATCGGGGCAGTGGAAAATGAATAGGCAGAGTAAATCGGATTATTGCTTCCAATTCTAGTGCCTAGTACCAGAGTAGGAATAATCTATTTCTCTAGCCATGGAGGTGGGGACCTGGCTGTGCAATTTTCCTTAGTCAACAGAATGTGGATGAAGATAAAGTGACCACTTTGAGTCAAGGCCTTAGAGACATAGTTTGTTCTGCTGGCATCACTTGGAATTCTACAATCTACCATGAAAATACATGTCCTGGGTAGCTGCTGGTTCCAGGATGATGACTTCATGGAGTAGACTCAAACTACCTGAAACCTCCTTCCTGATCAGACCAGCAGAGCCTGGTCAGTCCTGATCTGTTCAGCCAAACCAGAGCCAACCTAAAGATTCATGAGCAAAACCCAAGTATCTGTTGTTAAAAGCCATATATTATTTCCATGTAGCATCACCATAGCAATAGTTTATAGATACAATGGATAAGAAAACTCCCGGAAGAGAAAACTCAGCCAAGTATGTAGCTTTGATGTACAAAAATACATTTATTTTCAACAATTTCAAAACCACTGTCTTTTTTTTACAGTAGAAATATTCAAGTGGAACAATAAAACCAAGAACAGTATATGTACATATACTGTATATATAGATATGACTCATGCATTTGTATTCCAGTGTTTAGTACAAGTATTGCAATTGTCTGCCCCATTTAACCCTTGAAACAAAAAAAGCAGGATCTTTAGAAATATTCCTAATACTGATCTATGCTGTAGCCAGCCAGATTTCTCTGTATCACATTCTCTCTGTGTCTCACAAAGAAGAATGGGAACAACATCCCACAAAAATTAACAGGTACAAAATGTGTCCTTTCCTCCCATATATATACATTGTATCATTTTCAAAAATAAGTGTGCTCAGGCTAAGCCTGAAAATAAAAACAATGCTTACAGCATGGCTTAACATGACCCTATTGAAAAAAATTGGTATGTGTAAATGTGTGAAGGGGCTGAGGTGCTGGAAAAGCTAACAGGCTTTGAAAGCCACTCACCCCAGAGGCAAGAACTACCTTAAGGGAACTGAAGGCAGACATTTGACTTTAAGGAAGTTGTGTACATCTGACAAGCAAATAGCACAGCTTTGCTAAAATTGCCTTTGACTAATATCATTAAATGCTAGACCCCTATTTGGCCTGGAGAGTTTTGCATGAACTCATATTCTGCAAATGCCTCCTCCCTTCCAACCTCTTTAACTCTTCCCATGCCAAGAGACATTTACTGGACTTTACCTAGTGCCCAGGGGACTTTTCTGAGCTCAGAATAGCCTGAGAATTCACCCTAAGCATTATACATTTTCATACAATCCAATTTAAAAACAGATTGTCATTTTAAGTTCCACTGACTGCTTTCTTTAGAAAAAGATATTTTCTCAGGCTGATAAATATCAACTTTTTCCTTTTAGAGAGGAAGCTGTTTTCCCCCCATCTGAGAGCTCTCAGTATGAAGCCTCTAGTGGGCCTCTTCTTCACCATTCATGTCATTCTTGGAACAAGAACGATTGCCATGTTCTATGCTGTCACTAGAGTCCTTCCTTTATCAATTGCCCCAGAGAAGCCCCTCCCCCCACCCCCCCCCCCCCTTTATATACATAAGTAGAAACCAGCTATGCCATGGACAAGGAAATGCCAGAGTTAAGTGTGACAGACAGAGAGCACCCAAACCCAACACACTGAGCAGGCCTGGAGGGTTGGTCAGCTCTGAGGGCCAGTCCGTAAGCCAACACGCGCATCTTTCTTTTTTCTGTTTTCTTTTTTACTAAACATTAAATTATTTCTTAGGAAATAAAAAGCTATTTACATTGTAATTATATACAATAAGCCATCTGTAGCCTCACCATGGACATGCACAAGGCAGGGCCTCTTTCACAAAGTTGTGCACGCTTTCTGCAGCTACGTCCACCCCCACCAACCTACTTCCTGTGGATCTAACTGGGAAACGATCTGTGTTGTATGTGTGTGTGCTGGGGAAAGGGGAGAGTGTTGGTGATTCTGCAGTGGGGATGAGAGGTTCACAAAAAGCCAACCCAACTTAAATTTTGAAAAAAGAGAGACCACAAGGAAAAAGAAAGTCCTTAAGCTACCAATGGCAGAGTAAAGCGAGCAAGCTGTGGGAAGATGCATCCTTTGCTCTTAGCACAAATACAGCCATTTATTCCCTTTGTCTCATTTCAATCAGCTAAGAATGCCTTTTTCTCCCAAAGCTAGGCATTTGCCTGCTATTTGTGAAGGGGCCCTTGGTAAACAAAAGGTAAAAAAGACATTTTTATTTTTCCATAATAATAGTAATAGTAATCATCAAAAATAAAAAGTCAGAAAGGTGGTTGACCACGTGGCTTGCTGGTATTAAACACTAGTGCAGTTGGGGATCTCCTTTGTGCTTTCGCTGTTTGCAATGGTGGCAATGCCTCCTGCAGGGAAGAGAAGACACAGGGAGAAATGGATGTGAGTTCCACAAGGGCAGGGATCTTTGTTTTATTCACTGCTGAATACCAAGCCACCTAGAACAGGTGTGTAATAGGAATGTATTTAAAAGGCACCTGGATATCCTCGCCTATCAGCTCACTGGCTTAAATTATCCATGTTTAACATACGCTAGCTACCTCCCCACACTAGCACATAGGTGGGATCAATACATTGACTACCATCTTATACTCTATTGATAATAACAGTAACAGCCAATGTGTACTGAAACTTACTATGTGGCAGGCACTGGGCTAATGACTTAACAGCATGGCATTATCACAAAAGTCTTAGAATTATTATTTTTAGTTACTACATAGAAGCAGAATCGAATCATAAGTACTACTATTCCCATTGCACAGATCAGGAATATGAGGCACAGAAAGGTCACAGAGTAGGCAGATTAACAGAGCAAGAAAATGGACCTGGGGCTATCTGATGCCAGATTCCACATTCATGCAATTATTAATAAGGACATGTAATACTTTTGCTTTATAGAAAAAGAAGACAAAGCCCAGCAGTAATGGATAGTTGGCTTCATCCCTCTCCAACCCAGACTCCAGCACTTCCAATCCTGAATGACTTCTAAGGGGAAAAAAAATCTACCAATTTCTTGTGGCCACAAATTTAAAACAGGATTCTGTCATTGTAGGTAGTTGCTTGTCCCCACCCTCTAGGCTAGTAGTGTCTAGAGGACAGATGAAGTGGGCCAGTGTTTAGAGGACACAGGACAGAGGAGCTTAGTGGAGCAGGCGCATGTACCTATGACCCGCGTGTCCAGCTCTTTGTCCAGCAGCTCCTCAGGCTCCGTGAAGTCACTGAGTGTGATTTTGGGGGGCATTTTCACTTTGGCTCACTGATCCAATCATCTCCTGCTCCTTGTCATGTTGGACTTGAGCGTAGATGTTAATCCACGGGATTTTCCTACATGGGACAGGAGCAAAATCAGATTAAGCTCACATGGTGTGCCAAACTTGGGCAGTTGGAAATCCTGGGTGATAAGGGGAGGAAGAAGCTATTAACAGGAAGGGTCGATGTCAGGGAAAGGTGCTGGTAACCCCAGAGACAAGGAGGCCACGAGGCCAAGGAACACAGGCCAGCCAGGAACCCAGATGCCCAGGGAAGATGTAAACCACAGAACTCCCTGAGGAATGCACCTTTTCCTGTGGGTAAAAAACAAGCAGGTATAAACAAAAGGGCAGTTAGGTACTAAAACCCTATAGACATTTACCTGGTATTAAGTTTTTAAAGGAGCTTGACTTTGAGACTCTGTGTACAGAGTGAAAAGACATTTTTCTAAGGCTGCATCAACTTAATTCACATTGGTTTATTTTATAAATAGTCAAGAAATAATGCATGCACAGCCTTTGCTACAATTTTCAGAGCATCAATTATGGGATAAATACCTTAAACACTTTGATAGTCAGTTTCCTCATCTGTTCAGTGGGGGATGACAATAGCTTCTTTTAGATTCTGGAAATGATTAAGGATTAAGAGAAGCTAAATAGCTTCATTCAAACACACAAAAGTAGTAGGTGGGGTTTGGAAACACAAGGCAGACTGGCTTGGGGTTGGAGAAGTGAGCAGGTTCACAATGAAATCTTCCTGAGGCATTCATCTTCTGGCCCACCTTCATTACTTCCTCACACACTGTGTGTCCCAGCCTCTGTAGCCTCCTTTGTATTTCTTTAATCCAGTGCTTCTCAAACATTAACATGCTTAAGCATCACCCAGAGTCTTCCTTAAAATGTGAATTGTGGCTCTGTAAGTCTAGACTGGATGGGTTGAGATTCTGCAATTCTGCCAAGTTCCCAGGTGATGTTGATGCTGCTAATCACTTGGAGACCCACATTTTGAGTTGCAAGATTCTAATACATGCAACTCTTCAACATCTTGTGGACTTAGAACCAACTCTTCCCCTCTGCCTGTAACACACTGCCTTCTGCTCTTCTCAGAGCTTGCCTTATATGTCATCTCTGAGAGGCCTCCCCCTGACCATCCAACTTTCCATTATAAACACATAATTATGGAACACTGCCTATGTAAGAAATAAATATGGTGTTGGTTTAGGGTGATGTAATAGGCAATGTTTATTGACATGTTTTCTGCATTTCTGTCCCACTAGACTAAAAGCTCCATGTGGGCAAGGTCTACATTTTCTATCCTCTCTGCTATCCACCTGACTTAGCACAGTGCTTGGCACATGGTTAACACTTATTAAGCATTTGTTGAATCAATGAATAAATTACCTTAAATCCTGTGCTCTTTTTACTTTACTATATTCATCAATAAAAAGATTATATTTTTATCTTAGAATATCACTTCTAGAAGAGATCCCTCTTACCTCATGAAAGGATGGAGAAATTAGACTAAAAGTCTAGACATTTCACAAAGCCAATTACTAGCATAGTAATTGGATCGAAACTTGGGACATCGGACACCCACCCCAGTCCAGGACATCCCATGCATCTGTAAAGGAAAACCACTCTGTTGTCCTGTGCCAAGCAGTGGTATTCTCAAGCTTCTACATTCCTCTCTCCACTCCAACCCCAAATGATGCGAAAGGTGGAAGCTCTTAATAAGGTTTTCCTGCAGCTAATTCAGAAGAAAAAATCTGAAAATAGGGTTAAAACACTTAGTGGTTTCTAACTATTTTTTACATTTAGTTTTCATGTCTTTAATGTTTGTTTTCCATACATTAAAGGAGGTGTCCCCATGACCCCTACTGGTCTAAACCAGTTTAATATAATTTACAAGAACCTGAAGTGAACAGGATCCATGTGAGGCAGCACAGTAGGCTCTCTAAATGTGTATAATTAACATTTAATGCTGGCCTTTATATTCTTTTTATCTAAATGAAAATACAGTGTAATAACTTAGTTTCCTTCAATTACAAAAGTACATCTTGCTCATGAAGTTTGGGATAAACTGCAATATTGATTAGGTGCTGGAGGTGGTCAAACCATTCCTGATCACATAAGTATGTGCACTTCAGAGTTGTAACCAGAGTCCACTGCCTCCCCTTTTCTGCTGTGCTCACAATCCCTATGAGGATTTGGATAAACCTGCTCTTCTAGAGATTACTACTCGCTTTATTTCAATTCCCAAATAACACATTTAAAAACCGGCATATTTTTTCATCTTTTTGCAATCGATGATTAGAAGAGAATAAATTTTGCATCTCAATTTGCAGAATTTAAAAAATCTGTCAAGTTGCTTTTCATTTCTTAACACATCCACTTGTAGGACTGTTGAGACTATAAGTCAGAACTCCATTTCTGTATACAAGGAATGTGGGAAATGAAGAGATCAAGAGACATGTCCAACATTCTTACAGGTTTAAATAAGAGGAGTAACATGAATAGGCCCAAGTCTCCCTCCAAAAATCAAAAACAAAACCCAACTGCAGTTTGTATTCATTTGTCCCAGCTATGATGAGTGTTAGAAGCCTGTAGGAGGAAATTTAGAGAGTGCAAAGTAGGCTTTGGACTATAAGGAAAGGCCTACTAAAAAAAGACTGGAAGGAATATAGAAGCTCAAACGTTTTCTTGGATATAGAAAAAGCAGATCTTCAGTTAGGGAAAGAAACCACTCTTGTTACGCTGTTTTTGGAAAGTAAAAGTCATCTTATAATGCTTTTTAATTTTATTGCTCAGAATATCAGAAAAATAGCAGTCACTGTCCAAGAGCAAGGTAGACTGCGAGAGGCCGGGTAATATTCATTTAAAGGAAGCTTCGGGCTAATAGTAATTCTATTCTCTTTTCCATGTCAAGTGACCACTTGGGACACTGAGATCATTTCCAGCGCCTGGCACACAGGAAGTACTCAATAAATGTCTGTAGGACGCATGAATGTCCTAATGTGTTAATGCTGGCAATTACAGAGAGGAATTTTTAGATCTGGAAACTCAGTATGGCCAATGATCTGGACACAGAAACAGAAATGTCTTTACACTAAACTGTGCTGTTCAACAGAGCGTTTAATGGCCAGGTGTTGTTATTTACACTTAAATTAATTAAAGTTAAATATAATTAAAATTCAGTTCCTCAGTCAGACTGCTACTGGCTACTGTATTAGACAGTACAGACTATAGAGTATTTTTAACATTGCCAAAGTTCTATTGGATAGTAATGAAAGAAGCAAAGGAGACTCTGGGAATCCAGGGCTAGGAACCTGACCTCTGTACTTGTTGTAAGCCAGGTACCCTTTATGTTGCCATTACTGGGGTTCCATGTGATGAAGGGGAAAGGAGACCAAAAAAAGAAAAAAAGAGAAAAGAAAAGAAAATCCAACAGAATTTCAACCAAAGGGCTTGAGTATTGGGAGAAAAACTTCCAGGAGAAACAGCTAGAAAAGTAAAGGTTAACTGATGACTAATTACTCTTTATCTGATGCTGCTATTACCCAGTTTGATTGGCATTTATTTCCTGTGGCCTCAGCTGCATGATTCACTGTCAGGGACACAGAAAGGGTAGGCTGATACCTGGAAGCTACAAAGGTAGAATTTTTTAGAGATGTCATTACCTGGCATGGATTCATTATTAAGGTGTATACATTTAGAGATGCCTAGATTAATAACTTGATTAAGGAGTATAATAGCATTTATTAAACAAACAAACAAACAAACGAAACAGAAGTTTTCCAAGTCACAGTATAAGTAATCCTTAAGTATCCTTACTTTGGATTGACCTGACAAAAAAGCCTCTTTGCAGGATTTCTATTGGCCCTTGTCCTCAGCAACTATGCTGTTCTGGGAGTCAGAGATGAGACATTTGGTTAAGTTGATTGTCACGCCCAGCAACCACCACACTTCCCCCACAATCAAATTCTTGGCTGAGTGAAAAGTGAAATGTTCTTTGCATATAATTGAAGTACATCTATAAATAAATGGGTGTTGCCTTAACCAGGCTGTTTCTATATTCAACCTTTTCTCACTAATTTTGACACAAAGGTTTTATTCACCCTTCAAAGGGAACAGGGGTATGTGGGTTGGCACGTCTTGATCCAAGAGGACATGAACTCACATACTGGTCTATAAGTTGAGTAGGAAGGTGAATCTCACTCTATTCTTCTAGAGAGTGTGGAGGGTGTTGATAGAATGCCTGCTGCTGCGGCTAATGCTGAGATGTATGTTGAATTAAACTGGTGTTTTTAAGCAACTGAAATAGCCACTAAAGGAGAGAGAAGCAGGATGAAGCGGGGCAGGAAGAGTCAGGCATCTTTACCACTGATCTCTACCAAAACCTAAAAGCATTATCTTTAGTTCGTAGAAAGACTCCCAGGACCAAAAGATGCTTTAAAACTCATCTGACAATCATTAATGACATTTTTACTTTACCCAGGCTTCCCAGAAGCACATTTCCTAACTGAGGGCCTAGTATGTGACAGTTTATGGCACAGAGGGCATCTTTGGCAGGCATGTGCTTTGTTATTTATAATAGTGTAGCTTTGTTGATTACTTAGTACCTAGCACCTATACACATTATGACATTTAAATCATATACCAAACCTATACAATATTATTGCTATCCTTATTTTACCAATGAAGAAATTAAGACTTAGAGAGGCAAATACAATCGCCCAAGGTTACAAATGCTAAAAGTTGAAATTGGGTCTTATTTCAGAGTTTATACTCTTAATTTTCTTAATTGGTATACATCCTAGTAGACGTTATAATTTGAATGTTGGTACAGAATTATTGATTTCAATTTTATGCTTTTACTAAGCATCTGTTATACCACCCCTTCTGTGGCTTTCAAAAATAATTTCTCAAGACATGTGGAGTTTCATTCTCCTAATCAATTTCCCTTTAAAACAGGAAAAGAGGGACAGGGATGATAGCTGAACATGTTTAGCATGCAAATTTAAAGAGAGACACTGAATAACTGTAACAGGAGATAAGAAAATGCATCTGTGTCTGTACATGTGAGTATCAGATTCTAACTGCATTTCTCTATTTAACCACCTGAATGGATATTGATCTGTATAAAAAGATCTTCTGAATATGTAAGACCTTACTTTAGAAATTTGATTGAGGTTTGAAAACTCCTTACATTTCTCCTGAAGATAATAAATTGATTTCATTGGCCAGCCTTTATTTACCTAACTCATTATACTTATAAATCACAATAGATAGAGTTCAGAGTCTCAAACCCATTTATTCCCTGACCCTTAACCATTCTTGTTTCTATCCATTGTCAAACAGAAGTTCAAGGAGAATTCAAATCACATTCTTGAGATGAGTTTAGTAAAGTTAGTTATAGGAGGAATCATTTGCAATGACCCCAGCCCCAAGATCTAAACTGAGTGATAACAGCACATACCTTTTAAACTTGTAGATCAAAAACACAGCCAGGCCAACAAATACCACTGACAATAGCATAAGCATGGCTGAGCTGCTGTGCCCAGTACTGGAGTCCACCAGTGGAGCTAGGAAGGAAGAAGAGATAAGGAAAAGAACAGATATGTTCCCTTGGAAGCTGTTAGCTGGAGGGAGTATTCATTGAAGGAAGGAGGCCACTGATCTCCATCCTGTGTCTAGTCTCCAATTCCCTTGCCTGATACCTGCGTGCAGAGAGCCTGGCTTCAACGATGAGAATGGTACCTGATTACCGCTTCTTGGGGAAAGTAAACTTCTCTGTTCAGCCTGGGGAAACTTGCTAGCTCTTGGTATAAACTAAACAACGGATGTCCAGCTCAGGGGAGTGGAGGAAGGGCTATAGTGCTCTTTCTCTTAGATAGCCTGTGTGCCTGTCAGCATAATTACAGGCAGCCCATTTGAAATTTTGGGTTAAGTACTAATGCAGTATTTCATTCTCTTCCTTTTCACTGTTCTGGTAAAAACCTACTGGATGGGCACATTTGTGACCTACACATTGGAAAAGTCTTACATTACTATGAACCATTTAGCAAACAGGCTCTCCCAGAGAGCCAAAAGTAGATGCCCAATGGGACATGCCTTTTAGATTTTTTTTCATAAACAGACCAACTAGAGTTTGTTCCTGTTTCTACTTTGACTCATACATTGTAAACTAGAAGGGAGTTTTAAAGTTCTATGGCCTATAATCCAAGATTCCTAAAATCAGAAATCGTACAAATGAAGAGAGCTAGAGGACTACCCAATGTAATTCCAACTGTCACAGACAAAATAAATAAATACACAAACAAACAAATAAATAAGGTTAAGACCCAAAGAAATTACAGGTTTTCTCCAAGACCATCTAGAGATTCAGTGGCAAAGCTACTCCTAAGAAAGTATTCTTGCAGTATGCCTTCAGAACAATGTGACTGATGTGACCAATCCTTCTGAAACTCCACTACAAAAAGGACCTTCTTACAAAGCCACTTTCAGGCATTATGGAGCAGGGTTTCATGAGTCTCTCCTCCTTTTCTCTCTGGGATAACAGATTATCTTTCCCATTTCCCCAGTTCCCAGCGGCACTCACCTAATGTCAGCTGTGTGACATACACAATGACTTGTACTCCCGGCTTCAGCTCAAACTGTACCAAATTTTGGTTGAGAGCATTAAACAGTGTTTCTACAATCTGAAAAATAAAAAGACAGAATGTGTGGCGTGACATGACATACAATGATGCTCCCTCATGGGGTAAGAAACCAAGGAGAAGGTCAACAGGTAAAAAGTGACCATGGTTCAATTAGGGACAGGATACTGGCACATATTTATCAATTTGGTTCTCACAGCCCTTGGAGTTTTGTGAAGCCAAGGAAGTATAGTTGACCCTTGAACTATACAGTTTGGAATTCAGCAGATCCACTTTTATGTGAATTTTTTTTTTAAAGTGGAGGAAAATATTCACAGGATGTGAAACCTACATATACAGCGGCCCAACTTCTTCTTCTTCTTTTTTTTTAAAGATAGAGTCTCGTTCTGTCACCAAACTGGAGTGCAGTGGTCTGATCCCAGCTCACTGCAACCACCGCCTCCTGGGTTCAAGCGATTCTCCTACCTCAGCCTCCTGAGTAGCTGGGATTACAGGTGTGTGCCACCACGCCCAGCTAATTTTTGTAATTTTAGTAGAGACGAGGTTTCACCATGTTCTTATATGCAGACTCTGCAGGGCCAACTGCAGGACTTGAGGATGCACAGATTTGGTATATCAGAAGTCCTAGAATCATTCTCCTGTGTATGCTGAGAGATAACTATAGATGGTAATATTTGCTTATTCTGGAGAGGTGAGTGAGACAGAAAGAGGCATGGCTACAGTCACTGGTGAATTAGAGCTATAATAATAGACGTAGGTGTTTCATTCAACACCCATTTCACTGCTCTTTTATCTGTGCCTTTATAACACCGTAAGAAGATCTGTTACGGGTTCCAATGAAAGAAGGTCATTAGCTTCTGTAATCTGATTAAGTCATACACGCAGGGGACGTAGGCCCTTGCCAGGATTAAAGCAGGCACATATACTCCCAGCCCACTCCTCTGCGTTTTCTATCTTAGAGACAATGGGAGGCAAACATCAAAGCAGAAGCTGCCTCCTTTTTATGGCATAATTTTTGCTCTTTACTTTTCCCTTGCAAGTCTCAGAACACATAACATCGATTTAATCACTCTGTAATTCCCATATGAAAGCTGAGGCCGACTTGGGCTGTTGTCCTTAACTCTTATCTCGCTGTACGTGCCTTAATATCACAGCTGCTCTTCATCACTGTAATTACCTATTTATCTAAATGGATGGATATTGTAGCTTCCAAATATAGTTCACACATGCCACTTGCTATTTCAGAATAAAGAGGTCTTGTAAAAGTGATGTATGCATTGAGAAGCTAAATTTATTTCTGGCCAACTTCAATATGCAACCCTGCAATGCAAGATATTATTTCCCAGAGAAACTGCAATCACATCTGTACTGCTCAAGGTCTGTGGATGGCTGTAAGGATGGAGTGATGGCCAGTGAGTATCATAAGGACACAAAATGTATCTGTACAATGATTACCTCATATGGGAGCAAATGTGTTTGATTCATGCCGATTTTCTGCAGCCTCATGCTCACTTATTTCTAGTTCATCTGACTTAGCTCATGGGAAAGAAAGGAAGGGTGAAACAGTGCAGCCATTAAGACCTCAGGAGGACTAGAGGGTGAACAGGAGAAACGCCTGTGCTGCCATTTCCTTTACTTCCAGGATTGTGTGCAGATCACAGTTGTTTTATATGCCCATTTGATGAAAACAGTAAATCACAATCCCTTTTGAAAATGTTGCTTCCTTAGTTAAAGCAAAGTGAGGCAATAAACCCTTCTCCAAAGAATCACGTTTGAAAGCAGTTCATTTTCTCCCCCAGAAGCAGAGCTTAAAATTGGCCAGGATCTCTAAGGGCTAGTGCAGTTTAAAGACAAGAGGCACATAGTCCCAGAAATAGACAAGGAAATTCAAATCCCCTCCTCTCCTTCCTCCTCCCTTGCTCTCTTTTCTTCCCCCTGCTTTCCTTCCCCTGTACCCCAGGAGGAGTCATTGGGAGGGAGCCATGAGCTGGTGCAGGGATGTCAGACGTTGGAATGAATAATGCCAGCGGTACCGTTCCTTCCTGAGTAGCTGAATGCTCCAGTCTATTTGCACCTGTGTTTATTCTGGGTAAGGGTGACTGCTCTTCAAAACCTTGGCTGTTGGGGCAATGGAAGAGAGCCTGTCTCCCTTTCTGGCTAAAAACACCTTTGTGCCCCCCTCAGGGTATAGGGTGCAGGCAAGGGTCCCAGCCAGATTTGCTCTCACTTACTTGTTCCAGGTCCCCTTCATTGCCTTTCCTCCTCTCCGTCAGGTTCTTGGGTGGGGAGAATGAAAAGCTCTGCTGAAGTAGGGAGGCCAGGGAACACAGCAATGAGGATCTGGTCCTCTGGGACACTGGTTACCTGCAAGGATGTTTAGACAAAGAGAGGTTGTGGAGGAGCCAGCCCTTCCCAAATCAATGACAAGGGCAGCGTGTGCACAGCCAGAGGGCTCATACGAGTTTTTCAAAGGCAGCTTCTTAGGCACAGGCTCCAATACACACTCAGGCTTTCTTTCAGTTTTTCCCTTAGATCTGCTGGGTAAAAAATTAGTTTCACTGCCTCCTCTACCTTTATATACATTTTTACTGAAACTAGAATGGTATTACAAATGATTTTCAAAACATTACTTGCTAGGAATATTTGCAAAAGTTGCTCTCATATTTTCCACTTTTCTATGAGGGCTAGAGCTTCTGGCTGAAACACAGGATGGCTGCAAATGAGGAAAAAGGAGTCATAAACAAACATGGGAAAATGCAAATTTAAAGAAAGCCGAGTGACACTTACTTTCACTTATTAAAGCAGGATTTTTGTTTAAGTGTAATAGCAAATATTGGTAAGACTGCAGTGAAGGAAGTTCCCTCATTTGGAGCTGGCAGTGCTAAAAATTGATACATATTGCCAATTTGTTTTCTGAAATACTTAATTTAAAGGCCATAAAAATATTCACACCCTTCAGTCAGTAACTGTAACTTGGCGAGCTCATTCTAAAGACATAATTCAAAATATAGGAAAAGACATATGCAGGAAAAAAAATACAACATTACTTATAATAGTAAATAAATGGGAAAACCTCAGTATTCAAAAAAAATTAAGTAAATACTGGTATAATCTCCTGATATAATATTATGCTACCATTAAGATGGTAATGAGGACTATGAGACAACATAGAAAATTACTTATGATAGCTGCATTCCAATCTATTTCCTTACATTTCTTTGGTTACAACTCTATAAAAATACACATGTACAGAAGAAAAAAATAACAAAATACTAAACACTGTTAAGAGGCAGGGAATACAAGTGAATTTCTCTATTCTTGAGTGGTTAGTAAAAGGATGATACTGCTCTTATGACAGAAACTAAAGAGTGAGCTTCAGTCTGAAGGCAAATTTTTAAAGAAAACAGGATGCTGAGTTCTCCCCTTGAAGGGTATGGTTGTTCTTTCCTATGTGTCTCCTGAAGATCTTTTACCCAGATCACCACTGCCTCTTCTGCCACGCCAAATACATAATTTGTGAATCAGGTGAAATATCCCCATCCCCCAGAAGTGCCCCCGACCGTCTCTGCCTGCAGTGGTCTCTTCCACTTTAGCTTCCCCACCCCAAATGCCTCCAAATGACCGTGTCCACTGCAGGTGAAATACTCCATCCCCCCAAGAAGTGCCCCCTGACCATCTCTGCCTGCAGTGATCTCCTTCACTTTAGCCTCCCCACCCTAAACACCTTCAAATGACTATGTCCGCTGTATTTGAGAGATATACAGATCATGTCTACCATGACACAGAATTACATCTGTCTGGTGCAGTCTTTTCTCAGATAGATTCTGATATGGTTAGGCTTTGTGTCCCCACCTAAATCTCATCTTAAATGATAATCCTCATAATCCCCAGGTGTTGAGGGAGGAACCAGGTGGAGGTGATTGAATCCTGGGGTGGTTTCCCCCATTCCGTTCTCATGATAATGAGTGGGTTCTCATGAGATGTAATGGTTTTATAAGGGGCTTTTCCCTCTCTGCTCTGCCACTCTTCTCTCTCCTGTCACCATGTGTAGAGGTGCCTTCCACCAGAATTGTTAAATCTCTTGAAGCCTCCTCAGCCATGCAGAACTGTGAGTCAGTTAAACCTCTTTTCTTTATAAATTACCCAGTCTTGGGTCGTTCTTTACAGCAGTTTGAGAATGGACTAATACAGGTTCTTATGGTGTGATTGCCCAGATATTTCTGTCTGGGGTCTCACTGTTTCAAAGAATGTTTGACACAGAGTAAAAATTAAATAAATAGTTGCTAGATTGAACAGAAGCAGAGGAGTTGGTTGTTTTCCTTTTGCTCCGTTCTGATTCCTATTTGGAATTAGGCTTACAGATTGGAGTTAACTCTCAGGGACATGATAAAGAAAAGTGAGAGAGCCAGCCTGCAGGGAAGTAAGAAGCAGCAGTCAGAAGCCTAAAGAGTCTACCAACTAGGGAGGCATCCTCTTAAAACCTTGAGGTGGTTAGCTTGATGCCTCAGCATCCTTCCAAGGCATGATCTTGGGTAACAGGAAGTCTCAATGCCCAAATCCATAAGACAGGAGGCCTTCTCCTAACCTTAAAGCAAGTCTCAGGAGGCCAGGGGTGAAATGCAGAAAATCACCCAGTGGAGTGAATGAGGGGTGGTGAGTTTATTAGTGCCTTGACTGGTGTGACCCTTTGTCTCAGGAAAGAACAATGTCGGGGAGTGTCAGTCCATCAAGGCCCTTGGAGGGACCTTGGAGCTATGTATCTAGATTCATTTAATCCATCCAAAGGGACATGTGAGTGATTGGTCCTTGTGAGATTTGAGGCCTGAGAATCAACTGACAGGACTGATTATTATCATTGCGATTACCAACTTATTTCCTAAAAAGCTAACATGTTTTTAATGAATATAACCATACAAAATACAACCCAATTCTGGATGCCTTACAACCAAACACTATGATCTGAATGTTTTTGCACCTCCACCCCATTCATCCGTCAAAACGTAATATCTAATGTGATGGTATCGGGGGAAGACTTGAGAGGTGATTAGATTGTAAGGCTGGAGCCCTCATGAATGGGATTAGTGCCTTTATGAAAGAGACCCCAGAGAGCCCCACTGCCCTTTCTACCATATGAAGACCCAGCAAGAAGGTTCTGTCTATGAACAAGTAAAGAGCCTTTCACCAGACATAAAATCTGCAGGCATCTTCATCTTGGACTTACCCACCTCCAGAACTGTGAGAAATACACTTCTGTTGTTTATTAACCACCCAGTTTATGGAACCTGGTTATAGCAACTCAAACAGACTAATAGACTAACACAGCATACACAGCAGCCTCATTGTCATCTCTTTCTTTGCAGTGGCACGATCTCAGTTTACTGCAACCTCCACCTCCTGGGTTCAAGTGATTCTCCTGCCTCAGCCTCCTGAGTAGCTGGGACTACAGGCATGTGCCTTTTTTTTTTTTCCCATAGAGATGGGAGTTTCACTGTATTGCCCAGTGAAATTGGGCAATCTGACCACCTCAGCCTCCCAAAGTGCTGGGATTACAGATGTGAGCCACTGCACCCAGCCCTCATTCTCATCTCTTTCTACAAACAGTCTCTCTGTAAAAAGATTTAAAGTGTAGTAACTCTTACAGACCACTCCACACAAGAATGCTCTTATGTCATTCTCTCCTATTTAGTCTTCTTACTATCTGTCAGCTCCTTCTCCATGTCCTTCCTGGATCTTTCTTCTCTGCCTTGGGGAACCACCAGCAGTGTGTCTGCCTTGCACCCCAACTCCTCTTTGGAGAGTCTAACAACCTCCATAGCCTCTTCTCTTACATCTCTCCCTCCAGCATGAACCTCTGCTTTATCTTCAGATACATATTTTCAAACCTCCTGGTCATCTTCACCCAATTTTTTCTCACGTGCTCCAGACTTATATTAAAAGTCAAATCATTTTTGTTTCCCAAGCGTGTTTCTCCTACACAGTCCCCATCTTGATTAATGTAAGGCCGTCTCCTACCTGCTCTTGTCATCAGAGAATTTCTCTCTGCCTCTCACCCACACTACATTTCATTAGTCACCAATTCTACTGTTCAACTTTTCAAGTAGCCATTGCCTCTTTTTCTTCAGCACCTTATATTTCTGGCCTAGATAACTGCAGTGGTCTTTTAGCTGGTCACCTTTTGAGAAATGGTTCCCCCACTATGTTCCCTTCCTATCTCAGCTTGTCCTCTGCATTGCCACCGGAATGGATTACTGAAATATAAACCTATTCTCTTACTGAAATTAAAAAAAAAACACTTTTCATACTTCCCAGTGCCTAAAGAATAGATGTCCAGCTTCAATTGGCTTCTCAGATCCTATACAATATGACATAACCATCCTAGTTCAATTTTAGCTGCACCTGCTCTTATAACCTACAGACTGGCTACACCAAACTCTTTGCCATTTCCCAAATATGCTGTTCTCTTTAAACAGTCCATGACTTTGCACATGCTGTTCATTCAGACACCATCCTGCCCCTGTTAACTGACATTCACCCTTGAAAACAGTTCAAGTATCCTCTCCAAAGCCATTCCAAGAGTTCAACAAGTATTTATTGAGTTGCAAATCTGTGCCAAGTCTTCATGTCCCTAGATAGAGTGAATCACATTGTTCTCTCTGCCCCATAGAGATGCTGGCCATGCCTCTAGCTTAGAGCTGCTTATACGTTAGACTTACTTCTACATTTCAATTGACCGTGTTTTATTCATCAATATATTCTAGTGTCTACCTCTGAGAAAATGTTTAACAAAACCCTTTTACTTTCTCTAAGGCAAATCTGACCTTGGATTAATTCTGTAATTCTGTTACCCTACTGGAATGCTCTGTTTCCTGGCCCGTGGCGTTTGAGTGCCACCTGCGGCCAATGGTAGTCTTGTGAGTAAAAATGTTTGGTTAAGAAGACCCTCTTGGTGAACAAAGAGCCAGCCAAGTGCATAACATTAGTAAAACTCAGTGAGTGGTCCATCTGTTAGTGCATTAAACAGTTCAAGCCCCTGTCTCAGGAAAAATTCATAATAAACACTGGGCCAGTTTCCTTCTTCAAATATTGAACTAGACTCTCTTTTATACTTTTCTCTCCCTCCTTCTTTAATCCAGCAAGTTTTTTTTTTCTTTTCTTTCCTTTTTTTTTTTTTTTTTAGATAGAGTCTTGCTCTGTCACTCAGGCTGGATGCAATTGTGCAATCTCAGCTCACCTCAGCCTCTACCTCCCGGGTTAAAGCGATTCAATACTCGTGCCTCAGCCACCTGAGTAGCTGAGATTACAGGCGTGCACCACCATACCCAGCTAATTTTTGTATTTTTAGGAGAGACAGAGTTTTTCTACGTTGGCCAGGCTGGTCTCAAACTCCTAGTGTCAAATGATCCACTTGCCTTGGCCTCTCAAAGTGCTGGGATGAGAGATGACAGGTGTGAGCCTCTGTGCCCAGCCTTTTCTCTCACTTTTTACAGAGAAATAATCTTTATTCAATTGTAGAATATAGTTTTAATCCATGCAAATGTATTGTGGACCACACCATCTAGTTATTTTCTTTATTCACAAGCACTTAAACAAAGATAAAGCCAACTTACTTTAACCAGAGCTCGCTTGATAACATTGCCAATATCTTGTCTCCATTCAGGAATGTCAGGATTGTGGTAATCCAGATTAGGGGAGAATGATAAGAGCTGGGACTGGAAATATTCTGCAGGGAGAGAGAGTATTCAAGTGAGGCTGGGAGAGTGAGAAGAGAGAGGGTGTGATAGGTGTGGGGCTCCACCATCACTGTGCTTTCAGTAAAGGGTCTACTCTTTCACGAGGCTTCTGATATAATTCCTTGTTCTCAGCTTGTTTCCTGACTTCTGAAAGAAAGTAGAATTTAGTGATTAGAAGTAGATTTGTGTTCCTACCAGTTTTGTTAGTGCCTAAGATCTTAAGCCTTTCTTCTGTATATTATCTGAAATGAAAGACAAGTATGAAACTCCAGAAGGAGACTTCTGCTACTGTAGGTGGTACCATGCAGAGCCAACACAAAACATTAACAATTTAGGTTTGGTTGAACTGGAGTCTTTTCACTTCTCCTTCCTTAATCCCTTTGTCCATTGTGCTAGAAACTGCCTCTAAGGATTAGAAAACAGGTTGAAACTTTGTATCTTGACCTGGTTG
Organism: Ateles fusciceps; assembly: GCA_036589455.1. Classification (NCBI taxonomy): domain Eukaryota; kingdom Metazoa; phylum Chordata; class Mammalia; order Primates; family Atelidae; genus Ateles; species Ateles fusciceps. The sequence continues at coordinate 10,022,179 of JAZHEH010000091.1, read as the reverse complement.
GTGAGTCTACAGGTGTATTCACTTTGTGGCAATTCATAAAACTAAACACTGTTGCCCTGTACACTTTTCTGTATAAAATTTACAATTCAATTAAAATGTTTATTTTGAAAGAAACACACAAACCTTCCACAGGCCCTTGAAGAGCCTGAGAAGTCCGCAGAACTGCAGGAAGAGGAATTTACCTGGTGTGAGGCCAGAGGAACATAATCCGAGTCAGAGGATCATACACCTTCATTTAACTTTCTAGAAAACCACAGTGATAGTGGTTGTGTCTAGGGGCCCAGGAGAGGTTGTATGAAATGGCAGTAGAGGTACTTTCATTTATAATAAACTTAAGAATCATTCTCCAGGAGTGAGAACAGAATGGTAGTCCTATTTACCACTCTTCTGCCTTAGTCCTAGCTTATACTCTTAGCCTTTTTATCTAGTTTTTGTGGCCAGTGATATCCAAATCTTCAACAATCAAGAAAGCCATTGGCTGTGAATAGGTCATCTCATTAACTGAGCAATGAGTCCTACAAGGCAGGGATCATGACTTTTGACCTCTGGAAATCGCTGGTCCTCATCTCACAAAGAGTGTGTCCTGTATATATGCTGTAGATACCTCAGCTGGACAAAAGATCTAGCCCTTTCTATGACAGTCTTTCCATCTTTCATTTCCTTCAATTTATGATACATGTCTTTGTCTAATGAGAACCCCAAATGGGTTGTGAGACAGACATAACACAGGGGACAACAAATAGCTGTTTGTGATATACTTCTCTTACAACCTCAATCTCTAGGTAGGAGGTAGGTTTGGAAACTCCCTGTGGACCTATGTAATGTTCCCAGGGGCTGAGGAATTTCCACGACACTCAATGATTGCAGGGAGGGTGGGCAGAGGAGATTAACTGAGCGGTAAGGAGCATGACAGAACAATTTTCAGGGCTTACCATGAACTGCGATCTCCTTTGTGTCCTGGATAAGGGCATTTCCAGCAGCCACCTGGACTGTGATGGTGTTGGTTCCCTCTGCAAGGAATGTGAAGGAAATGCTGCTGTCCAAAGTGATGAGAGGCTACAAGAAGAAGTAACAGTACTCATTCAGTCTTGTGTGGGATATCAACTTTCTTTCCTTTTCTGAAATTCTCAGACTGCCATCCTAACTTGGAAAAGAAATAAAAAACTTTATAGTTTCTTAAAACTGTGATTATTCTTCCAGTATCTAGGAAGAGTACTAGTATACTTGAAACACATTATAAAATGTTAAATTCTAGAAACAAGGATAAGACTGAGCATCCTGGATTTTGCATGTCATTCCTGCTCCTGTGGCAAAGTGGAAACAACTTTCGTAATCTGTTTCTGTTGGCTTTGGGAATAAAAGATCATTTATCTTCTCTTCCAATATCTGTTATCATTTACAGTTTCATCCTATATTTCATTGGACTATGAGACCTTTCTGAGAAGTGATCACATGTTATGTACTTCTGTATTGCCCACCCTAAGCACACTGTCTTTTTTTTTTTTTTTGAGACAGAGTCTCGCTCTGTCACACTGTCACACAGGCTGGAGGGCAGTGGCGTGAATCTCAGCTCACTGTAACCTCTGCCTCCTGGGCTCTAGCAATTCTCCTGCTTCAGCCTCCTGAGTAGCTGGGACTACAGGCACATACTGCCACACCTGGCTAATTTTTTGTATTTTAGTAGAGTCAGGGTTTCACCATATAGCCCAGGCTGGTCTCGAACTCCTGAGCTCAGGCAATCTACCTGCCTCAGCCTCCCAAAATGCTAGGATTACAGGTATGAGCCACCACGCCCAGCTGCACATTGTCTTTCACAGAGCAGAAAATACATGTAAATTAGATACACCATCAGATTACTGACTTTTTACATTATTATATCTGTGTTTTCCATTGCTAGACATTTTTACCCCATTTTTAATACATTGAAAAATACACAAACATTCATATTTGGGAACAATTTCTTAATCTTTTTTCTCTTTTTTTTTCCCCTTAATCATCATAACAGATAGGAACTTCTCAAGGATGAAGAGAGAAACAGAATGCAGTTACTTTGGAATTCACAGAGGATAGGTTCCAGGACCCCCGTGGATACAAAAGTCCATGCACACTAAAATCCCATTGTAGGCCCTCCATAACTACAGGTCTTGCATTCTTTAAATACTGTATTTTCAATCTAAGTTTGGTTGCAGATGTGGATCCTGCTGATATGGAGGGCTGACTGTATTTCTGGAAAAAAACCCACATATAAGTGGACCTGTGCATGTCAAACCCTTGTTGTTCAAGGGTCAGCTCTAATTATATCTTTTTTTCCTGGAAAGAAGAATCTTGATAAAAAGCAGATGCTTATTGGAGAGAAGAGAGTACAGATCTTGAGATTGAAGACTCATTATCCAGTGGGCTTCTTAAAGTCAGTGTCCTCTCAAATTCTCTGTTGTTTGGAAAGTAAGATATAACAGTTGGAGGCTGATCTAAGGCAGCTGACAGAGAGATGTCACAAGAACAGATGAGCAGCCTCCCTTTCCTCTCTTGGTGTCAGGATGACAGCAGGATGGAGAGTAGCAATGTAGCCACTTAGGGAATGCACAGAGCTGCCCTTTAAGTGGGGCACGACAGCCCCTCATAGCACACCCATGTATGGCCTGGATGCATGTATACAAAGCCCTGCGGAGGCTCCCAGATGAAGCTTTCAGATGGTATCCCCACTGTAATACTGAAATTCCTTTCTAGCTCAGAATTTTTAACTAGGCCTTTGAAACAATAATTTAATTCTTCTGCTTTAAAATTCTATTGCTCTCTTTTATGATCAAGTTGATGGCTAGAGTTGGACAGGATTAGAGATACTGCCCTAAGCGTCTGACATACTTTCTTTTTCTATTTGGCAAATGAAAGGAGAAAGAGAGTATGGAAAGAGATATACTCTTTGCCTTAACTAAGGGGAAACCTCAGGGTTTAGGCATTCTTCCCCATACTTTTGCCTGGATGATGACACGCACATGGTGTGACCTTCTGAATTAATCAGTGGATGAGGTGTTAAAGTAGGATCTGACATGGACATAAAATCCAAAGGGTCAACAGTGGCTGTTTATAGTTCTGTTTGGACAAGCAAGCTGAAGTCAAGTTGGGCTCAGCATAGCAATGTCAATCAGGGCCATGGAATAAGGGAATAACTACATGCGTTACCACAGAGTCACCATTTCTAGTATAATTAGAACAGTGACTTGAAACTCACTGTGTTACAGTTTGAATCAATAACCTTAGGCAAAGTTTGTGCCCATTTTGAGCCTTACTTCTTTATCTGTTAAATGAGTGCTTTGGGTTAGGTGATCTGTGAGGACTCATTCAGCAATCAGAATCTGTTGCATTGACAAACTGATCTAGGCAAAATTTATAGTTTCTACTGATCAACCCATCAGGTCTTAACCTGTCAGAAAACCTTCAATTGCTTTGCTACATTCTTTAAAAATAAAATGAGATATCTCTAAACACCTAACAGAGTGGCTAAATATGTATATATTTTATGATGATATCAAGTAATATTGAAGACACAGGGTAATTAGGACTCATAAAATTTTGGTGGAAATGTAAAATGGTAGAACCACTTGGGAAAATATTTAGTTTTATAAGAAATTTCAAGAACTTTTTCCAGAGTAATGTGATAGTGACAGGAGGCAGCCAAACGCCTAGGCTGATAGGGGCAGGTACCCAGTGAAGCCCCTCCTCCAAGCCAGAGACAGGTTAAAGCCTGAAAGCCAAGCTACAAGTTAAATCTTTGGACTGGATTGAAAAATCTGTCTTCCTGTTTGGCATATTTTCTCTGATTGATCCCCATCCTTCACCTATTTTACATATACCAACCCTTTCCTAGTTGGTTTTCTACACTGTCATGTCCACCTTTGAGTGGTGTCTTCACTTTGTCCTTTTTTGCATACTCACAAACCAATCAGCACACACTCCCCATCCTGTGCCTATAAGATCCCTCAGTCAGTACAGGAGGAGAGGGCCTGGCTTCTGGGAGGAGACAGCATATTCACAAACCAATCAGCATACACTCCCCATCCTGTGCCTATAAAGACCCCTCAGTCGGTAGAGGAGGAGAGGGCCTGACTTCTGGGGGGAGACAGCCTGACTCGAAGTCCGGGAGGAAATGACCTGCACTTCCCATCCCTTCTCCAGCTCCCCCTCTCTGATGAGAGCTGTTTTCAGTGCTCAATAAAATTATCTGCCTCCACCATCCTTCAGCCGTCCATGTGACCTCATTCTTCTTGGATGCCAGACAAGGGTTGAGGACCCACCGAGTGCAGGTCCCCAGAAAGGCTATCACACTGGCCCTTTCCTCTCAGTGGCAGAGGGCAGCTGCCCCACATGACAAGGCAAGGGGCCAGCTGAGCTGCTAACACGCCACTGTCCACAGATGGTAGAGCTGAAGGAGCACTATAACACCCCCTCTGGGGTTTCAGGGTGCTGGGCACCCTCACCTGGGTGCTGCTGCGTTCCCCCTGAGGTGACACACCTGGTCTGGCCACAGGCCCTCCACAGAGCTTGCTCCCGTGTCAGTACCGGAGCCTCTGGCCAGATCCCGCACTCCCTCACTCACGTGCTCCCTTCTGCAAGGGGTTGAGCGTGGTGAGCCAAGCAGAGGGGGCACCCCTGCTGCAAGTTCAGTAAAGGGGCCAAGCAAAATCCTGCATCAGTTGTACCATATGTATATTTTATGACTTGGCAACTACAATCGTAAGAATTTAGCCAAGAGAAAAGAAGACACAAGTATACAAACAGCAACAACAAAAAATGTTCATAGCGGCTTATTCATAGCAGCCCAAAATAGGAAGCAGCCCAGGAATTCATTAGTAGAAAATTTAGTAGGAAATAAGTAAATATATATGTATATTTTTGTATATTATATATAATATAAATATTTATATTTATATAAATATATAACAAAGACAAAGCAATAAAGCAAAATAGTATTTATAACTACTAGTTTAGCTTTAAACTAATAGTTTAAAGCTAACATACTTATATATAAACATAAATATTTATATATTTTACATTTATATATGCATATATAATCAGTGTGTGTATGTAATCAGTATGGATGAATCCCCAAACCAGCAAATCTAATTTATGATGAAAAAGTAGAATAGTGGTTGGTTCTGGTAACTGGGCTGAAAATTGACTGAGAAGGGGCATGGGAGGACTTTCTGGGAGTTTGGATTACACAGGTGAATGTCTTTTTCAAAACTCAGTAAATGCACACTGTTGATTTGTGCATTCCATTGTTGATAGGTTTTATACCCCCACAGAGGTAAAAGTGTAAAGAAATATTCAACCACAGTTAAGGATTTACAAGCTGAATCATTTAAGGCAAAGTATATAGGTGTCTTAAATTTACTTTGAAATGAATAAAAAATCAAGATAGACTAATGGATGGATATAGAAGGATGGACAGATAGACGTGTGATAGAACACACTGAGCAAATGTTTATGGTAGACTACACGTGGTGTGTTTGTGGATGTTCACTGCACAATTCTCTCAGCTTTCCATTTTGTTTTATTGCCTTCAGCTATTTCTCATCTTTTCCCACTGATGACAACCAAGCATTTTTCTCCCTTAACAGTTTTCTCTTTAGAGAATCTTCGTTACTTCCAGCTCATCTTCTTCTGCTGTCAGTAGTATACATGGCCCTCTCTCCTTTTTCTGCCCACTATTCCTAAGATTCAGGTGCCTGGTGCTGTCCTGGGAAATGAAATCTCTTTTGAGAGGAATGGAATTCCTCCTGTCCTAGCAGATTTGATCTTGTCTCCATCTGGCTGTTTCCCTAGGAGATCCAGGGCCCAGCAAGGGTGCAGGGATGCAGGGCAAAGGGAATGCCATCTGAAGTAAGAGAGCATGTGCCCTCCTGCCAGCCAGTCAGGGCACTGAGCCACAGCAAACAAAGTGCACTGAATGGGAACACTTGGTCTCCAGGTGGCAAGCCATACACTCTTGTGTTGGGGAAATGGCAGGAGCTAATTTTGTTTTCCAAATTGCTTTTGTTTCTCATCAGCTGTTATGGCAGCATGGCTGATTTCACCTTCCTTGCAAAGCTGGAACACTCAACAGGATTCTTGAGTTCTTCATCAGCCACTGATATCTGGTGCCCAATGCTAAATTAAATCAAGTATTTTAAGGTTCATTTACTCAAATATATTAGGCAAGCAGACACATTTATTAAGCCAGACCTCTGTTAATCCCAGCAAATTGGCCTTTCAGAGCCCCACAAATCCAACAGGCAGCTGATTGACTTCTCTGTCTCTGTGCTTCATCCAATCTACAGAGCCAGCCCACAGCAAGGCCCCTTAGAAAAATATCTCATGGCATGCCTAGGCTGTGAGCTACATCTCTCCCCACAGAGAATCCCTCATGTGCGACAGGTCACATATTATCCACTGAGCCTGGCAAGAAATCGACAAAGTTCTGTGTGACTATTTAGTTATGAGATTTCCACTTGACTAATGGAAATAAGCAAGCTGCAGGGAAATCTTTGCATGCAGCCTACATCAGTTTCCTAGACACAGTAAGTCAAGTTAATACTGCACATTCTAAAATCTCTACAATTTAAAATGCATATTTGATAAAAGCTGCCAGTCCCAAATTGGACAGACTATGCAGTCACTATGCTTGCCTTATTTAAAATCTTCAGCAGATTATACAGTAATGAGTGCAAAGTTCTCATCACATGCAGTGCAAAGGCTGGATATATAATTGTGGATTGTGGATCTACTACATTTCGAACAATATAAAAAATCTTAAAAACACACAAAGACAAAGAAATAAAGCAAAATAGTATCTACAGCTACTAGTTTAGTTTAAAACCAAACTGAACTAATGATAAAAGATAGAATCAAATTCATGGTTCTACACATTAGTTTAAAATTAAACTAGTAGCCATGGATACTATTAAAGAAATAAAGCAAAATAGTAAACTAGTTGTTTAAAGCTAAACTAGTAGTTATAAATACTATTTTGCTTTATTCCTTTGTCTTTGTGTGTTTTTAAGGGAGAAAACATGACTGGTGGTAATAGGTGGGAAAAGATGATAAATAGTGGAAGGTAGTAAACCGAAACTCTCATACTTTTATGCCTATGGGATTAATGTGAAAATTCACAGGTTAAACAAGCACTTTTCCTCAAATATAGACACACAAACATAGGAGTTAAATACATCCAAACACTGTTTGACAGTATCACTGTCCAGGAATCTGGTTCTGTCTTATATAAATCTATCCTAAATCAGAATTTTTGTGACAAAAGAAAAAGCATCCATTTTTATCATTCAAAGCCATCTGTCATCTATCTTCCTCATCTTTCAGCTTTTTCCCCCAACTTCTGCAGAAATGAATCCTCTAACCATCACCAAAGCCTAACTTCTACACAAAAATCCCTCCTTCCTCTCTGCCTCAATTCTACTACTCCTTCCATGCCAGCTTAGGCTCCACTTTGTATACAACTCACTCCATGACCAACAGAGTCCGCATCCAACACTCACTAGGCTGCTGGACTTCGCCAGTAATTTTATATTCCTATTGCATACCTTCTTTTATCTTTTGAACATTAGCCTCATATTCTCAAATAGATTACACGTTTCTTGAAAGCAACAAATGGAATTTACACTGCTCTGTATTCTTCACAACATCTAGCACAAACTACAGGCTCTTAAAAAAGATCCACAAAAGTACTGATGCAATTTCACATTGACCACTGATAGATTTTAGGCACATGAGCCTATAGTAGAATTTCAGAAATTCTTTCTCTTTCTACTTACCTATACAACGTATTTGCTTGCAAATTATCACATATGTGCTCATTGTGCTTTCTTATTGGGGGATATAATCTCCTTGAAGCTAAGGAGAATGTCCTATGTGTTCTTCTATCCCTTTTAGCAGCAAGCAAAGGTCTGATTATAAAGGCAGCAGGCCATTCACTTTTATCAGTAGGATGATTTAATTCGACTACTTACATAGTAACCTAGTCACACAAACAAACACAAATACATAAAAATAGCCATAAAACATCACCTTCCAAGGTTATTGTCTTAATTGTATCCTCTGTAAAATGGAATAATTTCTATTTTATCAGTGATGTTCTGCTAACAATAAAATAACGTGTATAAAGAGATCATACACAGTGAGTAACAGAAATACATGATCAAAATTAGTATTAGTTCCTTTTATAGGTCAGTTTGCTAGTCAAAGGGAACAAAATAGCTCTAAAATCACAGTACTCACCACGTACCCAGAGACACTCATTCATTTGCCAGCCAAATATAGTGCTCGCTGGGATCAACTAGTGGGCACCATGGCCACCTTGATGTGTTTCTGGCATGGGTTTAGCAAATAGCACTGCACTGAAAATGCACCTCTTTCAAATGGACCAAGTAACCATTTTTAGAAATTGGAGTGTAATCTATGGAACCAAGTCAGGTTTTTAACCTAAATACAAATACTGTTAATGCAAATGATGAGCAAAACAGTGACTTCTACTTCCAAATGCTCGATGTGTTCTAAACACTTTCTATGCCTTTCTTTACTTAATCCTTGAAGCAATACTTGATCATAGATACTACTGTTATTACCCAGACATTAAAATCAATAAAACTGAGACTCAACAAAATTAAATGGTTTGATTAGAGGCATACAGCAAAGAAGATTCTGTCTGGACTCCAATCTAGGTTCGTCTTGTTCTGAAACCACTCTATTCTTCTGCCTCTCATGTATTGTCATTCTCTTAGTTCTTTGGGAAGAAAACCATCTAGTAAAACCTCTGGGACCTGCGTATTTGTGCAGCATTTCATGCTCAAGCTTTTGGATGAAAAATTCCTAACCAAGGGAATATCTCTGGTCACCATTAATTAAAAAAAAAAAAACAAAAAAAAAAACAAAAAAAAAAAACACTATAATGTCAGTATGTAATTTTTAAATGCCCTCTCATAATTGGCATAACATATATGAGGTAGGTAGTAGATAGTAGATAGATAGATAGAAGTGGAGAGATGGAGAGATATATAGTACATTTCAAATAATAACTAAGTCATGTTCATATATTACATATTATAGTATTCTTGCTTTAGAGAAATTGATACAAACTCAGATTGACTCATTCAATTTAACATAGATAATTAGTTCTGAAATATAAACTAGAATCCCCAATCGCTTTGTCCATTTATTTGTTTTTAATCAAATACCTATTAGACACTGCATGGCATTTCAGGTCTTAGAAGCAGCGCTCAAGGAAAAAATGGAGCTGTAGAGAAACATTGTGTCTTCTGTTCCTCCAAAGCTACTGAGTAAATAACTGTGTTGGTAACAGTCAAGAACTGCCCTCCTTGCACACAGAAATTTCTTAGAAAAGATCACCAGGTAAATGAACTAGAACAAGAAATACTTCTCTGACTTCACAGCCAAACCCTCACATCCGCACAGGAGAAATGAACTTAAAATCCTCCTCTTTCTAATTTCTCCCTGAATGATTTTCTCTTTTCCTTCACTATGTATATCTGCTGGTCTTTGAGGCATAATTTTAGGTTATGTAACCTCCAGGAGATAAACACCTCTAGTGGTGCAGCTAAAGCATCTGGGGCTGGGGAGAGTGCATGATAAATGGGAATTAGTAGACGCAAGTTTTATGTCTGGCTCTGCAATTAACCAAGTGTTTGAATTTGGGATGTTCATCTCAGACAGAGAGCTTAACTTCCCTAATGTAACAAATAGGGCTTTTATTAAATGAACTACCCATCTATTGTCCTGGTGAAGAATAATCCCAGAAATGGAAATGCATTAGTCATCTATACTGAGAAATTAATTTGAAAATATGAGGCACAAATAATGCAAACAGTAAACGGTTCCTTGGTCCATGAATCTTGCTCTATATTTTACCAACCCATGCTAAATATAAGTTCTAATAGCATAATAAAAAGCATCCATTTATTGAGTACATAGTCTGTGCCAAGTAAATAGTGTTAGCTTAGTTTTCACAACAATCAAGTTGAGATAGGCATTATTCTTTCCAGTTTATGGTGAGTCAATTACATCTTAGGACAGATAACTTTCTCAAGCTCTCACACAGCTAAGAAGTAGCAGTTCTGGAAACTTCACCCATGAAACCCTAACTCCAAGGTCCATGTTCTCTCCACTATATCATGCTGCCTCCCTTAAAAGATCAGGGATAAGTTATCTCCCACTTATGCAGAAGTAAGGGTAGGTGAAGTTCTCTTTGGTTGTTACTGATCAGAATCTGAATATTTACTTCCCTTCTTTTTAGATATCCAGCATTTCCAAGTCTGATGCTGTACCCTATTTAAATTATGTTTTTTAAGTTAAAGCTTTCTCTAGGACAAGCAATGCTAATCACATTATGAGTTTTCAAAAAAAAAAAGACAGTTGAAAAAAAAAAAACACAAGTGTGAGTTCAAAATTCCAGGGGGATTCAGTCATAGGAAGCCCCCCCATGACTTTGTGAATTTTATCACCAGTAGTGATTTATGACCAGGTACTCCCAAATAATGTTAAAAAAATTGCCCATATGATTATAGCAGAAGGAGGGGAAAAATGATTATTTTGAAATACATATCAGAGCACTACGTTCTTTTAACAAGGTCTGCTCTCAGAAGAAACTTACAAATCGGAGCCCAAACTGAAGGGGTTTTATAGTCCAGCTAAGCTATGAGAAGTAAAATACACAACTCCAGCCCACTTTATCCTTCCATATGAGAGAACATAGATACCTACCTACAGTCCACTCTAGCTAATCTAACCAACCTGGTGGATCAGAAGAGGGAGAACAAATAGAAACACCTGTAAACGCCTGAGACCTAATCTAGATTGATAAAATCTCCCCCCTCCTTCCACATGTTACCACGACATTACTAAAGACTTATTTACAGTCATTCCTTTTACCCACTATATCATGTACAGCTATGAAGAAACATTTACAAGGTATACTAAAGGAAAAAGAAACATAGAAGAAACAGAGCAAGTATCAGAGCCAGCTATAACAGGGATGTTGCAATGATCAGAGCAGGAATTTGAAATAATTTTAATTACTGTGCTAAAAGATTTAATGGATAAAGTAGACAGCATGCCAAAACAGATGAGTAATGTCAACAGAAAGTTGGAAATTCTAAGAGAAAAACAAAAAGAAATGCTAGAGATCAAAAGCACTATACTGAAATTTTAAAATGCCTTTGATGTGTTTATTAGTAGACTGAACACACTGAGGAAGAATCTCTGAGCATGAGAACATCTCAATAGAAACTGCCAAAGCTGAAAAGCACAGAGAACAAAAAAGAAAAAAAAAAAGAATACAATATTCAAGAATGAGGAACAACTGAAAATAGTATAAATGCATGTAATGTGAATAACAAAAAAGGAAACAGAAAAAAATCTTAATAATAACTGAGAATCAAGCAAAGTAATGACAGATGCCAAATTACAAACACACAAAACTCAGAGAACACTGAGACAGATAAATGCTGAAAAATCTACACCTAGATGTATTGTTTTCAAACTACAAAAAAATCAAAGATTAAGAAAAAATATCCTGAGAGAAGCCAGAGGAAATAAACACCTTCCATATAAAGGAGAAGAGATAAGAATTATATCCAACTTCTCCCCCAGAAACCATGTAAACAATAAGAAAGTAGAGAGAAATACTTAAAGGGTTGAGGGAAAAAAAACCCCACAATCTACAATTCTTTACCCTGCAAAATTATCCATCAAAAGTGAAGAAGAAAAAAATGCTTTCTCAAATAAATGAAAATTTAAAAACTTGTTAGTAGATATGTTTTGCAAAAAAACCATTAAAAGTTCTTCAGACAGAAGGACATACAGGTCAGAAATTTAAACCACATGAAGGAAGAACACTGATGAAGTATAAATGAAGGCAAAATTTTTTTAGAAAATTATTATTCTCAGTTGACTTAACAGAAAAAAATAATTGTTCAACATAATAATGCCAACAAGGTATTTGATTATGTATACTTATGTGTATATCTTACATATGTTTATATACATGTGAAATGAGTGACAACAGTGAAAGAATAGACAAGAGACAAAAATTTATAATTTTTACTAAAAGCCACTCTCACTACTATTGAAGTGGTATAGTATTATCTAAAACAGGCTTGGATTCACTGTAAACGTATGTAGCAAATTCTAGAGCAATCACTTTAAAGAGTTCTTTAAAAAGTATGAGTGATATACAAAAATAAAATAAAATAAATAATGACACAGTTGAATTTAATAATGCCATCACTCAACTGGACATAACTAACATCTGTAGAGTACTTTATCAGACAACAGCAGAATACACATTCTTCTAAAGCCCACATAAACATCCACTGAACTAGACCACATTTTGGGCCATAAAACACATTTGAACAAATATGAAAGAATAGAAATCATACAATGTCTGCTCTCAGACTACAGTTAAACTGAGCAATAAATAATTAACAGAAAGATAACTAGAAATCCCAAAATACATAGAGATTAAACAAGACACACATCTCAATAACACATAAGTCAAAAAATAAAAGTCAAGAGAAATTAAAATTATTTTCAACTAAATAAAAATTTACAACAAAACTAACAATCGGATGCAGCAAAAGCAGTACTTGGAAATGTATAGCATTCAGTGTATATATTGGAAAGAAGAAATATCTAGAATCAGTCATCTAACCTCTCATCTCAGGAAACAAGAAAAAGAACAAAACTCCAAAGTAAGCAGAAAAAAAGAAATAATAAAAACTAGAACAGAAATCAATAAAATTGAAAATAGGAAATCAACAGAGAAAATCAATAAAACAAAAATCTGGTTCTTTGAAAATATCAATAAAGTTGATAAGCCTCTGGTCAGGCTAATTAAGGAAAAGAGAGGGGACACAAATTACTAGTATCAAAAATGAAAGAGGGGACATCACTACAAATCTTATAGACATTAAAATGACAAGGGAATATGTCGAACACTTCTATGCCAACAAATTTGATAACACAGATGAAATAGATCAATTTCTTGAAGACACAATCTGTTAAAACTCATACAGGATGAAACAGAATATTTGAATAGGACTATATCTATTAAAGAAATTGAATCAGTAATTCATAACTTTGTGAAAGAGAAAAACACCAGGCCCAGATGGTTTTCCTGGTGAATTCTACTAAACACTTAAGGGAGAAATTATGCCAATTTTCCATGTTACTTTTCAGAAAATAGAACAGAATACTTTCTAACTCATTTAATCAAGCCAGCATCAACCAAATACTAAAATCAGGTAAATGTATTACAAGAAAGGAAAACTAAATATCAATAACTCTCAGAAACAAAGATGCAAAAATCCTCAATAAAACATTAGTAAATTGAATCCAATCATGTATAAAAAATTACACTCCATGACCAATATCAGAATTTATCACAAGGCTGGTTCAACATTTAAAAATCAATTAATGTAATCCATCACATCAGCAGGCTAAAGGAAAAAGAACATGATCATATTAACATATGCAGAAAAAGCCTTTCAGAAAATCCAACACCCATTTATAATAACAACTCTTAATAAACTATTCTTAGTTTATTGGAAAAAGAAATAGACTAGTTTATTTAGAGTTGTTATTATAACTTCCCTAAGATGATAAAGAACAAAAAACTTATAGCTAACATCATAATTGATGGTGTGAAACTAGCAGCTTTCCCACTAAGATCAGCAACAAAGCAAGGATGTTCCCCTCTCACCACTTCTTGTCAACATTGTACTGGAAGTCCTGGCTAATGCAACAAGACAAGAAAATAAACAAAAGTTATACTGATTGGGAAAGAAGACTATTTTCTCATAGATGATATGATTGCTTATGTAGGTATCTAAGAGAATCAACAACAAGCAAAAATTTCCTGGGACTAATATGTGATTATAGCAAGGTTACCAGATACAAGGTTCATATACAAAAGTTGATCACTTTACTATATACCAGCAATGAACAAGTGTGATTTGAATTAAATATACGATACCAAGGAGCTTCAAGATGGCTGAACAGAGACAGCTTGCACTCATCTTCTCCACAAAGAAGAACCAAAAATAGTAACTAGACAATCACACTGAATAGGTCATCTAAGAAAGAATCCTAGAATTCAAGAGAAGTAACAGGAAGCACATAAAGCAGTGAATGACATGGAAGCAAGGCAGCCTGCTTGGCTAGGATCAGCTTGGAGTTTGGAGATATTCCCCAATGTGGAAAGGGACTCCCCAATATGAGAAAAGGGTAAGTGACAGACCTCCAGAAGTCCACATTCTCACCATGGACTCGTACAACCCTAGTCACTGGAGAGCCCCTTGACCATTGTGGGCCCTGAAATGGACATAAGCAGCTCCTGGAGACTGTAATGTCAGTGCTCAAGAGAGGGAGCTCACACTGGGTTCCACACATCCCAAGTCCAAAGCAGCTGCAGCAAGGTGCCAATTTGGGAACCCAGTTCCTAACAGACTTCACCCTGCCCTGGGGCCCAACAGCAACTACATCTCCTTATTCCTGGAGCCCTATTGACATTCCCCCACAGGCAGTACCACTGCAGCTAGCTGCTGCTATGTGGACCAAGGCACAGGCCACTGGCAATGGTCACACTTGCCACCAGCAGCAGAGCCACTGTGCATTTTCAGGCACCTAGACAGAGCCCCTCTCCCCACCCATAGCTGCTATTATTGTGGGCTGTTGCTATGGGCTGGGAAGTGAGTGAAGTGTAGGCTGCTACAGTCAAGGCTAAGACATGAGTGGAGCACCAGTTGCCAATGAAGTGGCTGAAGTACAAGTGAAATATAAGTTTCTGCCACTTAGGCTAAGATACAAGCAATATATCTATTTCCCACCCACCTGACTATGGCCACCACTAAAAGCAACCCTGTCCACTACTAAAAGCAACTCTGTCCTCCCCCAGTAGCAAGGCTATAATACAACCACTCCCATTCCCCCCACCTAAGCATCCCACCTGGGGTTCAGTAAATCACCCCACCACTGTCTACTACAGCCAGCACCTGCGCACAACACCAGGGGGCCTGAGGATATGACTTCTTAGCCTGGCTTTGCCCTCCCCCTGACCCAGAGCACTCAGTCTGAGAGTCTGAGGGTCTGAGGATCACACTGCCTAGTCCACCACAATCAGTACCTCAGCACTCCTCTGAGACACCTGAGGTTGAGCCCACCACCCTGCCACTACCACCAGATTGGGCCCACCACCCTGCCACTACCACCAGAGCTGGCACCCACCTGTATTAACTACTGCAGATATGAAGACTGAACCACCCAGCCCACTGCAGCCACCACTAACACCAGTGGGAACTGCTCAAGACCCAGAGGGTTGTCCTGCCACTGCTACTAACATCACCTACACCATACCTCCTGCCCAAGGGGCAGAGAACCCACTCATCTACTTGGTGCACCACTGTGACTACCAGCAAGATACTTGGAGGCCCAAATATCAGTGCAGCTGGGCCTTCTAACACCAAGGCTGACACACACCACCCTGAGGCCCCTAATACACATAATCAGCCCACTGCTGCTACCCTTTGACGCAAAACCCTGGCCCACCTAGTATCCCAGTCCCCGGCAAAAATTTTCCACAGCCTCCACTAATAACTGCCCCCCTGATCTGGCAAGGAAATCATAGCTGCCACTGATGCTATTTAAGGTACAAAAAATCATACAGAGATTATACTAATGCATGCACTCAGAATAAAAGCCAAAGTGCCCTACTCAGCCAACACCATAAAAGCATCTTCAGGAAAAAGTCCCTCTCTACAAAAGCAAATTCAAAAAATTGGAAGAAGTGACCATTATACTAGCTGCACAGGTATCAATGTAAGGACCGAGAAAACATGAAAAACAAGAAAAAGTGACAACTCTGAAGGAATACAATAATTCTCCAGTAATAGATCCCAATCAAACAAAACAATTATAAAATCCCAGAAAAGGAATTCAAAACATTGATTTGAAAGAAGATCTGTGAGATAAAAGAGAATTCAAAAACACAAGGCAAAGAAATCAGAAAAACAGTTCAGGGTATGAATGAGAAATTTACCAAAGAGTTAGACATTTAAAAAAATGCAGATGAATTCTGAATGGAAGAACCCACCAAATGAATAACAAAATACATTTGAAAGCTTTAACAATAGACTAGATCATGAAGAAGAAAGAACCTCAGATCCTGAGAACAGGTCTTTTGAAATAACCCAGTCAGACATAAATTTTAAGGAAATAATTTTTAACAATGAACAGAGCCTCTGTGCCATATGGAAAACTATAAAATGAGCAAATATTCAAATTGCTTGTATGTCAGAAGGTAAAGAGAAAATAAAAGAATTATAAAATCTATTTAACAACATAATTGCTAAAACTTTTCCCATGTCTAGCAAGAGATTTAGATATCCAGACTCAGGAGGCTCAGATAGTCCCAAAAAGATGTAATGCAAAAAAGTCTTCTTTATGCCATGTTATAGTCAAACTCTCAAAAATCAAAGATAAATACAGAATTCAAAATATAGCCAAAGGAAAATGTCTACTGACTTATAAATGAACCCCCATTAAACTAAGAGTGGATTTAATTAATATCAGAAACTTTACAAACTAGGAGAGAATATGATGATATATTCAAACAGCTGAAAGAAAAATATGGTCAACCAAGAATAATACACCTAGCAAAGATATCCTTCATAAATGAAGAAGAAATGAAGTATTTCCCAGAGAAGCAAAAGCTGAGGGAATTCATCACCACTAGACTGGCCATATTAGAAATTCTTAAGAAAATCCTGTGAAAGAGAAAAGAGAGCAAGTAAGAAGGAGGGAAAGAAAAGAGCAAACAGAAGAAAGAAGGGAGGGAGGGAGGGAGAGAGGCAGGGAGAGAGGCAGGGAGGGAGGGAGGAAGAAAGGAAGGAAGGAAGGAATGAAAACACGTAAAATATAAAAAAACACTGGTAGAACAAACAAAAAAGGAAGATAAAAGACTCAAATGTTATCACTACCAAAAAAAAAAACCCACTATGATAACAATAAGAGAGAAAGAAAGGGACAAAGGTATAAAACAACCAGAAATTAATTAACAAAATTATAGAAACAGCCCCTCACATGTCAATAATAACCTTGAATGTAAACAGATCAACTTTCCTCAGTAAAGATAAAGCTAATGAAATTGATTAAACACACACACACACACACACACACACACACACACACAATGACCACAATATGCTGCCTACAAGAAACTTCTCTCACCTGTCATGACACATATAGACTGAAAGTAAAAGGATGGGAAAATATATTCCATGCAAACAAAAACTGACAGCAGAAGTAGCTATATTTATAACAAAGAAACAAACTTTAAGTCAAAAACAGTAAAAACAAAAAAATACAAAGAAGATCATTATATAATGATAAAGTGATCAATGCAGCAAGAAGATATCACAGTGTACCCAATATATGCACCCAATAATCCAGCACCCAGATACATAAAGCAAATGTTAGTAGATCTAAAAGGAGAGATAGAATCCAATACAACAATAGTTGGTAACTTTAACACTCCACTCTCAGCATTTCACAGATAATCTAGACAGAAAACAGAAACATTTCACTTAAACCTCACATTAGACCAAATTGACCTAACAGATATTTGCATAACATTTTAACCAAGAGCTACAGAATATACATTCTTCTCATCAGAACATGGAACATTCTCCAAGATAGACCATATGTAACAAATTTTTTAAAGTTGAAATCATATCAAGTATCTTCTCAGACCACAATGGAATAAATCTAGATTATCAGTAACAAAAGGAACTTTCAAAACTGTACACATACATGGAAATTAAACAATATGCTTCTGAATGTTGCGTCAAGAAAGAAATTAAAGAGTAAATTTAAAATTTTTTGAAACAACAGAAACAGAACATACAAAAACCTATGAGATACATCAAAAGCAGTGCTGACAGGTAGGTTTATAGCAACAAATACCTACATCAGAAAAGCAGAAGAATTTCAAATAATCCAATCTGAAACTCAAGGAATTAGAAAAGCAAGAACAATAAAACCCTGAATCAGTAGAAGATAAGAAATAATAAAGATCAGAGGATAACTAAACACAATAGAGACTAAAAAATAATACAGAAGATCAATAAATCAAAAAGTTGGGTTTTTTTGAAAAGATAATCAAAATCAATAAACCACTTGCTAGACTAAGAAAAAGTAAAGACTCAAACAAAATCAGAAATGAAAAGGAGGCATTGCAATTGATACCACAGAAACACAAAAGATCATTAGAGACTATTATGAACAACTATATATACTAAAAAACTGAAAAACCTAGAGAAAATGGATAAATTCCTGGACACATGAAACCTACCAAGATTGAATCAGGAAGAAATTGAAAGCCTGTAAAGACCAATAACCAGTAATGAGATTTAATCAGTAACAAAAGTCTCCCAACAAATAAAAGTCTAGGATCAGATGCCTTCACGGCTGAATTCTACCACTTTCAAAGGTTAACTAATGTCAATTCTCCTCAAACTATTTCAAAAAATTTAAGAGGAGGGAATGCTCCCTAACTCATTCTATAAGACCAGAATTACCTCGATACTCAAACGAGACAAGGACTCAACAACAACAAAAAAAGAAAACTATGCATCAACAGGCCTGATGAAAATAGAATCAAAAGTTCTCAATGAAATACTAACAAACTGAATCCAACAGCACATTAGAAAAAAAAAATACATCAAGATCAAGCTCAATTTATCCCAGGGATGCAAGGATAATTTAACATACACAAGCCAATAAATGTAATACATTAAATCAACAGAGTGAACGACAAAACACATATGATCATCTTAATAAATTCAGAAAAAGCATTTGATAAAATTTAACATTGCTCATGATAAAAAGTCTCAATAAACCAGCATAGAAGGAATGTAGCTTAATGTAATAAAGGCTATATGACAAATCCATAGTTAATATCATACTAAATCAGGAAAAGTTGAAAGCCTTTCCTTTCAGACCTAGAATGAGAAGATAAGGATGCCCATTTTCACCACTCCTATTCAACATAGGACTGGAAGTCCTAACCAGAGTAATCAGACAAGAGAAAAAAATAAATAAAAGGTATCTAAATTTAAAAAGGAGTAAAATTTACCCTCTTTGCTGATTTATAGTTAGAAAAACCTAAAGACTCTATGAAAAAATACTTTAATGAATAAATTCAGCAAATCTGTGAATACAAAATCAACACACAAAATTAATAGTATTTTTATAATTCATAATGAACTAACTGAAAAGAAATTAAGAAGAAAATCTCACAATGGTCACCAAAAATCGTATCTAGAAATATATTTAATCAAGGAGGCAGAAGTTTTCTACAAAAAAAATAAAGTTCAGAATACTGGTAAAATTATTGAAGATAATAAAAAGAAGTGGAAAGACATCCCCTGCTCATGAATTGTAAGAATTAACATCATAAAATGGCCTTACTACCCAAGGCAATCTATAGATTCAGTGAAATATTTATCAAATACCAATGCCATGTTTTTAATCAATCAGAAAAAGAAACCTAAATTATGTATAGAATCAAAAGAGAGCCAAACTATCTAAAGTAATCTTGAGCAAAAAGAGCAAAGCTGGTGGCATCACACTAACTGACTTCAAAATATATTACAAGGCTCCAAAATACCATGGTGTTAGTACATGAACACACACAAGCCAATGGAATAAAGAATCTAGAAATACATACACACATTTAAAGCCAATTTATTTTCAACAAAGATGTTAAAAACATTTATTGGAGAAATCAGATCCTTTTCAATAAATGATGCTGGGAAATTTAGACATCCATATGCAGAAGAATAAAACTGGACTCCTACATTTGCCATATACAAAAATAAACTCAAGATGGATCAAATACTTAAACACAAGGCCTAAAGTTATAAAACTACTCAAAGAAAATGTAGAGGAAACACTTCAGGACGTTGGTCTAGACAAACATGTTACAGTCAACACCTCAAAAGCACAAACAACAAAAAATAAAAATAGTCAAACGAGACTATATTTAACTAAAAATGCTTCTGCACAGGAAACAAAACAATAGAATGAAGAGATAACCTGTGGAATGGGACAAAATATTTGTAAACTACTCATCTGACCACAGACAAATACCCAGAGTATTCAAGTAACTCAAACAACTCAACAGTAAGCCAAAAAAAACCTCTTTAAAAAGTGGACAAAGACATGAACTGACATTTCTCAAAAGAAGACTTTTTGACCAGTACATATATTGAAAAATGCTCAATATCACTAATCACCATGGAAATACAAATCAAAACCACAATTAGACATCAACTTACCCATGTTAGAATTGCCAATATTAGAAAGACAATAACAGATGCTGTTATTATATAACAGAAAAAATAACTCTTATACATTGTTGGTGGGGGATGAAAATTAGCACAGCCTCAATGAAAAACAGTATGGAGATTTCTCAAAAAACTAAAAATAAAACCACCACCCTATCCAGTAATCATTTTGCTGATTATCTATCCAAAAGAAAAGCAATCAGTATATCAAAAGCATTCCTGCACTTACATGTTTATTGCAATAGTATTCACAATAGGAAAGATATAGAATTAACCCTAAGTACCCACAACAGACAAAAGGAGAAAGAAAATATGATATAAATATAGATGGTATACTACTCAGCCATAAAAAGAATGAAATTATGTAATTTTTAGCAACATGGATGGTCAATATGTTAAGTGAATTAAGCCAAGCACAGAAAGACAAATATCACCTGTTCTCACAAATATGTGGGAGCTAAAAAATGTTGATCTCATGGAGGCAGAGAACAGAATGACAGATACCAAAGGCTGGGAAGACCATGTGAGTTGGAGGGGAAGGGCAGATAAAGAGAGGCTGATTAATGGGTACAAACATACAGTTATATAGAAGATATAAGTTCCAATGTTTGATAGCAGAGTAGCGTGACTAAAGTTAACAACAATATATTATATATTTCAAAGTACGTAGAAGACAAGACTTGAAATGTTTCCAACACATACAAATAATAAATACTTAAGGTTGATGGATGCACTAAATACCCTGACTTGATCACTACACATTCTATGCATTTAATAAGTACCCATATTCTATAAATATGTGAAATATTACATATCAATTAAAACAAAAACATA
Organism: Ateles fusciceps; assembly: GCA_036589455.1. Taxonomy (NCBI): domain Eukaryota; kingdom Metazoa; phylum Chordata; class Mammalia; order Primates; family Atelidae; genus Ateles; species Ateles fusciceps. The sequence goes on along the minus strand of JAZHEH010000091.1, from coordinate 10,000,937 downwards.
AAATACCCAATACCATGTACTTTAGCACCATCAAAAATGAAATACTTCTGTATAAATTTAACAAAACATGTAAAAGATCCATGTAGAAAAACTATAAAACTCTGTTGAAAGAAATCAAATAATAACTAAATAAATAGATGTTCCATGTTCATGGATAGGAATACTTAAAATTGTGAAGATGTCAGTTCTTACCAATTTGATTGATAGATTCAATACAATGCCAATAAAAATCCTAGCAAGTTAGTCTGTAGATATTGATAAAGTGATTTGAAAGTATACATGGTAAGACAAAAGACTCAAAACAGTCAACATAAAATTGAAGGAGAACAAAGTTGAAGAAATGACTCTACTCAACTTCAAGATCTATTATAAATCTATGGTAACTAAAAACAGGTTGTATTGGTGAAAACAGCCAAATAAACCAATGGAACAGAATAAATAGCCCAGAAATAGAGCACATAAGTGTAATCAACTGATTTTTGGCAAAGGAGCAAAGCTAATACAATGGAGCAAAAACAGTACTTTCAACAAATGGTGCTTGAACAACTGGACATCCACATGCAAAAATAAATAAGTGTAGGCATAAATCTTATGCCTTTAAAAATGATCTCCAAAATGGATCATAGATCTAAACGTAAAACTCAAAAGTATAAAAAAAAGTATGGTGAAGTCATTTCATATACAACATAAAAGTCATCATTCGTGAAAAATATAACTGATAAACTAGACTTCCTTAAAATTAAAAACTTTTGCTCTACAAAAGACACTGTCAAGAAATTGAAAAGCCACAGAATGGAAGAAAATATTTGCAGAAGACATATCTGATAAAAGATTATCCAATAATATACAAACAATCTTTAAAACTCAATAAGTAATAGAACAACCTGATTTAAAAATAGGCAACAGACCTTAATAGACAACTCACCAAAGATGTTATATACTTAGCAATAAGCATATGAAAAATTTCTCTAAAATAATATGTTATCTGGGAAACGAAAATTTAAACAAAAATGTGATATTATTACATGACTTTTAGAATGGCCAAAATCCAGAACATGACACCACCAAATGCTAGTGAGGATGTGGAGCAACAAGAACTCTCTCATTCACTCTACTGGAAATGCAAAATGGTCCAACCAGTTTGGAAGACAGCTTGGTGGTTTATTTCAAAACCAAACATATTGCTACCATAAGATCCAGAAATCATGCTCTTAGTATTTATCCAAAGTAGTTGAAAACTTATGTCTACACAAAACCTGCACATGGATGTTTATAACAGCTTTATTCATTATTGCCAAACTTAGAAGCAACCAATATGTTCTTCAATAAGTGAATGGATCAATAAACTGTGATACATTCAGACAATGGGATATTATTTGGCACTGAAAAGACATGAGCTATCAAGCCATGAAAAGACATGGAAGAAACTTAAATGCATATTACTTAGTGAAGGACGCCAGTATGAAAACAGTGCATACTCTATGATTCCAACTACATGACATTCTGGAAAATGCAGAACTACAGAAACAGTAAAAATATCTGGTTGCCAAGGATTAATGAGGAGGTAGGTATGAATAGGTGGAGCACAGAGCATTTTTAGGGTAGTGAAACTCTTCTTTTTGATACTATAGTGGTAGATTCATGCCATTATACATTTATCCAAACCTATGGAATGTACAAAACCAGAAATGAATCCTATGGACTCTGAGTGATAATGACGTATCAATGTAAGTTCATCTATTACAACAAATGTAACACTCTGATGGGGGAGGCTATACATTGTAGAAGCATAGGATATATGGTTCTAAAGGATTATAAATCATTCTATTATAAAGACATATGCACACGTACATTCATTGCAGCACTGTTTACAATAGCAGACTTGGAACAAACCCAAATGCACATCGATGATAGACTGGTCAGGGAAAATGTGGCACATATACACAATGGAATACTATGCAGTCATAAAAAACAATGAGTTCGTGTCCTTTGTAGGGACATGGATGAACCTGGAAACCATCATTCTCAGCAAACTGACACAAGAACAGAAAATCAAACACCGCATGTTCTCACTCATAGGCAGGTGTTGAATAATGAGAACACATGGACACAGGGAGGGGAGCATCACACACTGAGGTCTGTGGGACAGTGAGGAAGTAGGGAGTAGGGGGAGAGATAACATGGGGAGTGATGCCAGATATAGGTGATAGAGATGGAGGCAGCAAACCACATTGCCATGTATGTACCTATGCAACAATCCTGCATGTTCTTCACATGTACCCTAGAACCTAAAGTGCAATTATATATGTGTATATATACACATATATATACGTATATATATACACATATATACGTATATATATACACATATATAATTGTATATATATGTGTGTGTGTATATATATATGTTTTAAAAAGCAGCAGCATAGAATATACGGAAAATCTCTGTACCATCTGTTGATTTTGCTGTGAACTTAACAAATCCACAAAAATGAAGTGTTCTTTATAAAACAGGAATAGAGAAGAACATTAATTTGAGGAATTCTCACCCAAATTGCTCCCAGCGTCTGTCATACAAGTGTGATCATACTTTACGTAGGTGTTGCCATCATCATGGCTGGAAGTAGGGAGTATATGGCAAGTCCAGAGTTTGGCCTCTTTCCTTCCTTTCTCTGAGATGTGGAAACCTCACTACCTTGCCTAAAAAGAACGCTAGCATTTCTAGAACAGCTAGCAAGTATTGATAAGGATTCTTTACATGTGTTATCTTGTTTAATTTGGACAACGCTACATTTAGATATCTAGTTCATATTTGACAGATCGGGCCACTTAATCTCAGAGATGCTAACTAACTTCCTTGACATTGTATAACAAGGCCAAGGCCAAGATTAAAGCAAAATGGAACAAATGAAATTTGAGAAATATTGATTAGAGAAGCAAGAACATGCAGGTTTGTAGAACTTTTCCAAGTGCTCTTTCTTCCTTAGGATTATTTGAACTTTCCCTATTAAAGTAATGAACTTGGTGTGAAGAGGTATGTTTTATTCAATTTTGTGGGTTCAAAGGTTTATTAAGTATCTCTTATTGCCTGTATTCTCAGTGGCCCCACTAGCCAAATAAAAGCTAGAACATGAGAGCATTCAGTACAGATCCAATTTGACACCAATCAGAAAGTGCCGAACCTTTGTGCTATTGCCGAACCACCAGAAATAGGTAAGGGTCCCTAGCTGACTGGGCCACACGACTGCACTGATGTTGACCTCCTTATTTCTTATGGCAACAAATGGAACTCGGAGATGAACATGCTCCACAGGACCTAAGGAAACAGAAAAAACAATATCAGTGTTTATATTCCTGGATGTGGTCAAACTGTATCATATCCCAAAATTCTTAATTTCTATTAGCATCCCCTGTAATAAAGGAAGGGTCACAAACCCATACACCTTGAGAGGTGAGTATATGCACTTGAAATGAAGCACTGGGTGTAAAAGGGAACTCAAATCAAGTTTTAGATTTTTTTGAGTGGCATCTGAACCAAATTTACATTTGATAAGCTTAACCACAGATGCTTATGAACCTCCAACACAAGGACAAAGCTAGTTTACTAGACACTTAGCCAATAAGGGAGGATAAACAGCAGTCCATTTTGTTTTTGATGATTAGCCTGTATTATGATTTGGGATCAGTGTATTGTGTGGAGGGCTCTTTTATTATCCTTGATTGTCAATGGGTTTCCATCTCCTTCAACAATTGGCCATTGTGCCTCATCATCTGCAGTACACAGTGGGTGTCATTCAGAAACTGGCAAGGCCGTTTTCCAAAAAGGGAAAAGTATATCTCCCTAAATCAAAGGAAAAACAAATGACAGGTTCCCAAATAATAAAAAATATGCTTGCAGAAAGGTAGCCAGGCTTCTCATTTTTTTCCCTCAGAAAACTGATATAAGCAGCATGATATTCTAAACTAGCAAACAGAAGAATACACATGGATACATCCTAGGCAATAAGTGAAGATTTCAATTCAATTCGTCTCCAAACTAAAATGAGAGGACAAAGCTGATGAGGAAGTGTTAATGTGGTCTCCCATCCAAGTACTAACCAGGCCCAACCCTGAGTAGCTTCCAAGATCAGACGAGATCAGGCGCGTTCAGGGTGGTATCAAATTGTCTCTATTTGCAGATGACATGATTGTATATTTAGAAGACCCCATTGTCTCAGCCCAAAATCTCCTTAAACTGATAAGCAACTTCAGCAAAGTCTCAGGATACAAAATCAATGTGCAGAAATCACAAGCATTCCTATACACCAATAATAGACTTAAAGAGAGCCAAATCAAGAACAAACTGCCATTCACAATTGCTACAAAGAGAATAAAATACCTAGGAATACAACTAACAAAGGATGTAAAGGACCTCTTCAAGGAGAACTACAAACCACTGCTCACGGAAATAAGAGAGAACACAAACAGATGGAAAAACATTCCATGCTCATGGTTAGGAAGAATCAATACTGTGAAAATGGCCATACTGCCCAAAGTAATTTATAGATGCAATGCTATCCCCATCAAGGTACCAATGACCCTCTTCACAGAACTGGAAAAAACCACCTTAAACTTCATATGGAATCAAAAGAGAGTTCACATAGCCAAGACAATGCTAAGTAAAAACAATAAAGTTGGAGGCATCATGCTACCTGACTTCAAACTACACTACAAGGCTACAGTAATCAAAACAGCATGGTACTGGTACCAAAACAGAGATATAGACCGATGGAACAGAACAGAGGCCTCAGAGGCAATGCCACATATCTACAACCATCTGATCTTTGACAAACCTGACAAAAACAAGCAATGGGGAAAGGATTCCCTGTTTAATAAATGGTGTTGGAAAAAATGGCTAGCCATGTTCAGAAAGCAGAAACTGGATCCCTTCCTGACACCTTACACTAAAATTAATTCAGATGGATTAAAGACTTAAACATAAGACCTAACACCATAAAAACCCTAGAAGAAAACCTAGGCAAAACCATTCAGGACATAGGCATAGGCAAGGATTTCATGACTAAAACACCAAAAGCATTGGCAACAAAACCCAAAATAGACAAATGGGACCTAATTAAACTCCAGAGCTTCTGTACAGTAAAAGAAACAATCATTAGAGTGAAATGGCACCAACAGAATGGGAAAAAATTTTTGCAATCTATCCATCTGACAAAGGGCTAATATCCAGAATCCACAAAGAACTAAAACAGATTTACAATAAAAAAATTTTTAAAAAAACATTCAAAAGTGGGCAAAGGGTATGAACAGACACTTTTCAAAAGAAGACATTTATGAGGCCAGTAAACACGTGAAAAAAATGCTCATCATCACTGGTCATTAGAGAAATGCAAATCAAAACCACATTGAGATACCATCTCATGCCAGTTAGAATGGTGATCATTAAAAAATTTGGAGACAACAGATGCTGGAGAGGATGTGGAGAAAATAGGAACACTTTTACACTGTTGATGAAAGTGTAAATTAGTTCAACCATTGCGGAAAACAGTGTGGTAATTTCTCAAGGACCTAGACAAAGAAATTCCATTTGACCCAGCAATCCCATTACTGGGTATATATCCAAAGGACTATAAATTGTTCTATTATAATGACACATGCACACATATATTCATTGCAGCACTGTTTACAATAGCAAACACCTGGAACAAACCCAAATGCCCACTGATGATAAACTGGACAAGAAAAAGGTGGCACATATACACCATGGAATACTATGCAGCCATAAAAAATGATGAGTTTGTGTTCTTTATAGGGACATGGATGAACCTGGAAACCAGCATTCTCAGCAAACTGACACAAGAACAGAAAATCAAACACCACATGTTCTTACTCATAGGCGGGTGCTGAACAACGAGAACACATGGATACAGGGAGGGGGAGCATCACACACTGGGGTCTGTTGGTGGGGAATAGGGGAGGGACAGCAAGGGGTGGGGAGGTTAGGGAGGGATAACATGGGGAGAAATGCCAGATATAGGTGACAAGGGGATGGAGGCAGCAAACCACATTGCCATGCATGCACCTATGCAACAATCCTGCATGTTCTGCACATGTACCCCAGAACCTAAAGTGCAATGAAATATACATATATAAATAAAAATTTTAAAAAGTGTTAATGTGGCCAGGCACAGTGGCTCACACCTGTAATCCCAGCACTTTGGGAGGCCAAGGCAGCTGAATCACCTGAGGTCAGGAGTTCGAGACCAGCCTGGCCAACATGGTGAAACCCTGTCTCTACTAAAAATACAAAAACTAGCTGGGCATGGTGGCAGGCACCTGTAATTCCAGCTACTTGGGAGGCTAAGGCAGGAGAATTACTTGAACCCAGAAGGCGGAGGTTGCAGTGAGCTGAAATTGTGCAGCCTGGGCAACAAGAGCAAGACTCCATCTTAAAAAAAAAAAAATGTTAATGTATCAGTGTTGCATCTGAGAGGTAATAGTTTTTTTTTAACACTGCAAGATTTTCTCCCCCATCCCCACACATTCCTTTTTCCCCTCCTTTCCTCCCTTCTTCCCTTGCTTTCCTTTCTATTTTTGTCTGTCTCTCTCCTTCTTTCTCTTCTTAATCCTTCCTACATAACCAAATCCAACTAAATATTTTAATTATCTTCCTACTATGACAGAGCACATTTTCTTGGTTTCCACCATTATCAATTTGATGAGTGCAAGTAACTGAAAAGACTTCTATATGAAGGTCTTAAGCTACAAGTGTAGCAAAGACATCTCTTCAGCCTGGGGGCCTTGAATGTTTCTTATTGGTGGAGGATTTTTCAGTCCATCTAGCCTTCCTTATTTGCATCCTTGGTAATTCTGGAGACAAGTCAGTTCAAAGGGAAGAAAACGGATGTTTCTCATTTCAACTCTGGCACAAATGTACCCGTGTGATCTTTTCCTTTATCTTACAGAGTATTATTCCTACACAAACTATTACCTTGTCCTAAAAATAAGGGACAACATTTGCTCTGCCTTCCTTATAGTAATAAGAACATACGAAAGTGTTATTGGTTGTTTAAAGTACTATACAATTAATGAAAAATGGCATGATTTCTACTGCCCACTACCACCACTGCCATCACTGTTTCTGTCTGCCTCTGGGTTGAGGTCCCTCTAAAGACTTCAGTGAGCATTCTCCTGAGTCTAACTGGACATATTCTGTGTCATAGATAATTTTATATTGTGTTTGGACAGCGACTGCTATTTGGGTGAGGAGACCAGCCAGGCTAGTGTATGCGCAAAGGATAAATGTTTGAGGGGGGATGGATGCCCCAGTTTCCATGATATGCTTATTTCACATTGCATACATGTATCAAAACATCTCATGTACCCCACAAATATACCTACTATGTACCCACAAAAATTAAAAATAAAATAAAATTGAATACTTAAAAGGAAGAATATCCACAGCTTGAGAATGCTTTCTGCCTAAAGCTCTGTACCTTGGCCCCAGACATATGGCATCTCAAGATTTCTCTTAGCAAATACTTTCAACTTTGTCATTTCAGACACACATTTGGTTGAAGGTTGAATTATTTTAAATAAGGAAATTATTATTATTATTTTTGTATGATTTGTTTGTTCAAGAGAGTGAAAAAAGGCACCAGATGTGAGAAAATAATGGATACTTTTATTGCTTTATTTACTCATTTTTAGGAGTTTACCTAATTTATGTCTTTTACAGTTTGTGTTTTACTGACCAACGTGGAAGAGATAGAGACTGTGGGAAGGGCCTCCTGGCTAGCCCACATCCAAGGAAGGAGATGAAAAACATCTTTCTCCATCCCAGATTCAAATCTCTCATTTTTCTCCTGGTAGGAAAGGGGCTCCTTTAGGGTACCCTTTTACGCTTAAAGTCACTGCTTCTGTTCTCACTGCTATCCTCCAGAAAGCATGAAGCCCAATCCCCAACATACCTCATAGGAACCCTAGGCTCTTCCACAGTTAGCCATGATGCAGCTTACTGTTCATGGTCCTCAGTTTCTTCTTGACTTTCTGCACTTGGGGGCCTTGGCTCCGTGACAGCTGACACTGTCAGGTCCTCTGATACCCAAGAGATAAAAGGAGGCCCCCTTCTCCATAAACTCATGCCAAACACAAAAAGGATGTGGCATTCACGACTTGGAAGACCATCATTCATGGTTGCATTTATGCTGCGTCAGGACAACCACATCTGGTTAAAAATAATCCTAAGAAACACACCAGAGAGCATCTTTTTAGGGCAAAGATTCTGAGCTAGGAGCTCTGGACTTTGGTGTGGAGACAAACCAAGGAACAATGAGAAGAGATGAGAGCTGAACAGATTCAGGAAGGAGCAGAGCAAACTCCTAAAATCCTCACTGTCAAATAGTGCCCCTTTTGATAAAAATCTAATAATCTGTGCGAGATTGGTTATTATGGGCAGCTAACAACTACTTTTGTTAGCTAATGGCCCAAGGTAAGGCCAAGAGCAGTTTCCACAATAATAACTGTCTGGAAAATGCAGCCATGATTGATTTGGAGGGAATTATGAGCACGATAAAAGTTTCAAGGAACATTTCCTCCCTCATGCACATAAGCCACAGTATAAACCTGCTTCTTGCTGTTGCGTTTTTGCCAGTAAGATACATTGGTTGTCACACCCTGAAGGCGAGGCCTACACTTGGCAGAATCAGAAATGTGGATGGGGCAAGTCTTTGGACTAGAGGAATGTGAAGTTCATTTTCTTTCTTTGTCTTCATTTTTAAATGCAGCAAAAGTGTCAGGTATGAAGTTAATGGGAAGTACTTAGTAAATACTCTAATGCCAGGTAACATTTATCATGCTCCAAGCTGGGTGCTAGGCAGCATTCTGCACACTGTGGCAAAAAATAACATGGACCTAAAATTGCTGTCCTTAGGAAGGTGGCATGCAAGGTTAGCCCCTGGCTGGTATCTGGGAACATGGCTCTGGGAGTGTTTCAGTTAACCATTAACTGATGAGAGTGGTTTGCTCTGCCTAAACTGTTCTTACAAACAGTATGGTTTATCTGGGACACCTGCCTTCCACTGGGAATCTGGAGTTTTGGTATATGCCAGGCATATGCCGGTCATATATATACCTATATGACCAGCCCCCAGTAAAAACTATGGGCACTGAGTCTCTAATGAGTTACTCTTTTAGACAGCCTTTTTATACGTGTTACAACTCATTGCTGGAGAAAGGAGTGCCCTGTGTGACTTTGTGGGAAGAAAACTCATGGAAGCTTGTGCCTGGTTTCCTCCAGACTTTGTCCCTTGAGCCTTTTTCCTTTGCTAATTTTGTTTTGTACCCTTTCACTGTAATAAATCATAGTCATGAGTGAAACTCTAGCTGAGCCCTGTGGGTCTGCCTAGTGAATCACCAAACCTGGTGGTGGTCTTGGGGATACCCAACACAGGTACACTTCATCCAGTTTGATTGTCACAGCCTCCCTTTTAGCTAAGCATTGAAGATAAGAAATTGGAGGTTTATAAAGGCTAAGAACATTGACCAACGGTAGATATTTAACAAAGGAATGTGATCAGAATTCAAGCACAGATCTCCCTTGTTCTAAAGCCTGGGCTCATGAACACCATGCACAGCACCCACCTGAGTTTCTGACCTGGTGCTTCTGGCACAGAATGGTTGTAATTGGTGTGGCGTGGTTCTTACCACTTTGCCTATTCATGACTCATTTTTAGCAGTATCCCCACCTCCCTACTAGAATGGAAACTCTGTAAGAGGAGGGCCATATCTCCATTGTTCCCTCCTAGTGTCTAGCAGAGTGCCTTGCATATTTTAAGACTTCAGCAAATGTTTGTTGAATTAATTACTAAATGATTGGGTGTTTTATGTGTGTTTACTATTACAAAAGCCCCATGAGGCAAGGTAGCAATCAGAATTAAGCCGTTTTTAAAACTGGAGTTCAGAAGACCCAGAGATGAAATCATTTATCTCATGGTCATATAGCCTGGCATTTTTAGGGACATGGTTGATTTACATAATCCAGGCCTCCTCTCACACACATCCCTTATCACTTTCGGTCCTGCACTAGCATTGTGACTGGACAGCTACGAGACTGGCTAGCTTACTGTTTGCCAGGGACCTCTTAGGTGTAGGTTGTTTATATGATAGAGCTGATGCCATCGCTGAGTCATTAATAGGAGGGTGCTCCTTGTTTTCATTTAGGCTCTTTCAGAACTTACAACTTTCACTCTATGTAGCATATTACCTGGAAATCATTGTGGGGTATGTAAATAAGAACCATGGAAGTCCTTAGACCTATGAATATCACAGATACAGGCTTGGGAAACCGATCCCAACCCCATGACAATGTTTCCTTGACCTGACATCCTAAAACCAAAATATTAAAATTTCAGTTTACATGCATCAAATTCTAGAATAGACAATACACAAAATGCATCCAGCACAAACGAAATACTTTGGAACACCAACTGTTCTTTTGGTTTGTGCCAAGCAACAGCCAATAGCAATGAAATAGACTCTAGGACAACAAAATATTTCTGGAGAGTTCTTATGATTGTCAAAACAATGAACTTGCAGTAACCTTGTATGTAAAAATAAATTTTGTGTGTGCGTTGTTCTACATTTAAAAAAAATCTAAACATGTTTCTTTAATCTTTCTTTGGCTCTTATAACACAAATAACAGTTGACTTTGATTTGTGCAGTCTTTACTCATAATAGATTGAGAATGAGCCTGAGACCATCAACCAGATGGCTTGTTTCTATCTCTTACATTTTGAGGATTCTCAAAAAGGAAGGGAAGAGGCTTTACCTGAATGTGTGTACACATACACATTTATATCAGAGCAGAGTGGTGCTGAAAGGAGGGTCCAGTTGCTAATATGTTATCCAAACTTCAAAATAATCCATCTATTTCAGTACCATAAAACTCAGAAACACAGATGAGTACATATCACCACCATTTGGTTTGGGTAATTGTAGTACTAACACTGAACCTGGTCTCAGCTGTGAATTCTAGGAAGTCTGAACAGAGCAAGTTGCCAACTGGGAATAAAGGGAAAAAGGCGCTGGTGCCTGCTACTTACAAACCACATGCAGGAAGAGGACAGCTGTGTCTGAGCCAAGGTTGTTCTCTGCATAGGCTGTCACCTGGAAGATCCCTGCACTCTTATACACATGCTTGATGCCGTCCTCAATGGGGCTGAAGTTTGCGTAGGACACAGCAATCCCATCTCCAAAGTCAAGCTGGATATTTGTCCTTTGGAGATCACCCTGCAAGACGGCATAGTAGATGGGTCAATATACATGGTCCAGCCAGACTGCTATCTGATGCTTCCTCCTGTGGCTTCAGCATCAACCTCTGATGACCTATAGTCTTTCCCAAGGGGCTGAAACACCTGCAACACAATGATCACACTCTTATCTGATCCACAGGGCACTATGGACCTATTGTCCTCATCACTTAAGCTCGGGGGCAGCCTAGGTGCGTATGACACTGGCAATAGTGGGCAAGGTCGACCCTCTATAAAGTTCTGAAGGGAAGCCAAGGATTTCATCCCCACATTTGTTGGGGACAAAAATAAGTGGTCAGACCCAGTCTGGTTTCAATCATAATACTCTCGGTTGCCATGCTATAGTTATAATTGTTTCTATTTTTTAGTATTTGCTATATTACCAGAATTATGAGGGAAATTGTGGACTTCCCCTCAATCTACCTAAGCCTCCTCTTCCCTGAAGCCTTTTCAGATCATCCCAGCTCACAGATATCTCTGCCTCTTGGAAAGCCAAGAGTTCTTTGTGTACTATCTGGTAACACGATGCCAATGATTCAGGTGAATGCATCTCACCACCCCAAGCCAACATTTAGCTTCTTAACGGCCTATGCTGAACCCCATTCTTATTGGTCCCCCCCACAACCATTATATTGGGCCAACACTTTGGATCAACACAATACACTTGATCACAAAACAAAGATCCTATATGAAGAAGAATAGCATCACTCTGTTCATATGCAAAGATGAATGATAGAATAAAGAGGGAAATACTTCATTTTGGAATTATGAGCCAATCCTTCTGCCCAGTGAATGTGCACTAATCACAGTTTCACTTTCCATTTCTTCCCCCATGGCAGCCCAGACGTGAATGAAATATTGATAGGTGCTCTCTTGTCCCCCACACAATGTTAACTATCCTTGAGTTTATGAATATAAATTAAAGTGGAAATGAACTGGAGACAATTCAAATGGATAAGATCGTGGCTCTTCACATCCATTCAAGAGAAGGTTTTTATAGCTGTGGTCCTGGAAACTCCCTAGTGGAAATGTGATAATGACCTCCTCTGAATCTTTAAGTCCTTTAACTCAAGCATCTGCTATGAGTGAAGGCTGAGAAATCTGTCAACCCAGGATAAGGAACCTTCACCACACTGTCCAGTGTGCTCCTGACTTTAAAGGTTTCTGAAGTGCTCACACTTGTGAAAAAAAGACTCCTGGCCTGTTTGCCTTCTTTCCAAGATCTCAAGAGCACAGAGCAATTTGCACGTAAATTTAGAGGGCTCTGTCAATCAGGCAAGCCTTCCTGCTCCACCACTGAGCAGAGTGCCTAAAATGCCCTAGTTTAGGAAGCAATTCAACAGCTTATACAAGAAGCAGAAAACAGAGATATTCCCATACTGGAATCACTGTATGCAGTCTGATTTTACTGTCCAGATTTCAGAAGACACTAAAAAGTGAATTAGAGCATCTAGCTGATGGAAAAGCAACTAATAGAACATTCTTTATGAAGATAACAGTAAAGGATTTCAATAATCTTCCCCACTCTCACGCTCATACTTTCAAGACCTTGTGAAAGTTTTGTGGGCTTTTCTAATTAGAGGGATTAAGGGTTAGAATAAAGCAAAAGAGGCTCCTAAAAACAACGGATAACATTCAAATTTCCTTCCTCTGGCCAAGTTTACAGTTTATGGGCTTATGGTAATAAATATTCCCTCAGCAAAGCAGACTTTAATGCAGACCCTGAAGAATATATCCAGATCTGCATGCCCCAGAGGCAAGTGGGTTCCCACTGCAGACTGGGTCTTTATTGTGAGATGAAGGCAGGAGGGTCTGTAAATACCCCAAGCCCTCTTCACCCTTGTCTGTCTTCTTCCAGAAGTCTCAGCTTCTCACCATTGACTTTGATGCAGGGGCCTGTGGAAATGTAAGATCTTCTTTTTCCATTCTGAGAATGGCCTAGTTGGGAGTTGTGACCTCAGAAACCCAGGTGAGCACCTACCTCCTCCATGAGGATGATGAAAGTTGCATTGTGTCCCTGCTCTGCCACCAGGCGCCCATCAGTCGTCACCACATGGAGGCCCCGAGGGGCTTTTCCAGGGCACATCTGGGCCTTGGCGGTGTACTTCTCCCTTAGCCCATCTGTGCAGTTGTTGGACACGATCCGCCGATACCTAAGGAGAATTGACAATTGACAGTGATTTGTGTCGAGTGTATTGTTGTTGTTTGTGTGTGTATTATAAAGGGAATGCAAGAAAGCAAGAGCAAAGCAGGTGCTTCACACAGCTGCCCCTAGAAACCAAGTCTCAAAGAAGACAGACAGTCTTTCATGAAGCTAAACAAATGCTGAGGACCTGCTATTCCTCCATCTTGCGAAGAGTAGCTCCTTAAACATTATTACTGATCCTACCTGGTGAGCCACAGATTGGATCAGTGTCTAAACCAGACAAGAAAAATCAATGTCTGACTCACACACAACAAAAAAGGAGGAAGACTTATTGGACTAGGGAAATGGGAAAAGCAGGTGCTTCTACTTGTGAGGGGAGAGACCTGTTTCTATTTCCCTGAGGCCATCTCCAGCTTTCTCTGTACCAGAATGCAGCTAGAACATCAGACTATTTCTAACTCTGATTAATCAGGAGGCTGCTTTCTATCTTCCCTCTTCCTCCAAACCATCATTCCTTCCCTTCATGCCTAGTAGCCCTTATTGTGGAGCCACTGGGCTATTTCATAGCACATGTTTTTTTTTTCTCTGTGCTAATATTTCATTTCCCACTCAACACAAACACTAGATTGAAAGCACAAATTGAAACTCCTATTCAATCCCACTACCCCACTCTGCAAAATTATCTTATAGAAGAGGTTGGCATGGAAAAACCACCTGACAAAGCACTGTGATCTTCTTTGACAAGGACATCATATGTGCAATGACACCATGTCATCTTCCTTGCCCACCAACTCCAGCACATGAAGTCAAGCCAAGAGCTTTCTTACACCCTGATCTGCATGATGGACATATTTCCAGGCATATCACCACCTATAAAGCTGCACTAAAAAAATTAATGTTCTGGTAAAACCACATGAAAGAAACATACCACCACTATGACCACCATCACCATCACCACCAGCAGCATTATCATCATCACCACCACCATCATCATCATTACATCCCCATTATATTTTGTCTTCTTTCACCCACTATGTCAAGAATAATTAACAAATCCATCTATGTTGTCTTCCTATGGTGGTTTCAAAAATTTAGAATTCTTTTTGAATATTAGTCTTCCATCATACCTGACATTTTCCCTGGGTTCCACCTGCTACCCCACTGCTGAACTATACCTTCATTCAGAGATCCCAGGGGATATTAAGCAAATGTTGTATGCAGTTATTGTCTCAGATAAAATTATGATATATTCTCTTGCAGATATACATCATTTGTCAACTGAGCTTATAATGGCTCTAAAGCTATTCTGGTTAACATGGTACCACTTGTTCATATGGTAGCCAATATGGTAGTACACCTTTTGGCTACTGAGCACTTGAAATGTCATTAGGGTGACAGTTGAAATAATATTTTTGAGATATTGGATGATAATATTTTAGAGATAAATAAAACATCATTAAAATTAATATAACCTTATTTTTTTACATTTTTATTGTGGCTACTAGAAACTCTAAAATTACATATATGCTTCGTATTATAGTTAATTTGGTCATCACTGGTCTAGACACTCAAGCTTTTGTAATCAATTTATACTTTCTTACTGATGTTTAGTTACAAGATACTCAGTTTTTGCTGATGAGAGCTATTTCAGTGGGTACCATGTCCTAACAAACTTGATACCATCTACTCTTCTTTTTCAACCTCAATTGGCCATTAACTCAGCTGGTTAATGATTTTTAACATAAGCCAAAATTTACACAATCTGGAGATATTGGTAGACAGCTGTAGCATATTTGTTTGTTTTCCTTTTTTTCTTCTTTTAAATAGTCATTCCCTTATATTTTCCTGAATTGTTTTGTTGGTTATTTGGGATTTGGGCATACCTAAGTTGCTTAAAATGTGGTCTACCTACACAGGTCACATGATCATATGAAATGTTTTAATTCATTTCTTTTATAATTCTGTCTTAACCTGCAATCACATTCAGGTTGGGCCGTAGCTGGGAATTTGGTGGCTCAGCTAATCACTTGTGCCCACAATACTCCCTTTTCCCAAACTTCCAAGCACTCTGTTCTCTAACACCACATCTCTTTAAAGTCATGCTGTTGGATCTGCAGTTTGAATGGCTTAAGTCCCTAAACTAGACTCCTACAATTATATAACAGCAAAGGTCCTTGAGTCCCAGCTCAGGTTCCAGGAATAGCCCTCCCGGAACCAAATATTTGACATGCATTTCAGAGTCAGCACTTCCAGTCAGCACTTCTTTTTCGTCATATTTTTTCCTCTGTTGACATCAGTTGGGTAGATAGTACCCAATACTATGTTACAACTAGCTATGGTAAAAGCATCAAGAATATGAGTAACTTGACTGAGATGACAGAAGATCCATTGGGAGAGTTAAGACTGGTGTGCAGAACAACTCAGTCCCTTGCTACTCAAAGAGTGGTCCAGGGACTAGCAATATTAACATCATTTGGGAGCTCACAGAAAGGAAGAATCTCACCCCCCACCCAGATCTCCCAAATTAGAAGCTGCATTTTAATAAGATCCCCAGATGATTGACAGATTAACATTTGAGAGGTGCTATCTTAGACCACCCATCCACTTGCCAAATCTGTTCTTGGTTATAGAGGCAGTAAACGAAAGGGCAAGACAACGAATCTTCAAGAAAATGTTTTTCAAGCATCCGAAAGAATAGCTAATACATGAACAAAGACATAAACACACATGTAATTTGAGAATTCCTGAAAGTGACCCTTGAAATTTTTATTCCAGGAAGTCCTAGAATGAAAATTATGAATTTTCAAGTTTTCAGCATCAGTGTCTGAGTTTCAGTTCATCTTTCACTAGAGAGCAGTGCAATATCTGCACATCCCTTGTATTAATTTAATTCATTTGAGTCTCAAGGAATAAGGCTATATGTCCTTCCAGAAGAGAAGGATTAACCAAAACAATAACTATGGTCTGTCATAAGTAAGTATCAAAAGGTATTGAAATCTGGTTGATCAGAAATCTCTTCTGATGCTCCCCAAATACATACTCTCAGCTAAAGAACTCCTCACTTCCCTTCAAATGCCATTTGTTATAAACAGACTCTATCTACACTCTATTGTATTTAATAGCAATGCACTTCCTTTGGTCCTCATTTAGGGAAAGAGGAAACAGTGAGCTGAGAGTTGCTGTAGGTGTTTTACTTACCCGGTGCTGTTAAGGTAGCTTTGACCAAGGCTGCAATCCTTTGATGGGGATGCTGGATTGTACCAAAAAGCTGGGACACACTGGCTCTCCCCATGTCTCTCATAGCCATAGTCACTGTCAGGAAAATGAATATTGCATAGTAGTATACATGTATAAATGCTAAAATACCTGCAGGCATACACAAACATATAAATAGCCCTATTGCCATCTAGAAAGTCACAACACATTGTTTTAAATAACCCAGTGAGGGCAAATACTCATATTTTGAAAATGAATTTTTAGCTTTATATATAATTCCAAGTAATTTGGAGTCCAGAAATTCTAGGTTTAAAAAGGTATTGATATAAATAATGTATACTGGCAGGTATACTGGCTTGGGAGTAAATGTGGAGGACACTGTTAAAAGTATATTTTAAATCACAGTAGCATTATTGAAATAAGTACATGACAACAAAGACAATGACTCACCCTCTCTGAAACAAGTATATACATGTCCATTCACATGAACACACAGAGCCATTCAAACTTTTCCTAACTACACAAAACGAATTTTATTTATTTCCCTAAAAGTAAAATAAAACTACACTGTAGCTCTTTTTGCATGTTTCTTTAAAATCCTAGCCATAATACAATGAAGAAAGAAAGTCCACTACAATTTCTTTCCCCTCTTCTCCCTAATGCAAAGTAGCAAAGTAACAGACCAGTGTAGAAAAGGAGGTCCCCTATCTGAAGTCCAAACGGTGTTTCCCTGCTGCTTGGAGTTTCAGAAGCCTCCTGGGTGTGTAAATGTCAAAGTACAAGAACAATAAAGTAGGTAGAAGGGATCTTCAAGCCAACCAGAGATCATTGAGGGCAGCTTCACTTGGCAGAAGAATTCATGTTTCTAAGTTAAGCATCCTGGGGTTTTCTGAAACCCACTGACTGGGCAGAATAAACTGTACATATAAATATAAATATAAATATAAATATAAATATAAATATAAATCCATTGAGTGTTAATAAAACACAAAGCAGCAGAAAAAGAGTTGCTTTATCAGAACCCACAACTCCTTTCTTTTTCTGCTTCCCTCATATTCTTTGAGCCAAGATTTTGTGGAAGTCCAGTGAAAACAGAGGCAAATTGTCTGTGTGTGTATCTAGAATAGGAATAAAGGGGAGAGGGGGACTAAAAATTTAATTCACATCCATTTATAACTTAATATGTGCCCTGCTTTGAAAAACAATAATAATAAAAATATTTTTTAAGGTGTGACAATCCCTGTCCTCAAAGAGTTCAGTCTTTGGGGGGAGAGAGATACAGCGTACCCCAAACATGACTAAAGAACAGAATAAAACGGTATGCAGCACAGCACTAAACAGCACAGCTAAGAAGAACCAATTGATTAACAAGATCATACACATCTTCCAAGTCTGACCCTGCCCCACCTTCTTACCCATCTTCCCATCAAACTCTTATCTGAACACTTCTAGTCCCTTTCAACCCTCTTTATCTTTGTATATGTAATCCCTAAGGCTTAAAGCATTCCACTTCTTTCTGTTTGCTAGTTTCCCACTTATCCTTCTGTAATATCTAGGTCATAGAAGGCCAACGGTGATTCCCTGATCTTTGGGGCCATGACCTGTTGGTAACTATAAAAGGAGGCTACAGAAGAGCGGGGATATTTGCCATTTTTTTGTTTGATTTTGGCCAATATGAATTTAGAACAGTACTAGGACATTTCAGGAATTAAATATTTATTGGGTTTAATGAATTCCAATTACATTAAAAGAAACTGCGGGCAGGCACGGTGGCTCATGTCTGTAATCCCAGCACTTTGGGAGGCCAAGGTGAGTGGATCACCTGAGGTCAGGAGTTCAAGACCAGCGTGTCCAACATGGTCAAACCTTGTTTCTACTAAAAATACAAAAAAAAAAAAAAAAAAAAAAAAAAAATTAGCTGGGCATGGTGGCAGGTGCCTGTAATCCCAGCCACTCAGGAGGCTGAGGCAGGAGAATTGCTTGAACCCAGGAGGCAGAGCTTACAGTGAGCCAAGATCCTGCCACTGCACTCCAGCCTGGGCAACAGAGTGACACTCTGTCTCAAAAAAAAAAAGGGTGGGGGGGGTGGAAAGAAAAGAAAAGCAATTGTATTAATCATCCCATTGTATTACATGATTGCATTACATCTATCTTTGCAGGAAGACTGTGAGCCCATAACTGATGCTACAGTGTGGAGTGCAGAGAGTAGCCCCAAGTGCTCAACAGATTCCTGTGGAGTAAATGCAACTAGAATCATGCATTGCTACATAGAAAGGGGGAAGTTGAGATCAGTCTTGATATCAGCATGTTTAAATGAAATTGGAAGGAAGGAAGGAGAAAGAGACATTTCTGCCAAGTAAATGTTTTGGCCAAGCCTCTTGATTAACTACTGGAGATCTCTAGCCTGACAGTTCATATGGACTCAGTGTTGTGCCAGCTTGTAATAGCCCATGAGAGCTCACAGTTAACATTTCAGAAATTTTGCAAGCTAATTACTGGTTGTTAAACAAAGCCACTATTAAAAATGAAATTGCATGAAATTTCAATTATATAAATTATATTAGAAAGGTTATACATAAAACATACACTCATGATTACCATATTTTATTATTATATATAATTATACTATATTATATACAAAATATTCTATCATTCTATTGTCCATGCTGTTGAAGTGCTTTACATCCATGTATCTGTATGGTGGGAATATTATATAATGTTGTGCTACTACCTATCTCTCCCCAATTCTGCCTTCACTGATGTCAGGTTAGTAGCTTGAAATCTGCCATGATGGGAATATGTATGATGATCAGTAGATACCACTAATCAGGGATTATTAATTTGTTTGTTCCCAGAGAGCTAGGAGTTAAATATTTACCAGCATACCGCTGAATCTCTTTTCTCTCTCCTTTTTTTTTTTTTTTTTTTTTTGAGACAGAGTCTCACTCTGTCACCCAGGCTGGAGTGCAGTGATGCAATCTCAGCTCATTGCAACCTCCACCTCCCAGGTTTCAGTGATTCTCCCATCTCAGCCTCTCAAGTAGCTGGGATTACAGGCATCCACCACCATACCCAGCTAATTTTTGTACTTTTAGTAGAGAACGGGGTTTTGCCATGTTGGCCAGGCTGGTCTTGAACTCCTGACCTCAACTGATCTGCTCACCTCTTCTTCCCAAAGTGCTGGGATTACAGGTGTGAGCCCCGTGCCTGGCCTGAATCACTTATTTCTAAGCATTATTTATTTGTGGAAATACTGGACTGTGGTGTGTCCTTACTACTTCTCAAAAATTGTCCAGTTGCATTCTGAGGTAAATCTATCGAATTACCTACTAATCCTAAGAATTACTGGTAATCTATGAAGGAAGGGTGCTCTCTCTTAAGCAACTTTAGGAATGAAAGAAACATCCTCTGCTGTTTGCTAAATGTAACTGTGTTTAGCAGTTCTGTTCAGCTCTGCTACCTGCTAGCAATGCAGTAATTTTGAAAGGTACACCAGGCATACTGCTTTGCCCCAAAGAGTAAAAGAATTTCATTAATATTTAACATTAGTGGAAACTGGCTGCCTGCAAGTTGTGGACTTCTTTATTAATTTCTGCTAAATATATATTAAAATATCACAGCCCAACCTCCTTCCCAGCTCCGAAGTCCACATGATTTAGACAAACAAGCAGCTCCAGCTGCTGCTCCAGCTTCCTGGGGAAAGGTGTTTTTCTGCTGAATTGTGAGGTTTGGACAGAATGCATCAGAAAGTTTGATTTGCCTCAGGGAAGTATGCTGCTGCAGATTCTGCAAACACACATGAAGCTTCCTTCAAGAAATAAGTCACCTCTATGTCTTTCTCAACTATAACAGTTTTAGAACTTCTAAAAGTTTAGGGACAACTTTTTCATTTTTGGGAACCTGCATGTCTTCCAAATCCCATCCAGGGAAAAAGCTTAGATTCTAAAGGACGGATAGCCAGGACCGTTCAGAAATAAAACAAAATTTCTGCATGCCAAAATAGGAACGGATACTTTTATTCTTGGGGCCAATCTCCTAAGTTTGTAGACTGGAAAAGAAAAGCAAAAATAGGAGAAATGACTTTGCCAAAGATTGTACACAGCTTGACAGTGGCAGAGGTGATAATGGAGAATCCTGATCCTTGTTCAGCATTAATACAATCCCATGGGGCACCCACTGGATCATCAAGGAGGGCCCCTGGTCCCCAGGAATGACATTCTGAGACTCTTGGAGCCAACCAAGAAGTCGTGGTCTCTTCCAGACAAGCTGCAGGGGCTCTCAGACCATGCACAGCACATCACAGCCTCCCTGATTCCCATTTCTCCATCCTCCCATCTGCCACTTGAGATTCCAGTGTCAGTGATCTACAGGCATGCTGTTCCAATTTGGCAGGGAGGATAGCATGGTAAGTTTGGGATCAGGCAGATAAAGGTTCTTGGTTGGCTTGGAGTGAGCACTAAACGAACAGAAGCAGGCCCAACAACAACAAGAAAAAACAATGGATTAATCATTAACATCATCATTTAGCTAAGACATAAGCCCAAATACACCCATAAAGAAAAATTACAATTATATCCAAATCATTTCAGAAATTGTGTGGGAAACCCAATAATCATTGCTCAAATATTTCTCCTAATCTAATTCCTGTCCATCTGCCTTGTCCCTTTACTCACCAAAAACCTTCTTATATATCTGTTATCTTAAGGTTTATGTTTTCTTTCTGTTTTCTCAGTCTCTTGGTTATTTCTTTGAAGTACTGCCCATTTTTCTTGTCTTCCTCAGCAGGAAGTCTACATAGTGCCACCACCACCTCTTGCAGGAAGCTTTCCATAATTATTTCACTCCTCAGTGATATTTTTTTTCTGTGTATTGTTTATCTATAGCACTTACAGTCAGAACCAGTGCTGTTCAACAGAACTTTCTATGATAATAGAAGTATTTTATATTAACACTGTGTAATATGGTAGCCCCTAACTAGTGCAACGGAGAAATAACATTTTTTATTTTACTTCATTTTAATGCGAATAACCACATGTGACTATAATAGCTCTGGACCATAAAATTCAGCATTTAATTATACTGATTATTTTCTGCTATGCCTTTAGTGCAATAACTCTTTTGTATACATTGTTTATTGTCTTGTTTATCCTCTGACTTGTCCACTGTAGAAACACATGCTTGCTTTTGCTCCATAGGCAGAATACTGAAGCTTATTCTAGAGAGCCACGAGAATAATGTACTTCAGATACATCTGAATGTATGTGCTGTGACACCCCAAAATCTCTTCCCTTCTGTCTTCTACATCACCACTCAAGAAACTTGCTTTGTGAATCTGCCACCACACTGGACATGGAAGGTAGCAACTAATACACACTAAGACTCAGGACTCTGAAGTCAGAATAATATTATCCTGAGTAAGTTACTTCTCCGTGTTCCATTTCTTTATCTGTAAAATGTCTATAGTAACAGACTCTCTTTCCAGGAGTTCATTGAGAAAATTAAGTAAGTTAATTCATCTCAAAGACTTGGTAGAACATCTGGTTACATAGTAAGTGTTCAGTGAAAGTTTTTGTTGAGTGAGAAGTTAAGTAAATGAGTGAAAGAAAAGAACTCCATTTCTTTCAGAATATCTCTGGTTCAACCTGGTTTCTCACTGAACCAGTGAATTCAGGTCTCCTGGAGGGCTACTCCCCTCTCAAGAGCCCTCGTGTGACTTTAGAGAAGCCCCCTCGTGCCCCCTTTCTGACTACCTGCTCATCTCTGACAACCTTTACTCTCAATAAGAATTTTTTCCTGGTTCTTCTCTAGCACCATGATGGAGTTGCTGCAAAGCGGCTCTCTAGAGTATGCTTGAGGCTGGCGGATTTATGAGACTCTACATTTGAAACATCAATCTTTATGCAGAATTCACACTTATTACTGATGCTCACTGTGGAGAAAGTTGTGGAAGTGAATGTTTTGCTACAAATAAATGCTTCTGAGAATCTAGAAAACTTCCTCTTTTCTTGCAGAAGAGGGACAGAGGTAGAAAATACCTTCCCTTTGTGAATCCGGGTTGCACCCCTCAATTCTTCCATCAATGTGAGGACATTTAATCCATCCTCCCCAGCCTTTCCTATCCCTTGCAAATGGATTAAACTAGGCGATACCCTCTCTCTGCTGTCTCTGAGACTTAAACTTTTCCTGTACCAATCAAATGAACCTGCTCCAATTTGGCCTAGGAAAACCCCTAAATGGATTGTGTACGATAATCACTGGTACTAACTGTACTGGGCATCTCAGATGCCTTAGCTAATGATACTTCCTGCTAGAGAGGACCACTGAGAAGGGAACAAGGCTATATGTCATATGCTGATTTCTAGCATTAGCATTAAAGACCAGCAAACAGACAAACTGTAGTTGATGGAAAAACTGTGTATTTCAAACAATCGCTATGCTTATTGAGGTTGACTTAAAAACAAGCAATTTCAAATATTCAGTCTCATTGTCCCCCCCCCAAAAATCGCTGTAAATAATTCAGAAATTTCAGTAATCAAAAATGACTTCTCCCCTACTCGGTAGTCATGAAAAAACTTTATAGGCCATATGATTTTTATTGGTGTTCTGAGATTATGACCATGAACCTGGCATCAAACCTTGTCTGCTTCTCTACTCTACTCAACTCAATTCAAGTGACTCTCTTCTTTTTTAATATGAGGTGTGATTGGCTATAGAAATGCAAATATACACTACCTTATATATCAAAAACAATTCTAAAAATCTTCTAGGAGACCATACACTGATTAGTATTCTAGTACCAGTGGTCAAAACTACTTCATCCGAAATTGTTTTAGTGTTACGGAAACATTCTACGTTATATTTTCATCAACAGCAGTAAACCCAAGTCATTTGGGGATGAGTTTTAATTTTAGAGTAACTAAACTTGGAAACTCTATTTTTTTCTAAAGCAAAGTGAACCTAAAATAATAAAGACTTGTTTGATTTCTTGAGAAATGGCAGGGTGTAGAGGAGAGAACATGGAATTTAGCTAGATCTGCACTTGAACCCCAGCTTATGCTCTCCCAGGGATGTAATCTTGATCAAGTAACCTATATCCAAGATGTTTCTTCTCATTAAAATGGCGATAATAAAGATCCTGACATTACAGGGTCTTGGATCCACATGGTACCTCTACCAATGCAAGTGTGAGAACCACACAAGGCCTTGTAAAGGCTCCTTCTCGCCTCCCCTACCTTGCTTTACTTATACATGGATTCTGATAGCACTCCCTAAACAAGGGTTCAGAAATACTTTGAGCAATGCCATCAGTACTGAAGTAAATGGATAACACACCAAGATACTACTCTGAAAACAGTGCTTATTTGGATGTATAAGCTTTTATTTACTTGCAAAAAATACCATAGGGACCACTTAACCCTAGGGTATAAGAATAATAGCAATAGCAGCAGCAGCATAACTAGCATATGTTGTATTTCTATGTTGTACATCAGGAGGATAAATGCCTTATCTATATTAATGATGTATATTAATATATTAATTCATGTATTCTTCCTTAAGACCCAAATGAGGTAGATGTTATGTATTTTTATTTTGCAGCTGTAGAAATGAAGTCACAAAGATTAAGAAAACTTCCCAAGGTCAAAAACTGTGCTAGAATTTTTGCCCAGACTAGTAAATGTTAATGGAACAGTTCTTGTTTCTTCTCACTTGTGATGCTACCCAACAATGGGTAAGGGTCTATCATGGCTCAGAGAGACACAGGAGAATACGTATCATGACAAATTCAAAGACAGTGTGCCTCAATGGAGTTAGTCTGCGGAAGGACATAAGGAAGCCTGAAATCAATATTCTGAATATTCAGGTTGACATCAATATGTCACAAGCCATAATTTTGAGTGGCCTACTGCACTCATTGCTATGACTATTTTTGTTTAACTGTGATTAATAATTGAAAATATTTTTCACAATGTGAAAATATACTTTGTTCCCAATGGCTCAAAATGGTCACAGAAGGGACCCTGCTAGTCAAATTTAAATTCCATCTCATTTCAGTGAATTTCACTCAAGCCATGCTTTCCCAGGTATGAGTGCAAGGATAAAGAACAGGTGGAGAGCAGTCACGGTCACTCCTCTGGCTTCCAGTTATATTTCTAGTAGAAAGTGGGAAACAAAGGATAGTTTCTAGTACAAATCAAGCTAAAAAACCAGATGGATGAAATGAGGCTGGAAGGAGTGAGGCTGCCACTCAGGGGCAGCTGCTCTGTGCCCACTTGGACTTACTTCGACTATTCGATGCCAGAGAAGCCCAAATGCAACTCGATCATTGCCCTGCCCCTCCCAAGTTTATAGGCCAATGTCCAACCCCTTAGTTTTGTCTTTTAACAAAGACAAAGCTGGGATGGGCTACCAAAATAATCAAATTGAACTTTAGCTTTCTATTATGGTGCAGAGGAAGAATTCATCCAGCTGGGATCAGAGTGCTAGGTACCCATTCCCAGAATTGGGGAGGTTTTTGACCCTCCTAAAAGGAACAATGTTCAGAAACATGCTACAACTATTTATTGAATGTTTACTATAGGCCAGGCACTGTCGATTCAAAAACAAGGAAAGTCTAAAACTCCTGCAATCACAGCACTTACATTCTACTGGAAAAAGACAGGTGATAGTAGAACAATCAAAAACATGTTCATTTTGTATGGCAACTAATACGAAGGAGACAATAAAACAGGAATGTGCCAGACTGTGCCAGGGTATAGGTGAGATTCGGTGGTCTCAGAAGGCATTTCTGAGAAGCTGTTTTGCTGAGACATAGGGCCATACTAAGATTTGGAAGAAATTCTTCCATTTTCTGCTCCCTCTGCTAGGAATGAGCCAGGATTAATAAAGGTGCAGGAGATGGTAATGTGGTTGCAATGCAGAGAATGAGGTAAGAACAGTAAGGAATTTAGATGTGAAGGTAGTACAGGGCCAAATCACCTGTAATGGAGGAAGCCAAGGAAAGAAGACTGGATTATATTTTAAGGGAGGGGGAAGATATTGGAGTACTTTAAGTATAGTAGTGATAAGATATGGTTTGTTTTTTTTTTTTGAGACAAAGTCTCACTCTGTCACCCAGGCTGGAGTACGGTGGCGCAATCTCAGCTCACTGCAACCTCCGCCTCCTGGGTTCAAGCAATTCCCCTGCCTCAGCCTCCTGAATAGCTGTGATTACAGGTGCCCACCACCATGCCCAGCTAATTTTTGTATTTTTAGTAGAGACAGGGTTTCACCATGTTGGCCAGGCTGGTCTCAAACTGCTGACCTCACGTGATCCACCCACCTCAGTCTCCCAAAGTGCTGGGATTACAAGCATGAGCCAGGTTTGAGTTTTTAAAATACCATCTCAGTTGCTGTTAGGAGAATGAATTTTAAGTGACAAGGGTAGATGGGGAGAGAGTTAGATTCCTGGAGTGATACAGACAGCTGTGAGATGGAAAGAAGTGCTTTGAGTTAGAATGTGTTTTGGGGGTAGAAACTGCAAGGACTCGCAGATGGCCTGTATCTGACAGGGAAAGAAAAGGAGAAACCAAGCCCTTCTGGAATCTTAATTTCAGCAACTGTGTGGATAGCTGTGTGTTTTATTGAAGTTGGAAAAACTGGGCAAGGGCCCTCTTCCAATGAGGGGGGATTCAAGAAAAGCTTTGCTTTGGCTGCCTTAAGTTTGATATCCGTGCTAGTGAATCAAGAGGAGATGAATCCTCAGTAGACAGTCAGACACAAATGTGTCCAACCAAGAGAAGGGGGAAGTCAGGGCTAGAGGTAAATATTTAGAAATTTGGGAGTATTTGTCTATAGGTGAGATTTGAATTTCATTAAGTGAGATTTAAAGTTGTTCTCTGATGCTGTTATCAGGGGGGGGGGAGAAAAAGGAAATGATAAGAAAGGGCTCACATGGAAGGGCACAATGAGAGTGCATGTGGCTGGAGGTAACAGCAAGGCAGTAGCTCTCTAACCTCTGTCAGTTCCCAGCTTAACTTCTCTAGTACTTTCCAATACAACTGCCCACAGCAGATGAGAAGTAGCCCCCTGGAGAGGCTGCTCTGATAGAGCAGTGACCCTCTCTGTGAAAATGCCTCAGCCTGTCCTCTTTCCAGAGGTATAGACTTCCCCATCTGGCCGAGTAACTGGGATGGTTGGGCCCACAGGCCAGCAGATACACCTCCTATCTCAGGGTCATGCCTTCCTCTGTTAACTTCATCTTCACCCCACCCCACAGACAGGTGAACACTTGGTTGGAATTGGTAATGATATGCCAATGACTCACCACTCGAAGTCCCAATTGGCACAGACACAGGGTTCTGAGACTACTGATCCTGAGTGGTCTCGGCCCAGGGCACACTGAGCTCCTGGCTTACGTTTCTTGAATATTTTCCTTTCTCCCATGACACAAGGCTCTCCCTTAGAGAGAAATTCCATAGTGAGAGAGACAGAAAAATGAAAAGGTGGTGAGATAAACCAGTTGTCAACAAGAAGCATTAGCCTGTTCATTCTCATTTGGTTACTTTATGTAGCAGTCTCATTCTCAGTAATGATCTGGGGATTTCAAGAATAAAAGTGCTAATCTTTTACTACCACATAAAAGGAACATTATGTGAGGTTGGCCCACTTCTACCCTCCACCCACCCAAGTCAGTGATGTCTACGTCATCCTGTTTCTGCTCCATCCCCATAGAGAATGTAAGGACTATAGGCATCCTTACATACCACCAGCCATTTGCCCAAATGGCTTCAGTAGCAATTCTACTGGAAAGGAGCCCATTTGAGGCACATTTTTCACATCATCGTCAGAGGAAAATTGAATTTGACCCAAAATATTCCCTCTCTATGAAAAACGACCATGCCCAAATCCTAATCCCTAATCAAGGACAAAGAAAGGAGAAGTTGATACAAATTACAAGGACCCCGTGGTTCTGAAGAATGCAGAAGCCTGCCTATTTTGCACAGCAGTAAATATCTACCATTGCTAGACCTACCCACCTTGACATCCTTTCTCAGTGGCCCTGTTCCCAGTGTTCTGGGGCCCTTATTTCAGGCTAGTCTGAGAAATGCTCTCTCCCCTGCACACTGTCAGATAAAATGAGCAACTCTTGGAGGCCTCCTAGCGTAAAAAGCTCATTTCTCCACGGATAGAGCTAAAACCCCAAGTTATCATCATCATCACATCTCCCTCAGGCAGCTTAGTGACCTCAATGAGTAGATAGGATCCCAGAGTGTGAGATGGTTTCCTAAATATCATCTGGCCCTGCTGGGACCTGAGTGTGTTTCACCCTTTTCTCCAAATCCACACCTACATCCTCAGAGGGCCCATTACCTTCCTCCCCCAAATAGGAAGGCTCAGATGAGACTCAACCCGGAGTGCAGCAGCTCATCGTCCTAGAAGCCAGCACTCCACCTCCCTGGGGCATACCTGATTGAGCAGGTGCCAGGTCTGATAGTCCTCCTTGGTGCAACGCCGGCTGAAGATAGATTTGTAGTCCACTTTCACCAGTTGCCATTCGGAGCGGAGGCTGAAGTGGCCAAAAACTCTAAGTATTTAGGGGAGGAGTGGGAGAGACAAGTGGAGAAGGTCCCACAGTCAGTCACTAATGCACAGAAACTGGGAAGGAGATAGAGATTCATTACAGCCTGGACTTTAGTTGTTCTTCCAAAGTGAGCTCCTTGAGAGCCATTGAGGAGAAAGCCCACTATCCATACAACTCAACCAACTGGCAAGTCATTCACTGTGGGTTTTAAATCAACCACCTTTTAAATTGCAAAAGTAACATATGTACATTACAGGAAGCATTTAAAATATAGAAAGTACAGAAAAGAAAAAAAATGGGACCTGTAGTCCCAAACTCACCACCCACATAAAACCATTGTTCAGATTTAGATACACAGCCTTCTCATTTCTCCTTAATGCAAGCACTGGCATTTTATCTACCCATGTCCACCAACAGGGTCTTAGTTTCCTCATCTGTAAAGTGGATTGTACATATATGTGTTGGGGTAGAAGGAGTGAATTTGCTTATTTAAAGTACAACTTTACCAACTGCAGAGTTCCAGCTGAATTTAAATGTGTTAGTTGAAATTCCCACTGTTTAACACACATGAATACCTACCCTCCTCCTCCTTCCCTAAAAAAAAAAAAAATCCCAGCAGACTCATAAAAGGAACTCATATTTGTGTATAGTAAAGAAGCACACCATCTGTGTGACTTAGATAATCAATACTGACCTTTTCAAAGCCCAGCAGTTGATTGCCCTATAAATATGGATGATCAATCCTTTCTAGAAAAATAGAAAAAAAAAAGACTGATCATCCATAGTCTACTCGGGTGGCATGTCTTGCAATTACAATGCAAGGCATCTATCACAGTGATGTAAAGGGGAGACCAATCATACTGTGAACTTAAAACAACGGAAATCTTTCAAGGAATTGCAATGGCTTCCATTTCAGCAAGACTTAATCACACTACCAGCCCCAGATTCTCCTCTGCCCAAGTTCAGATACTGTTATGGTGACACCTACAAGATTAACTCTCTTCCTGGGTCATTTTCTTATGCTTTCTAAAAGATAAGGATGCTTGCGGGAAAGGTAGAGACTGACAAAACTTGTGCAATGAGGAAGAATATAGAGTTGTTTTTGTAGATCATCCAATTTACATCTCAGGATCAATTTTGAATGTGCTTCAGATAAAAGCTAAATAAAACCTTTTAGAGGCTTATCTAAAAGAAAATTAAGCAGACTTTGAAAGAGAGACAGGATCTCTCCTTTAGTAAAATTACATGGGTTTTGTATGGATCTAAGCTCAGCATGGAGAAGCTCTGAGCCTAGAATATCCAACATATGTGGCTGACACTGGAGCAAAGCAAACTTAACTATCTCTCCCTGGGTTCTCTCTGTTCTCTTGTATTCTTGCTAAATCCAGTGGTTTCCAAATCCAATTAATCAATGCCAGGTCACCCACTGAGGTATTTCCATCTCTTAGCTCTGCATTCATTTTACACAGAGGTCACCAGTCAGTCGATTTTAAATCTTTAACGAAACAGCTCTCTCTTATCAAACATTTTTGCTTGTTTGAAGAGAGGACAGTTAAACGGATAAGCTCATCAAGGGGAGGGGAGTGGAACAGAAAAAAACAGTGGGAAGAGACCTTGACAGATATCTTCCTTTTTCTCTACCCAGCATTCAAAACTCTCCCACATTCAGATGCCACTCCCAGCAGTAAGTCTTCCCTGATTGGAATACTCCCAGTGCAGGATGTTAATGATGCTAAACCAAATATTTCTGCTAAGTCTGAACAGTTTAAAGTTACTTCCTGGATCACAAAAGACGTCATGTCAGATTAACCACATTCCTTTCTATGAAAAGATTACTAGGCAGACAGAAGAGGAAAATGCGAAGCACATGATTTACCTGGATACCACCATGGCATTTGAACAGGGTCTGTCAAAGGAATCTTGACAGAAAGACTGAGAAAATACGAGCCAGGCACTTGGTAAAATTATGTGGCTGAACGGTACCTAATTAAGACATTAAAATAAACCAGGAAGGAGGTGTGCGTAGTCTGCGGAAAGATACTGTTATCTCCTCTTTCTTGTTCATCATTCTTATTAATGACTTGAAGACATGAAAATAATGGTCATCATTGGAAATTGAATTTTTTGATGACACAAAGCTAGAGGAAGCACTCAATATGCTCAATGGCAGAAGCAAGACCCAATAAGTTTGTAACAGACTAAAGATATAGGCTCAACTTAATAAGGTGTGATGTAACCCAGAGAAATGTTAGATAGATCCTCTCCCTGGTAATTACATAAATATTGGATAAAAGAAATGGGGCTTGGTACTTTTCAGGTTTAATAATAATAATAAATAATAATAATGGCAGCTTAAGAGTTTCCATGCACAATGTGATCAATTTAAGTGAACGCTTCAGGGAGACATAAAATATTTAGGGTGATCTTAAAATGCAGTAACAGAATTATATATATTATCTAGAACAAAAGAGGCAATAACTCGGTCTTTTCCACATTAACCAGATCACCAGGAAAATTGTGGTTGCTTTTGGCTGTTACCATTCAAGAAGGATACAGACTGAGTGTCTGAATCTACAGTACATGTTTGGGCTTTGGCAGTGGTGGTGAAGTTTGAGTATGCTTAAATTATAAACAAACAAAACTGTGCTTATTGGCACATATGTATTTATCTATGAATAAAAATCACATATATTTTATCAGATTATTCAAAGGGGCTCATAGTTCCTAAAGTTTAAGGACCACTGAAGAAGAGAATGACTAAGATGGTGCACTGCATTGAATGGTGACCTCCAATAAGATAGGACCACTTCCTATTCCTTGGAACTGTGAATGTGACCTTCTGTGGGAAAAGCTTCTTTGCATTTGTCAAGAGTCTTGAGTTGAGATCATCTTGGATTACCAGGGTGGGCGCTAAATCCAATGACAGGTATCGTTATAAAAGACACAAAGATTGAGGAGCATGCAGTGAGGAGAAGGCCATGTGAAGACAGATGCCAAAATTGGAGTTACGCAGCCCAAGCCAAAGAACAACTAGAACTACAGGAAGATGGAAGAAGCAAAGAATGAATTCTTCCCTAGAGCCCAGAGGGAGTAGAGGTTTGCTGACTTTTTGATTGTGGACTCTAAACTCCAGAACTACAAGAGAATAAATGTCTGTTCTTTTAAGCCACTAAACTTGTTACAACAGCCACAGGAAACTAATACAGGTGGCAATATGATCCAAGATCACTTTCATCTACCCAAAAAGTGGTGTAAGAACTAGGGCTCGTTAACCTGAACGTGACTTAGGAAAGTGCAGTGAGGGAAGAGCAGGAGGTGGATATTCTAGGGAGCTCTCTTTCATGTAAAAAATAACCAAAAATAAAAGTGCGAAAGTTTATAAAATGTGAGAGAACTTTCTAACAGACAAAGGTGCCAACAGGAGCAAGAGATGCTCTAAAGTTAGTAAGCATAGAACTTCAAGCTCAGGCTTGATCATTTCCCAGGGCAGATATGGAGCAGCATGCAAGCATCATCCAGGTGTACATCCTAACTAACCCCGAGCCTCTAAGTATGTCCATGTTGTTGGTCTTTCCAGCTGTTTGAGACATCCATTACTGATCTCAGAGTGTTCATTCAGGACAGAACACAAGAATAGGTGCTCAGTCAAGATTTACAGTCTTGTTCAGATTCTTCTGTTTTGCAATCTTTGTAGGTACATTCCTTCATGGACATTTATGTAGCTTCTTTCCCAGATTTCTTTATTTTGTTTCCCAGGTCTTTCCCCCAAACTGTAAACTGCTACACTAATGTGTTTACTCAGGAGTTGCTAGTCTGCTCTCCTGTGAGGTCACTTTCCTGTAGCAGATGCAAAACTTTAATCACTTAAACACCGGTAGGATTATGAGCTTTGCTCATTTTCTCAATGGGCCGCCAAATAAGATAAGTGGGGTAAAACCCCCTAGTAAGTTTCAGACATTAATGTAGTCCCTATCAATCCACCCATTGTCAGCTCTGAAGAAGAGCAAAGTTCATTGTGTGTGGGCCTTTTTCTTTGGAGCATAAATAACTCAGACACATGGTCCCTTTTGCATATATCCAGCTTCCCTAATTCTGTTCAATATCACATTAATTCATTGCTCTTCCGATTAGAGCTTATGGAAGCTGAGGAATGACAGAAACACAGAAAAATAAGCAGGAGATGAAATTAAGAACAAATTCACATTCAAGTATTTTTCTTCTCTTTTCATGAGTACCCGAGGAACAGATGTTAAAATTTACAACAAGATCTGTGAAAGTGAGAAACCAACAGATAAATTGACGTGGGCATCATCGTAAACCATGTCCATCACTTTGGAGTGATAAACACTGAGAAGGTCCTCTTGATCCTGAATTAGGAAAGAGAAAGCCCAGACTGCTTCTAATTAATAATAAAAATTCTGAAAATCATCAAGTTCCAGGTAAAAGTTTCTCATCTGCTGGAAATATTCCTCTTAAGAAGAGCCCATTACCGGCAAAATAGGTACAGCACACTCCTCATATGCGTAGTACTTTTATGACGGAGGCAAAGTGGTTCATGTATCAATGGAAGATTAAAGCCCAAGAAATGGCTAGAATGGAAGAACCAAAGGCATGGAGCATCTTTAAAAGGATACTATAATTCTCAAATCAGGTGCTACTTATTTCACAAAGTCCTCTGTGATTACTCTGGCAACAGTGAGCTCTTTCTTCAGAAGCTCAAATGGTCCTGTTACCTACAGACCAGAGGTTCTCTAATGTCTACATCAGAATCACCAACAGGGCTTGTTAAACATAGAATGTCTCACTCCCAGAGTTTCTTAATAGCACATTTGAGGAACCTAAATATTTTAATTTCTAATAAGTCCCAGGCGATGCTGATGCTGCTGGCCCCAGGACTGTATTTTGAGAACAACTTGTCTAGACCGCCAATACAAAATTTCATAATTTTCTTATATCTTTGGTGAAATTTTTGTCAACCAATTAGAAAGCTTTTTAAGGCTGGGGATACTTGTAGTACTTCTCTGTATCCTACAGAACCTATCAACAGTAGTTGCTTGACAAAGAATGGCTAACTGATCATTCAGTGCCAACAGAAAAAAACAAAGCAGTTCTAGAGGGTGGAATTTTATTCTCAGGTCTTTATCAAAGGGAAACTAATTATTAACATGGCCAAACCCACTGTTATTAAATCCCACTTCCTTGTGATTACCAAGATAAACTATTTTGACATATTTTTTCAGAAACGCATTTCTAGCCCCCTTTTTAAACTCAAAGTATATTTTCACCTACATAATCAAACCCCCATCATGTGAGATAATGTGGGTGAAAATCTTGAATATCATGATAGACAACAAATGTTTATTAACATTATCATCATTTTGACTGTTGGAATCCTCATAGACTCACCCAAGGACTTTCTTATCAAGGACGTTGAATAGTCTTGGCTCAAAGTCCCTTTCTCAAGGTGCATACTAACTTCATATGCAGGGACTTTCTTTTTTTATTTGACATCTTCCTAGTGAGCCTTGGATAAAGTGAATACCTCATATATAAATACAGATAACCACCTGGGAACAGGTAGCCTACCCTTACATTTCCTGAGGAAGTCGTTCCCAACCACAGGAACAAAATAAATGAATTCTCTAAGCTATTTCTCACTATACAGATTTTCAGAAAAAAAATCAATTAAAAATTTTAACTCCTATTTTTCTTTCCTTTTATCTTTCCACCTGGATCTTTCATGAGAGTTTTTGACAACCACTCAAGATTCACCTTCTTCTTGGACTGTACAAACTTAAGAGGCCATCTCTGTCTTTTTCTAAAACTCCTCTGATGTTAAATGCTTACACTGCTAACATGACTATGGTTACAGATGGTCTTCCTGTGCCCTTGAATTGTTGTTAACATATGGGTGGTCTGGGCATGGTCGCAAGAGTACTGGGCAGGGAAACAGAAGACTTGGCTTTTCCTAGACATGGTCTGCCATTAAATCAGGTAGGTGACCTTGAGCAAATCACTTCATCTCTCAAGGATTCAACTCTCTAATAAAAGCTTATTTGAAATCAGTGACATGCACACAAAGAATTAGTTGCAGAAACAGACTAGGTGGAATGTGGCCCTTTCAAAACCATTTCCAAGAGTTTATTTTCTTTCAATCCCCATATCTACCTCCAGGTATACAAGCTATCCACCTCCTGGTAACCCTATTCACAAAAGATTTATCTATTACAGTCATTCATCTTTGTCCACGTTGGTACTTCTTTCATATAACAGATGCTTAATAAATAGTTCTGAGTTGATTAATGATAGAATTAATCTAACAAAATCATTCACTTCTTCTAAAATTGAGGTAATAAACAGCTTCATCTGCCCTATTTCTGGGTCAAAGAATGTGGCTGAGTTGTGTATCATTTGGAATGTAGGCTAGAAACAATGTCAGGCAAGAAATTGCAGCAAATGTTCTGTCCCTTGTCACCCTGGACTGTGCTAGGATTTCCACAAACAAATATGATTTGCCAGGACCTTAATTAACCCACCTCCTTTAATCCACCATTCAGACCTGAGTAAGCCTTTCAGGAAAGAGAGTAATTAATTTGAGGGAGGGAGGCAGTTCACAAAAATAAAAGACTTCATTAGAATTCTATACACAGAGAAGGTTAGCTACTCATTAATTAAATGATTTCAAAGGGGATCTCTGTATATAATTGCTATAATTTAGGGGGAAAGAATGCCACACTAAATGTAATTAGAGGACTAGGCTCTGTAAAGATGTTTTCCTCTTTGTAAGAGAGCAGCCCTGGGTTACCTGACTCTCCCCTGCAAAGTCATTTGATTCTTTTGTAGCCTCCCAATTATGCCAACTTTTATGCATAGTTATGAAAGCTGAGAGAAGAAGAAGAGAACAGTTGACCACAATCCTTCAAGAAAGAATCAGAATTTGTTTCTAAGAAGCCACTACAAAATGTCGAAAAGTAAGAACAAACAGTGCTTTGGGAGTTAGATTAGTGGACTTCACTGCAGGCTGACTATTGAGTGCATCTTTGATCAAACTCAACTAAGATAATATCGTGTTACCATTGACTCACAACAGGGACACCTGTCTTTCCTGTCCTCAGAGACTCCAGTGCCTGCAACTTGAGTTCTTCTAACCACCAACTGTCCCGTTTTTATCTGCCTGAATAACATCTTCAGAAACAGAACAGGGCAAAGCCAACTCTGCCAGACTCTTCCTGAGTTTCTTCTTTCTGTTACTGCCTTGCCTGGATTGTCAGTCTTCAGGCTAGAAGCCTCTGCATCAAGAGACCCAGTCCTCAACCTGCTTTTCCTCTGCTTGGGATGGTTTTTCCCACACTTTATCTTGTCCAATTACTACTCATTCTGTAAGCCTCAGGTCAAAATATAGGCAGTAGGTTTTGGATGGGGGGATAAACGGGGCAGGAGAAAAGCTTTTCAAATCTAAATAGTTCATAGAGATCATCCTTATTTCTTCTTCAAGAAACAAAATGAATCTTAAAGAACTCATGGTTTTGTTTCCAAATATATGAGGTTTCTTCTTTTTTCTTTTCAAAGGCATACAAATTTATTAATGTGAATATGGGCATGGACGTTCATACAGAATATGAAAATCTCTGATTTTGTTTATTCTCTGTTTTTGCCACCATCATTTTATTAAAATCTCTTATTTAATTGCAAATATTTAGAAAGAATGTGGTTTCAGTGATAATCAGCTCTTTGAAAGTAATCTAGACTTTGGATCTGGCTCAGTGTATGGTCAATATTTTAAAATATATTAAATGTTTAGGAACAGGGATGCACAGCAGGAGGTGAGTGGCCAGAGAGTGAGCATTACTGCCTGAACTCTGCTTCCTGTCAGGTCAGCAGTGGCAATGGATTCTCATAGGAGCCCGAACCCTACTGTGAACCGTACATGCAAAGGATCTAGGCTGTGCACCCCTTATGAGAATCTCACTAATGCCTGATGATCTGAGGTGAAAGTTTCTTCCTGAAATCAACAACCTCCACCTGCGTCCTCATCCATGGAAGACTGTCTTCCATAAAACCAGTCCCTGGTCCCAAAAAGGTTGGAGACTGCTGCTTTAAATCAAGCTTTCTAATAATGTTATTCAATACACAAAATCCTACTAACCTTTGGACTACTTGGTCTATTGGTTTCTAAGTGAGATTTATCAAAATATTTTTCTATGATTGCAAACCTTTCATTTCTCCTTGCATGTTTTACAGTGTTTATATTATATAGCCACAAAACTGTACAGGTTTTAAGATTATTCTATTTTCTTGGTAAATTATTCCTTTTAGTTTTAATTCAAATACTATTTTTCTATTATATCCTCCCTGATTTTTCCTCCTTGCTTCTTTTCCTTCATCAGAAGAAAATAAAATCACTCTCCTCTGAATTCCTGTAGCATTTTATCTGTATTTTGGGTATGACCCACAGCACTTCCAAAATGTATCAAAAACCATAACATACGCACGTAGTCTTTGCTAGATTTTAACTTCTTAAAACTTTGCAACTCATATATGTTGTTCCTTATACATCACAGGTGCTTGTCATATATTTACTGTCTGAGAGGCTGTAGAATAAAGTGTGTAAACACAAAGGTATTCATATCAGATGGCCCAGATGAGAGCCCCAATCCTGGACCTGCAGAGGGTTCCTTACACATTTAAAACTTACCTTCCTCATGTGTAAAATGAGGATAATAGCAGTATTGAACATGGTTTTGAGGTTAAAGTGTGTTATGTTTTATGGTGATTTGTATAAATTAACAAATTAATAATTTTAAACAATTATTAGTATAGTTATATATTATGATTATTTACTTTGTCTTTACTGGATGTCTAAGAATTTTGTGGGCTGACAGTGTGCGTTATGCTTTTATATCCCCATGATCCCTACCCATAAGACTTTGCAAACAGCAGGTACTCAGATCTCAGTCAAATAACAATAATATTTAATATTACTAATATATTATTGAACACTGAGGGTACGCTAACCACTATGCATGGATCATCTCATTTTATTTATTATTCCCATTTAACAGATGAGGAAACTGAGGTTCAAAAACGTTAAACAGCTCATCCAACAGGGTTACACAGCAAGTAAACGATGAAGCCAGGTGTTAAACATGGGCATTTGCAGCAACCACTCTAAAACAATTCTCAGCAATGCGCATTTTCAGCAAGGCTGTCACTCTGTTTTAAGTCCTTCATGACTTACTAGCAATCATTTGACTGCACAGTTTAGCACTGAGGTATGGGCATGGGGGATCCTCTTACTTCCAGCCCCTAATAGTCTGTTTGCATAAAAGGCAGAAATGCCTTGAAGTATATAAAACTGAAAGTACAGTTGGAAGAAAAAAGAAAGGAGAACTCTGCAGAAAAGAGGTTATCTAGAAA
This sequence comes from Ateles fusciceps, assembly GCA_036589455.1. Lineage (NCBI taxonomy): Eukaryota > Metazoa > Chordata > Mammalia > Primates > Atelidae > Ateles > Ateles fusciceps. Next base: position 9,963,291 of record JAZHEH010000091.1, on the reverse strand, counting down.
GTTCCAATTATGACCCTATTTGTCTCAACATCTAAAGCATCTACGGTGTGAAGGATTATGTACTTGACTCTAAGCTATGAGTCTTTATTGGCTTGGCCTCCGGTTGGGAATCCCTGAGGCATACAAAAGAACAAACAGAATTGCAGAGTCTCAGTGCTGGAGGGGTCCTTAGGGATGAGTTTCTGACCAACCCTCTTCACGTGCTAGCTGGGGAAACTAAGGCCTGCTCACGGACACAAAGAACTGGGACCTGAGTCTCCTGGCAGCCAGCTCTTTCTCCCAAATTGACTGCTCCTCATGGGAAACATTTTCAGCTTGCAGGCAGAGTCATGGTATGCCACATGTGACCGCAGCACCATGAATACTTGAGGAATGCAGAACAGAGAAGGGATTCACATCCAGGGCTGCATTTAACTAGGAAAGTCTTCAGCCAAGGCCTACTTTCCAGATTTCACTGGCTTTTCTCCCAGGCTCCTGCATCTAAAGGGTACTCTGCATTTTCCAAACTCCAGTCTGCCATTCTGGAACTACAGATGGGTACTACCAGTTTCTTCTAAGACAGAGGATCTTCTTTGATATGTTAAGATGTGGCATTCCCCTGAATGGCCTTCCCCCCTCACTCTGTTGGATCAAATGAATCATCAGAATGACAGGGACAGGGATGAAATGAGCCTATTCCTATTCAGAGACAGCTTAGCTATGCTGCTCATTGAGCCACTTCCATGGGTGAAAGTCAGAAATACTAGGTTGATAAAGTCTAAAATGGGTTTCATGGGTAGCTAGCAAGCTGGGGGGCAGGAATAGACCCTCAATTTACAAATAAAGAAGAACGCCTGCTAGAGGTGAGGGAAGAAGAGAAATTATCCCATTGGTTCTGGGGTTTCCCTACATTCATATGTAGATAAATGAACTGTAATCAACTGCTCCGCAGTGACTCACTCTGGCTACATGCAACAAACATCTCCCTATTGACACACTGGATTTATTTCTCATTCCTCTAAGCAAATAGTTAAACCTGCTATGGATTCCAGTGATTCATATACCATCTTCTTTGCCACTTCCATCCAGGACTCAGAATTAGCCATTGCTAGGTAACCACAAATCCCAACTCAATCCTTTCACCCAGCTTCAACTCCTTTTACTGGCTGGATGTCATTAATTTGAAAGCAAATTATTACAAACCTGGAAAACAGTTCTAAAATGCCTGCAGATTTATGATGAAGTCATTTCACAAAAGGTCACAGGCAACCCTGCTATAATTAAATCTTTCATTAATTTTTAAAATACACAATAACTTACAAATGCAGCATAAATTAACCAGATGACCTTGAAGAAATTATTTAGAGAACTGCTTTGTCAGAAGCCACTATTTAGCAATTTCCCTAATTTTTATTTTACAAGTAGAATTTGTCTGTTTCCCATTCTCATCTCTTATTGGGTTCTAGTAGTACGTTTATTTGAAATGATTTAGTATTAGTTTAGTCAGGGCATTGGTTAGCACTGGGAAGTGATGGTACACAAATGAAGCTCTCTCTTGCCCTAGATCACAAGCTCAAAGGTAGAGTAAGAGTGACCCACACCATCATCAGCATAAACTCAAATGCAGCCCCTCCCTTTCATTATCTCGGAGATGATTTTTTTTAAATGTGTATATTTTGATAAATGATTTTCTTTTTTCTCATAAAAATAGTGCACTCTCATCATGAAAAAATTGAAAACTGAAAAAAAACTATAGATAACAAAATACAAGCCCCGCTGGAGGTAATGCTTTTAATATTCTGTGATGTTCCTTTAATTCATTGGCACGTTATTCTTTCTCAGGCTAGGCAATAAGCAAAAATCAGGGTTAGAATCTTTGGAAGTTAAAAGTACCCTGAGGCCTAAGGCACTATTTATCTGCCCCCATTTTTTTTCTTTCTTTCTTTTACACACAGGCACACATGCCCCACCAGCAACAGCAGCACCACCATTTAAAAAGCTCAGAATTGGATTACAGAACAGACTCCATGAATGCCAGAGCTGAAATAAGCCTCATCCAAAATTGATCTTTCCTCTGCTGGGGGACGGAAGTGACTTTTAAAATATAAACTTCTTAACAGTGACCTTGACTATTTTGTTTATGCCCTAGTCCAGCTTCTAGAACTCTTAGAACAGTGTCTGCCTTGTAGTGGGCTACCAATACATATTGTTGACTAAAGAAATAATAAATGTTCTTGTAATAGCAACACTTGATTCATATGGATATCCTAATCCTCTTTTGAATGTTCCTGTAAGAGTTCAGTTCTCTTTGAAAGGGCTGGCTCCCATCAAAAATGATGAGTTTGTGTCCTTTGCAGGGACATGGATGAACCTGGAAACCATCATTCTCAGCAAACTGACACAAGAACAGAAAACCAAACACTGCACGTTCTCACTCATAGGTGGGTGTTGAACAATGAGAACACATGGACACAGGGAGGGGGAGCATCACACACTGGCGTCTGTCGGGGGGGAACAGGGGAGGGACAGCGGGGGTTGGGGAGTTGGGGAGAGAGAGCATGGGGAGAAATGCCAGATATAGGTGATGGGGAGGAAGGCAGCACATCACACTGGGGTCTGTCGGGGGAGACAGGGGGAGGGACAGCGGGGGGGTGGGGAGTTGGGGAGAGAGAGCATGGGGAGAAATGCCAGATATAGGTGATGGGGAGGAAGGCAGCACATCACACTGCCACGTGTGTACCTATGCAACAATCTTGCATGTTCTTCACATGTACCCCAAAACCTAAAATGCAATAAAAAAAAAAGAAAATGAAAGGGCTGGCTCCCCCATGCCTTCTCTTGACTCTGCCTCCAAAAGCCCTCCCTCCTTTTCCTCCCTCCAAGGAGGAAGCTGCTAGGACAGATTTCAAATCAAAGCAGAAAGAGCGTAGTTGTAGCAAGGCCAGACATTAACAGACAACAGCTGTTGGTCTCCAGAAATTCAGGCCACATTTTTGGCTATTGGTGTGTGTCCGTGCCACCTGATTGTTTTCACATTAGGGTGTAGATGGGATTAGTGGTAAAGGAGGTCAGTGGCTACAGGGGGAATCGCATTGAGCAAAAGCCAGACATGAACTAGACCTTAATAGAAATAAGCAGGAGATCAACAGCAAGAATCCTGCAAGTGGAGCCTGTGTTAGTTACACAATACAATGATTGGCAAGGTGGTGGAAAGTGGCCAAGATTAAAAGGCTTGAAAATATTTCTCCACATCCTCTACAACACTTTTACACTGTTGGTGGGAGTGTAAATTAGTTCAACCATTGTGGAAGACAGTGTGGCGATTCCTCAAAGACTTAGAAATAGAAATTCCATTTGACCCAGCAATCCCATTACTGGGTATATATCCAAAGAATTATAAATCGTTCTATTATAAGGACATGTGCACACAAATGTTCATTGCAGCACTGTTTACAATAGCAAAGACTTGGAACAAACCCAAATACCCACTGATGATAGACTGGACAGGGAAAATGTGGCACATATACACCATGGAATACTATGCAGCCATAAAAAAGGATGAATTCATGTCCTTTGTAGGGACATGGATGAACCTGGAAACCATCATTCTCAGCAAACTGACACAAGAACAGAAAATCAAATACTACATGTTCTCACTCATAGGCAGGTGTTGAGCAATGAGAACACATGGACACAGGGAGGGAAGCATCACACATTGAGGTCTATGGGGGGGAACTAGGGGAGGGACAGCGGGGGGTGGGGAGAAATGCCAGATATAGGTGATGGGGGAAGAAGGCAGCAAACCACATTGCCATGTATATACCTATGCAACAATCCTGCATGTTCTTCAATGTACCCTAAAACCTAAAATGCAATAATATATATATTTTAAAAATAAATAAATAAATAAAAGGCTTGAAAATAAATATGGGGGCAAGAGGAGATTGGAAGGAAGACCGAGAAAGAAACTAAAAAGCACTGGAAGAGAAGCAGCAAAAGAAAGAAATTTCTAAAATAAATAAAAATAAATCATCCTATGTCCAAATAACTTTGATTGTTTTCTCAAAACTAACAAAATCCCTTTAATGGGCTTGAAAGTGTAAGGTCAATAACTGTGGGTGAGAAAATGTGGTCTGTGAACCTGTAGAAGATGAGTCTGGAGTTGAGCAATGAAAGAGAATCTAAGAGATGGAAACAAGAGAGAAGACGGATATTTGAGATAGGATTTAGACAGAAGGAAAGACTTCTGTCTAAATTAAAAGACTATAAGAGAGGAAGGGAAAGAGGGACTCTGTATTTTCTTATGTCATTAAAATGTCAAGACATTTCTCAGTTTCCTACTTTGTGTCAACTCCTGAACCAAAAAAATAAAAAGAATCAGAAAAAAGTAAAAGTTTGGTACCTGCTCTTAAATAGTTTGCCATATAGTCCAATAGAGTTACTTACTCACCATATATCTGCTAAGCATAACCTATGCATGAGCACTATTATATTGAGTGCTGTGGGGGATAATAAATCAGACATTTGCAAGGCTCCTCAATCTTACAGAACAACAACAACAAAAAGCCCTGACATTCTATCTGCAAAGATAACCAACATGTAAAACAATCAGAAAACAGTTCGAGAATTATTATTGCATTATCGATGCATAGGAAGAGTGCATTATTTGTGATAATGCCAATTCACCACGGCCCCATCCCCACTTCTGGCTTGCAGCTCAGAGAACTTCTTGCATGTACGCACCTGGAGGCATACATAAAGATGTGGTAATACTGTTTATAAGAGCACATAGCTAGAAATAACCTAAATGTCCATTGATAAGAAAAAAGAAAAAAACGTTGTGCCTATTTATATCATGACAACATGCCAGATAGCACGAAAAGTGCCTGGACCAGATGGATATGACCCCAGACAGATAATATTGAGTGAATGAAGCATGTAGAAGAATGTTATTTTTATAAATTATAGATTTTAAAAACATACAAAGTGATATCACACATATTTCTATGAAAAAGTAAGTGTTAAAAGTGTCAACATATGTTCTGGAAGGATTAAGGATAATAAGTCTGAGAAGGACAATAATGAAAAGATCAACTCCACCTAGGACTTCCTTTTTATTTAAAAATCTGAATCAAAGTAATAACAGGATAATATTTATTAATTTCAGATGGTGGGTACACAAGCTTTGTAATATTCCTTGTATTATTCTGTATTTCTTAAATTTCCAAAAAAAACCTGTAAGACAAGAATATAGTTATGAAATTGCAGATACAGAATCAAATTGGGAATTGCAAATTCAAAATCCTACCAGAGCAGGAGGGCAACTTCAATGAACAAGGAGTTAAATGGAGCAGCCAGAGAGGACATATATACACCAGGTGAGGGGTAGGGCAGAAACAGCACACCCTGTCCAAAATGGGCAGTTGCCATGCAGCTTTAGCAGAATGTTCGACTACAGGGAGTTGGACTTGGTGCTGCCAGATGTTTCTGATTTTGCAAATGTTGGCTCCATTGGAAAAAGTATACACCAAGCAAGATACACCTGTGAGTCACGGTGAGGCCCATGAAAGGAATTCAATTAAAGAAAATGAGTAAGGACTTGGGCTTTCTCAAAGAGTTGAGACTTACATGTGCGGTTTTGATAAGAAATTAGGAGTGGGTTTTTTTGTTTTGTTGCTTAACAAAAGCTGAGTGTACCATTTGTGACAACATCAGTGAACAAAGAGGACATTATACTAAGAGAAAAGAGCCAGTCATAGAAGGACAAATATTTTACGATTCTACTTACATAAGGTATCTAAAATAGTCAAACTCATAGAAGCAGAGAGTAGAATGGTAATTGCCAGGGGCCGGAGGAGGGGGAAAACGAAGAGTTCTTCAATGTACTTAAAGTTTCAGTTATGCAAGATAAGTAAGTTCTAGAAATCAGATATACAACATACTGCCTGTATTTAGCAATACATCATTGTACACTCTAAAATACGTCAAGAGGAGGCCGGGCGCGGTATCTCACGCCTGTAATTCCAGCACTTTGGGAGGCCGAGGTGGGTGTATCACGAGGTCAAGAGATCAAGACCATCCTGGCCAACATGGTGAAACCCCACTCTACTAAAAATACAAAAATTAGGCGGGTGTGGTGGCACTCGTCTGTAGTCCCAGCTACTCGGGAGGCTGAGGCGGAAGAATTGCTTGAACCCAGGAGGTGGAGGTTGCAGTGAGCCGAGATTGCGCCATTGCACTCCAGCCTGGTGACAGAGCAAGACTCCATCTCAAAAAAAAAAAAATATGTCAAGAGGACAGAACTCATTTTAAATGTTCTTACCAAAAAAAAAAAACTCACAAAAGAACAAAAGGTAATTTTTGGCAGTGATGGATATGTTTAGTAACCGCTATTGTGGTGATGGTCATGGGTGTACGCATACATCCAAACTCATCAAAATGTATATATTAAACATGTACAATTTTGTATATATCAATTATACCTCAATAAAACTTTTTAAAAAAATAATGAAACTTCCAAGCCATTTCATAAAAAATACCTTTTTCAATACTTCATAAGGCAATGCAATTGGAGAAGCAATTTTTAGATAGGGAAAGTATGTAAAAACTGTGTCAAAAATACAAATGATATTTTAAATATATTTACAATGGATAAAACCCCATGGACATTCTTGTTCAGGGTCAAATTACTACCCATGGGCCATGTCTGGCCAGCTCCATATTTTGGATGGCTCACAAGCTGAGTTATTTTTACATTTTAAATGATTGGAGAAAAGAAGTGAAGAATTGTATTTTATGACATGCATGTGGAAATTATATGAAATTCAAGATTCAGTATCCATAAAGTTTTATTGGAACACACTGATGCCCGTTTGTCTCCATAATGTCTATGGCTGCTTTCACTCGCTAGGCTGCAAGGGTTGAGTAGTTGCAACAAAAGCCCTGTGGCCAGCAAAGCCTAAAATCTTCACAGTGTGGCCCTTTACAGAAGAAGTCTGCCGACCCCTGCTCTAGCTGGCCGTAGTTCTTCCCTGTAGGTGGCCTGTTTCTTGATCATTAGATCACAGAGATTATCAACATCTCCAGTGTTCCTCAATAGAGGTTATTATTTCACTTAATCCTCACATCCACGTTAGGAAATGAGAGCTCAGAATGGAGTGAAGTAAGACACTAAAGTCACATAGGTGGTAAACAGCAAGCTGAGCATTATCCCAGGAGAGTGAATCTCTAAAGCCCATGCTCTCAGCCACCACACCATCCCTCCTCCTGAGCCCACATACAATTCATTGATCAAAATAAGCTTTTTCCTTCCAGGCTGCTGCCGGTCCCCAGTATACCCTACCATCATCCAATAGCCCCTCTGCAGGCATGCATTCTGCTTTTATGTTCCTTGCCACAAACAGGAGTGTGCCTCTGAGTTGCTGGCAAGCCTGGTGACAATCTGAACGTTGTGAATCAAGCAGCCAGCCTGAGAGGTGATGACTTGGAGTTCCACTGGATTTGCCAATTATTCGAATGACTTACTTTGGGCAAAGTAAAATCAGGCTCCTCCAGCAAACAACAGAGAATTGAAAAACAGATCAATGGAAGCAGCTCTGGTTCATTTTCAAAGACTTTATCCGAAGCAGTTACTAGAGGCTAAACAATGCATTTAAGCTCAGAGCTGAGCCTCTTCATTGTGCTAAGGCTGTATTTAAAAGAATGATCCCTGCTAGGTATGTGGTCACAGTCTTTTAAGTGGAAAGGGCTTCAAAAAAAAAAAAAAACCTCTGCAGCTTTGGGGTTTGTATAATTTTCTAAGCAAAATGATCTCTCTCCCCTTCACTTTGGCTGTTAGTTCTGCTGGTGGAAAACTAATCAGAGATTTATGCCAATTAGAATTGGATTTATAAGAGCAACCAAAAAGACAATTGGCCCTAACCAAAGGTATCTCTAGCCCTTTTCACTCTCACTTTCCTCTGCTGTCCAGGCACATTCCTACCACTCCATGTCTGCTCACACTGTTCCACCCACCAGGAATATTCTTTCCCTCTTCTCTGTATAGCCATGAAGCCCTTTATAGCCACTCTATCTTCAATCATGTCTTTGATATCTGATGGCAACTAAAATGTTTCCCATACTGCCCAGGCGCACTGGCACATGTGTCTGTAATTCCAGCACTTTGGGAGGCTGAGGTGGGCAGATCACTTGAGCTCAGGAGTTCAAGACCAGCCTGGGCAACATGGCAAAACCCCACCTCTATACAAAATACAAAATACGGCCGGGCATAGTGGCATGCACCTGTAGTCCCAGCTACTTGGGACGTTGAGGTAGGAGGATCACTTGAGCCCTGAGCCTGGGTGGTCAAGGCTGCAGTGAGCCATGACCGGGGCAACATCACTGCATTCCAACCTGTGCAACAGAGTGAGACCCTGCCTCAAAAAACAAACACAAACAAAAACACATTGATATCATACCTTACCGTTTAATCATTCCCTAATTATTTCATGTGTTTATTACACTTTTTCAAATGGATTGTGAATTAACATCAAGAACTAGGTCTGCTGGGACTTGAGGTCTGGCAGCACAGCAGGCACTCATCATACTAAGTGAACAACTGGTATACTGCTACTGTTTCCCCACACACCTTGGTTGTCCTTGGCTGAACAAACCTTAGAGAATTATAGTACCTTCCTTCAAATTTCACCTCCAATCCTGGTGCTTGAAATTCACATTCCTTGCTCTTATTTTGCCGCTTTCTGAACATGTGAGCTGAACCTCAGTGACTCATCTGCCCAATGATGCCAATCCTATCGACCTTCCAGAGTCGGTGGGAGATTTCAATAAAATCAAGTTTGAAAAAGTGCTCAACAGGATACCTGGCACAAAAAACGGTGCTGAATAGTCACAAGTTGGCTGCAAGGTCTTCACTAGGTTCCTCCAGATGACACTAAACTCTCCTTAAGCTTTTTAGACATTCACTCATGGTAAGAAGTATCTGATCTCTTTCAGGGAAGCTGTGCTTCTCCCTACTAAGATTTTTTTTCCTAGGAAGCTGCCAGGTTCTCTTGGTCCCTGTAAAAGTTTAGCTAAATCATGGCCAATTGGTTCTAACATTTCTTATCAGGGAAGAATTTCAGTAGCTTTGAGGATGCAGGAAAGCAGTGTTTTTCTATCTGATTCCACATCTGAGTCAACTTAAAGAAAAGCTCTCTTTAAAGTGCTAATCAAGGGGCAAACAGCGTTTCAAGAAATAGTGGACCAAAGGGGCCCAAGTGCTACAACAGCCACATGCATCTCATCAGCTGGAGAGCCACTGCTTGAGATGGAAATAGGCCCTCCAGCTTGTCAATCAGCCCTATCCTCAGCCTTCAGTAATAAGAACAGGCACAATTCATTTTGAATTAGGCTAGACTAGATGGTTCCCATCACAGTTAACAGGGGGATGTTGAAATAATAACATTTGAAAAGACAAAAGGAAAAAGAGCAATAAAGGTAACCAAGTCCCAGGCCTCCACTCTGGGGGACTGTCTCCCATGCAAATCATCCTGCAAAGCTACAGTGTTAGAAGTGTCCATGTTCCTGGAGCACTGGCCTCCAGGAGAAACGGAAATTGGGCAGATTCTTGTGAAAGATGGAGGAAATCAGAATCATTCCCAGTAAGCTCCTCATTCTCTAGCTGCCCTTTTGTGCCCACATGCCATTCCACCCCAATGTATCATAACCCCCATGTAGACACCTCTACACACATACAGAGTCTGCTCTGATTCCTATCCAACCCAACCCCCATGATTTGCAACTACTGCATTCTGATCATAGCATTTCAGAATTTCTAGAGAGCTATAATAAACTTCCTAACATGCTAGAGCCATGGACCAGAAAAATTACAACAATCAAAACAATGGTAAGATTTTTGGAAGTCACTTGATTCATTCATTTAATAATTCATTCATCCAGTACATATATACTGTTAAATCATCCATGTTAGCACAAGCCTGGTAAATACATGGCACTGAATGAACAAGATACACAAAGATCCTCCCTCATGGGGAATTAAACTCACATGCAGAGATGTCTGTGCCTGTGTGTGCATCCATCTGTCTGTCTTAAGGGTAGATGAAGACAGAGGCAAAGATATCCAACAATTAATATCCTTTGGATTAATGTTTATTATCTAAAGTGCTATAAAGGAAAAAAAAAAATAAGGCCAGATAACATACAGTGTGGGAACCCACCCTGATCTGGCGGGCTATCAGAACTGATATTTAAGCTGAGATCAGAAAGATACTTAGAAATTTAGTTGTTTAAGTAGGAAAGGGAGGCCCATTCTAGCAGATACAAAGAACCTGGGGGCGGGAAGGTACCAGTGCATCAGGAAAGGGTGGTCAGGTCAGGGAGGTCAGAGAAAAAGCCCCAACCAGGTGGTCAATATAGGTACCTGTAGGCCATTCTGTGAATTTAGACTCTATCCTAAAGGCAATGAAAAGGGCTCCATGGATTTTAAGAAAACTGGTGATTTGATCAGATTTTTTAATTTCAAAAACCTCACTCTGGATACAGGTCAAATTCCTAAACGTGATCTAAAATCTTTCATAGTCTCACCCCCTTAACACCCAGCCACTCTCTTTCATGTTCTTACCTTTGTTTGTGTCCTTTCCTTTGCCTTGGAATCATTCATTCGTTCAATGATTACTGACTTCCTACTACATGCCAACCGCTGCTTCTGGCACTGAGTTTATATTAGTGAATAAAACTGTTAAAAATCTATGCTTTCTTGGAACTTACATTTCATTGTCTATTATATGGTTTTCCACTTGTGAACTGCTATGAAAACTTCCAGACCAACTCAATTGTCACCTACTGTGTGTGTGAAGTCTTCACTTTCCTCTGCTATTGCCAGGCTGTATAACTCGGGTACCGTGATGATTACTTTATCCCCCACTTACTCTCACCACTGAGAGCTCCTTGCAAACAAAGAATTTCATCTGCCTTTGTAAAATCTCCTAAGATCTAACAAGGTCTGATATATATTAGAAGCTCTTTAGTTGTTAAATATATAAATTCTCCAAATCAATGGATAAGAGGAGGCAACAGAACCTTAGAGTGGCTGGTTTTTCTTCCTGACCACACTGAGCTACAGAGAGAATCAGGGTTAACAGAGAGGGGAAGGGTATAGAATTTGAATGACCTACTTTATTAATAAGTTTTTAATTCAACGGCAAAGTTGAGCATACTTGTCCCCAAATGGACTCCTTGTCCTCGCAGTTCCTACAGAAATATGTAATTAAAAAAAAAAATTCCGTTTCAATCCTTGCCATTGCCATTCCACAACTGGACAACCCTAGTAGGCTACTTGGTTTCAATGCTCTTTTCAAACTTAGAATAGAGACAGAAATCATGTCTTGGCAACCCTTCCAGGGCTTGTCCAAATACCTGAAGAGTACTGACAAAATCTGTGTTGTTTGCATACAAAGGAAACTCTAAATTTAACAAAATGTTAAAACAGGTAACTTGAATTGTTTATACCCGCTTTGATGAATGCTTCCAAGATCCAACTTAACTTCATAAAAACACAAATACCTCTGCTCCCCCCGCCAGATCCTCTATAAGAAAGTAATTATGCTCTATTCTCTAAGCTTTTTATCCTGATAAGCCAGATAAAACAGGCACAGAAGCTCTGCCAAGCTCTGAAGGAGTCTTGACCAGGAGGAAAGGAAAATAGAAGCGCTATCTCATCTTTTCAGTAAATGGTTTGGCTCTGAGGTCAATCTCCCTCATATCCACGTGACCAGCTAAACTCCATCAGAAGCTGAGAAAAAACATTATTACCATTTAAGATTAGATGAACACAGAACTTAAGCTGTGGCCTTAAACTTGCTAGGGAATGCCAGGTCACATAGAGATTGGCATACACGCGGTATTGTTCAAAGTAATGCCCAACAGAAGATGCAATGAGTTCAAATAGGCCTCACAGAAAAGAATGGGGCCAAACTATGAGATGTGATCAAAACTGCATAAACACAATTATAAAGATTTTTTTTTTGTAACTGATCACTTATTGGTTCCTAGTTTGACCTTTCCTCCAAGTGCATAACCGTTGGAAAAGGACTAATTCAAACTATAAAGAAATCTATGTGCACAAAGGTTAAACCAAAAGCAGTGTCCCTTAGAGTAGTAAGATCATACACCCTTCCACCAAACCAGCACAGATATACACTATGAGTCCTTCTGTGCCAAACCCACACAACAGCAAACACCCCTTATTTTTGCCCAACAGGACTCCAGTCTGTCCAGTGAAGACCTAAGATGTAAAGTGCTCCAGGCCAGTATTGGCTGGTGGAGGATTACAGATTACAGTTACCCACTCACCATGTACACATATGTGCATACATAAACACAGGTGATCAACTTCTAAGATTAAATCTCATTACAAAGGAGCATGGAGGCCGAGCACAGTGGCTTACGCCTGTAATCTGTAATTACACAAGGATCTGTGTATCACGAGGTCAGGAGATTGAGACCATCCTGGCCAACATGATGAAACCCCGTCTTTACTAAAAATACAAAAAAAAAAAAAAAAAAAAAAGCTGGACGTGGTGGCGCATGCCTGTAGTCCCAGCTACTCGGGAAGCTGAGGCAGGAGAATTGCTTGAACCCAGGAGGCAGAGATTGCAGTAAGCCAAGATTATACCACTGCACTGCAGCCTAGGTGACAGTGCAAGACTCCATCTCTAAATAAATAAACAGGAGTATGGAAAAAAATTCACAGCAAAATAATGTAAAGTGAAATAACTGTGGAGAGGGAGAGAGAGAGAGAGAGAGAGAGAGAGAGGTGTGTGTGTGTGTGTGTGCGAGAGAGAGAGAGAGAGAAGAGAGAGGAGGGGGGATCTCTTAAAATATTTTCTGATTTCAACAGGCTGGCTGTTTTATTCCCTCCATCCCTTTGATCCTTATCTCTCACTAGACTGTTTTGGAAACAGAGAAAATCCATCCATCTAATGATATAAGTTTTCTGTTTGCTTGGGTTTCAAATAAATGGGAATTTGCTATAATTCTTTAAATTATAGCAAATTTCAATTGCTATAATTAAAACTACTGCCAGGATTAGAGAGGCTGGGGTCCAAATGTTCAATTAGGACCCCAGCCTCTCTAATCCTGGCAGTAGTTTTTTGAGTTTGTAGATACAAAAATAAATATTTCCACTTTATAGATGAGGAATTTTGGCCCAGAGATTGGACCACTTTGGTGTAGGGTTCCCTGGAAAAACCCAAGGGCTCAATGAAAGTAGAACCAGTGTCTCTGATCTTCTTCCTACCATAGCAAAAGAAGTACTCACGTCATGATGTGGGTCTCCATTCCTGCCTCCACCAGAGCCCCGTCAACAAAGAGAGGAACTGAAGTGAAACCATACTTGTCCCAAGAGTGGCCCTCATCAAAACTCACCCTGTGTTGGAAACAAGTACATAGAAAAGACAGCTGAAAATAAAGCCACACTCTTCTGTAACCATTTTTCAGTTTATTAAATTTTCCTCTGTATCTTGCTTTCTGGCAGTGTGGATTATCAATAGGTTTTAATCTTTAACATCTTCCCATATTAATATGAGATTTGATCAAAGCTGCATTTCCGGACCTGGACAGAGACAGCACCCAGAGCTGCAGATATATTTCAACACGTTAGAATTGACAAACAACCCAAGCAGGAGGGCTCAGTGGATGAGGTGTCATGTTTCAAGTAATCAGAATGGAACCTGAGGTTCAATTTACAGCACAATCCATTCAGTCCTTGGAGGTTCTGACACAAATTGAGTAAGGCTGGTGGATCCAATGGAAAGGGAGAGGGTTTGTCTTTCAGATCAAACCTTACAAATAGCAATTTCCTATTTGTTCAAAATAGACGTTAGGATTATTTTCCTTCCCCATGCCTCTTCAAGGGGCTTTTAGGGACAACCACTGAGAGTCTGAGATGTTCTGAGCGACACTGCCCCATCTTTCATCCAAAGGTAAGAGGACAGTCTGGCCCCTGTGAATACAGAACCTGCAATGCTTTAAAGAGATGTGACTAGCGGAGGAAACTTGAGCAATTCTGAGTGCCTGTTTCCTTCCCTTTCTTGATATTATCAAGGACCTGTCTGCCCCTTGATTTAACCAGGGGATATAGCCCAGGGACTACCTCCTCTACGAAGCTTTTCTTAGCATCCCTTCTTCCCCCAAGACAGCCTTAGTTTCTTCATCCTCTATGAACATTTTGTCCTGGCTGATTCTTAATTCTACTCTATTTCCATAATTTAGGATTAAAATTCCCTTCTGTATGTTTCTATAATACCCAGGCCTTCTCCTATCACAGTGCTGACTACTGACTCCTTAACTAATCTTGAATATCTCAACTCAAGATTATAAACTCTGGGATTTCAGAGATCATGTATGTCTTATTATTGAATGACCCCTTAATAACAAATATAACAAAAATATATCTCCATTACAATGCTCCTCACAGTACACGCACGCACGTACACACACACACACATCCTAATATATACATAATATTTATATATGTAATATATAATGGTAAATAATATGTCTGATTCTCCCACTACACTGTGAAAGTTTTGCTTTTTTGTTTTTTTAAAGACCACAGGTCTCACTCTGTTGCTCAGGATAGAGTACACTGGTGTAATCACAGCTCCCTGCAGCCTTGCACTCTTTAGCATAAGTGATTCTCCCACCTCAGCCTCCCAAATAGCTGGAACTACAGGTGTATACCACTGGACCTGGCTAATTTTTTTATTTATTTATTTTTGTAGAGGTGGGGTCTTGCTGTATTGCCCAGGCTCATCTCGACTTTCTGGCTATAAGTGATCTTCCCACTCAGCCTCCCAAAGTACTGGGCTTACAGGTGTGAGCCACCATGCCCAGCCTAAACTGGCAGTTTTTTTAGGTCAAACACTATACCATTAATTCTTCTATTCTTAGTACTTAACACAAAACCTGGCATATAGTTGATACCATATATATGCTAAATGAATACATGAATGAAATAATAAGGAATAATGAAGGACCCTCTTTAAATCTATCCAATCATTTCTCAAGCATGACTTATACTGGCATTCAGAACTGGGTGTGAATTACCACCCATTACCAACCCGTCTACATGGTTTACTCTCTACTTACTTACTTTTTTGTCTTTCTGTCTCTCTCTGTTTTACTCTCTGTTTTATCTTCTGTCCCAATGTACAGACTAAAAACAGTAATAATGTCAATCTCTTATCCCAGCTAGAGTAACCAGTCTCCCAGTCCACAATTTTTGCATTTATGGTATACCCAGATCCATGTTCACGAATGAAATGCAGACAGTCTGCCAACAGTTTTTATGAATTCCTAAACTGTCATCATCTGTCCTGAATTTTAAGAACTTGATTATTTTAGCCTTTTAAAAATATATATTGAAGGCTAAATAATCATTTAAACTAGCCCCAAGAAAGTTGGGCATACCTAAATTGCTTTTTGTAGAAATGGGTTTCTCATTTCAAAAGTGAAAACACATATAATTGGGAATGAACTTCACCTTTCTTACCATGTATTCCATCAGTTCCTAAAATAATCATAGTTGTTTCAGAGTGTGTCGTGACCACTAACGAGTCAACTCTGGCCAATAAGTCCGGAAGGTAAGAAAGTATTAGTTGGGTTTTTTGTTTTGTTTGTTTTGGTGACTTTGGACAAACTGGTTATTGTCTTGGCAGATGGAAGCCAAAGTATATTTAAGGCCTCTCTCTGTCTCAGTCTGAGGATTTCCTTACCAATAAAAGGTTAGCATGGGCTGGGCACAGTGACGCACACCTGTAATCCCAGCTCTTTGGGAGGCTGAGGCGGGTGGATCACCTGAGGTCAAGAGTTCAAGAACAGCCTGACTAACATGGTGAAACCTCATCTCTGCTAAATACAAAAAAAAAAAAAAAAAAAAAAAGTTAGCCGAGTGTGGTGGCGCATGCCTGTAATCTCAGCTACTAAGGAGGCTGAGGCAGAAGAATCGCTTGAATCTGGGAGGCAGAGGTTGCAGTGAGCCAAGATTGTGCCATTGCACTGCAGCCTGGGAAATAAGAGGGAAACTCCATCTCAAAAAAAAAAAAAAAAAGAAAGAAAGAAAGAAAAAAAAGGTCAGCAGAGCAAATTGCAGTGAGTGCCATGAGCAATGCAGGGACGAGCCACTTTTAGTTTACACAATGAAAAGAAGACCCACAAAGAGCAGACATGGAGAGACCATCACAGCCTTCCAGTATCGAGATAGGAGCTCCAAGGCAAAGCTAAGTCCAGATGGGGAAAGAAACTGTAGATGATCAAGGGCCTGCCGTATGAAATGAGTTCACATGGAAAGAGCAAAATCCTTGCTAGAGGGAAGAGTGGGATCAGCAGATACCTAAAGGGAGGATGAGAAACACCAAAGTCCAGGTAGGAAAGGAAATTGACAATAACTGAAGTCCAAGGATGATATAAATAAGCACAAGCAAGTGGACAGGACTCCAGAGCTAGGGTGAGTTGAGATCAGTTTCTAACACTTTATTCTCACACTGAGGCAGTTATGAAGAACAAAACTCCCTAAAGAAGCTCTAAAATATAGAAAACTTAATCTCTTAGTTATCAAATATTTGGGTCTGGATAGGCTGCAGTTTGTGAAACTTATTATTTTTTGATGACTAGGAGTTTTCAAATGTCCTGAGGTGATATATTATATATTGAATTCTATATTGAATGGTATCCCCAAGAGATGTATCTTCTCTTCCTCAGGTCAATAGCTCATTAATGGCCAAGACAAAGGCACTGCAAATTCCTTATTAGCTCCACAGGTAAAACTGAAATCACTAGGATTGCCAATACTGTGAAAGATAGAAGTAAAATTCCAATTGATCTCCAAATAATGGCAACGTAGGACTATAGAATCAAAGTCAAATAAAATTAATTTATCAAAATGTTACTGATGCCTACTACTGTGTGCCTCATCTGGGAGTGACCTCAGTTCTAGGGATACAGAGATGAACGGAAAAGGGAAGGCCCTAGCTTCCATGGAACTTACATTCTAGTTTGAGGAGATGAACAATATGAAAATAAATCAATGCAAAAATATGAGTTAGAAATAAGTATTATGGAAACAACTAAATAAAATGATTTGATATTCACTAGATAGCTACTTTGTGCTCAAAATTTAAGAAAGCCCTTTCTAGGGAGATTGACATTTAAAGTAAAATCTAAATGATAAGTGGAAGTATCCATGTAAAGATTTAAGACAAAGTCATTACACAGAAAAGACCTAAAATGAAAAAGCTGTCCTGTGAGAAGAACAGAAAGATGGTCAGTGGCTGTAGCTTAGTGTGAATAGGAATTAGTTGAAAAAATGTGTATAAGAAAATAAGGCAGAAGCCAGATCATGAAGAATCTTATTTTCAGTTGAAATAATATAATTTGATTTAAGCTTTAAAAGGTAACTTTCACTTCTCTGTGATAAATAGTTCGTCAAGACCCAAAGTGGATTCAAGGAAATGAGTTGGGGAGGGGTGGTAATTTAAGAGACCACACAAAGATGGGGCTTGAATGAAGATTATTATAGTGAAAAAAAAAAAAAGGAAATATTTAGGTTGTTTTTAGAAATAAAGTCAATTAATTTGGTAATAAAATATATAGAGATTGCATGACCAAAAGAAAGAAATCATGGAAAATATTGATTTGGGGGGAGTGTCAACTAATTGAGAGGGAATTAGAAGAGTTAGAGAAGCAAAGCTTTTTGTTTATCACCTGTTTGTTTCTGTTTGGTCCATATCAAGATTGATGCTTTTTGGACTTCCATATTGTAACATTGTTAAGAAGACCTTTGGATGGATAGATTTGTATTTCTCATCATAATTGGGTATGTAAATTTGGAAGTCGCTTACAAGACAGAAACAACTTAAAGCAGAATGCTTAATATATAAAAAAACAAAACAAAAAACAAAACAAAAAAAACCATCAAGCCCTACAACTGAATGACTGAGATTGGCTAATAAAATATATAAAGCTAAAAAGAAACTGCAGTCATAGGCAAACCACAAGTTAAATATTTTTTGGCAGTGGCACTATCATGAGAGGTAATCAAGCCACTGTGAGTCTAGGATGTGTTCACAGATATATTACAAGCCTAAAAAAAAGAAATAATTCTTCTACCCAATCCTAAATACTATGTTCAATTATAAAAATTGTACAAAAACTGATAGCAAGTGTAGTTAAAGGTAAAAACCAAATGGTCCTAGATACAGATTATATGAATTTTAGGGAGCTTAGGGAAAAGAAGAAGAAAAACTGAATTAATTACCATTGCATATTAATTTTTGTAGATGAGAAGGTTTCCAAATATTTTTAAAGATCTATTTATTGACTACCAAAAAGGGGTAATGTCAGTGAAGGACATTACACAGAATGTAGTTAGATATGTGCAACTATTAATTGTTTAAAATACAGATAGAATAAGAGGGAAAAGATTTCCATGTGACTCTTCTAAAGAGAACAGTCAAATATTTGTGCATAAGAATGTGAGTTCCCAAGTACACAGTCCCATTCAATAACATATCCCAGCCCTTGTACTAATGCTAGATAAATAATATATGCTCAACAAATATGTATGCAATAAATGAACAAATGGATAAAATCTGTCTTGAGTTGCATATTGTGTCATTTCCCAGAACTTAGAAAGGCTTTTCTAACCTAAGATATTTCTAAGAAATACGTTGAGGTCCTTCCCAGCTGTACCATTCTAAACATCTTATGTAATTCTGGAGCAGATCTGGGTGGCAGAATGTGTGTCAATGGGCAGAGATTACAAGTAGATTTATTATTGCTCAACATGAAAAACAATCTAACAACTACAGACATTATACAAGATGAGAACGACGTATGTTGGGTATTTGCAGGTTGATTAGCACTGTGATATTCTGGTAAAGGGAGGTGACTTTTGGGGGTATCAGAAAAGTATCAGCTATACCAGGTATAATACTAGTTTGAATGACTTCTATAAGGCCTTTTCCTACTTCAGGCATCTATGACTATGATACTGAGATGACATAAACTAAAAGGAATAGAATCTACCAATAACAATCAGAATCCTCCTCAGAAGTCTCTAGCACAGAAATAGGGAGCTACAGAGGTCACTGAGAGTCAGTGTTCCTCCCTCTGGTAAGGTGTACTGCTCCATTTCATTTTATCCCCAGTATATGAGGTGGTGACATTTTAGCCACCTGGAGGTTTTTCAGAACAGCACATGCACTTTTGCTTTTCAGAGGCAATGTATTGTTTGCAACGATTGTTTTCATATGAAAGTTTCTCTGAACAAAATGCTAGTGCCCACAACCAAAGAAACACAAAAAACCAGGTGATATTTTCCTTTCTGTTTCCAAGAACATCCCACTGAGAGACAGTGACAGCTTGTCAGGGTTAAGCAAACCGTCACACCCCTGTCTACCTGCCCATTAGGTGCTCTGCCTATTGTGTTTTCATTAGAGCTCTGTATTCAGTGGGAGTCCATTGTTTATCTCACTCTAATGCTTCTCAGGTACAAAGGGAACACTGGATGGAGGCTTTCTCTAAAAAAGCACTTAGTTCTAATCTCAATGCATCCAAATGTACATGGTCACAAACAGATGGGTTCATTTGTATGCTGTTTTGCCTTCATGCCTACCTGGCTACCTATCATTTCAATTTGTAGGAAACAACATGCCTTGTTAGCCTAGCTAAAGTTTTCCCAGCTTTTCAATTATGGCTCTTATTTTCTCTTAAAGGTAATGTAGCTATTATTTAAATCTGAGAGCCACTACATCCCAGTGGGTAAGCTGGTGTCT
This sequence comes from Ateles fusciceps, assembly GCA_036589455.1. Taxonomy (NCBI): domain Eukaryota; kingdom Metazoa; phylum Chordata; class Mammalia; order Primates; family Atelidae; genus Ateles; species Ateles fusciceps. The sequence continues at coordinate 9,943,480 of JAZHEH010000091.1, read as the reverse complement.
TTTTCCTATTCAAATATTAATATATATATAATAAATATATATAAAACAATGTCAGTCTGAGATCTACAACAGAAAATGGCAATGAACTGATTACCTAACCTATTTTCCTCTTAAAATGAGTGATTTGTTTACCTTGAGGTTGTCATTTAATCAGAAGCTCCTGGTGAAGAAAAACCTGGTTTAAGTTTCAGAAGCTTGCATCTCATAAGCAGGAGACAAAATCAGTCAACAATTTCATAAGAAAACACTGATGATAATAACATGGTCAAGCCCTTACAAAACACTCACTTAGCCTTTGAAAGAGGAGTGGAAGGATAATTCCCAAATGAGTTTGTTGTTGTTGTGCTGTTGTTTTCTAACACATACACTCAATAGCTGGCATTTAACCCCTTCCAGGGATTGCTTCAGAGAATGGCATTCATAGACAGGCAAGTAAGCAGAAATCATGGTCTCTGTCTACATTCAAGAAAACATCTGTAACATTTGTAACAAATGGCAGTATCAACAACCTATAAATGGAGATAATGCCATTTCAAAAGCTTAGTTTGAAAAATCTTTTTTAATACTTTGTAAGTTAGAATAGTCAAATGAAGGTTGTTATTACCATTATTATTATAAAAGGAAATTCAATGGGAGTGCAGTTCTTTTTTTTTTTCTGAGCTCTATAAACATTTTTACCAAGAAAAGAGATACTATGTTGAACAAAGGAAAACTCAAACTTTGTGTTGATGACTTTGAGAGTCATGATTTGGTCCTATATAAATATCCCTAAAAGAATATTGAATAATTTTCCCAACTTGGATGACTTCCTTCCAGGGATAATCAGACAGGCACTCCTTTTGGCAGTGAGATGGTCTCTGGAGATGAACTTTTGTGGCTGAGACTGAACAGTTAGATGTAAGGATGCTAAGATTTGACAAAACCAAAACTCTCTTCCATGTACTCCTGCCATGCCAAATACGCTCTCCTCTTCTACCAACAAAAGGAAACGACAAAAATAAATTCTTTCTTTCTTCAGCACAAGAAAACCTCTGCAGAGTGCTTTCAGAATCAATGATTAAGTAAGTGCTAGGTTCCTATCATAATCAAGGAAAGTGATGGCCAAGTTTAAGAGTTGGTTGCTAGCCCCTTCTCTAGGACTTATGGGGAAGAAACGAGGACAGCTAAATCTGTCTGTAGAGCATTTATCAATTCACTTACGAAGATTTAGATGGCAGTTTTTAACATTATGGGAGCTAGAAACATTGCCTTTCTTGGTTAAAATACAAGCTTGTTTTAAGACTCAAGCTATCTTCTCTGAAAGTGCAAGTCCTGCTCAGTCCACAATAAAGACAGCTCTTTCCTCTACAGAAGCAGATGGGTTTTGATAGCAGAAAAGTTACCTACCAGACCAACTTTAATACCTCAAACTGGTCTGTAAGTTCATCTGAGTCTTACCCACCTCTACTTACATTTTTGTCTCAATCAAATCGTGTCCTGAACACTCCCTACATTACTTCAATTCTGGACTTCAGTCAAAGTTTTCTCTTTTCCTGGCTTGCCTCTCACCTCTCCTGTAACTCCTGGCATCCCTCTCTCTCAAAAATCCTACTGGAGGAGGTGACATAAGGGCTGACCTTTGAGAGAAGGATGCCAGGCTCCTTACACACCAGGCTTTAGGATTACAGCAATACACACAGTCGGCATCCCTTAGCAGACATTGCTTTCACTTCTAGTCATGCGCGGACTGTCTAAACACCTTGAGTATAATCTCCTGGAGGGCAGCAACTATGTCATAAGCCTAGATGTGTTTGTTACAATATCTAGAAAATTAGCAGCCAGAACAAAAGAGCATCCATGACAGAAACCTAACTTGGTGCTTCCAGGTACTCATGTCTAGCCTTGAGGAGAGTATTTAACATATTTTTTTTTTTTGAGACAGAGTCTTGCTTCGTCGCCAGGCACCAGGCTGGAGTGCAGTGGCGCGATCTTGGCTCACTGCAACCTCCGCCTCCTGGGTTCAAGCAATTCTCCTGCCTCAGCCTCCCAAGTAGCTGGGACTACAGGTGAGCGCCACCATGCCCAGCTAATTTTTGTGTTTTTAGTAGAGACGGGGTTTCACTATGATGGACAGGATGGTCTCGATCTCTTGACCTCATGATCCGCCCGCCTCGGCCTCCCAAAGTGCTGGGACTACAGGCTTGAGCCACCGCACCCGGCCACATACTTGCTTTTTGATGCCATTGTAAATGGGTGATAAAAAGATACCCACATACATAGGTTGGTCAAGCATCAAATGAGATAATTCATGTAAATGGTTTAGAACAGTTCCTGGAATGTAATAATCCCTCAATAAATGCTGACTATCAGTTACATCAAGCAATTCTAGTTTTGGATACTATCAAAAAGCTATATAAATCAGTAGTAAAAGGATAAGAAACAATTACATTGGGAACTTTTACAAGCTCATCCTTGAGGTGGGAGAGCGCTCCTCTTACAAATGGCTCCATGTATCTTTTCAACATTTATTTGCACAATCTCTCTACAAGATAATATCAAAGTAATAGAACTATTTCATGGCATGCTAGGTTGAGCTTTAAGAACTGGCAGTATTTGATCATTTTTGACCTAAAAATGGTGATTTCATATGGTTTCACTTAAAATAGTCGAATTGAGAGAATCCTTCTTAGGTCCTTGCCAAAGGGACTGAAGCTTGGATTTGACACTAGGGAATCCTATGCCTTTCCTTTTTACAATCTGATCCTTTCGGTAAAATTCTTACTCTAAATGTCTTTAGCTCCCAATATCTAAGACCTGGTAGTTAGGCCAGGGTCCACCCTCCTGCCCATGTGAATCCCAACAACTGTACTCTAGATAGCATAGCCATTCACTCTTCTAAATATTCACTTTGCTGAATCTGAAGCCTGAAATTCTTTCCCTTCAGGGCATGAATACACATGAGACTCATCCATTCTCTGCCAAAAACACAGAACAGTAACAAGTCATCATCACCATCATCACCATCATCATCTATTCTCACTCAACTCTGTCCTTGTGGAAGGTCTTGCATATATACCCTCAGCTCCATTTCATAATCTTACTCTTTGAAAGGAATGATCTATACTGTCTCTATTTCATTTCATTACTTATCATCCAGTCACTCATTCATTTATAAATCTATTGCAGTCTAACTTTCATCTCCACCTCTGTTTTAAATCTACTCTGACAAAAATCATGAATAACCTCCTTTATTGCTTAGTCCCAGGTTTTTATTCCATAACTGACTTGATCTGATTGCAGAATTTGATGCTATTTATCACCCCTTTCTTCAGCATTCATGAAAATATTTCCTCTAAGTTTCTATTTTTTTGGTCATTTATCTTTTAGTCTGTCCCATAATTTCTTCCTCTACTCTGCATATTGGTTTTCAGCAGAGTCCATAGGAGTCCCTGTTTCTCCTTGTTGTACCCACTTTCTTGAGGCATCGAGCCCACTGCCATAGCTTTAACTACCACCTAGTGGCTAATGACTTCTAATCTAAAGTGTCAGCCCAGACCATTCCTGATCTTCAGGTGAATATATTTGACAACTCATGGTCATTTCTGCTGAAATACTCATAGAAACCACTAACTCAGCTTATCTAGAACTGAACTCAGTATCTGTTACATGTAACTAACCCTCCTCTTCCAATTTCCATCTCTCCTATTTTGGATCACTGATCTTGGCTACTTGAACTGCAGGTCCTTCCTGCTGTCTTCTGCCTTATCTGACCCTGCATTACCATCCACCCGATTCATTACACCTCCCCATCTGAATTATCTGGCCTACTATTGCTACTCATGAGTTAGATGATGTAAAGGCTATTAAATAATGGATGGATAAATAAATGGATGAGGAAATGTACAAATGGGTGCAAAACCATGCAGAACAACTCATCACAATCCTCTCCACTAAAAAGCTGCTCATTAGCTCATTAATAGGGTAGGGAGCTCTCCTTACCACAAATGCCTGACTGGCAGAGGTGTGTGTTTCATGGCCACGAGGGCGCCACCCCAGTCTAGGAACCAGACATTGTACTCTTCATCAAAGATCTGGAACAATAACAACAACAACAACGATCATAGCAACACCTTACATTTGCATAGTGCTTAACAGTTTACAGTCTTTCGCATATATTGTTTCATCTAGGTTCTGAGCCTTCCAACAGCACTATCAGATAGTTTTGTAAGTATTATCTCTATTTGATTGATGAGGAAATGGGCTCACAGAAAACACATAACTCTCCCTAGGCCACTCAAATTGCATTTCCAGGGTGCTTTCCACTAGTAATGTGAACCAGCATGCTACATGAAGGTGAGGCAACAAGGTGCATGCTCAACTAGGTAACCCAAAGGAAAGTATGACTTCGAAGAAACTCCCCCATCTTTCTAGCTTACTAAGTTACTACTCAGCCTTCTCTTCTTCCTTGTCTATTCAGATGTTTGCTAATTTGTAAATGGCCTGTGTCTTACAGCATTGTTTATACATTATCTAGGAACTTAAAAGACAATTTCATATCCACTACGGTAAAACTAATAACGGAATACTTAGACATAGCCATCACCTCCCGGCAAGTTGGATGAAGACCCAAGTTGGATGCCTATGAATCCCTACTCTAAGTGGTCATTAGAACACAGTACTTCCAGGGACCTAAAGTTATTCATTCTTTACTTCATCTATTTGTCTGTTACTTATCCATCCATTCACTCATTCATTCACTTACTCAGTGTTCTATCCATCCATCCATCCCTCCATCTATCCATAGGCATTTTCTAAGCACTGACTATAGTACAAGGTTCTGACTCAAGAGAACTTCAGACCTAAGCCCACATATATCAATGCTTATACCAGATATGACTTTTATATCTCCAACCTTAAACAGGAAAACCATTTCTCCAGGAGAGAACTAACCTCAACTTTAGATCTTCTAAGGGAAAGTATGCTCGGAGAATTCCTACATCACTTAACCACTGATGGTGGTTCATGCAGCCTAGATGGAGAAGTTAGGATGGTGGGTTAAGTGAAGAGGGCTAGAAGAGGAAGAGACAGATTTAAAAGGGGAATGGGCAGGAGGAATGAGGCCTCCTGAACATTAGAGAGAAAAAGTAATTTCTCAGCCCTAAACCTCTTTTTTTCATATTTTTCTTCAAAGAAAAGAAAAATGCCCCTACTAATGATGAGCCTCAATGCACAAAGGACCTAAGGGCGCTTCACTTATATTCCAGATATATATGCTGAGCCTGCAATGCTAGGCTTTTCTCTCCAGAGTTTAAAGGATGGCTCTGTGATAAGCCACATAATGGAGTTGCTGGGTTGAAGCCTAAGGATGAGGAACACAGGAAGAGGCACTGGGGAGGAGGAAGAAGTTATCCTCATCCTTTCCTCTTGATTTTACCATCTGGCCACTGCTCATTTTTGCCCTGTCTAGCACTGGAGTGAAAAAGTAGATTCCTAGCTGTTTATAAAAGGAGGAAAAGAAAAAGTATTGACAATACTAGTCAGGTGAGCTGCTTCTTGAGGTGGAGAGACCTCCAGAAATGGTTTGTCTATGAGGAGATTTTGTACCAGATGAGTTTGAATTCCAGCTTCCATCCTCCTTTGGCTCTCATAATAGGTTATTTTACATTTTGAAGGGTATGATCTTATTTATGTAACTGCTCCCCAGCCACCTGATTATGGCCTTATGGGTAGGAACCTTGATTTATTCTTTACTGTGTGTCTTGCAGTACTTGACATAGTTGCTTTTGTCTAGTAGGTACTTGGTAATTTTACAGGCTGGTAATGGTGACACTGGTGGCGATGGAGACAATGATGATGATGGTGATAACAATCTTCACTAAGGATCCAAACAGGAACTTGTCTAACTAGAGTTCATATGGTGACTCTACCTTTACCATCAAGATACTCAGTATCCTTCTCTTGCCTTCTCCACATAGAAACTGTCTCACTTTTGAGACTTAGTAAAATGTCACCCCTCCTTGTGATGTCTTTCCTGGTTTCTCCAAGTAGGATCGATTCCTCTCTTTTCTTTGTGTGCTAATAATGCCACCGAAATACTACTATCACCCTGAACTATAGTTAGTTACGAACCCATTTCTTCTATTTAATTTTGAGCTTTTTAAGGAAAGGGACTCCAAAGTATTCAATTGCCTCCTGGAGCCTGACACCTGGTTGACATTGTATAAGTTTATTTGTCCAACATAGCCACAAGAGAATATTTAAATTAAAATTAATTAAAATAAATAAACTTAAAAATTAAGTTCCTCTGACACAATAGTCATATTTCAAGTGCTCCATAGCTGCATGGACAAGCACAGATACAGAACTTTTCTAGCATGGCTGAACATTCTATTGGACAGCATTGCTATGAGTATTTGTAAACTGAATTAACTTTTCATGCAGTCATGTATCTATTAAGCTGTTTCATACTTACTCAAGACAGTCTACACAATACTTAAACAGCCACTGACTTCCATGGCTTTGTCAGTTTTAACGTTCTAATCCTTGCATTTTGTAGATACAGAAACACACCCCGAAAGGTGAAGAGACCAGCTTGCCAAGAACTCTTGGCACACTAATGATAAAAACAGTTTTATCAGTTGCATCCCCAGCAACCAGCACAGTACTCAGCATCTGGACCTGTTACATGCATATGGCTGAAGGAACGAATAAGTGAACTGGGAAAATTCCAGTTCCTCCCATTCCCTGCCCAATGCCCTTCTCCTTTCCCCTCATTACCCCTCTAATCTGCCAGCCAAATTGGCCAAACTGAACAGTTGCTTCAAATGTTTTGAAACTACAAAGTCTTAATGAGACCGAGAATCTATAGGAAGGAGAGAGAGATTGGTAGAACTTACTCTAAATGCCCCCTCCCTCTTCCTCAATTCACCCAGTTACCTGTCTCCATGTGTTGCCCCCATCGGAGGAGATGAACACACCAATATCAGTGTATGAGAGCTCCGGGCCAATGTTGCCTGAAACATAAGCAGATCATTTGAGATTGTCAGGATCTTACCGATTAAGTGTGCTTAGGGCTGGGGGAGGGGGTAGCAGAGAGTAAAGGTTTTCTAAGTGGTATTTACAGTTAATTTGTGCAGTTTCTTTCTTGGTGTCATATGAAAAGCCCAGCAGGAAGAAAAACCCAACATGGGAAAAATTTAAATAGTATGACAGAAATGCATCTTTGAATGACATGAATCAAAGACTGAATATCGATTAGTTCAGGTCTCTTCAATTATTCACTCTGTATACCAATAATCTCTTATAGTGCTCCTGACAGGTGTCCCCTGAAGGAAGCAAAGAGTAGAAGAGTAGACACATATAGGGAAACTGGGCAAGGGAGCCTGAGAAAAACTGGTGTGTGTGTGTGTGTGTGTGTGTGTGTGTGCGCATGCGCATGTATGTGTGTGTGTGCTCACATGCATAACTGTGTGTCTGTATTTGTGTTTCCAACTTGTCAACATGTCCTTTGAGTGCCAGGGAGTTGAGTGACCCAATGGTACAGACGATGTAACCTAAATTATAAAGTACCAGAAGAAGATGACCACACTCAGCATACCATGGCCATCAAGCATGGCAGGAAAAGAAGTCACCTGGCTTACACCTAGACAGACCACACATACTGCTTCCATCCCTTCACACTCTCCTCTTCTCTCTGCCCTTTTTCGTCCCCGGCACTCCTTCACCTTGTGGCTATGCTTATTAAAAGAAGGTGGTCAAGCTTTTCTAGTCCACCTATATTGATTTAGTTTTCCCAATTGGCAGCCCTCTTCTCAGAGCCTAAACAATGCCCCCAACTTAATAGTGCTCAATAAATAATTGTGGAGTCAATGAATGGGTAAACAATGATTGAATCATGTTCCAATGTTGATGTGCACTTGGGGAGGTACTGACAACCAGAAAGGAACCCTAAACATGTAAGAGTTTATCATATTGACTAACATTTTTTCTTTAAAAATAGCAGGAAAAGAATGTTAGCTCCCACACATCTGTAGTCTAAATAGGAGCACAATAAAAATGCAATAATGAAAATGTTAATTGAGCTCCTGACATTTAATGCTTCAAGATGAGAAATTAAAGCCAGGCTACAGCTTGTCAAGCTCCCATCAGCATCAGGGAGCACACAGATAGCCAACTTGTTTTGAGATTCAAGTTTCCAAAAATAACCCCTGGACTCAGGGCTCAGGGTTTAGGCAGTAGGTGTGAGAGGAGTAGGGAGAGGCTTGGTGAGTAGATTCATGGAGTTCTGTCTGGAATTTGGAATTTAACTCCCCAGATACAGATTTTAGAAGACACAGGTGAGGAAAGTCAAGAGGAATGGGGAGGAGAATATCTACTCGAGTCACTGGGGCTTGTGCTAAGCTGGAGCATTGTGTTAAGAAGGATTTAGAAGCCACATTTGGTTTTGACAGAATAGAATGTGGTAGTGACCAACAGATGCCTACCAAGGGTAACAGAAAGAGATGGAGGCAGGAGCACAGTTGCCCCAGAGCTGTGTTTCTTCCATCCCTGAGATGGTTTCTAAGGATCTAGTTTACCATCCCTCCCCTTCCTTAGAAGCTAGTTCTGTCAACATCTTCAGCCTCTCTTTCAAAGCTCGGCTAGATGGATTTTGGGGGCCTTATGGTGGTAAGAACCCAAGGCTCACAGTGAAGTCTATTTTTGGAAATATCTTCCGTCAATTGAAAGGACTCCTGAAAAAAAAAAAAGTGCTACTGATCACAGAGACCAGAAAGTTGGTTCCTAGATGAAGGGACAGAAAAGATGTACCCAGGAGGAATTGATCTTTGAACATATACAGCCCCTAGGTGGCTCTGTGGGTGATCTCAGATAGGAAGAACTTGAGTTATGGTGTCAGAGAGGGAGGATTTGAAAAATGAGCCTTGCTGGCTGAAGTGGAATTGGAGCTCAGCTAGAGTGGCTGCCAACCACGTTGAAAAGGAAGAGATGCAGCTGTTACCCACCTGAGTGGTATGATGAGAGAGGAGAGAGGACGGGGAGTAGGATGGAGAAGAATAAGAAGAACAAGGATCTTTTCTTGGCTGGTAATTGACGGAGGGCCCACTGCCCTTTTTTGGAAGCTTTCAATAACTTGCTTTTACCCTCATTTCCTCCCAGTGCTATCCTTCTCTGCTCCTTAAATATTTTTGAAAAAAAATAAAAGGGAGAGCATTTTGAAGTCCTCTGAGGGCTAGTGATGCTTCTCTCACCATCACTGATGCCAGAGGGAGCTGCTGCCCATACAGGGTGGTTATAGGCTCAGCGGGGGAGGAAGCTGACAGTGTACAATTAACTTGCCCCTGCAGGGGCAGAGGTAGAAGGAGGGCCTCCACAGAAGCAACAACAGGAGGATGCAAACATTCAGAGTTTGCAGGGAGCCTGGTAGGGAGTCTGGTTAGCTGTGGAGCTGGCACATAAAGGGGCTCAGAGATGGGTCTGGCTGGACGGCTACCAAACAGAGCACTAGAGGTGGAGGCAGAGGGAGTGTGGGCTGGGACATAACACCTGTTTCCACCTGTCCCCAGTCTCTTCACCTCTAAACTGAGGAGGATAGTAATCACCATTTCTATATCATCGTGCAATTGTGCAATCAAGGCAAGGAACGTGTTTTGCATGCTGGAAGGCACTGTGAGGATGTGGGGTCTTTACTACGAGCTTGAAACCATAGTGTTAAGGATATTAGGAACCCTAGTGTTTCTGCTTGCAAAAGGCAATTGCCAAACTCTTCACACTGGAATTTCATCTGCCTTCTGAGATGTCCTCAACAGAAGTTAGAGATGAATCCCAGGGTATACTTTTATCCATGCAGCTTCCCTGAGACCACAGCTCAGTGTAAAGTGGAAAAGGGTGTCAGCAGTGGGACTGGAGAGAGCCCACAGTGGCTGACACCTGAAGGCAGGTGGAAGGCATGGATGTGGGAAAGGACCCTGCAGGGGCAGGCTCCATGCAGGCTACTGAAGGCATAATTGGCTGACTTCATGGTTATCTTCCTGATGTCAAATAACCTCCCAGGGTGACCAGGGCAAGCAAGGTAAGGAGAAGCTGGGTATAAAGAGGTACACAACAGTGACTTAGCCCTGGCTTTTCATCAAGATCTCATCAGCTGAGTTATATCCCTCCCAAAGATCCAGGGCATGGCAAAAAGCCTCAAGAATTACAAAGGGAGATAAAAAGGAATTAGTGATTCTGATACATATGGACAAAAGAATTCAAAAATAAATCTTTAATGTCTGTGTGTTTGCTAATTTACAAAGTACTAATTTATGATGGTCACAGGTAATAACAGCTACCATTAATCCTACTTTATGATGCTCTGAGCACATAAGTGTGTGTCCTGTAAACACACACTTCCATCTCTAATTTTCACAACACCCCTACAAGGCAGAAAACATTCCAATCTTACAGATGACAAAAATGTAGCTCAGAGGTTAAAAACTAAGCCAAATGCACAAACCTATGAAGTATCACGGATCAGCCTGGAAAGCAGGAGGACTAGTTCCTGAGTTTCTCTGTATGCATAGCGTATGCATAGAATTTATGGATTCTCTCGAAGGAGATGAGCATATTATATTCTTCTGATTTAAAAAGAAGAGCTTTAACTTCTATAATATTAATGATGATGATAAGTAACATGTACTGAGTATTCAATATGCCCCAGGCACTGTTCTAAGCATTTTACTTATTTATTTATTTACTGAGCCAGAGTCTCACTGTGTCACCCAGGCTGGAGTGCAGTGGCACCATCTTAGCTCACTGCAACCTCCGCCTCCTGGGTTTAAGAGATACTCCTGCCTCAGCCACCTTAATAGGTGGGATTACAGGCATGCAACACCACACCTGGCTAATTTTTGTATTTTTAGTAGAGACGGGGTTTCACCATGTTGGCCAGGCTGGTCTTAAACTCCTGACCTCAGGTGATCCACCTGCCTTGGCCTCCCAAAGTGCTGGAATTACAGGCTTGAGCCACCGTGCCTGGCCATTGTTCTAGAATTTTAAATTCATTGCTTCATTACATCTTGCAATTCTATTATTTTAGTACTATTATCCCTACTTTGCCAATGAAAACACTGAAGTTCAGAGTGGTCAAGCCACAGAGAACAATGCCTGGTTACACACTAAACATTCAGATAATATTAACTTTTATTATTCATCCCTACTTTTCAGTCCTGGGCCTCCTGTAGGTCTTAAGAAGAGTCATAGGGTCCAGCAGCCCCTGAGTTGGATAAACCAATCCACATGGATTGCAGTGTGAGGATCACTCCTCCAGCCAGGTGAACAGCAACAGAGCCTGCCCTCATCTCTCCCTACCCTGGGCCCCCCCAAAGCTAGTGGTATTAAGCATAGTTGCTCCCAACCATCTGGGGTTGACAGGAGTTGACTGAAATGCCAGAAGGCTATGTCAGCTGTCAATCTGATGAGAGTGACTGGCCACTGGTGGTATTTAAAAGCTCACACAGTTGGAGGCTTGGAGAAGGAATCCATGTCTAGACAGTAGGAACTCCAGGGACCAGAGCTTTGGGTTGATGAGAGAAAACAGAAGGTACCAGCTCTGAAAGTCACTGTAAATTTATCTGCTTTCATTAGAAAAACAAGCTGACCAACACCAGAGCTCTAACTTCTAAGATTAGCAGGCTGCCTTGCTTTATGCCATCAATGTATTCCTAAAAGGTGTATGGAAATCCAGTGCATGCCAATCAGAGCATACTCCCCGGAGACTTTAGCTTTCATCTCAGAGTTGCTTTATCTTCATTTCTGATTGATGCTCAGTGGACAGTGATTCCAACAATGCAACCTTAAGTTTTTCTGCCCTTTGCCCTCAGGCTCTCAGCCAAGTGGTTAATCACATGTAAACAAACCTTTACATGCACCAGAGACCTCCTGATTAAAAACAACTCTGGGATGGAACCCTTTGCAAAGAATCATCTGTGTAAAGGGAAAACTACCCCAACTTATATTTGGTGAGCTAGGAAGTTCATATATCATGTTTTCTTAAAGTGTGAATTCCCTATTACAAACAACCATTCTGATTGGTCAGTTTACTTTGAGAGAAACTCTGGCCTCTTGCTAAGCACAGGGGACTGCTCTGTGTCTGGGGGGGAATATGCATGAACGTAGGAATCAGAAATGTCTGGAGCTGTTTGCATCTAAGTTCTTGGATGGGTATTGGGAAACCCTGCATATTTTCTGGGGAGAGTGTCCATAGCTTTAATCTGATACTCAAATGAGTCCATAATCCAAAAATACGTGACACCTTTATTCTAGACGCTCTTAGTAAGGAAGAAGCCCAGGGAATGTTTTCCTTACCTGTAGCCACCACAAGTCCTGGGGCTGTCTCTTTGCTAGAGATTCTTCCTGAGGAATATGGATTTTCAGAGAGCTGCAAGTGCAGATGTAACGAACAGAAGGGCTAAACAGAGAAGGAAATAGTTTCATTCTAGGAAATTCCAGACACTTGTACCCCTGCCCCACTAGAGATGGGCTTCCCACTGTTTAGCTACCAGAAATACCAAGGCATTGGATGGTAAGCCACACAGTTTTGGGCAACAGTCATCCACACCTGAGACAGCTGGTACACTCACATTAGAAGTTCCACTGAGCACCTTTCTTAAGTCCCTTCCTGCCTCTGCCCCTCACCACAATCTCATGCCTTTCCCTCTCTTCCTCACCAAATCCATCCAAGGTCCAGTTCATGGCTGGCTTTATGAAGCCTCCTTGAGTATTCCTTATACCAAGATGATGCTAAAATTCTCGCATATCTGATCTTGACCATCATTCTGCTTCTTGGAGCTCTAAGGGTCGTCTAAGAGGAGTGAAGAGGGGAAGCCATGTGAACTAGGCCGGGCACTCCACCTTCTTCAGCCAGATTGTCTCTGTCTCTGTTTTATGTATTTTGTTCCTATTTATAATTTTATGTAAAATATTTGAAGCCATTATCTAAAACCTATATAAGTCCGTGTTCTCTATTTATTCACTTATTTTTTCATCTATCCCCATTGGAGTATACTTAAAGGGCTTGGGGATTTATAGAGACATTTTCTGTAAGATAAATGCAAATAAGAAGATGAAGAAATAGAAGGTTAAGAGAAAATCAGATTAAAATAAGATGAAGGTAACGTTTGAGGAAAAGAAAACTCATGCTGTGACCAACTCCTAGAGGTAAGCAGGCATTTATCTCTGACCCTCCTAGTACCCAAAGCAAATACATGGAATAAGGCTGAAAATTACAAAGGGAAAGGATGCTGTTTGCTCTATTTACCACTGTAGTCCCATTTCTCAACATAGGGTCTAGAATATGATAAGTGGTTAGTAAATCTTTTTGAATAAGTGGCAAGAAGTAACTTTTTGTTCAGAAGAAACAACAATTTCTGGGACCTTAGAATTGTTTCTTACAGAGGTATTTATTTAGAGGGCATTGAGGGTTGTGGATTAGTAATGAACCATGTGGCCTCCTCACACAGAGCAGCAGCACTTGGGGCCAGAGGTACCATCTCACACATCATGTCTTCTATGGTGCCTACCCCAATACTCCCTACAGTAGGAATCCTGGAAATGCTGATGGATTAACTGTTCCATATGGACATTCCAACCTAACTCCCCCTCCCCCCCCATCCTGGGCTCTCAAGGCAACTTTTGCTTGCCTCACCATCTAGCAAGCATTTACCAAAACATGATGCATCATGTCAGTATCAGTTAACAGATGTATTACTATTACTGAGCTGTGCCTGGGACCCTTGAACACAGGCTCCTTCTCTTACATGTTTCTTTGCCTTACTATGAGATGGAGCACATAGCAGATCCTCAGTAAATGCCTGCATAATTCAACTGGGGCTTCCACCCAATTGGTCTGCAGTCTGAGTCCACAGACCAATGCCTTGGAAGTTTTAGAAAATTACTGCTCAGCACCACCTGAGTTCTTAAGACTCTTTGATGAAAGAAAGCCTTTGACACAACTTCCCCATGTGGTAGCCTGCCCTGTGAACTTCCCATGAGGCTGAGTGACTGACCAGCAGGCAGTGCACTGGGCTTCCTCTCAGGTCCACATCCGGAGCTTGCAGCAGGCGCCAATCCCTGCCTTTGTTGTAAGTGATGTATGTCTTCACCCGGTCATCCACCTTCTTGTTTGCCAGAAATATCCCTTTGATACCTGCTACCTAGGAAAAAAGGTGAGAGATGGAGAACCATGTTGGGCTAACATGCCTGTGGTCTTAGAGAAGCCTTTAGAGAAGCCCCCAAATTTCCCATGGCACATTGGGGTTCCAAGCAAGAAGAGGAGGAACGTGATAGGAAACGTTGTAAGCCATGTGGTCTCCGAAAAATGTTTAAGAAGTTCATCTCTGAACCTTATGCCACACCCTAGATGTTCCTTTCCAAGCTTACCCATCTGCTTTTTCCCATCTTGCTTGTCTCTGTACTTTGCTCCATAGGACCTTATCTTTAATTAACTATTAACATTCCCTCTGAGGTGAGAGTGACTGAAAAGAACTGAAGGAGTTACCCCTCTTCCAACAAACATGTGTTTCTGCTCAGGAGAGGCCTGTAGATGGGTATTCCATAACAGTAGAAGTTGAGGCATTGTGATTAGTAGCAAGAAAGATATCCTGGGGCAGATGATCCAGCTTGGAGACCTGGCATATATCTCTTTCCATGCCACTAGCTCACTGTGTGACTTTGCATAACTCCCATATCATCTCTGGGACTCAGCCAATGGTCGCTTTGAAAATGAAGGAATAAGCCCTGATCCTCTTCTTTTTCCCAGCTGGCTGGCAAAGCATCCATGAGACTATGCAAAGCACTCACCAGTGTTCCCATGTTTTGAGATTTGCATGCCTTTGATATTTTGATTGGAAAAGAGCATCACCACAAAACAAGCAGCTAGAGGATTAAAGGAGATTTATCACCCAGAAGGGTTCCAGGGTAAGTACAAATTCTACTCAAACTTTTATTCCTTATAACATGCTGCGCAAGGAAAGCAGATATTTAGAATGACAACTCCCTGCATCAAAGAAAGATTCCCTTAACTTTTTTCCATGTTTCAAAGGCAAATAGCATATTGCAAAAGGCAATTCAATTACTTTAAATACATATAAACAATAGGTTCAATGGCAGGTTTTGTGGGTGACACTCAGATATCTTAAGTTTTAATTGTATTTATGCCCCATTCTTTGAGTATCATGGTTAATTGAGGTTTACTGCACTTTGCAGAGAATGCCAGTGGGAGGAAAGGGTAAGAGTTTCACAGAAGTGAGCTTTTTATTTTTTTTTCTAATGACATAATTTAATTGAGGAAATAAAAAGTCTTCTTTTCTTTTTTTTAAGTAACCTGATTGACCTTGAAAGAGAATGCCAGCCCAAATAAAAATAAACAAACAAAAAAATGGACAGAGAATGTCAGGAGGAAAATAGAATTATCTGGAAGGACACCAACAGGGGAATTTGATGAAGGGCCAACAATGCAATTGATTAGATTCCTACCTGGAACAGAGGATAGGTAGGCAGAGAAACCAAGGTAGGGGAGGGGCATGATGTCTGAGCCATGCCCTCCCTAGAGATCCTCACCCTGCCCTAATGGCTTAAGGTCAGGGCCATTCCAGGAAGGACAGCATCTCAAATGCTCATCTAGGGAATATGAGCCCCCCAGATCACCTCAGTGTTTAAAACCAACTGCAAAGGTACATCTCTTAAACCTGATTACTAATCATTCCTCACAGAGAATGGAATCTGGGTTTCTCTAGAACCTTCTACCTGATAGAGGCCTTACAGTATTCTGTTTAGCCACAGAGCTGATGCCTTTTCTGCTAGACCACCAGCCAATGATTCCAGAGAATTCACTCCCCTAGATCAGTTGCCCTCTCCCACATGTACCCAGGGCCTTGCTATCCACTTCTTGGATGAAAATATTTGGATCTGACTCAGACACCTTGGTCCTGGTTCAGTTGTTCCTCGGGGGGCTGCTGTGGCTCCTTGTGATACCCCCCAGCTCAATGCATCACAGCAAGAATTCCAGCCACTCAGCAACCTCTTTTTCTCTTCCGGGTGAGCAGGTTTAGCAAATTAAACAATCATTACCATTAACATTACCATGTTTTCCCACTGAGCACTCCACCACTTGAATGGGCATTTTCTGTGTGTCTCACATATTCTAAGAACAAAACCAGGAGAATGGGGGACTGAAAGATGTAGAAAGGAGAGACTCCCAGGGAACCCACTTGTGCTCTAAAGGTGTTTCTCCTCCAGACAGAATGCCCACAGCAATCTCCTTTTGTCTGAAAGAACCAGAACATTTCCCACTTGTGTTTGGATAGTTCAAAGCCCTGACATTATTACTGAACTGCTTTTTCGCTTCATGTCTTGTATAAATGGACTGCAAGTTTGGAGGGTATTTGGCTTTTGTGTGTCCTAAGCCAACAGCTTTCACACTTTTTGACTGAAACCCAGGTAAGAAATACATTTATGTTGCAACCTAGTAGACTCATACTCATATATGCATGTCTGTGTACACATGTATGTACACATATATTTCTGAGACAAAAGTATTACGAAAGACTATTTTATCCTCACTAAATGCAATGTAAAGGAATTGGAGAATGAGACATGCATTTTTACTAGTCCTCATCCAAGGAGGTACATAGCATTGAATTTACTTTAAACGTGTTTCCTCCCACTGTTGTTTGAAATCAGATATTTGGCTGTTGCTAATGATCTCAGCAGTCCAGGGAGAAGGGTACCAGTCTTGTGATGGTGCCCATAGAAGACGGCGATACAAGGTGTCAAGCCTGTGTGGCCCACTTTCCCCTCTGGGAATCAATTTGAGTGCAGAGGGAAACTACAGCAGGCCCCTTGGCGGAATGCTGAGTCCAGGTGGCATGGTCATCTGTCGGTCACCTCCCAAGGACCTCAGGACAAAGAAGCCAGGGCTCTGCTGAGAAAAGCAATTACCATGATCTGCCTTGGGCTGTCCCTAGAGTCCCACCTGTAGTTAGGGGCTGAGGAAGGTCGGTTTAGGGAAAAAGTCCCTGTGGAGTCTCTAAGCAGCTGTCCTTCTGGCCCGAAAAGGGTCACTGAAGGTCATGATAAAGTAGAGGAAAGATGACAGGCTCTAGGGAGAGGAAAAGCAAGAAAACATCAATAAGATGGGCAAAGAGACCAGAATGCTGAGGCTGGCTCAGGAAGTTTCATTTTTTCCATCCAGGTATACTGTGTCCAGTTATTTAGTCACTGAAGGAAAGCAAATCACACCGCGATGAGTTACCATGAAATACCCATGGGAACAGCTTCTCTCTCTCTCTCTCTCTCTCTCTCTCTCTCTCTCTCAAACCAAGCAAGTGTTGGTGAAGATATAAAGCAACTGCTATTCTCATACCTTGCTGGTGGAAATGCAAAATCACACAGCCACTTTTGGAACAATTTGGTGGCTTCTTGTAAACATATACTTACATTCAACTCAACAATCCCTACTCCTAAGTATCTGCCCATGAGAAATAAAACTTTATGGTCATGAGAATGTTTATAGAAATTTTATTCATAATCACACAAAACCAAAAAAAAAGAAACCTAAATGGTCTTCAGCTGGTGATTGAAAAACCACCTCTGTCACATCCACACAACAGAATGCTGCTCAGAAACAGAAAGAACCGACGTATTCAACAATGTGGGTGAATCTCAAATGCATTATTCTAAGTGAAAAAAAGCCAGACCGAAAAGGTTACCTACTGTATAATTCCATGTACTCACTTTCTAGAAAGGCAAAACTGAAGACAAAGAGAGGTCAGGTTGGGATTTGTCAGTGACTTTTGGGTTGAGGAGGGTGGACTACAAAAGGGCAATAAGGGAATATTTTGGGTAATGGAACTGCCTATGTCTTGATTGTGATTTGTGCACACATTTGGACAACCAAATGCACAAATCAAAACTCACAGAGCTGTATACTAAAAGGGTAAATTTTACTGTACATAAATTATACCTTCATAAAAAAATGCAAAAACAAATGTATTGTGAAAAAAGCCTAAGTGTTTTATCAAGCAGACATGGATTTCTTCATATGCAGTGACACCAGCTGTGTGACTGGAGCCAAGCCACTAAATTCGCTGCATCTCTGTCATCTCACAGGCACAGTGAAGAATGCGATATTGTGAGAGATAAGTAAGAAAAAAATACATAAGTTGTTTATGACTGTGCATTCCAGTACAGTGACCACTGACTAAAAATGACTACTTGAAATGTGGCTAGGGGGACTAAGAAACTAATTTTTAATTTCATTTCATTTTAACCAATAGAAATTTGAATTTAAGAACTGGTACCCACTATAGTTATTGGCAAACCTTTAAGTATGTTAAGAATAACATGGGTATATGGATCTTTTTTTACTGTACATTTTAGGAAATGTTAAATAATAATCAAGTATTTCTGGTGAAAATTTAGCATATAAATTGAGATTCATGGGACATGTCAAATACATCCAGGATTTTACAGACTTAGAATGGAAAAATATAAAATAATTAAATAATTGTTTACATTGAGTGTATTTTGAAATGACATTTTAGATACTTTGTTTAAATAAAAATATTATTACAATTAATTTTGTCCCTTTGTTTTTTACTTTTTTTTTTTTTTGAGACGAAGTCTCGCTCTGTCACCAGGCTGGAGTGCAGTGGCATGATCTCGGCTCACAGCAACCTCCGTCTCCCTGGTTCAAGCAATTCTCCTGCCTCAGCCTCCTGAGTAGCTGGGACTACAGGTGCATGCCACCACCCCAGCTAATTTTTGTATTTTTAATACAGATGGGGTTTCGCCATGTTGGCCAGGATGGTTTCGATCTCTTGACCTCGTGATCCATCTGCCTCTGCCTCCCAAAGTGCTGGGATTACAGACGTGAGCTACTGAGTCTGGCCTATTTTTTACTTTTTAAAATGTGGGGGAGCAGAAATGTGAAAGTGTGTATGTAGCTCCCCTTACATATATTTATCTGACAGTGCTGGTCTAAGGCATTGCCAGGTACACTGTGGTTATTATTGCAAGGAGTTATAAGTTGGATGCAAAATATCCAGGAGAGCATTGAAGAAAATGTATCACACCGGCAGTTCAGAGAATGTTGCCCTAGTATAACTGTGGGTGTTGGAAAAAATACTTGTTTCTTGATTTATTAGGGAGAGTAATTAAAAAGAAATGTAGTTTACAGCTGGGGATGTGAAGACATTGCAATAGAGCTCTATATGAAAAGAGTGTTATGAGACTAATGGTAAGCACACACAATAGACTACATTCACTGTCAATACCAACCTTGTTTTGAAGGCGTCAGCTTCTGACACCTCAAGGAAGAGATCAATTATTATTTGGCCTTCAAGTGTTATTTTCTCCCCAATTATATAATTATAGTCATGACAATATTACACTTTGAGGCAGGAATTCAAGAAAGAAAAAGCAAGAGAATCTCTCTACAGCAGGAGACAACTCCAACGGATTTGAAATGGAAATTATCTCAGCCTTGTTAGATTTTGGGAAGTTCAGTGAGGTTGATCTCCATTGGTCCAAGGACTTTTCAGTGCCAAGGCTTGCAAGGCAAATTCCCAAATAAGTTCTTGTTTCCTTTGTCTCCTCTCCGTTATCTAGAAGAGGCTTCAGAGGTCCATGCAGAAGATGGAGTGATACACCCGTGGCTTCAGTGGTCAAGGTCAGCCCAAGCCACCTGATATCTGAAAATTACCTAAAGGCATCTCCAAACTTTTGAGTCAAGGGGAAACAGGTGTAATGCCCTATTGTAATATAAAGTCACAGATAACCTGGCACAGGGGACTATATCATACATGCAAATATTTTCTGGATATGTAAATATGAGGGGAAAGAAGAAATACTAGCCCAGACCAGGTGCAGTGGCTCACGCCTATAATCCCAGCACTTTGGGCAGCCGAGGCGGGTCGATCACAAGATCAGGAGACCAAGACCATCCCGGCCAATATGGTGAAACCCTGTCTCTACTAAAAATACAAAAATTAGCCGGGCGTGGTGGCATGGGCCTGTAGTCCCAGCTACTTGGGAGGCTGAGGCAGGGGTATCACTTGAGCCCAGGAGGCGGAGGTTGCAGTTAGCCGAGATTGCACCACTGCACTCCAGCCTGGTGACAGAGCAAGACTGTCTCAAAAAAAAATAAAGATTAAAATTAAAAAAAGAGAGAGAGAGAGAAATACTAGCCCATAGCATAAATGTCTGACTCTTCAGTCAAGCTTTTTCCCAGTATGTTTACAATCTTCATCCCCACTGCTCCACAAGGCCACTCAAGATTTCATAAAATAGGATGTCTACTCATCCAACTCTGGTTCTCTATTTCCAACAGTTTGTCTATAATTAAGCTAAACTCATCTATAAGTCTCCCCCAAATTCCTCAAATTAGAATTAACCTTTTGTGACTCCTTCACACCTCTAATACAAGTTAGACTGCGATAATTACCCTAATAGAGTCACTTCTGTCTTTCCAGTAATTATGAATCTCCTGCACCAGTCCTAATATCATCAAACAAAATACACTTCACAAAAGTGTGTTAATTTAGCTGAATTGAATGTGAAAACTTACTTTCTCAGCTGCATTACTCAAGGGCATTTGGAGTCCAGAAAAGTTGTAGTCTCTTTGCTAACTGGCCATATGGTACATAATCACAGTTTCTGTGAGAATTTCCAGTAAAGAAGGTTAAATTCTAATGACCCCTAGAGACCAATTAAATTGAGCTTTATCTCCAAACCAAAGAATGTATCTCCAGGTGCAAAACAGCATTACCCTCTAAAAATCTTCAATATGGTCATGGTCTAGATAATGTCAGGTTGCGATTTATTCACTTGGTATTACATGTTTTCTAGAATCTGAAATTCAGCTACTTATCCAGCCCTCATTCTTGTCCCTGATAAGCTTCTATTCCACACAATTAGTCTGGCTAGCTTACTTTCTCACAAACCTTCACCATCCGTTCAGTCCTTGGCTCATTCCATTCCTACATTTGGAATGCCTCCTACTCTTCACTATTTCCTCCCCCAAAGGAAAATGACTGATAATCAGAGTGGTAACACTGAGAAAAAGAACTGCACGTGTACAGCTCGTCCCCATACCCCTGCCCCTCTTTTAGGGGTCTGCCTGCAAAGATCACATCCTTTGTACATCAGTGCTGTGGTGTCATAGGAACAGGCTTCTATAGGACAATCTTTGATTTATCATTTCTGCCAGGGACTGAATGGATGAATTCAATTCTGGGGTACAGTATTATCAGTCCACTTCCTTGTGTATAATTTCTAAAAGCAATAAAGCTATGCTTGCTATCCATTTGTCTCATCCTTTGTTGCTGTCCTAAATGGTTCAAGCGTTGGCCAGGTAAATAAGGAACTTTGTTTACTGACCCTCTCAAAACCCAACAAACTAGATTGCAAACTCTCTGAAGGCAAAAACTGTGTCATAACTCTCCCGCCTTCCTCATGGGCTTGAACACAAAGTAGGGGTGTGAGCAATCCTAAAACTGAATGAAAAACAAGATCAACAAAGCTGTTTTCATTTTTTGTAAAGTTGCCCTGTCTGTTATGTCTTCTCTATAGATGCAATGACACCATGCATTTTTTTTCTTCAATAAGACTGAAAACACAAGACCAACTTCAGTGGAAAAGAAAAAAATTATATGTATCTGGGCACATCCTTCATTTTGATTCATGCTTCATTTCATAACACAGTATCTCACTGTTGTAAATGACCAAGGAGTTTCAGGCACCCCTCCTTAGAAAAAGAGCAGCATAGTGGCAAACTCACCCACTATACCAAGAGGATCAGCAACACCAGAATTTCTTGACTGTAAGGTCATCTGCAGCAATGCCCACCCTCCCCCTATTTGGGTCTGATCACAGGGACATGAATAACAGTCTTATCTCTATGGCTTTACTTGTACAAACAGGAACTTGGAATGGCCTCCGTCCTGGGAACATTTATCCAAACCTCCCACAAGATGTGACTTATTGTCCAATAACAAAGGTGTACTTCTGCCTCCTGGTATGATTAGAGGCATAGAAATGTAGACCTCCCAAAGGTATTTACTCCCCTTAGTCATCTCTACTAGTCTCTACACCTTTATGAAAAAATCTGGAACATTTTCCAAACTGGGACCTTGTTGTTTAAGGGAATTATTTCAGCACTTCTCAGTTACTCTCTAGGAAATCAGGGTATTTCTACTGATTTTGTTTTCTACCCAGTGACATTCACTCCTTGTTTTAAAATGCACTTTGATTTGCCCAGTGACTTTATGTTGTCATTTCTCTACCTAACAGAACAGGTACAATCTTAAATATTTCCACCACTCTCAGTTCATTCTCACACTGCTATAAAGATACTACCTGAGACTGGGTAATTTATGAAGAAAGAGGTTTAATTGACTCACAGTTCTGCATGGCTGGGAAAGCCTCAGAAAACTTACAACCATGGTGAAAGGTGAAGGTGAAGCAAGGTATGTCTTACATAGTGGCAGGAGAGAGAGAGAGCGCGAGGAAATTCCACACTTTAAAACCATCGGCTCTTGTGAGAACTCACTCACTATCATGAGAACAGCGTGTGAAAACCACCCCTATGATCCAATCACCTCCCACCAGGTCCCTCTCTCAACACATGGGGACCACAATTCGAGATGGGATGTGGGTAGTGACACAGAACCAAACCGTATCACTCAGTAACTGAGTAGCCAACTTAGATACCAATTTAGGGCTGCTGCTGGGACTTGGACAGGCACTGCTCAGAGACCACCATTGTAAAGCAGAAGCCCATGCACTTAGCCTTGTGTTCTGAAAGCCACTCCTACTCTTCAATAGGAAAACCCACAAGGGAACAGCTCACCCAGCTCTGAGGCCACCACCCAGAATAAACAACATATCTCTTTCTATGAATGATCTCAACCATCACAGTCTGTATGGGTGTGGCCAATGGTTACTGGTGAATATTGGATAATGACATACACCTTCATTGCTCAACTCAATCCCTCATATCCAGGTGGTCAGTCAAGTTCCTTTACTGGGACCAGAGCTGTCAAAGGTCACATACTGTCACTATAAAAGGCACCACATCTTTTAGGTCACTGAAAGTAATTCTCTCTCTCTCTCTCTCTCTCCAATTACTATACAGAGTCACTTGGTTTCCTAGGTAAATTATCCTTTAGTGATCACATTTTTTAACAAGCTCAATGTACGTCACACACTCATGTCAAGGCCAATTTTTTACCCTGTACAGATGTTGGTATCTGGTGGCATCTTAGAAAAACTTTCATTCCCACCATTGATATTCACTTTTATTTTCCTATAAAATTTGTTCATAAAACAGGACTTTCCAAATAATTTGAGGCACATAAATAGCACTATTTCCTCCACTCAGGGTCCACACAAGCAATATAGCATTTTCAAAGCTACTTAAAAAAATCATGTAGGCCAGGTACCTTAATTTCTGTCTGGTAATCCATTGTTTATACATACAAGAATACTA
The DNA here is from genome assembly GCA_036589455.1 of Ateles fusciceps. Lineage (NCBI taxonomy): Eukaryota > Metazoa > Chordata > Mammalia > Primates > Atelidae > Ateles > Ateles fusciceps. The sequence goes on along the minus strand of JAZHEH010000091.1, from coordinate 9,919,977 downwards.
ACTTTATTGAGTTGGCCACCACACTAGATGCATCACAACCATCATCTCTTATCCCACAACAATCACATTAGGCAAATATTTTATCTCTATTTTACTAGAATTGAGGCATATTGAAGTTAAGTCCCTTGCCCAAAGTCACACAGTTGCTAAGTGGTAGAGCTGGAATCTGAACCCAGAACTCCAGTGCTTGTGTTTATACCATTAAAACTCATGAAAAACGGAGGTAGATCCGAGGGAATGGCAATGTTGGCTACATACCTCATACAATTCTATGATGATGTTCCCCATTAGACCTCTGCTGCTCTTGATGTTCTCCATGGCCAGAGTGAAGTAAATCCCACGTGTGTCTGAGATGTAGAGGTTGTATGTGTCGTTCTGGTTCCATTCTTGGACCGCTGCAAATACTTGGTTCTCATCTGTACTGATGATGTGCATGTCCTGAAAGAAGATGGAAGGCTTGTAAGGCAGCAGATCTCCATATCTCTCTGCCCATTGGGATGCCAAGTAATTACTATGACTTATGAAACTGCTGAGAAAAAGCTTGAGTTATAGGCAATGTTAAACAATTCCATGTTGAACCAAGGCTATAAATTATGAGCTTCATGATTTTTGTTCCTTGCTAAGTGACAGCAAAATCGGTGTAAGGGGCTTTGGTTGATATCATTTCCCATGGCTTCCAAGGATTCATCTACTTTCATTTTTTATTTTTATACCTAAAATCTAAGAGTTAGTGCCAACAGAGACAGACAGCCTTGCTAAAGGAAGCTCACACATGCAATGAAGACAGAGCCCATCTTGTCATCAGATATTCATTTACATTCTTAAATTCTATAGTATGGTGGTTTACACACTTTTCTTTAGAATCTTCAGAGTCATGAGGATTGCAAGAAATGTGGCATGGAGGTATAATAACCAATGACTGGGGCTCTAGACCTGCAATCCTGTTTCAACCAGAGCAGAACCAACTGCATCTGTTGTAAACACTGGAGCTCTGTGTAATATTTTAGAAGTAAAAGGTAAGGGGGGTTCTGCTGCCAATAAAATTACATTGAAGATCACTGGTACAAAGAAAAGGATACTCAACCTGGAATTTAATGTTCTGGGTCAAAATATAAGCACTGCTATAAGTAAGCAGCATGATGCTGAATGTGTCACTCTCTCTGAACTTCAGTTTTCTCGCCTAGTGAAGAGGTTCAGCTACCAAGAAAAAAATCTATTTGGGTACTATTCTAAGCCATCTAAAAGTATTTTTTCAATTCAAAATGAAAATAATTTTGTGAGGGGGTTGGAATGATTATTTCCACTTTACTGAAGAGCAAACTAAGGTGCACAGAAGTTTACCAATCTGTTCATGGCAGAACCAGTTTTTGAACCTCTGTGGTCTGACTCCAACCTAATGGATAGTTTCCAGTCATTTGGATATATAATCTCTAGATTAGGGATTTCAAACTGATGACTCATGAAGCAAATATGGATCACAAATGTTTAGCTTGGCCATATTCTGTACTGAAAACCAGAGTCTCTGGTCTTTCAGGTGGAGTCAGGACCCCGAGTTAGGGTCTCAGCCCTCTATATCCGTATGTTCTTAAGTCTGCCACGTACACACTGATGCTAACTTCCTGATTCCTGACATCACTTTAGTTTTAATCCTAGACTGGATCATTTTTATTTTTTTAACCAAAAACATTTTAGAGACAGGGTTTTGCTCTGTTTGGATCATTTCTAAAATCAAATCTAGTAGTTTACAATTCAAAATAATTTATAAAAGCCAGTTTGCCTATCTAGGTAGGCACCATACAAAGATTATGATAAACTTCAGCCCTTACCTAGAGAACTTACACAGTCAGGGGGGACATGTTGACATGGATAATCATTTGCCAAAAATGGAAGTAGTTAAAAAAAAATGCATAAACATAGGATGTATATGCCAAAGAGTAACAGATAGCAAAAAGAAAGGCAACCTTGTTGCTGGGATGGAAAGCACTGGTAAAAGACCGATGGGTGATTGGAGCTGACAGTAACTTAATAATCAGGCAGGGTCTAGCCTTTACTGTGTTTGACCAACCTTTCCTAGAAACCACTTCAAGTAAAAAGAAACAGCAATGTCTGTAATGTCAGCACCACAGAGAGCTCCTCCAAGATGATTTATAAAGGAGTGAACCCATTTGATTTGGACAACCTGGAGGTGAGAGAAGTAGAAAAGCAAGTTCTGGATCTTTTTATTGAATATTCTTTGTCGAATCTCAGCCTCTGGCCTTGAACTCTCTAGGTCACCTTGACTAAGACCTCACTTGCTCATTTGTGCTTACACACCTTGTAGAATTACAGGTTCCTGCTGAGCTGCTTGAAAATGGAAAGAAAGCTTACTCTTAAAAACCATGTGATGAAATCGTGTTGTGTTGGTGTGGAATGAATGCCCAAGAACCCAGTAGGAGGGGAAGTCGAGCTGCAGGAAATACGAATTAAATTCACTTACCCTGTTAAAAATGCAGTAGAAATGCCTGGTTTTTCCCAGATGTTTTGGTCATAAAAATGAATGAGCTAAGTTATTTTAGACTAAACTAATGTAAAAGAAATGGGAAAAGAACAACTTAAAACACCAGGGCATGGTCAGAATTAGAGGCAGCCAGGTTCACTGTGAGTGCATATTAGGTTAATGCTGTCCTGGGGCTATGTCACCTGGAGTAAGGCTGCTCTCTCGTATCCAGAATTCTGAGATTATCTGTTTGAGAATGCCTTAATTTGCCAAAGCTAACAAATGACATTACTAAGATATAAACCTACAACGTAATCTTAATTTAAACCTAATCTTAATCAAGAAGCTAACTTTTAAACACTGTATCAGTGGGGATATAATTTGGTGTTCCTCAAAATGACCTAGCAATCTTAATAGCATGAAGACTTGTGCCGAGAATATTAACCTAAAATGCACATACAGCAAACCTGGCTGCCTCTAATCCTGATCACTGCCTGGGATTGTAATTCAGTATATTTGGAGTAGACCCTTAGATTCTACCATCTGAACAAGCCCTCCAGATGATTCTGGTGCATGTAAGTCCAAGTAATCACTCACTCTTTGAAATACTCAGAAATATATAACTTCTGTCTAAATAGGTCTTTATGGTTGAATGGGGTCAATCAATATTAACTAGAACATTCAGTCTTCAAGAACAAAGAAAAACATAGTTAAAATTGGTCCAAAAGAGACCTGAACAATAATTAAGCTTATTTCTTGAACTGAGTCACCTCAATCTAGCTCCAAAGCATGTGTCATTGCCTTACTTGTTGATCCTGAGAGTATGCAGGAAAAAATTTGGTGATAAATAGAGAAATCCAAGGAGGGAAAATGCAATAGGAGTAAATTTACACTGGGACTTTACTAAACTTGGAATTTGAAAAGCATCAGACATAATCACATACATATTTATATTTGGAAAGCTATTATAAATAGCATTCCCTGTCTGCCCTGCCAAGACAATACTTTGGGAGAGTTATGGCTGCTTTTGAAAACTAAAACCTGTGACTTCCTAGGTGAACAATGGCGAAAACACTTCACTGTTATTGAAGCATTTTATAATCTGTGCCTAATGTAACTTTATTCATTGTATAAATACCCACGTTATTAAGCATCTGCCATGTGTCAGATAATGGAAATACAGAGAAAGAAAAAGCAAAACCTCCTCTAAAGAAGATGCCTTCTGATGGTGGAGACATCACACACTCTAGTGGCCTTTATCAAATTTGACTAAAGAGACGATGTGCTATGATAGAGGTGCTAAAACCGGTGACTGGTGTACAAAGGTTTACAGGTGACAACGAGGATGGCACAGTCAAGGAAATGTATGGGAATCTATATAGCTTAAGAGCAGTTTTTCTCTGAAGGAGGTGAGGCAGAGAGTGGCTACATCATAAGGGGTACTATGGCACACCTAACTTTTACCCAAAGAATAGCACAAAACTATCACAAGATTCTAAGCAAGAGAAAGGCATGATTAGAATTGGTCAATACAGAGATTTGGTTAGAGAGGATAGGGATTCTTGCATGAGCAAATTAATTGTGGAAGCATTGTGAAGAGGGGGACTTAAGAGGGGCAATGCTAGAGGCAGGGAGAAAGCCTTAAAAGGTCCTGGCAACAGTCCAGATAATAACTCATGAGGGCCTGAACCAAGAAAGCCAGTTCTCCAAGAGGTCTCTAGGAGACAGACTGGTGAGATAGTAAGGAGTTAAAATCTACAGGGGGGAGAAGGGAGTAGGACAAATACATAGCGCCTCAGATACGTGACTTATAAAACTCTGCTTTTCCTCTATAGCACTCAAAACAAGTATAATTAAATAGTCTCTTATGTAAGTATTTGTTTGATGTCTGTCTCTCTCATTAGATTATAAGATCACAAAGAGCACAAACCATATCTTGCTGATGTATCGCTTTATCTCTGATACTCACCAGAGTATCTGGCATCCAACACTATTGAATAGAGTATATAAGTAAACATAGAAGAGAGATGGGATATAAGGACTATAAGGTGCAGACTAGAAGCTTCATTTCAGACTTGTTAAATGGGATCTTTAAGAGGGCCTACATCAAATAGGCAATTGGATATGTTGTCTAGAGCTCAATGGAGATAAATGAGCTGGGGTTGTAGATATAGGAGTCACCAATATTGAAAAAAAGTGAGGGATGAAGTCACCCAGAAACCATGCAGAATCACGAAAAACTTGGGAATACCAACCTTTAAAGAGTGGTAAGAAGAAGGGATCCAGAAAAAAAAATCATTTAAAAAATACTGCCAAAGGGAAGAGTATCAAGTATGGATTATTTTCATCAGTGTGAAATGTTCCAGAATGGTGAAAAGCAATAAAGATGTAGAGGCATCTACCGGATTTCAAGTGCAGGTGGCTACGGTAGCAATGGCTAGTGACTTTTAGTTACATAGTGAATAGATGGATGTAAAGGCAGAGAATATATAGCAGAAGCTTGAAGAGTGAATAGGAAGAGAGAAAAGAGATTAGAATTATAGACAACTCTTTAAGAAGTGTGGTCGTGACACAGCAGTGAAGGATAAATTAGTATTTGGGGAAATGTAAAAACTAAGGAAACAAAAGGTTAATATCATTGTCATTATCATTATAATAAATTTTCTAAGACATATTTCCCTCTCCTCTCCTCTATTATTCAAAATGGAATTAACCATATTCTACTGTCAAAAAACCAGACTTAGGTAAGAAGAGATTTTATTTGAAAAGACTTGCAATATCTGCAAGCACCTTGGAGTGAAGGTATAAAAGAATTACTTTTATGGAGAAAAGTAAAAGAAGACTAGAAAGAACTGGGTGTGAAAAGTAGGGTGAGCAGGTGGCATGATTGAGCAATTGAACAGGAAATCATTTTCTTTGGGGTCAGGTGATTCTCGGAAGGGCTGTTGAGGGGGGCTGTTCCTCATTGCCATGCTTGCTTCAGCTCCCATTGCTTACAGAAGCTTAAGAGTTGGTCAATGTTCAGGGCCTTGGCAAAGGAGAAAAGCTGGTTTTAAGTCTGAGCAAGTCAAATTAGCAGGCATTTTGTACAGATTGACCAGTAGGACAACATTTTAGCAAATCATTTATGGAACAAAGAATGGGAATCGGGTCTTCTTATAGGTAAACAAGGCAGACATCTAGTCTTATCAAGTCATATGGAGAAACAGGGTGTGCAATAAGCCATTTCCCAAACACAAAAGGGTGGAGAATTTCTTAACCTTGGTTGTTTTCCAGGAGCAGAGGTCTCAGGCAAAGATCACTTTCAACCTGAATCCCGTACAGAAAGAAACAAAAATATTTTCTCTTGTAGAAACAATTTATTAGAGTAGTAAGTTAAGTCCAGAATCTAAGAGACAAAAGAGGGTGTATCAGGCTCAGAGTGGTAAAGTGAGGGTTTAAGGCAATATTTAGTCCAAGGTGAGGAAGGAGAGTGAGAGGAAGGAGAACAGCAGAAAAGATGACTCGAATACTGAACTTAATACCTGAGTAGTAAAATACTATGTACAACAAACCACCGTGACACGTGTTAACCTATGTAACAAAAGGCTGGGATGTGATCCCATTATGAACACTGATCTCCATGCAGGGGCAGGTTAAGAGCTTCAGTATTATTTCCTCCCAGACCAAAACTGTTCCTTAGATTTGTTGAGCACTTTACACTTGACCAACATGAGCCATTCATTAAATCCTCTCAACTCTGTCCAATAATATTACCTCCATTTCACAGATACGGAGACCTGGGCTCATGGATAAGTAAGTGGCAGGGCTGGAATAAAGCTCAGGGTTTCTGCTCATAAGTTCACCTGTCTTTCCTCTAGGTTACCTGCTCCCTGTCACCTGCCCCATGCCCTCTGCTGCTGTGTGCTTTTTATGCCAATTGGACTGAGAACACCAACCTGATGCCCAGGGACTGAGTAATGGAGGGCTCAGCACAAGGCTGTGGCTCCCAACAATGCTGCTCATTATTAATGGTGCTCGTTTCATTCTCTGCCAAACACTCCAAACCCGTGGAGTGCCCCAGGAGAGCATATTCTGAACATGTAAGCTGGGAGCAGAGGTGCGAGGACAATGATGACAGGGAGCTTTTCCATGCCTTTGTTTCTAAGCAAGTCACCTAAAAGCATCCATGATACCGTATGGAACAGCAACAACTTGCTTAAAAGCCATTTCCATTTTCAAACAATGAAAAGAACCAATATTCCTCCAACCTCTCTGTCCCCACCTCTTCAGCTTTGACTATGAAAACCTGGGCCAGCACTGGCTAATAAAGGAGATCAATAACCATCCAGCTATTTTCACAGCAGCCTTCATATTAATGAGAAGCTGCTCTGGATGAGGCTCTGTAAAAGGGGCTGAGTGGATGGCACTCTACCACAAAATTGCCTCGGGATTGCTAATCATTAATGGAGTGTTCTGTGGCTGTGATCAATTCAGGGCCTCATTTGTCCCCACCTGCAGCCACACTGTCCAGGGGAGTGAATGGTTTGTTTTCCTTAGAAGGTTAAAAATAAATAAAATATGCAACACACAGAAACAAAATAAACTCTACCTCAGGGAGATGGCTTGGAAAGTTCCGTAAACTCATTTTCTAGGCTTAGAAACATGGAGACCTTCAGGTTACTGTAACGGGGCATTCTCCTTTAGAAAGAGCGCAACTGTGAATTTCCCCTTTCTAATCTTCTCCAAGCTGGAATACCTCTTTCCTGTTTGGGTTTAGAATATCTGATGGGTACATCCTACAAACACAATACTACACAATGGTCCCATAAAGCTAATCAGAGACAGGGTACAGAAAATGAGAAACTGGTTTCCATGGCCCTTGAAGCTACTTAAAATGGTCTCTACTGACCTTATCAGCCTCTCTGCAACTTAGTCTCTCAAGACGGCTTTTTGGTTTGTTAAATGAACTGTGGGGTCTCTTAAAATCTGGCTATGCAAATATTTTCTATCAGCTTCTCCCCATCTTTGTTTGCAGAATTAACTCCTTTATTTTTCTTCTATCAGCTTAAACATCACTTTTACTAGGAAACTGCCCTCAGTACCCACAGTCAGTGAAAACCACCTTTATGCCAAGATGGCCTTTGAATTTCTATAACACTCTCATAGCTATCGTTGCTTATTTAGTGTCTTTCTTACCAGAATATAAGATCCATGAAGGTGAGGACCATTTGTGTCTTATTCACTACTCTATTTACAGAGTTTAGTTCACAGAATAAAAAAATGGAGAAAGAATAGTTGAACAAATGCATAATAGACTAAACAAATGAATACATGCATGCATAAATTAATGAATAAATAACAACTAGGGGTAGGAAATTATCACTTTCTCATGCCATAATTTCTCTACCTCTGTACTCATTTAGCCTTTCATAATGTTTCTTAGCACTAGCTTAGAGACCCAAGTCTTTGCAACATTACAGTTGATATGTGTCCATCCTGAGATTTTACTACTTTGTAGCTTCATTAAGTGACGCACTTATAACCTGTCCATTTTCACACTGAGATCTAAGGTCCATCTCCCTCTAGAAGCCAATGTTCACAAGGAATGGGGTCCCCAAAGTTAAGTTTTATGATTTTTCAATAGAAGAGTTAAAATGTCAACATTTGATATTAACATTCTATTAATTTACCCCTTTTTAATTACTCACAGTGGCAGGGGGAGAGTAGAAACATAGGCAGCACATTTCTATTTAGCCTTAATATGTAGAGAGAAGCAAGAAAACCACCAGACTTATCAGCACTTTTAGGCACACTCATATAGGATCTGTTCTCCTGCCTGACTTTGGCCTTCTATTTGGTGACAAAGCCCTTTTCAAAAGAGAGAGCCCCTCAGAAGAGATTCCAAAGCTAGTGTTCCTTTCATTACTGCCCCTGGGAAATGACCCAAGGTTATATCAGACCTTTGAGTCGCAGGAAATCAAAGCTCTTGGCTGGTACCCAGCTGAGACAGGAATACAGAATCCAGGTTATGCACCATTACAGGAGGCCAAACTACTTGGTGGTGAGTCATCTAAACGCCAACAGTCTTCCAAACAGATCAAACCTCCCAGTAGCCCAACAAAGCAACATCTCCAACCCTCCCTTTGCCTGGAGGGACCCAGGGCCACTGGTGGTGCATGCAGTACCTTTGGCAATGAGTACTTAGGCAGCTTTATCTGAGCAAAGGTCTCTCTTCGATAAGACACGTAGTAGCTGGCTCTTCCACCAGTTGTTACCTAGATTGTGGGGAAACACAAAGAGATCAGATGGGGCCACAGATCACGCACAAGTTGGAAAGTATTAGCTCTTCTATCAACAACCACAGTGGATTTGCAATTACCTTTTAGAGACTATTCCTTGCTGGCTTTGGGTCTCTAATCCCATGACACTCTGAGTTGCTCCCATTGCCTGGTGCTTAGACCACAGGTGGGCTATTGCAATAATCTTTCCCACTGGCAAACATTCTCCTTCAGAACAGGGACTAACTCTACTTGGTCTGCACATTGTACATACTTAGTATTTTCAACTAAAAACAGAGAAGCTATCAATGTGGGCGATATCCGTGATCTATTTATTTTGTCTTTTTGAATTGTTTATTAACTCATTCCAACCATAACACAATTGTCAAATGTACTTTTTCCTGATCTGAATAATTAATATTGTTCAAAGCTCTCATTAGCTTGAAATGTAATCTCACTTCTGATCTAAGCACAAATCCATGCATTGAGCAGATATTTATTGACTCTTTCCATGTACAAGATACTTAAAAACATCAAAAGCTAGAGGAAGAACTCAAATCTGAAATTCAGAAATCCTGGGTTTGAGTCCTGACTCTGTTATCCCTGGCTAGAAGGCTGAGGGACAAGCCCTGTAACCTCACTTGTGAAAGGATAGATTCTTAGTGGGGGCAAAGTGGAAACCACTCCAAGAAATGGTCCTCTGGCCAGGACCTGCTGAAAAGCCCTGCCAACATGGCACAGTTCTGCAGATGGCTGCTCTCAGCCCAATTATCCTAACTCAGGGGAAATTAATATTCACAGGAGAAGATAACATGGCTTGTTCAGAGAAAATGGCAGGACAACAATAGCAACCAGGCTGCTGCGCTGAGAAGGCAATTACTCCAGGCACATGCTCCGTTCTCACTAAGGTCCAAGAACAAACTGGACACAGGCCAGTCCTCCCAGTCTGATCCAAACCTGGCAGCCATCCACAGGGCCTGCTGGGAGCAGAAGAGCTGTAACATCTCTACTGAAGCCACCCATCTCTCCTCACTCAGGGAGATAACATCTCCCATGGCTACCCCTTGCTCTGCACAGATCAGAAGCCCACAAAGCAGGTACCACATGATGCCAGGTAGAGCAGATGTCAGAGTCAGCATGAAGGCAGAAACTTGGAAAAAACTTGGTGCAAAGGCTTATGCTGTGAACCAAGAGGAGAGACTGGTTTTCTCCCTAATGTTCAGGGAGAAACATCCATTTTTAATTACCATCATTCTTCCCTTGTATTTCAGAACTTTAAAACTTTTTTATTTTGATATGACATCTGTTCTGAATCTATATTGTTCTGTGTTGGTTTAGAGGTGGGTGTTGCTATATTAAGATTGATAGGTTGCTAGGAAGTATTTTTCCTTTTCCAAATAAGTCTCAAGTGCATAAAATATCATGCTTAGATCTGAACACACAGTCATCATTAGTCCTCACATGACTGTATTTACTTGTTTAATTTGGTTTTACATTTAATTAGAAAACCAACATATCTAAACATACCTGCCAACCCAGAATCTAGATCAAAAGATTTTAAACTTCAGCATGCATCAGAATCACCTGGAAAGCTTGTTAAAACTCAGACTACTGGGGCCCATCTGCAGTCTCTGATTCAATAGATCTGGGTTTAAGATCAAGAATTTTCTTTTCTAATAAATTTCCAGGTGATGCCAATACTGCTGGTCCGAGAACCACACATTGAACACCTCAGAACTAGTCTTTTTACAACAATTTGCATACACCTCTGTGTTCCTCACCTGCCCAGAACCCCGCCACCACCACCTCTCTCTCTCAGATGTAGATACGCTCCTGAATTCTGTTTACAATGAGAAAGATGTTGGTTTCCTTTTTAAATTTGAGGTGAAATTCACATACTTTTAATGATTTTCAAGGGTACAATTCAATGTCATTTAGTACATTTACAGTGTGTGATCCAGCCAAACCCTCTATTTAGTTCTAAAACATTTCCATCACCCCCAAAGGAGTCGCTATATCTGATGACAAAGCTTTTACACCCCAAAATATATCCTCTGGTCACCTATCATATGCTTAATAACCATCTCTGAACCTCACCAAGCATGTTCTTGAGAAAGTAGACCAACATCTGAGAAGACAAGCCCCATCCCTGTATGCTGGCCAGGAATCATCAATTAAAAGGAGCTTCTCCTTGGAAGATCCAGCCGCCTCCACAGGGAACTAGATGATAGCACCACTTGGCCTCTTATCAGAAGTCCAGGGCAAGGCTGGGTGCATTGGAGTTTCCAAATCACCAATTGCCAAAGAGAATAGAGTGGTCTTTTGATAGCATCATCAGCCCCACAGACTTGAGAACTCATCCTCTCATGTCTATTATAGCCCTGCACAAGCACAGACTCTCTTACAAGCTTGCACACGGCCCAGGAAAGTTTGTGCTTGAGTAAATAATGAAGATAGAAATTATACTTTAAATGCATTGTCGAATGGTCCAAAACATGAAGGGGCTACAAGAAGGCCACAGAGCCCTGTGGTCTCCAAGTATCTCTGATACTACAGTATCTCCCAGAGGTACCAAGCTTGATCCTACCAATCTTCCTTTGTCCTGTGTCATTCTCTGTACTTGTCACAATGCATTAAACCTCAGTATAAATCCTATGAGTTCATGGGAAGGGTTTTTTGAATGCTACCAATTCATTCTAATTTCTCCTATCTCTCAATTACTGAACTTTGTTCTTTTGATTTCTATAGCACTTTCAACATTCACTCTCATGGCACACACACTCCTATAATTATTCTTCCATAGCTTATTACAAGGTTGTGACCTACTTCATTCCTAGGCAATGCTGGTTCTATGGTTTGAATGTTTGTGTCCCTTCTCAAAACTAATGTTGAAAATTATTCTTCAATGCAACATTATTAAGAGGTGGGGCCTTAAGGACATGAACTAGAACATGAGGGCTATGCCATCATGAAGAGATTAGAGAAAACTAGCTAACCCTCTTTTTTCCCTTTCATCCATTCTGCCGTGTGAGGACACAATGTTCAAGGCACCGTTTTGGAAACAAATACCAAGCCCTCACCAGACACCAAACCTGCAGGTGTCTTGGTCTTGGACTTCCCAGCCTCTACAGATGTGAGAAATAAACTATCTAGTCTAAATCATTTTGTTATAGTAGCAGAAATGGTCTGAGACAGAAATTGGTACTGAATTGGTATTGGTATTGCTATAATAAATATCTAAAGATATGAAAGTGGTTTTGGAACCAGGCAATGAATAAGTAGGAACAGTTCTGAAGCGAATACTAGAAAAAAGAAAAACCCTGCATTGCATTAAACAGAGCATTAAGGGCAATTCTGGTGAGGGCCCTTCTTTAGAAGAAGAGGGAGGGGAGCTGTAGAGAGAACTTAAGTCTTCTAGAAATTACTGACCTGGTCATGAACAGAATACTTGTAGAAATATGTATGGTAAGGGCAATGCTGTAGAGGTCTTAGATGGAAATGAGGAGTAAGGTGTTGGAAATTAAAGGCCATCCTTGCTATAAAGTGGCAAAAAAAAAAACAAAAAAAAAACAAAAAAACTTGGCTTAATTGTGCCTGTGTCTAACGCTTTGTCAAAAGCATAAATTGTAAGCAATGTACTAGGATATCTGGAAGAACTATCAAAGCAAAGAATGGAGAGTGCTGCATGGCTTCATTTACAGTAAAATACAAGAAGAGAGACATGAATTAAAGACAGAGCTTACACTTGAAAGGGAAACAGAACTTAGAATGGTATGGTGGATTTGGAAAATTCTCAGCCTGGCCATGTAAAGTTTAAAAAAGGCAAGTTTGAGAGAGAACACCAAGGGTGTGGCCAAGGGACCAATTGATAAGGAGATTAGTATGGATAAAAGGCAGCCAGATACTATTCATCAGAAAAAATGAAAGAATGTCCCAGAAGGCATACCAGAGATCTTCCAGGCTGCCATGCCCATCACAGGCCCAGAGTGCCTGGACCTTGAGGGCAGAACAATTTGAAGGGAGAAGCCAGGCTCCCATGGGATGTTGGGGCTCTCTGTACGGTACCACCTCAAGCCTCTGATCGCCACAGTTTGGTGCAGCACTCCTTGAGCAGCTGTGGCTCAAGCAAACCCAAGTTTGGTTCAAGTTGCTGCTCCGGAAGACACACGCAATAAACTTTGGCAGCATCCACATAGTGGTAACTTGCAGGCACACAGAGTACAACAGTTGTGGAAGCAGGGCTACCTCCACTTACATTTCAAAGGATGCCCAAGAGAGTCTTGGAGCCCATGCAAAGGACAGACATAAGGTAGGGTCGTAGCAGAGTCTTCACTAGAGCAATGCCCAGTGGAGTCATGAGGGCAGGGCTACTGCCCCAGAGTCCCCCACTAGGGCAATGCTTAGTGGAGCTGCTGTGAAGGGGAAGCCTCCACCAGACCCCAGACCTGTAGGTGCAACACTAGACTGGGAGAGCCGCAGGCATGGACTCTAAACCTGTGACAGCTAATACCTGTGCTACAACTAGTCAAAACCATGGGTGCAGGGTCCCCTAGAGCCTTGGAGACCCCATCCCACCCCAGGGTCTGGAAGGTGGGATATGGAGTGAAAGGAAATTATTCTAAAGCCTGAAGATTTAAGGTTGTTGGCTATGTGCAGTGGCTCACGCTTGTAATCCCAGTGCTCTGGAAGGCCGAGGCAGGTGGATCACGAAGTCAGGAGATCAAGACCACCCTGGCCAACATGGTGAAAGCCCATCTCTACTGAAAATACAAAAATTAGCTGGTGTGGCAGGGCATGCCTGTAGTCCCAGTTACTTGGGAGGCTGAGGCAGAAGAATTGCTTGAACCCAGGAGGCGGAGGCTGCACTGAGCCGAGATCGTGCTACTGCACTCCAGCCTGGGCAACAGGCTCCATCTCAAAAAAAAAAAAAAAAGAACTGTGAAAAATAAATTTCCATTGTTTATAAGCAGAAAGGGACTGAGACAGCTGGTCTTCTGGCAGATGACCAGTGGATACATAACAATAAAAATAATAAGATCGTCATTAATTGAGTGCATCTACCATTCTCCAGAACTGCACATAGCCTTTATGAAAATTATCTAATTTAATCCTCATGACAACTCTACAGAGGCTATGAGGTTTTGAGTGCCTTGTCCAAGATAAGACAGACTTGAACCTCAAAAAGTTTGGCTCTAAGCCTCTGCTCCTCCTCCTGTAACTACAAAGAATCCTCTGTCCATCTTTCTTTTCACTGCAATAACACAATAGATTATCTTGATTCCAACATCTTTTGTGAAAAACTTTTTAAAGTCTCTGTAATTGCATGCGTGTACGTGGTTTTGTTTCTTTGCATTGCCAGAAAATGTGTTTTGACACTGGTGCCGTTTTTAATTTTCAATTTTATTTTTTGTGTGTGTGAGACAGGGTCTCACTGTCACCCAGGCTAGAGTGCAGTGGGGCAATCATGGTTCACTGCAACCTTGACCTCCCCAGCTCAAGCAATCCTCCCACCTCAGCCTCCCAAGTAGCTGGGACTACAGGCCCAAACCACCATACCTGGCTAATTTTATTTTTTATTTTTATTTTTTGTAGCGACTGGTTATCCCTCTATTGCCCAGGCTGGTCTCAAAGTGACAAAAGCAACTCCTGGGTTCAAGCAGTCCTCCTGCTTCAGTCTCCCAAAGTGTTGGAATTACAGGTGTGAGCTACTGCATCTAGTCTGGTGCTATATTTTTAAAACAATATCTTCTTAGAAGAGCAGAGGTGAGGTAATAAAAGCAAGAGTAATTAACTACCATGCAAAGAATATTTCATACAGGTCAGAAAACCAAAGCTGAGAGAGAGCAACTAATTTGTCCAACATCATACAGGTTTTCACTGTTACAGCCAGAATATAAACCTGGGTTTTCTAACCCCAGCCTACACCCTAAAATAAACCTGGACTTTCCAACTCTAGTCTACACCTGAACCCTTAACCAGGAGTGAGCAGCACATCTCATAGAGGCAGGTACAAAGCAGGGGGGTCAATTAACAATAACAGATTGTTGGGCAATAGAGGGATACCCAGTCTCTGGTTAAGCAGAAAGATTTTGAGTTTAATTTCCACCATTGTGTACTGACTAAAACATGGACGTAGTGAAGAACTCCCATCTCCTGTCTGGTTCCTGGATGGTCAACCTCTTACACACCCCACTCAGGGGCAGAGTCCTCACAATGTTAGGGTAAAAGCAGGCTGATGCATTTGCCTGCTTCTCTGTGATTATGTGGCTCTCTGGCACACAAGAAAGAAATAAAGTTTAGTGATTATTAATCTGTTTTGATGAACTTTTCTCTTCCTTACAAGCAAATTTGCTGGCATAGTAAATCCCAAAGATTATTACCACTTTTCCTTTCAGTGACACCTTGTATTTTATATTTGATGAATGTTATCCAATTATTTGCTCTGGGCCCATCTATCATGCTAAACACAGAATTAGCTGGGTCTTTTCCTTACTAATGACTGGCTCATTAATCTGATTTTCTAGTTTCTATTTTACAGGTTTAACTGGGCTCCTGGCCAGTGAAAATGATTCCTTTGGACAAATGCATTGGCCATTAAACACATCTGTCTCTTCTGACTTGTTCCCACTCTTGCTGTGACCAAGCCTAACCTGACAGATCCTTTATTTTTTCATTTACCTGTGTTTCTGGATGATGGCTTGCCCTGCAGGAAAGACAGAAATCTGCCCCCAAAAATTAGAACCGAAGGACCTTGAGTCATTTCCTAGCTCACTTTGGGGATTTAGAAGTTGAGCTTATTTCTGCCACAGGAGAAAACTTACACTGTCTCTTGAATTAAAACGTAGACATAGGTAATCTTAAAAGAGAGTCAGAAGCGAATATTTTTGAGTATATGTTCTATGTTGGGTGCTTTACTTTCATGATATTATTTAATATCCACAATAATAATTATGATTACTATCATTATTGTTAATAGCATTACTAGTACCATACATGGTAAAGATATCAATAACATTTTTGAGCATTTATTACTTGCCAAGCATTCCTCTGTACACACTAGCCTTCTACTTTATGTTCAGGTGGGGAAACAGGTGTAGGAACATTATGTAACATACTCAAAGACACACAACAAATAAATAGTGGAGTTGGAATTTGAACCCAGGTTTATCTGACTTTTAAGGGTTATGCTGGTCCCTCAGGCTATGTGAAATTTCCAAACCTCTTTGTGGAAGGGAATAGATCCCATGTCACTTAATTTCCAATTCCCAGAAAATATGATCACTGATATAGTTTGTATGTGTCTCCACACCCAAGTATCAGACTGAAATGTTGGAGGTGAGGCCTGGTGGGGAGGTGATTAGATCATGGGGGCAGATTTCTCATGAATGGTTTAGCACCATTTCCCTTGGTACTGTCTGTGCAATAGTGAGTACATTCTCATGATATCTGGTTGTTTTCAAAGTGTCTAGCACCTCCCCTCTCTTCTCTTGCTTCTCCTCTGGTCATATGATGTGTCTGCTCCCCCTTTACCTTCCGCCATGATTGTAAGTTTCACAACGTCTCCCTAGAAGCTGAGCAGATGCCAGCATCATGCTTCCTGTACAGCCTGCAAAACCATGAACTAATTAAATCTCTTTTATTAATTCTCCAGTCTCAGGTATTTATAACAATGCAAGAACAGACTAATGCATCCAGGGCTAAGGCAGATCTTTCTATGTGACGTTCCTATTAGTTTCAAAGTTCTGAGAAATCAATGCTACGGTGTTGCACAGAAGTGCATCCTCGTGTTGCTATGGGAATTTGTAAACAGGAACCATCATTTGGCTTACACAAGAGCTGTTGTATTCATAAGAAATGACATGTAGAAGCTTTTCCAGTTAGAGGATTGTGCTGCACTGAATATTATATGAATAATGTGTCTAAGCTAAGAGAAATGACCACCTTTAAGGGCACACCTTAGTTACTTCTGACACTGCTTCTGCAGTGTTTCTTCCTCTTTAAAGAAACAGAAGGAACAGCCAAGATGTTATAATGATGCACAACTGACTTTTCCAATTCCTTTGCCCATTAATTTAGTTCATATTATTTAAAATAAATCTTGATGTTTTGGTGCTTTTCTCTCTCCACCTACATAATTCCTTCAAAGATCATATTTATTTTAAGAACAAAATAAAACAAAACAAGCATCCAAATATTGTGCCATAGGAGTCTATAAACAGTCAAGTTTCATCAGGAAGTTGCTGTGCATGTCAGTCTGGCCCTGGAGTCTTTCACGTGGATGAATATGTTGCTTCTGCCATCTTGAGCTAATTATCCAACACTGCTTTCCTAGGGACCACACTATCAGTCAGAATCAAAAATGTGGTACAGCATTTGGAACAACATGGCATCCTATCAGCAAGTCACCTCCTCTATTAGACTGTTTGACTTTGAATTTAGTGTTTGTCTAACTGGTGTTTGCTCATTTTATGTCCTTGAGGCTCTGCAATATTGATGCAGTTTTATCTGCCTAGAAAGAGTGGGTCTATTGCCTAACGTGTACATTGCACTATGGCTGGGCCTCCTTTGAAACAGATTTGCACATAAAATCTTTTATTGGTCTCCTAACATAATAGCCCCCAAATAGCTTCACCAAGAATAGACCTGGGATAATAAGATAGTTGACAGTGAAGCCAATATTGCTCTGGGGTTGTGTGTGTGTGTGTGTATAGCGGGGTAGGGGAGGTGCTGAAAGGAAGATACATGCTGAGGTTGTCAGTGCACTCACTCGTCAATAAATACTGAAAAAGCAACTGCCACCTTCATCAGCCCTCCCAAACAACTTCTTGAACCCTTCACTGCCTATTGGAAATAACGGTACTGCAGAGAAAGGGTGGTGGGTTAGGAAAGCATGGGACAAAGAGTTTGGGTTTAGACTACACACAAGACTAGAAGAATTATTATGCCTGACACTCTGACACTATTCCTTCAAATACAATAAAGGGTCTGGACTCAATCAGTTTCCAATTGCATATTAAGTAACAGAAATGACAGTACGGCAGAGAAAGGGTGGTGGGTTAGGAAAGTATCAGACAAAGAGTTTGGGTTTAGACCACACACAAGACTAGAAGAATGATTATGTCTGACCCTCTGACACTATTCCTTCAAATACAATAAAGGATCTGTACTCAATCAGTTTCCAATTGCATAAGAAGTAAGAGAGTACATTAGTTGGGATCTCAGAGCTGTGTTTAAATCCCACTCGTATCACTTTCTGGTTTGGTGACCTTATACAAGTAATTTAACCTACCTAATTTTCTCTTGTGGAAAACACGGATATTAGTCCTATCAACTGACAGGTTATCATGAGGATCAAATACAATTCAATATAGAAAGAGCTTTAGCCTTGCAGCTGGCACACAGCAAGTACTCAATGCATATTATCTGAGTCAGCAGAACTGGAGGGAAAAATGCCTACACTAGTCTGACATCTTAGAAACCTTCTGGAGACTGACTATGATGGCAGTTTATATATGCAACCTGGAGGCTTCCAGGTGGTGGGGGAGCCATGTGTGCCACCTGATCCCAGTTGAACAGGGATACAGGATAGAAATTCTCCTTGCCCTCAGCCAAGGTGAATTCCTAGAGGAAACCACAGATGGAGATCTCCAAGAGATTTGACCATTAATAGCTTCAAGTTTATCTTTGTGTTCTGGTTTTCATAATTTAGATGGAAGGTAAGAAGTTCCCGGGATGCTCACCAGAGCCTTCAAAATGGAAGTTCTTTGCACTTTCTCTTTTCTGTGTGTGTGTGTGTGTGTGTGTGTGTGTGTGTGTGTGTGTCAAATGGCAAAGATAAGGGTAGAAATAAAAAAAGGATACATACGAACTTGAATTATCATCCTAGTGTCCAAAATTTGGGCATTTGATGACTCCCAAATAATGTAATAAAACCTAATACTTTCAGTGTTACAGATAAGAACACCAGAGCTTCAGGGGAAAGAAAAGGAAGGCACTGCCCATGAAACCTCTAAAGAGAAATCCTGAAACTAGCTATCAAAACATTGCCCCCTTTCTTTGCTCAAAAATGGTTCTGTTCCTTGTGGACTGTGGATTAATATAGTTTTGTAAAAAATAAAAATAAAAAAGGAACTGACAAGAATGGAGGCTAAAGAAGATATTGCAAGAGGTCTAGCTTATATGGTTGTCCAATACTTGCATAAGTTTTTCATTCAACTTGATATGTCAAACAGCCTAATTCCTTTTTATGGGTGGGCACTATGAGGTCAATTATTTAACTGAAATATTCTCAAACTAGATACTAGCCTCTTTCTTTTCTATAGTATCTCAGTACTATGGAAAATAAAATCAAACCGGTGAGAGAGGAGAAGGAAAAAGGTGGGAGGTCCTGTTCCTTCATAGTATAACATCTGTGATTTTATTTTCAGCTCCACCATTTATTAGACATGCAATTTTAGGCATCATAACCTATATCTTGGAGTTTGGGTGGTATTTTCATACAAAAAAGGAACTAATAACATTTATGTTTCTCTCACAAGATTCTTGTGAGTAAATAATATAATACAATGCTTTCATGTAACCAGAAAATGCACTACAAACACAATGATTAGATTGTTACACTAGCCCTATGGTATGTTCCCAGGAACCCAAGCTTTTAGAAGTGTATTCACTAACAAATCATGCTGTTGATCCATAAATTCCCATTCTAATAATCATGTGGGGCACTGAAATTTGCCAATGTGGCTTCACCTATCCACAGAAGGAAGAGCTACAGGCAATACATAATATGAGAAGGAGAAGCAGAAAATGATGGGCACAGCTATAGAACAGAAACATCTTCAGTCACATGGGATGAATGGCAGGTGCATAGAGCTGCTTAGAGAATCATTTTATTGATATGTTCAAAATACTTTAAATATCCTGAAAGGGCAAGGCAAACAAAATCATTAATTTTCTAGAGAAATAGGGATGCTTCTTTGGAACATGGGATTTCTGGAAGGCTTGGAGATACATGTGGGCTGCTAGATACGATAGCAAAGTTTCACCAACATGGGATTTGCATGTCTCATGAGTGAATTTCGAGACAGCAGTAAACGGATTTAAACCATCTGTCAAGCTGTTTCTCAGAAAACACTGCCGTCTCCCCAAGAGAGCCTTGAATATTTGTGAAATGCCAACTGCTACTTCTTGGAGCTTCCCCATCATACTCTCTGTGTCATGCCTCTCCTATCCTCTGCCTGCCAAGCAACATTGTTGGAGAGCCAGGATGTAAGCTCACCATGAAATATGCACTGTCTGCTCTTGCACACAATGACCCCATGAAGGAAATACCATGAAGCCTGCTTTGCTGATAATTTAACTGACATGCATCAGGTATTCGGCCCCAAAGTGGCAGAACCAGGATTTTAACTTGTGTCTCTAAACCCTGGCAATGTCCACTACATGGTGCAGCCACGAATGAACCTAAAGTGTCTACACCAGAGCCTTTCCAAAGAATGGCTAGTATAGCACAAGTTATTGGAGGGGCTCAGCCTTAACCCAGATCACTCCAGCATCAACGAATTTCACAGTACCTTGTGTCAAAAGCTTTCTCCTTAATTAAGCTCCTCCCACCCCAATTTCCCAGTTGGAGTTCATCCTTTCTTCCTCTGATTCCCAGGCTCTCTGTGGCTCTCTTGTTGCACTTACCAGCTCTTGTCTTGAATTAGAGGGAAGTGGGTCCTTTTGGGATCTCTTGCTGTATTATAATATCTTGGAGGGTAGATAAGGTTCTTGTTCATCTGTAATAGTCTCTTAGTACCTAGCACTCAGGTCATAACAACTAATATTTGTTGAGTACTCTATGCTATTAGTTTTCATTATGGTACTGAATCTCATTTGATCTGAGCACAACCCTGCAAGTGAGGTCTAATTACACCTTCATTTTAAAATTAAGGAGCCTGATACCTAGACAGGCTGCTTTAGGTCATGTTGGTACTAAAAGGTGAGACTTAAAGCCAAACTTGTAACCCCAGGCTCTTTTCCCTTTGCTAGGCTTCTAAAATCTGTGTTTCCAGAGTCAGAATAAGTAAAATACAAAGAAAAGATAACTGTATGAATTTTTACAAGTGGGTAGTAAGTTTACATCAAATACTCCTTTGCATGGTTGACAACACTATGCCTTGAAAAATCAGGGGCTATAAAAGAGTTCAGTTTCCTGTGGGGAAACAGGGAAGCAGAGTACAAGATGTTCTTCCCCACCCACTACTGAATCCACGTATTAATTAAGGGTCTGGCCAAATTTAGATCATTCCTTGAACATTAATCATATTTAAATATCTCATTATAGACACTGGCCCCCATTCCACTATGTCTTATATTTGTCAATCACCAAGTACTTGTTCAGCACTTTCATGCCCAGACTGTATTAAATACCATGGGTCATGGAGCTGTGACCTCACAGAGTTCACCATCTTTTGGGAAAGCAAACTTAACATACAAGATGTACAAATGACAATATAAGGCCAGTGATAAGGCCATGGTATTCAGCAGAGTGAAGATCTGGTGCTTTAAAATCCTTTCCTCAGAACCACAACAGTTTTACTCAACGTATTCTCATGCTCCTTCTACAATTACCATAAAATCCACCCTCATCCTATCTCCACTTTGTGGGTGAGATAAGCAAAACACAAGACAGCAAAGCCACACAGGTAGCAGAGGGCTGAGCTGAAATTTAAACTCATGTTTGTCAGATTCCACATACTGCAGGCATATCGATTCTCTCAGATCACCATCCTCAGTGTGACATGCATACACACATGCACACATGTGTGCACATGCCACAGTGTAATATGTAATCTAAAAGTAAGTGTGACTTATACTCCCACTGTCTTAAGAGTAGAGTAGGTTCTCAACACTGAAGGACATTTTATTTGCTGGATGTGGTGATGGATTTGAGTTGGAGGATTAGAGAAACCAGCATCGTGCGGAATTGTTCTACATAACAAATGGAGAGAGAGAGAAAAGGTCAGGAGGGAACTTGAAGGAGTAAAAGACTACCAGTGAGTCTAGAAAGGTTGCAAGGCAGAAGTGCCAAGGTGAGTTGTTGGTACCAGGAGAGGTAGTTTTGGGGGCGTGGGAAAGAAATAATCAGTGTGTGTAGACTTTTGTTTGTTTGCTGTGTGTTATGTGACATAAATGCTCTGCTTCATTTCTGTTTGACATCTTTAACAAAAAGTCTATATGACACTGCTCAACACTCTTATTATTATAATTTTATTTATTGGTTTGTTTATCTTTGCAAAGGCAATTCATAGCAAGAATGAAGTTTTGCTTCAAGAAAATGCCCAAGAGTTATAGCTTGGTTACCAGAAATTTTATATTTGTTCATCTTGAAGTTACTTGTTTTGTCCTTTGTTGTGAAAATTAACAAGGAACCTAGCAACCAAGCCTTAACTGGGATTTCAACCCCCACCGTAGCCCATTGGTAATGATGTGTCTGGGAAAATCGTTTCAGTGCTTCCAGACCTTGCAACAGACAGCCACACTCATAATGTGAGGTCCAACAAGTGCTGACACAAAGCAGGGACTGAGAAACGTCACATCGCCTGAGTTCCACAGCCCCTGGCTTCTCGGTCCTGGTTTCCTAAGCCGAAGGTCTTCTTCAAGTGCAATATCTTAAGATTCTAAGCTGCCAGCTTCTTTTGTGGACACTCAATGATGGAACATACATGTTTTAAGCAGCTACATTGTGTTAAAGCTGTATGTACTTACTCACTGTCCCTTACACAGTTCCTGACCCAACTTGCCTCCAGCAAATAAGAAAGTGTAGATTGTTGTGAATCTTTCTTGTTTAAGGAGGAGAATCATGCAGTAGTATAAAAAGAAGGCTCCAGTGCCAAACTGTCTACATCAATATCTCCACTCCATTGCTCACTGGCTATGTGGCCTTGGGAAAATGGCTTAAACTCTCTGTGCCTCTCCTGTGAAACACAAGAGTTGTATTTACCCCATAAGCTCTCATAACAATTAAATTCACTAATTCATAAGCCTAGCTCATGCAGGCCACTCAGTTGGTGTTAGCTGTTTCTACTAATGAAATTGATTCTCTAAGAATTACAAATTATTCAATAATAAAGAAAATTAGCCAGGAGGTAAAAACCAGGGAAGAAGGTTTATAACAAATCTTTAAAAAAACTGTAGTGAGAATGGGAGTGTTTCTATTATAGAATAGTTAGGTTCAATCAAGTCACAGGTACTAGTGGCAATACCTCAGAGGAAGTAAGGAAGCCATCTCTTCCACCCCTTCCTGATCCCTCACAAAAAGAACACCTAAGAAGAAACTATGTAGCACAATGAAATAATAAATACAATCATATTAAGAGCACTTTGATTATTTTTCCATGCTGCAATCTGGGAACAGTTGCTACCTGGGCAGGCAGTAAAACTGAAAGCATTTATTCCAGAGAATCAGACAGAAGGCCTTGGGTACAGCAGACTTCCTATTCTAATTGCATTCCGTGGAATTACCCCTGCACATTATTATAAAGTGTGTGTCTCTCCAAGAACACTTTTCACAGAAGAAAGAGGAAGCAATCATGCCTGGCCTCGAGAGGTTACATGTTAGAGGGAGAGGTGGGAAGTGGCTAATTTCATGTTCCCATCAAACAGAAGTTGGATTAGAAGAAAACAAGGGAGGAGGAGGAGAGAATGGAGATTAAAATAATCGGACAATTTTAAAGCCCAAGAAATGCAGAGAGGGAAAAGCCAATCTTTTTAATGTACTTTTTTTGTAACAGATGTTTTGCTTGCAGTTCTAAATCTAATAGCAGTTGGTATAGTAAAGATGAAATAGTAGAAGGAAGAAAAAGAAAATCTAAAAAGAGAGAAAGAGAGTCAGGCTGGCAAACAAGAAGCTAATTCCAGTGCCCCTCCCTCTTCACTGCTTCACCAGGTTCTGTCTGTTGGGTGCAGGCTGTATGCTCTGCCACCTTGCCTTCCTGACAGTTCTGGGTTCTTGCTAACAGCAGCCCTCTGTCTGTAAGCATTCCTCCCTAGGAAAGTTGGGGTAATCAGGCCCATCCTTTAAACATCTTCATTGTATCACTTTCATAATCAGCTTATAATGTTCTGTTCAATGGACATGGAGCCAACCAGACCAACTGCTTGAACAGAGGCTCGAGTCGTGGAGCTATTCTCTGTGCCATTGATCATAAAGACAAAAATCAATCCTGGCTAAGGAGAAAGAAGTTAAAAATAAATTGCAGGGATTGATTTCTGTTCAGACCCTCTGACTCCCAGTTTAGAAAGGGGGAAGGAAGAGTATGCATGGATCTGTCAGTCATGAAACAGGACTCAGTCTCAAAAGCAAAATCTGGGGATATTTTATACAGTCATATAAATAATTGTCTTTTATGTTTTTATATTATTTTATTTTTGCTTCCTAATAAGAGATGAGAATCCATCTAAATTGCAGACTCCCAGGAGGAAAGTACTAGTGTTTTTCTTGATCTCCAAAATCTCCAAAATGAGGCCCCATGTTTTGTGGATAGCAGTAACTCCAGAAATATTTGTTGGGAGACTGGCAGAATAAGTGAATAAATGAAGTGTCCTCCCTTCTATTATTGTCTCTCACAATTATGTTTATTTCTTCATAGATTTATCATAGTATGTAATTACTATTCTTATTTATTGCTTTGTTTATGTAGTATCTCTCCCTCACTTGACTATAAACCCTCTTATGGTAGGAACTGTGGTTTTCTTATTTACATATTTATGTCTTATATATAGCATAATCTCCAGGGATCATAACTTTCTTATTTACTTCTTGGATTTTTATTTCTTTTTTTCTGCACCATATTATGCCCCAAATAGATATAAATGGAATGAAGAAATGAAGGAAAGATTCAGCAACTTTCTTGAAGAATTAGCTACATCCCAAATATCTTTTTTTTTTTTTGACAATGACATTGGAAAAATGAATTGAGGCAATACCTCTGAAGAGCAATCCCTTTCCTATGTCTGACTAAATGGAGCCACCTGTAGAGCGAGACAACTTGTGGAGTTTTAGGATTAGAAGGTAACTTCTAAAGTGATACAGTCCACTGCTTTGAAAACTGAGTCTATGTTGTTCTAAGTTCTGCAGAGACGCCTCGGGGTGTCCCCAAAGGGATGAAGAAGAAGCTGGGTGGGTGGTAATGCTCATACAGCCCCTCATCCTCTTTAAACTATATCTATTCTAACTGTATCTGTTTTATATATTGGAATTCCTTCAACAATTTTGTCTGGAAGGCAGTTCTCCAAGAAAAACAAAAGAAGATTTGAAAGCCCTTCTTTAATGTAATCCTTTTATTTTGCCCTAAGGAAACTGAACTTCAGGGAGGAAAAGTGATGGTCCAAGATCACCCAGCGAGTTAATGACGAGGCCAGACTTAAACCAAGGAACACCACTGTCCTCACCTGCACATCCATCCAACCTCACACTGTCTCCTTCCAAGGGTTGCTTCCCCTTGGAGCACAGACTGGTCCTAAAGTTGAGCCCCTCAAGTAAATTAACTGCTATGAGAACTACCATGATCCTTGCCTCCTCCAAGATATCATCTTTAATTGTAGATCTCCTTCACTCTGGGAAGCACTGTCCTGGAGAGTCTAGCAATTTCTTAAATGTTTTTGAGCATTGTTTGTGGACAGTGTCAGGTCAAACACTCTATCTCCTCACCAAGACAATGCAAAATGAAGACAACACTTTGTTAGTCTTGTGACCATCGCATGCCCTTCATTTAGAACAGTATTTGGAGCATATTAAGTGCTCAATAAGAGATTATTAAATGAATGGAAGAATGAATGAATCAGTCACTCAATCAATCAATACTTCTATCACAGGGAGAAGTCACAGTTCTGGTTACATAGTAGATCCTAAGTCACATCAAGCTGATTGGTTAATATTTGGCTCTGCCACTCTGAAACTCCAAGAAGTCCTTATTCTGGCTGACCATGAGGGGTTTCAGAATTCTTAAAGGATTCTGATTCAGATTCTTAAAGGCTACTTGCAGAAATTCAAAATGATTATTTACTCCTTTAGCTAGTCATAGAGTCAAAGGCAGAGTGATTAAATATTTTTGAAGCTGAAACTCTGAAACAGAGATACACTGTAGTTAGAACGGTAATGGGAAGAGAACTGGACTAAATAGTCTGCTTCTCAGTCAACAGCCCAACTGACTTCATTATCAGCACTGCTGTTTTTACAGCAGTATAATTATCTTTAATAGGAGAAGGATCCAGAAAAGGAATTCTCCAGGGAGCTGGGCTAAGCAGAGGGGGTATGGAAGACTTGCTGGCACTTGCAAGGGAAGGAGAATGGGGAGACTCAGTGAGGTCATGACTCAACAGCTCCTCTGAGTCCTGGAATGGAACCCAAAAGAAGCCCCTCCTCCCACTCCAAATTCATAATGCATGGTAAGAGGTACACAGAGAGGAGGAAAGAACTGGAGAAGAGCAGAGCTGTGGATGTCAGGATGTCATGATGATTCTCCACGCTGCCACCTAGTCCCCCACAGGGAGCCCCAGGGATGGGCATTTGAGTAAATCCTTTAAGTGTATCTGAGGGACAGCTCTCAGAGGGTCAGACATGATTACCTTGTACTGAATCCCATTAAGCCTTTCTTTGGTTAACGATGGACAAAGTTTCTGATATGAAACAAAATTGAAACAGATCCTGATAAAGAGTCCACTGAATAGGGAATGGAGCAAGGCTTTCCAGCCTCTAGTATCTACCAAGATGGGGGCAACATTTGCCTATTTTACAGTCATCTAGAAAAGTATCTGGGAATACAATTATTAGGTGCTGTCGAGAAAAATGAAATGAGAAATCTATCATTGTCCTCTTGTGTCATACTTTATATATCCAGACAGCCCTGAGGTCATATATCCTTGACCTTGCCATTTCCTGAGCTATATGACCATGGATGATTACCTAAATTTCACTGAAACTTGGTTTCCTCCATAGAAAAATAAAGATGATATCTGTCATATTAAGATAATATCTGTGAAGATTAGTTTTATTAAATAAAATAAAATGCACACATGCTGGACATAAATTTGACGCTAAATAATTGCAAGGCCCATTTTCCACTATAACAATAATTCTTTCTGTTTGCTGACTGGTGAGTAAAATTGGTGGTGAAGCTAGGCAGAAATAATACTCTTAACAACCATTGCTTTGGAGGTAGGAAATTGCAGATTTCCAAATAGTGAAAGAGATTGAGAGTGTATAGGTGATCTCACTCCTTTGAGCTGACCATAGAAACTCTTGTAGTCTCCTGGATAACACATGTGCCTTTCTGACCAAAATTCACAAGCTGCCTCCTACCATATAAGCCTCCTGAATAATTTTTTTTTTTTTTTTTTGAGACAGAGTCTCGCTCTGTTGCCAGGTGCCAGGCTGGAGTGCAGTGGCGGGATCTCGGCTCAGTGCAACCTCCTCCTCCCAGGTTCAAGCAATTCTCCTGCTTCAGCCTCCTGAGTAGCTGGGACTACAGGTGCATGCCACCACACCCAGCTAATTTTTGTATTTTTAGTAGAGACGGGGTTTCACAATGTTGGCTAGGATGGTCTTGATCTCTTAACCTCATGATCCGCCTGCCTCGGCCTCCCAAAGTGCTGGGATTACAGGTGTTAGCCACCGCGCCTGGCCTGCCTCCTGAATAATTAAACACCATGAGTACCACCCTTCCTGCAAAATGCACTGCATAGCACACTTACCCCCACCCTTCCTTCTCATGCCCATGGAGATACTACTAACAATAGAAGCTTTTCTACCAAACCACAATAACACAGCCTTCTATGCAGCTACTACCAATAATTCAGGGGTGATACACAAAATGAAAACAATTTAATACTCTCGTGCTAGACATGGCCCATTCATATACTATTAGAAAGGCAAACAGTTACTATATAATGTGTAGCAAATTACAGAACCATTCTCTGAGATTAAAGGAAAACACACTTTGCTATATTGGCCTAGTAAGCAACAGGTATTGTAACTTCCATGGAGCCTCATTAGATCTCTTTGGAAGAAACAAGTCTTAGTAATTTATAAGGATCATGCACAGTAGAGTTCTCAATGGAGCAAGGAGATTGCTATACCTAAGGGATTGATGGGGATCCTGTAAAGAAAGACCCCTTACTAGAGCCTCCCAGTCTCTGCATCATGCTGAGAGGATCAGGGGACACTGAGGTCACTGACATTCAGATAGTAACTGACACTGTAAAAGTGGATGGGATGGGCTTACTCAGAGAGAGAGTGTATTAGTCTGTTCTCACGTTGCTATGAGGAAATACCCAAGATTGGGTAATTAAACCTCTTAAGAAAAGAGGTTTAATGGACTCACAGTTCTGCATGACTGGAAAGGCCTCAGGAAACTTACAATCATGGCAGAAGGTGACAGGGAGGAACAGCACCCTCTTAACAGGGCAGCAGGAAGGAGAAGTGCAAAGCAAAGGAGAAAAAGCCCCTTATAAAACCATCAGATCTTGTGAGAACTCATTCTCTATCACAAGAACAGTATGAGGGTAATTGCCTCCATGATTCAATTACCTCCCACTAGTCCCCCCCACCATAACACAAGGGGATTATGGAAGCTATAATTCAATATGAGACTTGGACAAAGACACAATCAAACCATATCATCCTGCCCCGGCCCCTCTCAAATCTCATGTCCTCACATTTCAAAACACAATCATGCCTTTTCAAAAGTTCACCAAAATCTTAGCTTATTCCAGCATTAACCCAAAAGTCCAAGTCCAAATTCTCATCTGAGACAAGGCAAGTCCCTTCTTCCTATGAGCCTGTAAAATGAAAAGAAAGTTAGTTATTTTCTAGATACAATGGGAGTAAAGGCATTAGGTAAATATACCCATTCCGAATGGGAGAAATTGGCCAAAACAAAGGGGCCAGAGGCCCCATGCAAGTCCAAAATCCAATAGGGCAGTCATTAAACCTTAAAGTTCCAAAATGATCTCCTTTGACTCCTTGTCTCACATCCAGGTCATGTCGCTGCAAGAGGTGTGCTCCCATAGCCTCGGATAGTTCCACCCCATAGCTTTGTGGGGTATAGCCTCACTTCCAACTGCTTTCACTGGCAGGCATTGAGTGTCTGTCACTTTTCCAAGTGCACAATGCAAGCTGTTGGTGGATCTACCATTCTGAGGTCTGAAGGATGGTGGACCTCTTCGCACAGCTCCATTAGGCAGTGCCCCAGTGGGGACTCTGTGTGGAGGCTCACACTCTGCATTCCCTTCCTCACTGCCCTAGTAGAGGTTCTCTATGAGGCTTTGCCCCTGCAGCACACCTCTGCCTGGACATGTAGGCATTTCTATACATCTCTGAAATCTAGGTGAAGATTCCCAAACCTCGATTCTTGACTTCTGTGTACCTGCAGACCCAACACCACATGTAAGCTGCCAAGGCTTGAGATCTGCACCCTCTGAAGCAATGGCCTGAGCTGTACATTGGTCCCTTTTAGCCATGGTTGGAGAAGCTGGGATGCGGGATACCAAGTTTCCGGGCTGCACACAGCAGGGGGGTCCTGGGCCCAGCCCATGAAACCAATTTTTGCTCCTAGGCCTTGGGACTGTGATGACAGGGGCTGCTGTGAAGACCTCTGATGTGCCCTGGAGACATTTTCCCCATTGTCTTGGTGATTAACATTTGGCTTCTTGTTACTTATGCAAATTTATGCAGCTGGCTTGAATCTCTCCCCAGAAATGAGTTTTTCTTTTCTCTCACATCATCAGGCTGAATATTTCCCAAACTTTTATGCTCTACTTTCTCTTGAACATTTTACCGTAACTTAGAAATTTCTTCCACCAGATACCCTAAATCATCTCTCTCAAGTTCAAAGTTCCACAGATCTCTAGGGCAAGGGCAAAAGCCACCAGTCTCTTTGCTAAAGCATAACAAGAATGACCTTTACTCCAGTTCCCAACAAGTTTGTTATCTCTAAAACCACCTAGGCCCAGACTTCCTTGTCCATATCACTATCAGCATTTTGGTCAAAGCCATTTAACAAGTCTCAAGGAAGTTCAAAACTTTCCTACATCTTCCTGTGTTCTCCAAACTGTTCCAACCTCTGGCTGTTACCCATTCCAAAGTAGCTTCCACATTTTTAGGTATCTTTTAGCAGCACCCCACTCTCTGCAGTACCAATTTACTGTATTAGTCTGTTCTCACACTGCTATTAAAAAAACTGCCTATGACTGGATAATTTATCAAGATAAGAGGTTTAATTGACTCACAGTTGCACATAGTTGGGAAGGCCTCGGGAAACTTACAATCATGACAGAAGGAGAAGGGGGAAGAAAGGTACCTTTTTCAGGGTGGCAGGAAGGATAAGTGCTGAGCAAAGGGGAAAAAGCCCCTTATAAAACCATCAGATCTCAGGAGAATTTATTCCCTTTTACAAGAACAGCATGGAGGTAACCACCTCCATAATTCAATTACCTCCCACTGGGTCCCTCCCATGGCACACTGGGGATTATGGGAACTACAGTTCAAGATGACATTTGGCTGGGGACACAGCCAAACCACATTAGAGAGAGTAGGAAAAGAAAAGAAACCTAGAAAGAGCACTGAGTAAAAACCCACATTTAAAGAGTGGGCAGAGGAAGAGGCACCTGTGTTGGAAAGTAAGGCGATATTGGAAAGATGGAGAGATGAGAGGGGCCATGAACTGTACCTTACCAAGGAAGTAACGAAGGAGAGGGCTTTAAGAAAGAAGGAGCAGTCAAGAGGTTCAAATGCTCTAGACAGGTCAACTAAGTTAATTATTGAGAGACACAGTCTAGATATAATTCAAAGATACCTTTGATGAACTTGGCAAAAGCAATTTCAGTGTAGTGGCAGAGGCAGAAGTCAGCCTGAAGTGAGTTACAGAGACAAGGAAATTAGAAGATGGGGTTATGAATACAGATAGTGCTCAAGTAATTTGATTGTAAATGAAACATGGGAGACTTACAGAGGGGTGTGGGATTTAAAGAAAGTTTTACTCTACTTTGTTTTGCTATGTCAGGATGGTGGATATTTTAAAAATATTGAAACATTGATGGAAAGTCTAACATAGGGATAAGTAAGCTAAAGACAGGAGAAAGGAGAACGATCAATAGTGCCAGGTCCTTGAGAAGAGGAATGGTATCAGGTGTTTAGATTGAGGAATATCATTTATATGGGGTTGAGAACAATGCCTTCTACTTCACTTATATAGTTCCCCTCTACCTATAATACTGGATACAGAGTAGGGATTCAAAAATTATTTGAGAGTCTTTCAAGATTGCCTTGCATTAAGTTACCCCCAAAAGCAGAGCCTGAGACAAAGGCTTTTATGTAGTTTTTTGGATTTTTGTTTTTGTTTGTTGAGGAATGATCTGGGGACAGGAGTGGTGGGACTGGGAAGCAGGAAACAGGGAGGGAGAGAAAGCCATTCCAGGGTACATTACTAAACTGGTTATTATCATCAGCAATTAGGGCTCAATCCCACTAGAGAGCCTATGAAAATCATGTAGAATGAGGCTCAGAATTGTCTACCTCATATAAGAAGAGAAGAGTACTGATCCATTAGTTTTTTTTAACTTTTATTTTAGGTTCAGGGGTACATGCACAGGTTTGTTATATAGGCATATTATATGTTATGGATATTTGGTGTACAGATTATTTTGTCACCCAGGTAATAAGTATAGTACCCAATAAACAGTTTTCTGGAGCGGTGGATCCAAGATGGCCGATTAGGAGCAGCTGAGGATTGCAGCTCCCAGTGAAAGCGCGGAGGGTGAGTGGACGCCGCATTGCCAGACAGATTTTTATTGCCCACAGACCAGGAGATTCCCAAGGGGAGAAGCCCCACGGGTCGCCAGCCCGGCTGGTTTGGCTGGCGCAGCAGTTTTTGCCGGCGCGACTGTTTTCCCCGGCGCTGCTGTTTTGGGCGGCGTCCCGGCGCAGCGGTTCCCCATACAAAATACGTGGGTCCGGGTGCCGTTTTAGCTGGCAATTGGAGCTCCGGGAAGGCAGAGCCGCCCATTCATCTGATTAAAAAAGGGGACTGAAACAGGCAGCCAGGCCAGGAGATTTCCCCGGGCAAAAAAACGCCACGAATCTCCGCGCCCGCGGTTTCAGCCGGCGCAGTGGGTCACCGCACAGGAAATCACACAGATCCCGGCGCCTTTTCAACAGGCGGCTGGAACACCTGGGAGACTCTGAGGCAGGGAGCCAGGTGATCAGGCTCAGCTGGTCCCACCCCCACAAAAAACAGCCATCGGAAATGCTCTGGATCGAGAGTTTCACAGCAAGCACAGCTGAGCCCGGGACGGCCCAGCTCTGTGGGGGAGGGGCGTCCGCCATTACTGAGGCAGTCTGCCGCTACAGAGGGAGTTTGCCATTGCTGAGGCAGTTCTCACTACACCAGTATAAACAGTACTGCAGGGAAGTTCATACAGCAGCTGGGCGGAGCCCACAGCAGCTCAGCAAAGCCTCTGTAGGCAAACAGTGACTAGGCTGCCTCATCGCTGGGCAAGGCAGCCCTGAGAAAAAGGCAGCAGCACCAGGGAAATTCATAAATAAAGCCCTAACTCCCCGGGACAGAGCACCTGGGGGAAAAAAGGGGTTTATGAGTTCTGCTGCAGCAGACTTAAACGTACCTGCCCAGCAACTCTGAATGAACAACGGAGCTCACAGCTCAGCACTTGAGCTCCTATAAAGGAAACTCTGTCTCCTCAAGCAGCTCCCTGATCCCCCACATATCCAACGAGTCACCTCACAAAGGACTGCTCAGACGGACATCTGGTGGGTATTCTTCTGGGACAAAGATAGCAGAAGAAGAGACTGGCAGCAACCGTTACTGTTCTGCAGCTGCTGCAGGTGATCCCCCAGGCAAGCAGGGCCGGGAGTGGACCTCAGCAGTCCTACAGCAGAGGGGCCAGACTGTTAGAAGGAAAACTAAGAAACAGAAATAAATAACTTCATCATCAACAAACGGGACGTCCACTGAGAGACCCCATCTGAAAATCACCAACCACAAAGACCACACATAGATAAATCCACAAAGATGGGAAGAAACCAGTGCAAAAAGGAGGTAAACACCCGAAACCAGAACGCCTCTCCTCCTACAAGGGATCACAACTCCTCACCAGCAAGGGAACAAGGCTGGATGGACAATGAGTGTGATGAAATGACTGAATCAAGCTTCAGAAGGTGGGTAGTAAGAAACTTCTGTGAGCTAAAAGAACATGTTCTAACCCAATGCAAACAAACTAACAACCTTGAAAAAAGATTTGACGAAATGCTAATGAGAATAACCAACTTAGAGAGGAATGTAAGTGAATTGATGGAGCTGAAAAACACAACACAAGAACTTTGCGAAGCATACACAAGTTTCAACAGCCGAATTGACCAAGCAGAAGAAAGGATATCAGAGGTCGAAGATCAACTCAATGAAATAAAACGAGAAGGAAAGAGTAGAGAAAAAAGGGTAAAAGGAATGAACAAAGTCTCCAAGAAATATGGGACTATGTGAAAAGACCTACTCTACGTTTGATAGGTGTACCTGAATGTGAAGGAGAGAATGAATCCAAGCTGGAAAATACTCTTCAGGATATTATCCAGGAGAACTTCCCCAACATAGGAAAGCAGGCCAATATTCAAGTCCAGGAAATACAGAGAACACCACAAAGATATTCCTCAAGAAGAGCAACCCCAAGGCACATAATCGTCAGATTCACCAGGGTTGAAATGAAGGAGAAAATGCTAAGGGCAGCCAGAGAGAAAGGTCGGGTTACCCACAAAGGGAAGCCCATCAGACTCACAGCAGATCTCTCAGCAGAAACCCTACAAGCCAGAAGAGAGTGGGGGCCAATATTCAACATCCTTAAAGAAAAGAACTTTCAACCCAGAATTTCATATCCAGCCAAACTGAGCTTCATAAGTGAAGGAAAAATAAAATCCTTTGCGAACAAGCAAGTACTCAGAGATTTCATCACCACCAGGCCTGCTTTACAAGAGCTCCTGAAAGAGGCACTAAACATAGAAAGGAACAACCAGTACCAGCCACTCCAAAAACATACCAAACAGTAAAGACCATCAACACAATGAAGAAACTGCATCAACTAACGGGCAAAACAGCCACCTAGCATCAAAATGGCAGGATCAAATTCACACATAACAATATTAACCCTAAATGTAAATGGACTAAATGCCCCAATTAAAAGACATAGACTGGCAAACTGGATAAAAAGCCAAAACCCATCGCTGTGCTGTATCCAGGAAACCCATCTCACATGCAGAGATACACAAAGGCTCAAAATAAAGGGATGGAGGAAGATTTACCAAGCAAATGGAGAGCAAAAAAAAAAAGCAGGAGTTGCAATTCTCATCTCTGATAAAATAGACTTTAAACCAACAAAGATCAAAAGAGACAAAGAAGGACATTACATAATGGTAAAAGGATCAATGCAACAAGAAGAGCTAACGATCCTAAATATATACGCACCCAATACAGGAGCACCCAGATACATAAGGCAAGTTCTCAATGACTTACAAAGAGACTTAGATTCCCACACAATAATAGTGGGAGACTTGAACACCCCGTTGTCAATGTTAGACAGATCAACAAGACAGAAAATTAACAAGGATATCCAGGACTTGAACTCACACCTGGATCAAGCAAACCTAATAGACCTTTACAGAACTCTCCACCCCAAATCCACAGAATATACATTCTTCTCAGCACCACATCACACCTACTCTAAAATTGACCACATAATTGGAAGTAAATCACTCCTCAGCAAATGCAAAAGAACAGAAATCATAACAAACAGTCTCTCAGACCACAGTGCAATCAAGTTAGAACTCAGAACTCAGAAACTGACTCAGAACCACACAGCTTCATGGAAACTGAACAACTGGCTCTTGAATATTGACTGGATAAACAATGAAATGAAGGCAGAAATGAAGATGTTCTTTGAAACCAACGAGAACGAAGACACAACATACCAGAATCTCTGGGACACATTTAAAGCAGTCTCTAGAGGAAAGTATATAGCAATAAATGCTCACATGAGAAGCAAGGAGAGATCTAAAATTGACACCCTATCATCAAAATTGAAAGAGCTAGAGGAGCAAGATCAAAAAAACTCAAAACCTAGCAGAAGACAAGAAATAACTAAGATCAGAGCAGAACTGAAGGAGATAGAGACACGAAAAACTCTTCAAAAAATCAACAAATCCAGGAGCTGGTTTTTTGAAAAGGTCAACAAAATAGACAGACCACTAGCCAGATTAATAAAAAAGAAAAGAGAAAATAATCAGATAAATGCAATAAAAAACGATAAAGGGGATATCACCACAGATTCCACAGAAATTCAAACCATCATCAGAGATTATTACAAACAACTCTATGCACATAAACTAGTAAACCTGGAAGAAATGGATAAATTCCTGGACACATGCATCCTCCCAAGCCTAAACCAGGAAGAAGTCGAAACCCTGAATAGACCAATAACAAGGTCTGAAGTTGAGGGAGCAATTAAGAGCCTACCACCCAAAAAAAGCCCAGGTCCAGATGGGTTCACAGCCGAATTCTACCAGACATACAAAGAGGAGCTGGTACCATTCCTTTTGAAACTATTCCAAACAATCCAAAGAGAGGGAATCCTTCCTAAATCATTTTATGAGACCAACATCATCCTGATACCAAAACCTGGCAGAGACTCAGCAAGAAAAGAAAACTTCAGGCCAATATCCATGATGAACATAGATGCAAAAATCTTCAATAAAATACTGGCAAACCGATTGCAACAGCACATCAAAAAGCTTATCCACCATGATCAAGTAGGCTTCATCCCGGGGATGCAAGGCTGGTTCAACATACGCAAATCTATAAACATAATCCATCACATAAACAGAACCAAAGACAAAAACCACATGATAATCTCAATTGATGCAGAGAAGGCCTTTGACAAAATTCAACAGTCCTTTATGCTAAAAACTCTCAATAAACTAGGTATTGATGGAACGTATCTCAAAATGATAAAAGCTATTTATGACAAACCAACAGCCAATATCATACTGAATGGGCAAAAACTAGAAGCATTCCCTTTGAAATCTGGCACTAGACAAGGATGTCCTCTCTCACCACTCCTATTCAATATAGTACTGGAAGTTCTAGCCAGAGCAATCAGGCAAGAAAAAGAAATAAAGGGTACTCAAATAGGAAAGGAGGAAGTCAAATTGTCTCTATTTGCAGACGATATGATTGTATATCTAGAAGACCCCATCGTCTCAGCCCAAAATCTCCTGAAACTGATAAGCAACTTCAGCAAAGTCTCAGGATATAAAATCAATGTGCAAAAATCACAAGCATTCCTATACACCAATAACAGACTTCAAGACAGCCAAATCAAGAATCAACTGCCATTCACAATCGCTACAAAGAGAATAAAATACCTAGGAATACAACTAACAAGGAACGTAAAGGACCTCTTCAAGGAGAACTACAAACCACTGCTCAATGAAATAAGAGAGGACACAAACAGATGGAGAAATATTCCATGTTCATGGCTAGGAAGAATCAATATTGTCAAAATGGCCATACTGCCCAAAGTAATTTACAGATTCAATGCTATCCCTATCAAGCTACCAATGACCTTCTTTGAAGAACTGGAAAAAACCACCTTAAACTTCATATGGAACCAAAAGAGAGCCCGCATAGCCAAGTCAATTCTAAGCAAAAAGGACAAAGCTGGAGGCATCACACTCCCAGACTTCAAATTATACTACAAAGCTACAGTAATCAAAACAGCATGGTACTGGTACCAAAACAGAGATATAGACCAATGGAACAGGACAGAGACCTCCGACGCAACACAACACATCTACAACCACCTGATCTTTGACAAACCTGACAAAAACAAACAATGTGGAAGCGAGTCCCTGTTTAATAAATGGTGTTGGGAAAACTGGCTAGTCATGTGCAGAAAGCAGAAGCTGGACCCCTTCCTGACACCTTACACTAAAATTAACTCCAGATGGATTAAAGACTTAAACATAAGACCTAACACCATAAAAACCCTAGAAGAAAATCTAGGCAAAACCATTCAGGACATAGGTGTAGGCAAGGACTTCATGACCAAAACACCAAAAGCAGTGGCAACAAAAGCCAAAATAGACAAATGGGACCTAATCAAACTCCATAGCTTCTGCACAGCAAAAGAAACAGTCATTAGAGTGAATCGGCAACCAACAGAATGGGAAAAAATTTTTGCAGTCTACCCATCTGACAAAGGGCTGATAACCAGAATCTACAAAGAACTGAAACACATTTACAAGAAAAAACAAACAAGCCCATTCAAAAGTGGGCGAAGGATATGAACAGACACTTTACAAAAGAAGACATACATGAAGCCAACAAACATATGAAAAAATGCTCATCATCACTGGTCATTAGAGAAATGCAAATCAAAACTACATTGAGATACCATCTCACGCCAGTTAGAATGGCGATCATTAAAAAATCTGGAGACAACAGATGCTGGAGAGGATGTGGAGAAATAGGAACGCTTTTACACTGTTGGTGGGAGTGTAAATTAGTTCAACCATTGTGGAAGACGGTGTGGCGATTCCTCAAGGACCTAGAAATAGAAATTCCATTTGATCCAGCAATCCCATTACTGGGTATATATCCAAAAGACTATAAATCGTTCTACTATAAGGACACATGCACACGAATGTTCATTGCAGCACAGTTTACAATAGCAAAGACCTGGAACCAACCCAAATGCCCATCGATGATAGACTGGACAGGGAAAATGTGGCACATATACCCCCATGGAATATTATGCAGCCATCAAAAACGATGAGTTCGTGTCCTTTGTAGGGACATGGATGAACCTGGAAACCATCATTCTCAGCAAACTGACACAGGAACAGAAAATCAAACACCGCATGTTCTCACTCATAGGTGGGTGTTGAACAATGGGAACACATGGACACAGGGAGGGGAGTATCACACACTGGGGTCTGTCGGGGGAAAAAGGGGAGGGATAGTGGGGGGGTGGGGAGTTGGGGGAGGGATAGCATGGGGAGAAATGC
This sequence comes from Ateles fusciceps, assembly GCA_036589455.1. Taxonomy (NCBI): domain Eukaryota; kingdom Metazoa; phylum Chordata; class Mammalia; order Primates; family Atelidae; genus Ateles; species Ateles fusciceps. The sequence goes on along the minus strand of JAZHEH010000091.1, from coordinate 9,882,131 downwards.
CAGATATAGGTGATGGGGAGGAAGGCAGCAAATCACACTGCCATGTGTGTACCTATGCAACAATCTTCCATGTTCTTCACATGTACCCCCAAACCTAAAATGCAATAAAAAAAAAAAAAAAAGAGTTTTCTGCTCCTCTTCCTCCTCCCAACCTCTGCCATTCCCTTCTTTGTGTCCATATGTACTCAAAGTTTAGAGCCCACTTATAAATGAGAATGGCATTTGGTTTCCTCTTCCTGTTTTAGTTTGCTTAGGATAATGGCCTCCAGGTTCATCCATGTTGCTGCAAAGGACATAATCTTGTTCTTTTTTATGGCTGCATAGTATTCCACTATGTATATGTGCCATGTTTGTTTTTCTTAATCCAGTCTACCATTGATGGGTATTTAAGTTGATTCCATTTCTTTACTATTCTGAAAAAAGCTGTGATAACATGTGTGCATGTGTCTTTACAACAGAACAATTTATTTTCCTTTGTGTATATACCCAATAATGGGGTTTCTGGGTTGAATGATAATCCTGCTTTAAGTTCTTTGAGAAATTGCCAAACTGCTTTTCATAATGACTGAACTAATTTACATTCCCACCAGCACTGATCCACCAGCTCTTGATTCCTGTTGCTAAAGTTGTCTCAGAATCTTGGCACCTTCAAAACTTGTATCTGCACCAGAATAGCTAATGGGTCTCTTGCAAGCATCCCACTTGGGAAGAAGTCAGCCTTGGAACATGGGATCCACAGTGCAGGTGAGGCAAGGTGGTAGCAGGCCACCTCTGTGCAAAGCTAGTAGCTGAGGCAAACATAGCTGGAAGGATGTGAGATGGAGCATGCTCCATACAAAGGTCAAGTAAATATCATTACTTCGCAATCAGATCACTAATTTGTGTTTATTCGTGGAAGTATTTCAAATACTAACAGCAAACCACTATAATCGTTATACATAGAGGAGATGCATCCAGGCTATTTAAAGAACCTCCATTTGAGCTGGCTGTTGAAAACACTTTTACTTAGGATTCTGAAAATGCTTCAAGAATATTCACCTGAAAATGTCTTTATTAGATTTGTTTTGAAGATTGTCTCTGTAAGTCTTACATTTTGCTTTAAACTCCTGTGTTGTAAATGTGTCCCTAATGATGAAACTGCTATTTATTTAACATTCAAAATCTCTCCCATTAAGACCAAATTAACATCATTTAAAACATTTCCAAATAGCTTTTCTTTGAATAATTACACTCTATTAATTTCTGCCTCAGGGTTTTCTTTCAGAAAGATAATAATTTACTGGGGATACAGTAGCCACATCATAGAGGCTTTTCTACCTTCCACGATGGTATATAAAGCAGGATCCTAGATGAAGTACCAAAATCCAGGTGACCTGGGACCAAGACGCAACAAAAGTCTTGAAAGTCAATTAAATCCCAGAATAGTTACATCTCATATCTATCATTAAAAGTTGGTTATCAAAGAAACCAACATGATGGAAGCTATGTGGGAAGGTTTTATCATGCACATATGTTGATACATGAATCTATGAATAATTTAAAGACGAACTTGGAGAAAATATCTAGTAATCTTTCATGTGATCGGCTTATAAAAATCCTTAAAAGAGGATCTGCATACACAAAACAGTGAGGCTGATTTTTGCATGTGGATTAGTCTCTCAATTCTTGCATTTTGTAGGGCTTTGTAGCGTTCAAAGCATTTCAAAGCCATTATTATCTCCCTTGATCCTCACAACAACCTTCCAATTTAGAAAGGGTAAGTAGCATGATTCCGTTCTATAGAGATGAGGAAATGAGTACTCCGAGAGTTTAAGTGACTTGTGTAGTATTTCCTGGCTGGTAGGTGGCAGATTCCTGATTACAACCCAGGTCTTTAAAGTCAGGGATCTTTCTCCACATCAGACCACTAGATACTTGAATCATAACCTGATGGAAAGCAGGGGCAATGCTCTATTGCACCTGGCATACTTCTAGGGTTCCACAAGTACCTGTTAATTATCTGCCAATCCTTGCTAATTGCTAGTACTTCTGGAACATCTCCCAACACTTTATAACTACTATTTTTCTATGTTTATATATAGAACTCTTACAAACAGCAACATGTATCCAAGCTACCAACTGGCTTCATTGTAGTACTGGAATCGTCCTAGAAATAGGCTGATACATATCATTGCTCCAATCTCAGAATTCCTTGTTATGTAAGATTTCTTTTTTCTTCACTAAATCTATAGAATATTACTGAGAGCTGAAAATACCACTGGGTAGTAGATGTATCTACACAGTGTTACCTGTCTGGTTGGCATCTTTACAAAGGTTTAGGGAGTAGCTAGCTGTTCTGGGTTTGCATGAGTGGTTATGGGTGCTACAGGTTTAGGAAGCCACTCTCTTCTCCTCGCCTGAATCTGAACAAACCCTCACAGGCTCCAGAGGCCAACTATATCTTTAGGGTTCCTGCCCCTTCCCTGTGCTCAGTTCCTGCAAACCATGTCCTTCTCCAGAATGTTCAAGTTGCTGCACGTCATCTTACAGGGCACTACAGGCTCACCTAAAACAGTGAGGGAAAAGTTTCATTCTGTGCTAAGGCAACAAAGACATCAAGGAGCATGTGGAGAAAGACCTGGCAGAGGCAGGATGACCGTCCCTCCTTCAAATTTTCTGCTTTCTTCCCCACCTCTAAAGTACTTTATTTGTATCTTACAGACTTTTTTTTCTCTTGTGTTTTAACTATTTGAAGATTTGTCAGTACTATACCCCTTTTATGAATACAATTGCATGCTCAGTGAAAGTTTATTCCATGAATAAATGAATTCTTACCACATTGAAGGCCACCCTCGGTGCCATGAAGAGAGTATGGGCAGGGTTTCACACAATCCACTGCAGACATAACATACACATTGCTGATGATAGGTTACTAAGGGACTGATCTTGTTTATTCATCACACTCCCTAGTAGCAAGGGTAGCCAGGGTCTGAATCTTATTACTGAAGGAATTTTACTGAGACTGCTGCTGAAGTACAGATTCTCCAGGATGATCACTAGAAACACTACTCCATAAGAAGAAAAGACAGGATTTTCAACCATCTTGGCTCAGAACACAGAAATCAACTTATTGCTTTCCCCTGCCTCTGCAGAGGAAAGCCGATTTCTCTTTATCCAAGTGGAACTGAGGCATTTCAGGCAGACTCTTCCCCATTAAAACAAGGGCTCTTCTGGGAAGGATTAGCTTCTTTTGATTTTGCTACAAAACCCCGGGTCCCTACACAGAAAAGGAATTGACAGATTAACAAATTTCACAGCTTTCTGTATATCTCCAGCTCAGCTTGTCCAACAGCAGATCAAACACTGGGTTCCCCCAAGCAAAACCATCAGGATGGCTACCTTTACCTCCTCGTCAACAGGAAAATAAAACATGAGGTAGAGACCTTCGAGGTCTCCCTAAATTGTCAGAGCTGCCTAGATGGTTTATAGACCCTTCTGTTGCACATGAGACACAGAATTAAAAATAATATGAATAAAATTATGACTGAGCATGAGGCACCTTCCTTTACAGAGGCAAACAGGAAAGGGTAAAATTTTTAATATCACGAGAAGAGGTTTAATTTAATAAATGAATATCATAAAGAGGTTACCAAGGTTTTTAATTATTTAAACTGTACTCTCAAATGCATATACTATACATTTGTATATAATCTCTCACTCGTGTATAAACAATTACACATTAAATATGTGCATCACATTTATTAATATGCAGAAAAAAGATATGGGCCTGGATCTCACTTGCATTCCTCACGGTTCAGCTGTCCACACATGGAAAAGCCTCATCTTTGCAACAGGGCTGCAAAAAGTCAGTGGTTTCCAAACATTTCTTAGCAGCAGGATCTTTTTGTCAAATGAAAGCGTATTAAGAAACCGAATACACAGAACAAACAAAAACAGAGTTGCTGTTTGAGGAGGGTGCTGAGAAGCCCAAAGCCCTACCTTTCCAGACATCCTCCTCCATTTGGCACATAAGGGTGGGGAAAGGATGAAGGGAAAGGCTGGTCTCCTTTTTGGGGTGAGTTGTTTCCTCCTTTCTTTCTCAGTTATATGTCTCTATTAGCACTAAAACCAAAGATAAGACATCAATACTTTCAAAAGTTAGAAAAATTAAGTGGATAAATCTCTATGTCATGAAAAACCAAACCCACCAAAGTCTCTTATCCTCATCTTGCTGTTATTTAACTGCTTAAATAGCAGGCATAAAAAATAATCTGCCTCTACATGGATCCCCTTTAAAAGCCAAAGCAGTAAGCATCCCTCAGTGGAATGGACAATCTCCAATCTCCAGCTCTGCCTTGGCACTACTCCCTGGGGAGGCCACCTTGAAGCGACTCAAGCCTCACTGCTCCATGACTTCTTCTACCAAGGCCATTCTTTGACAGACTGGTAGGCAGGAACAGGTAGACCACCACCTACTCTGAAGCCCTGATACTGTGCTCATATAGAATCTGGGTAGCTTTTCCAACAGAGTAGGAAAAGCTACTCTGTTGGTCTGTGAGTTTTCTGCTTTGACAAAGCCTGCAGAGCAACTTTATTTCAATGAACAGAATGAAAAAGTTTGACATTTTCTAGCCCAGAGGCAGATATTGGTCACAATCAATACAAATCTTACCTTCTCCATAAAGCCTGTCCTGATCCTAACCCCCACCCCCACAAAAAAGATTAAGAAATGACATTGGTTTCAGCAAATCATTTGAGATGGTTCCTAATAATTTTTTTTAAAAAAAACAATAACACACAAAATAAAACAAACAAAAAGAATATAAGAACACAGCCAAGGAATAAAAAATGACCAATGGCAAAACATAAAGGGATATGAAAAATAACAATACCATTAGCTTTATGTGGGGAAGCTGCTAAAATTCATACAAAAGTTAGTTCTGTGCTTTCTAGCAACTATAAAGAAGGGAATACAACATTATCTAGATTCAATTAAAGAAAATAGAAAATATTCAGTTCAATTTTCCAACTTCTTTTTCTACTACTCCACTCCTTCCCACAACTACAACTACCTGGCTAATTCTGTTTTCTTACTTCCTTAACTTCACCCAGGCCTTCTCCTCTGGGCATAATGTTCTTTCTCCTTCACCTATTTAATTCATAGTCATAGCCCTCCTTTGAGAACGCTTGTACTGACCCTCTTCTAGGGTAGGAGGAAAGGCTCTTCTCCAAGAGCAACGTGTGCTTTCTACTAATACAGCTCTCATCACATTATATCATAATTGTTTAGTTATGTGTATTTCCCACTGGGCTGAATGTATTTTAATATATTTAAATATAAAAAGGACAGTAAATAATATATTGGGTAATTCCTGGACAGCAGTTTTATAAAAGTGCAGAGACATTGTACATATGGTCATTTCTTATGCAGTGAGCAACTGTCAATTAGGCTAATTTGTATTGTTAGCTGCAGAAACAAGATTCCCTTGCTTGAAAAAGATAACTAACTACACTTCCTGAGAATAAGGATGGTGTCTTATCTTCTCAGTTCAGTTCAGTTCAACAAACATCTATTGAGTACCAGTCACTGTGCTAAGAGCAGGAGAAGCAATGATGAATAACACACAGTCCTATTCCTTTTAGAGACCTGGCTGGGAAAACATAATGCAAATGGATAAGTAGTCAGCACTGGGGCTTGGTCCGGTCCAATCCTGACTGAGGATGTCAGAGACTTCCTGCAGGAGGTGCTATCTGTCCTAAATTCAAAGAATGAATTTGTCTGGTAAAGGGACATCTCAGGTAGCAAAAAAAAAAAAAACCATATATATATATATATATATATATAAAAGAAAGGCATATAAAGTAAGAAATGGCATAGTTTGTGCATGGAGACTAAAGAGGTTTACGTTTATTGAAGGTTAAAATGAAACAAGGAAGGAATGTGAAGGGCAGTGGTGGGTAAGGAATTCATATGCAGCTGGTGGAGTAGGTAAGATCCAGGTCACAGAGGTCTTTGTAGACAATGGTAAGGAAGCTGAATTTCACCCTATAGGTGATGAGCTGCCACTGAATGTAAAAACTGAATTAGCCCTGTGACTGGCTGGTGGGGCAGGTTGGTGCTGATCTGGGAGAAGCAAATCAATTAGTAAGCTCTTGTAACATTTCAGAAAATATATAATAAGGATTTATAAATGGTTTTATATAGCCAAATAATGATGATGTGTCTCCCCCTTTCCTGTTATAAATCACCCTAGAGCAATAAGAAAAATAAGAAAGGGAAATGCAAACTCTATACTTAATGAAAATCTAACTCTGAAACACAATATATGTGGAAAAGGAGTCACATATATTGTGTACCAGGTGATTCTGTCTTATGAGAAGAACCCACCCACATAAAAACCCATCTTGAGTCATATGGAACCTCAGTGAGAACCAAGAAGCATTCTTGTTAAGCTGAAACAGAGCCCTAGTCTATCATTAAAATGAACCTCCTCAAATAGTTTGTACAGGAGAACTCACAGCATTACAAAATAAGCAATAAACACATAAAGATAAAAGAAAATAGCATAAGAATGATTAAATGATATAGAAAAAATAAAAGAGGGAAAGGGACAGGAAAAACAAATAACAGATATGGACAAAAATATAATTCCATAGAGCAAATAAAAATGGCAAACACTCTGCTATAATTTAATAACCTGTATGATGAGGAGATCACCTCTATAAGAGTTTAAAGCAGAAATAAAAGACCTCAGGGAAGACATGTTGAGACAAGAGAAAGAGACACAATATAAACAAAGCTCAGAAAAGAAGTTAAACAAAAGAGAGGGGAAAAATAGCAAAAAGCAAAAAGAGCCTAGAGAATCCAGACTTCGCTAAATACTCATTGAAGAATAATGTAAGATTGTTTTTATCTCATTTTGTTCAGTTTGCTCAGGGAGTAAAAAAGGGTTGGGATGGGAGAAATTATGGCTCTCTGTCTTTCCTGTCTAGTGTATACATCCTAGATGTCCTGGAAGAAATAAGCCAAAACAATAAAACTGAAATAAAAAATATATTTCAAGACATGTCACAGAAACTCTTGAGAAATTAAATATAAAGAAAAAATTGATTCTAACAAAAGAAATTAATATTTCAGAAGAAAGAATCAGTACACTATGGCCAACCACAAAGCATACACTAACACGCTATTGGTATTAAAATATTTTTTAAAGGATTTAAGTATCAAAGTTAAAAAACAAAACAAAACAACAAGACACCTTAAAGAAAAATCTGAGACTGGCCTGACATAGTAACAAGTTATTGGAGTAAAAATTCTCATGGAAAGAGGATGACACACACATTTTATAACCCAAGAAATGATATTAAAGCATAAAAAGATATAGACAAACATATTTTCAGCATTCAAAAATTAGCCTTTCTTGGAAGACAAATTTCAGATAACCAAGAGATAAACGGGAAAAACTATAGGGAAAAGATTTCTGGGGACAGTTGAATACATTTACCTGTAAGACTAAAATCAAAATAAATGCAGGAATCCCAGTGTAGAGCAGAATGTACGTGCTCTAAAATGATGGCATTAACAAACTGGGACTGGAGAGAGAAAATAGGGCAAGAGGTCACAAACACACTATTTTTTTCACCTTTCTTCTGTAGTGCTTCATAAAATATTTAAGTCTAACAGAATTATATTTTAAGGCAGTAAAACAAACACTAGGAAATAATGATTCAAAATTAGGTAGCAGAAGAATTAAAGAGATGGTAGAAAATAGAAATGCATGTAAATACACTGATTTTGTAATTGCTCCCAACAGGAAATCAATAGATATTGTCCAGAAATAGAAAATTCAGTACGTTATATAAAGTTATATTCATAAAGCTAAGCACTTAGAAGAAAAATACAAATACTCAAAGTTATCAAAGAGACACGCAGGAAAACAAACAGACCATATAATGGGAGTATTAAAGTAAACATAATTAAACACAAAGCATATATGTCACAAATATGTCATAGCTGTCAATGCAGATGGCCAAACTTGCCCATGAGAAGAAAAAGGTGGATTAAATGCTGATGGCCCACTGATTTCTATTTGTACCTGCACTACATGTAGTTGTTTACCTGCAACCCATTGGTGTTCTTCTACAATATCTCAATCTTAGCTAATTGATAGTTGCAAATAATACTGTGTAATCTGTGTTTAGTTGACGATTAATGAAATCCAATGTTTTTCTCAAGTTTATTGGGCTTTCGTATTATTTGGGACACTGTTAATCCATTGGTCCCCATCTCATTGATAGTAAAAGAGTAAAGCCTTCAAGGCCCTATGGGATCTAGCATGCTCTACCTTTCCGGCCTTATCTCTAAATTGTCTAGGTCTTGTTACAGGTTCCTGCTCATCTCATTGAACTCTGATTATTGGAGTAGCCTGAGATTCAGTCTTTGGATTGTTTCTCTTTTCTATCAGTATTTATTTTTTAGTGGTATAAGACATACCGTCAAGATGCTGGCAACTTTACAATAGATCAACTCAGCTGTGACTGGCAATTCTGTGGTCTAAAAATGCCATCAATATGCCGGCAACTTTACAATGGATATACTCAGCAGTGACTGCCCCATGACCCACCCATTCTCCTGAATCTAGCCTCAAATCTGTAACTGTTCACCAAACATCTTCATGGAGGGCTCGAGGGAGTCAAGGCCTGACAACCTGGCTCCATGCTTCTCTCTGACTGCACTATCTTCTGCTACCCTGTTCCTAGTTCACCTAGGACCCTAGAACCCTAGAGTAGTGACGTGCTGTGTATTTCGCAATGAGGCCTTCCATGTCCCCCTAATAAAACACCAATACTTTTATGCCTTCAATATTCACAGTCCCTGATTTATTTTTATTCATAGCACTTATCATTATATATTTTGTAGATAGATAACAGTAAAGGATAAATAGAAAGATAGAAAGCAAATATTCATATAACACAATGTTTCTAGGGCATTGTTTTGCTGCTTTACCGATAGCATTAATAAATGTAATCCTCCCAACAACCCATGAAGTAGGTACTACAATTATCATCTTTTTATAAATGAGTCAAATGAGGCACAGCTCAAGGTCACACAGCTAAGTGTGAAATGCCACAGTCTCAACAAATGCCAGGTGTTGGGCTCCACATTTTATGTTCTTAACCATTACTCTTCATAGCTTTTCATATCTATGTATAGATGGATGTTTATATCATACACATATTTTTTCCTATCTTCCACTAGAATTAAATACCACTAAGGCAGAACCTTCGTTGTGTTCACTGTCTTAACTCTAGCACCTAGCACATGTACTCAGCAGTGAATAAAACTTCATTGAATAATGAAACCTCATAACTTTTCAAGGAAAATAAAAATTGATGCCAATTAAAGACAAAACTTCTATCTGCTTCCAGTATAATAGAAAAGGAATGTTTCAGGATATATATATATTTTTAAACTGTATATCTGTCTGCAGAGTTACTGCAAACTTTATGTAACACAAGAAAAAATAAAAAATGTCTGAACATTTTAAATTCTAAGTCATGTTTCTGAGAAACAATTCTGCCATATTTAGCATTAAGGGAAGGGCAATCCAACTGACAAATTCATAACTCATTCCTGTGCTTCCACTGTAAAAAAAAAAAAATCTAAATATAAAGAGATAAAGGCCTTAAATGGGGACCATAGCAATGAGAATGGAATAAAAGGAAACACTAGAGAAATCATGAAAAGTAATACCAGCAGAGGCTGTGGGTTCATTTAATTTGGCAACACAGACTGACCTTGAGTGACCTCGTAGGGGGTTGTGCCACAAACTGTGTCAGGGTCAAGGTCAAGGGTGACCTGTTGGTTCAGTTTTACTTGTGGAACATCTATGTTGGGATGTTGAGTAGGTTATTTGATATTGAAGGCTGCAGTACATGGTAGAGGTCACAGCTCACTGATTTGAAAGCCATCAAACCTTGGAGATGGTCCTTAAAACCAGGGGATTGCTCAGGACAAAACAAAAGCAGGTCAAGGGGAGAAATCTGAGGAACCCTAGAGTAGTGATTGGTGCTGTATATTTTGCAGTGTTCATGTTCAATAAACAAACACTTATAAATATGAGAATGAGAGTGCTGTTGGTCTGCCAAGACTTAGAAATACAATCCTGAGATTCTAGCTTTCACATGAGAAATAGGGATTTTTGAAGCCACAGAACCTTCCTCTTTCACTCCGTCATCCAAGATGTTTTTTGAGTGGTTAGCCACTTTTCCTGTATTTTACTAGACCTCAAAATTCTAGGTAACTAAGTTATAGAGAGAAGTAACTGTGATGCCTACAACTGGTCAATACAACAAATATTGACTACCTGAGCAAACCTGATATGCAGACATCTTGTTAGGGCCAAGGGAGAGGAGTCAAATGTGTGTACTAAATATTGTCCCCATTCTCAGAGTTTGTAAAATGCAATTAGGAGAGAAGACAGATCCATTGAGATTTAATAAGTAATGGCTCCTGATAAGGCTGTGTACTAGAGGAATGGTATAGACCATAGAGCTACAAGGGTTCAGAGGACTGAGGGTCACACTGAGCTTGGAAGTTCACAGAAAGTCTCCTAGAAGAGATGGGATCGATCTGGACTGAAATACTAGGGGTCAGACAGAGAAAGTCATTCAGGTGCTTAGGTCTGAGCAAACTCAGGGAGTTTTCAAAGTTCAACTTTCCTGTGGGAATAGTTTGCAAAACAACTAATAGAAGGGTAAAAAGGCTGAGTGCGGGAAATCAAGGTTGTAGCCAAATGCCACATTTGATTTATCACACGCATACTCTGTTAGTCAACTGGTGAAGCATCATCTTTTGTTCCCTTTATTTTTGCCCTGTTTTGTACCTCCTTGTAGTACATAGTAGTGATAACAAGACCCAAAGCGTAAATGAAGGCTTCCCTGGCCTGCCTAAATACGTGAGCCCCATCTAATTTTTCCTAAGACTCAGTTCTGGGAGTAAACTCTTTGAGACGTGGACATTGAGGAGGTAGTCAGCACCGGAAAGAGGGGAAAGTTTAGTGAGTACTAGATATGTCCAGAAAAAGAATCCTAAAGATGTTTAATTTATTGGGGATTTTCATTGCCAAGTTAGACAAGTCACTTTAGGTAGAAATAGAATGTGGCTTTGATAAATTACTGAATGTCAAATCCCATTAGAAATTTGACTTTAAGTTACCTCAAACCGAGCCCAAGACCTAGTCAATTCAGACAGCTCAGATGCTACAAAGTGGCAATCCACCGGAAAGATTCAGTGCATCACTAAAACCAGTAAAGTCTGGGCTCTCCCCAGAGGACTGGGTCCCTGAAGCAAAGGAGAGACAGTGTCTCAGCTCCACATCTTCACAGTCTTGGGAAAGCCACCCTCCTTTTCCTAGCAGGCAGCCAACTTCAATGATGCATCCTCCTACTGCCAACTGCACTCTCTGTACTCACCTGAATGAAGATATATTCATCCTGGACAACCAGGGAACTGATGTCAATGGAGCGGGCAAAGGGGCCACTTCTAGTTGTCTCAGCGCATTCCTGGATCCTGCAGGTGAGGTAGTGAGCATCTGAAACAGGAGGGCAGAGTGATGCTTAGACACAAGTGGAAACCCTGATGGAGCCCCAGGTAGCACACAAAGCTCTACTTCATGGGGAAATCAACAAGGTAATTTAAAGTAACAGTGAAATTTTATGTTTCTGTCCACAGAGTTTGTAATAATACCCCCCAAAATGGTCATATCTAGTTTGGGCAGAGAAGGAGAAAAATAGTTCATCTCATATGATACTGCTGAAAGAGTAGGTTGGTATAGCTTTTTGGAAGAACAAATTTGAAATATGTATCAGAATTTTAAGGTACATATCTTATATCAGTAATTCTAATTCAAGGAGAATCTGTTTTCTCAAATTCTCTAATTAGAGAATTCTAATTCTCTAGATGTTTCCTAGAGAAAGACTCATATTTTCACAAAGAGGCAAGGGCAATAATATTTATGGTGGCATTGTTCATAGTAGGGAAAACTATAAATAGGTTAAATGCCCATGAATTAATGATCACCCAAATAAACTAAGATATATGCACATGACAGAGTACTATGCTGCAATTAGAATAATTTCGTGGATACATATGCTTCAACATGGTAATTTCTCTACAACACACTGCTCTACAATCTTTCAAAAATTAGTTAGCATCATGTATAGTATGATCCAATTAGGTTTGTGCATACTGCACAGAAAAATGTTTAAAGGATACACAGGAAAATTAGCTATGATTACTTTTAGGCAAAAAATAAAATGGACTCAAGGAAGTAGACAGAATTCAAGTGAAACCTTTGCTTTTCACATTATATACATTTGTATTATTTTTACAAGAATGCATTCACTTCTTACATAACATTTACGAAACTTATATAATTAATTGTAAAAATATTCTTGAGATCTCAACAGCTGAACCTTCCTCCCTCACCTCCCAAAAATTGTGTGTGGTACCAGCTGTAGCTGAATGGGAAATATTTGGCTCCAAAAGGCATTCTGATTATGACTAGAAGGTTATCCAAGGAAAGGCAATCCATTCAGTTTTTTGCTCTTTAATTAAGGAAAACTACCGGTGAGTCTCTGAAGAATCTACCATAAAAATTTGCTTTAAAAAAGGTTATTATTCATTTAATGAAATTTAAAAATAAATGATCAAAATGAAAAGTAGAAATCACTTTATGATTAAAAGTAGAGAAATCTTTATCATCTAAAATCACATGCATGATTACACATGCCTATCTAACATGATGTTTCCTTGTATGTGTCCAGAGGCGTCAGGGGCTACAGAGAAGGGAGAGGTAGGCAGCAGATAAATAAAGACAAAAGGCTTACAGAAGCAAAAATGTATAACAATTGAGTTTAAACTATGGGTCCCTTGTCCCTGTTTATCTTAAGTAATTGATGGATGGATTTATTACACACACTATATGTTGGGTATCGTTTGGGTACTAGGAATAAGGCAATGAATTAGACAGAGATTTTCAATTCTAAAAGAACCTTCTGTCTAGGAAGGGGTTTACTTATATATGTAACTAGTTACAGTTATTACACATATTAATTTAGAAACCAGATGCTACTTTAAGAAACATTTTAATAGGAAAAGAATTCATTACATGCTGTACATAACTATTTCTTGAATGTTCAAATTTGAGCAATGTCTGTTTGCTTTGGTAACCATAATCTGACTAGATCTAGTATTGATTCCATTCACCCCATCAGCAGTCATCATCTGCCCAGTAGCTCTTGCCTCTCAACTTTTCTTTCTTCCGAATCCCATACAATCCAGTTGGTTCCGAATCCTTGACAATTCTGCCTCTGAAGTGTTTCCAAAGTCTCTTCTCTTCCCTCCATTACCTGCGCCACTTGCCTGGAATACTTTCTTGTCGTCTGTGTTCCTTCTGCACTCATTTCATATCTAGGGTCCATATGGATGATGTATTGGAAACTGGATGGACTCGAGACAAGCAGCCAAAGGCATCTCTAAACCTAGGCCTGGGCTAATACCTCCCGGCATCAAAACCAGCAATACTGCTGAGTGCCTTGGGACACGGCCTGAATAACTTTCTATGACAGGGCAAGCCTTTACAGTTATCTTAATAAACTCAAAGGGCCATGCAAATTATGTGTGGGAGTAAAATTAACAGGGATAGGTGATAAATGGTGGCTGGCACAAGGTCTCAGTGTCGGGAATCTCTGAAGAGCAGCGGGGACCACACTCCAATGGCAAACATTCCTCTCTTTTAAGGGGGAACTGCTTCTCCATGCAGCACTCATATGCAAAAGTAAGACATTCTGAGTTTTTTGTTTGTTTGTTTTTGAGATGGAGTCTCACTCTGTCCCCTAGGTGGAGTGCAATGGTCCAGTGCACTGCAAACTCTGCCTCCTGGGTTCAAGGGATTCTCCTGCCTCAGCCTCCCGAGTAGCTGGGACTACAGGTGCACACCACCATGCCCGGCTAATTTTTGTATTTTTAGTAGAGACAGGGTTTCACCATGTTGGCCAGGATGGTCTCGATCTGCTGACCTTGTAATCCGCCTGCCTCCACCTCCCAAAATGCTGGGATTACAGGCGTGAGCCACTGTGCCCAGCCAACATTCTGAGTTCTAAGAAAAGCTAAATGCCCCTATTTTTTAAATGTCAAATTTCCTAAAATTGAGAGCTAATTTAAATTTAAAAGATGGTGTAAGCCAAACACTATGAGGCCAAACAAAACAAGCCTACATTCCAAATGAAACCCAGGAGCCAATGTTTTTTTTTTTTTCTTTCCAACTTTTATTTTAGGTCCAAGATGTACATGTGCATAGGTAAATTGCATGTTGTTGGGGTTTGGTATACAGATTATTTCATCACCCAAACAATAAGCATTAACTCAATAGCTTTTCTATTTTCATCCACCTCCCAACCTCCACCCTCAAAAGTAGGCTGTGGTGTCTGTTGTTCCCTTCTTTGTGCCCATAACTCAGTGTTTAGCTTCCACTTATAATGAGAACACGTGGTATTTGTTTTCCTGTTCCAGTGTTAGTTTGCCTAAGATAATGGCCTCCAGCTCCATTCATGATGCTGCAAAGGACATGATCTCATTCCTTTTATGGCTGCATGATATTCCATGGTGTGTATGTACTAAATTTTCTTTACTCAGTCCACCATGGATGAGTGTTTAGGCTGATTGCAGGTCGTTGCTATTGTGATTAGTGCTGCAATGTGCATATTCAATGATTTATATTCCTTTCTGCTCCGCAATTTGGCGACAACCTTCCTTGCAAGGAAAGAGACAGGCTTTCTTACCCTCATTCCCTGACCCTGTAGGAAGACCAGCTTGTCCAACATTCTTTAAGGACAGCCTGTATGTCCCTTCCTTTTTGTCTTGGTTCATAGAGAAAGCCAAGAGTGGCCTGGATTTCCATTTTTGGCTGAGAGGAGAGGCAAAGGCAGGGAGCCCAGGCTGTGCTTTGGAGCACATTGCTGGCCCACCAGGAATATTCTTAGACCCATACAGTCTTAGTAATTTGCTTCTAGAATAAAGCACCAAAACAATGAGAAGCTGCAGTAAAAAACATGTAAAGAAACCACAGGTGTTGACATGGCAACATGCTTCCTTCTTAGCCAACGTCCTTGCACTGGTAATCAAAGTTGCACACAGTGGGGGACACCTGCTTGGCCCCATACACTGGCTTATTTTCCCCCTGGCTATTTACTCTTCACTCTCTCATTTGGACACTTTGAAGAAGAAGCAAGTATATCCAAATCCACCACAAAACAAAATCGAAACCGACCTAAACCTTGACCCATAGCAGATATAATGTTGTGCCAAGCTCATCCTACTTCTTGGCTCACTCTCTGCTTGCCACTGCTCAGCATGGAATGAAAGGTCCAGTTTAACAGGAAGATAGCACTGAAATGAGTTTTCGAAAATCACTGAAAATTTGGTGGCCTTGCAGTCTTAGCTGGACTCAAATATTGGAAGTCTCAATGCTTTTATTTTTCAAAACATAGAGACTGGATAAGCGCCGCAGTGCCTTCTGCCAGGTGAGAACCAAAGTAGGAGCATGGGGAAACTAAATTGTCAGGCAGGCCTGGTGGCCAAACAAAAGTGACTGAGGGTCATGGAGGAATGGTGGCTCTCAAGGGTGAGCAGGGAATACCATTTGGTTCAAACCTCACATATGCAAAATGTCTCAAATTAGAGCCCTAGACATTACCTCCAAATGAGGCTGAATACACTTATAGAGGTTCTATGATGAAATTCACAAAGGTATTTGTGACATAACTTAAAAATCCCAAAATAGGCTTTCTACAAGTATGGCCTTCTTATTTGTTTTTTAATAACACCAGACACCAGATAAAATGAAAGTGGTCCAGATCTCTCGAGCATACTGCAGTGGTTTTGAGAGCAAGGACTCCAAAGCTAGAAAGTGCTGAGATCAAATTTGGGACTTACTATGTGCAGACTGGCCTTGGCCAAGTAGCAGCATGGCGTTTCATCTGTGAGGCAGATAATTTAGTATGTGCCTCTGAGGACTGTTGTCAAGATTAAATAAGATTATGCATGAAAAATGCTTAATACATTGTGGATGTATTTTAAAAGATCAATAAATGTTAGTTACTTTTTATTATGAAGAGAAAGAAAAAGGAATTCAACTCTCAGCATCTTTTATACATTAGAATAAATGTCCTGTTTTGTTGTGGAGGATCGAAAGACCATAATATCGCAGGTTCTATAGTGAAGTCATGTTCTGAATTTAAATCATCGTTTCCTTTCTTTAAGTGCAATGAGTGTTTGGACAAGAAAAAATGTATATGGGCTGGACAAATCAAGAAGAACTTCAAGGAGGAGGCATATCTTGAGTTTAACCTGGATGTGAAAGTGTGCTATGTGAGAAGGAAATTCCTGAACAAGGGAGTTAAAAATTCACGTGAAATTTTATGTAAGCAAAGCTCATGAAATACATAATTGCACGTTAATGAATTGACTGATTAATCCTTATTCATGAATTTCTATTTTCTATCTCCTCCTTTGAAACATCCTCAAATGAAAAACTAGAAAAAACAGACAGTAGAAAGATCTCATTTGGATATCCCTACGTAAAAACCAGAGAGTGATTTCCTAAATGATTAATCTTCATGATTAACATATTTCTAAATGAAAAATGTCTTTCTAATATATTTCTAAGAACTGGTGTGGTCACTGATCCACTTACAAAAATAAAATGTCAAAGGCTTTGTTCCCTGCACCATGAATAGAAAATTATTGTGCTATTTTGGAAATATGCACCCCTATTTCAAACTAGCTCTACAGCTAGCAGGATCTTTCAGGAGAGTTGTAACATCACTTAAATGGATCCAGTATCCATGTCTTCTCACCCTACAGATATGGGACCAAAGATCTCATATGGTGAGAAGGGCTGCCCCACACTGACTGATTCATTCCTTTTGTATTGGCTTAAGGTGTATAGAGAAGCTGCAGGTGTCAGACACATCCTGAGGTTACAGGAAGCAGGGAACATAAAACAGCTTCTTGCCCTTAGAAGATTCTTACACCAGTGATGGAGACAGGATGTTAACAAATGAAAATGCCTTAAGATGCTTAGAGAACCCGTGAATGTGGGAGGAGAGACAGAGACTATCTGACACCCTTAGCCTTCTTTTCATCCTAAGGGATTGTATTTCTGCTTGAAGTTTCACAGGACTCAGGGAGGCAGCCTCAGCCTTTCTCTATTCAGCAAGACAAGCCCCTCATCTACATCTACAAATTTCAATGTAAAGCCCAGTTTTGGTTCTGCTATACCTTTCCAAAAAGGTCACCTCTTTACCAGCAGAAATAAAATCTTAGCCACTTTTCTCTTTCTGGGCTGACTTTATAAAGCTTCAGTAAATGATGGTGAAACTGAACTGAATGACATTAAAAGCCTATACATTTTATTATGTTTAATTACATGGTGACTTGTGATTATGTTTGTCCTTTGAGAATTACTAAGCATTCAAACTTCCTAGACATCAAGCCTCTTGTCATCTCAGAGAAAAAAACATTCTGTGATTTACTCAACTTCCATTCCTTTGGGTAATAATATACCTACTGTCAGAAATTGAAAAAGTGAATTAAAATTGTGAACAAAAAGCAAATTCAGCTCTTCAGGCCTTCTCTTAGAGAAATACCCATGAGCTATTTATTTTATGTAACATTAACTCTCAAATGAAAATAAGTGAAAACAAGCAGTTTCAAGGTAACTCTAAAAAGTTATTTAGCTTTCATCAGCATCCTTTTTCTTGACGGGGTGTGCAACTAACCTATCTGTAAAGACAGCACAAAATGAAGGAAGTAATATTGCTGCAAATACCTAATATAGAACTCGAAGCATAATAGGTTCTAAACACAAACAAAGGCAACAAACAAAAAAGGGAGCTTCCGTTCCTTCTACTGAGCTTATGGATTTTGAACTTTGGTGAAACTTCTTATCTCCCACAGGAGAATCTGGCATTTTCTGCCTTCTTGATGGCACAGGAGGAAATCTGGCAGTTACAGATATTTAGAAACCACAGTGACATTGAATATCTCAGCAGCCATACCATCCCATTTAGGGCTCTTTCCACTCTACCTGCCAAATAAACTGGCCCTGAACAGGATGACTATATGAAGATGAAGATGATGATGATGATGATGATGATGACAACAGTAGCATTTGACTGCTCACTCTGTGTTGTCTGGTGTTTCAGGAACTATATGCATTAACTAATTTAATTCTTGCAACAACCCAGGGAGTTATAATTATTATCACTTTCCTGTTATAGCAGAGGAAACTGAGGCACAGGATGATTAAGTAACTTGCCTAAGTTCCACAGCTCTAGGAAGCGACAGAGCCAGAATTTGAACCCAGGTGATTTTTACACCAGTACCTGTGATCCTAACCTTTATGTATTTAAACCTGGAAAGAACTTTGGGCTAGGTATTTGACGAGAATCTGCATGCTGAATCAGTCCCTGTCACTGGCTGTCTATGTGACCTTGTGCAAGTTATTATAGATTTTTATGCCTTTTGGAATGTAATACAATGTGAAAAACGCTTACATGTTCTTACTTTTTGATTTTGGAATCCCTCTATCAAAATTCACTCATAAAGTGAGTTTAGCGTGCCTGCTGTAGTTGAACAGAAGGCAAGAAGTCCGCAGTCCCATTGCCTTAGTTCCCACTTTGTCCTCATTTTGGCCTCTGAAGTCTTAAAGAGCTGCTAGACTCTGAGTTTACATAATTCCAAAGTTATTGAACTAAGCAATAATCCAATATTTTTGAAGAGCCAATAATATATGTATCTAGAGCCTAGAGTTTAGTCTTCAAAGCTAATAGTTTCATTCATGTGCCAAGCTCATTTGATTACTTATGTATGTTTGGAATATTCTGTTAAGAAGTATTAGGCTTTATCTTGTCTTGGAAGACGGTGCAGTGATTGCTTAATGAGGGCTGACGATGAGAGAAAGACAAAGGATAGTGGCTTATGTTCTGTGGATTTTGATTCTGGACATTTCTAGAATGTCTAGATGCTTTGAATGTTTTGCCCATGTTCAGGTTCACTTATCACAGTGCCCCATGGGACACTGTACTTGGGAATTTCATGTAGGGGGAGCTCACCACTTCACAAAACAGCTTAGGTCATCTTTGGGTACTCTCTGTTGTTACTGCTTTGTTCATTGAACTGAAATCTCTCTTGTTGTCAATTTTACTCTATAATAAGATCTTCATTAGTAAACTGATGAAAAAATAAATTATAAAAATACTTCTTACATTTGTTAGTATTTTCAAATAAGTAAAACACTAGATGAAGGATCAGAGGAAAGCTAAGAAATTTGTCCAAGGTCTAAATGACAGACTTAGTTCTCCAACTTTTTTCCAAATCTCATGTTGAATTGTAAGTTCTCCAACTTTTATGTCACCAAGTTAATGCCCTCTCTACTGACGCTCAATTGCCTCTTAAATGGAGGGTGCGTGTGTCCTTCTGTCGGTCTGTGACCGAGGAACTCTGTGTGTCAGAGAGAAAGCTTGTGCAGGGACATTCAGAGAAAGATGAATTCCAGAAGCAAATGGGAGGAAAAGCCATTTGTATCCTGAATCTTATGGCAGAAATAGGATTATTCACACAATTGTTTACCAAACCGGTTGGCTTTGCCCTGTTTAAGCCTTGCCCTGTTTAAGCCAGGGCAAAAAATAATTCAGTGCTTTCAGCTTAATCCAGGAAGTCTGACTCCTATAGATGGAGACTAGGACTAGGCCAGAGGAGAGATTTCAATAAGCAAACAAAAAACAAAGAGGCCAGCTTATGTTGGGTTAGATCCAGAGTGTGGGAGTCAGGTTCAAAGTCAGAATTGTCAATGCCACACCACACAACTGAAAAGGCCGTGCTCTGTGCTGCTTCTCTGGGCTCCTTCAGTCTACCTAGAACAGCACCACCCAACAGACATACAAAACGAACCACAAATGACCTTTTAAATTTTTCAGTAATCATATTTATAAGTAAATAGAAAACTGAAGCTCATTTCTATGTTTTATTTAGCCCAAAATATTATCATTTCATCATGTCATCAGTATAAAAGTTATCAAGGAGCAATTTTTCATTCAGAGTAAAATAAACCTTTGAAAGCTGGTATGTATTTTATACTTAAAGCACACCTTGATTTGGACAGCACCTTTCAAGGACTCAATAACCACTAGTGACTAAATGACTACCATATTGGACAGCACAGCTCTAGCATAACTTTCCCACACCCCATTTCTGCCATCTCTCTGGATGGTAGAAATCCATCCAACTCATCTCACAAGATGAAGCTTAGCTAAGGCCTTTTCTGTGCAGCCTTTGGTCACTCAGCAGTTGCACAACCCTTCCTTTGGGTCCCCGCAGCACTTTGTCCATTATATTACAGCAGAGTCTTTGTGGCCTTTAGCATAATGCGTTGCAACAGTGATCTGTGTACATATCTGCCTCTCCCATCAGCCTGTGAGCTACTCAGTGCTGATGGTGTCCTTTTTATCTGAATCTACCCCGCAGCTCAGTGCAGTGCAATGTTAATCAAAGTCTGGTCTCCAGACCAGAAGCAGCAGCTGAGAGCTTGTCAGAAATGGGGAGTGTGTATTTTAACAAGCTCTCCAGATGGTGCATGTGCATGTTAAAGTTCAACCAGCTCCCATTTACTGAAATGGTTCTCGATTCTACACATCCTAGAATCAGCAGGACAACTTTATCCCAGGAGATACTTTATTCATTGATTTGTGGTGGGGCCCAGGTATGGGTGTGTGTGTGCATGTTTGCGTGTGTGCGTGTGTGTGTGTGTGTGTGTGTGTGTGTGTGTATTCGTGAGGTGATTATAATGCTTGGTTTGAGGACCACTTGTCTTCTATACCTGAAGAGTGTTCCATTACAGTGGAGTGAATTATGAACCAATGAACAAATATAAGAAAATCACAAATTTCTATATTAATATTTGCACAGATGCCAGTATACACATCTTACTCTGGGAACTACACAGAACAATATTTAATTGGTGTTTCATGAGCAGATCTTGTTTCTGTTCCCTGAATGAATAAATAAATCATTAATTCCGCTTCATTTTATAATTAGGAAAAAGGTACCTAGAAAGGTTTATGTGTTTCCCTGGCTCACAGAGCCTCTCAGTGGAAAAACTGGAACTATAATTTAGGTTTCTACTCTCCACATCTGCCTGCCTGTGAATAGCTAAAAACCATATCCCTCTATTCCTCAAAAAGATAAATACAAATGGCAAATGTGTCTCCCGTGAAGATTGAGCAGGAAGAGTGGTGCCGCACAGCTGCTGGTGCCCACCCTTCAGCCCAAGGCCGTGTAACCCTCTACCAGGGCTTGGAGAGTCACTCATTTCAACACACTTCCCAGGCCCACCTACCTGCCTGGGCAGAAAGTGCAGGCAGGCTTGACGTGTCCAGCGTCATGAAGCAAGAAAAGACCTGGACACAGAGCTGAGGGTACCGGATAAGTCTGTCTGCTCACAGCACAGTCCTTGAGAAGCAGGGTACAGGACGTTACCTGGCCTCATCACTGATGCCAGTCTCAGGTCTGCTCCACCACCACAGTCACAGTCTGCTCCTCCATCATTTGTCTGGGGCCAGCAGACAGGTCAGCTGACTTCCCCATTTCTCAGAATCATTCCTGAGTTATGACCTAAGTTAGTCTGGAGCGGGGACCAGGGAAACAGAGCAAAAGCTGCCTTGTACCCCAGAGATGGAGGCTGGGATCTGAATGGGATGACATGAGTCCTAGCTTTTCATCTATCAGTTCCTGTATCTTAAATGTGAAACAAGCAGACAAAAGAGGTAGGTAGAAAGGTAGCTGAAGTGACCAGAGACTCACTGGTACCATCCATATCTAAGACTGCAGCTGGGGGAAACAGAATTGCTTCATGAAGGTTTACCATTTATAAACAGGCAAGGATGGCCGTAGATGGCTTGGTGTGCAGCATGACCTGTGGCTCAGGAAGCTACCTACCTGTTCCCACATAGGTCCTCTTCAACCCACCTTCACTAACCTATCTCTATTCATTCTTTTCCAGATCATAACCTACAGTCTTGCACATACCACTTCTCATGATTCTGGGAACTTGCAAGGTTCTTCTCTCTATCCAGAATGCTCAGATCATTTCCTACTAATCCCTAGTACCAAATAAAACATTTTCTTTTTCTGAGATGGTTCCCCTAACTTGCTTTGGTTATTAGTCGCAGTCTCAATTATGATTCAACACAATATATCCCCAACTCCATTAAAGTCTTTGTCAAATTGTGCTAGCATCATTCTAATACTTGTCCATCATTTGAATTGTCCATCATTCAAATACAAGTCTAGAAGCTTCTTGATGGTAAGGATAATATTGCATTCACCTGTATGTCCCCTCAGTGCCCAGTATATATAGATTTTAAATAAATGTTGATTGGATAAAAGTAGAAGTAAGGTAATGAATAAATGAATCAATGAGAAAAGCAGGAATTGCTATAGAACTAGAAGTCAGGAACTGTGCTTCCTATCTTTTATTAGCCATAAATTTTAATTGTAGTATTTTTAATAAAAACTTACATTTTCCAATGTATACACAGTGAGTTTTTGGCATATAGTTCTGTAAGTCTGAACAAATACATAGATTTATATAACCACCACCACAATCAGGTTACAGAACAATGACATCATCATCGAAAAATATTTCCTGCAGTGTTCCACGTCAAATACTTTCCCCCATTCTGGAAACCACCAGTAACTTCTCTATCTATATAGTTTGTCTTTCCCATAATATCACATAAGTGGAATAATACAGCATGTAACCTTTTGAGACTAGCTTATTTTACCCACCTTTAAAATTCGTATGTTGTTGCAAATATAATACCAAGCAGTGTCCTGTTTTGTAGATATGCCACAGCTTGTTAATACCTTCACCCATTCAAAAATATTTGTTTCTAGTTTTTGGTGATTATTAATAAATCTCTATTTGTGTATAGATTTTAATGTGAACATAAATTTTTCATTTTTCTAGGCTAACTATATAGCAGAAGTGGGATTGCTGGGTTTTAAGATGTGTGTAACTTTATAACAAACTATCAAAATATTTTTTTCAGAATGGCTTGTACCATTTTCCATTCCCACAAGCAATGTGTGAGAGTTCTATTGCTTCACTTCTGTGCCAGCACTTGATACTGTCATTTTTGTTTATTTTGGTGATTCTAATAGGTATATAGTGATATATCGTTATGGTTTTAATTTGCATTTCCCTAATATCTAATAATGTCGAGCACTGTTTCATGTGTTTATTTGTTATCCTTATATTTTCTTTGCTAAATGATCTGCTCAAACATTTTTTAATGAGCTCTTTTTATTGCTATGTTTAAAGCATTCTTTATATGTTCTGACTACAAGTCCTCTGTTGGATATATGATTTGCATATATTTTCTCCCCAGTGTTTTAATAGCATCTTTTGAATAGGAAAAGTTGTACATTTTGATGAAGCTAAATTTGTCAATTATTTATTTTATAAATTTTGTTCTTAGTGTCATTTTTAAAAACTCTGTCCAACCCAAGGTCATAAAAAGTTTCTATGTTTTCTTCTAAAAGTCTTATAATTCTATGTTTTACATTTAGATCTATGATCTATTTGGAATTAAATTTTGTACATGTTGTAAATCATAGGTTGAAGTTAAATTTTCCCCAGATGACTGCCCAATTGATCCAACACCATTGATTGAAAATAATATCCTTTCTCCACTGAATTTGTTATATGCTGCAACCTTGCCCAACTAATGTATTAGTTCTAGGAGATTTTCTTATGGATGCCTTGCCATTTTCTACATAGACAATCATGTCAATGAAAATAGCAAGTTTTATTTTCTTCTTTGCAATCTACATGAATTGTATTTCAGTTTTCTTGCTTTATTGCACTGCCTAGGACTTTCAGCATAATGTTGAATGCAAGTGTTAAGAGTAAATATTCCTGTCATTTTACTGCTCTTCAGGGAGAAAGCACTCAGTATCTCATCATTAAGATGATGTTAATTGTAGGTCTTTCATACATGTCCTTTATCAGAAGTTTCCTTCCCACTAGTCTATTGAGAGGTTTTTGTTGTAGCTTTTTTTAAAAAAATCACTAGTTAGCTCTGTGAATCTGGGCAAATTTGAGTTAAACTACCATGTCAGGAAAAAAAGTAAATAAAACATTTTTGTACTTTTGATGATGCTCAAACGATGATAGAGATTGTGTGGGTGTGGGTGTGGGTGTGGGTGTGGGTGTGGGAATGCACGAGTGTGAGGCAGCACTCACTGTGTGCCACAAAGGAAAGGCATTATGCACTTTGTTAGGATATATAAATAAAACATACCGAGATTAAGGCAGTTTTGTCATGTGCACTTTCTAAATAAAGCTGAGTTGGGGCAATTTACTAGATTGAAAGAGCATTCTTTAAACTATTAAAAATTGATTTTAAAAACCTTGGAATTCCAATAGAGGATTTATAATGAAAAAGTAAAATAAAAAACCTAGAAGATGGAACAGAACTAATATATTCTATACTTTAACCTAAGTACAGCACATGACATATATCCCTGTTATATTTCTGCCTACCTTTATTCAATTATTGAATTCTGGCAATAGGCCAGAAACTGTTCTATGTGTTTTGCATTTGAAATCTCATAAAATTTCACGGAAGTCCTGCACCATAGGCCTCATCCCAATTTGGAACAGAATTCTTGAACTTTCAGAAAGTAAATTTTAGCTTAATGTAAGAAACTAGATTTTTTTTTAAAGGAGCTGTCAAGCAGCAGAAAATGATGTGTCTTAAGCCTGAGTTCGCGGAGCCTGAGAACGCACGGTCAGAGGTTTGGGACAGAGGATTCCTAGACCAGGTCAGAACTCAGAGCATCCTCCAACTCTGAAATACCATGTCCATGACAGATCACAAATATGGCCTAAACAGGTTGACTTAGGAGGCAAAGTCCATGCAAGAGCTGTCCTGAAAACTGGCCTGTGGGTCATTTTATGAGACTGGCTACTTGCTGTCTCCTCCTGTCCTTCTATGCTCCCCTGAAACCACTATACCTCATTCTTCTCCCAGTTTCTTTCTCAGTCATAAGAATTGAATAATATAATTTTGAATCCAGGCTCTACCATCCTTATGATAAGTGATTTAACTGTATGACAGTATCTTCTTAAATTCCCAATAGCTCTTCAGTTAAAAAATAAATTAAAAAGATTGTGGGTCATCCCTGGCTGTCTCACAAATTTATACCTATCAAAGATCATATGAGATTAAAAGGAAGGAAGGATGGAAGGAAGGAGGGACAGAAAAAGGGATGGAGGAAGGAAAGAAGAAGGAAGGGAGGGAGGGAAGGAAGGGAGGAAGGGAAGAAGGGAAAGAAGGAAGGAAGGGAAGAAGGTAGGAAAAGAGGAAAGGAAGGAAGAAGGGAGGGGAAGGAGGAAGGAAGGAAGGGGAAGGAGGGAGGGAGGAAGGGATAGAGGGAGGGAGGGAGGGAGACTCAACAAAGTGGCAGAAATAAGGTAACAAATTCTGATTACTTTCTAACTCTATGTTTTTGTTTTGGTTTTTGAGACTGAGTCTCACTCTGTCACCCAGGCTAGAGTAAGTGGCGTGATCTTGGCTCACTGCAACCTCCACCTCCTGGGTTCAAGCAATTCTCTGCTTCAGCCTCCTGCGTAGCTGGAATTACAAGCACCCACCACCAAACCTAGCTAACTTCTGTATTTTTAGTAGAGACGTAGTTTCACCATCTTGGCCAGGCTGATCTTCAACTCCTGACCTTGTGATCCACCTGCCTCAGTCTCTCAAAGTGCTGAGATTACAGTTGGGAGCCACCATGCCCAGCCCCTTCTCTTTTAAAAATAAAAACAAATCAAGTAAAATATATTCCCCCCAAATGCATGTTTCCGGCATGCATCTGCAGTTGGTCTCCAACAGTAGATTTCTCATGCAGAAAGCACATGCAATTTTCCTTAACAAACTCTGAATGATACCACAATGCCAACAGCCAGGTCAAAACAGAATCATCTTACCTTTATACATTTTTTAGTTTCTCTAATATTCATCTCTGTTTGATCAACCCGTAACCCTGGGTGGTGCTCCAGGCAAGGATGAGTATTCTCAGGTCACAGAGGAAGTTACAGCCCAGAGAGGTTAAGGGGTTTTTCCTGGTCTCAAGACCAGAGGGTAACAGAGCCAGGACCCCAACTCACCGGCAGGCGCTTATTCTGCTGCACTCTGCATCATCACTATTAGATTATTTGGTTCTGTTCTCAATCTAAGATATGATAATTATATTTTTATATATGTTTGTTTATTCTCTCATTTTTCCTGGATAGAGAAGAACCCTCTAAGTATAAACAACTCTGAGAAGAATAAAATGCTTAAATTGGTAGAAAATGATGCTTTTTCAGTCCAATTTTGTGTAAGAAGGACACAGCTGCACAAGGTATACAGCCAGTCATGTGTTTAAAATCTTGCAATTCCACTGCTAGAGGAGTCCCTTGTTTGCAGGTACAATATAGAACTTGCTCATCACCTCTCTCTAGGGCTTAGAACCATGTCTGACACATAGCAGGCCATCCCTAAATAGCTTGAATGGATGAATAAACCCCATTATATTTTTTGGTAAGTTTGCCTATGGAAAGGGTTGATACTTTGAAGCAGGCAGCCCCTGCAATTCACCATATGAATGTAAAATACCATGATGAGTTATTCCTCTTCAAATGACTCTGAAGATGCCAAAGAAATTACAAACAGGAGCCTCAAAATTCATCACATTAACTTGTATCCCCAGAAATTCATTCCTGAGAGTTTGTTTCAATGAAAAGTCTCCCTTAGGACAGGACCTCTCACCCCCACTCTGGGAAATAAGAATGGATATGGCTGTAATGGAGCTCAGGGCTTTTCATCTTCCCAAGTCATTAAAATGCAAATTGGGGGAGGAGAGAGACCTGCAGGCAGATCTCCCTGGGCCTAGCCTGGCATTAGCAGAACTCACATCCATCCGTGGTCCGCACCTCCATGTGTACCAGGTCCGCCTCCTTATCCAATCCAGCCACTGACCTGGGAAAGAAAGGCAGACAGAGTCTCAGTGACAACACAGACATCAGACAGCAAAGTGGGACGCACTCAGGGCCAACTGCTACTCAGAAACCCACGTTCTCAAAGAGGACCATCCAGCAATATGGGAACCAGCAGAATATGGCCCCCCCCGCAGTATGGCTGCTCCTAGGGACTGTCACCTGTAAGGGTCACAAGACATGAGTACTGAATGGTCAGTGAGTCAACGATTCAAAAAAAATAGAGAGAGAAGAATACAGAGTACCTAGTCATGCTGCTCTACACCTTGCTCCTGGCCTTCTCTACCTTGCACTTTCCCAGAAGTTCTCTCTTCCCCAATGTCTTCCATCTGTCTCCTCTGTCTTAACGGTCTTGACTCCTTCCACCACTTCCTCCTCCTCTGCTTTCTCACTTTACCTGCCCTGTTCTACTCCATGAGGAAGACAGTACTGCCTCAGTTTGGGCTGTTTGCTTCAAGGTACTCCTTCCTTCCTAAGTCTGATCCTAGCTATCCTTCTTTATTCCTGCCTTGAAAATAACAAAAAGTTTGCCAATAGACATTCAAAATCTGGTCTGACAAGGACAAAATAATCCTGGTGACCAGGGTGGGAAACCGTAAAGGTCTCTGGCCAATAACTAGAAGATGAAAGCCTGAGAATCCCTACAAACAATTCTTGTGGGCCTCTGACCTTCCACACATAAAGCCTAGTCGGCTGTCTCCTAAATTAGAGAGCCAGGCCAGAGTAAGGCCCAGAAAGTCCCCTGAAAAGAGCTGACACACACGTTAAAAACTCATTTACTAAAGATCACACAGTCCACTCTCTCTGAGAAGCTCTTACTTAAAGTCTATTGACTCAGATTTTGTATGCCATTCTAAGATTGGTATTCTGGTTTTCCAGTCTTCAATAGGGAAGCAGCAGCAAGTTAGAAATGGAAAGTAGAATTGAAAATGGTGAGAACCAACAGCTGATACTTGGATAGCAAGAGAAATGGAAAACTTATGAAAAACAGACCTAAGAACTCAAAACCCAATCTTCCACACCACAAATCCCTACACTTTTCAATAGCCCTGGGGGCATTACTGTAATACAGCAGAGTTCAGTGCTAACATCTATGTTGAGGGGCTGAAGGCAGAGAAAAAAAGAAACAGGGCTGATGGCATCCTGTTTAAAAAATTAGGGCAACAAATGGTATGTTTTAGAAAAACTAAAATAATTTTTATTGTTTAAAATAAAATTATTACTTCTTGCAAGTTCTAAATTTAGTTATCTACAAGTTGATTTATGTAAAATACTTCTTTCCCCAAAGAGGCTGAAAAAATGAGGCTTTACTTTAATGGATGATTTTTCTCAATGATTATTGACATTCTACTGTTTCCTTTTTCTTTACCTCATTTGATCCTAACAGCAAACTCCTAAGGTAAGGAGAGCAGGCATCACTAGTCATATTCAACTGAAGGAGAAATTGAGGCACAGAGAAATGGATGTCTGCCTAAGGCCACACAGGGACTAGGCCAAAGTTAGAGAGATTTCCTGACTTCCCAGCAGGAAGAGCTTCAAAGTCCTTACCCACTCATCTCCCCGCCCCCTCTCCTTCCTTAGCGAACTCCCATTCCTCTTTTCAAACTCACTGGTCCTTGCCCCTAAAGCAGCCCTTCCTTTCCTGGTATCACTGCAGAGCCCTTCCCCCTGCTCCCAAAGCATCCTTATTCCAGTGGTTCTCAGACTTGGCTGCTAATAACAGCCCTGGGGGGTAACTTTGAAATATACAGATGCCTGGGTCCTCTCTGCCAGACCAATGAAATAAAAACTTTTACAGATGGGACCAAGGCATCAGTACTTTTTAAAGCTCGCAGGCGATTTCTATGTGCAGCCAAGTTTGAGGACCACTGCTTTGCATGGCACAGTCACATCATGTATGCAATTACTAATTCATTTCTGTGTCTTCTCTACTTGGATGTAAACTTTAAAGTAGGACCCTGTCTTATTTATTTTTGAACCATTGGGACCTATGTGCGTAGTACATATCAGGTGATACTCATGTGTCTACTGAATTAATAAACAACCTGACTTACCTGTGATAATGGCAACATCTCAATATAAAACACTTGAGGCCAGACACACAGAGCACCGAGGGCACCACTAAGGACTACATGGACACTTTTTTTGGTCCAAAGCCTCCCTGTTTCTTTTTTTTTTTTTTCAGAAGAGAAATGTCTCATTTTATTAACCTAATGTATCCCAAACATATTTGGCCACTGTAATTTTTTTTAAATTTACTTAAGTTCTGGAATACATGTGCAGAATGCGCGGTTTGTTACACAAGTATACCTGACTTCAAACTATACTACAAGGTTATAGTAACCAAAAGAGCATGCTACTGGTACCAAAACAGATATATAGACCAATGGAACAGAACAAAGACCTCAGAAATAATACCACACATCTACAACCATCGGATCTTCGACAAACCTGACAAAAACAAGCAATGGGGAAAGAATTCCCTATTTAATAAATGGTGCTGGGAAAACTGGCTAGCCATATGCAGAAAACAGAAACTGGACCTCTTTCTTTATACCTTATACAAAAATTAACTCAGGATGGATTAAAGACTTAAACATAAAACCTAAAACCATAAAAACCATAGAAGAAAACCTAGGCAATACCATTCAGGATATAGGCATGGGCAAAGACTTCACGACTAAAACACCAAAAGCAATTGCAACAAGAGCCAAAATTAACAAATGGGACCTAATTAAACCAAAATGCTTCTGCACAGCAAAAGAAACTATCATCAGAGTGAACAGGCAACCTACAGAACAGGAGAAAATTTTTGCGATCTATCCATCTGACAAAGGTCTAATATCTGGAATCTATAAGGAACTCCCCTGTTTCTTTATAGCATGCTGGTACTCTCAGGATTAGAAACATCTCAGTTGTTATTTTTCCATTCTCTCCCCCATGGTCACTGGCAGAGTGGCATTCAGAGAATTGGCACCATATGGACAAAGCCTGATTGTGATCAATAAATACTATGCTCTATTAACAAAGAAAGAAAAGTCCCTTCCTCTTGGGAGCTTAAAACAAGGCAACCAAACTCTTCCCCTCATCAGAAAGGCTCACTTTCTTCCATCTAGTTAAAATCTCACACATCTTTCAAGGTTGAAAGCAAGAATCAAGTCCTCCTGGAAGCCTTCCCTGGTCACTCCTGCTCACACTGACCTCTCCTTTACACTTCTAGAGAACACAGAATGTAGATGACAAATCCTCCAGCACTAGCATTGTTATTAAGCTGTTCTCTTGAGTTGGTCTTGGCTCACTAGAGCGGACACCTGTGGTTTGGGTCTGTTCAGTACCCCTTCCCATCATCCTTTATGGAGCTATCTACCTGACTCCAGCCATGTGCTTTTGTCCAGGCTGGTCAATCATAGCAGCCTATCCCTCTGAAGCCCTGGGATGTCACGTGATCCAGTAGAGTCATGAGACATCTTGGCTATGGTGATTAGGTTATCACAATTAAGACAACATCCTCAAGATTTCTCTTACTGAAGCTGTTAGGAATGAATTGTCATTCAAATCTGGTCACCAGGAGAAATATTTCTTGTCTGACAGGAATATCAGGTCTATAAAAAATGATATACATATACAGAGAGAAAGAAAATTAACAATGTGACAGAGAAATAGAGAGGAGGTAATATGAAGGCAATGGCCAAAAGAGAGAAACAGAAACACACAGAGATAAAGAAACAGAGAGAGACAGAGACAGTTCATGTACATGTGTGCAGCTTCACATACACTCACCACCCTCCCCCCGCATCACACACATACATCTAGAGAATCCAGAGAGTCAGAGGTTCACGCAAACAGGGAAATGCACTGAGAGACAGATCACTAGACACACAACTAAATGTCCTAAAATCTGAATCCATTCATTTCTTAGTTCCATCCTAGTTTTGCAGTTTCCTGATACATATAAGCCCCTAGGGTGCATTTGTTTGTGAAGATGTGTGTATATTTACTTGCTTAAGCTATTAATTACAAATAGAATAATTTTTATAAATACATGCAATTAACCAGACAGTAAACTTCCTAAGGCCAGAGTCCCTAATTATCTTTTTTCAATATTTCTCCTGAGCTCCTACACTGCTCAGGATTAGGCTCCCCCTTTGGATGAAATGATAGGGGTAAGAGATTTGTACTTCAAAATTGCTCTGTCTCTGGGTTCATAGGCGAGGATATTAAGCTGCTCAGCTGGCCAGAGGTGTAGCAAAATAACCTGGGTGCTGAGGGTAAGGAGAACATTCTTCACCACAATCTGAGCTGTGGCCTGAGGCCCTCCTCCCACCCACAGAAAGAAGCCGCTGCCCACCTCTGCCATGCTGATGGCGCTAGCCTAAAGCTTCTCAATGCTGGCACTGTTGACATTTTGGGCTGAGTAATTCTTTGTTGTGAAAGTTGTCCACATATACTGCAGCATATTTAAAAGCATCCCTGGCCTCTACCAGATGCAGTAACACTCCCCACAGTTGTGGCAACCAAAAATGTCTCTAGGCTCTGCTAAATATCACCTGGAGGGGATTGGTGGCAGAATCACTCCCAGCTAAGAATCACTGCCTTAACTGGACACCCTTGATTCCTGCTTCTACTCTGAGCCTCCCCCTGGTAACAAGGCAGCAAAAATAAGCATTCAGGAAGTGCACTTTCTTACCTAGTGCAAGCTGCTGAGAAGCCCATGAACTTATTGTTATTTTGAGCCATATCAATTCACCAGGAAACTACCTGACATTCATCAGGTATAAGCAATCAGGTCCCCAATCTTAAAGTCCCAACTCTCCACTTCTAGAAACTCAATGCAAGGAAAGTACACACGAATACACCAAGCAAAGAAATACACAAGGCAAACACTCAGAGTTTTCTTCTTTATGGAAAAGTGGAAGTCATAAGGGATAAACTTGTAGAAATGTTTGGGAATGTGTATATAATAATGATGATAAATGCTAGTGGGTATTGAGACCATTCCTGTGTCAGGCATTGTGTTTGGTGTTTACAAGCCTTATCTTAATTAATCCTCAAAATGAACTTTTAAGAAGGTATCATTTATCTAATTCTCCTCTTCAGTAAAATGAGAATATCACATGATAATAACAATTCATTGATATTAAGAGTACACTATGTGTTAGCCGTATTTAAAATGTAAATAACTTCATCTGATCCTCGCATTAACTCTGTGAGTTAGGAATGATTTTTCTCTACTTAAATAGGCACAATTAGTCATTGAGAGCTTAAACAACTTGCCCAGAGACATGTAGCCATTAAGCAACAAAACTCGGACCTAAACCAGGCAGGTGGCTTTGACCCATACCATAAACTTAGCTTAACTTCTCCTGTAAGCTGCCTCTCCTACCTGGAAAGAAGAATGGGATTTGTGCCCATCCACCCCTACTTGAGTAAGGATCAAAACCATCATACCTCATTGCTTCCCTTTTCCCAACATGTAAGTCCCTTTAAAGCAGCATTTAGAAAATACAAATGCATTCTGTATACATTTTCAATATTGCTGAAAATGTTGGTTCTAGACTACATGAACTGGGAGTCACTCATATTGAATGTAATTGATAAGAAGGAAAGGTTGGGAATAGAAAAAGGAGGTTGGGCCAATGGTAGAGGGGTAGGGAGTGAAGATTTTTGCAAAGAAACCTTAAGAAAGATTAAACATGGTTGAAGAAAAGAAAACCTGGGGCTTGGGCTTGACTTTTTTGAGGTCTGTGATGATAGAATGAGGCGAGGCATGTGTAAGAGGGGCCGTGACCTTGCCACAGGTATTAAGGAGGAGAGGAGAGGCATGCTTGCTCAGATATGCCAAGCAGGTTAATAATTGCCCCTGGCACCTCTTCCCTCTCAAGCATCCAAGTTCCTTCACATTTCTAGGACCAAATTTAGGCCACAAGCAGTATTCAGTGCAGAACTAGCCACAGGCCACATAAAGCTCCCTGTGCTTAAGGTCTGCAAAAGAGCGAAGATGAATTTTCAAGCATCCTATTAAAACTGCATGAAAAAAAAACTCCTAGAAAGTTTCTAGAAAGCATCAGATGGTAAAGATAAATTGAAACATATATATTATTATTGCTAATGTAAACAAGTAATCAATAATGCCTTTATTTGAGTATGTTGTATCCTACTTTAATGACTATAAAACAAAATTTTATGGGACAAAATAAAGATATTAAGATTAGGTATGAATCTGTGAAAATCCTATGAACATTTAAAAACTATTCAATCGTGAATTC
Organism: Ateles fusciceps; assembly: GCA_036589455.1. Lineage (NCBI taxonomy): Eukaryota > Metazoa > Chordata > Mammalia > Primates > Atelidae > Ateles > Ateles fusciceps. The sequence continues at coordinate 9,848,719 of JAZHEH010000091.1, read as the reverse complement.
TACCACAGGGATTTTCTGAGACTAACATTCATGACTGGGGAACAACTAATGCTTTCCAGTAGATTTTTCCAGTCTTTTTCAAGAAGGGAACTAGGATCAGGCCCTCTGTGCAAACTCTTCATCACATATGTGCAAATAATGATTTTCAGTTTCTACATCTATAAAATGGAAGATCATAATACCTACTTCATAGAGTTAGAAGAACTGAAATGAGCTAAGTAGAATAGTATCTGACACACAGAATGCAGTCTTCACATTTTAGTTATGACAGTATTATTTTCTATTTGAAGAACAGGATAAACAAATATACTTTCCTGTCTATCTTCTTTCCCCAACTCCTCCACTGATACTTCTACATTTGTTGAGTAATTAACAATGGTAGTGTTACTCAAGACACCAGATATGAAAAGTCCCTGCTACTTTAAGAAGTTCAGTTTGGGTACCTTCTCCCTCTCCAGATTGTATACCACAAATCCTCAGAACCAACTCTTGACAAGGCTCCTGTAACAATCTGGTCTCCTCCCTAGTGCAGAAATTTTTGCACTGGGTTGCAGTTACCTTTATTCCTCCTTATTAGACACAATGCTTGACCTCACAGGCTTTTTTTACTGGATAGTGTATCAAATGATTCTATTACAGAACTTGGCACACAGTAATCAGCAAATATTTGTTGAATGAATGGTTATAACAGTTTCATTCTGTCACATAAACTTCATAAGCATGGTCTGCATCTCAAAGACAAACCCTCTTATGACCTAAAGAGATCTCACTTTCCTGCCTGTGTCCCAGGTCAGGTTTACCTTGTAGATTGTTCACCTTCCTGAGGGTATTGTCATTAATTGGACAACAATTAATGAGCTCAATAATAGCACAAGGATCACCTGAAAATCTCCATAATTGGGAGCCCTTCTGAGTTCTGACCAAAGACCAAGAAAGGACACAGGGGAACAACAACAACAACAAAAAATAGGGAGTCAAAACTCCAGGGAAGAAATGGAATTAGCTCCTAGAACCACAAACTCACAGATGTTACTATTAGAACTGCCAGAAAAGGTCAAATGGCTTCAAACTTATTTTTAGCAACTTAACCCTTTGTACAAACACAGTCTCCAAATCCTGCCATATAAAATAGGTCAGACAGGAACTTCTTGGGAACCACAACCACTCACCCAGCCACAAAAGTCCTCAAGAGAGCTGGAGGAACCTTAGAAACATCACAATCCTGTTCAACCCCATTTGTGCCATAGACCAGAAACCAAGCCTTTGCAAAGACACAGCTAGAGTTTGTGTCAGTGGCCCTAGAATCCAATATGAAACATTAGTACCTGCCTCTTCATAACACACTTAGCCCTGGGTCTTGGAAGGGAATGTCAGGACCAAGATCCTGTGTGTCTTTCTCTCTTTGTGAATATTATTTCCAGGGCAAAAACTTCCCCCAGGAATAAAAATACTGACTATTGGGGTATACAGGAGGGAAATATTGAGGGTAAAATACTGATAAGGTCAAAGTATGACTGCTTTGTAAACTGATTAGCTATGCATTTAAATTAAAAAATAATTTTATTAATGTTATTTTAAACAACAAATCATAGTTGTATACATTTATGGGGTACAATGTGAAGTTCTGATACTGTATATGATGCAGACTGATGAAGTCAAGTTATTTAACATATCCATCACCTCATTTATCTTTTTTTTTGTGGTAAAAAAATAAATTTGAAATATACCTTACAATTTTGAAATATACAATATGCCATTTATTGAATAGGGAGTCCTTTTCCCATTGCTTGTTTTTGTCAGCTTTGTTGAAGATCAGATAGTTGTAGGTGTGTGGCCTCATTTCCATGCTCTCTATTCTGTTTCATTGGTTATATCTGTTTTTATACAAGTACCATGCTGTTTCGGTGCTGGGATAACTGGCTAGCCAAATGCAGAAGATTGAAACTGGACCCCTTCCTTATACCATATACAAAAATCAACTCAACACGAATTAAAGACTTAAATGTTAAACTCAAAACTATTAAAAAAAAATCCTGGAAGACAATCTAGGAAATACTATTCTGGACATAGGAACTGGAAAAGATTTCATGATGAAGATGCCAAAAGCAATTGCAACAAAAGCAAAAAATGACAAATGGAATCTAATTAAACTAAAGAGCTCCCACATAGCAAAAAATACTATCAATAGAATAAACAGACAACCTACAGAATGGGAGAAAATATTTTCAAACTATGCATCTGACAAAAATCCAGCATCTACAAGGAACTTAAATTTACAAGAAAAAAAAACACCCAAACAACCCATTAAAAAGTGGGCAAAAGACATGAACAAAAGAAGATATATACGTGACCAACAAGCATATGAAAAAAAAAATCTCAACATCATTGATCATTAGAGAAATGCAAGTCAGAACCACAATGAGATACCATCTCATGCCAGTCAGAATGGTGATTATTAAAAAGTCAAAGAATAACAAATGCTGGTGAAAAGGGAATACCTACACACTGTTGGTAGGAATGTAAATTAGTTCAACTGTTGTGGAAAGTAGTGTGGTGGTTCCTCAAAGAGCTAGAAACAGAACTACTTTTGACCCAGTCATCCCATTATTTTGTATATACCCAAAGGAATATAAATCTGTCATAAAGACACATGTATGTCCATGTTCACTGCAGCACTATTCACAATAGCAAAGAGACATGGAATCAACCTAAATGCCCATCAGTGGAAGAGTAAATAAAGAAAATATGGTACATATACACCAGGGTATACTATGCAGCCATAAAAAATAATAAGATCATGTCCTTTGCAAGAACATAGATGGAGCTAGAGACCATTCTTCTTAGCAAACTAATGCAAGAACAGAAAACTAAATGCCACATGTTCTCACTTGTAAGTGGGAGCTAAAAGACACAAAAAAGGAGCAACAAACACTGGGGCCTACCAGAGGGTGGAGAGTGGGAGAAAGGAGAGTAGAAAAAATAACTATAGGGTACTAGGCTTAGTACCTGAGTGTTGAAATAATCTGTACATCAAACCCCCATGATATGAGTTTATCTATATAAGAACCCCGGACGTGTACCCGTGAACCAAACACAAAAGTTTAAAAAAAAAAGGGCACATTGAGACCAATTAAAAAAGAAATATACAATACATTACTATTGACTAACATCACCCTGCTGTATTTCAATATATTTCCCCAATTCACATCACAAACTTTCTCTCCCTTTATGTGTTTGTTCAAGCTGCCTTTCCACCTGAAACACTTGTTCTAGTCTACTCTACATATTCCCTGCTTATGGCCAGCTCAATATTTAGTTACCATGGAAGCTCCTGACCCTCGCTGAATATTAGAATCACTTGGGGAACTTTCCAAAAATATTAAATACCAGTGCATAGGCCGTACTTCCAGAAATTCTGATGTAATTGGTCTGGAGCAATATTCTTCTCATTATGATTCTGATTGTAGCAGCTAGCATCAGAATCTTCTGGTGGGCTTGTTAGAACGCCAATGCTGGGCTCCACCCTCAGAGTTTCTGCTTCTGGAGGTCTGGGTGGGACCCAAGAGTTTGTATTCCTGTTTTTTCTTTAAGACAGAACCTTGCTCTGTCATCAGGCTGGAGTGCAGTGGCGCAATCTCAGCTCAACTCAACCTCTGCCTCCTGAGTTCAAATGATTCCCCTGCCTCAGCCTCCTAAGTAGCTGGGACTGCAGGTATGAGCTACCACGCCTGGCTAATTGTTTGTATTTTAGTAGAGATGGAGTTTCACCATGTTGGCCAGGGTGGTCTTGATCTCCTGATCTCGTGATCTGCCCGACCTTGGCCTCCCAAAGTGCTGGGATTACAGGTATGAGTCACCACACCTGGCCAGGAATTTGTATTCTTAAGAAATACATAGATTGCCAGGTACAATGACTCACACCTAATTCCAGCACTTTGGGAGAACAAGGCAGGCAGATCATGAGGTCAGGAGTTCGAGACCAGACTGATCAACATGGTGAAACCCTATCTCTACTAAAAATACAAAACTTAGCTGGGTGTGGTGGCGTGCACCTGTAGTCCCAGCTACTTGGGAGGCTGGGGCAGGAGGATTTGATGAATCCAGGAGGTGGAGGTTGTGATGAGCCGAGATTACACCACTGTACTCCAGCCTGGGCAACAGAGCAAGACTCTGTCTCAAAAAAAGAAAACAAAGAAAAGAAATACAAAAGATGACATGACAATGGTGGTCAGCATTCATACTCTGAGAATCACTAACCTGGAGTCAAGTCCAGGAATTAATAGCTTTTAGATACTCTCGGGTGATAAGAATATGAAGTCAGATCTGAGAATCACTTATCAGAGTCCAAGATACAATCTCAGACTGTAACAGGTGCTCCTTTCCACAGATCACCAATGCAGCTCAGAGCATAAATTCCAGAGCCAGACCTTGGGTTAGAGTCTCTGGCTCCATCACTCACTCACTGTGGGATTCTAGGCAATTTGCTTAACTTCTCTAGGCCTCACAGTTTTTTCACTGGCACAATGGAGAGGTAATAATGGCACTCTTGTCATTGTTTTTATGAGAGCTAATTGATTAAATGAGTGCAAAATATTTGGAAGAAAGAGAGGCACATGTTAATACTTTGTGCTGTGTAACACTTCATATAATATTGCTCAAAATATCTTAAGTACAACTAATATTTATTGAACAACTTTAATGTAACAAGAATTTCACTATAAATTTAAATATATTATCTCAATCTTTAAACAAACTTTGAGATCAGTACTATAATCTTTTTTTTTAAGATGAGAAAATGGAGACTTTAAAAATATCTAGTTGTGTAACTATTGACACAGACTGAGAAAGTGACAGAGCCTGGATTCAAGCGTAGTCTATCTCACTCCACCTTCAGTTATTTGTGCACGTGAGTTTTATCTCCATCTTGATTTCATTCTTCTTAAAGATGGGCTCTAGATCTGATTAAATTACATTTTCTTCTAGTACCTAGCACTGCGCCTCCCTCTGCATTTCTTAAATATCTGTTAAGTAGATGAATAAATACATGAATAGGAACAATAACCCCAGCAGTATGTTTAGGAGAAATGTTGAAAAGAGCTCCATAATATGGTGAAACAGATTTCATTCATTTAATTAATCTCTAGGCAATTAAGTAAATAAAGTCTTCATTTTATATTATTATGCTGTTATTTTCACCATTTATCCTCAAAGCAATATTCGAGCTGTCAAACACAGTCATCTGTGATTTGTTTGACAAATGTGATCATCCTGTGAAAATGCTAGAGCAACAAGAACTCAGGGATCTCATCCAGCTCAAATAAACATGGCTCCTCTTGTGGCCATGTTGGGAGCTTTCCTCCCAAATTATAAATATTCTCCCTGCCTCTGTCAACTGCTCCTTAGCCCCAGATTCACAGATTTTTAGGTGCAGACCCCGACACCTATGTCTGTACTTTGAGATTCGCATCTTGTCAACAGCTGAGTAAATCAGGCTATACCCACAAACCAAGCTGCATCAAAGAAATTCTTTTCCCAGACTTTGGGATTGGTTTACAAGACCATAACATGAGACTTGGAGCACTTAGTCTTGGATATCTTAAGCTAGTCTTCTAGATAGAAGAGAGAAGCAGAGACAAGAGACAAAAAGGAGAACACTCTATGAGATGCTAGGATAGGGTTCTTCCTAAAGTCTAACTATATGTATTTAATGTATTTATTACTTGGATCCTAATACCACCTGTGTGTGTGTGTGTGTGTGTGTGTGTGTGTGTGTGTGTGTGTGTCTTTAATTAAGTCAGTTTCGTGGAACCAGAGAGTCATTACTGGTACACCACCTAGGAAGTTGCTCAGAATATGCAGGATCTTAATGACACCTAGATAGCTGTTGCCCCTTCATCCTTCTGGTTCCCCCAGCAAATTAAAAAGTTCACCGACTAGATTAGTGTTTTTCAAACCATGGGATTGGGACTCATTAGTGGGTCATGAAATACATTTAGTGGATCACAACACAAATAATGTTTCATAAAACAGAAGAGACTGGAATAGAAAATATGAGAGTGTATCTCATATAGTAATCTAAGTACTTTTCATGTAACTTTTGCTGGAGTTATGAAAATACACAGGTTTATACTGGTTCACAAATATGAAACAATTCCTACCAGGGAAGAAGGAAGGAAGGGAGGAAGACTATATGGTCTAATTTAATCTAATATCTTTATACATTCTATACGGCTGGAACCAAATCCAGCAGTCACATGAAATATTTTCAGGACAAAGCATATGCCTGTCAAGAGGCCACTCCCCACAGGTAGAGAAGTTCAACTCAGCTGAAGAATCTCAATGTAGCCATCACCACGTCATATGCTGGCAGTAGTCATTTTAATCGAAGATTTGGTTCTTGGGATTTTATGAATGTGTTAATGTAGTGAAAATCCACAAGAATTTACCTAAAGACAGCTGAACAGCTGCTCTACTAGGAGTAAGACAAGCAGTCCCCTGGCAAATACTTACTGAATACCTACTGTGTGTAAGCACTCTGGGAACTGTCACACAGCCTACCATATGGCACATTTGTTTACTGCATATGTGTGAGTTACAGCCTAGCATAGCTCCAGTGAACAGTTCCACAAAGGGTTGGGTCTTTAAAAGTGAGCATAAAAGAGAGGGGCAACTAGATGAGGCACAAATCGCCCTGCTGGCCACCAGTTCATCCTGTGTCTCCTAAAGCAAGTACTTCCCGAGGGCTGCCTGCGTACCCAGCATGGAATCCAGTGACGATTTGAGGGTCAGGAGGCCACGGTGGATGGAGGGGTTGATAAAGTGAGGAGTATGTAATTTGAGAGAGAAACGGGTTCAGAAAGGCATAGAGACTACTTAAAGGAAAACAACTGGGAATGAACAAAACTCTCACTGTATTTCTCAAGCTCAAGCTTATGATGACATAGTACTCCTGGAGACTTACACACTGGGCATTATTTCTAACTCATGTGCATTTTAGACAAAAGTTTGTCTCTCCTAGAATCCAGTGGTTCAGAGAGGAGCTTTAGCATCATAGGTCCTAGATTCTAATCTCAGCTCTACACTTACTAATTATGTTACCTTTGGCAAGTTACAGTTAACCTCTCTGAACCTTCAAATTGCAATAAAATATATATATATAGTAAAAAAAAAAAAACTTCCTGATTGGTCATGAAAAGGATGAAATGAAATGATGCATGCACACATTAAAGAACATATACACCAGGTTTCAAGAGCTTTATGGAACATACAGAGACACACCGGCACACATACATACACACACACACACACACACACACACACACACACACTCTCATTTCCACACTTCCTGATTATGTACAACATGTCTAATAAAAACTTGTGTTGGAATGTAATAGAAAGAGCACTGGAGTGGGATAAAGACCTTGATTCTGTTCATGGTCACACTGACCAGCTGCATAGTTTTGATTAAGTTACTTATCACTTGGGGTACAGTCTCTTCCTCTGCAAATTGAAGAAGTTGTTGGGGCTGGGAATTCTGAGAACACTAGGTATCCCCTCCCTCTCTGGTCTCTACTGTTCTGTGACTCCACAGCTCAGGAGGAAGGGGACACTATGATTTTCCCCTCTGCACTGAGAGCTGTTACACTTTTGATTGTTAGAAAGCCTCTGTTCTGCTCCGTCTCTTCTTGCCCCCTTCTGTATAGGGAAACTAATGAAGCGAGTGTATTAAAAAGAAAAGAACTTCCTGCTGGTGAGATCCCCAAGGTGTCACTCCCCATCAGCAAGAACAACACCCATCAAGAGAGGGCTTCTGTGAATATCCCTGTGCTGCCAGAAGCCACTTCACCTACCCCTAAGCAGGGACCAGAGGATGGATCAGGGAGGGCATGGGCAGATGAAGGAGCTGCTGGTATCAATGCATAGGAGGTCCCAGCACTTGGTATTTCACAGAGCAGGTTCAAATTTTCTAATGTTAATAGCCTTCATCTTAGGAAGTAGACATCATTGCTCCCATTCCATAGAGGAGCAAACTCAGAAAGCTGAGTCGCTTAAGATGCTAAGCCAGGTGAAGGCAGAGCTGGGACTCACCCTGGACTCTGCTGACCAAGTCAGTGCCCTCCTCTCAGTACTGCAGTCTTTCCATGCCGCCTCTCAGATGAGCCACCAGGCCACATGTAATGAGATGTAAGATGTGGCACTGACTGTAAGTGCTGGAGGAATTCAGGGAGTTAATTTTAAAAAGGCAAAGGGCATTAAGGAGACAGCTTGGGAGTATGGGAGGATGTTTTGTGGAAGTTCTAGAGAAGAAAGAAAAAGGAACCAGGTGTATTTATAGGCTAATAATGTGCAGAAGGGGGAAAAGTGTGCTGCCTCGGGCAACTTTCATCAAGTTAATGGATGTTGCCAATTACTGTGGTAACATTTTTAATTGTATCTCAGCTCTGAAGAGAATAAAATCAGAGCTTCCAGTATTTGCCTCGGGACTGCTAGGGGCATGCATTCTGGTACATGATACTGGTAGAGATAGACCGGGCCAGAGTCTACACTGATGACCCACTTCCTGGGAAAGCCTTACTCACAGCTATCCCAGACCCAGACTGCGGTTGGAATAAATGGTAGAAAATGGGCATCTGCTTTATGAGTTGTCTGGAAGACAACAGGGAAGAGGTTGTAACCATGTGGGGACCCCCAGGAAGAAGACAATAACCACGGCAGCTCCAAGGGTAATGTAATGATAGCTAGTGATTTGTGCACTGTCTTATGAGGGACACGTTCCTGTGATAACATAATGCTCTGTATATGTTATCTCACTGAATTCATTATTTGAATAATGCCTGCCTCCCCTCTAGACAACGAGTTTCTTGAAGGGAGGAATCTTGGCTGCTGTGCCCATCATGGTAACTTCACTTCCTGGCACGAAACTGGCACATAATTATATTGCTGAACAAATGATCAAAACTCCAACAAGGAATGTATTATGTTTGTCTGCATTTTACCAATGAAAGACTAGAGACTCAGATGAGCTAATGGACTTGTCTAAGTGACTACAGCTGATAAATGACAGCTCCCAATTCAAACCCAGCTCACACAGACTTGACTCCACAGCACATCTGGTGATGCACCATGCAGGCTTGTCTGGACAAGACAAAAAAGGGAGGAAAGAGAATGCCCAGCATATATGAATCAGCTACTCCATGCCAGGCACCTCTTTCTTTATATTGTTGAATGTTAAGAAATAACCTATAAAGTATGTATTGCCTACAAGTTGAAAATGGGAAAAATGAGGTCCTTGCTGAAGGAGAGTTTAAGTGATTTGCTTAAGATTCCTCAGGCAGCAGAGGAAAAGAGGGAGGACTGAAATGATTCCACAACCTAACCTCAGCAGACTTCCCTTTCCTTCATGTCTTCTCAGAGAATGACACACACACAGATCAAAATGCACCATGAAATCACAAAACACTGAGGGAAAGAAAATAAACGTCTATCGTTCCCTGTTCCTTCAAACAAATCCTTTAGGGACCACCCGGGGACAAACTGTGACATGAGTAATTCCTTTCTGATGCCACACCCCCACCCAATCCGTGGTACCAGCTCCCCCTGGCAGAACTTTTCCCTCTGATCTCTACATTCAGTGGCCCCATGCTTCTCACTCACATGCCTCCCACCCTCATACCTCCACCCTCACCCCAAAACAGAAGATAGTTCCTCACTTAGGTCTGCCCTTGCTGCCAAACATTCTGTGCTCTAAAATTAACTACCCGTAGCCACATGGAAAGGCCCAAGCCCACAGCCAATAGCAGCCCAAGGAAAGAAACAGAATAAACGAGAAGATCTTCAGCAACAAGCAAGGGTACCGGCATTAACCAGTCAGAACCCCTACGTGTGTACCAGATTGAACACCTTGTGTCCAGCATCATTCTCTAAGCAGGAGAAACATGGGTGAAATGCCCTCTTTTGCCCAGCCCTGAAAGGGATCACAATCTAAGTGCACGTAGGTGTGCAAATCCCCCCCCAAGATCTCCGCACCTGGAACACATAGAGCTCATATCACAAGCCCAGTCTTCCTGGTTTAGAAAGTACCTATGCAACAATCTTCCATGTTCTTCACATGTACCCCCAAACCTAAAATGCAATAAAAAAAGAAAGAAAGAAAGAAAGAAAGCTCAACCTGGCTGAGCTGAACAATAGCCAGCTCCAATTAATCATCACTGGTCCTTACCTGTCTCTTCTTCACTTTGACCTTGTTCAGTATAATTTATTATGAGGTAGTAACACAATATAGTAGGGTAAAGTTTATAGTCTACAGAGAGAGAACTGGGTTTAAATCCTGGCCCCACTACCCAACAGCTACATGACCTTGACATGCTTCCAACCTCTCTGGGCCTCAGAATGCTCATCTCTGAAAAGGGAGTAATAGCAATATTTACCTCACAGGGTTATGGTGAAAGTTAAACCAGATAATACTGTGACACCCCTAGCACAGGCTTAGCAGTACTCACTACATGCTTGCCATCAGTGTTTGTGGTCTTCCTGAGGGATCATCAGTCCTTGATCCCAATTATTGTCACGTATCCTCAACCCAATTTTGCCTGGATAAACACTGATGTAGACACATCACTTGGCTATGGGGAGAAACAGGCAAAATTGCGAGATCCTATTTTTTTTTTTTTTAGATGGAGTTTTGCTCTTGTTGCCCAGGCTGGAGTGCAATGGCACCGCAACCTCTGCCTCCCGGGTTCAAGCGATTCCCCTGCCTCAGCCTCCCAAACAGTTGGGATTACAGACATGCACCACCACACCTGGCTAATTTTTTTGTATTTTTAGTAGAGACGGGCTTTCTCCATGTTGGTTAGGCTGGTCTCAAACTCCCGACCTCAGGTGATCTGCCTACCTTGGCCTCCCAAAATGCTGGGATTACAGGCGTGAGCCACCATGCCCAGCCACCAGATCCTATTTACAAACAGAGCTATTTAATCTACCTCCTCACCACCAAAAAGAGAGAGAGAGAGAGAGAGAGGAAGGTTTCCTTCTAAGCCCCAGCACATTCCAGAGGCAATATGTGAGAAAGTCTAGGCCCTGGAAAACAGAGTGCAAAACGGGCATGCATAGCGTATGCCTAGCCCTGGCACAGAGCAGTTAGCCTCCTGTGAGATACTGCTCACACCTGTATCCATCAGCCTGGGAAGGGCTGCTCAGGGGAAGATCAAGAAGTCATACCCTCTGGGACAATTAAAATTAAAAACAACCAGACACTCTGGAATCCTCTCTTGGGAGTCATTCTGCCTGGTCTGGGGCTGGGGCAAGATCACTTAATAGGCCCTTTCTCATCTTTAATCTCTCTGATTCAGAAAGTTTACAAGATCAATTGCTAAAAGGGCTAATGTGAGAAGATGAGGCAGCAAGTTTCTCAGGGCCCAGAGTCAGCTAATTCCTTAGCTTCTAACTAGAGCCCACAGGGACCCACTTATATAAAGCCTGAGAGCTCCTCACTTCCCATCCCAAACCCTCTCTAAATAAAGAATTTGAATTGCAACCCAGCAAGAATAGCCTGTCAACCTCCAGCCAGCCAGCACTTCCCAGGTATCTCAGTAATATCCTGCTTAGAATGCTGATACTTCCGCCCAAAGTAGGGCTCATTAATTCAGAGGCTGCTCTTCTCAGTCTTTACACCAAGAGACCCAGGAACCTTGCATCTTCAAGAGTTATATGAAATGATGCAACGTTATAATAAAGTCAATGAACTTTCAAACCACAGCAGTTTAAATCCCATTTCTATTTCTTTCTACCTGTGTGACCTTGAAAACATTACACAATCCTAAGCCTTGGTTTCCTCATCTATAGATGGGGATACAAGAGAGCTTTGTAGGTACAAAAAATAGAGTAAATAAGACCTACTATTTGATAGCACAACGGGGTGGCTATGGTCAATAATAAGTATAAATTTTAAAATAAAGAGTATAATTGAATTGTATATAACTCAAACAATAAATGCTTGAGGGGATGGATACCCTTTTCTCCATGATGTGTTTATTTCACATTGCATGCCTGTATCAAAACATCTCATATGCCCCATAAATATATATACTTACTATATGCTCATACTATAAAAATAAATTTAAAAATTTAACAAACAAGAACTTAATTAATTAAATGTGAGCATTTAATTGATGCCAGCAATATGCTTACCATGGTACCCGCACTCAGTAAATACTAGCTAACATTCATTGCCCAATATGCTTAGTCCACCTGGTGCCAGCACCTTGTATTCCTTCAAGGATTAAGTCAAGATGGGTCAATGCCAGGAAGCTCATGTGTTTCATGAGAAAAACAGGACTATACACAGACTTCATTTTAGCCAGTGTTCTAATAGCTGTTCCATCACATGAGAGTAGTGGCAGCCTTTCATTTTATTCTTTTCCTTGTTGCTTTTATTCCTGGAGTAAATTAACCCTTCACTTGATTCCCTCCCCATGGGAAGCCACAGACAGGAGCAATGCTGACTGATGATAGTTTTATTATACCAAATGATTCCTGGAAAGATCATGAAAGAAGAAAAAGTTGCCCCCTTCCAGGAGTCCTACACTCTCCAAATAATGAAAACATAGCCCAGAAGGGGAATAGTTCATCCCAACTGGACTGGACAATACCTCTGCCAGAACTCTTCAATATTCCTAACAGGATACTTGCTTTTCTTTTCCCATCCTTGTCTGCATATTTTCCTCAATGATGACAAATTAAACTGAACTTTTTCTGCACAACTGGCTCTGGGGGATTCTAGAAAGCCTGGGAAGGAAGTTTCAATTTGTTCACTTGCTGAGAATGAATTCTGCCTCATATAACTCCTGACAAATTGCCATTTTTAAAGGGTTTGTTAATTTTCAATGAGCAAATGGCACATCAGATATCTTGTTTATTCAACAGATGCTCCTGAGCTAAACAAATGGTTCTTGTTTAACAAACATGGAAACATCTTGTCAGCTTTGTTGAGATCATCCTATTTAACTATCAAGGGAGGGTCCTGTGATTTGCTGAGAAAATATGAACTGCCTCTTTTCCATGTAGAGTTCTTAAAAGGCCTGAGGACATTGGTTCCATTGAAAGAGACGATGTGAGGCTCCTAGATCACAGGCTGAGAAGCTGCTCTCAAAGAACCTAGGATTTCTCCCTTTCTCTGAAGATGTCACATATTTCTGATTCAGATCTACTTGATCCAGAAACCTCCCTGGTGCTGAATCTGAAAATAGCCTTGAAGGAGACACTCATTGCAGACACTGAGGTGGTATAAAATCATAATTAAAATCTCAGCTTTAGAGTAAGCCCCTGCATTGGATCCTGGCTCTACCACCTACTAATTAACTTGGACTGATAACCACCCTCAACCTTAGTTTCCTCAACTATGATATAAGTCTAGTAACACCTGAAATGTAAAGATGCTGATGATATTGATCAATGTCCATACATTTTTCCTAATTACATTTAAGGGAATTTAGATGGCACCAAACCCAGGAATGAATCTCAGGAGCAGAGAGAAGAGACATTGGAAAGAGCCCAATTCCTATGTCCTCCATTATTTGGAAGAGGTATATGTACAAGCTAAAATGTATATGTACATGTTTGATAATGTGGTAGCTCACTGACACCAGTCAGAAGTGAATTCTGAACAGAGTAGAGCCCTTCAAGCCTCAAAACTTCAGCCTGATTATCATAATTACTTTCAGCCAGCAAGCTATGGCTCTGGCTAGGCTGAGGGATCGGGTGGGATGAGGGGGGGACTTGGAAAGAAAGGAAAGAAACCAACTTGCCAGGGGCATGCAAGGACACATGGAGAGAGATGATGGCTGACCTCTGTCAAGTCTGAATGTGTGATGATAAATCCATCTGTTGGTAGGTGCATCACAGTACAGTGTATTAATTATAAAAGGCACAACATTTCAAAGGCTCCCTGCTGGAAAGTATCACAGAGAATTACCTTGGGACAACACCGAAGTCACTGAAAATTAATTTACTCCACAGCTTAGATGCTTCAGAAAGATGCAAAGTGAAGTTGACTCCAGCTGAGCGTGGCAGAGCCAAGCACTGTCTGAGGAGTTGTGGATATTAACGGATCTAAACTCAGGCAGAACTGCAGAAGAACTCCCTAGGCATGGTTAATTATCTTATGGAATCTTCACAGCAACTCTTTGAGGTAGATGGCATTATTATTGACAGTAGGCTGATGAGAAAACTGAAGTTTAGAAAATCTGACCCAAATATTAGAGCTTCCAATAGAGAAGCCAAGAGGTTTGTCCTAGAAACATGATCTTAACCACAATGAAAAGGTGTTGGAGAGGATTCAGGGAGTTTCAAAAGTTTTGAGCAGAACTTTAAAAGATAATAAGTTGATTTCCTGGATTTGCCTAGAATTGCCCATGCCCTGCCTTCATTGGCCTGGCAAAAGGAGAGCCTTGATAGAAGACCTGAAGGTATACAATCTTACGCATGTAAGCAAAACAGTGATTGGCGTGGGGTATGGGTGAGGAGATTAAGAAAGTATATGACTATGAGTTTGGAAAGATGTTCCAGAAATCTGTTACGAGGAGGCATTCTGTGTCACACTAAAGGATTTGTACTTTAATATTGAGACTAGTTTTTGTCTATCTTGAGTCCAGAAAAGATTTGTGATAGATGCTGTTCACATGTAAGACAATCAGGTCAGCATATCTTAATTCTGAGCAAATCTCAAATAATCTTTAATGAAATCCTGCATAGCAAGAACAATGATTTACATTCCATACATCTCTTTATGATCTGTAAAGGCATCTTACTATGGTCAGTAAGAAATATTAAAGAAGCTGACACACTAGTTGTCATTCAATTGATTTCTATTCATTTAGGAATGCAAGTATATAAGAATGACATAATTTTACTGATAACCTTGAATTGCCTCAAATCTTCAAAAAGAAAAGGAGGGAGCTAATTCATCAACATCAGTTCTTTATTACTGGCCACAAAACTTTTGTGACACACTTCACAAGGAATCATGACTCACTAGTGTGTCATTATACTTTACTTTTTAAAATAATTCTCTCTTGACTTGAGCAGCAGTTTTTAACCAAAGAATAACCTCATTTAGCTGGTGTTTTAGGAAGCAAGAAGATACCATAAAGGACAGACTCAAGTTCCGGTGGCAAAACTGAAGGCAGAGAAACAGAGAGGAAGCTGGTCCCGGAAAAGAGGAGGAGGACCTGGCTGAAGGAAGTGCCAACAGGGACAAAGAATATGCATCTAGGGAAGGGGTTTGAGGATGTAATAAATTCAGCAAGGGGACCAAGAGGGTGTGGGTGGCTGGACCCTGCTGGTCAGAGGAACTGGTGCAGTGAATTAAGGCAGTCTGGAGTTATTTGAGATTTCTAGGTCTAGATGGATAGCGAGATTGTTAACTAAGACAATCTGAGAAATCAGGAGAGTTCATTTAACCAAGTTGGGGAAAGGAGGAGATGCAGTTCTTATACATTTGGGGAATTGCAATATGTTCTGTTATGGACAGTTGAGTTTGAGGTGTACAGTAGAGCTATCTGATGGTAATGGAGCCAAATTAGGGTAGAGATGTTGTGAGGGGCATGAGAAGTGTGTGCCTGAAGCTCTGGAAAGTGTAGGATGTGAGATAGAGTTTGGTAATGTTTAGAGGAACTGAAGTATTGATGAAAGTGGGAAAATATGTCTCTCTGCAAGCAAACAAAACAATGGAGAGAGCATCCTGGAAACACTGACATGGATAGGATCTCCAAACCAAGAGAAGCCAGCGAAGATGCAGCAGAGGATGGTCAGGAAGGTAAAAAGAAAAACAAGAGACTCGGGATCAAGGAAGGACAAAGACTCCTGAAGGAAGTAGACAACATTGTTACATCTACTAAAGTCAGGTAGGATGAGAAATGAAAGGGGAGCATGGGATTTGGCCATTAGGAGGTGCCTGATGGTTGCAGTAAAGGAAGTAGTGGTGGAGGCACCAGATGGGAGTGGGTTTAAAGGTGATTTGAAGGAAGTACATTCATTATAAATAATTTCATACAATTTAGCAATGAAGAAAAGGAGGTAAACAGGGAAGTCACCTAGTAGAAAAGAGAACAATTAGGTTTTGTTTATTCTTTTAAATTAACATAAAATTGAATATATTTATCATATACAATATGATGTTTTGAAATATAGATGCACTGTGGAGTGGCTTCTTTTTCTCTTTTTTTCAAGATGGAAGAGAAATAATGAAGTTTTCAGTGGAAGGGAATAAGGAATTTGAAGATAGTGAACCAAGAGAGAGTTAACTGATGAAGCAAAACCCCTAAAAGCTGGGAAGAGACAGGATTAAAAGTGTACCTAGCAATTTAAGTTCACAAAGAAGGTACAGCTGTTCTTCCAACACCTCAGAGAAATACAGGGAAAGAGTGAGAACTCTGGAGGGGGAGTTCAGGGGCAAAGGAAAGCCAGGTGCATTTACCACCTTGTAGGCTCTACTTTTTTGGTGAAAGAGAAGGTTCAATGATTCCTCGAAGGAAATGAAGGGAAGGGTTGGGGGTTAAGTAGTAAAGGTATGGTCATGATCTGGAGGAGCCTGACTAAGGAGTAGGAGGGGGAAGCCAGTTAGAGAAAAACACCAGGTAGCAAAAGCAAAGGCTACTTGGCTAATCAAATATGAAGAGTGAAAGGGATCTGTCTTGGCTGGTGCTGGGCTATTATGATTCTCTTCCTTCCAGAATGGCATGAGATGCTGCGGGTGCCACACACACATACACACGGCAGGCAATGGTGTCAAATACAATAAGGTCAAATAAAATAATATAACAATCTGAGTGTGAGGCAGCAAATCCAAGACCCCACATCAGCTCTGCTCCTGGCAAGGAAAAGCAGTCTTTTGTGGCCAGTGAAGGGGGAGCCCCCAGCATGTTCCTGATTCATGTTCAGCTTTTCCAAAACCAGCTCTCAACATCTAAACCCAGATCTTTCTCACCCTGTCCATCTCTGCCTCCACAAGTGCACTGCTTCCTAGTAGATCACAGGTCTAGAATAGATGCTCCTGCCCTGAATGTTGAAGAAGAGAGAGCTTCCTCACAGGGAAAGATTTCAGTAGAGATGGGACAGGGGAAGGCGTGATTCGTACTGTTAATGCAGGCCATTTGTACAACGTGGCCACAAAATGTCTACCATACATTCTTCCACCAGATGAGCCCATTCATGAATATTAATTTTTAAAAACTCTGAGTGTTAGCTTTTTATAAAGCACAGTGTTTACCCAAGGGACTGTCCATACCAGCAGTTAAACAGAGATACTCCAATTCATGGTATTTCTAGGGTCTTGGGAAATAGAAATCCTTCAAGTACCTTTACTCTGCTTCACAGGAGCTACTTTTGAAAGTTTAAATTGTTTATATTTTAGACTACTCACTACCCAAATTCCATTTATAAATCAAAGGAGCTTTTGAGCAATTTGATGGAACTTAAATGGATTAGGAAAGACAAACATCAAATATATATATTTGGTTATTTGAGTTTTGTGGATTTTTCTTTCTTTTTCTTCTTCCTCTCTTTACAAATGCTCCGAGTTAGGTCTGGTGTTTTAACCTGTAGCCTGGAAATTAGGTGGATTTCCAGAAAATGACATGGTGTGGCTGTCTTCATAGAATGACCAACTTCTGACTCTGCTGGCATTATGACTTCTGTGTTCTGGACCCAAGCTAAGAACATGTTCTTTATAAAATCACATCGTCTCATTAATAACCACTCAACTCCAGCCTCTAGAACTTACACTGAGTATTTTACAATGCTGATCTAGAAGCTTTACCCCCGTCCAGTTAGAATATAACTGGAAGGGTTCTCAGAGGTCGTCGTGTACAGCTGGTTTTCAATCTACCTGGGGTGAATTCCCTTTCCCAGACTGATTTTTTTTTTTTTTTGTAAATGCAATTAGATTATTACAGAATGTCAAAATGCTACACAAGTTTCCAAACTCTCAATAGATATACTTATCTGTGCATTTATCTCATCATAGACTAGTAGCAGTTGGTGGACCAGCACCCAGTTTCCTGACCATACATTGAGTAGTATGATTTTAGTACAAACTTCTCACCCTTTAGGTGAGGAACCTGAAGTGCACAAGGAGGAGGCAACCATAACCACGTCATTTCCTAGTAGGTCAGTTAGGCTGCTAGCCAGGGTTACTGATGTCAGCCACAACAAGTTAATCTCCCCATATTCACTCATATAGAAAAGGTAGATGGACTGCCCCCCCCACCACCACGAAGACTCATTATCTGTACCCTGCATGATTTAGTTTTGTTAAGTATATTTACATATTTGACTAGGTTAGATTCCCTGTTATATATACACTATGATGTTTAATTTTACTTGTCAACTTGACTTGATTAAGGAATACATAGAGAGCTGGTAAAGTATTATTTTTGGGTATGTCTGTGAGGGTGTTTCCAAAGGAGATTGGCATGTGAGCCAGTAGGCTGAGTGGGAAGATCTGCCTTCAATGTGAGCAGGCATCACTCAGTGGGCTGGGGGCCTAGAGAGAACAAAAGAGGAAAGGCAAATTCTTTCTCTTTCCCTTTTAATCTCCTTCCCCCACCTCCTTCTCTCCAGCCCTCTCCCTCTCCCCCCAAAGCTGAGACACCCTTCTTCTCCCACCCTTGAAAATCAGAACTCCAGGATCTCTGGACTTTGGATTCCTGGACTTCAACCAGCAAACTCCCAGATTCTCAAGGCTTCGGCCTCAGACTAAGATTCACACCATCTGCTTCACTGATTCTGAGACTGCTGGACTTGGACTGAGCCATGCCTGCAGCTTCCCCAGATCTCCAGCTTACAGAAGGCCTATTGGGGGACCATTCAACCTCTGTAATTGCAGGAGCCAATTCCCCTAATAAATCCCCTCTCATCCATCTATATCTATTTATCAGTTATCCATCCAGCTTTCTAGCTATCTATCTCCTATTGGTTCTGTCTCTGTGGAGAACGCTGACTAACTCATAGACGATTAAGGCAGGTCTTTCAGAGTCCCAGTCTACAATAGATCCCTTAGTTTTACACTCACCATTACTAATTGTGGTAACAGCAGTTTAAAATGATTAATTGGTGAGTGTAAAACTTTACACTCACCAATTAATCATTTTAAACTGCTGTTACCACAATTAGTAATCACAACTTTAATTGTCTGATATTTGATCAACTCCTGTTTCCTTGCTACACCATAAGTGCTAAGAGGGCAGAGACCATGTCTGTTTCATCCACCATTGTTTCCTAATGCCTAGTTCAGTGCCTGGCTCCCAGTAGATGTTCAACAAATGTTCTTGACTGAATCAACTAATGAGCGGTGAAGTAATAGTCCGGCAGCACTCTGGGGCCATCTGCAGGCACTGTGGGGAACTAGCAGCATGCTCAGAGCTGCTACCATAGTGAGGACTACAGGAACACCACAGAGCTGAGCCTGGCTGTACAGGCTACTGGCTGATTTGCTCAGCTTTCTGCAGCTCAGCATGCAACACCTGAGCATCAGGTCTCCTGGCTGGATTCTGAGCCCTTTGAAGGAAGGGACATGGGTGGCGTCTATTCAATATTCCCACAGTGCTCCAAATGTGAAGGTGTAAATGCTTTAGTGGAAATACCTTGCAAGGCCCAAACAATTATTGTTAGTCAATTTACTGGGTCTAACTCCATCAAAAACATGTAAAAGCAAACTCAGGGCAACAAATGCAAACAGGTGTGACTGAAAGGCAGGACACCTTATCTCAAAAGTGGTTACATTTGAAGCTATATAAAGAGTTTTCCAAGATTCAATTTGCTTTTTATTAAAGAGAGACAGTAAGATGGCTGGGAAGAACAGTACAAATAAATAATCATTAGTATCATCAGCGCAACAGATGCAGTGTGGCCACTTTGTCTACACAGTGATTCTGGGTAAGTCACTTTATCTCCCTGGGCCTCAGTTTCCTTATCTGTAAAATGAGAGTGTTCTAACTCCAATTGTCCAGGTATCCTAGAAACCAGCCCTTCTCTCAGGTTCCCAAGGTCAGTAGCTGTTCCAAAAAAATGGCTGCTGATTTCCTGTGAGCAGCAGGAAGGAAGGATTCTTACTCATTACACAGTCTCATAAATCATCGGGAGTCCATAGGATGTTTAATATGGAATCACTTAATTTAATAGTCATTTTGACATAAGGAATTGTTTTCTTAAAGCTAGCACAGGCTGTAAAACCTCAAGTGATATTTTATGGCTGCCATATAATAAAATCATTCAGCAATTAGTGATTAATGGCATACAACAGTAAGTTTCTTCATGGTCACTTCCCCTGCTGCTGCTACTTTCATTTCACTCACTTCCCAGTTATGCAATCATACCTGAGGTGACAAGCCTGTTTAGATAATCAGAGTCGATTTCTGAGCCTAAAAGACCATCACCTCCACCAAAAGGTGTCTGATGGAGCCTGGCACTGTGACGAGGCTGAATGAAAGTGCCTCACAAGCACGTTCCAGGGTTTGAGGACAGTCAAAAAACGGGGCACTTCCTTAGACAAACAAACAAGGGTGGGGTTCAGTACAAAAGGAACAAAGTTTTGAGTCTCTAGGTTTTGGGGTTTTTTTTATGATGGGGCTAGCCCTTGCTGGGGAAGACAGGTAAATACTGTGAGGTTGACTGTCCTCCACACCCTTCTGCCTCTTACCCTTCTATCCTTCACTGCACTTTTAACCTTGACCTCTCCAACCTCTGAAATACCCTCCCACTCCACAGGGTCTCTATTGTGGCACCCTGCTCTGGTCTACCATCCAATAAACACCAAAAGTTAAATTTGACAACATGGGCTTTGAACCCAGAAAGAACAGCTCTACCACTTTTTTTTTTTTTTTTTGAGATGGAGTCTTGCTCTGTTGCCCCGGCTGAAGTGCAATGGCACAATCTCGGCTTACTGCAACCTCCGCCACCCAGGTTCAAGTGATTCCCCTGCCTCAGCCTCCTGAGTAGCTGGGACTACAGGCGTGTGCCACTACGCCTGGCTAATTTTTTTGTATTTTAATAGAGACGGGGTTTCACCGTGTTGGCCAGGATGGTTTTGATCTCCTGACCTCGTGATTCACTCACCTCGGCCTCCCAAAGTGCTGGGATTACAGGCATGAGCCACCATACCCGGCCCAGCTCTACCACTTTCTAGCTCACAAACCAGCTCCACTATTTTCTAATTTGTATAACACAACCCTAGGAGACAGACTGCTGTTCTTAATAGAATACCATTTTTTGAATGAAGAAACTGAGGCCCTGTGTGCCCAAGACACACAGCTAATAAGCGGTACAGACCTACACAGTCTGCGGCCAACCCCATACATTGGGCCATTACAGTATTCTGCGGGCATGCTTCTTAAAATACAGTTGCAGTAATACAGGCTGTGGACTTAGTACATTGCTTGACATAACATAAGCCCTCAATCAACAAGTACTTCTTACTGTTATTGCTATTCATGTATAATTTCATTTTTATTTATCACCATTATTATCAAAATTAATTTTGCCTCTTAGGAAAATAACAAGGATTTGGAATAAACTCTCTTTGAAGACTGTTACCACCTGGATCCCCCTTTGTCCCAGGAATTTCTCCTAAGTGTTGAGGTGTGGGTGGTTCATGGCTCTCAGCTGAGTTGCTCTGAGAACTCTGCCATAGCTGATAACAGCCACCTCACTAGGGTCACAACCCTCCCCTGGTGGCAGCTCACATCTCATGGTTAGTCACTGTGGAGATATAAAATCTCAAACCTTTGGTTCAAGGCTGGACATTTCTGAAGGGCCATCCCAGCTATACAAGTGCCGTAAGATCAGCTGCTGCAGCCGCACCACAGGCAGCCTCTCTCTCCACCCGTGTATCCCTCAGTCCTCAAAGGCAGTGCTGCTCCTGAGAGCTCCTAAACCTCCTGCACACAACTTTTTTTCCGTTTTTTTTTTTTTTTTTTTTTTTTTTTGAGATAGGGTCTCGCTCTGTCACCCACTCTCTACTTAAAAAAGGGAACACCACTTACAACATCTCTCTCACCCTACCTCACCTCCCAAAAATAAAAAAATAAACTACTCAGAGAACTTTCTTCAGTGCTTTCTTACCCTGGGAGAAATGATACCTAAGTCCAGAGCACAACTTTCCGACAAATGTGTAAATATTATGCTGAATTCGAGCCCTTGTTAAAAAAAATTATTTGTAAAGTCTATAAGTTGGTGGCCACCATAACTTGTGAATTTATTTCCAAGTAGAACTGTAGTTTCTAGATATTACACATTTGAGGATTGCAAAAGAATTTGAATTTATTTTCTATACTTTTTTTAAAAACTTTTTAAAATTGCAAACCACATCTTCTAGAATTCCCTGGATTTCCATCTCCTCTTTCCAGGACTCACAGCCCCCGAGTAATAAATAGCCTTTTAATTGGCCATCTGGTCCCCAACTCTTCCTTGTGTAATTTGCCCTTCACCCTGCTGCAAAAATGAGCTTCCTAAAGACCAGTCCTGAGCATGCTCTGCCCTGAATGGAGCCCTTTAAAGGTGCACTGTATTAACCGCAAATCTTTAGCCTGGCATTTAAAGCCTCTAAGTTATCACTTTAATTTTCTTTTCTAGGCTTATCGGTCTCTCTCCCTCTCCAACCATACAATCTGAATTTCCTGATAGACTGACCTACTAACAATTTCCTACACACACCTCATGCTTTCCTGTTTTGGGAACTCTCCTCTTTCTCCTTCCTATAGCTGAAATGTCTGCCATTACCCACCATGTCAGAGGATCCACAAGCATGCACACAAGTTTGCCTGTTGAAATTGAAACCATCTTTCAAACTCCCCTCAGATGCCAACTCCTCCATGAACACATCACTGATGCCAGTCCTCTGACATCTCTATCACAGGCTGTACCTGTCTCCTGGTACCTAACAATCGTCCTCTGTATCAACCATTTGTCCATTTGTCTCAACTTGGCTTTGTCCTACTGTATCAGTTCAGCTTTTGCTGCATAATGAACTACCTCAACATTCAGCAGCTTAAAGCAACAGTTAAGTATTTTGCTGATATATCTAACAGCCAGCTGGGATCAGCTTTTCTAGGTTGGGCTCAATGGAAGGCTCGGCTTCATGCTATGAATCCAGCAGAAACTGGCATCCCATAGAGGGGAAGGCTCAGGTTGCTCTATGGGTTCATTGTGGGGCCCAGGGTGAGGGGCCACAGTTACAATGCAATGGCAGAGCTTCTCCTTGAGTCACATTTGCTATACTTAGCCAAAGCAAGTCACATGGATGAGCTCAAGTCAAGGGATGGGGAAGTGCATACTGCATAGAGTAGAAAAATACTGAGAGTCACATGGCAATGGGCTTGACTGCATTATTTATTACCTTAGAGTTAGAAATTGCAACAACCTATACCTACTGTCCTTCGTATCCCTTTGTACGTATACACTGCACAGAGTGAGGACTCAAAAATGTCTCTTCAATGGAATTCCTCAGTAAGTACATCCAAACAGGCATAGATAAAATCAGTAACCCCATTCATGCCATAATGTTAATAAAAACTACAGGTCTTATTTTAATAAAGACTAAGAACAATATAGCATTTTGCAGTTACAAAGCGTTTTAAAGATCCTTTGCAGCTTGCAAAGCACACTGAAGTATATTATCTCATTTAGCAGGGACCGTATGCATTTTGAAAAGATGGCTGGAGGTGGCAATGTCTTCATTGGTTGGAACAACCCTTTCACTGTGTATTTCGAGCACTGTGGAGAAAGGAGGGGGGTTTTTGGTAAGGGGAAACCAGTCTATACTACTCAAAGGGGACTACCTGGGACTCCACTAATTTGTCTCCCTGGTTTTCAAAATGACCCCTTAACTACCTCCCCTGGTTCTCAAAATCTAGTGTACAAAGGCATTACCAGGAGAGCTTGTTCAGATGGAGATTCCTGAGGCCCAGGTCCAGAGATCCAGATCAGGGGTTTCCAGGTGGGGTCCAAGAATCTGCATTTTTAAAATTTATTTTTATTTGTGCAACGTTGTGAGGTACATAATTTTTTACATGTATATGATGCATATTGTTTGAATTAGGATATTTAGGGCATCCCTCACACAAGCACAATACATTTTTTTAAGTATAGTTATTCTACTCTGCTATCAAACATTGTATTTATTCCTTCTATCTAGAGTCTGCATTTTTAGCAAGCACCTCAGGTATTCACTACGAATTCTCCCTTGGTCATCACCCCTTTGAATTTTACAGATGAGGAGGCAGAAAAGCCAGAGAAATCCTACTAGTGCCCCAAGGCCTGGCTGCCCACTGGCAGACATAGAACTAGCAACCAGAAGCCCTGCCTCCTATTCCAATGCTCTTTCCATTACACTTCAGAGCCCATAAACTTTTTCTTTCTTCTTCTTCTTCTTCTTCCTAACTTGAGTTTCTCTCAGTTCTGGAAAAATCCTAAAAAATCTCATTTTTTAAAAAGAAGAAAATGAAGGTATGTCTCCCTCAATTACAATTTAGAACATGATTTCATGTTCTAAATCTCCCTTTCTTTAAAAGTGGAAAACAGTCATATAACCTAACTCCATTTGTTCTATTTCACTGTCACATCTTTCCAGGACACTTGTTAAATGAAGACAGCGATGTTAAGAAATGTTAGGAAGCAGGATGGGATCTCAGACCTCCCCAGTGTCACTTGGAGAAGTGCATGGCCATCCCATTTTAAATCCCCTAGCGCTTTTAGCCCACTCTTTGGCAATTACTGCACACTGTGGTGCCTTTTATAGATCAGACTGGTTCCAGGGTCTGACCTTTTCAACGCTTCAGTTTCCTTGCATCCATCCAAAATGCTAAGTCTGCAGAGCTGGGATCCCCCAGGGGTTCCCTCTCTTCTGCCTCCACTGTGCACAGTTCTGCCCAAATTACTTGACAGCTCTCTTCAACACACTGTTAGGGGAAAAGGTTGGAGAGTGTCTGAATATGACATGGCTGGCCAGCGGGGAGAGGAGAGGAGGCAGGACAAGCCCCTAATCCATCATCCAGGCTGTCTTTTCAAGGAGCAGATGCAGGTGAGACGCCTAAAAGGGGAGAATGTGTCCTGGTTTGGAAATATTTGAGGATTCCTAAATAAGAATTTTGCCTCTCATTGCATTTGTAAGCAATGGGGATTGAGGTGGTAGAAATATGCTACATTCAGAAATACAGACATGTATAGAGGAAGAAGACCACTGCCTTTGAAAAGCAATACACTGACAGCTGAAAAAGCCTAACTGCTTGAAGAATCTATTTTAGGCATCCCTTTGAGAACAAAACTGGCTACAGTGGGAGTGAAGGATCCTCAGTGCCATTCGCCACCAAGTAAATGAAAGGCTCTATTTCTTCCAGCCCAATGCATCAGCACCAAACTTGCCAAAATCATGTTCATGTGAGTGTGGCCAGTTATCTTCTCACCAAATGAGGATGAGCCCACTGATAGAGCAATGGGTCACCAGGTGGCATCCTCCTAAAACAATGGTTTGGGTAGTTTGGCAAAGATTTTAACCATTCAAGCAGTGTCTACACTATGGAATTAGACATTTCAGGGTGGTGTGAGCATTGAGGCAAGATAACCTGGACACTGTTATACCCATATGCGGCTTGTGTGAAATGAAAAGACCCGTCTAGATCAACGATTTTCTAAATATTTCTTTTTGCTTTTTTAATGAATGGCCTTCTGTCATTAAAAAAAAAAATACTTATATGGAAGTCTAAATATAAAACTAAGAATCTGAGTACTTCTGGTATGAACAAAAATGAAGGGTATAAGAACTTGATTACTAAGCATCCCACAGCATTCTCTATACCTAATGCAGTCCCTTAGGCAATGCATCAGACTACCCATAAAGCTTCCAAGAGCACTGCTGGAGAAATCACTAGACCAGATAATCTCTCACAGTTCTTCCCATTCTAACTTTTCTATAACTCATTAGTATAAATGAGAGTGTATCAATTCAGTGAAATGTTCTGCCACTACCAAAATGATCTTTATGAATACTATGTACACATCCAGCAAACTGTTTATTTTAGGTCTAAGTTTTTTAAAAAGATGTAAAATAGTCATACAATCTAACTGAAATTTTGAGAGAAATTATTTTCATGTGTACAAATCTTAAAAGAGGGCAATGAAAAAAAAAAGTAGTTTTAAAGTGATTATCTTCAGTTTCATTTTTAAAAATGTTTAATGCTGCTGTTTTCAATTAAACAAAAATGTACGGTTTCAAAAATGTAAATTTGGTACACACATTTAAAGCGTACAATTGCATAATTCTTCACTGGAGAATAAAACTTGAGATCAAGATGCTTCAGAAGATTTGCATCTGTCATAAGTCAGTGCTCCTCTATTGACAGATAGTTGCATATAAATGCACTTAAGCATCACAAGAAAGCGCCAAATGTTAATAAATCTTCAAAAACATGAATATCGTGCCATTCTCTTGCACAAAAGATGAATGCCCTCTATTACCAAGAAACACAAGTCCAAACCACTTACCTGGCATGTGAGGTACTTTAAAATCTGAATCTGGTCTATATCCCTGCTTTATTTCTCATTGTTCCTCAACACAAACTTCTTTTATTTTCTAACACAGTTGCTGGGAGAGGCAAAGTGTTTTGTGCCTCAGAGCACATTCAGCAATGTCTGCAGACATTTTGGGGTTGTCACAACTGGAGGGGTGCAGGAGGCACTCACTGAGTAGAAACCAGGGATCTGGTCAACATCTTAGGATGCAAAGGACAATTATCCAGCCCAAAATGTCAAAACTGTAAAGGTTAAGAAACCCTATTCTAGCAGATCAACTAACTACTCTCCAAACATACGATCTCAGCTTTGATCCAATAGTTCTTCCTTCCAGGAGGATCTGTTTCACTTTCTTACTTGCCAATTCAAACCATTCTTCAAGATCCTTCCATCCTATCTCCTCCAGGAACCCTTTTCTGGGAACACCAGGGTGACATGAGACTTTTATCTTCTGAGCAGGACTAACACTTCCTTTAATACTCTTTTGGTGCCTCTCATTTCTGGCCATGGTCCCTCTGCAACGTTCAAGAATTTGTCTCAACATTTGCATCACATCTGCCAAAGTATGCATGATCTGATACAACACAATCTTTAGTTTACGGACTTTTGAATTTTATTTAATTTTGTTAACATCAAGCCACAAATATTTTTTCTCTAAAAACAGTAGTTTTAGCCAGCATAATAATAAGCTATATGCTGATTGCTGGAAAAGCAGGTTAGAAATATGAACTCTATGAGGCAATGGGATTTGAATGTTGAAAAAAATGCAGATTATCTCTAACTTGCTTACTTTCAAAGTGATGCTATGTACCATTTGCTACCAAATTGAAAAGGATAGTCATTTATTCCAACTATCTTCTCTTATTATAAGCTGTTTTATTATTAATTGCATAACTAGTATTTATTAAGCGCTTACTGTGCTCCAGGCTAACAAGAACGACATTCAGCCAGGAGGGAAAGGCAGGATTTAGCATCTGGCATCCTTTCTGACTGCTGGAGCACTGGTCACAAAGGTTAAATGCAACTTCCAAAAGCCACATAGCTGTTAAGGACAGAGCTTTTCTATTTAGATCCCAAATATTCCCACAGGTATTTATCACTACTCATATCACACTCTTCTAATAACAAAGCTTATAAAGTATATTTTCTTTGTAGTCTGAAGAATTTTAGGGCCTCAACTACCAACTATATGCGCACTTAGGCAAATTACACATATATCTCAAGGTTACCCTGTTCAGATGCCAGTCTGAAGAGAGATGCCGTGTGCAACATGTCTTTACTTACAATAGCACCAAAAGCGAATATTCATAGGAGTAACATTAATTAAAAACATGTAGGGCTAATATGAAGAAAACTTTACAACTTTACGAAGGAATGCACAGAATGGAATAAAAGAGAGACAAACCATGTAGCCAAAAATGAAAACTGGATATTGAAAAAAATTCCATTATTTTCAAATGAATGTATAACTTTGAAAGTTGCTTTATGGGGAGGGGATGTAAGAAATTTTGAAACATGACAAGGTGATTCTAAATTCATTTGGATGAATCAATAAGTAAAATAAGCCAAGAATATTTGGAAAAATAAGAGTTCTATTTTTGTTTCATTTTGTTGCATTTTGCAGAGAGGAAACTTGCCCAGCTAGACACTCTATTGTGTTATAAACAACAATTAAACACAATGTGTTCTGGACACAGGGCACAGAAGACTGACCAATCCAGTGAAACAAAAACTGGGAAATGCCCCCAACCTTGTGATTTGAGGGCCCCTAACCTCTGACCAGAGTTTTTCTTATGTAGAAAACCATCAGAAGAAACCAGTCCAAAATATGGGAACAGAATTAAGAGAAAAGATGCTCACTGCACTTCATTTCTATTTTCTAAAAAGATAGAAATCCTATAAATCTTAAAAATATCTATCAGTATGAAAAATTATTAAATTATTAAAATGATTAAATTGGTACACAGTCACTAGATGAAATAGATAACTCTTAATATGAGATTTCTAAAATATAATGTTGAAAAATGTTAAATATTTTTATGTCATATATAATATGTAATATATATAATTGAATAAGGCAGCGTTTCAAATTTTAAAAGTCTGTATTTACATGATCACAAGTTATGGGTGTTAGATAAACATAAAGTAATAAAAAATTATAAAGGAAAATGAAAAAATTCAATAACATAAATTTTTGTAAATATAAAGTATGCTAAAAAGAATAATGCAATCAAAAGCCCAAGAATAACAGTATAATATTGAAAATGAGAAACAATATAAAGAACCCATAATAAAGAAGAAACAAAAACAGATGATCACATAAAAGAAAATACAATGGCTAATAAATACATGAAAGCAGGTCTAAACTCACTGGTCTGATAAGAAGTACAAATTAAAACAAGGAAAATCCATTTTTGCATATTAAAATGGATTACTTCCTTAAATTAAATTTTTATGAGGTATAGTGAAATGGTATTTTAGTTGTAGTAAAAACTGGTGTAAACTCTCTGGATTTGGCATGACAATATTTATATATTTTTGGTAGTCTAGCCTTAAAAATCACAATAATCACACCTTGGACAAATAATTACTTAAATGTTTCCAAAACAACATTATAATGCTTTCTTTAATAGTCAAATTTCAGAAGCAGGATCAATATCGAATAACAAAAGAATGAGTACATTATTACATATCCATAGATTAGAATACAAGAAAATTAATACAAGCTTTAAATTATGTCTAGAAAGAATAGAGAATGGTACAGGAGAATGTTCAATTTCATTTTTAAAAGATACGAAATTTTATCAAGGATACAATCTGAATTATGATAAAATTTAAATATATGTTTAAAATTATACTGTATTATAAAATGGAAAAAAGGCTATGAAGTACTTGATTTTTTAAGATGTATTTTCTGGGCAGTAAAATTATAGGTAATTATTTTCTTTTTATTTTTTTGCTTTCCCTTGAATCATTACAAGATATATTGTGTTTCCAGTCAGAAAAGAAAATGGCTAGTGTGTGTCTGTGTCTTTTAAAAACTACATTTGTATTTCTGGCATTGCCTTTCCACTTCCCCCACAAGCCTTAGCCACTTCTGCTCCAGGGCACTTCTTGGTGGAAGCATCTCTAGAAAGTTTGCATTCCTTTCCAAGTTGTTACCTGTTTTACATCCTGCTATGGACTGCACTGTATCTCTTCAAAATAAATATGTTGAAGCTCTAACCTCCAAATTGATGGTGTCTGAAGACAGGGCCTTTGGGAGTTGATTAGGTTTGGATGAGGATGGGGCTCTCATAATGTAATTAGTGCCCTTATAAGAAGATGCACCAGAGAGCTTGCCCTTTCTTCTCTACCATGGGAGGATATATCCAGAAGGCAGCCCTCTGCAATCTGGAAGAGGGCCCTCACCAGAAACTAACCATGCTGGCACTCTGATCTCACATTCCAGCTTCTAGAACTGCAAATTTCTGTTGCTTAAGCCTGGACCCAGTCTGTGGTATTCCGTTTTGGCAGCTAGCACTGACTAATGCATAGCCCTAGACCAAACTGGAACAGAACAATCACAGATTTCCTTAATGTGGAAGAAAGGATGGTTTCTCCTACTGCAACCCAGTATCCAACCTGTATTTTTAAACAGCCTCCAAGCCTTCAATTTGGTAGTTTCTCCTTGGGCTGCTGAGCTTAACATTATCCTCCTCTCTGTAGGCCTCTCCCTGGCCCTACAACTCTCCTATTCCTGCTCATGGGACTAAACAACTCATCACCACCAACCTATTCAGTTCTCCCCCACTTTTTAATGTAACATGCAAGTCCTAAAGGCAATCTGAGTTCCAGGAATACAGCAGTAATAAAAGGTTCTTTATATGGGGGCTTTTCTGACCCTCCACCCTCATAGGACAAGATACTGAAATCTCACTCACTGTGACAACGGTAAAATTTGCTCCCCTCTGAAAGTTTATTATCAGTGAGTGAGAATAAAGTTAGATTTCACCATTTCTGAACCAAATGAGTATTTCTCATGCCCTCTGCATAATCATCTTGGTGGAATAAGTATTTGGAAGCCATGTGCCTCTAAGGAATCACTGGCCATAAACCCAGAGAAAGAGAAAACAATGGTGTTTTCATGTACACTATGGAATTTTTGCTACACTGGATGAAGTGAGTGGATGTGGCTGTCACTGTCTTTGAATTCCATGGTTAATGCATACAAATATTTTCATCTCTCTCAAGGAAGAACCAAACATGACCCCCACTTTTCATAGCAAAGAAGTCATTAGGTGTATAGCTACATATGTCTCCTACCCCACAGAACTCACATGTACTAAGCATAATCATCGAGACTCCAGCACGTCTTGACTTCAAAGAGTTGA
This sequence comes from Ateles fusciceps, assembly GCA_036589455.1. NCBI lineage: Eukaryota > Metazoa > Chordata > Mammalia > Primates > Atelidae > Ateles > Ateles fusciceps. The sequence goes on along the minus strand of JAZHEH010000091.1, from coordinate 9,817,790 downwards.
CCATTCTTTCTTGCTCAGTGCAATGACTACCACATGTACCTTATGAACACTGAATTTTGCTCTTAGCATTAAGACAGCTCTTCCACAGCCAAGATGCAACCACACATACAGCATGAGTAGCCCCCATCAGCAAAGTAGAAACTGCTTTCTGCTTGCAAGCTGAGCTTTCACATTTCCCCTCCTGACCTTGCATGTATTATTTTGAATGTAATGTATTTTTAAATTGCTGTACCATTTAAAAAATGTGAAGGAGAGCTGAATTAAATATTATTTGTGGCATACCCTGGTTTGCAATGGCCTTAAAATCTGATCCCTTATATCAGGTTGATGCCTAAATCCCATTACTTGAGATGGCAAATGACTGTGTTTGCAAAATTGTAGATGCACATTTAGAGGCAGCTTCAAAAATTCAGCTCATAATGTTAACTTTGTTTGAAAAGATCTTGATTTTCCAGGAAGCCATCTCAAGGCATTCTGTCTGTTTCTTAACTCTAGCTCTGTCATGGATAATATATTAATAGCCTAAGGATGACTCGGCAGCTGACTCTTCAAGAACCATAGTCTAGGGTCAAAAGAAGTTCCTAAATGACTAAAAGGAGCCCCCTTTTGAAGCAAATTATAGGATATATTCCAGAGCAGCTGAGATCTATAGAGCTCAAATTCAAGCAAGAAGTGCAACAGTATTCACTTCAACCACATTATCTCAAGGTAACTATCCCCAATTTTCACTTCCTGTTTCTCTGCCCCATGTCCTCCACCCACAGCTGCTATGAGGCTGAGATGGGTGTCTAAAATCTGACAATGAGATTTATATTAGTACTTCTAATGAAGTATTAGTACTAATGAAATGAACACTTCTCTAAATGATCATGTACATACAAGACTTCTGTGTATGTGCATACACAGATATTTACAATAAACAATATTCTTAGAAAACGCAATTCTGCCATCGAAATATAAAATAATAGTAGAACAAAGTCAGGCAATCTCATGATATTAAGTAAGCCTCACTCAGGCTGAGGATAGGGCTCTGAGGTTTGTTATCAACTGTCAAATCCCACAGAGTCTGAGCATAGGTGTCAGGAATACCAGAACACGGTGATATTTCTCTATTTCAAGGACACACCCAAACAATGGGCAAAATGAAATATTTGAGGTTGATACCAATAAAGAGGAAACAGAGGAAGTAGTTCAAGACAGAAGTAGTTGTATGTAGACAGGAGGTTATGTGTAGACCGAAGTAGAACCTTATGTTCTAAAATAAACGAGCAAAGAATAAGGATCAAAGAAAAGTGTATTGGTTATCTCTTAATAATTTTTGTATAACAGATTATCACAAAACTTAGGAGCTAAAAACAACAAATACATATTGTCTCACTGTTTCTGCGGGTCAGGAATCCAGGCACAACTCAGCTGGATGCCTCTGCCTGAGGAGGTCTTTTACAAGGCTTCTATCAAAGTGTTTGCCAGGGCTACAGTCTCATATGAAGGCTTGACTGGAGAAGGATCTGCTTTTGAGCTCACTCACACGACTGCTGATACAATTCATTTCCTTATTAGAACTAAGCTGTTGGGCCATTAGTTCCTCTCTGGCTTTTGGTTGGAGATCTCTCTCCATTCCTTGCCACATGGGACTCTCAATAAGGCAGCTAACAAAATGGCAACTTGCTTTGAGAAAGCAAGCACACAAATGCATCCAAGATAAAAAACATTCTTCTTGTAACCTACCCCCAAAGTAAAACCTCATTACCTCTGCCATATTCCATTCAGGAGAGGCAAGTCACCAATCCAGTCTATACTCAAGAGGAGAAGACCATAGCCGAGCAGGATTTCCAGAAGGCAGAGATCAGTGGAGCCCCTTGGAGGCTGTCTCCCATAAGGAAGAGGTAACTATTAACTAAATAGACCGATACTGCCATATGTTATAGGTAGGAATATACAACAGAACACAGTTTGTGTAATATTTTAAATGACAGGCTTTAAGATGTTCAAAATGTGTGTGTGTGTGTGTGTGTGTGCATGTGTGTGTATACACACATATATATACATATGTATAGTTTTTCTAGTGTTCTATTTATTTTTAATGTCAACTTTTATTTCAGACTCAATGGGTACATGTGCAGGTTTCCTACAAAGTTGTATTGCATGATGCTGAAATTTGAGATATGACTAAACCTGTCACTCACGTAGTGAGCATAGTACCCAATAGGTACTTATTCAGCCCTTGCCCCTCACACCCTTTTGGTAGTCTCCAGTGTCTACTGTTCCCACCTTAATGTCCACATCCAAGGTTTAGCTCCCACTTATAAGTGAGACCATGTAGTATTTGGTCTTCTGTTCCTATATTAAATCACTTAAGATTATGGCCTCTAGCTCCTTCCATGTTGCTGCAAAGGACATGATTTCATACTGCAAAATGTGTATATTTTGATATAATAAACTTCTTCTTATAGTAGTGGTTAAACCAAAAATACTAAACCTTAACTAATATTAAACCCTAACTACTACCATGTTCTAACTATTACCATAGTTCTAACTATTCTCCATGTTCTAAGGAATGTGCACATAAGGAATATTACATTTAATTCCTGGGGTGGGTGAGGGTGATAGGTGGAGGGTTAAGGAGAGAGGGTAGATTGTTTAATGTAAGAAAAGCTATGATACTTAGGGGAAAGTGTGTGGGTGTAAGGGGAGTTCTGGAAAGGGATGGATCATGGAGAACAAATCACTGTGACAAGAATAGTTTAGAGCCCATGAAAGAGAAGGAGAGGATGAGAAAGTAACTCCCATGATGGTCAGGACAGATAGGAACAGAGGAGTTTTAGGAAGACCTGTGTGTTGGTTGATGAATGCTTCTTTGTAACCCTCTTCAAGAAAAGGTTCAATAAAAAGGTACTTTGCTGAATTGGGATCTTACTATTGAACTGTGACACTGTTGATCTTAATAATGAACTGTGAACTGAGACTGCAAAAAAAAAAAAATGCAATCAAGTCTTTATTTGGGCTACTTAAAACACCAGTCCAAAAAAATAATTCTAGATATTAAAGACCTATGCATACAAATGTCAATAAATTACTTATGATAATAAAAAATGTGAAAAATTTCAATGTTTGATAAAAATAAAACAGCAATAAAGTATGTGTCTTTGTGTAATAAGATATTGCACAAATAATTAAAAATGGGTACAAAGATTTTATAATGACACAAAAAATTGCAAGAATAGAACATTAAGAAGAGAAAGGCAAATTATATACACTCACATGTATATATTTAGGCTACATATGAAAGAACATATGCATACAAAAAGAGACTCAGAAAACTAAAATCATGAAAGATTGGAAAGGAAAGACTGTCATGAAGGGGTTTTTAGTCTGTCTTCTTTTTTCCATGTCACCACTTTCTCTTTTAAGGGATAATTCCCTAGGATCTCCTCTCTACACACACCAGGAGGGACACACTTTGTCCTTCCAGTCTTCTTCCCTTCCCTCATGGCCTTTCTGAAAAATCAGATAAGAAGCTGCTGGCACAAAAATCACTAGAAATCCATAGTGTGTAAGCCATCCTTAAGCAAAGTACAATAAAGACCTAGACCTCAACCTACCTATCCCTACACATCAGCCACTTTTCATCCTAAACCAGGCATCATAACAGATACAGCAATCCTCAAGATACAAATTCCTTGCCTCACCTAACATGGTCTGATCTAGAACTTCTAGTATGTCTGTTGTCTTCTTAAAGGTTTCCTAACACTCAAATCAGTCCATGTTGCAATCCAAATATCTCAGCAAAGGAGTAAGAATTGAAGTCCCTGATACCTTGGCGTATATTACTTTATCAGAACAATTTCCTGCAGCAATGATAAAGAACAGAGACAAAAAAGGGATCTTACTCTTTCGAGAGAGAATAATTAAGGAAGGGAGGAGGGAAATGAGTAAAGAGGAGGCATTGGAGACATTCCTTCCCTATTTTTAGGACACCATACAAGTGGATGCCATCAGAGACCAGAGGCACTTTGAGGTCATTCTAGTTACACAGAGAATTTGGGAAGAACTAGCACACCTGTGACTTCATTGGAAAAGATTCCCAAAGAGGATGAGCAGGTGGGGAGAGTGCAGGGTCACAGAAGCAAAGCTGAGAATCACGACAAGCAGTCACATTGGATGTGCAAAGGAAAAAAAAAACTCTTCCCACTGCAGAATATGCCTGCCTGTTAAATATCTCCCAAGGGAAGAGTGGAATAGTATTCATTTGTAGCTCAGTAGAATTTTTAAAAATATTTTAAAAAATAGAAAAACTTTTCCCTTATGACAACAACTCTGCCATAGAAGAGCCTAGGAAGAATAAAGGGAATATGTTAAGGACATTTGCTCCATTTATGTGCTCTCCCTGCAAATTTTCATTTCTGAAGCAGCTGACGTTAAAAAAAAAAAAAAAAAAAAGCAGGGGGGAGCATTAGACTGCCCTGGTGATTACCTGTTGACCAGGTATCAAGTAAGTGGAAGAGTCACATATAAACAAGGAATGTTCATGTCAGTTGTATTTCTACTTGGGGCATGAGATTTATAGCTGAGTCACTCCATGGTATAAGATTCCTAGGTGATCTATCTTGATTGGATTAGAACATCAGAATTCATAAAAATATTTCTAGATGAAGCTCTTAGTATTGATGCTAATGAATATTATGTTCCATGTTCTGCCTAACCCACAAGCAGGGTGGGGACTAATGAAACAGTGGATAATAATAACTCCTTAAGATTTTCAATTTACTTTCACAACCATTACAACAATCATCACTATAGATGAGAGAGCAGATGAGAGACATGCACATGCACGGGGTCCATTCTTTCTGTTGTATCCTCATCGGAAATCACTTCTGGAGCACAGTATTCTTCTGCACAAAGCCCCCTGTAACCTGCCACTTGCCAACAACTGAGAGTAGCATGAGAGAAAAAAACCGAACACTCATGAAGGATCTGTCCTTCAGACACCTGCAAATGTCCAGCTTATAAATAACAATATTTGAACAATATTTCTTCCGAATCATATGTTCAGTCTATTTGTCTACATACCACAAGTTAAAGTCTTTTTAACATCATCTCTCATTTCAATGTCTTGTTTTAACACACCTGCTTTCCGTTCAATGTTCCCCAACCATCCTCAATACCTCTTCCCTCTACACCCTCTCTCCTAAAGAAATCATTTTCATGCATTTTATTTTGTTTGATCACTTCATAAGAATTATAAGAATTATGACCCAACAAAAAGTAGAGAATAATGTTAGGCTGAGGTGTGGATTCTAGGCAATAAATCACACCCATTCAGTTGTTATCACATGCCCATGGGCATCAGCCTTACCATACATGAGACTCATATTTGTGCCCAGCAAAATGATAAATCACTTATGTGACATGTTCTTGAGGATTGGTAATAAACATAGTACTTAAATCAATGGAGAAGTGAAATTTCCAGGTGTCCACTTGATACATCTGATCCTTTCAATAACCTTATGAAATTAACAAGAAAAATACTGTTCTCATTAGATGGATGAGGGGACCACAGGCTAAAGCGGTCCCACTTAAGCCAAGGTTTGTTCTATACCCCCTAAAAAATGCACATTTTGTCTTTCTCAAGGAGATAACAAGTTAATATTTCCATCCCTAACCTATACAAACCATGTCTCTTCAACGTACCTGATTTAGAGCTTTAGACAACCTTGAATTCGGTCTTTGGATTAAAAAAAAAAAAGTCTATGTAAAATAAGCTCTCTTGCCATGACTCATATGACACCTAAAAGAATAATCACAGCAATTATACATCAGAAAGGGAGAAGTAATAATTACAAAAATGGAATATTCAGCTACCACTTGGCTAGCCAGTATGGGCATAAACTTTTATATTTCCCCTTGGGGGCATATATGAAAGAAGCACAGAGTGAAGAGACAAAACCCAATTATCAGGATCTAGGCACTTGTTCTTTTTTACTGCATAAAGGAAGAGGATGGATGACAGTAGCTGGAAGCTTTTCCTCTTGCTCTTTGCAAAATATAGGAAAATGCTGCCTCTTACGCATTTCATTTCATTCAGACACAATGGCACGGCTCATCTAGCCCAGTGTGCTTTCCCCCTCTACTAACCTGACTTCCTAGTTGGCCAAGTATCTCACCATCTCAAGAATTTGTTCCAGAAACAGCAGAGCGCTCTTTCTTTTCTTTTCTTTCTTTCTTTTTTTGAAGGACTTCTGAGTGATGGCACACTGAGAAACTGGACCATCTCAGCAAAGGCTATAGTTCTATAGGTGAAATATCAGAAAAACAAATATTTCCTTTTCTGCCTTAGTCTATTGAAAAACCTCTGGAGTTCCAAACACAGACAAAATAACAGTTGTAATAATAGCTACAGATGAAATAATAGTTGGCCTGTAAGGGGCAAACATGCTGGAGATAGTCCAGGTGTTGAGTCAAGAGCATTACTCCCAACTCCCTTTTCTCTCCCAACTACTCTGAACCATGTACCAAAAAAAAAAAAAAAAAGTTGATTTTCATAGAATTCTTAGGCAATCTTCATTTTAAAATGAAGATTAGACATAGTTTTGTGGATGCAGAGGGATAGGTTGAAGCTATTGCTTCCAAAGATGTTGGTATGAATGTGTGTATGTACAAGGTATTTGTCATCACCATCCTCAAGTTGTGTAAGGCATAAACAGCTATCATATGAGTTTTTAAGGGAGTGGACATAAGATATTTAAAAGAGACATGGAATTATGGAATGAGTACAACTTCCCAAAAAACATTTTTTTTGAGAGTCTCACTGTCACCCAAGCTAGAGTACAGTGGCCTAATCTATGTCACCCAAGCTATAGTACACTGCAGCCTTGAACTCCTGAGCTCAAGTGATCCCTGCATCTCAGCCTCCTGAGTAGCAGGGACTTCAGGTGCATACCATGATGGACAGCTCATTTTTTATTTTTTTGTAGAGACAAGATATTGCTATAATGACCAGGCTGGTCTTGAACTCCTGACCTCAAGTGATTCTTCCACCTCAGTGTCTCAAAGTACTGAGATTACAGGCATAAGCCACTGTACCTAACCAAGCTTTTCTTTTCATTAAGCATATAATTAAGCATTCTATACACTTTGGTATATGCCTCTTGATCTCTATTCCTTTAGCCATCACCTCTGCTGAAATGAAAGCAAGATACAAGTAAGAAGCATTTTCACGTTATAGCAGGCAAGCGTAAAAGGCAAATTTGTACAAAACTTGTTACAACCAGGTAAAAACAGTATGCATGCATAAAGGAATACCAATTAATAAAACACTTTCTGATTAGGAGGAAGGATTAATTTTCCATTTGAAACATGTATTCATTCTTATAAAAGGTTTTTAAAAATATGTCCCACAGAGGTGGTTCTGAAGGATTTATCACATGTGACATGAGAAAAGGATTCTGTAGCGAAATAAGTTTGGGAATCACTGACTTCAAGTTTGGCAGGATTCTTCATTTAGTGCTTCTCCAGAGTCTTTAATATCCTAACATGAATCGTGAGTCTCCAGGAGTATAAAATTGGATTATCATAACCTGAATTTATTTGATGACAGAAACTCTTATGAAAGCAGAAGCACTTTATGGAACTGTTGTTCTCCAGAGTACATTTTGGGAAAATACTGCTTTTTAGAATATGTATATAAAATATATACACTTTTCCAAAAAGAGAAGGTTAGTACATAGCAAAGAGCACCTGATCATGACCCTTGTCACATAACTCTCTAAACCCAGTGCTTATCAAACTTTCATGTGCACATGAATCAGCAAAGGATCATGTTAAATGCAAATTCCAGTTACGTAAGTCTGAATAGGGCCTGAGGTTCTGCATTTCTAACAAGTCCCCAGGTGATGCCAATGCTGCTATTCCACAAAGCACTCTGTGCAGCAAAGGATTAGAGCACATTTGTCTTCAAGAGCTTCAACTGTCCAGAACTGTTCAGAGTGCTACGCTGTCTGATAATTCTTTACCTAAGAAGGTAGTGAGTATGTGGATAGGGCTTACCAGTAAAACCTGTTGGGTGTGATGTGTTCATGCATGAGTTGCCACCGTCTTCCAAAGTCCATGGAGCTGTAGAGCTGCAAAATAATGAAATGAGGAGACTGTAAGTCTCTAGGAACCACTGCTGAGCATGAATACAGATGTTTTCTCTGCACCATCCCAATTCCAGAGTGTCCAACACAACCAAGCAGGCATTTATTTTATCCAGCTGAAAAGGTAGGAATATGACTGTGCCATGCTTAGCATGGTATCTTCTAGCATTCAGTAGGTTCTCAATATACATCCAATCAACTGATATTTTTGAGCACAGTATAAATCCACTTCTGATAGCCATCATGTCTCCATTAGGAGGAAATCCTTTAGTATAATTATGTCTTCTTTTTTCTTCAAATTCCAATTAAAACAATTCAGCAATACGTATTTTAAAATGATTTATTATACAATTCTCACATGTAGGCCACTCTGAGAGTCATGAAAACAAGAAGAGGCAGATTCTGTGCTCCCAGGAAAAATGAGACATACATATAAAAATGCTCATCAGCTAATACATGAGCCAATATTATATGCAAAATATTGTGCTTTTACTTTCATTTCTTACTGCTCCTATAGCTCATCTAAATGAAATGGAACTCTTCAATGCTATCAAAAAGACCAGGTTCATTTACACTCCTATGTTTTTGCAAGATGGCAAGGCTAGGCCACTCTAATTATTATTCCATGTTCACTTATTTTTTGGATGTAGAGTCTGACCCCTTTATAACATCTTAGGGATAGGCCAGCATCCCTATAAGTGACTAAGAGTATTGGGTGTATTTTCAATTGAATGTCTGGAAGTAAAATATCTGATTCTAACTGCCAGTGGAATAACAACAACAATAATAATTCCATCATATTGTTCTTTCACATACATGTGAACCTTACAACAATCCTGAAAGGAAGGCAGGGCAGTTATTACTAACTTAAATCAATGCTCTTAAGCATTCTGCGATCTTCCCAGGCAGAGTTAATCACTGCTTCCACAGTGCCACCACTGTATTTACTGTCTGCTTCTAAGAAGTTGTTCATAGTAATCCATGTCAAAGGGAAAATTGGGGCAAGGGCCAAAGCTCTAGAGGTTGACAGATGGGAAAGATTAACAGGGGTAGAAATTAAACAATTGAGTCCTCCTGGAAAAATACGTTTTGAGCCAGGCCTTGAGACAACAGGAGCAAAGGTGCTAATACAGCTTAGTGTTCGAGGTTAGCTCTCCAAGCACCTTTAAGAAAAAGAAGGGATATGAGGACTGTTGTTGGCCAAAAGCGGTAGAGACTCTGTCTGTCCTTCTATCTCCCTGTCTCTCTTTCTGTCCCTCTGCTCATCTATTAATGGATAGTTCTATATCTATCTGTATCTGTATTTATATTGGGAGTTAGGGAAAAGGAGCAGGTTTATAAGGACCAGATCATCCCATTGGGAAGAATATATCCATATATTTTATTGCAAAGACTGTTTTTCATGTAGAGTTTTAAAAAATGGATCACTCTCCTTCCTATGGCAGGTACCTGAGAGACAGATGCTTAGACTTAAGACATGTTTTCCAATTAAATATAAAAGAGAATTTGGATGGAACCTTCTATAACCCAAAGTTCAGAATCTGCCAACCCTGATTCCAAACATAGCAAAGTACTAAATTCTTTCAACAAAATCTAGCATGATTGTGTCTTCCTCTGCTGCAAACTCTTGAGACACGCCAGGCAAAAGCCACGAGACTCACACTGACACTGTTAGAGTCTACATCCTCCAGGGAAATCAGTTCCATCATGGAGGAGCTGGTGGTGGCAGAGCTCTTGCTGGGTCACCCTTCAGAACAGCATGGCTCCTGTCCTCTCACACTCTTTCCAACATAAAGAGAGCGAGAGAGCCACTGCTGATCTCCTCATTCAGGCCTTTTCTACCTCCTGCCTCCCCTATCTCTGGTTTTGCTTTTTCAGCTCTTCAGTTTGACTGATGGAAAAAAATTAAATTGAATTATCTGCCTGGAGGCTGATTGAGATGAACAGAAAGAGCAGGCTCCTATTCATTAAGGGCTTTGAGTTAGCTACCTTGTCGCTTAATCTGCAGTAAGTTGCTGAATCTGAAATATATTTTATTCTACCATGAGTTGGATCTCAAAAACCTCTCCATTTATACATCTACTTCTTCATTTAATCACTTATTCATTCACTAAAAGTGTATCAAACAACTACTAAGCTTTAGGAGCTGAACTAAGAGCTGGGGTTACAAAGGCCAAAAATGCCACAATGAGGGAATCAGAAACGCATGCAATTATTATACTGCCATGCAAAGCATGCCTTGACATTAATACCAGTTATTTCTGCAATGGTAAGACTATGGGCAATTAGTATTTTCTCCTTTTCGTCCTCTAGATTCTTTAAATTATTATCAACAAATATTACTTTTGTAATTATAAAATTATAGGTCTAACATTAAAATGGAAAAAAAACACATGTCAACATTTAATAGTAAGTTTTAGAATATTTAATGATATTAAAATTCTCATGACATTATTAATTTTAAAAAGTTATAAAACATGTATTTGTTGATATTGATATTAAAGTATTATAAAAACTTGAAACATACTAAAAGGAAATATGCCAAAATATTAGCAGTGGTTATCTCTGAATTGTGAGATTATGGGTAATTTACATATTTTTGAAAATTTCCATCATTTTCAGATGTTTTAACAATAAATATTATATTTCAATAGTAACATAAGTCTACATTTTATTCTATTATTTATATTTTTTGTGACAGTAAATTTCTAATTATAATGTGTATATTATATTTACCTCTCAAACTACCTTTTAAAAGGCCATGAATTAAACCTATTTTTTTTTCATGAGGAAACTGGAATTAGACAAAGCAATATTAAATTTTCCAAAAATAAGAAAATGCCACAGAAATGATCATGAATAGTGTTGAATCCTTCCTTAGACAGGCAATGCATCAGTTCACAGGAGGTTTACACAGTCCTGCATGGCTGCAACCCAACACGTTTCATGCAACATTAAAATAAAGTGTTTTCCAAACAATAAACATCTTTGTTTAAAACATTCCTTGTTCATACAGTTAAATAAATGAGGCCATGTTCTCTTCTATATCCTGCCACATCATGCCCCCTCCAGTAAAGATGTCCCTCCTAGACATTACCAGAGACCAATCAAGATCCTCTCCTTTCCTTTCTTCCACTATATGTCATGGCCACATATCTCTTTGGGCCACAAGCACAAATTCAGCAGCAACAAACACAGAGCAAGGACTAAATGAATCATTGGAACAGCTGGAAAATATGAAAGAACACATTCTTTTCCTTATTGATTCAGTAATTAGTTCCCTAATTACATTGGCCTGCCAGAGAAATGCATCTGATAGCTGAGGAACTAGAGAGGCAATTTAATCAATAGAATATTCCACAGGAAGAACAAAAGATGTACCTGGAAAGCCTAACTTTAAAGAATAACGTGAGAACACAGGAGAATCACAGGCATTGTTATACGTTGAATTTTCGTCCCTCAAGAAAGACATATTAAAGTCCCAGCCCCCGCATCTCAGAATGTGACCTTACTTGGAAATAAGTTATTCGCAGATGTAATCAAGTTAAAATGAGGGTGGTAGGGTGGGCCCTAATCCAATATGACTGGTGTCCTCATAAGGAAAAATGTAGGCTCATAGGCAGACAGGGAATCCTATGTAAAGACACACAAGGAGAACACCATGTGAAGATGGAGGATTAGAGTGATGCAGCTACAAGCCAAGGATGGCTTAAGACGTGTTATCTAAATCAGTAACCACCAGAAGCTAGAAAGAGGTAAGGAAGGTTTCCCCTACATGTTTCAGAGGGAGCATAGCCCCCGCCTACCAATATCTTGATTTTGGAATTCTAGCCTCCAGAACTCTGAGACAATATATTTCTGTTGTTTCAAGTCACCGAGTTCATGGGACTTTGTCACAGCAGCTCTAGGAAACTGACATAGGCATCTCATACTCCCTGCCAGGACTAGGCAGCCTGGAGAGAGAGAGCAATGACAGAGATGCTACATTTCTCTGTGGCTTCCCTGTCACCACCGACACATTTAGTTGTAAAACTAGAATCTCATTATCTGTGGCTGGAAGTTAAACCCTCATTTGCCTACAATTCTTTGTCCTATGCATTTTCATCATGGCCTCAACCCAGGATACTTTCTAAGAAATGTGAATTTATAATGATCACATGAGGGTGACCAGACTTAGTCAAAAGAGGCAACAAAATGTGACTTTATGGGATCTTTCGGTGTTCAGGCCAGTTTCTCTTGAGCCAGTGTATCTCCCAGGTAGAGGTGAAAGGATGGGCTGAAATAAACTCTCTTCATAGGAAAGCCAAACTTAATGTATAACTGTCCTTATCCTTTATTTAAAACTTGAGTTTAGGTAACATTCTACTGTATTGTGTTCGTGATGATCTTTGTCTTTCAAATAAAATGAGGCTGGTTCTCTTCAAAATGAGTTCTCTGCCTCTCTTTCCTTGGAGGCACAAGTGTAGTGTAGGAAAGCTTGGCTGGACTATGTGGAGCTGCAGGGAGAATCCCTTAGTTTGTGGGGGCATTTGTAATAGACAGGGAAGAAATCAGAGTCTCACAGCAGCAAGGAATCCTTTCCAACCTACATCTTCAGTTCCTTCCTCAGAAAGTTTCCAAAGAACCTGTTTCTTGATAACTGGTGAGGAGATTTCTAAGCTCTGGGTACACAGGCAAGAACTTCCATCTCCAGCTGCCACCTTTCTTTGACCTCAGGAGATATAAGGCATCTATAGCATAAAGGTGTTTATTTTAAAAAGACATGCTATTCCCCTAGCCATGCCATCCTGTGGCAAAAGGCAACATTTTTCTTCCCTGTTGAAAATTGCTAGCCATAGAAGTTTTCATCTCTCTCCAATATTTTATTATCCATTCCTTTATTTAACAAATATTAATCCAATGTCAATTAAGAATCAAGCACTCTTCTATGGGGTTTAGAATACCTCAGTGAAAAAAGAAAAAAAAAATAGAGAAAAATCTCTGCCCTCAGGGATCTTACACTGTAGTGATCAATAACTCAAATATCCTCAAGTCCACAGTGTTCACACATGAGGGAGATGTAAAAGAAAAAATAGTGTTGTTATTTGAATTCTTTTTTTTTTTTAGAGAGAGAGAGTTTTGCTCTTGTAGCCCAAGTGCAATGGCACAATCTCAGCTCACCACAACCTCTGCCTCCCAGGCTCAAGCGATTCTCCTGCGTCAGCCTCCAGAGTAGCTGGGATTACAGGCATGCACCACCACACCCAGCTAATTTTGTATTTTTAGTAGAGATGGGGTTTCTCCATGTTGGTCAGGCTGGTCTTGAATTCCTGACCTCAGGTGATCTGCCCACCTCAACCTCCCAAAGTGCTGGGATTATAGGCATGAACCACTGCACCACGCCCTGTTATTTGAATTCTTTAGACCCAGGTTCATTTTGCTGGAGCTTAACACATTTAGGAAGTTTCTTTGTTACCCAAGAAGATGATTTTCTCCACTTTTATTGGAGCACTTGACCTTGCAGGGCTATCTTCTATTTTCCTGCTTTTGCTAGGTACACAGGTTCAAAAAATGTTTCACTTTCCTCTCAACTCTAAGGAAGCCACAGTGCCAGTGTGACAATGCTTGGCAGGTGACATGTTACCACACTGCTGGGGAGAAATAGGGAAGCCAGCAAGCCCAGGCTCCATTAAAACACTGGCTGAGCTATTCCTTAGCAAATGAGGAGAGCTGAACTGGTGTAAAACTAGATTCAAGGGAACACAAAAATTCAGGATTGTGTGTGAAATCTTCTCATTTTCCAATTTTGGCAACAAATTCAAAACTTTGAAACATATTGCATGGCAAAAAAGACATGTATTGATCCAGATACAGCCAAATACCACCTGAAAGCCACCAATTTGTGACCTGAATTTTAGTGTAGATGAACGCCTATCTGAAGGAGAAGCTGGACTATCAGACCTTGAAGTAGGGTTGCCAGATTTAGCAAATAAAAATACAGAACACCCAGGGTCAGGCACAGTGGCTCATGCCTATAATCCTAGCACTTTGGGAGGCCAAGGCAGGCAGATCACAAGGTCAAGAGATTGAGACCATCCTGGCCAACATGGTGAAACCCCGTCTCTACTAAAAATACAAAAACTACCTGGGCATGGTGGTGTGTGTCTGTAGTTCCAGCTACCTGGGAGGCTGAAGCAGGAGAATTGCTTGAACTCGGGAGGCAGAGGTTGTAGTGAGCTGAGATCACGCCACTGCACCCCAGCCTGGCAACACAGTAACAAGCAATGTCTCAAAAAAATAATAATACAGAACACCCAGGTAATTTGAATTTCAGAAAAACATATACTTTCATATAAGTATGTTCTGTGTTTTTACATAAGTGTGTGTGTGTGTGTGTGTGTGTGTGTGTGTGTGTATAAAACTTTTAAAAATTTATCAGAAATTCAAATTTACCTGGGGTATCCTATGTTTTGTCTGGCAACCCTACCTTGAAGGCTTACCTATTCCGTTTCTAAGACTCTGGACTATAAATATATCCCCCTTACATTATGCTTCCTTTTTTTCTTTGACATTGGGTGCTTCCAAGTGAATAAAAATATCCCGAAATCATTATAAATTACTTTTTGTAGTCAATCAACTCAAATTGTTTTACTCATTCATTTATTTCTTTTGCTTGAGACAGAGTCTTGCTCTGTTTTCCAGGCTGGAGTGTAATGGCATGATCTCGGGTTACTGCAACCTCTACCTCCCAGGTTCAAGCAATTCTCCTGCCTCAGCGTCCCAAGTAGCTGGGATTACAGGCACCCACCACCACGTCTGGCTAATTTTTGTATTTTTAGTAGAGACAGGGTTTTACCATGTTGGCCAGGCTGGTCTCGAACTCTGACCTCAGATGATCTGCCCACCTCAGCCTCCCAAAGTGCTGGGATTACAGGCATGAGCCACTGCTCTCAGCCAGTTTCATATTAATTAAGCACCCAGCATGTGCAAGGCTCAGTCCCAAAGTGTGATGATACAAAGGTGAGCAGCACAAGGTTCCAGGATCTCCACAAACTCAAAACTTAGATAGGAAGACAGACATATCAACAGGTAAGTACAGCACAGGGAGAAGTGTGCCAACAGAGATGGAGGGGCATGGACAACTCAAAGGAAGGAGTGATCAGTTAAGCTGGGTTGGGCGCGGGTCCATGAGCTGAGTCATGATGGATGAGCCGGAGCTGGCCTAAAGGATACATCCTCCCCCAAAATTGTGGCTAAGAAAGGTGAAAAATTCTTGTCATTAGGAAAGAGTTTGGAAACCTAACAGAAACATTATCTCATCCTCCTACAAAAATACAGTTCACTTGGCCCTGGATCAGTGTGCATTGGTCTGCCACATCTTAAAGAAAAAGAGCAGAAGTGGAAAAGGATCCAAACAAGGTCATCTAAAGGATTCAAGGAGAAGTGAAAGAGACAACTCCGTAAGAATATGGATGTTAAGTACAAAATGAGGACTTTAAAATGAGCTATGAGAGCAAAGGCTATAAAAGCAGAACAATGTAGGTAGATGCCACTTGTTTTTCAAATTTCAACACATCTCCACTTGAAGTCTGAAAGAGGCAATGTTATAATACCAAAAATGAAAAAGTACTTTGCAAGCGAATTCATAAAAATTCCTATAAAAACTTGGTGGTCAGGCGTCGTGGCTCACACCTGTAATCCCAGCACTTTGGGAGTCTGAGGCAGGCGGATCACATGGTCAGGAGTTCAAGACCAATCTGGTCAATATGGTGAAACCCCATCTCTACTAAAAATACAAAAATTAGCTGTGTGTGGTGGCAGGCACCTGTAGTCTCAGCTACTCAGGAGGCTGAGGCAGGAGAATCACTTGAACTTGTGAGACCGAGGTTGCAGTGAGCGAAGATTGCACCACTGCACTCCAGCCTGGGTGACAGAGCAAGACTCCATCTCAAAAATAAAAATAAAAAACTTGGTGAAAGGGCAGGGTATTTTATAAACAGTATCAAAACAAAACAAAATTTTAAAAGACAGTTTAAGACTCACAGCTTCTCAAAGTTTTCCATCAAAGCATCTCCAATAGCCAAACAGAATACAGCATCCCCCAGAGAATCTGGGACTTAATCTTAAACACAGGGGCAAATATGTTTAGGTCTCTAATAAATCTCACCTTAAAATTCCATGGATATTTTGTAATCTGTTCTATACTCTATCTATGCTCAAAATACATTTCTTCATAAATCTTCAGTTAAAGCAGATCCTCTAGAAAAACACTTTGTGTTACACTTCCTTTACCACTGTCCCCCAGGAGTGTGTTTTTGAGCCCCAGTTTGAGGAGGAGGGAGCCAGTGACAATAAGATCACTGATGCATAATTAGGGAGCAGTGATAGCCTCAATGATAGGGAGCAGGTGCTAATGCTTGGGTTAAATCATTTAATTGCCTCAAGTGTGTTTTGTGCAGGGTGACTACAAGAGGGAACTGTGGTCATTTCTAGACTTGATATGAACAGATAACGGTATGGGCAGTGTTTCCATTTAAGTCTCCTTAATTATAATGAACAAGGGGGAGGGAAAGAAACATGGAGTCAGGCAGTGTCATACTTGCAATAAAGCAATTCTAGTAGACTCTGTCAGTTAATAGTGCAGCCTTATTTTTGCCATGGCTTTGTATGATTCTTCAGGCTTATCCTTCTGACTTTGCCTCCAATTTCATAGGACACGTGTATCTTTGGATGATCAAGCCTACTGTTTCCCAAGTCAGTGTCTTCCTCTCTGGAAGACATGCTTATGCCCCCTCAAGATCCATTCGAGATCATAGATGAGACTTGCCCCACAGACCCCAGTGCCTACCCTATTAAATAGAGTGATTTCCTCCAGTCAAGCATGCAGAAACTGGCTTATACTGATGTTTACACTTTGTCAAATGAGTGGCACCATGCTCATTTCTCACCTGCCTTTTCCTCCAAGATTTCTCCTCCCCCACTTACTTTCCACGTTCCAGCTACATTAGTTCCCTTTTCATTTCTCAAACATGCCATGAACTCTCTAGTCTCAGTGCTTTTGCACATGCTACTCCCTCTATCTAGAACACTTGTCTTCCCCTTGGACTTCTTCCTATTTCCATGTGTGTACTGAACTCCTACTCACACATCAGGCATCACTGGAAATAACACTTCCTAAGAGAAGTCCTCTTTGGTCACTTCCCACCCCAGACAGCACCAGGTCCACTGTCATCTGCTCTCATGGCTCTTATTCCACAATGTTCATCAAAGCATGAAAACATACATTTGTATAATTTCATGATCAATGTATCTCTTCTTCTAGATAGTGGGAATCCCCTCTTTAATAACCTTAAGTACTTAACACTGTGCCAGGTACGGGAGAGCAGATGTTCAATGAATATTTGCCGAATGAACATGTGAATATCCCCTTTCAGATCTTTTAAAGGTCTATTCTTTCCACCTGAAAAAAAAAATCCTCCTTCCTTTTCCAAATTTGTGTATGTACTATCCTTCTCTCGAAATCTGTTCTAATTCTCTCTTTTCCATGAAGCCATCCTTGGCCAAAAAGGGTAAGAGTACAATATCAAAAACTATGAACGACTTCAAAAAAACCTAAAAAACTCATTACTCATAAGAAGTCAGTGAGAGAGAAACAGTATCCTATAAACACTCACCTCTCTTTTTCATATTTAATGCCAGTGTCCAACTAGCTTCTAATAACAGGCTTCTCTTATTACTCTCTAATCGTTTTCGATGTAACTCATCCAAACATCGACCTACTCATTCATTCACTTGCGCATCAAAACTCCAGGCTATCTCTTCAAGTAGATTAGAAGTTCCTAGATGAGAGGAATCCCATCTGAAATCTAAATCTCCCAACAGAAACTGACACTGGGCTGCTTAACAACATAGGATCAGAGAATCATAAGCTTTTATTGAGCATGGTCTTAGAGATGACCTAGACAGTTATTTTCACACATGGAGAATCTAAAGCCCAGAGAATCTAAGTGACTTTCCTAGGGTCACACAGCTAGTCAGCTGCAGAACTGGAATTCAAACCCAATGCCCTGACTCCCACTCAATGCTCTTTTTATTATACCATACTATCTTTTGTGTTACCTGCTTGCTGTTGAAAGAAAAACAAATTAATATAACCACACAGGAATAATGTCTCATTTCAGTATGCTGTGAACGAATGACACTGTACCTTGAATTTATCTAGCAACCTTTATTTACAAATCATTTCCACAATTCATTTTATCCTCTTTATACTGAAGAATACTTTCTGAGCTAATAGTCATGCAAGACAACCACACAAACAATTTACATAGTATTTACTGAAGTCCGTTTTTTGTCTCCACAGTCAATTCCCTCAACCATTTTCCTCTGCAATCAGATTCTATTCACTTTATACATTGCAATTCAGAAATGTCTCATATTAAGCCATACCCTTTGAACAAAAAACTGATATTCCTCTATGAGCCAATGGTCCCACATTCCCTCATTACCCTCTACCTGTGTTTTCTCTTTCTCTAAGGGTTTTAGTTTCACATTATTCACTATTGTTAACATCTACTTTATTGCCTGCTTTCCTGGCCTCCTCACTGTGTTCAATTTGTCCTTAATTATTTTCCAGGTTCAGATTTGTTTTTTCTTCTCAAAGGCCTGAATCTAAAAGAGGTGAGAAGAACCTAAATCTCTTAGTTTTAGGTCATTTATTTAATTTAAATTACTATCTCTAAGTAACAAAATGATAATAGCTACCTTCAACTGGGAAGAAATGAAAACTTTGCTATTCCTACCACATGAAATGCCATTTGAAACATAATTCCAGGGAGACATTTAAATATGCTCATAATTTTAGTATTAGCAGTAGCCCAGAAAATCTAAGAGTTCATTCAAATTCAAAATATTATAGGAAAAAATGCGTACTTCAAAGGCTATTCTTTCAGAGGAGTAAAAAAGGAAAGAAATTCACATATATGGAGGGTTTTCCCTGACAGGCATTTCTATACATGTTGTAGTGTTTACTGTAGTGTTTAACTTTAACTGACACAAAATCCACACCACTGATGGTGATTTCTGTCCATACTTCCTGAAGTAGGACACTGAGGTTCCATGGGTGTTATGAACTTGCTCAAAATCTCAAAGTAAATTTCAGGGTATCTGATTCTAAAAGCTGTGCTAATCCCAAAACCCCTGGCTGCCACTGAGAAACATTTTTAAGGAAACAATCTGAATTGTTGAGGAAGCTCAAAACTATATGGCAGGGAAAAACCACAGAAACTTGTTCTAGTTGGTAGAGAAGACTGAGTAATGAGGAAAGGTATTTATAACTGTTTTCAGGTGTAGGAAAAGTTTGGGAGGACAATGAGACATTTTTCCATGTAGCATTGGAGGGCAGAAGTAGAACCAAAAGAAGAAATCTACGCAGAAGCAAATTTGGCTTGATGCAAAGAAATAATATCCTCATGATAATATCCTTGTTAAGGCTAGAAGGAGCTGCCTCACACAGCAGCAATTTCTCTAGGGAGTAATGTGATGTGTTTCAGCAGAAGATGGATGACCACTTTGATTAAGGGGACATTATCAGGAAATTAAAGTATCAGCTAGGGTTTAAAACAATGAATTCTTAGGTCCCTTTAGATATATAATTTTTGATTCTTCATCCAAAAGCAATAATTCTAGAAATAGAACCCAAGGGAATATTCACTACTGATGCTCCCTAAACTTTTGTAAAACAAACATATATGTTTTGTGTGTGTTTGTTTTGTTTTGTTTTGTTTGTTTTTTCAGACTGAGACTTGCTCTTGTCACCCAGACTGGAGCACAATTTCTCAATCTCGGCTCACTGCAACCTCCGCCTCCCAGGTTCACGCAATTCTCCTGCCTCAGCCTCCAGAGTAGCTGGGATTACAGGCGCCCACCACCACATCTGGCTAATTTTTTGTGTGTCTTTAGTAGAGATGGGGTTTCACCATGTTGGCTAGGCTGCTCTCAAACTCCTAACCTCAGCTGATCCACCCACCTCAGTCTCCCAAAGTGCTGGGATTGCAAGCATAAGCCACCATGCCCAGCCAAACATACATGTTTTAAAGGTATTTGACTGTTGTGGAAAAGGCCCAGGACTCTGTGTGACAGTCTTTGGTAGATTCATTGAGCCTCCCTGTATCTAAGACCTTTGTTAAAAAGACCCTCAGGCCAGGTGCAGTGGCTCACACCTATAATCCCAACACTTTGGGAGGCCGAAGTGAGCAGATCATCTGAGGTCAGGAGTTCAAGACCAGCTTGACCAACATGGTAAAACCCCATCTCTACTAAAAACACAAAAATTAGTTGGGCATGGTGATGCACGTCTATAATCCCAGATACTTCGGAGGCTGAGGCAAGAGAATCCCTTGAACCCAGGAGGCAAAGGTTGCAGTGAGCCAAGATCACACCATTGCACTCCAGCCTGGGCAACAAGAGCGAAACTCCATCTCAACAACAACAAACAAGGATCTTCAACATCTTCTCTGGAAAGCTAGGATTTCTTTCCTTACCTCCTAAGTCTAGATTGTCCTCATTCCTTGTTGGCATCAGAATTCAATGTAAATGACAGTTTCCCAGTTTTGTGCAGAAGCCTTGGACACTTCCAAACTTTCAGAATGTTGTGACCATTAGGTGAGCACAGCCATGCTAGCCTGCTGGAGGTAAAAGGCCATATGGGAGAAAACCCAGACATCCCAGCTGAGACCACCTCAGACCAGCATGCAGTCAACTTACCCAAATGTAAGAGAGCTCAGCCAAGATCAGCAGAGCTGCCTCTCAACCACAGTTAATAAGCACAGGAGTGAATCTAGCTGAGACCAAAAACATCACCCATATATGTGTGGGCAATAATGAATGTTTACTGTTTTAAAATCATTAAGTTTGGGGGGGAATTGGTTACATAGCATTAGCTAGCTGATACACAGGTCAGATCCAAGTCCTAGCTTCAGCAATGAGCTAACTGGGCTGTTTTGAAGAATACTTTAAATTCCTAAATCTCAGTCGTAGAATGAAGGGCTCTACTCCAGAATAGCAGCTCTCAAATTTCAAAGTTATCCAGATACCTTGTTAAAGATGTACATTCCAGTCTCCCTTCTAGAAAATCCAATTCAGTGGGTCAGGAGTAGAATCCAGATGTGTGCATTTTAACAAGCTCCCAGATGATTTTAATGCAAATGGGGAAGAAGGGAGAAACTCTTTTCAGATAATTCTTGAGGAAGCTTGGATATTTATGACTAAGCTCATTCCCCTGTCTTCAGCTAACCTCTACCCCTATATCAAGGGGGGATGACAGCTAGCTGAGTATTTGAAGCTTCTTAGAGAAGGGAGTGTCATAAGTTTCTTCTAGGACTCATTAAAGAAGAGTAACTTGGCCTTAAGACAGAGATCTTTCGACTCCTGGGAGCCCACTCCCAGCTTCATCAGAGAAACCATGGCCTTGACAAAGGAGATTGGAAGACAGTTTCTACTCAAAACCATTCTAACTGCCAATGCTGAAAACAATTAGACAGCAAAAAGCACAGCCTCAGCTAAAATGCAGAGTAACAGCTGGACTGTATTCCCTGAAAGTACAATTCATTTATTACAAAGATAATTAGGTTTCCCCTCTAGATACAAAAGGGATATGGTCTGTGCATTAAGCAAAGATTTACTGAGGCTGGCCAATTCCTACCCAAAGCCCTCAAACCATGCTTGTCCTTGGATTTTAAAATGAGGTGAGAAAGAAACTTGGGTGGGGACAGGAAGAAAGCATCTGCTTTGAGATTCTTCTGCCCATGGCTTTAATGATCCAAATCAGTGGTTCTCAACTCTGCATTAGAGTTACCTCAGAGTTGTGATTTATTATTTATATTGATACCTGAGACCCATCCCAGAAAAATTAAATCAGATCTCTAGGAATAGAATACCTGGCCAGAGGCAGTTTTAAAGTTCTCAGGTGATTCTAATGCAGAGGCAGGGTTGAGTAGCCTTAATTTAAACAGAAGTTGGCCGACTATGACCCACCTGTCTTTGTAAAGATAGTTTGATTAGAACATAGTCATACCTTCATTTAGAGTTGAGTTGTTGTGGCAGAGATCTGATGGCCAGTAAAGCCTAAAATATTCACTTATCCAGTCCTTTACAGGAAAAGTTTGCTGACTCCTGCTCTTAGGTACCAATCTGGAGAACTCGTTAAGGGCTGCTGACTGGAACTTTATCCTGAGTGCCTCCTTTCTTGGTTCAGCATCTCCTTGACCTCTAACACCAGGAGCCCAAAGCACATAACAATAAGAACTAATGTCTAAGAAATACTTATTATGTAGCAGGCACTAGGTTAAGTGGTTGCATCATCTCAGTTAATCCCCACAACAATCCTGTGGAGGATGTTTGGTTATCCTCATTTTATGGGACAAAAAAAATAAAGCTTTAGAGAGGACTAAGTCCAAATACACAGACTAAGTGTGGAAGTCAGATTCAAACCAGACTGTTTGATTTCATGGCCCATGTGCTCAAACACCATACCCACCAAGACTCACAAGGAGGATATATAAAGAGCCGGAGCCAGACTGTCCTGTGATCTTGAGTGGGCAACTTCAAAGGGAGGTGGCGAAGAAGCTGCTAATAATACTTACTTTGCAAGGACATGGCAAGAGTAGAGATCAGCATGATGACTAATAAAATTAAAGCCCCAAGAAACTGTTATTTTGTCAGTTTCTTTCTCTGAGACATTCTTGACTATATTTCATTCCTGTGTTCATCCATTTAATCATTTAGTAATTGAGTGAGCACCTTCTACGAGTCAGGCATGGTTCTAGGTGCACAGAAAACAGCAGAGAATAAGAATCTGGGAGAACACAGGTTACTGATCCCTGACTCTATGGAGTTCACATGGTAGTGAGAGAAACGGGCAATAAGAAAACCTACTTATATATGCATAAGTAAGCAAATACACACACACACACACAAAATTGAGTCTCATTATTTGTGGTAATTATGATCTATAAAGTCACTGCAAAAAGTGATTTAATGAATAATACTGACTATTGTTCCTAGGGGGAAATACAAGGTTAAGTATCTATAAGTCTCTGGTCACAACAATTTTATAAAAGCAATCAATATGCAATGCTGTTTTAGGTGTTTTTCTGTTTAAAGATGCCTTTTTAAATATATATATACAGTGATGCATTAACATTGAACTTACGCCAACAGCAAGGAAGCTGCTCTAGCACATACGTTTCTCCATAAGGTACATCACAGTCTGTCACAGTCTCCTTGTGCTCAGGAACATATTAGGAAGCCCTTCCACACCATGTCCTGGGGCCATTTTTAACAGGGAGATTACCAACACAGGCACAAAAAGTGCAAAAGACGTGGCACAAAATAGACCATAAAAAGGACACTTGTGGACAGCATCAGAGTGGGGAACCAGAAGGCAGAGTGTTGCTTGTCGAACGTCAGCTGAGTATGTGCCTATCGTGTAGCTCACATTTTTTGCCGCTCTCTGCATGTCTGTGAATGACCATGAAAACATGGTGAGTATAGATGTTAGGCTTGCAAATAAACTGCAGCACGTAGGCAAAGTCGGAAACAGGGAATTGCGAATAATGAGGATCCACTCATTATTGGATAATGTCATGCAGCGGTAACTGCTATGAAGAAAATTAAAGCAGAGAAAGCGGATAGAGCACATCAGTGGTACTTTTTTTTATGGTACACTGACATTTTGTATTTGCATAAGTTTATGGGGTACAAAGTGATATTATGATCCATGAATACAATGTGAAAGAATTAACTCAAGCTAATTTTCATACAGTCCAGTGGCATTGCTTTTAAGAAAGCCAGAGAAGACCTCCCTGAGGAGCTACCATTTGAGCAGAAACCTGAAGGAAATGGAAGAGCACGCTGGGTGCAGTGGCTCATGCTTGTAATCCCAGCACTTCAGGAGGCCGAGGCGGGTGGATCACGAGGTCAGGAGTTAGAGACCAGCCTGGCCAATATGGTGAAACCCTGTCTCTACTAAAACTACAAAAAACTTAGCTTGGCATGGTGGTATGCACCTGCAGTCCCAGCTGCTCAGGAGGCTGAGGCAGGGGATTACTTGAATTTGGGAGGCAGAGGTTGCCAAGATAGGGAGCCAAGATCAAGCCACTACACTCCAGCCTGGGAGACAGAGCAAGGCTCAAACTCAAAAATAAAAATAAAAAAACTACGAAATGAAAGAGCAGGTGATGTGGACATCTGAAGAAGAGTCACTTAGGATGGAAGGCAGAAGTGGGTGTTTCCACAGTGTCTTAATGAACAGTACAGACCAATGTGACTGGAGCAGAGACAGCAGGAGGGAAGTACAAGAGACAAGGTTAGAGAGAAAGGCAGGGACAAGATCACGTCAAAGGCAGGTTTTACCTGGACTGGATCTGGGGGTTTCTGCATAATTTCAACTTTTATTTTAGATTCAGAAGGTACATGTGCAAATTTAAAAGGATATACTGTATGATGCTGAGGTTTGGGGTGCAATTGAAGCCATCAGCCAAGCAGTATCCAATAGGTAACTTTTTACCCTTGGTCCCCTTTCTTCCCCGCCCACTTCTTGTAGTATATATTTTTCCCATCTGTCTTGTCCATGTGTCCCCCAGTGTTTAGCTCCCATTTGTAAGTGAGAACACATGGTATTTGGTTTTGTGTTCCTGCCTTAATTCACTTAGGATAATGGTCTCCAGCTGCATTCCATGTTGCTGCAAAGGACGTGATTTAATACTTTTTACAGCTGTGTTATATTCCATGGTGTATATGTACCCCATTTTCTTTTCCAATCCACACTTGATGACCATCTAGGTTGATTCATGTCTGTGCTATCGTGAGGTGTGCTGTGATGAACATACAAGTACATGTGTCCTTTTGGTAGAACAATTTATTTTCCTTTGGGTACATACCTAATAATGGGCTTACTGGGTCAAATGGTGAATTCTATTTTGCTTCCTTTCGTGCATCAGGGAAGTCTACTGACGCATTTAAAAGAGAAAACTACCACAGTCTGCTTTAGTAACGTGTAAAGATCATGGGCAGCTCTGTGGAGCAAAAAGTGGGGAACTCACAGAGCAGAGCAGCGAGTCTAGAAAAGACTGTGGTTGTCCAGGGGAGAGGGCAGGTGACTTGGACTAGTGTGTTAGGGATGAAATTAGGGATGTGGAGGGATTTGCAAAATATTCTGGAGGTAACACCAGTCAGATGTGGTAACAGAAATGGCTCTGAGGTCTAAGGAAAAAGAGGAGTCACAGATAGCTGTGAGATTTTGGGCCCCACTGACTAAGTAGTGGAGAAGAACAAGAGAACTGATCATGTCCAGGACATTTTTTTAAAGGTAGAAGTGACAATTTGCTACTGTATTGAAGTTGAGTTTGAGAGAAAGAGTCAAAGATGACTTCTAGATTTTGAGCCAGCAGAAAGGGGTGTCACTTACTGTAACTTAAATATGGGAGAGTAATGAGTTGTGAGGGTGTCAAGAGTTGCATGCATTAACTTGTTCTTCGGGTATGTGTGTGTGTGTGTGTGTGTGTGTGTGTGTGTGTGTGTATGAGAGAGAGAAGACATAATTATAAAGCAGTACAGGCATCAGATATTCATCCAGTATTTACAAATTGTCTACTGTGTGTGCTCTGCTAAGGGCTGGGGATAAGGTAGAAACAAAACACAACTTCCCTGGAGGAACCGGAAGTACTTGGGGAAACAGACAACCAAACAGGTGACTAGTAAAAGAAAAAACTCTCAATGCAAGTTCTGAAGCTAGAAAATGCCAGGCAATGCTTGAGGTTGCATAGAAAGAGCACTGGAGTGAGATCCCAAAATTCCAGTCTATAGAAACTCCAATTTCTCTGAAGAAAGACATGAGAAGTATAATTTTATGGCCTCAAACACACAGTCAAAAATTTTCAGCTCAGGTGGTTCAGCTGATGATTAAATTGCTTCTAGAATCTCCTTGGGAAGAAAGTGTTATGAGAAACCTAACCAGGCACCCCCATAGCCACCATAAATGTAGTGCCACATAAATGCCTGGTTGCTCAAAGGACAACCCACAGCTATCAGGACCTGTCTCTCCTCCCAATATTCATTCATTCTACCAGCTGATCTTGCCGCCAGATGTGTTTGTTGCTTTTAAAGTGTAACCAAGGGCCAACAGAGCTAAAAGCCCTTATGCAAAGGAATTGCCTCCACAAACAAAACACAAATTCCTCCAAGGTTTGAGCAAGGGCAAAAACAGCTTTCTTGAGGAATATCTCTGTTGAAAGCAGGGTACTTTTTCCTCTGAGTTTGTTTCTACCTTTCTCTCTGGTCCCAGCACCGGCAGAGATGAAACTGAGAAATGAGACACAATCCTTTCCCTTAGTTCCCTTGGTACAGCAGCTAGAGGCCAGCATTTTCAAAAAGAACTCACTATAGAAATTCAAGAGGGAAATAAACAAAGACAGTAAAATATCTGTAAAATCGTTACACTTACAAAGCAGAGGTTTGTAACCTTACAATAGCTAAGAAATGTTACTTACCAGGCACACAGGCCTGTTTCGTTACACATTCTGTCTGAAAGCTTTGAACCTCGAAAACACCTTTAATTCTTAAGCAGGCAGCTGGTGCACATGCGTACATGTATATGTATAAAATAATGAGGCTTGCTTTGCTGTCTCCATTCTGGACAATGCCTGAAGTGAAAACTCTAGTCCAGTGGCTGTTTGGAGGGTAATGAGTGGGGATTGGGGCTGTGGAAGCAACCCTTGGCAAAAAAAAAAAAAAAAAAAAAGGAAAACTCATATGCCTTCAAACATGTAAGAGTAAAGACATGGGTTAGGCAAAGATTTGATCTCCTCTTCTCCATTTCCCTTTCCCTATTCTCTTCCTATTTCAGGGCTGCAGGTTCCCATGAAATCAACGCTGGAGTCCTTTTCTAAAGCTAGTAACCCTAACAGATGGGCCTACATCCTTGTCTGACTGCGCAGTGACCCCACACCTCTCCAATGTTGGCAGCATGACACCTCAAAGAACAGTGAGAGACAAAACTCAAATGCACTCCTAGCTATTTTAATGGACAGGAGAACAAAATTAAGTGTGCTCCACCATTTGAGGAAAACCAGTAAGGTGACCCACAAAGTCACAGTAGAGTCCATGGAATTTACTCTCACCCACAGTTTACTTTTGTGTTATTGAACATCACAAACAATGTAGCGTGAAGCACATATAGCTACAGATGCCTTTTCCCATCACTCTCCTTTCTTTTTTTGACATGACCATTATCGCACAAAGAACACTGAACACTGACAGTGTTTCCATGACAAAGTCAAATTACAAAGCTAAACATAATTAGGCTGGGAAAGGAGAGGCTGGCTTCTCCTTGGACCAGTGCCTTCCCATCTCCTTGCCTGCATGAGTAAGTGAATTGGAACTACTCTGCATGTGAGCTTGCCCTCCCGTTTCCAACTGGATTTTATGGTTTGATAATTTCGTACTACTTGTCTCCCCCACCATCCTATCCCCATACAGATTCATAATTTGCCAGGAAATTTAGAATTTATTTTCCATTTCTTCCTCACTGTATTGCTCAGCAACCACAGAAATGCCTCAGGCTGATTTTCCCACACCCCTCACCACTGTCCCCAGGCAAGGAGCACAAGTTTCTATTGGACCCATCATTTGGATGTGCTCACTCTCTGTGGCATGATTTATAGAAAGGCAGCCTCAATTACAATTTCTCTTACTCCTTGCATTGACTAAAATGCTGAAAATACAGAATTGCCAAGATGGCACAGTACACAGCCTGCGACTCTAACAGCTTACTGCCAACAGCCCCAAGCAAAAAAAAAAAAACCACCACCACCACCACCAACAAAAAACCCACTGCTCTGCCAAGAACAATTGCTCAATCCATCAGTGCCAAAGATGGGAAGACCAGGAGATGTTTCCCTAATTCAGAAAGGAGGCTCCCACCACAGCTCTCCACCCTCCAACCAACATTGGGAACTCTCTGCTCTCTTTCTTCTGGCTGGGAGCTTAGAGGCAGTCATTGTCATGGGCCAAGCAATTTCAGGAGCAGCAGCCAGCAGACAGGAATTGGGGGATTAAAAAATAAATCTGCATATGTGCTTCTATTTCCAGCCCTTGTTTACACACAGTAATAAAAAAATGAAGCCAATAACTAAAATGAAAATAAATAGACCCATCTATCTGCCGGCTTTGGTTTCACTTAATTCTATGGATTCGAGACTGGTGAGAACTCCAAAATCATGCCATCTCACCAAACCAGAGAGTTTGTGGGAACAGCCTACCCTAGTGGCATATAGCCGCATTCTCCTATCAGAAGGTGAGCCTGGGAACAGGCAGATAGTGGGAAAGGTACCTTAACATTAGCTGGTAGAGTGGGCAGCATATCAAAACCAGACCACCCTTGAACTACTCTCTGCAAACCTCTCACTCTTTTTTTTTTTAATCCTATTTCTTCTCAAGCCCTTTTCATTATATCATAGCCTTAGTGATCATCATGGCACCTTAGAAAGTCCTGTTTTAAAACTCCATGTTTGGAAAAGGTGCTCAGAGTATGTAACACATTTTGGGCTTACCAGGTCTACTTCCAATCAAGGTGCTCACAGTCACAATAACAGTAACCTTTCCCCACACTCCCAGTGTACCCCACAATCACATTCTGGGTAAAAGTTCAAAGAATTCATCTCTTGACAACTGGGACATATTTTTATTGTCCTAATGACTTAAATTGAGAATTTTTAAAAAAATTAATATTTTTAGGAGACATTTTAGGCTTATAAAAAATGAATGGAAAGTAAACAGAGAGTTCCCATATACCCTGTCACCCCACATATTTGTCAAATTGATGAGCCAGTGTTGATACGTTATTAACTAAAAGTCTATAGTTTGCATTAGGGTTTACTTTTTGTCTTGAACATTCACACAGGTTTTGATAAAGGAATGACACGTATCCGCCTCTATTCTATGACGTGGAATGGTTTCACTGCCCTAAAAATCTTCCGTGCTCTGCCTATTTATCCCCTCCTTCCCCACAATCCCTGGAAGCTATTGATGTTGTTACTGTATCCACAGTTTTGCTTTTTCCAAAACATCACAGTTGGAATAATACATTATGTAGCAGCTTCAGATTGACTTCTTTCACTTAGCAATAAGCATTTTAAGTTTCCTTTGGTTCTTTTCATGGAAGAACTACTTTTGTGTTTGGTTGGTTGCTAGAACTAACTGAAAGCTTGTAAGCACAGGGCTAGAAGTAGCAGCTTTTAAAATTATAAAACTTCTCTCTCAACTTTCTCCTCTCTTAACTGCAAGCTCTGAAGCAGAATGGAGACACCATGAGAAAACAGATGAAAGCTTGCAACTTCCTCGTACTTGAAAGGGTAAAATCACAGAGATCGATTTTATATTATGCACTGTGTATTTATAAACGGGTCATGTGAGTCACCCAAAATTATCTCATCTCAGGGAACATTATTACAATTACTAGTTGTTCGAGTTACTCATTATTAAAATTGGAATGTGTCAGAGTTCAGGTATGCTTGAACTCTAAAAGAGCAAAGAAAAGATATACATCCTATTGACTGGTTAATAACATTTTAGTTTATGCTACGGTTTGAATGTGTCCCCTAGAAAACATGTGTTGGAAACTTAATCCCCAGTGCAATAGTATTGGGAGGTGGGGCCTAAGGGAAGGTTTCGGGTTCATCAGGGTTCCACTCTCATGAATGGATTAATATAGACCATAAAAGGGCTTGAGGCTGAGAGTTTGATTTCTTGCTCCCTCTTGCCCTCTCTTTGCCTTTCCACCATGGAATGATGCCATAAGAAGGCCCTCTCCAGATGCTGGCCCCTCAATCTTGGACTTTCCAGCAGCTAGAACCATGAGACAATAAATTCGTTTATAATAAACTATCCAGCCTTGGGTATTCTGTCATAGCAGCACAAATCAAACTAAGAAAGTGTACATACATGCTGATGGCTCAAGTGCCCGCCAATGGGTGCCATCTGAGACTCTAGCAATGGCTAGGCTTTGTGCAATGCATTTGGGCATGCGGATGTCTAAAACACACACTCTGAACATTGCAGTATACAATCTCCAGGAGGAGGGTGATGCTTGCAATAATTACTACAAAGTTAGATATTATGTACTAGGGCCACGGATATAGATGATGAGTATCATGGGACTCAGACAAGGAAAGGAAATACTTTCTGACTGGGTGACATGTGGTGTGGTATCTCTCCACAAATGGCAGAAAGTCCTTCATAAACAATGGCACAGTAACAGCACAGTATAAGGTAAATAGAGGTGATGGTGAGAATCAGGTGCCTTATTTATTTGTTTATTCATTAATTGGTACAGAATTCTCAATATTGTGATCCATGGGCCAAATCCAGCTTTTATTATTTGTCTGTGATAATTTTTTTTGGAGAAAGGAGAGTTGTTTTGGTTTATTTTTATTTTGCTGAAATAGTATTTTAATGAGTTTAAATATCTTTAGACAGAAAACGTGCTCTCTAATTTACCAGAGTGTAAAATTATTCCTACTTATATGATCTTACTGTCCCCAGTGTCCATCTGACATAAACCTGGGGTAGAGGGTTTGCACAGAGAATAAGATGACACATCTGTGTCACATAGATGTGTGACACATCCATGATACAAACTGTGAAGAGACTGAATTGTAAGTTTGTAAGTTTGTAGTTTATCCTGACAGCAAAGGAGAGCCAATGAAGAAGACTTGGTAACTTCACTTGGAAGAAACTATTTTATGTGGTCAATATTTATGAAGCCCTTAACTTAAAAGACTTTCTTTCCATAAAGAACAAACCCCATGTCTTGAATGTCCAGTGACCAGTATACGGACAACCCTATGGATACCAATTACAGAGACAGAAAACTTCCTGATGCTGCAACAAGACCATGGCCACTAGGGCTTGGAAATGAGGCAATGGATTTCCTAGAGAGGGAAAACAGGCACTGGTTTAGTCACTTGTATTAAGTAAAGCCATAAAGCATTGGCATTCTAAGGCCTTAAAATTCAAATGTAAATAGCTGATACTTCTGAAAAATTCATGGAATGGAAGGAAAGAGAAGTGAATGCATTTCTATGGAAATCAGTGCCCTTTCAATACAGAAGAGAATCATCTACAACATTAGTCAAGAAAAATGAGCCCCTGCAACAAGCTAATCTTTAATTCAGCAATAATTGCATTTTCTTTATTTATTTATTTATTTACCCATTTAACAAACGCCTATTGATGGTCTTCTATGTGCAGGGTATTGTGATGGAAGAGTCACACTGATGATATGACAAATTCTCTCCAACATGATTCTTCAGTGAAAATACAAAATGTGCATCACAGAACATGGTAGAATAATTGCTTACCAAAAAGATCTGTGGCACATAGGAGACACTTGATAAATAGCCACTCTTAACATTGATTAGATGAAAAGAAGAGAGAAATGTTGAGCTTCAGAAGAGTGTGATCAATTTCATTGGTGACTGAAGGAAGCCTCGTGGAAAAGTGGCATTTGATCATGGAATTACATTAGCATGTGAGTTGGAGAGGTCAGAGAACAAACGGAAAGAGGAAGGCTAGCAAACATTTACAGAACATAGAACATGAAGTATATGAAGAGAAGTGCAGAAATGTTAGGTGGGATCTAGACTGAGAGACACAAATGCCAACCTGAAGTGTGGGCAATGGAGAACAACTGGTCATTCTCCTGTGTGGAATGACATGCTACACAATATAGAGTAGCACAAACTGATTTAATGACATTAAGTAATGGTCATATTCTCTCTTCAGTTCTAACATTTGTAAAACGAGCAAAGGGTGGAAATTGCTTCTGAAGAATGGTCAGATGTGGGGTTTTGTAGAAATTTTAATCTGGTGCATAAAGAAGCTTAAATGGAAGAGACAAAGAAGGACATTTGAAAAATTAGGAAGCCACTACAGGTGCTGTCAAATAAAGTTAAAAACTGAGGTGATAACAATTAAAATATAAGAAAGTGAAGACAGTGATAGGACAGCAAGATACAATTTCAACATGGAGGACAAGGAAGAGGGGGAAGTCCCAAAATTGAGTGACAGGAAGAATGGATGGGGCATTGACATAACTAGGGGAGATGAGAAAAAAAATCAGATTGGAGTTTAGCAGATGATGTGGAAAGATTTTAAAAATATTTCATTAGTGTAACCAAGAATATAAGTTTGAGAGAGAAAGGTAATAGAAAGTGAGAGAGAGATTCACTTTAGAGTATGTAACTATAATTAGTCAAGGGAGAATTTGAAGGAAGAACTATGTCTATGGCCTCTCTAGCCTCTCCTGAGAGAGACAATTCAATTTAATCTTATTGAGCCTGCTGAATGATTGCTGTATATTGTTTTCAAAACTTAGGGGAAAAGAAAAACATAACCTCATATGTAATAACCTTAACCTTTAATTGAGAAAAATGTCAAACCCACATTTCTACATGGAGCAAAATAAAATATCTTTGATATTTATTTTTTCCTGCCCTATGCCAACTTCTACATCTACCAGCAACCCTTAATTGCCCTGGGACCACTCCTCCTTCAATTGGTTCATGAGATTTGCATAAAACTCTCTCCCATCCTTGAGATCTGGATTAGCATACGATTCAGGTCTAATCTAACTGCGGTGGCCTTGGCCATTAATTTAGGGTTGGCATGCCGCACAATGAGAAGCAATCAGAGCCTCCAAGACTTTGTGCTAGAAGAAGGAGCCCCTCTTCCACTGGAATTACTGAGAGACTAGGAAGAAGCATGGAGTTGACAGTAGCCATCCTGACCCTCTGATGGGAATGTTGCCTGAGAACAAAAACACAACCAGAAAAGAGAAGCAAAGCACTGAAAGATCAAAACAGAAAAGCACCACTGGCGCAATATTTGCTCTTAGACCTGGCTGCACTTGAAGGCTGGTCTTTCTTGAAGATCACAGCTAACTTAGCCCATAAATTCACCTCTGGCTAATTCAACTGGGGTGTTCTGTCACTTTCAACTACCATTCCTTACTCTACACAGCATATAACCACATGTAAAACTTAGAAACCAGGTCCAGGGAAATAAATGCATTTCATAGGTTACATCAGCCAGAAAACATTCCAGGAAAGAGGGCAAGTCTTAGAGGTTGCTCCATTGTGTTTTGGCTAATACAGTTCTTATTCCACTACAGAGAATATTAAAAAATGATCGCAGTGAGCTCCTCCTAAGCAAGGACCTCATGATTTCAAGTGACAAACAATTGCATGTTTAGATGCAACAAAAAGTCAGCACAGTTTAAGAGATAAAGAGAGGATCTTAACAGAGAAGGATCCACCCTTGTGAAACAAATGAAACTTAAGGAAGACCATGGCACTTTAGAATGCAGCATTTATTGCGTAACACTTTATGTGTTCTCACATCTCCAATCTCCATATCTGTTTCCAGCAGTAATAATAATAATAGAAGCCATAAAGCCCATGAGTGCCTCCCCATTTTTTTAGACTGGACTGTGCCATCTAAAAGTCCCTGCTTTAACCATATGCTATGCTGCTAGTGAACCCTTGCAGAGTGGCTAATCCAACCAGACTTTGCAGTTAATTGACCCTCTTTCATCTCTGAATCAGCAGAGAAGATGCTTTATTTGTCAGCACCAGTTGGAAGTGGGAAACCAGCTTCCTATTCTTTCCCCTGAATCTTGGAGTCCTGTGATTCACTTAAACACAACTGTCCCTGTAAGGCAGGGCCTTTCTACCAGTACCACCACCACTGCCTGTGTGGAGACCTCCATCCCCACCCCAGCTACAAACCCCAATTGTATAATCATGCAGAGAGCAGCAGAAGCAGATGGTTCCCTAAAAAAAAAAAAAAATCCCCTTCATTGTAACAAATAACCTTGATAATTACCCAAAGTGGCAGAAGAAAATATCACTAGCATGGGAGAACAAGTAAAACTTAATCTTTAAGTGAGATGTAATGGAGTTTCTTGTATTTCATCAAAGTCATTGTTAAAAATGCTGTCCTCAAAATGAGTATACTGCTCTCTTGATTCCAAGAGTCAAAACAGTTTAAATACATCTTTCCTTCAAGGCAGTTTTCAAGATTAATAATATTGCATATATTGTTTTAGGAAATGTGTGTTTTTTTTTTTAAACTGTAGCTCAGAATAACATTTATTTTGTGCGTTTTGAGTAGGCCAGCCCTCCATTCCCATAGACACAATGAGTAGAGAGATAATGCAATCTTTGCCAGGGACAAGAGATTAAAGTGGCAGACACAAATAACACTGTCTGCAGTCTGGGTCCACCTTCCAGCCAGCATGATAGAACCTTCAGCAATCTTCATCTTCTATGATAGTAATTCTTATAAGAGGGAACACAAAAAGTCATCACCATTTGAAAGAAATAGTTACCGTTATAACATTGACAGTTATTTTATTTTGTTACTTCTATTAGATGACAGACACGGTGCTGAGCCCTTTCAGCTCTACAATTTCTTCAGTGTTATGTGTCTGCTCACTAAAAATCATGTAATATTTTATGTTTATAAAATATATATTCATAGAGTATTTCTAATATGTTGTATATAAATTTAAGTTATAAAACAAACAATACTAACACTTGTGATCCTACCACTAAAACTTAAGAAGTAGAATCTTACGGCCAGGTGTGGTGGCTCACACCTGTAATCCTAGCACTTTGGGAGGCCGAGGTGGGCAGATAATGAGGTCAGGAGTTTGAGACCAGCCTGACCAACATGGTGAAATCCCGTCTCTACTAAAAATACAAAAATTAGCCAGGAGTGGTGGCGTGCACCTGTAATCCCAGGTATTCAGGAGGCTGAGGCAGGAGAATTGCTTGAACCCCAGAGGCGGAGATTGCAGTGAGCTGAGACTGCACCACTGAACCACTGCAGCCCAGCCTGGATGACAGAGTGAGACTGCTGTCTCAAAAAAACCAAAAATAGGGTAGAACCTTATTTCTTCCATTGAAGCTATCCCCATGGTTCTCCCTGAATCCAAAACGTATTTGCCACAATTTAGGCTTTATTGTCCCCATCGTCTCTTTGCTTTTAAAAATAATTCTACCCCATAGGTATGTATCTCAGAACACAATGTTGTCAGGCATTGCTTGTTTCTGAAATTTATGAAAATGGCATCATCCTGTACAAAGCCTACTTTGATGTGACTTTCTTTCCATTCAGGATTGTTTTTCTAAGATCCATCCATGTGGTTAAATGTAGACTTAGTTCATTAATTTTCATGGCCACATAATATTCCACTGTGTCAATATAACATAATTTGTCCATTCTCCGATTTATGGGTATTTGAGTTACTTCTAGCCTTTTTGCTATAACAAGAAATTATGTGTAAACATTCATGAATATGTCTCCTGGCAAGTGTTTCTCTGGAGTTTATAGCAGAATTTACACTTATTTGGCTTCAAATGTACTGCCAGCTTGTTTTCCAAAGTAGCTGTTCAAATTTATACTGCTACCCAGGACATACTAGGGTTCCCATCAAACGTCAATTTCACCTATACTGAAATTACAATGTTCTTAATTTTGCAAGTCTTGTGGGTAATAAATCGTCCCTTACTATAGTCTTAATTTGCATCGCTTTGGTTACTAATGAGGTTATGCATTTTTCATGTTAATTTTCTGTCTTAGTCCGTTTGGACTGCTATAGCAAAATACCATAAACTGGGTAGCTTATAAACAACAGAAATGTACTTCTCACAGTTGTGGAGGCTGGGTAGTCCTAGATCAAGATGCCAGTAGATTTGGCGTCTAGTGAGGGGCCACTTCATGGTTCATAGATGGCACCTTCTAGCTCTGTTCTCAGATAGTAAAAGAGGAGAACTTTGATCTCTTCAGCGCCTTATAGGTGTGTTCATCACATTCATGATCTAATCCCTCTCCAAAGGTCCCACCTCCTAAATATCATCACCTTACAGATTAAGTTTCAACATATAAATGTTGGGAGAACACAAACATTCAGACCATGACATTTTTTGTCAGTGTTTCCTATAAAATGGTATGCCTTTTCAAATCCTTTGGCAATCATTTTGTTAGGTTGTCTATCTTTTGCTTATAAACTTATAATATTTCTTTATACCAATAGATACTTATCCTTTGATAGGAATATATGCAGTAAGAATCTTGTCCAGGCTTATGGTTTATCTTTTCACATATCATTTTTGGAATCTTTTAATGAACTACCATTTGTCATTACTATAAACTTTAACTAATATTGTTATATACATTCATCTTATGGCTAGCATTTTTTCCTCTTAATTCAGAAACCCCTACCTGTCATAAGGTATAAAACATAGTTTCCAAAATTTTCTTCATACATGTTGATAACTGTCTTACACAGTTAAGTCTTAAGTCCATCTGAAATTTTGTTTTTACCTCTGTTAGCAGGTTCCCATCCAAATTTTTGTCTTTCCTATGAATAACGAATTGTCCCAGAATAATAATTAAATAGCCCACTCTATACCCATTTTTTTAGCTATCCAAACTTTGTTATATTACATTATATATATATATTTTATATATATATTATATTATAACAATATATATTATATATAATATATACATAACAATGTATAAATTGTTACGTATGTATAATATACATAACAATGTATAAAATGTATAAATTGTGTATATATTATATACAATATATATTGTTATATGTATAATATGTATAATATATATTATTTATTATATATTTTGTTATATAAATATACATAATATATATTGTTATATAAATATACATAACAATATATATTGTTATATATATTATATTATATATAGTTATATAAATATTACAATATATGTATTGCTATATATAAACATATATATATTTAGATATGTGCCAGGCTCTCTATTCTGTACCATTTATCAATTTTCCCATGCCTGTGTGTGTGTGTGTGTGTGTGTGTGTGTGTGTGTGTGTGTGTGTCTACACAAACTGAACAGGAGTACAGAATAAAACAGTAACTTCTGATATCTCTTAAGTTAGCAACCCACTGCAACCACACACCCTTTATTCCTTCCTCTTCAGATGAGTCTGATTTGCTCTTGGACCTTTGCTATATTCTGTGCATAATAAGTTCCTACGAGCAGCTGTTGCAATTTTGATTGAATTGAGACAGAGAAACTTGCAGAGACTTTATATTTTCATGCTATTGAGGATTCCAGTAAATGTACACGGTGTTCTTAATTCACTCAAATTGGTTTTCCTTGGTGTCTTTTAAGAGTTTTAAGACTTTTCAATAAACACCTTGCCCAACTTTTGTTTTATCTATTCTTGCTGGATATTAAAATAAGATATACTGTGCAAATTATATTTTAATTGTGTTTTCTAACTCATTATTGCTGGGGAATAAAAATCCATTTGATTTTGCTTGAAATAACTTAAAATTATGAAGTGTAATAATTTGCCTGTAGTTTCTTTTGAGTCTTAAACGTATAAAATCATATTATGTACAAATAATGACTTTTTTCCTTTTTCTAATTTTCTTGTGATGAATAAGCCTCCAGGTACACTGTTGATTTCAAGCTATAGTTCTGAGTATCTATGTCTTAGTCCTGATTTTAAGAGATGTTTGTAATGTTTTACTATTAAAAATAATGTTATGTTTTTGGTAGATAATCTTTATTAGGTTAAAGAAGCACTCATCTCCTAGTTTGCTAATAATTTTTTGTTTACTCCTATGTTTTGCTTTCTTGTTTTTCTTTTGTAAATCATTAATGGGTATTCCATTTTATTCAATAATTTTCATAAGTCAGTTGAGAGACTGAGTACTTTTTCTCCTTAAACCTTTAGTATACTAAATTCTACTTTTAGATTTTTCCAACATTAACAT
Source organism: Ateles fusciceps (assembly GCA_036589455.1). Classification (NCBI taxonomy): domain Eukaryota; kingdom Metazoa; phylum Chordata; class Mammalia; order Primates; family Atelidae; genus Ateles; species Ateles fusciceps. The sequence continues at coordinate 9,779,770 of JAZHEH010000091.1, read as the reverse complement.
CTCACATTCTAGAAATAAACCACCTTCAATCATAATGAATTTCCTTTTGTATACACTGCTGGGTTCAGTTTATTTCATTCAGTCTTCACATTATGAGGTAGGTGCTTTACAATCTTTTTACAGCTTGTTATTTAGTAATGATATGACCATGAATAACGGCACAACTTGGCCTCAGGTCTGACTCTAAAACCCAAGATTTTAATCATCTCCCATGCTTCTCTGGATACTCTGAAGTTAACAACTCATGGGAATGCTTCAACACACAATATTTTCATGGTGTCCACTAGCCATCTATCTAGTCCAGGTCTTTTGTTCTTGAGATAATTTACTTACACTGACTGGTGGACCTTGGAAGTCAACCTCATAGATTTGTGTGTGGAGTGAGAAAAGGAAAGGTAGAACTTCTGGCATTAAAATGCTTAAAAACCAGAGGGTAGAGTGTGAATCAAGACTTTCAGCATGTTAGGGGGGAATGACTAGAAGATTCTCAAGTTACTATCTTAATAGTTAAGAAGGTCTCCTTAACTCCTTTCCATACAGACTTTCTTGTCAGAACACTCAACATTGTCAACCATACTGAACTTGAGGGCAAGAGAACATTCATCAGGAAAAAATGACTAGATCTTCCCAAACCATCCAATGCCAAAAAACTCCAATCAGATTTCCTCCTTAGCATGACTTTCCTTTACTTTGAACATACATTTTTTTTCTTGACCTGCTCCAGTTTCTTCAAATTCTTTTCTAAGAATAGTAGCCAGAACCAAACATCATAAAGAACTCAGATGAACTAGGTAGAATACCTAGCACTAGGGAGACAGAAGCCTTGGGAAACACAAGTATGGGTGCCATGATGCTTCATCCCTTCTATGCACTTAAAAATCTGCCCACATTCAGGAGATCATGCTCTAGATATCAATGTTGTGCTGGAGACCCAGAGAACTGGATGAAGACTGCTCTGAAACTTTTGCTCTCTTGAATGTCACTGCCTTGATAAACCTTCCCTGAACACCCTATGTAAGGTGCAGCTCTCTTATCCTACTTTCCTCTGTGCTCCTTTCTTGTTTGTTTTCCTTACATTTACGACCAACAATATATGTTGTTGATAGGCCAACTATAACAATAAATACTATAACTTTTTAAAATTTTACAGACATAAGAAGCTTCACAATGAGAAGGGCTTCTGGTTCTGTTTCATGATGTATCCAAGTGCCAAGAGCAGTGCTCGGGACATAGTCAGTGTTCAATAAACACTTGCAGAAAGAGGAATGGAAATTTGAAAGGAGGGTTGGAAAGAGGGGGAAGCCATCTCTTACTATGCAACCTAGACTGGAAAATGCTGATCACGACTGTTGGCCACTAGAGTAGGCCGTACGCCCTCAAAATGTGGTGACACACTACCTCACCTCAGATACACATAAGGAGTTTCTTTGGTACTGGAACCAGCAATAGGAGCCATGTAATCAAGATAAATAACTGTGTTCACCTTAAAACATCATAACCTACTCAGCAATAAAAAGGAATGAACTGCTGACAGATACACATACCAACATGGAGGAATCTGAGAATTGCTGTGCCTTAGAGGAGAAGTCAGATACACAAAAGAAGTACATATTGTATGCTCTACTTGCATACAATGCAAATAGACAAAAAGCAGATTAGATTCCAGATTTCTCTGGAGTCACAGGAAGAAGGAGAGAAGGACTACAAAGGCATGAGGAATCTTTGGCGAAGGTGATGGACATTTCCATGTCATGGTGATGGTTTCACAGATGCTTACAACTGTCAAAATTCATTGAAGTAAGTCCTTTAAGTGAATGTAGTTATTAAACATAAATTATTTTTCAATAAAGTTGTAAGGAATAAAATATCGTAACAGGCACAGAGAGGAGCAGATGGGATTTTTAGCCTGGTTTCCTATCTAAAGAACAACAGCAGTCAGGCTTTTCATACAAAATCATCAAGCCGGACATCCACAAAGTATAACATCAGCCCAGAAGTATGATGATTTTCTCTGCCCTTCCCCTTCCTCCAGCCATCACTCCTCCTCCTGAGACTAGGAAATCCTCTAACAGTAACTCATACATCTACCAGCTCCCTTCACCAGCCTCACTGTATGATCACACCAAATACTGTTTATATCACCTGTCACTATACCACTATATGAGGTTTAGCTAACACTCTGTCAGGGCCAAGGCAGCCATAATCCTGAGCATCTCCCCTGGAGAATCTCACCTTGACCCTAGCCTGCCCTTCCATTCTCTTAGAAGTGTTTAAACATCAGAAAAGTACCACCAAAAGAGAAAAAAAAAAAGAAACTATGCTTCCAATGGAAAGATTTTTCATTTAAATGCACTTCATTGTTTGATATATTCCTTTAATTAAAGTGTGTGTCTGGGTGCACTGGTTGCTATTACAGTGCAATCTCTCATGTTTATTGAATGCAAGAGTAGCTGGGGCAATGCAGTGGAAACTCACATATTAGCTAGAGCACAACTTAAAGCTATAGTTCCCTGATTTTCTAAGCTTCTAAAAGGTGTATCATCTTCAGAGTGATCTTGGTTAATGGCCAGTGTGATAAGATGCCCTCTGTCAATTTGAGTAGGTCTTGTCTGAAAAAACAATTATTTCTCAAAGACCTTGTTTGACTTTGTCTTCTGATTCCATCCTTCATTTCTAGCAGAAGCAGAAGGAACATCCAATTACTAGAAGGTTTGCAATACCTTCCAAGAGCATTTTAGTGAAGGAGAATTATCAGCAATCCCTGCCATTCATACGTTACCTTACAGTTTACAAAGCACTTTCATGTTTCTTCATGAGCAACTCTCAAGGGTCTTGTGGCGTACATATCGTTACCTCCCATACCGATTTGGAAACCGAGACTCGCAGCATAAAATAGCCAAGATGGATGGGAAAGAGCAGAGGTGCACTTGAGCCACACCCCCGAATCTGGGTCCTGTGCTCTTTCTGCCACCCCAGAGCTGAGAGTCAGATTTCTGTTCTGATTGTGCCTCAGTTTTTTATTCACTTTGGGAAAAATCTTGGATTATGTTTGGGTTTTCATCTCCTCACCCGTACAAAGAGGGAATATTTCAATAGCCTTTCGATTATTAAATTCTAAGTCTTTCTCTGTTTCCACAAACTGAAAAATGGGAAGTCAGGGAGAAAGGGAGTTTTGTCCTATGATCTTCTAAAGAACGGTAAATTTTCTTCCCACCCAGCGCCCTGTTGTACTGCAAAGAAAAGCTAGGTTTTCCTTCAGTTTCTGAAAATGATTGAAAACACACGAAAAAGTGAAAAAAAATATTGAAAATTATGGAAAAATTTGAATTATATGAAAATTATTGAAAAAAGTCATCACCAAAAAAGCACTCAAAACAGTCGAGTATTAATAACTCTAACAGATTAACTGTTTTCCTTTCCCTACAATCTCTGGCCTTACCAACACAAAATCATATCCTCTCACTACAGTTTTTCCTTCAAAGGGAAGAAGATCTATCCTTTTATTCTTCTCTGCAGCAAAAATTGTATCTCCTGAATACCTTTTCTCCCCCAAATAGATTATAAGCTTCTTGAGGACAGAAACCCTACATAACACCCCGTTGGATGTGCCTCAGCATTTAACATTCACAGCTAGGATACAATAACATTGCAAGTGTTTCTTCTGTTTCTTGAATTCTTCCTTCCATAATTTAAGCTCTGCACTTTTCCAGATTCTTCTGAAAAATTAGTTTCTCCTTTAGCTCTGACATGCACTAGAATCCTCCTATAAGTCTTAAATCACTGACTTCCCTATGTCCTGTTTTAAATTCTTCAACTTGGAAATAAGAAAATAAGAATCAAATTCACCAGGTTATGATATTTAAAAAAAGGATAATGCACATGGAAGCACTTAGCACATGACTGACACACAGTCTCAATAACTATGCATTAGATCCGAGAGTCTAAAACAGTATTTATCTGTATTCATAGTTCTTAGGGTTAAGAGGGAAAAGAGAAAACGAAAACATGCAGCCAAAACTCAGCTCAGGCCGGTCGCAGTGGCTCGTGCCTGTCATCCCAGCACTCTGGGAGGCCCAGGCAGGTGGATAGCCTTAGGTCTGGAGTTTGAGACCAGCCTGGCCAACATGGCAAAACCCTGTCTCTACTGAAAATATGAAAATCGCCAAGCATGGTGGTGTGTGCCTGTAATCCCAGCTACTTGGGAGGCTGAGGCAGGAGAATCACTTGAACTCGGGAGGCTGAGGCAGGAGAATCACTTGAATCTGGCAGGTGGAGTTTGCAGTGAGCCAAGATCTTGCCACTGCATTCCAGTCTCGGTGACAGAGTGAGATTCTGTCTCAAAAAAAAAAAAAAAAGAAACACATACACACACACAAAAAAAAAACCTCAGCTCAATCTTACCTTCTCAAAACTGCCTTTCATCGTACCTTCAGTAATATTCAGTAGAGAGGACAGCATCCTCTAACAACATTGTGCCTATGAAGCACCTCACCATGGACTTCTCATGAGTCAACAAAAACCACAGCTCAGGGACCTGCTAGCTTAAAGCCACATCTGAATGATAGATGCATCCAGAATGGTATCACAGCCTTCAAGTTCAGAAAGGTTTGAATATATCTCCTTGGTCAAAGACTGCTAAAGTGAAGCAGGAGATCTCTTCACAAGGAGTTTTCATTAGACATCAGTGAAATGCACACCTCCATCCAAGAACAGATTATTAAGTATTTGCTACAGGCTGACTACTAGGGATTCACGGAAGAAAAGACAAGGTGTCTTGTTCACTATTGCTTACAGTCTTGTGCAAAATGGGGCATGCCACCACGCCCGGCTAATTTTTGTATTTTTTTAGTAGAGACAGGGTTTCACCATATTGGCCAGGCTGGTCTTGAACTCCTGGCCTCATGATCCACCCACCTCAGCCTCCCAAAGTGCTGGGATTACAGGCGTGAGCCACCGCGCCCAGCCGTAAGTCCCTTCTTTATTGTGATAAGTCCAATCATCCAGCCCAGAGGGACTTCTTCCAAGGAAAGAAGTCCCCATATTTCTGGATTTCTAGCATATGTCCTGATTTCAAATTTCTGTCCTAACTTCTGAGCTCTTTGAAGGCAGGACCAAGCCAGGGGTTACTCATCATTTTATGCCCAGCACAAGCAAACCTGCTTGGCACCTAGTAAGCACTCCTATAAATAACCAACCAATGACTATTTCAAAACATGACGAGAAATGTTCATGTCATGAACTGACGTTGTGGCCGGATTTTCTTTGGAGGGGAGGGGTTTCAGAAAACATGATCTGCATTTATGGCTCTGAGAGTCAGGCAGGTAGATTTGAACCCAGTTTCTGCTATTTCACCCACTTTCTTCCCTCTCACAAACTCACACTCACATATTCATCTTGGAAAAGTTAATTCTGCTTTCTAGGATTCTGTTTTCTTATCTGTTTGTTTGTTTCTCTGGGAGGAAGGAGAGTGATGGGTATAACAATGGTATCTTTCTCACAGTGTCATAAAAATTAAATGAGATTCTGAATGTAAGGGTTTGGTGCACTGCCTGGAAAATAGCTATTCATATTAAAACCACGGCCTGGTATTGTTCACTGTTGTTGTTGTGTGTGTTTTCACCTCAACTAGACTATAAAGATCCCTGATAACAGAAATTATATCACATATTTTTTCTTTATCTCTCTTAACATCCAATACAGGGCTGCACAAGAATTAGATTTCTCATAAATGTCAATTAATCAACTGGTTAAAATGCCCAACCACTAGGTAGAACTTCAGAATAAAAGGAAATCACTAACACTAGATTAGAGTAACTTCCTTTTCTTCCTTGGGGAAGGAGCTTTCAAGGATGAGCTATCACTAGAATGAAGATCTTGTGCTGAGACTTTCTCACACTCACTTATCCAGATGTTCAACAGGTAAGTCTAAATCACCCATTCTATGTAGCCTGGGACAAAGGAGACCAAGTCCTCGCCTTCCTAGAGCTCTAATTCTACTGGGAGTAACAGACATGCCACAGACAAAAATTAACATGCTGGATGATGGCAAACTATTACGAAGAATAATAAAGCAGGATAAGGAGTGCCTGTTGTAAGTGGAGAAGAAGTTAGATGTTACATAGGATGGTTGGGGAAGGCATTTCTAAAAAAGTGTGATTTCAGCAGAGACCTGGAGTTAGTAAGAACTTGAACAAAGTGGATAATCACATCCCAAACAGAGTGCAAGATAAGACTGTGTTTGTCAACTGGAAGAAAAGCAAAGAAAATTAAGTGGCTGGGGCACAGAGAGATAAGGTCAGAGAAGGGGCAAAGCAGAGAGAAGGGAAAATTATGTATAATCTCATGAGCCATGGAAGACCTCAAGTATACTGAGTGAGATGAGATCCACTGGAGATTTTTGAGCAAGGATGACATAATACCACTTGCATTTTAGTGATCAGTCCTCCTGCTTTACGGACAGTAGATGGTATGTGGATTAGGGAAGAAGGGGCTGTTACAATAATCCATGTGAGAGAGGGATGAAGGTGACATGGACCAGATGTGAGTAGTGGAGGAGGAAGTAAAGAGTGTTGTCATTCTGTTGGTATTTTAAAAGTAAAGTAAAGACAATTTGCTTAGGGACTGATTGCAGGGTATGAAATGAAGAAAAGAGCCACGACTCCAAAGTATTTTACCCTGAGAAACTGGAAGAATTAAACTGCAAGAGAAGCAAATTTAATGAAAGGAAATGAATAGAAACCGGGGTGCTAAATTTTAGAGCGGACTATTTGGCACATGTATAAGACATCCATGTCCAGATATCAAGTAGGTAGTTGAATGAACAAGTCTGGTATGTAGGGGAGAGATCTGGGCTGATAATCAGGAAAAGTAAGATGTACATAAAACCGAGAGCTGGGTGAGATCACGAAGGGAGGGAGTGAGGGCAGAGACGAAGGAGGTCTGAGAACTGTGCCCAGGGGCTCTTCCCTATTTAGAGAGGTCAGAAAGATGAGGCAGAACCATGAAAGTCTTCTGGAAGAAATGGCCAATGAGGGAGAAGATCTGAAAGAGAACAGTGTTCCATCTTACATATAATTCTACCCCTGCTATTATTCCTCCCCCCTGCTACACTGAACACTTCACTGGCTAGCATCTACTCATCCTCCAAGTCTCAGCCTTTGTACTTCTTCCTCAGAGAGGACTTCCCCAATCCCCAATATAAGCTTTTCTCTCCTTCTCTTATATCACCTTGGTCTTTGATTTCTTAACACTTCAGGTGTAAATCTATGCATATATGTCTGTAATTAATATAATTTTACACAAAAATTTGTGTAATTCCATGTTTGTTTCTATATATATATATATATATATATATACAATGAATATCCACCTTTAACTAACCTGTTGGCTACCTGAATGCAAGTGATCTGGCTAATTCTACTCAACATTTGTTGAATGAATGAGAGAATGAACACCAGGTCCTAGGCTAGGTGTATTATATTCATTATCCAATTCCAACTTAATAGTAATCCTGTGGTATTTATATAATTAGTCCCACATTACAAATAAGAAAATTGAGAATGAGAAGGTTTGAGTAACTGGTCAAAGGCTACCTAGCTAATAAGGAACTATATCACAATTACAAAGAAAACTCAGATCTAACTAATTCAAATCAAATGCCTTTCCATACTCACAATTGCCACTCCATGGTTATTGTTGACTAAGTATTTCATGCTGGCTTGTTTAGAGAGGAGCTGATAATGAATGGTAGAAGAGAAGGGGAGACTTGATAAGACTGAACCTCACATTCTCAATGCACTCCTCTCCCTCTCCCACTTCACCCCACCTTACTCTGTTACTTCACATTCACACACAGCTCTCCACGGCTGTCTATGCTGATTATTCTCCTTTTGCCCTCACCCCAAAGTCATTTTCTGACCTCCTCTACTCTGTTCTGTACCCATATGGCTCACCCATATGGCTGCATTAACCTACCTGGCTTCCTTGCCTTTTGCCATCCTGTTGCCTTCAGAAAGCAAAACAAAACAAAACAAAAAAAACAATGCCAGCAGGAATCTGGCAGATGAGAAAGGGAGAGGTTAGAGTTCATCTTCCCCACTTCCTATCCTGCCTAGACCCCACATTTCTGACAGAGGCTTCAATTCCTTTGACTTCAGTTGTTGACTCCACCCCTTAATTCCAGCTCTGTCCAGAAATTCAGTAACATGGTTTCCTGTCCTTGCTCCTTCAGGCCCAGGTTCCAATAGCTTCCTACTGCTGCTAGTTCCTGGCTGCCTTGTCATGCTGTGTTGCTTCCTTAAACTCTGCATGTCCCTCTGTAGAGAGTCCCTTCACTCTACTCTCAGTGGAATTCCAGCCAAGGTCAACCTTCTGCTGGCTGGTACAGCATCAAAGCCCACACCCCTTCTCTGTCCATGCTGCTCTGGCCCCAACCCCTCCAGGCCTCGTACATAGTCCACGCTGTCAGGCAGACAGCTGCACTGTGCCCACTCAGATTTTATAGCCATCCACAGTCCCATAAAAATCAATGGAACAAAAACTCAGAGAACTTTTATCACACCTGAGAAATTTCCCATAACTGCTCTGAAATTATCCTGGATCTTCTGTGGTTAAAAAAAAGGCAGGGAGAAGAGAAAAAAGGAGGGGAGAGGGATAGGAGGAAACAAGGAGGTTTAACATCCAGGTGTAAACTAGTGGTAATTCCCATCTTTTCCCTGACTGGATGAAAAATGAAGTGCACACAAGGAGCTTAGCCTGTCTGAAGACAGAGATAATGCCTTGGATGCCGCCAGTTCTAAGGACTGCACTGTTTGCATAAACATTTTCAAAGCCCCAGTTCCCAAGTGCACAGGAGGGAGCCCACGGCATAAATCAAAGCCAGGTCCAAATGAAAAGTGAGGGGACAGGCACCCACATCAAGTTCCCTGCCTCAACATGCTCCTGCTAAGACGCTGGGTAAGCACAATTAATGAAAAGTGGTTTGTACAGTTTATGTAAACATATTAAACACCTTGCTCTGCACATTTATCTGACATTAAGTGATTAACCAGTTGCATAAGCTAATATTTACACATAACTTTGAATTGCACAACGCAAAGTAGGCTCCATTTATCATGGAATCAAAGAGTTTGGAAAAAGCAAGCATAGTTCAGGGATATTCTAGTTCAATCTCCACATTACAGATGAAGAAACTGGGCAGTGACACATCTAGGTAGGGAAGAGCAAGGCTAAGGGCTGTGTCTCCCACTAAGCTCCTTCTTCTGCCATGTTTTGCTATTTTCTACTAACAAGAGGAACAGGCTGTCCACCCCTCCTAGATTCCTGGAGAGAATAAAAATTAGAGTTTCTCTAAATTCCTTGAAGGCAAGAATACTATTATAATAACTAACATTCCCTCAGCTTTCACTCCATGCCAGACAGATATTATGATCTTAATGGAGTAAATGATTTAGTTCTCCCACCATCACTATGAGAGTGATGCCACTGTTAGGAATTATAACAAAGACGGAAAGCCCTGATTCTGGATCTCCAGTGTCACCATGCATGAGCTGCGTGAACTTTTCTGTGCCTGCATCTATACCTATGAAACAGGGATAGCAACAGCACTTACCTAGAAGGGTAGTTGTCAATATTACATTAATTAATACAAATAAAGCCATTACAATGGTGCTTGGAACATAGCGAGTACTCTATACAATATTCCCTATTTTGCTATTCCAATTGTGCTCCCTATTTTACAGGCAAAGGAAGAAAAGAAAGATATTTAGGAACCCACTGAAGTATACACAAATACACAATCCTAAGGAACAGAGCCAGGTTCCAATCCAGGCCTTCTCATTCCAGAGCCAACACTCACTTTCACTGACACTGTCCAGTAGAACTTTCTGCAATGATGCAAAATATCTGCATTACCCAAGAGGGTAGGCACCAGTCACTTGGGACTACTGAATATTTGAAATGTGGCTAGTGCCGTTGAGAAATGGAATTGTTTTATTTATTCATAATTAATTTAATTTACACCCACATGTGGCTAGAGGTTTCTGGGACAGCTCACCTCTTCACTACCTTATTCATTCTATAGCCCTTATACCCCGGTTCAGTGCCTGATGCAGGGTAGGCATTTCGTGTTACTCTCTAGGATATAAATCCTTATTCCTACCTCTCTGAGGTTACTGCCTTCACAAGTGAGTCTTCAATAAAAGGTTATTCTGTGAAAATGAACCCATAAATGTTTGTAGGAAGAATGAATAATTAAACGCATGAACCTGTCACCTCCAGCTAGGTTGAGAAATGGCATCATATGTAGTATGGTGGATCTCTTGGGCTCCCCCTCCTTTGTCACGATGCAGGCACCCCTTCTGCAGCCTGCACCACTCTTTTATCTGCTCTTCAGGAGAGATCAGTGGGCCAAAATCAGAAGCTATGAAGGTCCATAATCACCCATCACCTGGGGCCTATCTGGGCACGCATCTTAGTGTCTGAAAGAGAATTTGAAACCTATTGATCTCTCATTTTAATTTTGGCAGTCACATTCCCCACATGTACAGGGAAATTTCAAGAACCACTTAAAACAGATCCCACTGTGGGATCTGAAGAATTAAGATGCTTTGCTATGGAGTCAGACAGGTCTGTGAATCTCAATTCTTTCATTTCTAGCTCTGATAATTTGAGTCACTTGGATGCTCTAAAACCCTAGTCTACTCATCTCTAAAATGGGAACAATTGTGTCCTTTTCCAATGGATTGAAAGAAATATTGTGCCTGAAGAGCTTAGCATTATACAAAATTACTTGTCTGTGTTCATGAAAGAATGTTCCACCTCTCCTTTCAAGGTTAAAGTTAGCAAAACTGCTTCCTTTAATCGACCTGTTACTAACTGATCCTTTCTATCAATGTTTTTCCCTTAAAAGGGTTCTCATTCTCAGCAAAGTGACACAAGAACAGAAAATCAAACACCGCATGTTCTCACTCATCGGTGGGTGCTGAACAATGAGAACACATGGACACAGGGAGGGGAGCATCACACACTGGGGTCTGTCAGGGGGAAAAAGGGGAGGGACAGCAGGCGGTGGGGGAGTTGGGGAGGGATAACATGGGGAGAAATGCCAGATATAGGTGATGGGGAGGAAGGCAGCAAACCACATTGCCATGTATGCACCTATGCAACAATCTTGCATGTTCTTCACATGTACCCCAAAACCTAAAACACACACACACACAAAAAAAATACACACACACACACACAGACACACACACACACATATATATTTGTAAAAAGGGTTCTATAGGCATTCACCAGAGAACAAGTACATTCAAAGGGTAAGCATGAAGCTGAACCTGACCTGATATCCTTACATAAGTTTTGCAAATGGAAAGTGCTATTTCAAGGAAATTTTTTGGATAATCACCATCACCATCAAAAAATATTTGAGTGTACATTTTCAAGTGGTGCTGAAGGAAGCACACAGGACAACACAATCCCTGCCCTCCGGGCACACTTCAAAGAACCATTCAGACATAATCTGTTCTCTCTAGAAAATTGCCAAATCCAATAATTTTCTCAGCCCTTGCCCCTCTACAGTATTTGATTCTTCTCCAAACTTTAAACCATTCTCCTTCCATGAATTCAAAGGCACTGCTCACTCCTGGTTTTCTTCCTGCTTCCAGAAACATTCTTCTTCTCTCTCCTTTGCCGGCTCCTGTAGGTCTCTGCTCTGTCGCTTACTGGCTGTGTGACCTCAGAAAACTTACTTAACTATCCTGAACCTACACTACATTATCTGTAAACTTGGGTTAATGATACCTACCCTACATGGTTAGTCTGAAAGTTATCTAGGAGAAATAGAAAAGCCACATTTCTAACTGAATGGAACACCATCTCCCAACAAACATTTTAATCTAATAGATAAAATATAATTCAAAATCTTAAATAATTTCTGAGCTTCAAATTAAATTTCTGAGTGTCAAAATCAAACTAATAACTCAAAACTAAAGCAGGACCTGACTCACTAATGACCCATGGTGTTTTGGGAAACACACACATATTCTGTGAACTGATGAGTGAGTTATAATACCTACATATGGAAAGACACTTATCTTTATGCCTTATGTGGTAAATAACTAGAAATGAGCCCAATATACAAAGTTCAAAGTGTTATCTGATATGATATGGTGCCTTGCAATACCTTGGCCACTATCTGAGCATGCAGGAACAAACTGTCTTCTGATTACAGCCTTGGATTAGGGTGCAGGGGTTGGGGGTGGTATAGGAATAGACACACTAAAGAAAATAAAACCCCCAAGTTAGCTGTAGCTATAAATATGGAGTTTGAACTCACAAAATTTGCACAGCAGATGCAGGAATTCTTAGTAGATAAATACACATAAAACTGTCTATGTCCACTGATACTACTATAGCTCAAGCAGAAGCCAAAACAAAAAACAAAAAACAAAACAAAACAAAAAAAACTACAAAGCACCTATGGGGGATATTTTACAATCCAGGGCACCTTATAATAAAGCAGTATAGACAAGTCCATGTGAAATGAGCTAATATTTAAAACACACAGCTACATATATACACACAAATGCACACACATACACCCACACAAAAATAAGTACCACAAGGCTTGGCATTAATGAACAAATAGAGGCTAGAATATTACAATGAGCAGAGTAAAACAGTTAGCACAGTGCTTGATATAGATTATGTACTTAATAGTTTCTATTCTTACTCTCTTTTCTTCTATACCCTAACCATTGGTTCTAGAATTCTGTCCTTATCTCTTTGTTGGTTTGGGACATTTATTTTTAAGTTTGTTGTATTTTGTTCATTCATTCATTCATTCATTCATTCAGCAGGTGAATGCATGACCAGAACTGAGCTTTACGAAGACTATACTTTATGCTACCATCATACTGAATTGTTCAACATTGAAAAAAACAAAAAAGTTTTTGGAGGATCAGGGGCCAACAAAGAGGCAGGTAGTCACAGAGAAAGGAAATTCATCTGCCCATTAGAAGAGGGTGGCCATATGAAAACCCCTGAGATAAAATAATCACAGGAGAAGGAGCTAGTGGGATAGAGCAGAGAAACCACTTTGGAATCTGAGTCCCACTTGTGGACTAATGGAGCGGACCATGACGATCCCAGAGTAAAGGATCATAAAGCATTCTTCCAAACTCTCTGTGTACCTGAAGGGCCAAGCGTGGCCCCTGCGGAATAAACCCTTCTGCCTCACCCTTACACGACAGGGCTGTAGATCAGGGTTTTTAGAAGTGATCCTGTGGAGCAAAGATGCTCATCCTAGATAGGACAAGGGTAAAGGAACACGTAGTAAGGACATCTATTTGAAGTTACACAGAGGGTGGGGAGGACTTGCTTATGGATTTCAGAGCACAGGACAATATTTGAACAAGGTAGTGAATAAGGGGAAACTATCTCCAACAGGCAGAAATTTAGATGAAGTATATTTTAAAACTGGAATTGTCTGCTTTCTGAGGGATTGAGCTCCCTCGAACTGGAAGCATGTAAATCAAAGCTAGGTGGCAGTTGGTCAGAGCTAACATACAAAAGGTTTCAGGGTTGGACCTGTCTAGCTCAAAGATTCTATAGGAACCAATTTAAAAAAAGTAGAGGTTAAAAGCAGCAGCAAAAATGACTAAAAATAATTTACCAATGAGAGTATATAAAATAAATTTTATAACTAGAAATATTAGTAAAAACAAAGAAGGGACTGTTATAAAATACACGATGTATTTTTTTCTCTCTCTTCTTTTCCAGTTTCACAACAGAGCATGAGTGCATGCATCTATGCCAGCAATAAGAAGGTTTGCCACCAAGTGACACTGGCACTGCTGAAATGCTGAAAATGTCATTGTTCACACATCATCATAACTTTGCCCTCGGTGTATACTTTCACGATCAAGACAAACACCTAGATCATCTGAGTATTCCTGTCTTTAATTCTGTAATTAGAGAACATGGGCCTTGATGCATTGCAAATGGAGTCAGAACCCCAGCTTGTGACTTAACAAGTAAAGAGAGCCCACTCACAGATGTCCACACTTCATATTAATCAAGGGCTGATGATTCTCCCCTGGGAAACTGTCCTCAGTGTTTTACGGTCCCATTAACCAACCATTACCCAGCTGGCCTCCTTTGCCTGAGACCTCTGGCCTTTCTAGTTCTGAAATGTAAACTAGGCATTAAAAAGACTGAAGGTTCAAAGAATATTAGCAGATGACTTCAGTCCGGAGAAAGCAACCCCTGAAGTACTAGAAAGATTAAAATTCAAAGTAGCAAAAGAAGAAGAGATACCAAAAAATAACTGCCCTGAAAGAGAAAGAATTCTGAGTTGAGTTAACCAATTCAGAGGCCAAATCATATGAAAACCGATGTCATGTACTCAGCTGTGAGGCCTGGAGAATTCTGCAGAGCTGATTTATGACAAGCAGAGATCTCCCAACAAAACGGTGCTTAGCACGTCTGTATAATTTCTCCTGCGTGATTCTCACCAGCACACCTGTCAGCTTTCTATCATTATTCTTCATGTACACAAAATGAGGCAGGTTCAGAGAGGTTAAGCCATCTACCACACATAACACATCTGGGAAAAAGAGAATCAGGGAATTAAATCCAGGCCTTTTGAATCCAAGTCCAATTCTCTTTCCAGAGCCTTGCACTGTCTCTTTCAAAGAAGTCTATTTTCAACTGGGAATAAACTATGAGATTTCTACCAAATAATACGTTCTTCCCAACTGAACCTTTTTCATAACTGACTTGTTGTCAGGCATGTATTGAGCACCTAATAGACACCCAGTAGGTTCTTTTCACTGGTAAAATCCCCCTCACCCTCCAACATTCAGCCCTTTGCCTTTCCCATTCTGTACAGTCTACAAAGACCGTTTCCTGCTGATCATCTCAGACCTTCACTGGGTCCCTAAGGTTCCAATAACACCAGATGTTATTAACAGTTCATTACTTTTTCCATCCCCACCTGATTGAGATACTTCATTGATTCATCATTATATCTACACAAGCATTGTGTACAATTATTTAAATCCATCAAATCCTCAGTAAAGATTTGCTGAATGAAAAGGAGGCTCTGGCATGAGAAAATCAGTCATGTTACAGAGCTAAGATAGATACATGACACAGACATTGAAGAACAGGAGATCTGTTAAGTACTAAACTGTCCCAGATTCTAAAGGCTGTAGAGATAATCCCCAAGGGATAGACCCCAAGAAAACAAAAAATACACATATGCATCTTCCTCAGCCTCAATCCCTGATGTACCTTCTTCTCCCAAGACTGGAAGCGTCTACAATGGGCTTTTTCCTATGATTATAACAGCAGAGGTTTAAAGTCAGAGTCTCGCCTGATCTAGACTTGATTGCCTAGTTGGGATCAGATTACTGATGGAAATGTCAAGTCTCAAAACAAGAGAAACACAATCAGAAATGTTCATGTCTAAAGTTATGACACAAATTAGCGGTTCATATAAAACTGATGAAAGACAAAACTGAAGATTTCCTTCAGGTTTTCAATGGTTAGTTCACATGAAAGAAATTACCTACTCAAATAGCCTTTGTTATTTTAATATAGACAGTTCCTAACTTCCATGTGAACCGTGTTAAAAAAAAAAAAAAGTTTCCTGTCTCTACATAATAAAGCATAAATTTCCCAGATTAGCACCCAAATACCTCACTCTCTGACCTCAGAGTAAGTTTTGATAACATTTTCTATTATTCCCCATCAAATTCCCCTATTACTCCCCTTGCTAATCTTAGCTATAGCCCCCTTTCTCCACCTTCACAAGTTTACTCGGACTGTTTGCACTATCTAGAATATCCTCTCCATGTACAAATCTCACATCTCTTCCAGGGATCATCGAAAAAATAAATGCCAGTCTTCTCATCATCCACACACCCCCGCTGGATCTCCATCCACTGAACTCTCGAGGTATTCACTTTCTCTCTTCAGTGGCAAGTGAGAATGGAAGTTTGTGCTTACTTGACATTTGAAGTCACATTTTGGTAGTAAAGATTTTTTTTTTCTATTATTAATTCTTATCTCTGAAAATCCCTCTAATTGTTTTTAAATGTTTCTTATACATTGGGTAATTTTCATACTTCTCAGAAACTAGTAAAATAACATCATTTTCCAGATTAAAGTTACAACATTTGTCCTCAGTTATAAATAGCCAGAATATGGCCCATCTTGATAAATGTTCATGGGCACTTGAGAAGAGTGTGTGCTCTCCTTTTGTTAGATGAAGCGCCCTAGAGATCTCAACAAAGTTAAGTTGGTTGGTTAAATTGTTCAATTCCTTTTTGTTCTTATGGATTTTTCTATTTGTTTTTTGGCAACAAAAAAATCAGAAATTTTTTAAAATGCCATTTAAAAAGTCAAGTTTATGCAATGTTTAGGAATAAATCTGATTTTAAAAAAAGAGGTAAAAGACCTATAAACTCAAAAGTATAAAAAATCACTGAGTCAAATTAAAAGGAAATCAAAACAAAAAAAGAGATAACTATCTTCACAAATCAGAAGACTCAGTATGTTTAAAATGCCAGCTCTCCTCAGATTGGTCTGTTGGATTTTATACAATCCCAATCAAAATTCCAAAAGCCATTTTTTAGAGGTAGAGGGTACAAATGAACAAATCGATTCTCAAATTCATATGGCAATGTGAAGTACCACAATGAGCAAGAAATCCAGATAATGTAGCACTGGTGTCAAGACAAGCAAATAGATCAATGGTACAGAATACAGTCCAGACACAGATACACATATAAATGGTCAATTAATTTTTGACAAAAGTGTAGAGGATATTCAATGGAGAAAGAATAGTCTTTTCAATAAACAGTGTTAGAACAATTTGATATCCATACGCAATAACCATAAACTTTGATCTATACCTCGCACCACATAAAAATTTAACTCAAAATTGATTATTGGCCTAAATATAAAACCTAAAACAATAATAGCATCTAGTAAAATGAAAAATAAAAAGATATTTGTAACACTGACTTAGGCAAATATTTATTAGATATGACTCCAAAAATATGATCTGAAAAATTGATAAATTGTCCTTCATCAAAATTGTGAACTCCTCTTCATTAAAAGACACTGTCAAGAGAATTAAAAGATAAGCTGTGATATGGGAGAAAGTACTGCAAATCATGCATTTGAAAAAGAACTTTTATCCAGAATATAGAAAGACTCTCAATACTCAATAGTAAGAATACAAATTGCCCAATTTTAAAATGGGAAAAAACCATAGAAAATATATGGATAGAAAATAAGCACATGAAAAGATGTTCAACATCCTTAGTCACTAAAAGAATGGAAATTACAACCACAATGAGATACCAATACACATCTATTAGAACAGCTAAAATTATAAAGACTGGCTATTCCAAGTGTTAGTAAGAATATAAAGCAACTGTAAATTTCACGGATTGTTAGTGGAAATAAAAAATAGCACAAACACTTTGGAAAAGAATTTGATGTTTTCTCAAAAATTTGAAACTACCTTTACCATATGATCCAGCCATTTCAATACTATTTGCCCAAGAGAAATGTCCATAAACACACTCATATGTGAATTCTCATTGCAACTTTATTTGCCTAGGTTCAATCCAAATGTCCATTAACATGTGGATGGATAAACTAATTGTGTATGTCCACATAATATAATACTATCAGGAAAACAATAAAAGAGGAAACTGTTGAAACACACAACATAGATAAATCACAAAATAATTATAAGAGAAAGAGGCCATGTAAAAAAGGGTTCATGCTTTATGGTTCCATTTATTTAAAATTCTAGAGAATGCAAACTAATCTCTAGTGATATAGAGAGTATCACCAATTGTGATGGGGAGGAAGGCAGCAAATCACACTGCCATATGTGTACCTATGCAACAATCTTACATGTTCTTCACATGTACCCCAAAACCTAAAATGCAATTAAAAAAAAAAGAGTATCACCAATCATGAATATGGTGAACTGATGAAAAAGGATGGAAGAAAAATATTACAAAGGAGCACAAGGAAACTTTTGGAGGTGGTAAATTTGCTCATGTTTTTGACTGTAGTGATGACTGCATGGATGTATTCATATCAAAATTTTATTGTTTATATATTTTAATTTGTGAGTTAGTGTCAATTATACCTCAATAAAGTTGTTTTAAAAATCTGAAGGCAACTCATAGAGTGAGCCTAGTTTTATTTTAAATAATGTTTATGAGCATTTAAAAAGATTTCACTCTCAGTGAACACCTTAACTCTTCAGTACAGAAATCATATCAAATATTTTTCAAGATAGGTCAGACCTCCTTCCTAATATATACTCTAATCATCTATGCTTCTATTTTGCAACACTTACTGCAATTGCCATCAGTTACTTATTTGATCAGCATTTCTCTCTTTATGATAGCAAAGATGGTAACAGAATCCATTATTGCATCTCTAGGTCTTGGCAAATGGTAAGTGCTCGATAAGTATTTGTTGAATATCATGTACTTTACTATCTGGGTAATAGAGAGTAGGTTGTTGATACTCTCAATGACATGTGCCAGAAGGGAACAGATGATTTTTGCTGTCTATGCTTCTTTTCTTCATTTTCCTGTTTGTTTTACCAGTATTCATTATGAGAAAATTTCTTTGAGATTTAAAAACAAATATGTGTTAGAATTTGTTAGACTCTGCCATTGAGTAGTAAGCTGCTTTAGAGGAAAAAAGACAAATGTTGGGGCATACTTTTCAGTATATTTAATGATGAAGTCATGATATCTATAATAGAGATTAAATGAGCTTTTTACCTGATTATTAAACTGGCATTTTCAGCATCCAAATAAAAGGAAAAGGCATTGTGTAAACCTAAGGGTAGGTAGACTATACCAAGAGTAATGATCTACTAATGAAATCTGAAAGCTCCCTTCAGGGACTGAAGCCTCTGGGCCAGAAGGTTCAAGAGACCATCTATGTCTGAGATAGACTCAAGGGAGAGTGGATTTCCCAGCCACCTTTCAGCATCTCAATTATGAAAACATTCATGCCCAATATTAACATAATCATATTTGAAGAAAGAAAAGTTAATATATCTTTTTTCCTCTCACTCATTCCCTAGCTGCCTATTATAAAGCTTCTAGATTACAACCCTGGTATCTCTACCAAGCACTTCAAATTAAAAAATCTCCATTTTTAAATGCCTGTTTCAATAACTTAGACAGCTACTGCTAGATGCTGCCTCCGGCACTGAGAGCAGCCAAGGGAGGCACAGGGCAAAATGTCAGAAAAGCAACTAAAGGGAAGAGCAACCACAAAGGAAGGTCATTATTCCCTCCACAGTGCACCTTGGCAACCGCGCCGACCAGACACTCCCCCTCTTCCACTAAGTGCATTTGGGAAACAAGTATCTCCTTTGTCAGGAAAGAAGTGTGCCATGAGCAGGCACAGCCTTGGCCTTAGATATTTTTGTAGGCAATCAGACCATCAGATCTATGATGTTCTCTGATTCTTGTCATGGTCAGAGTTACCAGGCACCCCCCTTCCCTGTGACTTCTAAGCAGTCACAAATTCTGATTCTATTTTCAAGTCACTCAAAAATTTTTCCCTTTCTTTTCAATCCCACAATTATAACCTTTATACAGGTCCTCTTTAACTCTGATCCAGGTGTGACTTAGGTCTTTAGATGTACTAAACGCTGAGACAAGAAAAAACCTAATAAATGTAAAACCATTAAATAAAATTCCATTTGACCCAGCAATCCCATTACTGGGTATACATCCAAAGGATTATAAATCATTCTACTATAAGGACACATGTACACGAATGTTCATTGCAGTACTGTTTACAATAGCAAAAACCTGGAACCAACCCAAATGCCCATTGATGACAGACTGGACAAGGAAAATACGGCACATATACACCATGGAATATTATGCAGCCATCAAAAATGATGAGTTCATATCCTTTGTAGGGACATGGATGAACCTGGAAACCATCATTCTCAGCAAACTGACACGAGAACAGAAAATCAAACACCGCATGTTCTCACTCATAGGTGGGTGTTGAACAATGAGAACACATGGACACAGGGAGAGGAGCATCACACACTGGGGTCTGTCGGGGGAGAAACAGGGGAGAGACAGTGGGGGGGTGGGGAGTTGGGGAGGGATAGCATGGGGAGAAATGCCAGATATAGGTGATGGGGAGGAAGGCAGCAAATCACACTGCCATGTGTGTACCTATGCAACAATCTTGCATGTTCTTCACATGTACCCCAAAATCTAAAATGCAATTAAAAAAATAAATAAAAAATAAAAAAATGGTCTCAAGAAAATTGCTTCTTTCTAGACTTTTCTTAAAAAACCTAGATCAGTTAGGTTTTTGTAAGTAAAGTCTGTCTAGGCAAAGCTTTCTCAGGAAAGTTTTATTTTCTTTGAGTTTTGAAAGGTGAGCACGACTCAGGACTAGCTAGATGAAGAGGGGGAAGAAAAGGACTCCTAGAAGAAAGTGCACGTGCCAGGGCTCTTTGGTGTGAAATAGGAAGACACATTCCTTGTTGCATGAGTGAATTAAGTGCTTAAAAAGAGGAAGCAGAAAGTTAGGATCCACGGATCCACGTTAAAAGGCTTTATGTGCTGAGTTAAAGGCTTTCATTTTATCCTCCAAGCTAAGGGGAAGCCAATGATAAACTTTAGGAAGGCTTGCAACACATTCAGGTCAACCAAGCTTTCTGTAACTTCTGGCACATCTGAGATCTGGCAACATTTTCAAATGCAAAGGGAGAACAAAAACAAAACGCCAAAACTGAAACAAAACACATGTAGCTTATACAAGCAAAAAGTCCATGGTAATAAAATATGAGTTTCTGTCTGAGACTTCTTTTAGACTCTGATCCCTCAACGTTCTTCCCAGTGATCTTCAAGATCTGGGCACCCATCTTTTTTCTTGTGCCCTCCATGATTTCCTAACCTTGTCGAGGGTCAAGGCCAAAGACCAGCTTGGAACCTTCCTGACCAGGCTCAGGGCCTCCCACATAGATCTGGTTTCCATCTTGGGAATCAGCCCCACTCCCTGCTCTCTCCTCCTCCCACACACCCCACTGCCAATTTTCCTGGTGGTTGGTTCCATTCCATATGTTTCAGGAACATCTCATGCTACACAGCGGAAGGAGACTTCTACTATCCCCCTCACACAGTGCAGCAGGGACACAAAGGGCAATAAAATTTTTATTACTCGGCAACCTTGCCATGCATATGCCTTATGGGCTGAAGTGCATCCCCCAAAATAACCCCCAGTACCTCAGAATGTTACCGTATTTGGAGACTGGGTCTTTAAAGTGGTAAATAAGCTCAAATGAGGTTATTAGAGCCACCCCTAATCCAGTATAAGCGATGTTCACACAAGAAGAGGAAATCAACCAGGCATGGTGGCTCACACCTGTAATCCCAGCACTTTGGGAGGCCAAGGCGGGCGGATCACGAGGTCAGGAGTTCGAGACCAGCCTGGCCAATATGGTGAAATCCCGTCTCTACTAAAAACACAAAAATTAGCTGGGAGTGGTGCTGCATGCCTGTAATCCCAGCTACTTGGGAGGCTGAGGCAGAAGAATTGCTTGAACCCGGGAGGCAGAGGTTGCAGTGAACTGACATCACACCACTGCACTCCAGCCTAGGGGACAGAGCAAGACCCCATCTCAAAAGAAAAAGAAAAGAAAAGAAAAAAGAAAAGGATGAGGAAATCAGGACATAGAAAGACAAACAGAGGAAAGATCACATGAAGATGCAGGGAGAAGCTGGCCATGCACAAGCCAAAGACAGAGGTTTCAGAGGAAATCAACCCTGCCAACACCTTGATCTCAGACCTCTGGCCTCCAGAACCATGAGGTCATACATTTCTATTGTTTAAGCCACCCAGTCTGTGGTACTTTGCTACAGCACCCTGAACAAACTGCTGCAATATGTAAACAATATAGAGAACATGTTTTTTTTCCACCCACTTCTGAGAAGAAACTCTAACAACCACAGGGATCAATGTAAACAGGAGTCACAAGTATGTCCTGGATACACCATATCTGGGTCTGTGGATGCCTGGGCTTTCAAGAGCAGATGGAGACAAGCAGTTTATTTTGCTTGCTCTGAGAGAGGAGGTACAGTGAAGCCAAAGGAAGGGCTGGTAAGTAAGTATATTAATTTCCTATTGCTACTGTAACAAATCTCCCCTAACTTAGTGGTAAAGACAACACAGATGTATTATAGAATAGCTCTGGAATTGAGAAGTCCGAAATGAGGCTTATGAGGTTGAAATCAAGGTAGGTAGGCTGTATTCCTTCTGGAGGCTCCAGGGGAAAAACCATTTCCTTGCATTTTCCAGTCAGGCCTCATCTTCAAAGAGCCTGGAGCAACCTCTGCTTCCATGTAACAACTTTGTGTTTTCTCTAACCCTCCTGCCTCCTCTTAGAAGAAGGCTTGTGACTATTTTGGGTCCCTCAAGATAATCTGAGATAATTTCTCCATCTCAAGATCTTTAACTTAATCTCATCTATAAAGTCTCTTTTTCCCTGGAGTAACATGGTCACAGGTTGACAACCTGGGGAGTTGGAGGGGTTCAGGAGAGATTAGGAACATAGCAATGTCAAAGGGTCATTTCTGGGTAGAAACCTAGGCTTTGTGATCCCCATCCTTGGCCTCACAAATGTTTAGCTAGAACCACCAAAATCACCAAATATTTGGCATAACTGGTTAGAGTCTCTCCAGGCGCAGGCCCCGAGACAAGGACTAGAGCGTAAGTAGTTTATATGGGAGATGAAAAAATAAAACCCACTGATATTAAAGTAGAGAATTACCCGGGTAACAGAAGGCAGTCAATAGGTGGTGTTATGAAGCCAGCTAACTTTGCAGGCAACTAGAGTTTCATTCCACTGGGAAATTCTAGATAAGAAGTATAAGACACATGTCTCAGAGTTACCACACATGAGGGTAAGAGAGCTGAGTATCTACACACCAAATTTGTAAGGGTTGCTCCTAATTCCCAGCTTGCTGCCCAGAAGGGTGGAATAGCCTCCAGAAACTTCAGGGGAAAGCTCTCAGGCAAAGAGATGCAAATATTGGCAGTCAGAAGTCAGCAGGAGCACACTGGAATGAAAACATCTAATGGGTATAGGCAGGACATCAATAGTGTCTAACATGAGATTTCTCACGGAAATCAGTGACATGGCTGTTTTGCCTCCTCATTGATGTGGGTCAAAATAACACAAATATGAGGCAACAGCTGACATCTACATTACACAGAGAAGAAACATCAGGGGAATCTCAGCTTCCATACTTGTTTTATACTTTACGCCTACAGAACCGCCACTATTACAGACCATTCTGTCTCCTCTTCTACTGAAAAATCATCCTTGAACTCCTTGCTCTCTGGCCTCAGTTCGGGACTTCTGTGGAGTCCCCATCTGCAGCATTTCCCTGATCTGGAGCCAATTTCCTCCCCCCCCCTCCCACTTGCATCACATTCTGCTTAGACAGAACATCAATCTGCATTGCTACACATCTCTATTGCTCTTTTCAGTAGACGAAAATACATTGGATACTATTTCTCTCCACCTACTACTTCCTCTCTTGATTAAAAAAGAAATTACAAAAAGAAAAATTCCAGAGTGTTATTTTCTCCTTCTATTCCACCCTAGTCCTCTGCCAGTCCCTTCCTCTCCATTCCCAGCCATAAATCAGGTAGTTCTGAAATTCCCACGCCCAAATTCACAAGAGCAATATGCACGTGGGCACTTTTAAATAAGAAGTCAATGTTCTATAATTAATTTTCTCCTCTCACATTAAACCTGACATTCTTTGCATAATCTGAGTGATAAATGCAGAGTCAGACTTCGTCTTCCTGACATTAATACCCATCAGTACTTCAAATGCAAACAATTGTGACATTCGACTTTATAAAAATTACCAAGTGCACAAACTCTGCTTAATTAAACCATTTAAAAGTTGCTTTTGTTACATTTAATGAATGATATATTATACTGCAATGAAACATGCAGCAATACAAATACTTCACAATGCTTCCAATTAAGACTCACTTCACTTATGCCAATTGACAACACAAGTGTTCTACACTTCATTCAGTTTGTGCATTTTAAATGAACTGGTTAGTGAGAAGGGTGCTTCTTTGCTAATGAGTTTTGTAATCAAGGCATCTATTTTAATTTCAAATTGGCTAGATTGGGGGAAATTGCTAGAGTAAATGACTGGTACTAATTAGGATTATAAAAATATTCATCATGCCATGGAATTAACATGGGGGTCTGATTTTCCTACATTAGCATATTGCTTGAGTTTTGGGGGAAAATCTTGACAAATTGTCTTCTCTTTAGCAAATTGAACAAACACTATATCTGTTTTAGTCCTTCTTTTCATTTAAAGCATAATACATATTCATGATTTGTAAATGAAGTTAAATGATTTCAACTTCTCTCTTCATTACCATATTAAAGATGTTGTCTCCATAAGCTTCCTTTAAAAGTTTCAGATCATAGTATTACCTAGTTAAATGACAAACACCTTGGTTTAATCTATATATTAACTCAAAGATTTGAATAAATTAATGGGAAAAGCAAGCAAAACTGGACAAAATCCCCTTAAAACACAACTGCCTTGTTGTTGTTTTTTGCTCGAGGCAGAATTAATCAGTCCTATGTCTTATCATCAGTAAGGAGTTTGATGGCTTCTGCCCTTAAAGTCCCACTCCAGAAAGTGCCATCAGCTGAGAAATATGCCATAAGAACCACTGCATTCATTTGAAGGTTTGGTCTCCACATGGCTGATTTTGTTGTCTTAAACTTATTGTGCCCTCTGGGGCTGCGGTTGAGCGTAAAAGTGGTCCACGTGCAGTTCTGTCTCAAGGCAAGGGAAAGCCCACCTATCAACCAGGAAGAGTTGGGTGTGGTGGCTATACCTCAGCCAGGCCTAGGATAGACAGCAGGCCAGGCCCCTCACTGGCTGTGTGACCTTGAGCATGTTAGAATGTCCTTCAAGAGTCATATCCTCATCTGTATCTTGGAAATAATATCTACCTAGCAGCTGCTTATGAAAATTCAACCTAATCACGCATATGAGAGAATTTGTCAGTGCCACACATGGGAGGGAGGTACTTAAGGACATGTATCTCTATTTCCAAGGAGCAGCTATACGTCCAACTCTGAGTAAAGTAACATGAGGCATGTAAGAGTTCCTAGGCTCAAAGCTCAATGCATTAGAATTGGCTACACCCCTTGGCTCCAGAAGCATTTGTTTCCATTACAGCTGTCAAAGCAAATAAGCAAATACTAATTCAATTTTGGGATGGAGTCAGAAAATTCATTTGAAAAACTACCAGAATAAATCACTTCCTTAACATCTATCTATGGTGGGTGCCTTCTAAATAATAAAACCTATATTTGTTGCTGGGTGGTAAATAATATAGATTGAGGTTACATCCAACAAGAGTACACTTTTTGTTAGGAGAAAAAAAATTATACCTAGAATTTCAGAGTTCTAAAGGGACACCAGTGAAAACAAAGCTGAAGAAAAGAGCAATCTCAGGCTGCATATTTTCATTCAGGGAAATTTTCTTCTACAACATACTGCTTCTTGAAAAGGGATTAAATAATGATTTAAAGGGTTTTACTGAATCAGCCCTATTCACACCTGAAGCATTTTTTAAGAGCACTGCCTTATAAGTAGGATAAACATAAACTATTCATGACATATTAGTTTATAGAATTTTTAATTATGAAAGCAATGTAATGAAATAGAAAATTTGGAAAAGAAATGGTATGCTAAAAAAAAAAGCTCCACAAACATAATTCCATCATCTTAACAAACCTAGCTAATATTTGGGAACATTTCCCTCCATTTTTTAAAATAACTTTTCTCCTTCATTCTTTTTTTCTTCCTTCCTACATTCATTCCTTCCTCCTTTCATTTCTTCCTTCATTCCTTCCTTTACCTTATTTTTTGCATACTTGTATTTAAAGGTATGCCTTTTATACGTAGTATGTATGCATTTGTATATATTTACATATGTAATATGTAATGCGTACAGGCAAACTTCACTTCATTGTGCTTCAAGATACTGTGTTTTTTACAAATTGAAGGTTTGTGGCAACTACATCAAGCAAGTATTTCAGCACCATTTTTCCAAGACTATGTGTGTACTTTGTGTTTCTACATCACATTTTGGGAATTTTCACAATATTTCAAACGTTTTCATTATTATTATACCTGTTATAATGATCTGTGATCAGTGTTCTTTGATGTTATCATTGTAATTGTTTTGGGGCACCACAAATTACACCTATAGAAAATGGCTCACTTAATCCATAAATGTGTATGTTCTGACTGCTTCACCTACTGACAGTTCTCCTCTTTCCCTGTCTTCAGGCACCCCTATTCCCTAAAACACAACAACATTCAAATTAGCCAATTTTTAACCTTACAATGGCCTCTAAGTGTTCATGTGAAAGAATTGCATGTCTCTCACTTTAAATCAAAAGCTAGGAATAATTAAGCTCAGTAAAGGAAGGCATGTTGAAAGACAGGAGGCTGAGAGTGAGGTCTGTTGCACCAAACAGCCATGTTGTGAATGCAAAGGAAAAGTTTTTGAAGGAAATTAAAAACCCTACTCCAGTGAACACGCAAATGATAAGAAAACTAAACAGCCTTATTGCTGATATAAAGAAAGTTTTAGTGGTCTAGATACAAGATCAAACCAGCCACAACCTTCCATTAAGCCAAAGCCTAATCTAGAACAAAGCCCTAACTCTCTTCAATTCCATGAAGGCTGAGAGAGGTGAAGAAGCTACAGAAAAAAAGATTGAAGTAGCAGAGGCTGGTTCATGAGGTTGAAGGAAATAACCTATCTCCATAACATACAAGAGAAAGGTGAAGCAGCAAGTGCTGATGGAGAAGTTGCAGCAAGTTACCCGGAAGATCTAGCTAAGCTCATGGATGATGGCAGATACACTAAACAACAGATTTTCAATGAGCAGCCTTCTGTTGGAAGAAAGTGTCATCTAGGACTTTCACAGCTACAGAGGAGAAGTCAATGCCTAGCTTCAAAGCTTCAAAGGACAGGAAGACTTACCCAGGCTAATGCTGCTGATGACTTTAAGTTGAAGTCAATGCTCACTTATGATATGAAAAATCCTAGGGTCCTTAAAAATTATGCTAAATCTATTCTGCCCATGCTCTATAAATGGACCACCAAGACCTGCATGACAGCACATCTGTTTACAGTATGGTTTACTGAACATTTTAAGCCTACTCTTGAGACTGCTACTAAGAAAAAAAGATTCCTTCCAAAATATTATTGCTTATTAACAATGCACATGGTCACTCAAGAGCCCTGATGGAGATGTACAAATAGATTGCTATTTTCATGCCTGCTAACACAATATCCACTCTGCAGACCATGGATCAAAGAGAAATTCCAACTTTCAAGTCTTATTATTTTAAGAAATACATTTCATAAGGCTATAGCTGCCATAAACAGTGATTTCTCTGATGGATCTGGGCAAAGTAAATTGAAAACCTCCTGGAAAAGATTCATCATTCTAGATGACTTTAAGAACATTCATGGGAGGAGATCAAAATATCAACATGAACAGTTTGAAAGAAGCTGATTCCAACCCTCATGGGTGACTTTGAGAGGTTCAAGACTTCATTGGGGAAGTAACTTCAGATATAGTCGAAATAGCAAGAGTAGTAGAATTATAAGTGGAGCCTGAAGAAGTGACTAAATTGCTGCAATCTCATGATAAAACCTGAACAGATAAGGAGTTGCTCCTTACAGATGAGCCAAGAAAGTGGTTTCTTGAGATGGAATCTACTCTCAGTAAAGATGCTGTAAACATTGTTGAAACGACAAAAATTTTTTTTTAAATATTCCATAAACGTAGTTGATAAAGCAGAGTTTATCAGGGTTGCAGGGCTGGAGAGGATTGATTCCAATTTTGAAAAAAGTTGTACTGTGGGTAAGAGCGGTCAAACAGCATTGCATGTTACAGAAAAATCTTTCCTGAAACGAAGAGTCATCAATGCAGCAAACTTCATTGTTAATCTTATTTTAAGAAATTGCCACAGCCACCCCAGCCTTCAGCAACCACCACCCTTAGCTGTCATCTATATCAAGGTAAGATCCTCCACCGGCAAAAAGATTGTAACTTGCTGAAGGCTCAAATGATCATTAGCATTTTTTAGTAATAAGGTATTTTTAAGTTGAGGTATGTACATTTTTTAGACATAATGTGATTAGACATTTAATAGACTATAGTATAGTATAAAAATAACTTTTATATGCATTGGGAAACCAAAAAAGTCATGTGACTTGCTTTATTGTGATATTTGCTTCATTAACTGGACCCACAATATCTCCAAGATATGCCTATATGAATTCAATAGGTATTAATATGTTGCTACATGGTCATTATGATCACGATTTTAATGGTTGCATAATGTCCCAGTAAATGTATATATCATAACTTAAAGTCCTTTAATGTTAGGAAGTCAGTAAGTTTCCTTCTAGTTTTGCCCATTATAAATGACTTTGATAAGCATCGTTATACCTAGAGCTTCATAGGTTTATTCCATTGGTATAGTCTCAGAAGTGGAGCAACTGAACCACTGGGTCAAAGTCATGAATATGTGTATGTTTTCTGATATATATTGCCAAGATATTTTCTAGGAAGGAAAATTCATTTGCACATCCATCAATACTATTTAAAAATATAATACCTAACACTGGGTATTATGATTATGATACGGAAAGTAATATATTTTTAAAAATAAAATCTGTCAAATTAATTTTAAATGAACACTTTTTCAAAGTGTCCTTATGAATTTTCCAGGTTAACTGGGCTTACCGAATGTTACTAAATTCCTGTATTTGGTTTAGTCTAGTTCTCTAATATTAACATTTAAAGTATTTCTTCTTCTCTATTGTTTACCTCCCTTGCTACCCTTCTAACATTTCTTCTGAGAAATGTATTTTCTATCTGTTGCTTTACTAGTTTAGCCAGCCAAAAATCATCTGCATTAAATAAAAAATGACCTTGACTGACAGTGGTTCCACTGAGGGTGGAAGGTAGTGGCTGAAAGAGCACACAAGTAATTCTCAGAGGCCAATGGTGTTTCTGGATCAGGTTGCTGGTTTCGTGGGTGTATTAGGTTAACAAAAATTCATCAGACTCATGAGATGTACACTTTTCTGTATGTATGTTATGATCTCATTTTTTAAATGGAAAGAATGACTTCGAGTTTAAAAGGCCAGGTGCTGTCATACCAGGGTGAGTGGTCAAGATATAGGCAGAGAATAGAGGGAGCATAAGTGGCCTGGCCTGTTTGGGCAGCAGAGCTTAAGGTCATAGGGACTTGCAGAGGAAGGGACAAGCAGAAGAATTCCTGAGTCCAGCTGAAAACCCAGAAATCTAGGATCTGGATTCAAGCAAAGTGGTCAGCATTAGGCCAGTGTTATTCACACAAAAAATCAGCAGGTACATAAAGACAAGGTCAATGCATGGAGGAAGCAGATGGAAGAACATAGAGAAAACCATGAGGCTGCACTGCTCCACCTCCTGGACCACCTGTGGCTGGAGCCACCTATCTTCACTAAAACACTGCCATGGCTGAATTTCTACCATGGGGACATAATTGCTTTGGAAGAGGTACTGTTGCCTGCCTGAGTACTCTTCTTAAAGCATATACATACTGTATCTTCCATTAATAATTTTAGCAAGTGTGATTTTTCCTCTAATAAATTTATCAGGTTACTAAAATGGATACTCAGAAGATAGAGAAGGAGACCAGAAAATCTAGGACATCATATAGAAAAAGCATGCTTGGGGCTGGGTATGGCAGGTGGCTCACACCTGTAAATTCCAACACTTTGGGAGGCCGAAGAGGGCAGATCACCTGAGCTCAAGAGTTTGAGACCAGCCTGGCTAACATGGCAAAACCTCATCTCTACATAAAAATACAAAAATTAGCTGGGAGTGGTGGCGAGTACGTCTGTAATCCCAGCTACTCGGGAGGCTTGAATCCGAGAATCGCTTGAACCTGGGAGGTAGAGGCTGCAATAAGCTGAGATCGCACCATGGCACTCCAGCCTGGGCAACAGAGCAAGACTCCATCTCAAAAAAGAAAAAAAAGAAAAAAAAAAAAGGCATGCTTGGGAGACACAGGCCACGAGAGCCATAGTTTTGCTAAAGGTTGCTTACAATGATCTTGTAAGCAACACCGACATGAATGGAGATCCTTACTGCACTTCTCTCACTGAATACAAGTTAATATCTAACATTAAACCAGTTTTGTCATTCAGAGCTCGGCTCAAATAGATCAGTGGTAACATTGAAGTATCACAGGGTATCTCTGATTATGCGCCACACCCATTAGGTGGTTGCTTCACCTCCTGGTGTTTCTATGGTGATGGAGATAGCACACTTCCATTGTGCTGATGAGACACCTGCAAGAGCAGTGGCCACTTGCTGTAGGTGAGCAGAGCTAGAGATTTTTCTTTCTCTTAAATATATATAAATGATTTTTATAAGAATGGAAAAGGATCTAATAAAAATACAATGTTTTTCTTTAAATCAAAAGTGTCCTTTAGTCTCACTCCTATTCCTCAGAGGAAAAGCTTCAAAGCCATGGTCATCCCTAGTTAATCCGCAGAAGCTTTATCTCCACCAGGTGAGGAGACAGGAAGCCTGTTTCTGCCAATAGCTACTGAGAAAGTTATCATCACCTACTAATCCTGGAGGATCTCAACACAATTACATTTTTAATCTGAGGGTTTTAAATGAGGATATAAACGAAAGGCACAGTTTCTTTGGATCCGGTATTCCAGAAGTACAAGTTTACGTTTCCTTTTGAATATTCAGGCCCTCCACACTCCAGATACACTCCAGCACCTGCTCATGATGTAGCAGCCCCAGTTATGGTCCAATTGGCAAAGCCTGCGTGGGACAAGCACCTCCTCTGTACTGGGCCCTGTGTTGCCAGCTACCACGCCTAACACTGCATCAGCTGCTTAACAAGTCTGTCAATCCGTCAGCTACTATTGAACTTGTTTGATAGGAGATGATCAACAAAAATCCTTAGCTGCATGCCCACTCCCCAACTATTAATACTATAACAGCAACCCTTCATTATGTGTGCTAGTGTTTCAGAAAGTGCTTTTTACATCAAAATTACTGGCAATTCTAGACCACTGTAGCCCAGAAGTGTCTGAAAACAATGGATTCTGAAATTCCATTGAGTTCATCTCTGATCTCCAAAGCCAGCTGTATTTGTTAAAGTTTCATTTTGCCAAGAATATAAATGATATTAGAGAGCTTTGCAATCCTACCTCTCACGCAGAAAAAAAAATAGCTATTTTCAGCTCTCCATCTCCTACAGAAGGCCCCCTGTGCCAGGATGCATGCATCTGTGAATACATGAGCTTGTGCCCATTTTTTTAAAAACTGCAGTCTCTTGTCAAAATGAGGAATGTTTAAACATTCAGCTCTGTACAGCGATGAGAACAGCAGCTATCTATTTCTAGGATTGCATTGTCTTCAAAACCTATCTCAAAATCTTTCCAAAAGTCTTAGTTTTAATAAGATTATTGAGCCCTCCAGCTAATCTAAACACATCACAATGTAAGCTGTTTCAGTCATCAGTGAGGAAATAGCCTGATGGAAACAAAAGAGAATCCTACCGCTTAAATAACTGACAAAGACACAGCCCTCAAAAGAAGTTATAGAGCTTTTGTTCTATGATGGAGGAAGGGGAGTAGGTTTTCTTTTGTCATTTCCAATTTGGTCAGACATAACCTATTACTTCTTCTGCTTTTTTAAACTTCAAAAATTTATATAAAATATCTTCTCGAACTCCTGGCCTCAAGTAGACTGGACAGGGAAAATGTGGCACATATACACCATGGAATATTATGCAGCCATCAAAAACGATGAGTTCGTGTCCTTTGTAGGGACATGGATGAACCTGCAAACCATCATTCTCAGCAAACTGACACGAGAACAGAAAATCAAACACCGCATGTTCTCACTCATAGGTGGGTGTTGAACAATGCGAACACATGGACACAGGGAGGGGGAGTATCACACACTGGGGTCTGTCGGGGGAAAAAGGGGAGGGATAGTGGGGGGTGGGGAGTTGGGGAGGGATAGCATGGGGAGAAATGCCAGATATAGGTGATGGGGAGGAAGGCAGCAAATCACACTGCCATGTGTGTACCTATGCAACAATCTTCCATGTTCTTCACATGTACCCCCAAACCTAAAATGCAATAAAAAAAATAATAATAGAATGTATATATTAAAAATATATATATATATATCTTCAAAAATACCCAAGAATGAATATCTTATCTTTATTGAGTCCTTTTAAATTAAAATGCAAGATGGCAGGAGAATCTATAGGATAGAGAAAGAGCTGGCATGGGAGTAGAAAGAATGGGGAAGCTCGTACGATGATCAGAATAGAAGGAATTGATCAAATGCCCAAATTAAGTTGATCAGAAATCAGAAAGGATTTTAGTGGACAGACGTGGGTGCATCAGGATTGCAGAGGTATGACCCTCCAGCAGGGTCAAATGGAAGACACATTTGCCCTGCCCCCAACCCTTTGCAGCTTTGAAGGACTTGGATCATCTTCCCCATACCCAGGCCTTGGCCAGTGTCAGGTAGACACGTTTCCCAGTTAATTCACAACCCAAAATCCACATATCAACTAGCAGAGCGTGATGCACATCTCTCGATTTCTAGATGCAATTTTGTTTTATCCAGAAGGTCTGTCCTTACTTAATTCTCCAGCAGTGCCTTCACTAAGTGAGATCTACTGGCAAATCTCCTGTAGCTTTGGGGTAGCATCTGGGAAAGTAAAGCAATCGGATATTGTCCCTTTAAAATATCATTCAGTTAGGTCTTTTGTAATACATACAACATAACGAGATAGCCTTACCAACTCTAAAGAAATTGCTAGTGCATTTCATCAAAGGCACAATAATGGAAACATCGATTCACTCCTCACCACAAACATCTCCCTTTGATGCTGCAGTCACCTTAATACTAGCACTTTTCATTTTCTCTAGAAGGAAACAGCTGCCTTCATGCATGCACATCAGAGAAGGCTCTAGTCTGAAATAACACATTTGTATATCAATCTCAGCTACACTTGCATTTTCATTTGCTGCTGCACACCATCACTCTCCTTGACTCTAAACCGCTAAATTACCCCCAAAATAAAGAAAAACTCTTCTGCAACCTGGATGACTGGGGCTAGGTGTTTTATGCCATCTCTGCAAGTGTTGCCAAGGGCATCATCTGCCTTCACACATCATTTATTTAAAAGAAGAATGGCCAAGCACTGGTTAGAAACTTTATGGGCCTGAAGAACAGTCAGCTACTTTATGCAAAAGATGTCAACAAGAAAGAGTACCTAAGGGATAATACATCTAGAAATGTGCAGTGTGATTAGAAAAATCCATCAACACCCACTGCCACATTTTCAAATATTTTGCTAAGAGAAAGAGCAGCCACCAAGTCTGAAAGTATTTTGAATGCATTATATCCAGGAGGGTACTTCATGAGCAACGCCCCAGATGTTCTCAGTGCTGTGGAGATGGAGGAAAAGGATACTCCTAGATACACAGGAGACATATTGCATTTGGTTTACCAACCTCTCGGTATGAGAAGTCTGTTTCCTCTAACCTAGCTTGTCTCTGTACAAATAAAAATAAGCTTTAAGAGTTCTGAGCTTCTTATAAATAAATTACCATCCAACCATTTAATGACATCTGAATAATTTACCTTTTTCAATACTGTTTCAAAATTTCTGGTTATACTGAGCCTCTAAAGTCACAGACTATCTGACATTTGGCTAAGTCTTTCATACAATATCCATTGATGCCATGAAAGAAATGTATTTGCAATGGCTTTTCCTCTGCAAATGTCATGTGGGTGTCCTTAGGGGATTGCATTAAGCACCTGGCGCCCACCATGAGGCTTGGTTAACGAGACATAGAAAGGTTATGCTGAAATTATTGTTTAAAGGTGCTGACATCACATGAATGAATGCACACACACAAAAATAATAATAATTATAATTCACAATCACATATTCAAGCATACACTGAGAAGCAACTGTTTCAGGATTTAAGAGAGCAGAGTGAAGAAGCTATTTCAACCAAGGTAGTTCTATGGATATCTCTATGTCAGACAGTGCTCAGAATTATCTGTTTCCTTTCACTGATTGATTCCACAATATTATTACATGATAGTTTGGTATCAGGCAGTGTACTAAGATTCTGGAGATGTCAGGAAATGCAAACAGGAAATAATTTAAAATTCCTTAAGTATAAATTGATTAAATATAGAGAGCTACAGAATTTAAGCATTCATCTGCTAATTCACTCATCTAACAGATAGACAGTGACGACTGATATAGTAGCAGGTACTATACTAGGGATTGGTGCTACCACAGTGAGTAAGACAAGACAGGGCCCTGCCTTTTAGATTACAAGATAGAGCTTGTCATCTAGTAAGGAATGCAGATGACCACAAAATCTCATCTGTGACAAGTGTGCTAAATAGGGGGTACACAGTGCTATGTAAAAGAACATCAAAAAGGATTTGATTTTGTCAGGGAGTTTAGGGACGGTGTCCTAAGGAAGTGATGCTGAATCTGAGATGTGATGATGATGAGGCTTACATTAAAGAACAGGATTCCAGGCACAGCAAAGGGAGCAAAGGGGACAGGTAGGACAAGCAACTAAAAGAAGATAATTCAAGGGGAAGTGATAACAGTGAGCCAGGAGAGAGAAGGAGGGACCAGACCAGGCAGGGGCTGGTAATATCTATTGAGGACTGTGGTCTTGTGAACAAAGAGGAAATGTGAGAGGGGTTTAAGCAAAGGCATGCAATCATTATATGTGGGAAACAGTTTTTTCAGGTTGTAGTATGGACACACTGGAAGAGACTCTAGCAATCAATCATTCAGATAACAAATGAAACTTACATTCGAGTGGTGGTGGTAACAGAAAGAAGTAGATGGAATCAAAAGATATTTAGAAGTAATAACAGAAAGAGGTGGATGGAATCCAAAGATATTAGGTCCCATGATGGATCACAGATGGCGGGTTCAGAACAAGGAAATATTAAAGATACCCCCTAGGTTTCTAATTTTGCAATTAAATGGCTAGAATTAGGGAATACTAGAAGAGAGCCAGCTAGGCTGGGGAGAGATCTCCAGTTCATTTCTGGATACATTGAGTTGAGAGGTTTTGAGGCATACAAGAGGCAATGTTATGTATGCAGCTGAATATATGGATTTGGAGCTCAAGAAGGAGGTCTTATTGGGGTCACTAGATTTTTAACATTATTTTTAGAAATTAACAAAATGGACTTTGTTTAAAGCTTCCCTTCTATTACTCAACTAAGAACAATGGTATATTCCAATTGTACCAATCAAGGTGGCATGGTGTGATGGAATATGCCTACATGTGGAATCTGATGACACGCACTTAAACCCTGGCTCCTCAGCTACTAGTTTGGAGAGTTTGAACAAGACCTTAGCCTTTTTTTTACCTTTGTTTACTATGTCACTGTAAAATGTTATATATGTCCTACATCGTTCATAGGGTTGTTTTAAATAAGGTCAAATGAGTAAAATTATAGAGAAAGCCATTTTAAAAATGTGACATAATAGCATTGTCAATAAGTGAAATATACCTGTCTACATATTTTGATACTTAAGAGCACCAAAGTTTGTTGCTGCAGAGAAAATCAGCAATGGAATGATTTGGGTTGGAACGCTGAAATGTCACTGAATTCCATCCAAAATCTGGATTGAGCGAACAAGTGATTTTCACATGGTGGTACCTGGATGACAAGATGTGAATGAAAATAGTATTTATTCACCTTTTGATCCAAACTGTAGGCCAGCACCCAGTCCTCTTGCTTGGGATGAAAGAGCAGGCTCTGGATATAGAAGGTGAGCCGATACTTCTGATAGGTCGCCCCTTCATCTGAGCTGATCAATATGCTGCTCTCCATTTCAGGATCACTGAGAAGCATAATCTAAAAGAAAGAACAGAAGGAAAAATACAGAGTTAGTAGGAAAGAATAAATACAATAACTTTAATCATAAATAAGTCATCTGTACTTGCACCATAGCATATAGAGGGGCACTGGGCCTCTGTATAAAATATTTGTATTACCTTTTTTCCTGCTTTAGTCCTTCATTGTTGCTTTGAGGTGAAAATAGGGGGCAAAGCTAGGTCTGTATATAGAAAGAGGTTTCATTTTTGATGTCCGTCTTTTAAGTGCTGGGAACATTTTTTGTGGTCTTCTGTCTCCTGACGTTGGGCTGGCTCGCTCGCTCTCTCTCTCTCTCTCTCTCTCTCTCTCTCTCTCCCACCCCCGTCCCTTCTCCATGTCATTG
Organism: Ateles fusciceps; assembly: GCA_036589455.1. NCBI lineage: Eukaryota > Metazoa > Chordata > Mammalia > Primates > Atelidae > Ateles > Ateles fusciceps. The sequence continues at coordinate 9,743,276 of JAZHEH010000091.1, read as the reverse complement.
TTCATCACAGCATTGTTCCTGTATTGCTCTTTAGTCATGAGAAGCTCCCTCCCCGACTGCCATGCTGCCATGATCCCATTGTTTGTTTTGTTCTTTCTGAATTGTTTTATGCATTTAATTAAGTGGCTTTATGATTCCTTTGTTAAAGATATTTTCCAAAGCATATAGCCCCAAAGGTCCTTGGGCAAATATTGCTGCCACAGAAGGTTTATCATTTTTCACTCAAATGGACAGAAATACTGTAATGAAAAATCTTTGCCATCAGAGACTGCAGGTTCAAATCCCAATAGTTCTCTGTTAATATTGTATCATCTTGAGAAAGTTACCTTACTTCAGTTTCCTCAATAATAACCTGAGTCTGATAATATCCAAACTGGCTTTGAGCACATGGCATAAAGTATATTATTTGTTGTTGTTTTTTTAGTAGAGACAGGGTTTTGCCATGTTGGCCAGGCTGGTCTCGAACTCCTGGCCTCAAGTGATCTGCCTGCTTTGGCTTCCCAGCATAATGTATATTCTTAACAGTGATAGCTACGATTACTAGTAAACTGCCCCTCCAGCCAGTGCAGTCTGGCTACTACCCACAGTACCACAATTACATTGATCTCACTAAATATATGATTGACTTTTTAGTATTTAAACCAATAAACACTTAGACACTCAGACTTTTCCATTATTTAAACTTATAGCAGCCTTTGAGACCACAACAATTCCATCTTTTTTGAAGCATTCTCTTCCAGGGTCTTCCATAACACCATGTTCATCTATTTTTTCCTTTTTATTTCATTTGGATACTCAGTTTTCTCTGATTATCCTTTAAGGGTGGCCACTCCTTAACCCTCCATTTTGGCTTTTTTCTTTTCACTCGATTTACTATTACTCAGTGACCCCTTCCATTCCTGATTCTTTTCCTTTTCTTTTTTAAAATTATCTTCTCCTGGGGACAACTCCTAAATCTCCGAGTCTCAGTCACAGAGTTGAAAGCTCAGCTGCCTGGAAGATGCTTCTATTGAGATGCCCCAAGCACCTTGAGCTACAGGTGCCCCACGGTGGTACCTGATCCCAGCCCTGCTGCTTGTCCAGTATACCCTAGCTCAATGAGTGTTTCCACCAATTATCCATGTTTAGCAAAAGCCCGAGATTCACTCTTGACTCTGCTTTCTCACCTCCTGAAAGAATAAGTCCGTGAACCCAGTGTATTTTGCCTTTCAATTAACTCTTAACACCATATCCACTATCTCCCTACCCATTGTGATTGTCTTAGTGCAAAACACGCTCATCTCTCTCCTGGATTACTGCAAGAAACCTCTAGCCAGTCTCACCACGTTAGCCTTGTCCCTTCCAATCCATGTTTCACACTGTGGCCAGAACAATCGACCTATAATACAAATCTCATTCTGACATTCCTTACCTTAAAATCATTCAATGGCTTAATCAATCTTCCCATATTCCAAAAATCCTTAAAATATCCTAGCAAAATCTGCACCCCCTGTTTATGTCTTTGGCGTCTTCAGCAGCACAGTCCTTTTGGACTTTCTTATTCAGTTCAACTCAACTTCTCTGAGTTCCTAAATGAGCAAGTGAATTTATTTCCTCTTACAGTTTTTCTCATCTTTGCCTATGTTGCCACCAATTTTCAATCATGTAGTCTAAACTGTAAGGTCCAAAATATAAAATACAGCCCCCAAATTTCCATACCTTATAAAAGTGTAAACTAGCAGGGTTTTTAAAATGTTACCCAGATCATATATTAGTATTATAAAATAAGCTTTAAAACAAATTTAGGCCTTTTAAGTGCTGAGATTCATAGTCCTTTCCCACTTTTATTCCTTTACAGCTTCCAAGACAAGCTTACTTTCTTTTCTCAAATATTTGCTTTGGCTTCATTGAAATAGGTCATCACTAGTTATCAGCAGATTCTTAAGAAATGGAGCAGTAAAATAACTTTTTTTTTTTCACTCATGTGCGAATAATGCAGGGAAATACGCTTAGATTAATCACAGACCAAATAACTCCTCTTCCCATGGCACTGTGAAGGGATGGGGGAAACTGGTCAAAGCACTCAAGCTGCCCTTGAGAAAACCTCTGAGGAAGCATCTGTGGTGCTCGTAGAGTTTAAGAGGATGAATATACTGGCATCCCAGCCCTTTGAGAGGCTGAGATGGGCGAATCACTTGAGGTCAGGAGTTTGAACTTTGAAAAAGAGGTTTTCATAACTGGCTTCACTTGCTTCACATCATGTACCGATAGTCTACATAACAGTCAATGAAATCATTTTTCCTCTGGTGCATAAAAATTAAACTGCTTATTTTATGCAGGTATAAAAAGCTTCATGTCTATGACTTTAATTAGAAGACCAACATCACAAATGAACTTTATTTTATACACCGTGAGTTACCATATACTAAATGAGGGTTACCATTGAATATCTTGTGAAATGATTTTTCTTCTCCTAGCTCTGTTCCTTTCTGTGCACACATGTACCGAGACACATACAAGCCCACTTGCATACCCAAAAGCACATTAATCCACACGTAATACACATACGTGAGCACACATACACTAACGTATACACAGATGTTTCATTTATGTGTACACACACATACAGAAATTTTTAATATTTATAATAAAGCATATTGACATTGAGTGGCAATTTTATGGAGCTTTTGTTGGTGAGAGTACATTTTTATTACTACCCTTCTCTGACATTCTCATCAGAAATTATTTGATATACATTGATATCACTGGCAGTGTATCTCTATTCAACATTTTGAGAAGAATGAAAGGAAGGGAAATAGACACCTACATATTCTGGATTTCTAACCTATGCTGGGCATTTTACCTGATTTTTTGTTAAAATCTTGTACAAATCATGTGAAGTAGGTATCATGACTTATATTTTACAGATAAGGAAACTGAGGCTTAGGAGAAAAGCAACTTGCCTATTACTCCTCTAGTTGCCTGAAAACCCACACCTTCCATGCTCTGTACACACATACACACACACACACAATTATTTAAAGCATCTCTTAGAAACTTGCCAAAAATAGCAGTTTCAAGACAGCTCATTACTTCTTCACTCATCTCGACCTCTGACCAAAGGAGCATCAAGCATTAAATGAGTAGAAATCTAAGAGGGGCCGGGCGCAGTGGCTCATGCCTGTAATCCCAGCACTCTGGGAGACCGAGGCGGGTGGATCACAAGGTCAGGAGATCAAGACCATCCTGGCCAACATGGTGAAACCCCGTCTCTACTAAAAATATTTTTAAAAATTAGCCAGGCATGGTGGCACGTGCCTGTGGTCCCAACTACTTGGGAGGCTGAGGCAAAAGAATCGCTGGAACCCAGGAGGCGGAGGTTGCAGTGAGCCAAGATTGCACCACTGCACTCCAGCCTGGTGACAGAGCAAGACTCTGTCTCAAAAAAAAAAAAAAAAAAAAAAAAAAAAAAGAAATCTAAGAGGAAGATATAGGTTAGTTGTAGGTGCTAAAAAATAAAAAAGAAGGAGGCCATACTATTTATATAAATAGAATCAGAGAGCAAATACTTTGTTAGAAGTTAAGCCTCAAGGTAAAATATGTGTATTGTATATTCATGTACCAAATCTATAAAGAAAATAATCCCATGCTCACTCAAATTTTTCTTGTTACACATGGATTTCAAATCCCAATGCCTGTGAGGGCAAAGCAGGTAAAGTGAGCAAGTGAGGCAGACAAGGCAAGACAAGGACTGGTGAAGACTGTGTCCAACTGGCAAGTGCACTTCATTCCCTCAAAATATTGAAGACTGGGGTTTTAAAAAGCACTGTGCCCAAATTAAATTTATCTATGGACTGAATTTGTAGATGAGGCGTGTGACTCTTGGTAAAGTTGTGATAGCGTGTTTCTACAAAAACAAAGACATTTACAGGCTTACCTTTCAATGTTTAATTATAGGTATACAGTGTATAATTTATGGCAACAGCTGTTAAGATATCGTGAGTTCTACATTTATGTAATTTTGACAATACAAACAGGACAGAGATTCCACTAAGCAGTTTTGTTTCATTCATGATTCTGCTTTGATCCTTTATGCAGCTTGTCCTGACATGAGACCTGTAGTCGGTATACGTGTGCTGGAAGGGGAGGAGGGGTTTTTCAAAGATGGTTTTGCAGGTTGTTAAGGTTATAGGCTGTCAATGCAGATGTCTTTGGATCAGATTCTCAGACTGATTCTTCATGTTTAAACAGAAAGAAGTTACTTAATTATTGCAAGTCTGTTAGCTCATCTATAGAAAAAGGAGATAGTAATTGTACCTACTTCGTAGTACTATTGAAAAGATTAAATGAGATAATGAATAAAGGGGTTTAGCACAGTACCAGGCACATAAGTGCTAACTAAATGTTAACCTTTACCTTTAAATTACCCAGGCTAAGGCCAGGCATGGTGTCTTACACCTGTAATTCCAGCACTTTAGGAGCCTAAAGTGGGCAGATTGCTTGAGCTCAGGAATTCAAGACCAGCCTAGGCAACTTGGTGAAACCTCATCTCTACCAAAAATAAAAAAATAAAAAATAGCCCGGTGTGCTGGTATGTACTTACAGTCCCAGCGACTGAGGAGGCTGTGGTGGGAGGATTGCTTGAGCCCAGGCAGTCGAGATCACACTACTATACTCCAGCCTGGGCAAGAGAGCCAGACCCTATTCCCCTCCCAAAAAAATAATTACCTAGGATAAGAGCACAACTGTGTTTTATATTTTACATGCATTTTGCATTTCTGGTAATGTTTTAAGAAAACACTCTCTATTAACCAATATAAATACCGCCAGAGCAAACACCAATTGGTAGATAATTGTCAATTTGCTAAACACAATTGCTGCTTTGAACGAACTCTCATCTCTTCACTGGATGGTTATATCCCATGAGGAAACTACGCATGCCACTGCCTTAGGATGAGAATGGCATACAATCAAATTCCTATGATTTAGCCATTCACTGTAAATGAATTGTCTGTGTCCGAGATTAGAGATGGACAAGTTTTAGAGATTACCAACATACAAATGGTGCAATATATTTAAAAAAAAAAAAAAAAAAAAAAAACTTGTAATGCTTTCTGCAGGAAACTCCTGGGAACATTGAATAATAATGGTCCTAATTTTAATGGTATATTGCAAATTGCAAAGGACACTCAGGGAAGTCAGAAGTCGGGCAGAGGCTATACTTAGTCAGCTCATACTCTCAAAAGCCTGTCAGCTTATCTATGTCTAAACCAGTCAACATTAATATTGGAGATGTCAAAATCCTCCCCAGATATCTTTCCACAATGCACCCTTTCCTGCTGCTGGATGAGTATTACAATATCACTGATGAATATGTCACTTTATTCAGCTGCCTATTCTGTTTCTCCTTTGTGCAGTCTATTAAAATCAGGTGAAAGCTAAAGGTTTCTCAGTCTCTCACTCTGCCAGAGATCCAGAAAGTCAAGGAAAAACACTCCAGTTCAACGCTTTGGGCTTGTTCTCAGAATAAGAGCAAATAGACTTTTCTCTAAATAGAAAAAGAGAAAGGCTATAATTTACTGTATAATTTAGTCCTAATGGCAGACTTTTGGCAAAGTTAGTGTTCAATAAGAAATAACAATGATATCAATATGAGCTCTTAGCATATAAAAAGCTGACAGCATAGCTGTCCCCAAAGCCATTGATATAATTGATAAGTTGTTGAACATTGACTTCCACACAAACAGAGCCTGCTATAGATATGGCTTTTACTCACAATATACTAGCATTCATTCTTCCTCTCATCTACTATCTGTCTGTCTATCTGTCTATCTATGTATCACTACCTCTTCAAACAGTGGTTCTCAACTGGGGGAAAAAGGGGTCATGCCAAGGGGACATTTTGCAATGTATGGAGACATCTTAATTGTCACAGCTGGAGGCAGGGGAGAGACTTCCGGTATCTAGTGGGTAGAGGCCAGAAATGCTGTAAAACCTGTGACAAAGCACAGGCAATGACTCACAACAAAGAACTATCCAACACAAAACATCAATAAAGCTGCAGCTGGGATTATTACATGTAAAATATGTAAACTACATATAAATGTCACAGATAGAACATCAATATGTATTTATGCTTATACATATGCTGTCTCACCTTTGGCCACAGTACATGCCATTCTCATTGCCAAGATTAGACTCCCCACCTTTCCACTCTAAACCATTATATTAAGCTTATTTATACTTGCTCCTCAGGATTTAACATAAGCATCACCAATAAAACCACAGTCATAGAGGCTATTCAAGAAAAAAATGGAAAGTACAAAAATAACAAGAAAACAAACAATCCTATTTTTTAAAAAATGGGCAAACGACTTGAATAAACATTTCTCCAAAGCTATACAAATGACCAGTGAGCAAATAAAAATATGTTCAACATCACTAATCATTTAAAAAATGCAAATCAAAACCACAATGAGATACTACCTCACACTCATGGCTACTGTTTAAAAAATAAAAATAAAAAATCAGAAAATAACAAGTGTTGACAGGGATGTGAAAAGTTGGGACACTTGTGAACTGTTGGTAGGAATATAAAATGGTGCAGCAACTACAGAAAACAGTATGGTGGCTCATCAAATAATTAAAAATAGAATTATCATATGACCCAGTTATTCCATGTCCGAGTAAATACCCAAAAGTGAAAGTGTCCAGCTGTGTCCATTGCAACTGGTGGTCAAGAAAGATGAGTACCAAGAACTGACCATGGAATGTAGCACTGTGGAGGGTATTGGTGACCACGGCCAAGACAGTGGAGTGAAGTAGGCAGACAGTCAGTGTTGATGCAAGTATAACTTGGCATGACTGCTCTAAAATGCAGTGTGACAACATGAAACAAGACTCTTGCAATTGAAAGCAAGGTCTCAAAGAGAGATATGTTCATCCAAGGCTCGTAGCAGCACTATTTACAATAGCCAAAAGACGAAAGAAACCCAAGTATCTATCAATGAATGAACAAACAAAATGTGGTATATACTACAATAGAATATTATTCAGCCTAAGAAATTTGGACACATTCTATGACATGGATGAACCTTGAAGACATTATGCAAAGTGAAATATGCCAGTCACAAAGAGAACGTATATGTAATTGCACTTATATGGGGTACCTAAGTAGTCAAAATCATAATGACAAAAAGTAGAATGGTAGATACTAGGGCTAGGGGGAGAGGGAAGTGAGGATTTGTTGTTTAGTAGGTATAGAGTTTTAGTTTTGCAAGATGAAAAGAAATTTGGAGATTGGTTTTACAACCATGTGTAATTAACACTACTAAACTGTATACTTTAAAAAGGGAAAGATGGTAAATTTCATATTATTTGCATATCTCTACAATTTTTTAAAAGTATGAAATAAACATAAAAATTAGACATGAGACTAGAGATAAAATAACAGGCTAATGAACACTTTAATCAAACAAACACATATGCACCATTTATTCATCCAACCTATTGACTGAGGCTTTACTCCATGCCAGGCTGTATTCTAAGGACCTAAATCAAAGCAGTAATCAAACTAGAATGAAAATCCCTTCCCTCATAGAGCCTACATTCTAGTGAAGGAAGAATAAACAACAGATAGACAAAGGAGTAAAACGTGGCATATCAGATGGTGATAAGGCCTTTGGAGTGAAAGAAAGCAGAAAAGGGAAGGGGAGGTGCTGAAAGAGAGGCTCTGTAGTTTTAAATCATGTGGCCAGGAAACAGGACAGGCTTCATTGGGAAGGTAGCATTTGCAAAAGGATGTAGGAGCCCAGTGGGCTGGAACAGAATAAACAAGGTAGAGTGTTGGAAATGAGGTCAGCAAGGAAACGCTGACCCAGACATTGATATAAGGACTCTGGCTTTATAGAAAGTGACATGGAAAGCATATGATACACATACAATGAGCAAGGCTCTGACAGACTAGGGCTTGTATTTTAATCCTCTCACTCTGGGTACCATGTTGAATAGAGAGCATTGGAGGAGGTGGGGAAATAGTCAAAGAGACCAGGAAGAGGCTCTGTAATGACCAGAAGGGACAGACGCATGGCCTGCACCAAGCTGGAGCACTTAGGTCCGAGAGGTGGTCAGTTTCTGGGTGTATTTGTGGAAGAAAGGTTAAATAGATCTGCTTACAGACTAGATATGGAGTGTCAGAGAAGATGAGGTGACCCCTTAAAAGATTGTTTAACTGTACATTTGTCTCAATGTTTCTAATAATTACATATTGGAACTAACTCCAATTATCTCATAGGTTTGGGGCCTGAACAACTAGAAAAGTGGAATTAGCATTTATGAGATAGAAAAACAGGTTCAGGGCTTTAAAAATAAGGAATTTGGTTTTGAAATGCTTAATACATGTCCAAATAGAGATGTTAAGTAGAAGAGGGATGTACAAGGTTTATATTCAGGAGAGCAGGCTGGCCTGCAGATAAGAATCTAGGAGACATCAGAGTCTCAATAACACTTAAAGATGTGAATCTGGAGATCACCCTGACAGCAAATACAGATAAAAGAGAGTCCAGAGAACTGAGCTCTATAGTATGTTTAGGGTCAAAAAGTTAAGGACAGACCAGGAAAGGAGCCTGAGAGGGAGAAGGAAAACTCAGAGAGTGAGATACTCTTAAAACCAAGGCAAAAAAGTATATTAGGGAAGAGTGTCCAGCTGTGTCAAATGCAATTTACAGTCAAGTATAAAGAGTACTGAAAATTGGTCACTGAAGGTAGCAACAGGGGAGGGTACTGGTGACCATGGCAAAGCCAGTGGAGTGAGCTAGGTAGACTGTCAGTGCTGATGCAAGTATAAATTGCCATGACCATTCTGAAAACCAATGTGGCAATATGGAACAAGACTCTCATAAATATTCGTAACTTTAACCCTGTAAATTCTCTTCTAGGAATCTAAGGAAACCATCAGAAACCCAATAAAGGTGTATGCACCTGTAGGTTGAATGCAATGTGTTTTTTTATATTTGTTTTTGTTTTTTGTTGCCCAGGCTGGAGTACAGTGGCATGATCTCAGCTCACTGCAATCTCTGCTACCCAGGTTCAAGTAATTCTCTTGCCTCAGCCTCCCGAGTAGCTGGGATTACAGGCACAGGCCACCACGTCCGGCTCATTTTTTGTATCTTTAGTAGAGATAGGGTTTCACCATCTAGGCCAGGCTGGTCTTGAACACCTGACCTCATGATCCACCCACCTCAGCCTCCCAAACAGGCATGAGCCACTGCGCCCAGCCATCAATGTTTTTTATAATAATACAAAATTAGAAATAATGCATATATTCAATAGAACAATGACTAAAGTGATCTAAAACCATTCAGAGGAATATTATGCAGCCATTAAATATGAATTCAAATACTTTCATGACACCTGAAAAACAACCATATATTTAAACAGTGCATAAAATGCAGGCTGGACACATATAAAGCATAATCTCAATTTTGTTAAACATTGCTTGTATTTCTTGTCTGTACTTATCCATAGTAGATGACGTGAAAGAAAAATTCACAAGTTAACAGTGGTTATTCCTGAGTGGCAAGATCATGAGTGATTTTTATTTCCGTCTCTATACTTTTCAACTTTTCCCCAATATTCTGCAATGAGCACACATTTCCTTTATAATCATAAAACAATATTGGTCTACACACACACATATACACATGCATATACTTTTTTTTTTTTTTTTTTGAGATGGAGTTTGATTCTATCACACAGGCTGGAGTACAGTGGCATGACCTCGGCTCACTGTAACCTGCTGGGTTCAAGCGATTCTCCTGCCTCAGCCTCCGGAGTAGTTGGAATTACAGGCACCTGCCACCACACCTGCCTAATATTTTGTATTTTTAGTAGAGAAGGGTTTTCACCATGTTGGCCAGGCTGATCTCGAACTCCTCACCTCAGGTGACTGTGCTATGCATTGCCTGCTTGGAAAATTTGAAAAGCTAGTAAATATCTGTCCACATTGTGAGCATAACTCGTAGTGCAGGAGAGGTGTGTTATGAGAGTAGGGTAGTGAAGGAGCCCCAATGTGGACAGGAAAAAGAGCACCTCCCAATTCAGGGAATGGTGTTACCGACCTCCCCCTCTGGAATAAGAATCTCCCGCCCCAAACTATCCCACCCACCACACACCGAATGGATTTCCCCAACCCAGCTCTGATCATGGAATTTCCCCCTCCACAAGAAATGTGAATACCCTCTGCATGTCTTTAAAAACATACCCAGCATCTCAGGCATTTAGTGAGCTCCGATGCTGTTTTCAGGCTTGACCTCTTCAACATAACCACTTGGTCAAGCCAAGCTGTGCCTCAGAGTTTTTTCAAATCACTGTGCTTTTTATAACATTCCTAGCTTTGCCAATGCTACTCACCTACCTAGAAAGCCCAGCATCCTTCCTGCCTTCCTTCAAGTCCCATTTTAACTAAATCCCTTCCATGAAGCCTCCTGAGTGCTCCAGCTGAATGATCTATCTTCCAAGAACTCCATCAGCAAATTCATAATCACACTGAATTATGATTTGTTTAAATATATTTGAAATTTATAAATATATTAATATATTTTAAAATATTGGTTATTTTATGTTTTTTTTAATGTTTTACTTGTATTTATCACACTTTGCAACCTTTATATTAAATTCCTTAAAGGCAGAGAGCTTTGGTTAAACCACATTCTCTGGTCTTCTTTGCTGCACTGCCTGAAGCACGTGCTCAATAAATTATGTGATGCGTGATTGAGTGAAGGTCACTCAAAGGCTTCTCAGTTTGCTTTACCAAATATTCACTGCATTATATTTGGGGCTCATCAGTGCCCTACTAGACAGAGAAGCTAGCTTCACCTCAATAAGAGCAGTCAGCAAAACCTTTACCTGAGGCACTGTCCCTCTGCCAGTCAAGGTATTACCAGCTACTTATGCAGTAATTGGCATTCAGGTCAGTATTTCTCTGCTACTTTATATTCTTCTTTTGTAGAAGTTGAATACAGACAAATTTAACAAATTGGTGGCCACATTATTTTTCAGCCAGATGTTTATTTCCGATAATTTTAGAAAGCAAATCTAACACCAGGAGAGAAATATAAAGAAGTTTTATAACAAAAAAATGCAAGATACTGGATTGGTTTCAAAGTCATTTTGCTTATTTTTAACGTTTTCATTTGGGGCTTTTGTTTGTTTTGTTTTTCTCCACATTAGGAGCACTAACGCAAGATGCAAACCCAGACATGTATTTCTAAGACCAGATGGACTAAGGCGCAAGTTAAATAGGATGAACACATGTGAGTTGGCATGACGTTGTCACAGGCATAGATACATAACCAGGTGTGTTTGGTTTTCAGAAATATCTAATGAGTTAAATCAAGATCATCCAAGGCGTTTGCTGCTTCAAGCATCCAAGTTGCTACTGTGCACATCTGGGACCACAGTGGGACCCCAGAGTTAAGAATCACTGTTTCAAAGCCTCAAATCACAAAGCAATGACTATATGAAAATATAAAGCAAAAAAAAAAAATGCCCACCAGCATGCCTATTATCTACCACAAAACAAACCTAATTTATAAGCATCTTGTTGAAGCTGTGTAGGAGGAAAAGCCTGAAAAAAATTGAAGTGCACAAGAGATGGTAAACAGAAATTAATTGTACAGTATCCATTATGACTAATTTAAGAATTGCAGATTGTCACTAATACTTATTATTTATTGTATTATCTTTAGTATTTCTTCTAGTGAACATCAAAAATGGGGGGGGCTTTCATATGTTCACCTGCTAACCCTATTTTTTTCATTAGACCTTAAATTCTTCCTATGGGAAGCCTCAAACTTAGGATATTTTCAGGGATTGCTTTGGTTTAAATATTTGTCCCCTCCAAAACTCATGTTAAAATAATCCCCTATGTGGCAGTTTTGAGAGGTGGCGCTTTTAAGAGGTGATTGAATCATAAGGGTTTCTGTCCTTACTAATGTCTTAATCCATTCATGGATTAAATGATTAATGGATTAGTGGATTATTATGGGCATAGAACTGGTATCTTTATAAGAAGAGAGAGATCTGAACATAGTATGTTGGCATGCTCAGTCCCCCTTGCCATGTAATACCCTGTGCTACCTTGGAACTCTGCTTAGGGTCCCCCACCAGCAAGAAGACACTCACCAGATGTACCCCCTTGACCTTGGATTTCCCAGATTCCAGAACTATAAGAAATAATGTTTCTTATAAATTACCCAGTTTTGTGTATTCTGTTATAAGCAACAGATAATGAACTAAAACAGGAACCTAAGCCTAGATATCTGGGGAGGATTATTATATTTAGGAGAAGGAAGATAAGCTTTACGTTATCACGAGGAAAACAATCTTGGGAGTAAATATACTTGGAAATATCCTATATCCTGGTCTAGTTGAAAGCGCCTATGCAGCCAAGAGCTTCATCAGCATTGGTAGCAATGTCAGTATATCTGGGGGCACTGCATAGCCCGGTAAGAATCTTATCACATGAACATTCCTTAGAACTCAATTGCCCATCCCAGTGACTGACTACACGTATGAGTGGCCAGGACAGGCCCCCAAACATCTAAATGCTAGATGTAATCAACACAGAGCAAAGGCACCTTGCTGCTGCAACAACCCTTTGAGACAATGGACCACATTAGAGACCAGGCTGTAAAAACCAGTGGTGCCTTAGAGTCCTTTCACCCATGCAGGAACTGTCCTGAGCAAAGGACAAGGGGGACTGATCCCATTCTCCCAGAGGAGAGACATTTAGCTCCCAGAAAAAAATGAAAACAATAAAGAAGTCAGGCTATGCAAGGAGTTTGCAGATGTTCAAAGCACTTGGTTGGTTTGTGCTTTTACCCGCAGCTCAAGACACCCGTGCTGCGTGCCTTCACCCACAGGCAGAGTTTATTCCTACCGAAGCCTTTGGATTGCATTGCCTTTTACAGCTTGCCAAGTTCTTCCACAGCTCTTGTCTCCTTGATCCTCATGCTACCCTGCGAGGAATGCAGAGCAGGTATTGTTACCCCTGTTTTAGTCCACTGGGGCTCCTATAAAAGAAGATCATAAGCTGGGTGGCTTACACACAACCAACATTTACTTCTCACAGCTCTAGAGGCTGGGAGGTCCAAGATCAAGGCACTGGCAGATTCAGCATCTGATGAGAGCCTGCTCCCTTGTTCATAATTAGTGCCTTCTCACTGTGTCCTCTTATGATGTAAGGAGGCGAGAGAGCTCTCTGAGGTCCCTTTTATAAGAATACTAATCTCATTCATGAGGGCTCTGTCCATGACATAATCACTTCCCACATACCAGACATCCAAATACCGTCACACTGAAGGTGGTTAGGATTTCATATGAATCTTATGATTCGTATGAATTTGGTATGTGTAAGGGTGAACAGCATTCACTTCTGTAGTATCCCCTCTATAAATTTCCTGTTGCTGCTTTTACAAATCACCCCAGACTTGGTGGCTTAAACAATGTAACTTTATTATCTTATCTATCTGCAAGTCAGAAGACCAAAATGAGTCTCACTGGCTGAAATCCAGGTGTCTGCAGGACTGTGTTCTTTCTCTAGGGGAGCTATATGCTTTGGCTCTGGGCCCCACTCAAATCTCATCTCAAATTGTAATCCCCAGGTGTCAAGGGAGGAACCTGGTAGGAGGTGACTGGATGATGGAAGCACTTTCCCCCATGCTGTTCTCATGACAGTGAGTGAGTTCTCACAAAATCTGATGGTTTTAAAAGTGTGGCACTTCCTCCCTCTCTCTCTCTCTCTGCCACCATGTAAGATGTGCCTTGCTTCCCCTTCACCTTCCACTATGACTGTAAGTGTCCTGCAGCCTCCTCAGCCATGTGTAACTGTGAGTCGGTTAATGTTTTTCCTTTATAAATTACCCAGTAATCTATACGTTACTAGTAGTATTTTACAGCAGTGTGAAAACAGATTAATACCAGGAGAATCTGTTTTCTTGCCTTTTGCAGCTTCCTGTCCCCTTCCATCTTCAAAGCAAGCAAGCAGTCAGTCCAGCCTTTGTCATACTACATCACTCTGGCTCTTCTTCCTCCCTCTTTCCCATTCTCTAGATTACAATGGTCCACCTGATAATCCAGGATACTCTCTTTAAGATCAGCTGATTAGCAGTCTTAATTCAATCTAGAACTTCAATTCCCTCTTGTCATATAACTGAACATATTTACAAATTCTGGGGATCAGGGAATTTTGTGGAGGTGGTCATTCTTCCTATCACACCCATTCTACAGGAAAGGTAATGCCAGGGCTCAGTGACTTGCTTCTCAGTGACAAGTGGCTACTTATTGACAATTGGCTACTCGGTGACAATTGATTACTAAGTGTTAAGACAGGTTCAACCTCAGAACTGTACCTCCCAAGTTGAGCATTTTATCCTTCTTGCTGTACTCTGTATTGGTGACATAGCAAAGGAGACAGAGGACACAGCAAGGCAACGACAAAGAGTTAGTGCAAACAAAAGCAGAAAACAACCAAACAGAAAGCATGAGGAAAAATGAGAATTTTTTTTCTTAACTATCAGGTCTTCTCCATGCGTGCTCTCTCATCCTGCCCTACCCACCGTCATCCTACCTTTATGGGATCATCCCTTCAGCTGCAAATCTGACCCCATTATCCCAAAACAAAAGAGCCTGTGATCATAAATGTTTGGGTTTTTTAGGGTGTTTCAGTTGTTTGGTTTTGCTTCCTTTCTCAACGTGAAGCAGAAGAGGAGACCGAGAGGCAGCAATTTTGCCAGGCAGGTACTCTCTGTAATGATCCATCATCCCATGCCAGGTGGTCCCCAGACAGGCAGGGAAGAGAAAAACACAATAACAGTAATAAACAGAGAAAAGGGCCTTCCAGGTAACTACATAATGAGGAGCCCCAGCTGCCTCAGCCAGAGAGGGTGGAAAGAGGTAGGAGAGGAAGAACTGAAGAGGTAAGAAATGAAGAAGCCCAAATATGATAGTTTTGTATTTTGTCCCAGTGACTGGTCTGAGTGTGTGTGAGTGAATGTGTGTGTATGTGTGTGTTTGTGTTTTCTTTCCTTATTGCACAAAGAAAGAAAACAATACCATACAAACCCTCGCAAACTTTTTGTTGTTGTTAAGGACAGAACAGCACATTTGTCAAAAGGTCCAACTGCCACTTTTGATTCCAAAGCTCCACAAAGGATCCACCCCTATGGTGATTTAGATTAATCGCTTCTCATTAAGAGCCAATAAACAAACCGCATTCAGAGCACTCCTTTCTGCCACAGCCCACTGTTGCCATGTATAATTGCCGAAAGGGAAAGCAGAGGAACACCAGAGAGTTGTCAAGTGTAATTTATAGGTTAAGATCGAATCATTCTCTATAATATTAGATTAAATGACAGTCTATATTAAAGAGGAAATTACATTTCACCTTGCTTTCTTCACTTCCCCATCTCCGCGCATTTTGAGCTAGGGTATTAGAAACGCTCTAATCCCAAAGCAAAGGGCCAAAAAATGTCCTGGATGATGCACCTGAGAAGGATCATCCAAAGGACGTCCATGCACCCAGCATTCTGTCCAGAGAAGATGGACAAGAGATAAATGAGGATATTCTCTTAGCAGAGGCAGATTATCTAGGAAACCCTCAGGACACCCTACACTCTTCCACCAAGGCTGTGTCACCAGATCCCAGCTACGCTCACTACAGCTCCAGGGTGTTCATTTTGGCGTCTGGGAGCGGGTAACAAAATTACACAGAGTAAGTCAGTGGTCTTAGTGGAATCTCATCACCTTTGGGTTTAGAATCAAACAGACCTTGCTTTTTCATTTGGTCACTCAGTTATGTGGTCAATCATTCCCTCACATTCATTTATGGAGGCTCTAACAATGGGATAGACTCTACAGTAAACAGAGAACACAAAGATGAGAAAGACACAGTCAAACCCCACCTCCATCATCTATTAGCTCCTTGACTTCAAGGTTTCAGTTCTAGCCGACTGTCAAATCAAAAAAAAAAAAAAATCACTTCCACCACGACCATCATGATGGGATGAAAGGAGACCATGAGAAGGAAATAACATTTGGAAAAGTCTTGTCACATAATACATGCAACAAATATTGAGGCTTTTCTTTCCCTTCCATGCCCCGTGGTGTTTCAGAACAGTTTTTCTCAACTGAGATGAGGGCAAATGCAGAGAACCAGTTGGTGTAAGGACAAGAGTCCCTCGGGTTGCACAACTGAGATGTATAAAGTAAAAAGAACAATGTAAAGACTGATAAACACTGTTGCTGAAGGATGTGCACATCCCCGAAGAACAAGAAAGGAAGAGTGGACAGTCATCCATTACTGAGATGAACTTGGCATTTGTAATGTCAGATTATAGAAAGCGAATTCTTTAGCCTGGAGGTCACAGTCCTTCACTCACTGGTTCCAACAGACTGTTTCAGCCCCATGTCCCCAGAATGCTTATATTCCTGAAAAGAATCATCCAATTAACAGTTCCCCCAAATACCCCCCAATTCTTTGTCCTGGAAGGCTCTTTTTTACACTCCATACATACCCTTAAACCATATCACTCCATCAAGGTCATATCCAAATACCATCACCTCTAAGAAAGCTCTGTGGATTCTTCCTCAGCCCTCTGTAGTACTTTGTAGTCCTTAAAACTACCTGCTTGGGGGGTGGGGGCATTGGGGAGGGCTAACATTAGGAGAAATACCTAATGCTGATGACGGGGGATGGATGCAGCAAACCACCATGGCACATGTATACCTATGTAACAAACCTGCACGTTCTGCACATGTACCCCAGAACTTTAAGTTTATATTTTAAAAACTACCTGCTTAAGTTACAGTAAAACTGTAAGCTCTTTTGTGGCAAGAAGACTTTTCTCATCTTTTTATCCTTTCCAGAGCCCAATTTAGTGTCTTTCAGGGAGGGCTCGAAAAGCCTACTGTTCTGCTCCATGATATGCCTGCATTTATGAACCCAGCCAGAAGAAGCCCCCAGGTCATCCCTGCAGGGCTCTTGGATGAAGGAAAGGAGTGAAGGCAGAATCTTGAGATGATTCTTATTCCATTCAGCAGTACTTTGCATTCATGGCCCAAAGTAAGTTATGGAGCCAAGCCTGCTCCCATTGAGAGTGAGGTATCTAATCCTCCAAAGGGAGAAACCCAGTAACAGGGAATATTTTATACAAATAATACAAATTTAACTCCTAGATATATACCCAAAGGAATAAAAAACAGATAAGCACATACACGTGCATGCCTGTTCATAGCAGCCCTATTCACGGAACGTGGCCAAAACATGTGGAAACAATCTAAATGTTTATTAATGGATGAACGGATAAACTGATTTTGATAAACACTCAGTGCAATATTTTCAGCCATATAAAGAATGGAAGTAGTGATACATGCTACAATATGAACAAAGTTCAGAAACAAAAACACCATGGCAGGTAAGAAGCAGCGGAAACCAAAGGTCTCCATTTACATGAAATGACCAGAATAGGTAAATCTGCAGGGAGAAAATGCAGACAGGTAATTGTCAGAGACTAGTGATGTGGGAGAATGGGAAGTGACTAGTTAATGGTCATAGGGCTTCTTTTTGGGGTGATAAAATGCTCTGGAACTAGATAGAAGTGGCTACACCACATCGTGCAGGTACTAAGTGCCACTGAATTGTTCACTTTAAAAATGGTTAATTTTATGTTATGTGAACTTCACTTCATAAAAATCTATATAAATAAAAAAACTGAGTCCAGGACTCATTTGTTTCTGCCTTTCCCACCTACCCAGAAAAACTAGGATGACAATGTTCAATAAAAAATAGGAGTAAATAGAAACTAACTCCCACCTAGCTTGTTAAGTCTCCTAATAAAATCCCTCTGCTTAATGGAAAATAATAATAGTAGATCTAAACAGACAACACAGACCACCACCACCAGATGAACAGCTACACTGACCCCATAGCCAGCTACTGGCTAGTGAAACTTGTTGCAGTCTGGCTTCCTTTCTGCAATGCCCAAGTCCAGCTCAGGCTGTGTCTGGCTGATGTACATGACAGTTCCAAATGAACTACTCTTCTCAGAAACAAATCCTATTCTACTCGTCCCAAGCTGCTTCTTCCTATTTCTTAAAAATCAGTATTACCAACAAGTTTAATTAACAAGTAGAGGCCCCCTCATGCCCAAATGCTATGCCCAAATGCTCTCATGTAAAAAGATGGTATACAGGCACTTGCTATATACAGCTTTATGAAGCATGTGCTATAAAAGTATCTCACCTATCCAGCTTTTTAATATCCTTCAATTCAATCCCATAAAATCCCAGCAATATTTAAGTGCTAAAGGTGACTTTCACTATGATATTTATTATTGGATGATGAAAAATGGAACAGAGAGCCTTCAAAACCCCAGGCAATGGAGTGAACCACATCTTTTCTAAGTTTTTAATAATAGGACCACCATTTTTTTTCCTGGATATTACACAGATCTCCAGTGTCCCTTTTGAGATTCCCTCTTGGACAAATGAGTTTTCTTAAAAATTTTACTTCTTCGTGACCAAAATCCTATCAGTTGAAGGAAAGTCAGTTGGTCAAATATATGGTTCTGACTTCTCCATTCAACTGAAATTTTTTAGGACAACCTTGAACTTCCCATGTGACCAAGAGTCCCCCAGTATGCCTGGCCTCACCCAGTACAGACTGCTATCAGAACACACTGGGAATTTACTACATGTCACTATTTCCAATGCTGAGTCCCCTAGGTCCTGCGTTAGGTTGCCATTTTACCAGCTAATATGCTTTTGTGCCATTTACTGCTCTGTATGTCTGTGACCACATCAGACTATGATATCTCTCAGAACAGCAATTTGCCTGATTATCTTTCTTATCTCTGGCATCCAGCACAGTGTCTGGTACATTGTAGATGTTAACAGATATGTCTAAATGCAATCATAGTTAACCAACTCTGGGAAAACTATTACAGAGCAGAAAGGGAAGTCTAAGACCATCTTTCTCAACTATCCCAACAAACCGTGGAGGACATGTGACAAATGCAGTCCCTTTTCTAAAATCTCATAGGTACCAATGGTATAATTGTTAGCCAATGGTGGCACCTTGGAAAATGCCATCAGCACTGTCTGAAGTGCTTGTGAAATATTGCGTTTTCCTGGATCCTACCTCAGACATCTTAAATAGGAATTTCTAACTCCAAGAGCAGAGTCCTGAATCTGCCTTTTAGCAAGCACATCAATTATTCTAACATATACATGAGGGTGAGCATCACCATTTTAGAATATCTACAGCAAGGACATGATGATTCTTGCTTCCAGTTCCTTGAAGAATGGAGGAAACTGCCAGTGCCTGGTAGCCCCCCATCAAGGATATGGCCACAGAGAGTGTGGAAGACTCATAGTACACAAAATGGAATATGTAATTCAGCAGAGCCTTCATCATGATGGGTCAGTTTCCTTAGACCCAAGAAGAAGTTAAACGCTGCAGAAGAAAACTATGTGGCATTGGGGCAGAACTAATCATTTGGGAATTGGGACATTATTTGGTTAACTTTCCTCCTCTGAATAATCTTGATTCCCTACTACTCTGTCAGAGAGTGGGGTTCCCAATTATTCTTACCATAACTTCACTACACAATAAGCCTCCAGAAGATGCATGTCTTTTCCTCGGAGAGCCTCTGTTTTAGGCTTTCTAAACACTGCCTATTTACTCATAACATGGTTGGGAAATAATTAGCATCAACTGTGGAGCAATGAGCTGCTTCTTTCAGGTTCTACATATAATTTCTAAAATAGAAAAGAGCAGGAAATTCGCCCATCTCTTTCCTGATTAATGGGCAACAATTCCCATCCCTGTTAATTTACAACATGTTAACACAACTCTAGCTACTCCCTTGCTGTTGTGCCTAGCTTAAGGTGACATCAAAGGGAAACAAAAGCATTTGGTGTTCATGTGTGCATGCATTTAGGATGGAAGAGCAAGCATGTGGAAAGAGAAAGTAGACTTTTATCAGAAAAGAATACGCACAGCACTCACCTTGGTCACAAGGCAGAAAATGAAAGAACTTTCATTTGTTCCTGTACCATGGGTGAACAAAAACCCCAAGAATCTTGGACACTGAGACTAAGAAAAGCCAATATAAGACTAAGGACAGAAAATACATAATTTAGAGTAGTGCTTTTCAACCTTTAATATGCTGATGAATCACCAAATATCTTACTAAAATACAAATTCTGATTCAGTAGGTATGTAGAAGAGTGAGGGATTCTGTACTTCTAACAATCTCACAAGTTAAGCCAATGCTGCTGATCTGTGGACCAGACTTTGAGTAGCAGGCGCTCAGAATAAGTGAGGAGTATTAGGAGCAGCTGGTGTCGTGCTGCGCTTCTCAGACTTTTGTGTGCATCAGAATCACTTGGAGAGTGTGCTTAACCACAGACAGCTGGGTCTCGCACAGTGTCCAATTTAGAAAATCTAGAGTGAGCCTGAGCATGTGCAGTTCTAATAAGCTGTCAGGTGATGTCAATGCTACTGGTTCAAGAACCACACTTGAGAACCACGGGTGCAGGAGACGGACACTAGACTCGGAATCAGGTGAAACTGGATTCAAATTGTCACACTGTGCTAACTTGCTGAGCGACTTTGGCAAGCTACTTCATATCACTAGACCTAAATGGGGATAATAATAGCTATTGGTTGGTTCATTGGTTTTGGTAAGGGTTAAATGAGATAATCTATATGATATATATACCACAATTTGTTAAGCCCTCAAAAGTGGACACTACTGAACTTCCTTCCTATGGTTAAGGTTAGCCAGATAGAGAACGGCTGAATTATAAGAATATCCCAGCATGTGACTTCTCTATAAAAGGCTTCACGTCAAAAGCCAGTTTTGTCCAGGGTTCAAAATAATCATGAACCTGCATTGGGCCTCTTTGTCTTGCCACCTCTGATCTACCTCTGACACACAGACTGCTATGTAATCCTAATAGGTTGGTTTAGATTTAACCATGGTGGCTTATACCTGTAATTCTGGTACTTTGGGAGGTTAAGGTGAGAGGACTGCTTGAGGTGAGGAGTTTGAGACCAGCCTGGGCAACACAGTGAGACACCCCCCGACCCCAATCTCTAAAATAAATAAATAAATAAAAATTCACTGGGTATGGTGGCACATGCCTCTAGTCCTAGCTACTGATCCTTTTCTTAAGGATCACTTGAGTCCAGGTGCTAGAGGTTATAGTGAGCCATAATCACACCAGTGTACTCCAGCCTGGGCAACAAAGAAAGACACTGACCCTAAGAAAAAAATAAAATAAATTTTAAATAATCAAGTCTCATAATAAGGAAGGCAGTACTGAAGGTATGACTAGAGCTGGATATTGAGCAAGATGGTTTCTGTACTCAAGAAATTTACAGTCTAATAGAGAAGAGGAAATGCAGTCCAAAATAGCATGCATTAAAAGGCCTGTTATTTGTTAGAAACCTATAGGGAATATATAAGATAGAAAATATAGTAAGAAGCACTAGTGAAGACTAAGAAGGAAATTATCCACAAATAGTAAAGATAACCAGAAAATTAAAAATATTGGCAGTGTCTGCTATCAATGTCTAAAAGGGTCTGTATAGGAATAATTATTCCTCTATAGACATGCAGGTCAAAAGAGTAGCCTTACTTCAAAACAACCACCAATTAAATATGCTCCTGCTAATAAAATCGCTTTGCTGAAATAATTTATATTTAGGAGCTTGCCTTTTAGTTAGAGAGTACTGAGGAATAGCCATTTGTATATAAGCTCATGGGTTTCAACTTTCTTATGTATAGGAATCAACTGGAATCTTCACTGAACATTCAAATTCTTGGCCACATGCTCCAGAGATGCTGATTCTGAAGTTCTGCGATGAGACTAGAAACCTACTCCTCCCTTCCTTTTTAAAACAGAATTTCTCCAGTCTGCATCAGGGAAAAATGTGGCTTTTTCCCATGCTGCTTGTGCTAGCTCTTCTATTCAAATGGAATTTTCCAGTAGATTTTCTCCAAAACCAACTTGTAAAATATTTTTGTAACTAAACCAGATCTATAAAAACAGCCTTAAAATTATAATCGCAATCATAATAGCTAATACTCCTTGCACTTGCTATGTGCCAAGCTATAAACTAAGGTATTTTATTTACGTGCAATGCTTCCTTTAACTTTCTCACAGGCCCTATGAATTAGGACTTTTTATTAACCACAGTTTTTAGAGAAAAGTCCGGTGAGGTTAAGCAACATACCCTAGATTATATGGTCACATTACATACTAGTAAGTAATGTTGCAGGAACTAGAAGCTAACCTTTTTAACCCCCAAACTTACTGTCCTAAAATTAGCTATTATTTTGTCCAAACACGCAAAGGGCAGTATCTCACTCGTTATGGGTAGTGATGGCACATAGCTTTACTTCTGAGGGCGACATTTTGAAAAGGATATTGAGTGGAGTAAAGGCTCAATAAGAAGTAAAAACAGAAGGGATTGCAAAGAGGGGAGCAGAGGCATAAAGACGGGGAAGCTCAGAAGAGGCCTGCTTGCTCTGCTTGCTGCTATACTTTCTTTTTACACAACCTCATCTTATCTCACTGTCCTCACTTCCACCTCTGCATCTCAGATCAATGCTGCCCCGTGATTCACCTGACACCTTACATGTAGACTCACGCAACTTAAGCCAAAACTGATTACAAATTGAACTTTTTACAAATCGAATCTTATTCCTCTCTTAACTCATTACCATTTCACTTTAAGTTGATATACAATGTGCAATTTAAAGTTTCTCTTCTCTCAGTCATCTGCCAAGTGTCTAATAATCTGCAACTGAATAGTGAAATACACTAACAAAATTAATTCACCATTTTCCCCACCTCTGCTTCCTTTATGTACACAAAAACTCAAAGCATACATATTTTATACATCAAAATGTTTATGTAGTGGGTTTTCTTAAAAGGAACACTAACTTAGGCATGCACTTGGTTCTATTCAAAAGGCCATAATAAACAAAGATGCAAAGCCTAGTCTAAGCCGGACTGCTACTGTAAGGTTCTCCTTATTACCTATCCTGTCTTAAGAAAAACAGAATGTATTTATGAAATACTATAAAGGACTCCAAGAGGGCATCAAATTTCTTAAGAAGTAGAAGAGGGAAGTCACATTTAACTTCTTTTCTTAATACTACACACTTTGAACCCCTAAGAGAATGCCTGCTCTGTTAAAGTGTTTCATTCTCTTACTGGGAAAAATAATTCAGTTCATCTATCATTCTCTTGAACAGCCAATCTAAACTGAAAGCCTGACTTCCCAGACTCAAGCTACTTTCAAAACTATTTCTCTTTCCCCATGGCATATAGGCCAAAGTTACTTCCACCACTCATGTCTCTCCACTGACACTCAAACACAAACATAGTATCTTCGGAAAACAGCAATTTAAAGACAAAGCAAACATAGCAATTTTAAATAAGACTAACTCTCAATTTTGTGCCTGTGGAGTGGCATGGTTATTATGTGTGCTGACGAGATCTACTGACTTTGTAAGCATGAAAGAAAACACACACTTTGTGGTCATTGTCAAAGCTTGGTTATTCATACAATGGAGAAGACCTGGATGGATGTGTGATCCCAAATGATGACTAATCAAAGCATGTTTTCTACATATTCTGGTTGGTAGACTTTTATGCAACAAATTGGCTTGAATTAGCTTGGGCTACTGTAGCATGAATTTGTATTCCTTGACAAAATAAATAGCATTTCGTGTGTAGCTGGGAGGAATGAGGGTAGTGGCAAGAGGTGAGGTCTCCATGGGAAGTATTTTATGGGTGCCAGGCCCTGGGAACATAGTAGCTAAAACCCAAATATAGCCCTGCCCTCATGGCATTAACTTTCCAATTCGATGTCTGCCCATGTCGTCTTTTACTTTGACCCTAACATACCTTATGGGTTGAACAGAAGTTTCTTAAAGGGAAGGAACCTCTGCAAAAGCATGATTATTGTGGACCTGAAGGAGTGAAGATTTGACTTGCCTTTTCTCAGGGGTTATCAAACAGGTTAGATTATTTCAGATTCAAGATGCTCTTTGTTTATTCCAGTATTGATTATTCACAGTGAGGTCTCCATGGGAAGTATTTTATTGATAAAATACAGTAATCATGCTTTTGTAGAGATTCTTTTCCTTTAAGAAACTTCCCTTCAACCCATAAGGCATGTTAGGGTCAAAGTAAAAGAAGACATGGGCAGACATCAAACCGGAAAGTTAATGCCATGAGGGCAAGGCTCTATTTGGGTTTTAGCTACTATGTTCCCAGGCCCTGGCACCCATAAGATGCTGTGAATCAACTTAATTCATCTGCAAATTCAGTTCCGAGCTGAACCACATCTGTCTTGATAAATCCCTCATTCTACTCCACTTACCACCACACTGACAGTTCTTGCCCATTTTTCTAATATCTGGCTTCCAAGCCCCTTTATGTCAGCTTTTCCATCTTCCATGATGCATCCACATCTGAATTTATTGGCAATGACCCACTAATTTTGCAAAGCCCTCATTTCCATGCTTTCCATGCTACCCTTTGCAACTTCTGTCTAGCACAGCATAACCCCATGGACAGACTTAAACAGGTGAGGTCAAGCATAGGTAATGCTCCCTCAGAAATAAGCAGGGCCCAGGGGCACTTAAGACACAACCAGGCAGGGACTGGTGTCCAGGGGAACCTGAATCAGGCAGAGAGGTGGACAATATACAGTTGGGAAAAGCATGATACTTGTGTATGTGTTATTTGCTCCTCAATCCCAAGCCAACTCTTAGCCTGTTGCCAGTTATCCTATAAAGAGTACATTCTCATTTATTTTTACAATGACAAAAATAGTTCTGGTGTCCAGACAAAGGAGTTTTTTGGGGGGGTTTTTTTTGTTTTGTTTTGTTTTTTGTTTTTTTTTTTTGAGTACCTATGCCCAAGGTCTTTAAAAACCACAACATCCAGTCTGGACGAGATGGATCACACTTACAATCCCAGCACTTTGAGAGGCCGAGGCGGGCAGATCACTTAAGGTCAGGAGTTCAAGACCAGTCCAGCCAACATGGTGAAAACCTGTCTCTACTAAAAATACAAAACTTAGTCAGGTATAGTAGCATGTGCCTGTAGTCCCAGCTACTATGGCAGCTGAGGCAGGAGAATAGCTTGAACGTGGAAGGCAAAGGTTGCAGCGAGCCAAGATCGTGCCACTGCACTCCAGCCTTGGTGACACAGGAAGACTTTGTCTCAAAACAACAACAAAACAAAACAAAAAATACAACATCCAGTGCTAGGTTATGAAGCAAGCCCTTGTAAGCATGACCACTGTCTGAGCCTGTGCAGATGATGTATCACTGCAGTGCAAGTCAGCCTTGCAGTCCGTGAAGGGACCCCACCTCTGTGTTCAGAGAGCCTTTGTGCTTTTGAATTTATTGTGCCTCCCCCAGAAAGGATAGAGAATGAGGCTGTTCTCTCTAAATCACAATATTTCCTGAGCCTCCCTCTGCCGCAGTTGGAGGATAGGTTCCTAGTGTTATCAGCCCTTCTTTCTCATATCCACAGAGAAAGGAAATGTCCCCCCAATCTGCATAAACTACAGAATGCATGGACACTGCCACAGAAGCTTTTTTTTTAATGTGAATGTCTCTCCAACAGATCCCTTCCTTGGCCAATCACATTCCTTCCTGGAAGGAGGTATGGAATCGCTCTTTATATGTGAGTCAAAGAAAAAGTAAAGGGGTAGTTGAGGGTAAGGTAGCACATTAGACCACAAATTGGTGCGGGTTTGTACAAGTCAACCCCTGCTTTTCCTAGAACGTGAGCTGCCACCTACTCTCTCAATCTTCCATGCCAGGGACCACAAACAATCTCAAGCTACCACTCCCAGAGGTAGGTTGAACTTCACCACAGTTTCATCCATCCTGCTGTCCCCATTCCTGCTATATTTGCCCT
Organism: Ateles fusciceps; assembly: GCA_036589455.1. NCBI lineage: Eukaryota > Metazoa > Chordata > Mammalia > Primates > Atelidae > Ateles > Ateles fusciceps. The sequence continues at coordinate 9,717,281 of JAZHEH010000091.1, read as the reverse complement.
CCCATATCACCACACAAAATAACCTCAGAGCTCAGAGGGAGTAAAGCCTTCTATTTCTCTAGGACTTAGAAATTCCACTAAAGAAACATAAACCTATTGATTCCAAATAAAAATCAGCATGCTCTGATGCCTTTTCTCCCTTGGGTCACATGTGATGGGTTCTTAGGCAGAAGGAGAGGAGAAACAATGTTCAGTTAACTTCAGACCCATAGGGAGGTGGGGGAGAGGCACAGAAATGAGTGACTCTGAGACATGGAAATACTTCTGCCAGTGGAAACAGCTTCTTGTTTTGTTTGAAACCATGGATTCAGCAAGACTACCAACCTACAGGCAACTTCACGTCAAAGCAGGAGATGGGTTCTATTGTTTACAGTTTTGTGTGCCCTGTCTCCACATCAAAGCTCCTGTGATGGTATGACTATGAAAAAGCACCTATCGAACAATTTTGGCTTCTGCTAGCTCCAGCATACCCACACAGAGCATGCAGAGAGAAAGACAGAGAGGACATGAGCCAGGCAGAGGGCAAGCTGCTGGGACTCACTGACCCAACTGGGACAACAGCAGATGAGGAGGGTGCAGAGGGGTCCCAAAGGAAATGACAGGAGACTAAGCACCACAGCAGAAATAACAACAGCCATCCTGTATTTTCAACTCTTTAGTCTCAACCCCCTACAGGTGTCTTAAACAGCCTTACATCCCTCCTTATCTAGTAGTCATAGTGTCATCACCACCACTTGTCATTTATTGTGCATACTCGATGTGCCAGGCACTGCACTAAGCTCTTTCATCGATTATCTCATTTGATACTCAACAGTACCCTTCCAGAGTCCAAATTAATATTATCCCCATTTTACAGATATGGACACTGACATTTCCAGAACTCAAGATACTCAACGAAAAATAACACCATTAATAAGAGGTAGAGCCAGGACTAGAACTCAGGTCTTCCTGAAGCCAGGGTGGGAGCTCTTAAAATGATATAAAATGTCTTGAAAATAACAGCCATCTGAGTCCAAGCCCATTCCCACAGCACCTGAAAGTGTTGACTAAGCCAACTTAGCTTCCCCAAAGCATGTGATAAAGCAAATACACTTTAAAAGAAAAAAAAAAGTTGGTGTTGTGTATGTGCACACACGTATGCTTAATTTTGTAAAAAAGTGTGTGCTGGTGAATTGAGGTGCCTCCTCCTTAACATTACAAAATAGTTTAAAGTAAACCTTGTATTAAAGTCAACATACATAAGGTTCATAAATCATAATGGTACAGCTTGATAAACTTCCAAAGAGGAGTGTGCCTATGTATTCACTTCCATTATTAAAAACTAAATAAACAAACAAAATACACACACATTAGGCCAGGCGCTGTGGCTCACACCTGTAATCCCAGCACTTTGGGAGGCCAAGGCAGTTGGATCACTGTAGGTCAGGAGTTCAAGACCAGCCTGGCCAACATGGTGAAACTTCATCTCTACTAAAAATACAAAAATTAGCCAGGCGTGGTGGCTAATTTTGTATTAGCCACGAACCTTTAATCCCAGCTACTCGGGAAGCTGAGGCAGGAGAATCACTTAAACCCCGGAGGTGGAGGTTGCAGTGAGCCTGAGCCAAGACCATGCAACTGCACTCCAGCCTGGGTGACAGAGCAAGACTCCATCAAAACAAAAAACAAACAAACAAAAACAAAAACAAAAACAAAAAAACAGAACATTAGCAACACCTGAGAAACCCTCCTCATATGTCCTCTCTCCCAAAAATAACCACAATGCTTTTCTATTTAACATTGATTCGTTCTATTTTTAAATGTTATATAAACAGGGTCATACAGTATTTATTCTTTTTTATCTCAACACTCTATGACTTTTTGTGGCTCAATACTCTATAAGATTAATTCATCTTGTTGCTTGCTTATAGCAGTAATTCATTCAATCTCATTACCATATGGTATTCCATTGGATGAATTATTCCACAATTATTTGTGCATTTTGCTGTTGACAAACATGTGAGTTGTTTCCAGATTGTGGCTTTTATTGCTATGACCTTTCTTGTACATGTATTTTGGTGCACATATGTATGTATCTCTGTGTGATATTATACCTAAGAGGACAATTGTTGGGTCAGGGTGTGTTTATATTCAGCTTTAGTAGACACTACCAGTTTTCCAAAGTGGTTATAACAAGTTACATCCTTTGCAGTATTGTATGAAATTTCCAGTTGCCTCACCTTCTTGCCAACACTTGGTATTATCTATCTTTTCATTTTAGCTAATATGTTGTCATAAAAAGACATTTCAAGTGATACAATTTTGCATTTCCTGATGACAAAGGAAATTGAGCTAGTTTCAAATGTTTATTGCTCATTTAGATATCTTCTTTGGTGAAATGTCTGTTCAAGTCTTCTGCCCATTTTTTTAAGTTGTCAGTCTTTTTCTTAATAATTTATAGGTATTCTTTATATAGTTTAGATATGAGTACTCTGTCAAATACACACATTGCAACCATCTTCTCTCATTAAATGCTATGACTTTTCATTTTTATATAATGCTTTTCTTAAATAATTCTTTATTTCATTGAAGTCCAATATATCAATATTTTCCTTTATAGTCAAAACATTTTGGAGGCCTACATAAGAAATCATACAAAAGGCATGAAGATAATATCTTATGCTTTTCTTGAAAAGCTTTATAGTTTTAAGTTTTATATTCATATCTGCAATCCAGGAGGAATATGTTTCTTGTGGGAATAAAAGCAGTCAAGATTTTTTTTTTTAATATTAGGATATTCAATAGACCTAGTTATATTTTTTAAAAGCTCACACTTTTATCACTGCATTTCAGTGTTACCCTTTGTTATAAATCAAGCAACCAAAACTAGCTGGGTGTGGTGGCATGCACCTGGAAGGCTTAGGTGGGAGGATTGCTTGATCCTTGGAGGTTGAAGCTGCAGTGAGCTATGACCATGCCACTTCACTCCAGCCTAGGCAACAGAGCAAGACCCCACCTCAAAAGAAAAACAAAAAAATCAAGCAATTTTATTTATACACACACATACACACACACACACATATAGTTGTGTGTGTGATATATATATATATGGATCTACTTCTGGACTTTTATTCTGTCCCCACTGTTCTACTTTTCCATCTTTGTGTGAATATCAAACTTCCTTATTTACTGCAGCTTTAAATAAGTCTTGATGTCTAGTAGTATCTCCAACTTTTTGTTTCAAAGATTCTCTTACCTATTCTTGACCCTTCACATTTCTCTATAAATTTTAGAATCAGCTTGTCAAATTCCACAGAAAATGTCCATTGGAATTTCCGTTGGGATTGTTTTGAATCAATAGATGAGAGTGGGGGGAAAAATAATCATGTTTATAAAATTAAGTCTTTCTATAAACCATAAACATGGTTTTCTCTTAGGCCACCTTGAAATTTTTTCTAGAATACTTTATAGTCTTCTATATTGAGGCTTTGCTCTGCATTTATGACTTGATTTGTTGTATTGCTGTATCATTTACATATTTATCACATATTACTTGATGCTATTATACATACAACTATTTTTTTAATTGCATTTTAGGTTTGGGGGTACATGTGAAGAACATGTAAGATGGCTGCATAGGTACATACATGGCAGTTTGGTTTGCTGCCTTCCTCCCCCATCGCCTATATCTAGCATTTCTCCCCCATGTTATCCCTCCCCAACTCCCCACCCCCTAGTGTCCCTCCCCAATTTCCCCCCCGACAGACCCCAGTGTGTGATGCTCCCCCTCCCTGTGTCCATGTGTTCTCATTGTTCAACACCTGCCTATGAGTGAGATCATGCGGTGTTTGATTTTCTGTTCTTGTGTCAGTTTGCTGAGAATGATAGTTTCCAGGTTCATCCATGTCCCTACAAAGGACACGAACTCATCGTTTTTGATGGCTGCATAGTATTCCATGGTGTATGTGTGCCACATTTTCCCTGTCCAGTCTATCATCAATGGGCATTTGGGTTGGTTCCAAGTCTTTGCTATTGTAAACAGTGCTGCAGTGAACATTTGTGTGCATATGTCCTTATAATAGAACAATTTATAATCCTTTGGATATATACCCAGTAATGGGATTGCTGGGTCAAATGGAATTTCTATTTCTAGGTCTTTGAGGAATTGCCACACTGTCTTCCACAATGGTTGAACTAATTTACACTCCCACCAACAGTGTAAAAGTGTTCCTATTTCTCCACATCCTCTCTAGCATCTGTTGTCTCCAGATTTTTTAATGATTGCCATTCTAACTGGTGTGAGATGGTATCTCAATGTAGTTTTGATTTGCATTTCTCTAATGACCAGTGATAATGAGCATTTTTTCATATGTTTGTTGGCCTCATTGATGTCTTCTTTTGTAAAGTGTCTGTTCATATCCTTCGCCCACCTGGTTTTCTCTTACTTAGGCCACTTTGAAATTTTTTCAAGAATCATTTGTAGTCTTCTATACTGAGGCTTTGCTCAGCATTTATGACTTGATTTGTTGTATTACTATATCATTTACATATTTATCACATATTACTCGATGCTATTATACATATAACTATTTTATATTTGGTCAAGTGCAGTGGCTCACGCCTGTAATCCTAGCACTTTGGGAGACCGAGGCAGAGAGATTGCCTGAGCTCAGGAGTTCAGCCTGGGCAACAAGGTGAAACCCCGTCTCTAGTAAAATACAAAAAATTAGCTTGGCATGGCAGCGTGCACCTGTAGTCCTAGCTACGCAGGAGGCTGAGGCAGGAGAATTTCTTGAACCCAGGAGGCTGAGCTTGCAGTGAGCCGAGACTGTACCACTGCACTACAGCCTGGGCAACAGAGCAAAACTCCATCTCAAAAACAGCAACAACAACAACAACAAAAACTATTTGATATTTATTTTCTGTTACATTGTCTAAAAGTAATACTTTTATACATTGACATTATATCCAGTGATCTTGCCATATTCACTTATTAATGCTAGGAGTTTATTTACAGACTCTTTTGAATTTTCCACAGACAGTTATGTTATTTCTTTCCCTCCAATCCTTATGCATTTCATTTCTTTCTTGTATTTTGTACTGACTAAAACTTTCATTATAATGCTGAATAAAAGAGGTGTTAGTAGGCATCCTTATCTCATCTTAGATTGCTAATCTTAGGAGGGGAAACTTTTAAGATTTCACCATTAAGTGTGAAGTTTGCTGTAGGTTTTTGGCTTTTTAAAAACTATATTTTATCTCATTAAGGAAGTTCTCTAGTTGGCTAAGAGTTATTATCATGAATGGGTAGTGAGTGTTATCAAATACTTGCTTTGCATCAATTATCACGTGATTTTCTCCTTTATTACATAATTTTGGTAAATTACATTTGATTTTTGAATGTTAAAGTGACCTTGCATTCCTAAAATAAACCCAGTTTGGTTGCAATATGCTATATTTATTTATATTTTATTGGATTTAATTGGATAATGTCTTAAGGACTTTTGCATCTATGTTCATAAAAGGATTAATCTGTAATTCTTATTTCTAATGTCATTCTCAAGTTTTGTGTCAAAGTGATGCTGCCCTCACAATGAGCTAGAAAGTCTTCTTTCTTTTCCTATTGTCTAACAGAATTTCCATAAGATCTCTGTTAAATTTTCCTTAACATTTGAAAGAATTCACTGGTAAGGTCATCTGGGCCTGGTGACTTCCTGGTGGGAAGACATTTAATCACAGATTCCTTTCATCTGATAAATACTAGACTCTTCAAGTTTTCAATATTCCAAAATATTTCAGCAGTTGTTCTAGGAAACTGTGACTTTGACTCCTAGAAGTCCTGGGAAAATGCTGTGAAATGTTTCACTGGTCAGATTCCACCTATAATTCTCCTTCCAGAGCATGGCCTTCTAAATTAAGATCACTTTGATCCTCATCCTGTCTACGCATTACCTCTGTAGTGAATACAAGATATTTTTATCATTTAAAAAGAGAGAATAAAGATAATCCCTGTCGTTATAAACAGGGTGATTTATTGAGAATTTAACACATAGGATAACCTATTAAGACATTAAATTGTGTCTTTTTACTCAATACTCCAGACTCATCAGGCTAAAACAAAAGCTAAGTCTCGATTCCCCCACATAAACCCTTCCAGACATCCAGCCAGCCCTTTGTTTCCAAGGCCTGGACTCTTTCCACCAATGGGGACTTAACAGCTTTTTTGTTACTTTGCTTTGGAGCCACAGCAAGAAGAGAAAGAGGCTTATTCCTGGAAGTGAATACTACAATCATTTTTGCTTCTCTATAATCTAGATCTATCCAGGGAATTAAGCCAGGTTGTCTGAGTTTTGGTGTTCTTGTTGAAAAGAAGAGTCCAAATCCTTCAGGTTTTATCTGTTAGCAGTAATGAGGGTGGTAGTTCTCAGCCTGATAAGCAATGCCTGAGTGGCAGAAACTCAAATGGGAGTGCCAGAATAAACTGTGAACAAGGCTTGTGGCCTTGAGAACCCTAAAGAAGACGTGCACCAGCCTAAGTCAACACAGAGAGTAAAAACACCTTCAGAATTAGCCTCCTCTTCCTCTGAAGAGCCCACGCAGACAAGGGCCAGGTATAGTGAAGACTATTCCCAAATGAAGTGAAAGACATTTTCTATTCTTCCTTACATTGTAAAATCCAGCATTTTTACATAGCCCAAGGGTATCAGAGGTGTGCAAATCACAGCGACTCCATCCTGAATAGAGTTAGAGTAAAAGGAGGCCAAGATCTGTTGAGCTGCATCCCCAGGAAGTTAGGCATTCTTAGTCACAAAATGAGATGGGCGGTCACAAAGATACAGGTGACAAAGCCCCACTGATAAAACAGGATGCAATAAAGAAGCTAGCCAAAACCTGCCAAAACCAAGATGGCAACAAAAGTGACCTCTGGTGTACTCACTGCTCATTACATGCTAATTATAATGCATTAGCATGCTAAGAGACATTCCTACCAGTGCCATGACAGTTCACAAATGCCATGGCAACATCTGGAAGTTACCCTATATAATCTAAAAGGAAGAGGAACTCTCAGTTCTAGAAATTCCCTGCCCCTTTCCTAGAAAAGTCATCAATAATCCACCCCTTATTTACTGTATAATCAAGAAATAACCATAAAAATAACCAACTGGCAGCCCCGGCTGTTGCTCTGAGTATGGAGTAGCCATTCTTTTGTTTCTTTACTTCCTTAAACTTGATTTCACTTTATTCTGTGAACTCGCCCCAAAATTATTTCTTGCATGACATCCAAGAATCCTCCCTTGGTGTCTGAATCCAGACCCCTTTCCAGTAACAGAGGCATGGGGGAGAGCCAAAAAGAATCACTGAGATGAAATAAGTCTACGGATTAAGGGCTCGAACTCCTGATTTCTTTTCATTTTTCAATAGAAAAATTGTTTAATATGGCTTATATTTTACCCACCCAAGTGTTGTGGAGCAAGACAAACCCATGCCCAAATCCCTTCTAGTCTTGCTCTTGGGCTATTTGGCCCAGAGTCAGTGTAGAGACCCATTAAGAAATTCATTTTCTGAGTAGGTTTTTGGTAAGAGCAGTTACTTCACAGTTTCCGAGACAGTTTGTCTGGCCTTGGCCTCCCTCTTCCCCAGTGGTGATTCCACCCAAAGGATAGAAAATGTCCCTCAAAGCTCCAGTGTGCAGCAGCTTCAGGCCCACCAGGACGTTCCCTTAAAAGGACTGTTGGAAGAGGAGCCACGGGAATATCCTATGAAGTGCACAGAGTACATCTGCTTTGATTGGACATTTTGTGGGCTGTTCTGACTTAGTAATCACTTACTGATTTCAGCTTAGTTGAAATAAATGTCAACCCAGTGCCAGGCACTGTGTTTGGTACCAATAAGCAGGGACAGATAATGCATGGTTCTGGCCTTGGGGCATTTATGACTTAGCAGGGGACATAGACAAAAATGGCTGAGCTACAGGAAGACACACACTAGGAAGGGAGGTAAACAAGAGTGCTATGAAAGCACTAAAAGGGGGTAGTCAACTCCACCATAAATGTCCCCCTTACTCCTCCCTCCTTGTCTCCTCCAGCCAGAGGTACTAGACTCTGAATTCTGGCAGAGGATGTTAGAGGAAGAGTATAAGCTCTGACAGCTGGAAGCCATTAATCCTGTAGCAGTGACAGGAGAGGCCAGCGGAATGCTGAACACAGAAGGTGGGTCCAGAATGCAGTAGCCAAGTGCAGGTGCCATCTGGAACCAGGAAAGCAGATCTGGGAAGCTGGAATAAAATCTGAAGCAAAAGCCCTCTTCATTAGTTAGCCCTCCACAGGCCTTGTCCAGGGAAAGATTGAGAACCATTGACAAGTGGCTGTGATCCAGCTACCCTGGAACTGCCTTCAACACCTGCATCACGGCTTCCCCCGCAAGGCAGCAAGAGAGCCTGCAAGACATTATGCCAGGCACTATGATGGTTATAAGAATGGGGAAAACTCAGCACCTACCCTAAAAGAACTAACCATATTTACATAGACAGGAACATTAAAAGATAATATGTTGGTGTAAATGTGGGAGGGAACACTGGGTCAAGGTGATCAGGAAGGGCCCCCTTGGAAGTCACTTCTGCACAGGGCCTTGAAGATGGTTAGGATTCAAGTAAGTGGAAAAAAAATAGGGAGGATCATTTTAAGAAGCACTAATGCTTCTGGGGGAGTGTAAAGGAAACACGGAGACTCTAAATTCAAAAAAGGTAGAAGAGTATGAGTGAGATAAGGCAAGCAAAAACGTTGGGTGTAGATTATGAAGGAGCTTTAATTCCATGCTGTGGAGTTTGGCCTGAATCCTATAAGCAATGAGGAGTCACTGGCGGATTTTGATCAGAACAGGGACTGAATAAAAGCAAATTCTGTCACATAACACTTCTTCCTGAAAAACATCCCTCCCTACCAATGAAGGCCATTCACTTGGAAGATGTCAAAGCCCAGCCTCATTCCATGTTATAAATTTATCTGCTAACAACTAAGAACCAAATCAGCTTGAGAAAGTTTGAGTCTCTCTGATGTATTTATTTCCCAGGCAAAAATGTAAGGCACTAACGACAGTAAAGAAAGAAGCAAGCTGAGGTTGAATGGGCTCATGACGCATAGGGAGTCCTGGAAGTGCAGAAAACACATTAAACTGCAGCAAAATCAAAGGGTAATATCAGAGTCTAAACTCTGTCAATCTGTCATCCTTCACCAGGTCAAGCGTATACTACTTGGCTGTCTTCCATCTCCACTGGCACCTGCATCCAAACCACTGTGCACTGCTGTGCCTTGTAATTAACGGTAAAAGCACATGCATGCACTGCCAGAGGAGAGAGGCCAAACATGTGGGGGAAGCATCATTTGGAAGTGCCCATTAGCGTGGCAAAGTCCATAAAACAATGGGATTCTGCCACCACTTTGCTGAGTGACCTTCAACAGGCTCCCTTGAGGTGAGCAAGAATTGACTCACTCACTCTTTTTGCATTGACTCAGCCATGGGGAATGAGGCATCTGGCTGGAGGGAGTGGGGGAAAGGTTGCCCTTCCAAGACCCAAACTTACTTTGTTTGCTCTGGACTGAAGGAAAACCTATCGTATGCACCATCTTTCTTGACGCAGATATTCAGTGTTGTTTTGCCTCATGGTAAACGAAGGTATGATGAAAGACAACTTAAACTGACTTTAAAACACTTATTCTATGTTAGTTATCTCTTAAAATAAAACTTGGATTTGATAGTGAACTCTCCTAATGAATTTATATGTTCAGATTTCTGGCATTCAAATTAACATCTACATTTTCTGGAATCTGCTTAATTTCTAGAGTGAAGTCCAATTGCAATAGGAATGCACAAAACCATTCATCCACATGGCACACTCTAACTTACCTTTTGAAGCAAGGGTCCTCAATCCCTGTACCAGTCTGCGGCCTGTTAGGAACTAGGCTGCACAGCAGGAGGTAACTGGAGGGCAAGCCAACATTAGTGCCTGAGTGCCATCTCCTGTCAGATCATCAGGCATTAGATACTCAGAGGAGCATGCACCTTCCTGTGAACTGTGCATACAAGGGATCCAGGTTGCATACTCCTTATGAGAATCTAACTAATGTCTGATGATCTGAGATGGAGCAGTTTCATCTGGAAACCATCCCCCTGTGCCCTGGTCTGTGGAAAAATTGTCTTTCACAAACTGGTTCCTGGTGCCAAAAAGGGTGGGGACCACTGTTTTGAAGGCTACTCAATGTGACCTCTGCCACATCTTCCTCTAAACATTCATGGTAGATTAACCACTCCCTCCTTTGTGTTTACCAAAGCACTTGATAGATTATATGTTTCCTTGGACAGAAACCAAGTCTTGTTCATTTGGTGATTGCTGTGCCTGGCACCATGTCGATCACAGAGAAAGTTTTCAAAAACTGTTTGCTGCATTGATAGCAGGCTGGGTTTATTTGCACCTGATCCTATGTCCAACAACAAGAATCCCAAACACCCTTTATTGTTAAATTCATCTTTGTTTGCCAAGGAGACTTATGTGTGCTCTTAAGCTCAAGCCTGTTTCCTAAGATTCTGACACATAAATCCAACAGCTTAACACCTTTTCACCTGGATGTCCCATAGTATCAAACTCAGCATGCCCCAACCAAACTCATTATCATTCGCCTACTTCTCTCTCTGTAGTCCATCTACGTTTTGTCAATATGCCCAGTTCCTCAGCTCTCTTTCACTTACCCAGACACTCAAGTTGAAATCCTGGGAACCATCTTAAAATTTTCTTTTTTTATCCCAACATCCAAACACTAATTTGGGTTGATTTTACTTTTCTAGCATTGTCATAGCTGGCCCCTCCACACCCTTCTTCTACGCTGCAGGAATCCATGTCCTCGTCATAGCTTGCCTACAACACCACATTAGCCATACTTATTTTCTTGCTCTATTTCAGACATACAGTTCTACAACCTGTCTTTTTAAAATGTATATAGTGAATAGCTTTCTATATCAATGCACATAATCTTTAATCATTCCATCGTATTCCATCATATGAATGTATAATAGATTAATTTACGAGTAAAACTGTCATGGTTAGGCCTTCAGGTGGCTAAAATATTTTTGGCTTTTGCAAAGCAGAGTCATATCGGACTCTATTAGTCTCACCTTTCCCTTAAATCCAGCCTTCACTCTGTTTCCCAAGGGACTTTCTAGGACACAGACCTGATGCAATGACTCCCATCAAGAAACAAAATCTCAACTCCTGAGCCCTGTACTAAGCCCAAGAAACCTTTATTCACATGGTTCCTAACCACTTTCCTTCCTCCTCTGCCACCACATCACGGGTGCTTTAACTCCACCTCAACCAAGCCTGATGCAGCTTCCTGAACACACCTTACCTTCTCACAACTCAGTGCTACAGCATGTGCTATTTCCTCTGCCCAGAAAACCCTCCCCACCCCAGCCCACCATTAGTCCTCAGCAAACCTCTACCGATGTTTTGACTCTACTTCAATATAGCTTCCTTCTGAGCTTCCCAACCCTGCCAGGCAGACTCAGTGCCTACTTCCTCTTGTGACTCGCAGCACTTATCACTCTCCTGGGTGTGCCTCCAGAAAAGCAAAGACCCAGGATGCAAAAGACACTAAATAAAATTTGATGGATGAATGAACTTTTTTCACTCTAACTAGACCCATGGCTCTTGATGCTGGAAGCACAATAGAATTACCTCAAAAGCTTTATAAATTCCCAAACCCAGGACCCCCACCTTAGATGTATTTAAACATCTCCTTGGCTGAGGCCTGAGCCATAGGTATGGTTTAAAGCTCCTCCAGGTAATCCCAAAGAGCAGCCAGAGTTGAGACCCAATAAAATAGACTCCAAATCTGCTGAAAGCAGTGATACATGCCTTCTAGAACTGAGTAGAGTGCAGTGAGTCAGAGCCTGAAATCCTGAGTCAGTCAAATCCGAGTTCATAACCTAGGTCAACAACTTCCTAGTGAGGTAAGTTTTTAATCTCTTCGCCTCAGTTGCACAGCTGCAAAATGGGGATAATTGTAATACCTAACTCACAAGGGTCAAAGGACTGCTTTGAGAATTAATCATATGACAATCGGACCTGTCTCTGGCACACAGTAAGAATGTCATGGGCTATTATTTACTATTCCTTAATAGTCCTTCTCAGTACCCAAACAAGCCAACATTCCCCACAGACATTTAGAAAATACTCATGGGACCAATTGAATGTTCTGCTACTCAGAATCTCTCTCAGCGTCCTTCAACTCCAACTGCATGTACTACAACTCACTGCTAAGATCATCACTGCTAAAGTAAGGTAGTGCAAAAAATGCCCCTTCCCAGCTTTGACTGTTTTCAGAAACAGTATTAAGTCGATTTTTATTTCTTCCACCTCTGCAATCTTAAAGGAAATCACAGTCAGACCTCCTAACTTGGTTATAATTCTGAAAGGAGGATGAGAATTCTTGACAGAAAGGCCAAAACTGAGCATAAGGAGGCAGGCTGGTCTACCTCTTTGGCAAGAAGTGGTAAAGGAGTAAATTAGTAAACGTTTTTGGTTGTAAATCTTAGACTACTAGAGTTACGGATAAAATGAGTACACTTATGTGCACATCCAGAAAGAGTCTGAAAAACAATTTTAAATCCTCTCACTCAAAAGGTTCAGTGAAAACACAACTTTTAAAATTATTGATACTGTACAAATATGACCAGGCTATGTTAAGCAATACTCAGGGATACAAAAACATACAAGATACATTCCCTGCTCTTCAAACATTGAGCTTGAAAAGTTATCTGCTATCTTTGCAGTCCATAAAGCCCATATATTAAACAAAAATTATTCCAAACCTGATCATACATCATTAATGCCTAGATCTATTGTCTAATACATAGCCTTAACCTTTCCCAGACCTGTAGAATCAGAATCTCCATGGTAGGTGAAGTCTAGGATTCAATATTACACAAGTTCCTTTGTTATATGATGCAATCAATCCATAGGCTGCCATAGAACTTTGGGAATTAGGGACAGAAGTTTCATCTGGAGTTAAAAATATGGGTGAAATAGAGGGGTATCTGGGAAAATTTCAAAAAGGAGAGAGAGTCAGGCATGGTGGCTCATGCCTGTAATCCCAGTACCTTGGGAGGCTGAGGCAGGCGGATCACCTGAGGTCGGGAGTTTGAGACCAGCCTAGCCAACATGGTAAAAGCCCATCTCAACTAAAAAGACAAAAATCAGCCAGGCATGGTGGTGCATGCCTGTAGTTCCAGCTAGTCGGGAGGCTGAGGCAAGAGAATTGCTTGAACCCGGGAGGTTAAGGTTGCAGTGAGCCAAGACTGCACCACTGCACTCCAGTCTGGTAACAGAGTAAGACAGAAAAGGAGGGAAGATTTAAGCTGAACACTGAAAGAGGAATAAGATTTTGATAGGTGGAGTGGACACACATCAGTGGGAGACCCAGCATAAAGATGGGAATGATAATAAATAGCAGAGATGTTAACATTTACATGATTTACCTGGCTCATGTCACTTGATTCTCAAATGACCCTTATGAGGCAGTGCAGCAGGCATTGTTGGTTGCCTATTATTATAACTTCCATCAATGCACCTCTTTCTACCTTCCTAACAGAACCTGTATTTTATTACAGTATCCTGCTCTGTGTGGGCCTGTGCTTAGAGGAGGCTGGGCCCCACTCTGTCTCTCCTGGTTTACCCTGTCCTGACATGATGCACACATTGTACACTGCTGGGAGTTCTGAGCCTCTGGAAGCAGTTCCCTCCATCTGAAAATGTGTTGTCTCCTATTCTTCTTCTGTACATTTTAAGGTCTGTCTGGGTATGATGATAGAACCTCTGATAACCATCTTGTCATCCATCATTTTAAAAAAAAATTAGCCAGAGGACAAAGAGCAATGCTCTAGATGGCAGAGCAGAAAGACAGAAAGGACTTTGTCCTCCACAATGTCACTGAACCAAAAAATTAACAACCTGGAGCTACCTACCCTGAAACTCTATCACATGAACCCATGTGTTTCCCATGCTTACATTTGAGGCAGAGTTTTCTGTAACTTACAGAGCCAAAGCATTACTGCTGACACAGGGAAGTATTATGATTCCCATTTTATGGAAAATAGCCTGAGGTTTGGAGCAATTAAAACTTGTCCAAGGGGCCAAGCACAGTGGCTCATGGCTGTAATCCCATCACTTTTGAGGCCAATGCAGGAGGATCACTTGAAGCCAGGAGTTCAAGACCAGCCTGGGGAACAAAGTGAGACCCTGTCTCTATTTTGTAAAACAAAAAGAAAGAAAGAAAGAAAAAGAATTTTTTTTAAAAAAATAGCTGGGAGTGGTGGTGCACTTATAGTCCCAGATATCCTTGACTATGAGGTAGGGGGATTGCTTGAACCCAGGAGTTCAAGGCTGCAGTGAGGTATGATTGCTTTACTGCACTCTAGCCTTAACAACAAAGACCCCATCTCTAAAAAATAAAAATTAAAAGTTAAAATGAAATTGTCCAAAGCATAGAACTAATACTATAGAGCAGGACATAAAAAACGCTGAACAGATAAACTGAGAACAACACAATGTAGACAGAACCACATGAACACCAGACTAATGATGTAGATGTTCTCCTGTGGACACTGGGAAGCTGTTCAAAGTTTCTGAGTGAAGATTGACAAGATCAAAGGGGTGATTCCAGAACATATATAAAAAGTTCTGACTGCATGACTTTTTGAAGGAATAACTGGGGTAGAGTCTGCTTCCTCACCATTTCTTCCTACCTCATTTCCAGGGGCTGACAGTTCAGGCCCATGTGCCAGCCCAAAGACTTCAGGGTACACTCAGCATGCATACATTCACATGCAAGCAGCTGTGAGACTAAAGAGAAGCAATCTTTATAACTACTTCAGAGAGAGAGTGGTAGGGAATGCTCCAAACCATTTACAATTCGCTTAGGGTCTAACTGAGGCAAGACAAGTTTTCCAGAAGCTATTAATGCCAAGAAAATCTTCTCAGAGAAATAATTTTTTACAACCTTGGGTCTGCAAGGCTGATCTCCTTTGAGCTATGGAATGCTGATGCTCTGTGATTTGGGATCAAGGCAGGGCGGCTGAGACCAGGAAGCCAGCAGTTCATTATTTCAAGCTGAGTTTCCAGAACTAAACTGCACACTAAGTTTCTGCTCTGACATCAGCTCACTTCTCTCTAAAGGTCCAGAGCGGAGTCAGGAAATCTTTCATGCGTATCTGTGCTGCCACTGCCTCCCCCGGAATGACTGAAGACTCGAGGTACAGGCCAAAGACCACTTTGGATAATTGCATCCTATCTTTGTGCTATTCTTCCTTTGTGACTGTCCTTCTTGTCTGGCCTGGCCTAACTGTTTTAATCAGTCGAGTGCCTCTCCTGCTACTGCCCTCGCATAAGCAAAAGCTGCCCTATAAAAACAGGCTGTCGATAACCTCATAGTCTCAGTTCCGAACACTATTCCCAGCCCTGTATTACAATCTATCGCCTAGGTTGGTTCCAGTCTTTCCGGAGCCTTTCTGGAGGTTGAGATTTCTGTTTGGAGCCTTTTCTCAGCCTTTGAGCGTCAACAGACGTTCTCCAATTTGGACTTTTTCTTTGTTCAACCCTGACTCAGATTCTCCTTTGATTTTGCTGCCTCTGGTTTCTCTGAGTACAACTTGGCCTTAAAGGTCTTATTTATGCCCTTGGGCAGGTTCCCCACCAGAGTCACATGGTTTGAAAGCTTAACCTGGCCACTTCTACTGCCAGTGCCCTGGAAACTCTAGGTTGACTGAACAAAGAGCACCTCAAAGCACCTTATTGCCAGTGTCTTCTGTAGCTACCTATCTGGCCACGTCTGCCTGTATTGTGCAGTGTCTTCCTGTGTAATCTCATCAGAAGATACTGGGCTTGAAGCCTGACCCCTGATCTCCAAAACCATAGTTCTGCCATCAAGTGGCTGTGTAACCTTAAATAAGTGACTCCTCCCACTGAGACTCAGTTTCTTCATCAATTTAATGAGAGGCTTCAACCAGACAAACATTGAGTCACTTGCCAGGTCCACACTTCTCTAAACACTCACCAGATGCCTGAATGAGGGCCATAATTGCCCAGGTTGAATATCCATCATAAATGGATAGAACAAAAATGGAATTATCCTGTTTATAGGGGCCCATTGTCCTGAGATTACAATGGGGACAAGAGTAATAATAAATAGTATCTAATTATAGGATACCATGGGTCAACCACTCACAAAGTATTTGCAAAGATTTCTCATTTAATCATCTATCAGCTTGGGAGGTGGGTAGTAGTATCATCCCAATTTCAGAGATGAGGAAACAGAAGTTTAGAAGTATTTAATGATGTGCCTCAGTCACCAGCTGCTAAGAGGCAGAGTGAGGATGTCAACAAAGTAGCTTCTTGCCCAAGTGAAAAGAGGCCCTCAGGAACCCAGCCAGCCCCTGCCCTATGGGGGCTTCCAAGTGGGAATGCCAGTGCTTGGCACTGATGCTTACTCTTGTGAATTATTGAACACTAAGGCATTTTTCAAAGGCTGTTTACTGCCCCCATCAACCCCAGTGTATTGTTTGTCCTATGTTTAAGAAAACTCAGCAACTCCCGTGACTTCTCTCGACAGGGAATATTTTCAGAACTTCTCAGCATGGAGCTGTGACATTGCTGGACTAGAAGGAAACACATCCCTTTCCATATCTATATTCCTTTTCATAGATATATAAAGAGATGTTATAGAGGGTGATGGTACCCATCTAAGCCAGGAGAGGCCAATAACACACAGTATTAATTTTTCTTTTATTTTTATTATTACTTTGGAGCATATGTTTAAAAGTTGCCAATCTGACTTCAAAACCCGACTTGGCCACTACCCAACTGGGAAGCTTTAGTCTTTTTGCCTCAATGCATTCTCTCTCAAATTAAGAATAACAGTATTTACCTTATATCTTTTTTATTGAACAATGCACAGTAAATGTTAGCAATTACTTGTTTTTTTTATTATTTCAATCTCTCTGATAAATTTCTCATTCTGATCATTGATCATTTTCTTCATTTCATTGAATTATTTCTATGCCATTTTCTTGATATTCATGGAACTTCCTTAGAACAGCTATTTTTAATTCTTTGTCAGGTAATTCATACATGTCTATTTCTTTAGGAGCAGTCACTGTCTTTTATTTTGTCCTGTTGATGCCATGATTTCATGTTTCCTTGTTTGTTCTTGATCCTGGCGGCTATGTATTGGTGTCTGTGTAATCGAAAAAACAGGTGCTTATTCCAGTTTTCGCAGACTGGCTTTGTCTGGAAAATTCCCTTAGTAAGTCAGGCCATCCAGAGATTCCGGGCAGACTGGTTAGCATGGTCTATGTGTGGGCCTGTTATTGGAGTCCTTAGGCTGACAGGCCTGCAGCCTGGATCCATCTGGGTGGACCTGTTGATTGAGTCTGCTGGGATAGGCTTAGAGCCTGTGTCCCCCAGGGGCCAGCTTGAAGCCCAGGGACACTGGGGCTGGCCTATTGCTGAGGAATGTGTAGGGCTTAGAACCTTTGGGACTAACTCAGTGCTGGTATGGGCCGGAAGCCCAGGGATAGTGGGTCCTGCCTGTTGCACGGCACACAGGCAGATGAGTCAATAAAGTATGAAGCAGAAGGGATGCAGTGGGGTGGGGGTGGGGTAATTTGTTTTATTTTAGAAGTTGAAAGAACTTTGTCTAATGCTGATACAAAGAAGTGTAGATTCTTCTCCCAGAGTAGAAAGGCTGGCTACACCTATATGGAGTGCCTGGGAATTGGGAGGTGTCATTGAGCAGTGGGGAAAGCCAACGAGCCGTTCATTTAACTGAGGAAAAGAAAGCCATACCTACTCTCTGCCAGGTACTCAATACACATTATGTTATTTAAGTATGAAAGCTGTTTTGTTTTGTAAAATACTATTGTGAGCCCCATTTACAGATTAAAAAACTAAGGCTCAGAGAAGTTAAATAATACATTCAAGGTCACACAGCAAGTGAAGCATGAGCTGCACGCTGAAGCTCTTTCCTCCACATTGTACTGCCTTGCTGGACCGTAGGGGGAAAGCAGAAATAATTAAGGAGCTCTAAACTGACCACATTTTTCCTATCTCTGGTAGCCCTGCCAAGGAGATAATCACATACATTTCTCACACTTCTATCCTCTCTGATTCATTTCTTTCCTCTGTTCGGTCATCATAAGACAGCCCAAGCCATTTCTCAGAGTTAGATTCGTACTGTGGGACGACAGGGCTGACTGTCTGCATCTGCTCTCAGGAGGCCCTCGACATAGGGCTGCCAGCACTGACAGAGGCCTCTGTTTGTCACTGAGGGCAGTGTCTTAGACTTCCCTGCCAGCTCAGACCTCAACGTATGGGGACAGAGACTCACTGGCTCCAAACCCATCCCTAAGCCATCTGGCAGACGCGAGGATCCCAGGACACTTGCCCCTCATTACCCGGATATGCTCACTAGCAGAGTGTGTACCAAGTCCTGATGTGTGTCATTCTGACCTTGGGCTAATAATGGGGGTACGAACTGGGGGCGAGGAGGCATGTGTGCCAGTAGCAATCTCTCTGCTTGGTTGAGCTCACCAAGGAAGAAAAAAATTGAGTCATTTCTTTCACCAGTGGTGGTGGTGGTTGTATTTGTTACAGATATCTCTACCTCAGGGGCAGTGAGATCCATTTGCTATATGGCTGTGTATTGGAATATTAGGAAGAACATATCACCCTGCCTTCTCAAGCACTTTGCTAAAATTGCTCTTGCTTGTGATGTTCAGAAAACACACCCAGAAGGTCTAGTGAGGGCAGTGCATGTGAGAAGAGAGAGCAGAGTGGGATGCTTAACACAGACATTTCATCAGTCTGAGAGGCTGGTTGCCAACCTTGCTTAAACACAGGTCTCATGCTCTCAAACCCCTGCTCAGAAGCCTGCTATGGCTCCCCAGGTCCTTCTGCCCCTGAGTCCTATCCCCATCCCTGGGGTTTTGGGAGTCTATAATATCTAGTCATACCCTATTCTCTCTCCCAACTTGAAACTGCTAAAACCAACATGCTTAAAACCTCTATACTGTCATTTCCTTATCAGATTGCCCTTTCCTTTTCCTCCTTTTCCAAATCTCAAATTTTCTTCCAAATCCTGCCTGGTTTTTGCCTCTATCATTTACCAGTTTTGATTATGCCACAGCATGACATCTTTCTTCAAGCTTGGTGCTGCATTCACTCTTCTAGACTGGGATACACTGTCTTCTTGTTGTTGTTGTTTTTAAGACAGAGTCTCACTGTCGCCCAGGCTGGAGTGCAGTGACGCGATCTCGGCTCACTGCAACCTCTGCCTCCTGGGTTCAAGTGATTCTCCTGCCTCAGCCTCTCGAGCAGCTGTGATTACAGACACCCGCCACCACGCCTGGCTAATTTTTGTAGTTTTAGCAGAAATGTGGTTTCACCATGTTGGCCAGGCTGGTCTTGAACTCCTGACGTCAGGTGATCTACCCACCTCGGCCTCCCAAAGTGCTGGGATTACAAATGTGAGCCACCATACCTGGCCCACTGTCTTCTTTTTAAAGGCTTTCAAAGTGTAAAATTCTCATGATCTCCACTGGTCCTTCAGGCACGGTTTAGAAGTCCCCATCAATGTTCAGTGTGTTTTGTTTCCTCTTATCCAGCCTGACACTCTTAACAGACAAATCAATGGCCTCTCCTTTGGGTCACACCCTTGATTTTCCCCGCTCCAATTACTGGTTCTGCCTCAACCACTACTGTGTGCCCTTGGCTGCCTTTTAACCTTGAATGGAATCCCTTCTCAGAGGCTTTATTGAGCAACTATGATGGTTAAATGAGCCAGGCAGCGAAATGAAACCAGCATTGTATGTGACCAGCCAGGAATATAAGCTTCCTTAAATCCTTGGTTCAGCCCAAATCAGAGTTCACACAGAAGAGGAAGAGACATTTTTCCTTTTTCTTACCTCTCAAATTTTCACAATACTTTGTGAAATAGTATACGTGCATCTATACACACCTTGATGCACATATACACACATGCAGACACATAAAACTTCAACAATAGAAATAAAATTTTAAAAACATGTTAGGCAAACATAAGCACCTAAAAAGTACAGTAAGTGGCTAACTTATTATTCCTCTAAAATGTCTGGGTACTCTTACTGCAAATCATTATTATCTTTATTTTTAAAAAAATATGATATACTCGATGCAAACCCTAAAGGGCACATTGGAGAAAAGCCAGGCTATAGGTTTATATTCTTCCCATTTTCAAATAAAATGCAAAAGAAAAAACTAGTAATCATTTTAATGAGGCTTTAAATAAATTCTTGGCCAGAGCACACTGCAGTAATTTATATAGAGAACCATGTACATATATTTGCTGAGAAAGGGAGACTTAAGAGTGAATTTCCAAGAATTACTCTAGATTCTTTTTCCTTTAAGTGATTAGTTTGAATGGAAACACACTCACAGCCATTCCATCCCTCGGTCACACTTGCAAAGGCAGATGGAAACTCTTAAACCAGTGTCTGTCCCCTCATTGATTCTCCTGTCTACTTTCTTAGCCCTAATGGGGTCTGATATTTTCCCTTTTGGGGTGCAAGGGGGTCTTTTCTGGTCTTTTTCTGGATACACCAAGAAAAAGGTTTGGATTGGAATCAGTAAATGAGGGAGGTTTGGTTCATATCTTGTTCCTTTCCTTTTTTTCACTTCTTCCTTCCAAACATTTTCCCCTAACCCATCTCCAAAACACTGCTCTAGCCACTTGGTAACTATGTTAATTTATGAGGCAAGAAAAAATGACGTGGCTGTGAATTAACAAGAGTGGAACCATTTCTCTCCATCAACAGAACAATCAGTCTCTCTCAGGCAGTCAGCAAGTTTGGTTTTAAGAGACAAGGAAGAAGATGGGGAAGAGAAAGTGGCAGCATGCCTCCTGGATAAGGCAGACATGAGGCTCTTTAGAAATCCAAGTCTCTGAGACCTACATCCTTTCCAAGGAAACCTGAAAGCAGGCAGCTCACAGCGCAGCAGGGGGAGGCCCAGCAGCCACTGCGGTCAGCACTAGAGGCACAGCCAGGTGGCCGGACCCTAGATTCCACTCTGCAATCTTGACTCCAGCTCCATCCCAGTAGTAACAATCTTCCCCTTTCTGTAGCTTATTTCTTTCAAGCAAAATTACAACTCCCATTTTCTCCTAGCTATGTTCTTTATTTTTGCCATGAAAAAGCTCTCGTTTATTTGATTAAACAAAAATAAAATAAGCTGCGTAGGAGCAATTTCAAAATCTAAAGAAACACCAACTTTGTTTTAAGGCTGTAGTAACTGACACAGCATCTCCTTGCTACTTTCTCCAACTTTCTCTGTGGGCCACAGTGATACGTTCAGAAGCCTATTAGCTAACATGTCAATGTTGGGACATTTTTCCATTGGTTCTTCACCTGCTCATTGCTTGCCATACCTGCAGCCTCCAATAGTAACACTTGAGATTTAAAAGTGAAAATCAAAAGAGGAAAAAGAAACCCAAAAGCCCCAAACTAACAAAAACCCTTTGCCTAAAGGTTTGGGGGAAAATATTTATTTTCCCACTCATCTGCTGAATTGATGGGATTCACACCACCACAGCAATGCCCATTGAAAAGTGGCAAAAAGCAGTCAGCACTTCAGATGGGCATGGAGCATGGTTTCTGCAGCCAGGGAGAGTTATTCTGGTGGTACATATTCCTTATATCATGTCTGCCTTGGACAAATAAAATTAAGTGGTTTAACCTAGTCATTCTAACATAAGGCAACATGCCTATGTTAATTCCCCCAATTTGGCATTTACTTGTATTTAAAAAAGAAAAAAAAAAGACTCAGCTGAGTCATGTGTTCTACAGTTAAAAATTAAAGCACTTTGAGTTCCTGTCCTTTGCAGGAACATGGATGAAGCTGGAAACCATCATTCTCGGCAAACTAACACAGGAACAGAAAAGCAAACATCACATGTTCTCACTCATAGTGGAAGCTGAACAATGAGAACACATGAACACAGGGGAGGGGGAAGATCACACACCAGGGTGTGGGGGATGAGGAGCTAGGGGTGCGAGAGCATTAGGACACATACCTAATGCATGCAAGACTTAAAACCTAGATGACAGGTTGACAGGTACAGCAAACCACCATGGCACATGTATACCTATGTAACAAACTCGCACATTCTGCACATGTATCCCTGAACTGAAAGTAAATTTTTTAAAAAAAATTTAAAAAATTAAAGCAGGTTGCTGACCAGGCATGGGAGCTAGTGGACAGTATTAAGCATGATTTATTAAAAAATACTAACAACGATTCCACCCACCGAAGTATACCTAACATGCTAGTTATGCTTCTAAAAGGAGGGGGACAGATAAGTAGTAATCTTTTATCCCCCATTTTACAAATTGAAAAGGTGAGGATCAGAGAATTTAAATGACTTCCCAATGCTATATAGTTAGTTAGCAGAAAGGCCTAAATCAGAAATCCTGATTATTTTCCCAGACAGTTCATCTCCCAGGGACCCAGCCTCTTGTTTCTTTATCAAGACATCTGGCCTCAGTCATGCTACTCAACCATTCTGGGCAGTTTTGAATGCAAGTACTTGGTTTCCCAGGTTCATGTGAAATGAGATTTCAGCTGCAATACCTTTGGGCTTCGAAAGTGGAGTACTGAGAGGCTGTGGATATCTCTTTAAGCTGTAGAGCCACCACTGACATTCAGCAGGACCCATGGGGTATGCTATTTCCCTACCACTTCATATTTGTGCTCACCTTGCTCCCAGTCAAGGTTCTCCATCAGATCAGAATCCTCCAGTTGTCATCAGCCTTATAGGCTTGGCAGGGAATACTAGACTAGGAGTCAGTAAACTGCTCCAGCCCCAGCTCTGAGGCAAATGACTCTATGACCTCAGACAAGTCCCTGAGTGACTTCTTCTATTCAATGAGGGTCTGCACAGTCTCTGAGAGCCCTTTAAGTTCCAATATGCAGTGCATCTTAGAATTAAATATGAGTGGAAATGAGTTAAATGAGCACATTAAACCAAGGCACATGACCATCAGCAACAAATCTGAGCAAACTGCTAACATCTCAGTGCCAAACGTCCATCATCTGTAAATTGCATGATGATAGTACTAACATCACAGAGTCGCTGTTTAAGTATTAAATGAGTTAATTCATATAAAGCATTTAGGATAATTTTCAGCACACAGCAAACTCTCAAAAAACTCTAGCTCCTTCTTGTATTATTATTGTTACTGTCATTGTCATTATTATCATAGATACTTGTTGCCTTTATGAACAGAAACAGATACTAGCACTAACAGAGACTTCTTTGCTCTTTAACAGATGGGTTATTATGCACATTTTGTGAAGGGAAAAAGAAAGGCTCATAGAGGAGAGATGTCTGGCTGATGCATCATTAAGTCAATGGCCATGAAGGAGGGAGTGTGGTACAGCAGAGCTAAGCTCCCCACTTCCTATTCCAACACTTGGTATCCGCTATTCCGGGTTATCAGAACAGATGTAGGCAGCGTGTCTAGCTCCCTTGCCTGCAGGAGGACAGCTGAACATCCCTGGGTAACGACTGTGATGCTCCTATGAAGTTGCATTGGCTCATGCTGATAGAACCCCTCAACTGTGCCGTCAAGTAGTGCTGCTGCTCTGACTTCTACCAGCAGAGCCAGTATGTTGCAGGACCCACCTTTTGACCAAGGAACTATAACTTCAGAAAAGATGGCCTGGGTAACAGGGCTTGGTCAGCCAACATGTATTCATAGAACTAAGAGCTATGAGGATTACACTTGTCAAGGACTTCCCAACAGGCTATCCATTGAGCCACAGAATCCACAGATCATCACATGGTACCATAAAGGCCTTTGAGAAACACTATCTAAATGGAGGCTATCCAGACCACCTGAGCTGGAAGGGGCTTCAAAAAGCATAGAACACAAACTTGCCATTATACAAATAGAGAAATGGAAGCCCTGAGAAGCAACTGGCCTAAATAAGGACACTGAGTTACTAAGGGGCAAAGCCAAGAGCAGAAAAGAGACATCTGTCTCCTACCCTTACTCTAGTGGCCTTACCCAATAGTGACACAAAAAGTCCCTTTGCACTGAAGGATCAACCATGTGCTTCATTTGAGCCAAAGGGAAATCTTTGTAAGCCACACTTGACTTGGTTTATCTCTCACACAAATAATAAAGGTATCAGTGCAGCTCTCCAACAAGAAAGTCTACAAAGTGTTCTCCTGTGACTCCAAAGACCACTTTGCTGATACCAACTTTTCACCTGTAGATTTAGTTACCACTCCGAATATGCCACATGCTGCCAATTGGAAATGGGGATAAAAGTAGATTTGGTACTGCCTGTTAGCCCCCAAACCCTGAACTCCACCTTCTAAACATTTCAAAACACAGATGTTTCATATTAAAATCTATATAGAAAAATCTCTTTAAAACTCAGAACATGCTAAAAGGGATGTTAACAATAACTGGCTATGCTGGGCCTTCATTTTCACATGACGACAGTCATTTGGAACCCAGTGGTGAAAGGCACTGTAAAGAGGGGCTGCCAAGTCTCTACCTGGCCCATACCTTCCTTGGCATTATCTTCAGGCCCTGTATGCATCAGAATTTGAGACCCAGGTCTATGTAAGCAGTCACTTCCTTGCATGCATCTCGTCTGCCCAGATAAATTGCACATTTCTGAAAGCAGGAAACTCCCTCCCTCACAACGTACTTTGCTCAGAGGTAGACATTTTAAAGAGATTGTTCAACAGCCTAAAATTACCCTTCCACCTTTTTTGGCCTTACTTTAGTGTAAGAGACTTTAATATTTGTGGATTGAAAGTGTGTTACCCTAACGCTTACTTTCCCTGACCCTCCAACTATCTTGGGAGTCCAGTATTTTAAAACTCTGTGCTGTGTTTTGGATAAAGGTTTTCCAGGGTTTTAAAGATAGCTCAAGATTATGTGTTGTATCCAGAGAGCAAAAATTGCCATAACCAGCAACAAACCACACACGCGATGCCTCTTGAACAGCTTGACAAAGGCAGCTTGCTCACTGTAAGAATCTCACTAGTAATTCCCATTATATTTCTGCCAGGTAGCCTAGAAGTAATTATCCTTCTCACTGGTAAATCAATTAGGAATGCAGGATGTAAGACTGCCCTCCTCCTCCAAGAAACTGCTAATTCTGTAACACTAATGAACAGAAAACCCCAGGCAACAGGGTTACCACCAATAGAGTGATGACTACAACTCACCTAGTCTTTATACCTGTGGCAGTGGCACCAACCCTGTGGTCAGATAGATGTGAACAGGAATCCTGGATCCCCTCTTATTAGCTATTTTCCAAAAGTAAATGTCTATCTTCTTGAGCCTCAGTTTCTTCATCTGTTGAATGGGGGATAAAACTACCAGGCTCAGGCCGGTGCGGTGGCTCATGCCTGTTCTCCCATAACTTTGGGAGGCCAAGGCAGGCGGATTACTCGAGACCAGCCTGACCAACATGGAGAAACCCTGTCTCTACTAAAAATGCAAAATTAGCCAGGTGTGGTGACACATACCTATAATCCCAGCTACTGGGGAGGCTGAGGCAGGAGAATCACTTGAACCCAGGAGGCGGAGGTTGTGGTGAGCTGAGATTGCACCTTTGCACACCAGCCTGGGCAACAAGAGCAAAACTCCATCTCAAAAAACAAAAACAAAAACAAAACAATAACAACAACAACAACAAAAACTACCAGGCTCAGGAGATTAATAGTAAAACTTAGAATAAAGTGTAGTAAGGAACTTAGCCCAGTGCCTAGAACTTATTAGAAGCTCAATAGAAAGAACTCATTAGCCTATACTGATGAAAACTATAAACCTTATAGTTTTCATCACACACAATCACACACAATCACACACACACACATACACACACACACACACACACACACACACACACACACACAGGCACATATACCTCTAACTGTAGTAATTTGGTCACATTCTCTGGCTGTCAGACCAGTGTGCACTCTCTGCCATTTCCAATACACTCTCTCCAAAGTTGCAGGTGGCAGTCACTTTGGAGTCAGAGTAATTATACAATAACATGCCTGCATTTCCCTGTCCACTCAGAGATTCATTCTCAAATAAGCTTACCCATGGGAGTCAGGCTCCTCTCTGGTTAAGGCACAAAGCCTTCAGCCTGTTTTTACAAAGCACAGCAGACCTGACCTTGGCACTTGCCATTCTGCATGGGCCTGAGGACAAGAATCAACTGACAGTAATGAGTTCTGGGAACCCAGGGATGTTTATCCCCTGCAAGGGGAAGGAGAAGCTGTGAGCTAGCCCCCACCACAATGGAGCCACTCCTGTGGGAGGCAAACCGTGCACTCACCTGCTTCCAGAGCTAATATACTGTTCCTCATCTTTAAGCACCAGGCTCAGATATGTTCAGCAATGCTGGGCTCTTATAAGGAAGTTGGGCTCAAACCCAGGCTATGATCTACTTGGCCAGTGGCCGGAGAAAGGCAGACAACAGGGAGGCAAAATTCACATCAGAATAGTCAGGGTGGGTCAAGGTCATTAAAATAATGCTGATGCCACCATGCCACAGAACAGCAGTTTAGGACAACTTCAACTGAAGCAGCTTCACACATTTCATATCAATACTCTTGTTTAGACAGGGAATTATAAAACCCACTAGATGAAATGATTATACCCTGCTCACAGCCTGTGAGAAAGACAGTACTCCCAATCTAAATCCCAACTACCTCCAGGAAGCCCAGAATTGCTGAATGACTAATTTGTCCCCCAAAATAAACCTATTGGGAAAGCTGCTGTAGATCCACCATTTATAGCAATATAGTCTTGGGGTAATTTATCAGAGTCTATTTTCTTACCCTGCCTACTTTCAAAGTGGCTGGGAGGATTACAGATCATGTGGATAAAACTCTTAATAGGGAGCTTAGGATAGTAGGTGCTCAGTTAGTGCTAACCGGGATGATTACTGGTAGAAGGAAACTATACATAGGTTAACACCTGTGATTCCAACTTCATGGTTTATTAACGATCTGTATTTGGATAATTTTATGTTGTTCAAAAATGTTTAAAAAATCAACAGTTAGCTTTGGGAGCAACTATATAAATACAAGCTCAATTTACTGTTTTGCCAGGGGCAACAGATTCATTTGATGTATTCATAGCCTCTAAGGAAAGCAGCAGCCATCTGTTAAATAAATAACTCATTAGGTGAAAAGCAAGTACTTCTACAAGATGAACTCAAAAGTCTGCCAGAGACTACTGCCATTGGCTGACTGATGAAATGGGTTGCTACAGATAATCTGGGTACTAACAGAATCCAAACAATCTTGTCTAACACAATCTGAGTATCCATATGACCATAGGTTTAAACTTGAATGCATACTTAAAGAAGGAAACTTAAAAACAAATTTCATTACAAGGTTCCAGAGCTTTAGACTAATAAAGAAACAAATAAGAGTATTTTTATTTATATCAAACTGTCATTTTGCCTAAGTGGCTGCAGAAGGGGTATTTTTACTAAACTGAATATCCTGGTTATGAGAAAGTTAGAGTGTAGATGATGTGTGTACTGTCAACATCAAGAGGCTCAGAATATAATACATACCACTTAGGAAAATGAAATTGAATTCAATTTCATTTTTCCTTGGATGATTCAGAAAGCACTTCAGATCACATAGAATCTTTATGAATATTAATTTCTATTGCTATTTTCTAAAAAATAAATCCATGCCATTGGCCTGCTGCTTATCTTGCCCTAATCTGAGTGAAAAAGAATTATCTGTGCTTTTAACTTTCTGTGTGAGTGCCTCCTAGATGGGAATTAACTATATTTTGGTGATGTTTCTCAGACTAGACAACAGAATAGGCCTAACTCCTGTTTACTGAGCAATAGTGTCTGTGAGAAATTGCTCCTGAGAGCCCACTGCCTGAATGTCACCACGGGTAAGGATAAACGGAGGCAGTAACCCTATGTCACTGATCGCCAAATCCCAACTCTACATTCCTTCCAACCCACAAAATCTGCCTTAGTCCGTCCTTTGTCTCCATCACTTCTAAGAACTTCTTAGTTGCGCTAAGGAGAGTTCAGACCGTCAAAAGTAGAAAAAAACAGCAAAAGATGAAAAGAAACATTCTTATGACAGTGTCCGAGAGGAAATATACATGACAGATAAATACCAAAATAGATACAAACAGGTACAAACCTTCAGGAGCCACTTAGAAAAATTCTCACAAAAATGGCCAATCTATCATCTATATAAAAATATGATTAATTCTGTTGTGGCCCAGATACAGGACAGAGATCAATGCTGTAGGGCACCTTTCATGCACCAAATATCCAGTTCTTGCTTTGCCCAAAGTCCATATGCCCACTGAGATCCAATAAGCTCAAGGCACTTGTGTGGGATAGGAGAAGCACTAAACTAGGACTCATCAGACCAACTGACAAGGCTGCCACTCACCTGCTGAGCTGCCTGGGTGGGCAGTTGTTCTCTGTGGGCCTCTGCTTCCTTCTCAAAAAGGGAGAAGGGCAGGAGAATAAATGATACCATCACCACCGGCTAGATTCCGTCAACTTTTATCATGTGCCCATCAAGGACATGGCACCAAGCTTTAATTCAAAATCATAAAGAAATTTTCAACCTCTACACTATGACTGTTTAAGAGGAAAGGGGACAAAGAATGAGCTGATGCAAATAAATCTGGCCTGACAATCAAGAGTCCTGGGTTCTGATCCTTGTTCCTTTTTCTACCTGGCTACATGAGCTTTTTTGGCCTCAGTTTTCTCATCTGTAAAATGAGGTTGTTGGCATGGATACATGATTTCTAACTGAGACTCCATGGACATCTTGAGTTCATGAGTGGGATATGAGGTGTCCACAAACTCCTCAAAATTTCTGAAAATTTTTGTGGCAGAGGTATATTTCTAGAGAGACCACCTAGAACTTTAATCACATGTGTAAAAGAGCTGCAGTTCAAAAACTGTTAGGCATACTGTTGGTGGGAATGTAAATTAGTACAGCTATTATAGAAAACAGTATGGAGTTCCTCAAAAATTAAAAATAGAGCTACCATATGAATAAGCAATCCCACTACTGGGTATATATCCAAAGAAAATGAAATCAGTATGTCCAAGAGATTTCTGCACTCTCATGTTTATTCCAGCACTACTCACAATAGCCATGATATAGGATCAACTTAGTGTCTATCAATAGATGAATGAATAAAGAAAATGTGGTACACAGACACAATAAAATACTATTCAGCCATAAAAAAGGAAATCTTGTCTTTTGTGACTACATGGATGAACCTGAAGACATTATGCTAAGTTAAATAAGCCAGACACAGAAAGACAAATACCACTTGATCTCATACATATGTGGAATCTAAAAAAGTTAATCTCAGAATTAGATAAAGAATGGTGGTTAACAGGGGCTGAGTGGTTAAAGGGGAGGCAATGTTTGGGAGATGTTGGTCAAAAAACACAAAATTACAGTTATATAGGAGGAATAAGTTCAAGATATCTATTGTAGAGCATGATGACTATAGTTAATGGCAATATATTGTTTTCTTGAAAAATGACAAGAGAGTAGGTATTAAGTGTTCTCACCACAAAATGGTAACTATGTGAGTTACTGCATTTGTTAATTAGCTAGAATTAACTACTCCACAATGCATATATACTTCAAAACATTATGTTGTACAATATAAATACATTCAATGTTAAATGTTAATTTAAAAATAAGCAAATTAAAAGAACCTATTAATAACCACTCGTCTAGGTGAAATCTGTGCTTTCTTCTAGCTATAAATCCAGTAATTCAAATAACAATACTGAAAAATGTGAAAATGACAATGCTTTGGGACAAAGAAAAAAGAAACTACTCAACTAAAACCAGTAACAGGTGCCTACACAGCCACCCTGATGATGAAGGGTTTGGCACTTGGCTGGTGGGCACAGTCTAGGGCCTGGGAGCCCCTACAGCTAACTGGATCCTTTGGTTAACTATCACCAATGCTGAACCAGAAGCCAACAATTCTGCTTCCTCCCTTTGCTAGGTGTACTTAGGGGCACTGGAGGTGGAGGTGAGGAGAAAGTCTATGCATACACATTATGCTGCTAAGGGCTCAGGGCAAAGCTGCTCCACTCTGAGCCAGTCATCATTCTCAGCCACAGCTTGGACTCCACCAGGTTAGAGGTCAGAGACATCCATGCAATAGTTTGAAGCTCACTCCTGAGCTTACCTTGAAGAAAAAAGCACTGGCAAAACCACGGGGGGAATGGAAATCAGATTGCAAGAGGAGAGCTTGGTGGAACCGTTGTTTTGTTTTGTTTTTAGCCTTTTAGAAATATTAAAATGACCTTTAATGTGGTCATTTTGGTGCATTTATTTGAATCATGTCTGCCTAATTCTCTAAATAGCAGTGCTTTCTTAGCTGGAGAAAGAGCACATCTCTTCTCCAAAGATAATATATGGTGCAGTGTTTATTTTCTAAAACTGACCATTGTTCCATAGAATTTAGGCCTCCTTCTCCTCCCAGTAGATTTCCATGGCCAAGGTCTGACCTTAGATGATTTCATCCTAGCTGCTAATTCAAGAGGCAAGCAGAGAAGCAGAAGTGCCAGAGGAGCTGGGTCTGCCCTCTGCCTCAGAAGCAGCTCAGGATCAAGGTGAAGAAGCCAGGAGCTGCCTTTTCTTCACGTGGCAGAAACAATCTCCCTGGGAATAAGGGGTTCTCAAAAAATGTACCAGCAGGAGGAAGGCAGTGGAAAGACTCAACTCTGAAGTTGAGCAAACCCATGCTCACATTCTAGATCTGTTACCACCATCTGATTCAGGGTAGGAAGTTACTTCACCTCTCTGAGCTTCTTTTCTTGCAAAATGGGGACAGTAATAATTTCTATCCCATAGATTCATTGTGAGGATAAATGAGATAAGACGTCAGTAAATACTTTTACTGGTGGCATTACTACCACTGCTGCTGTCGCTACATTATTATTATTATTATTACTATCAAGGCTGTTGTTAGAATTACAAACAGCGTTTATGAAGTTCCCAGCATATAAACCAGGCCTCTGTAAGTGATTCCGTGACTACTGAGTTTTTTTCTGAACCTCTGGCCCTACTCAGCATGGCTACCCAGCAGGAGTGCTCAGGACCTACTGGCCCAGCCTCTTACCTTCCTTTTGTTGGTGGGATTGACATAGAGGTAACTGAGGACAGTCTTCAAACCCACTTTGTCATTCAGCTTTTCATAGGTGGTACCATAATCTGTCGACCTGCAGGTAAAGAGAAAAAAGAAAAGAGAGAGATCGTTTTATCAATGGGCAGCTATATCTAAAGGAAAACCAGGGTCTCCCCTGACCGACCTGCACCTTTCTTCCCAAATCACTTGAGTGCTTAAAAGTGATCTTCAGAGACAAAAAGCCCCATTAATTTTAGAAGGGCAATTAGACTAATGCATCTGCTAACTACCTAAGCGTGCTTCCCTTTGCTCCCAGCCTTTCTCAGAGACCTACATTTCTGCCCTTTGTGAAGTTGTTTGGTGAAAGGAGCTGCTGGAGACTGCCTGACTCCCATGTTGCTCAGCCCCGCGCCCCACCCCGGCTCTATGTGGAGCTGTGGAATCGTACAAGTTCCCACCAGCGGACCCTCTGAACTGGAGTTGTGTGAGGAGGCCATGGGAGAGTGGCCAGGCTGTCTCCTGAGGTCACCAGGGTACAACCAACTCCATACCCACTCTATTGAGCCTGAAGCAAGGTACCCTTGGTGGGGGGAAGTGCCCAGAGAACTTTTGGGGCTCAATGGCTAAATGAGACCACACCAGGTAGAGGGTTGGATGCTTTACACAGGGACAACAATGTGGGTGTGTCCAGGGTGAAAAGCCTGTGACATTGGGCTGCTTACAGCAGGGGCGGGGGGTAGGGGGGATGTTCATCATTCCAATGATCTCACCGGCTACTTGCTCCTCCCTTCCAGCACACCAACCTATGCCAAAAACAGAAGCAGAGGCTCCTTTCTTTCCATCCTGTCTTCCATGATGGAGGAGGGAGAGAGAGGGTGCCAAACAGTGGGATTTAAGTAGTTGACCACCCTGCGATACTGTTCACCTGTCCCCAAACTCTGCCTCACAGAGACCTCCCTCCCTTTTCCATCACCTGTATCATCAGTTCTCACCTCCTCTTTCTGTCATCACCATCCTTGGCTAGACTTGCAAAACTTCCCCAACTCAGGCTTTAGAAGGGACAGAGGTCAATGCATTTTCTCTGTAGTCAACTGACCTTGTAGGGGCCTGAAATCTGCCACAATCTCAGTTCCAAACTCTGAGCCTTGCTTTGAACTGGCATTTGACACCCTAGTAACTAACAGCCCCAACCTTTGCTTTGAGCTTTTATCCACCTTCTAATGTTAATCAGTGATTTCCTGGCCCACAGCTTAGCTTCAGAAGCTTAGTATTTAAAACTACATGAAAACCTTTTTTCTTTTTTTTTTTTTTTTTAAGAGACAGGCTCTCACTCTGTTGCCTACCCTGGATGGAGTATAGTGACACAATCACAGCATCACATCAGCCTGATGCTTTGAGCCTCAAATTCCTGGGCTCAAGTCATCCTCAGACCTCAGCCTCCTTCCCAATGTGAGGACCCTTAAGAGTCACCCCCATCCCCCATCCAAGCTTGAAGATTCCTGGTCCCTGGGCCCAGTGCAAACACCCACTTGCACCTTCTCTGTAAAAGCTTCTCTAGCCCTCCTCCCAATCACCGCTCATCTGTTTTCTATACCAGAACAAATTTCCCCCTCCTCAGGCACCCAAGGCACACTGTACATGCCTCTTCTCTAACTCTTCAATAGTATCATGATTAATTTCTGTATGCTCTGTTTCCCAACCACCATGTAAGCTCCTCAAACAAGGAACCTCACAAAACTTCCTTCATAAGAGGAAAGAACATGAACTTTGGGTGTAGCAAAATCTCTGTTTCATTCCTACATCTATAGCTCTCTGGTTGCATGACCATGCACAAGTTATTTACCCTGCTGGAGCCTCAGGCTTCTTATCTGAAGAATAAAGATGCTGGGTGTGGTGGCTCATGCCTGTAACCCCAGCACTTTGGGAGGTGAGATGGGCAGATCACCTGAGGTCAGGAGTTTGAGACTAGCCTGGCCAACATGGTGAAACCCCATCTCTACTAAAAATCGGCCAGGCATGATGGCATGTGCCTGTAGTCCCAGCTCGGAGGCTAAGGCAGAAGAATCACTTGAACCTGGGAGGCCAAAGTTGCAGTGAGCTGAGATCATGCCACTGCACTCCAGCCTGACTGGCAGAGTGAGACTCTGTCTCAGAAAAAAAAAAAAAAAAAAAATGGGAATAATTTAGTCTCATGAGGCATTTGTGAGGTTACAAAAATATAACACATGGGAAACCTCCTAACAGTACACAGTATACTAAAATCTTAAAAAAATAAACAAAAGTGAAGAGGCATTCATTCATTTCTCCTTTCTCCAAAATGTACAGGACAAAGTTTTACGTAGTATGCACACTCAGCATATTTACTGAATGAACAAATTGTCAATATTTCAAACCTTCCCTAGGCTACTGGCTCCATATGGTCATCGGTTATGTTAACTTTAATCATCAGTCCCCTAAAAGCTGACTTCTTATTCTCTGTCTTTTGTCTACTGCAGGCACAGAAGCTCTGGAAATCACTCCCAGTCTCTCTCCTTGCCTTTATCTCTAGAACCCAGATCAGTCTCCAAGTCTGAATGATTCTACTTCTTAAATAACTTAGATCCCTGGTATTCTTTCCATCTTCACACCAATGCTGTGGCTCATACATCATCATGTTTGCAACGACCCTCTCAATTTGATGCTTTTCTTCTATTATTCTCCCTCCCCCACCCATTCTCCTTGCTGTTACCAGGTTATTTTTCTACCAACCAGATCTGTCCACCTGGCTCCTTGGTAGTAATTACCCATTGGAATTAGTCAAGCTGAATCTTCCAAGCTAAGTCTTATAAAATCTGGCTTCAACCTCCCTTTCTGGACCCATTCCCAGCCACTTGCTCCTCTGCCCCTTTCTCTCCAGCCTCACTAAACCTTCCTGAGCATGTCTTACATTTTCACTGCCCTCCGCTTCTGTATCCATCATCCCCTTGTCTATACTATCCATCCCTGTTTCCTCTACTTGGTGAATTTTCCTCTAACCCTCAACGTCTAACTCCAACATCACCCTTTTCCAGTTTTCCTGGGGGGGAAATAATCACAATCTCCTTTGTGGACCCATACCTATCTTGTACATGTTTCTATTTTAGCATTTATCCTATTGGTTTGGCTATACTGTCCTTATTCTGGGACCTCTTCCTTGATTGTAACTCCTTGAAGACAAGAACCATTTTTTAAATTTATTTATTTATTTTTATATTTTAAGTTCTAGGGTATATATGCAGAACATGCAGGTTTGTTACATAGGTATACATGTGCCATGGTGGTTTGCTGCATCCATCACCCCATCATCTACATGCCCATCAAAGACAGACTGGATAAAGAAAATGTAGCACATACACACCATGGATCATAATGCAGCCATGAAAAGGGATGAGTTCATGTCCTTTGCAGGGACATGGACAAAGCTGGAAACCATCATTCTCAGCAAACTGACACAAGAACAGAAAACCAAACACTGCATGTTCTCACTCATAAGTGGGCACTGAACAATGAGAACACATGGACACAGGGAGGGGAACAAGAACCATTTTTTATAACAGCTCCAGTGTCTTGTACCATGCCTGGTACAAAGCAGGTGCAAATGTATTAGTTTTTGCATTGTTTTGTCTTTATTTGTAAAAATAAATGGAAGAATGAGCTTGTCCTTACCTACTCACAAGTTTTTAACCAACTATTGATGTCTATTGGTAACTCAACACACAGCAAAAATTGCCTAGAAAATATGCTTGAGGCTTTGGATGCTAGCACAACAGTGCAGATGCTACAGTCTAGCAAGGTCTCGTGCCAGGGAAAGGTCTGTAATTCGTTTTTACTAGAATTAAGGTTAAATAACAAATCACCTCGAGCAACTATCCTAGGCAGTGCAAGAGTGGAGATAGACCACGATCTCTAGAGGCTGTCATTTGCATTTTTATTAATCCAAGTAAAATATTTTATAGAGTTAATTACTTCTTAATTCTACAATCTTGAAGGCATAAAGGCAGCATGGTGTGGAGAAAGAACACTGAAGCTGGAGCCTAGAAATAGAGAGTCTAGAGCTGATTTTTAAATGCACTCAACGTGTTTCCCTGGGCAAGCCACTTTTCAAAGCCTGTTAAAGAAAAAATTATTCTGACACTGGTTAAAATGATAAAGTTTATTTAGGACTACTGCACTATGTATAGGGACTACTACACTATGTATAGGGACTATTGCAATGGGATTTTGCAGTAGGGGAAAGACATAGGGCTCAATAGAACAAGGAAAAGTGGGAATTTTTGATAAGGGGCAGAGTAGAGGTCAGTGGATGAAAAATTACTAGCAGGGAAGGGTAATTCTTTGCTAAACCGATTTAACAAGATTCTTGCTGAATACAAGTCAGGTGATCAGATATTACCTAGATTATAGTGGAAGATGAGGACTTTGATTAGAAACAGAGGCTGGGAGATTCTGGCTAACCTGACTTACAGGGATTCTTGTTAAGAATTGGGCTCTTGAGAACATGCCCAAGGGGGGAGCCTAGTTTAAATAGAGCTCAGAGGACCCTAACTCAAGTTTGGTTAAGGAGAGCATCTTTGTCAAGCTCCATTCCATCATTAACATGAGAGGTTTCACTTACATAACCCTAAGGTCTCTTGTGGACCTTAAATTTTATTAAACCACCAACAGAATGATAAGTTGTTTTCCACCTAGCATCTTTTCCTCATACTATCTACAGCAAAAATCTTAGAAGAGCTAAAGTCTCAGGGCTTGCTGAGGACTGATGGAAGTCATAACAAACTTCCTTACCGAATCCAAATAACTCTCACAAAAGATAGTACGCTTACCACCACACAAGGTCTCACTTTCACAAGCTGCATAACAGATTAACACTGACTTTGCTATTTTCCAAAAGTAGCTGCTAAAAGGAGAGACTTCCCAGCAAAGGACACCCTCTGTGTCTCTGCCTCCTCCATGCCTCTGGCAGGTTCTGCTCATTTGGTCTGAAAGGAACAAGTCCCATTTGAAGAAGATATCTCAGGGAGCCTGCGAGCCTGTGGAACCAACAGTGCCCTCGACTCTGTCCTTTCCAGGATGGCCGCTGCACACTGCCCTGACCACAGAATTCTATGGGCCCACTTGGCCTGGGGGCGAGGGGCAAATGGTAGAGACGTCTCAGCTCCATTGCCAGAGACAGCTATGCTGGCAGAACTTGCTCTTATAAGAAAGCAATCCATCCTCTCTTACTTTGTGATTCCAGACACCAGCCAGTGGGGTCACTTAGAGAAAACAGGCTCATCTCATCAATTTTAAAGCTAACCTCTGAAATCTTGACACTAGGTTCATAAGACTGAAATGTTCTGAACACTGGAACCATGACACCTGTGTGCTGAGCTGGCCATGGGCCTGGCACTCTGCCAGTTACCATTCAGAATTGTTCAGTGCACACAGCTAACCTGGAAGGCAGCACATGAGATGAGTGTAGCCGTAGGGCTCTGGCTCCCGTGCCCTGGCTCCAGTTATCCCAACCCCACTCCACTGTCATGCATGTGTGCACACAAGTGCGTGTGTGTGTGTGTGTGTGTGTGTGTGTGTGTGTGTCTCCCTTGTTCTTTTTTTCTTATGAATTATTTCCAGCACACAGGAAAACACAATGCAATGCCAATCATTTGGCCACTATTAGATTT
This sequence comes from Ateles fusciceps, assembly GCA_036589455.1. Lineage (NCBI taxonomy): Eukaryota > Metazoa > Chordata > Mammalia > Primates > Atelidae > Ateles > Ateles fusciceps. The sequence continues at coordinate 9,680,337 of JAZHEH010000091.1, read as the reverse complement.
AACAAGTGTTTGTGCGCATAAACAACACATAATCTTTTTGAGTGTTTTTATAGGTGCATAAGTGTTATCACATAGGATATATGTTCCGCAGCTTGCTTATTTCACCCAATATTCAGCTTGTGAGATGTATCTGTGTTACACACCTAGCTGTCATTCACTCACTTTAACTGCTATTAGTGTTTAAGCTTGTGAATAAACCACTGTTTACCCTTTCAAACCACTGAGGAGTATTTTTGCTTTTTTTTCCTTTTAAAATTTGCTATTATAAACAGTGTTACAATGAACATTCTTAGATGTAGCCTCTTGTGTATTTGTGAAGAAAAGATTTTCTGGGGTGACATCTCCATGTGGAGTTACTGGGTCACCTCTAGGCATAACTTCTACTTCACTGGCTATTGACAACATCACCTCCAAAGAAACACCGCTCCTTGGTTTCACCACCTGCTCATAATCCTGCAGGTCCTGCCAGCTACCCATCACTCACGCTACTTTCCAGGTACCTAACGCTGAGTGGCAGACTCGGCATCCTCCCTCTTCAACGTTCCAAAGGTGCTCTGGACTATTCTATAGCATCAACTCCCAGTCTGAGTCCTGAAACTGTTCACTGAGTTTTTGTCTCATCTGGAGGCATTCAGAAGGACTTACTGTGGACTGGTACATTGTGGGAGGAACCCCCAGGCTGACCTGCCAGACACTTGGTCATTCCCTCAGGGTCACTCTTCCACTGACAATTTCAGGAGTGGATGTGTGAGTTATCGTATGCCTTTTACCTACTCAGCAAGCTCCCACTCCTCTAGTGAACTTCTAGGGGACAGGCTGGTGGCAATAAGCATATGGGCTACTATTTTAAAAGAAAAAAACAGAAAAGACAAGCATCCAGTCAACGCAGACAAGTCAGCCTCTCAGTAGAGCTGAATTGCAGCTCAACCTCCCTGTCCTAATGTCCCATTCTGGCCAGAAACGGGAACTCTGCCAGCTCTCACAGGGCCATCTGATGTTCCGGATCTGGGTGAGCACATGCTCTCTGTATCCAGTCAGCACCTTCTCCTGGTGTTTACCACCCTGGTCTTCAGCCCTCTCCTCATTTCCTCTCCTCTTCTTGCCCCTGAGCTCTGTGAAACTAGGGATCATTACCTCTGGCATATTTCACCAGTCAGAAGTCATCGCCTCAGTGGCCTGCCTTCTGAGGGATACGATATAAAACTTGCAAAAAACCACAATTGTGGTTGTTTCTTTCCTGTTAGCAATTACTGCTTTGCCTTGTTTGGCTCATTCCTTTGCATACATCTATCAATCATGGCATCTGCCATGGGCTAGGCACTGTGCTTTGCTTCCCCTTTGTGGCTATTTCAAGTAGCTCTGGTTCAACTTGGCAAACTTTTTTTTCCTGTAAAACAGCCAGATAGTAAATATTTTGGGTTTTGCGGACCTCCACCACAACTACTCAACTCTGCCCTTTTGCAGCTCCAAACAAGCCAAGCACAATAGGAAAATGAAAGGGTGCTTTTGCAAAAGGAGGAGGGGTGTGATTTGGTGGTGCTGCTCTAGCTGATATCAGCTAGAGGTAGAGAATATCAGACTCTACCACTATCCCAGCCCCCAGTCATGTTCTCACCCTGCTTTTGTCTATAAGACAACTTCTCAAGAGTCCTGCCTGGATCTCCAACGCTCTAGAGCATCCTTCCCTGCCTGGCTGCCACATCAGGTCAAACATCTGCCTCTGTCTGGCATTCAAGGCCTTTGTAGTTTATCTGCTTTGCCTCCCATTCCCCCCCTCCTCAAGGACAGCCATTATCCAGATTGTCTCCTTTTCATTCCCAGCTCCAGTACTCATTGTACTACAAAGATCTTTCCTATAATTCCCACCCACACCCTCCTCTGCACTTATATCAATTGCACCTAGGAGTGCCCTATTTATTCTCTGAATATACATATGTGCTTTTGATCTTTTCAGCAATTGCTAAAAGCTTCTTAGAAGAACAATAACAAATGAAAATTTTTTTAAAATTTCTGAAATTGCAGAGCACAGTTCTACATAAAGAAAACAAGAAAACTGGAGGAGTACAAAGACAACTGGACTCAGAGCCAGAACTAGCTGTGCAAGCTTTTCATGCCTCTGCACCTCAGCTCAGACAATAGGGTTGTTGTTATTCAGATTCAATGAAGAGTAATAAGATACCTAGCCTAGCATCTGCTAAAAGCCCTTGTTCCATAAATGCTTATGGCTGTCATTTTTATGAATACCCCTGATTGTATTGTCCTCAAGGGAAATCACCTTGTTTTCTTTGTCTTGATTTATACTGCTTACACTTAATAGGGGTGAGGCATATGGATACCCAATAAATCATTAAAGGACCTGTAGCCACTGTTTCTAATTGTCCCTGTGAGTGTATGACAAGACCCAGTTACCTGGAGAATCAAAAGATAGAACTATGCTTCCAAGTGCCAGACCTTGGGGAGTACCCACTAGCAGTTCCTTCAGGTATACTCCACTGAGATACACCAAGGATTGTCAACAATCAAAGCCCATATGCTATTAGGTGCTCTGGTGTGTGGCGAACCGCAGCCCACTCCAAGGTCAGGGTCAGGAGTTCCCACAGCACAGCTCCAGACCAAAGGCTGCTCAGAGAGTTGTTGTGATGGAAAAGCATCGATGTTCCCCTCTGGCCTGTTTCACTCCTCATCTTAGGGCCAGTGCCCAAAGCCACATTAATCTGTATCTCTGCAATGGCAGAAGCTGAGCCTGACCACAAATAACCATCCAGATAACTAATTTCAGACCTTAAGCCAAAAGTCACTCATTTAAATAGCTTCATTCTCCAAGTGGGTATTGCCTCACCCTCTGCTTCAGAAACCCATGGTAAGGATTATGCCAGTGCAAAAGCTTACACAACTCTCCCTGACCTCTTCTTATTACCTGACTGCTGAGCTGTATTGTCTAGTCTCACAAAGAGAGGCACAATGATACAGGATAATTAATTCATCTCTATTTCCTCCTGCTCCCACTATTTGAATGAAAGCCGTCACAGGTTCTAAATGCAGAAAATTGGAAGTTAGCTGTCTTTGGAGACTAGTCATGCAGATTTCATGGTTTAGATCAGATAAGCTGTAGATCCACCAGCAGCAGCATCCCAGCACATGTTTCAGCTAGGACAGAGGCTTAAGTATGTGGGGTTAGATCAACGTTCAGATCTTCAGTTTCTTTCTTTCTCTTTTCTTTTTCTTTGGTGTGAACATATTAGTTCTCACTGAAGACCCTCAGTTCAGATAACAGGTGCTGGGTTGTTATATTTAGGTTTTAAAATACCAGAAAATCCAACCTATCAGCCAAAAGACCTATTTGTATCATGCAGGTAAGGGAAGGAAAGAAGCCCTCCAGCATCTCTGTTGATATGAACATAATGGAATAACAATCACCAGGGAAAGGCTAAAGAGAACATATTAGACACACACACACACACACACACACACACACACACACACACACACACTACTGTACAGCAGCATTCAAGAGTAAAACAGATATCAGAGTTATTGACCTGAAAAGTCTCTAAAACATAATACTAAGTATATTACACACACAGTATAACCAGATACAACAAAGCAATAAATTTCCATTAAGTTTATAAGTGTGTAAACAAATACATATAAAATCTAGTGGAAAACACACACACAAAAAAACTACTAATAGTTACCACTGGGTAGGGAACCAGGGTGGGCTAGGGTGGTGTAGCTAGAAGGACTTGAGTTTACCTGTAATGTTGAGATGTTTTCAAACAAAAATATATACAAGTATCACTCATGTAGTTAAAAATTATAGCAATAAAGTGATTGTTACCAAACAGTCACAATGTTAATCAGCAAACACATCAACACATCTGTAAGACAACCCCTTTACGGATAAGTTTCTGCATTCAAAAAGGCACATCAACAGAATCATAGAGGATTCATTTCAGAGTCGAGCAGATTTGGATTCAAATCCAGTCTGTGCAGCCTGAGACTAATTAAGTAAGTCTCATGTTTCATATCTGCTCAATGGGAATATTAATGTTGCCATTGTAGGATTCTTGTGAAGCTTACATAGCCCTAATATCAGAGGGTTCACTTTGCTGTCAGTTGTTGGGCAACACCATGGTAGACCAACAATATTGTCACTGGAGGAGAAACTGCCTCATACATTTCTGGGCAAACGGCAGCTGTATTATAGTTACACATAACCCCTAGTGGACAGGCTAACGCTGTCTCATTCTCACCATATCAGCATTAAGCTACCAAAAGACACATGAGAAGATGGGGGGGGTCTGCTACACGTAATCAAAGATAGCCTCCAGCAGGTGGCCAACTCTTACAAATTAAAGTCTAGGGGAAACGGACCCAACTTTTCCACTAAGTTTTCCTGGGGAATAATAATAATGAGGCCCATACTAGCAGGTGCTGGACAGTTTTAGCAAGGTATCTCTGTCTAAAGAAATAAAGATGCTTATCATTTCTCTGTAAAATTACATAGAGCCAGTCAGGGCCCTGTGACATGTATACAATTATGTCTGTTTGGGGACATCCAGAAACCACCAGGATAAAATGTGCAGCCGCCTAATGGAAGAATGTGAATAAATGGAGAGCCTTCAGACCATCTTCCTACCCTCAAGAAACTAAATTCTGTGTCCCACTCATCTTTAAATATTTTCCTTCTCAGTAATAAGCACAATGCCTTGCACACGGAAGGCACTCAATGCTTTCATTAATCACTTTATCAATTAATGCAAGTCTCTTCCCTCCCCAAGTCTTCAGTCTGGGAGAGAAGAGAATATCTCCTTCTGCTGCCGTCCTCCCCCATGGAGCCTCTCATCTCACCTGCCTCTGCTTTCCCAGTGCTCAGCATCTTTGTCATTCTCAGAGAGCATCGTATCTGCTTTCTGGGACAACATATTTTTCTCTTTTCTGCTGTTGTTTTATGCCATTATTTAACTTTATGTCCATGACACTTCTTTCTCCAGACAGAATAAGGTCTCTGAGGTCAAGGGACTACCTTGGATTTCTCTTTTAAAAATCATGCTGAATAATTCCATGCAGGGTAAATCCTCAAACTGAGAAAATATGTCCCAGGGACTGATATAGTTACATTCAGACAGATTTCCCTCTGACTGAAATGTTTCTGGTGTGAGAAACTAAAAGCAAAGCACATACTCCTTTGTGCTGGGCCAGTTCTATCAGTTATCCCACTGGCCATCCAGAATAGAAAGAGGGCTAAAGTCTCCCAACACATGGAGTCTCCCAACACATGGTGTCTCCCAACACAGGAGACAAGAAGAGGAAATTCCCAGTTACCAAGGAATAAATTACAGCTCTCCTTTTTGAGCATCTAATACCATAGTAACTTCATCTCCTTCTGGGCCCAGAAACCTAAAATTTTACTTATCTCCTTTTTTGTAAGAATTATGGAGTGATTGCTATGCTCTCTGGCTGTGTTAGATACACATCACTGAAAACAATTGCCTATTGGATCCTACATTCTACACTCCTATTGTTCTTGACAATAGACTAGCGTAGTAGGGCATAAAAAACAATATCAGTATTTTCTAAACTTTCTTTTGAAAGGGTAAGCAGGAAAAAGCAATTAGCTAGAAGTTGGATTTATTGTCAAGTAATAGAATATGCCTTAAACTATCACAGTTACTCTTAGAGGAGTGTCCCCTCCAAGATCTGAGGCAGCGCTCGCCTGAACCCACGTGACATGGGCTGGCTCGGCAGATTGGTTTCCATAGCCTTGGATAAAAGAAATGTCACACTTTAGGGTCTTTTTAAAAAATAAGAATACTGAACATTTATGGTAGAAATACCCTTAAATTAAAACAAGAAATAACGTGTAAGATAGCCACATCACACAGAAAAACTCAGTTAACATTTTGGTGCATTTTTCTTTAATCTTTGTGTGTTTACAAAATTTGGGGTCATTATTTATAGAATTTGGGTCTTGACTTTGCATTTAATATAATATTGTAAGCATTTCCACATATTGTTACATATTTTTCAAAAATATCATTTTATTTTAAAGCCTTATAACATCCCAGTATATGAATGTACCATAATTTACTTTAACTATCTTCTCTGGCCAGTTGGTCAGTTTCTAGCCAAATTCTTACACATAATATGCGTATTGTCAGACATAAATCTTCCTATGTATCATTATTTGTTTTCCTAGAATAGATTCATGTAAGTGCAATTACTAGTTCAAAGTATAAAACTTATCATTAAAGCTCTTGCTATAAACTGCCTTATAGATATACTCTGGCCAATCTGGACTTCTACTAACAATGAATACAGGTACCAGTTTCACGTCATACTTGGAACATTGGGCATTATTATTCTGAAATTCCTGGACATAGATGTTCTAACATACCAAAGGAAACATACACTGATGCCGAAGTATGATAAAAAATATGAGACCTTTACTGTATCTCCGTACCAGAATACTATATCTTTAACAGTGGTTGGTTCTCAAACTTTTATGACTCTAGGACTCCTTTATACTTTTAAAAGTGACTAAGGACCCCAAGATATTTAATTCAAGTATATTATATCTAGCAATACATATTACAACAGAAATTACATCTGAGAATAATTTACAACATTGACTCATTTTAAAGTAACAGTAATAATCCTGTTACGTTAACATAAATAACATAATTTTATTAAAAAACTACAGTTTCCAAAACAAAACAATTTCATGACAAAATTAGCCTTCTTTTACTTTTCAAATATGTCTTTCAAAGCTTTTTAATATCTGGTTTAATAGAAAATACATGGATTTTCGTATCTGTTTCTACATTTAATCTGTGATAATATCACGTATGTCAGGCAGCCTCTAGTAAACTCCACCATACAGTCATAAGAAAATAAGAGTTTTAAAAGCATATAACATTTTATTATTATTAGAGGATAGTTTTGACTGTATTAATCCTCTGAAAAGAGTTGTGGAGGCCCCCAGGAGCCCCTGAATTATACTTTGAGAATTGCTGCTCTATGCCAAACAACTGCTGGGTCTCAAGAGGACTGTACTTACAACATGCCTTGGTTTTTTTGTTGTTTTTTTTTAATTAAATCTATGGCCCACTTGCAAATCTTCTCTCATTTCAGACCTTTACAGTTCAACTACAGGCTCCTGTGTAAAGCCCTATCATCTACCATGCTCTTCAGTTATCTTTCCTTTCTCTGGTTTTCTATTGCTTTTATATATCCACACACAATTTGCCCTGTCCCCTCTGATTTTCATAGTCTCTTGTCCTCACCACAACTATAAGCTTCTTGAGGTCAGGGATCAAGACTCTGGCACATACAGACTCTGTAATTAATTTCTGGGAAGACTGTCACCCTAAATCACTGTGGCATTAAGTAACTTACATTTGCATAGTGCTCTATACAAAACACTTTCCCTTAAAACAGTTCACCGAATCCTCAGCATGACTCTCTGACATAGGTATTTTATCTCTGTCATAAAAATGAGGAAACAGAGGCTCAGAGAGGTTAAGTGACTGACCAAATGACAATCCTAGAACTTAAACCCAGGTCATATGATTCCAAATTCTATGCGCTCTACTTCAATGCCCAACTGTTTATTTAAACAGTAGTAATTGAGTGTCTGCTTCATAAAGTTATCACACAGCAAGGGTTTCACAAGGGCTTCACTGACTCGTCTGCTCGGGGTGGTCTCCATGGGCATTTCCTATTACAAAGCCATACAAATATAAGAAGGAGAATGCTTAGAGTCAAAATTAGGTTAGAATGTCTGCTCTTCTACTTATTAGCAACATGACAGCAGAAACAATGCCTAACGTTTCCAGGCCTCAGTGTTCCCATCTCTAACATGGGCATAATAATTGCCACAAAGCAGTGTTGTTAGGAGGATTCAATGAGAAAACCTACATAAAGCACAGGGCAAGAATCAGCTTAGTTTCCTGACAGGTTTTCATTCCTTCCTACACTGTCTTACCACCATTCCCTATTTCTCCTCTGGAAAATAAGAACGACTTCACAAGATGAAGACAACCACTTCCTATCATCTGAGCAATCTGACTACTGAAGAGAAAAAGCATTTTATCTCAGACACCTGGATCTGGAGTCTTTGGAACAAGAACGCTGCAGAAGCCCAGGCAAAAAGTGTAACTGGAAAGAAAAGACAGCCATTTTCATTGTCAATCCATGCAAAAACCTGCAAGTGTCTTGGCTCAAGGAGCTAGTCCCTCACAGCCCATTCCCTTCAAAATACAGAGACATTCCTCGAGTCCATGACCTTTCAGAGTTGCTGGAGCTCAGCACTTTCCCTGAGATGAGTGCTCCTCTGGGAAAAGGGAACGGGGTAAGTCAAGGTGCAGAGAAGAGCCAGAATCCCAGTCAGAAACACACTGTCTCTCAGCCAGTTAACAACCATCAGGACTGGCAGCAACATGGTCCTATCAGCCATCACCAGTGGCTCAAACTTAAGCATTCAGCAAGCCCCGTAAGTTCTGGTTTATTGGATTTCTGGTCTTGTTGTTACAGATACTCTTTGTTTCTAACCAAAAACAATGCTTCACAGTGTGATTACTCTCTTTCTCTGTAAAATGAGATGGGTGGAATCAATGATCTCAAAAGTCCCTGCCATCCCCAACATTCTGTGCATCTGATCAAGCTCCAAATGGCTTCTGGTTGCTTCCAAAATGCAGATCGATGCTCCAAAGATGCAGATCTGTCACCACTGAGAGGCCACTGAGGTCCTGCAAAAACTGCCTAAGCGAGGGCAATGTTTCTGAAGTAAGCATTCAACTGACCAAAAGTTTGCCAGTGTCACCTAATCTAGGCACCAGTGGGAACACTGTCAGAAAGAATAATATGGTCTTAGGGAGACAAGACCATCTCTCACTAGATAACTAGAAGAAAGACATGAGCAAGTCCTGAAGGCTAAGGGCTGAAAAACATCATTGTAAATCTAATACCAAGACCACCAGGAAATGCTGGGCAAGACGACAAAGCACACTGGTGAAATTCTAAGATAGTCCTCTCCTGGAGAGATTGTAGGTGAGAGGGAGGTGTGAGGAGGGAGGTGGTAGGTAGGAAAGGGGCTCAAGAGTGGGATTAGATAAAACTCTGAGGACTAGGGCCCTACCAAGTCTCCAGTACACACTCCCTGACACATTGCAGGAACTCAATCACTATCTTTAATGAATAAATGAGTAAAGGATACATGAGCAGGAAGCAATTAAGCCAAATGGAATATATTAGCAGAGAGGTTAAGTGCACAAACTTTGAAGTCAGAGACATGGTTTCAAGGCCTGATTCCACCACTTGGTAACTGCGTGATCTTGACCAGGTCACTTAACCTCTTTGAACTTCAGTTTTCTTATATATAAAATGGGCAAAACTATCTAAACTAAGTACTTCCAGGGTTGTTTGATAACTCAAGGAGAAATGGGAACATAAAGCCTGTTTGAAAGGACTAAGCTGTTAGTGATTTATATGATGGTTTGGTGAAGCATGTGCTCCAGAGGTAAAAAGACTTGCCAGGAATCTATCTCACTATCCTGGATGATTGTAGGTTGCAAGAAGTAAAACACAGGGAGAAGAAGCATAATCTGTTTACTGGACATGGTCAGATATGAAGGATAAGGAACAGGTAAAGATATCTTAAAGACACAAAACCCGAGTGCCTGAGAGAACAGTGTTATCATTGACAGAAATGAGCAGAGCCAGCATCTCTGTAGCACATTATAAACTGACTTTGAGGAAAAAGGAAAACATCCTAAGCTGAGTTCCCTAAAATCAGAGCCCAATCTGGGATTTGGAAGCTCAAGAATTATAGTGGGAGTGCTCTCAGGCAAAACCTTAAGGGAGAGTGGGAAGCAAGACTGGAAAGAAGCAGAAGACAAATAAGGATGTGGTTTCCTGTGAAGCCTGATCCCCAGGGGGGCTCTGGGGCCGACACCTCACCACACACATGTCCCACTGTAAGGCAAGAGAGCTGAGTTTTTGTATCCCGTATCAGCTAGGCATTGGCCATCCTAGATGTAGGAAAGTGGTAACCCCTGGAAATAGTCACAGCACTCAATAGCAGCTGATGGATTGGTAAAGAAAATGCTGAACTAATGCTTGACATATACAGCTTAAAAAATGCCTTCTATTATTATTATCTCAGCATTAGGATGATACTTGGCACATACAGCTCAATAAATGCCTTCTGTTATTATTATCTTAGCATTAGGATGATGGCAAGATGTCCAAGATACCTGATGGATAAAAGAAAACAATTTTGAGCAAGTACAGATATCTTCCTGGTACAACTCCTATCTGGGAGACTAATTCACTTCCCCCTCCATTTCCTGACCTACTTTGTGGAAGCAACAGAAAGCTAAGTAGTTCATTTTCTGGGTTTATCGACACTGGCCATGCAATTCATCCAAGGTGTAAGAGCATAAAAGAAAAGTTAGGTGAAGCTTTCTACAAATGGGGGAAAGTTAGGCTATTTGCATATGAAACACTGGATGGGGGTAGGAAAACTTGGCATGGATACTCTATTTCTTCCCGGCTCCTGACATTGACTGCTAGCTCATACATCCCTGACCTAAAACCCTCTCTCCTGGATGGAGCCTACCTGCGATGTTACTCTAACACATCTAGAACTCTGTACAGCTGAAGTGTCCTTTTACATGGCAGGAATCTCCCTGAAAGGCTGTGTGTCAGTCTGTAAGTTTTAATGTGTCAGATAAGTTGAATTCTCTATTTAAAAACTATATACTAAGTCCCATAGTAAAGAAGAACACTCAAATGACTATTTCCTCTGAAATATCAGGTCTGCCTAATGTAAAACATGCTTACATTTTATAGAAAGCTGCTGCTTCATTCTTTGGCCCAGAAATCAATCAACAGATGTTTACTGAATGTCTATGGTGTGAAGGGAGCTATGCTAGGTGCTAGAAAAAACAGCTTATCTTGGGAATAGTAAATAGGCATCCAGGCTAAAAAATAAAGCGAGTGTGGGAACAGGAGGGCTGGACATGCATTTTGGAGATTGTATGTATTGAAGCACCTAACTGCAACAGCAAACAATACCAACATTTCAGTTATTTAACACAATGTTAGTATATTTTTCACTCATATCATAGCCCAGTATGAACCAACAAGTTGATGGGGGGGAAATAGGGGCTCTGTTCTATGCAGTGCTTTTAAGACCCAGCCTCCTTTCATATTAGGGTTCTGCTTACTTCCAGATCTCAGGAAATCTCAACTGAATTGGTGAGTCAGAACATGAAGAAAACTGTGGGAAGTGTTTTTGCCAGGTAGGAAAGTGGCATCTATCACTTTCTAGCCTCTTTCCGGGAGCCAGATTTCAGTCAAAGGCTACACCTAAATGAACAAAGACTGACAAATGTAGTCTAGTTGTTTGCCCTGGATGAAGAGGAAACAGGTTTAGTGAGTATCTAATCAGTCCTCGCCACAGGAATATAACATTGAGGTTCCAGGATTTTGAAATTAGCATTTTATCCCACACATAAAAAAGCAGTTAATGACTATGGCCCCCAAGGAAACTTTGAGCTAACTTGAGACACCCAGAAACACATCATACACACCAAAAGAAAATGAAATACAATTTGCTGAGTCCCTATTCTTCATTTTCCAAATATTTATGCAGTGCCTATAACTTGCCTGACACTATTCTAGATGCTCAGAATACCACAATGAAAGGAAACAAATTATTGTGTTGGGCACTGTATAATACGATAGATATTTTTACTTTTATCCCATTATTTCAATAAAGAAACTAGGCTTAGAGAGACCAAGTGATTTGCTAAAATTCCCTTGGCTAAGTGGTAAGTGGCAAAGTGGGTGTCTGAAAACAGGTCGTCCTGGCTTCAGAACTCACATTCCTCAGATACCACACTGGCTCCCAAAAAACACTACATAGAGCCAGGGAGACTGGATGCCTTACAGAGAAGCCACCACAAACCTACCCTAAGCCATTCTGTCAAGGGTGCAAAGGAACAGATGTGCAATCATGGAGATTTAACGCTGTATTTTCCACCTCCACTAGAATGAAAGAGCTGAACTAAGTGAATGTGAGAAGTCAGTATGGGCTGAAGATTTCTGAACCTGTGTTCTCAAAGGCTGGCTGGCAAGCATACATGGGACTACCCAAGACAACCCATTCAACTCATAGCGACCAGCACAGGACTTGCTCAAAGCGTTCCATTTCCAGGAGCACCCAACAATTGCTTAACTTGCAAGAAAGACTGTATTCTACACTCACAAAGGAAAAATGAAATCAAGCTTTCACTGTAGTTTCTGTCACTGATTTCTAAAATTCCTCTATCATTCCATAGTTGACCAAACTATAAAATGTATGAGAATGAGAAAGTCAGAGTTGGATGTAGGGGAATAGTACTAAAGAAATTAAAATCTTAGATGAACATACAGCTTTTCAATGTGAAAATTATCCTACTTTTAAAGAGAAGTGCATTGATAACTTCAACTATTATAAAAATGCCTTTTGAAGCATCTTATGTATTTTAGTAGAACTGCTCTTAGAGGCTGTATATGCTGTGATGTAAGAAGCCTCCCCTCTCACAAACTGTCTCCAACAATCTGTCCAGTGCCCAAAAGTCTACCTTTAAATATTCATTCCTTTGGGTTAAGAAATATGCATTTCTTGAGATCACTGTTGGAAAAGACCAAATTCTGGGAAAGGTATTAGTCAATGTCTTTGTGTGAATTATCAGAGAATTGTTTTGTAGGGCCCTAGGATGGAGTGAAAATATGATAGGCCCACAGACTGTTACCTTTTGGACAAACTGAGAGAATAAATACCTGCCTCCCAAAGCTTAGCAAAACTGAAGATGTCATTGCTTTGACATTCTCAGGGATGCATGTTTGCCTCAGTTTTGAACATTAAATTAACTGACCTGCCCCTAATGAATCTCATTCTATGAGCAGCACCCAAAAGAGTAAGCCCAGCATGCTAGAGTTCAGCACCTAGTTTTAAACCCATCACCTGCCCTAAGCTTGCTCTCCATAATTCCCACCATAATTCCTGGTACCCTAGACCAGTGGACAGTAAAGCTTTTCTGTACAGGGTCAAAAAGCAAATACTTTAGGCCCTCTGAGGCGTATGGTCTCTGTAACTGCTACTCAACTCTGCCACTGAAGCACAAAAGCAGCCATAGACAATATGTAAGCAAATGAGTACAGCTGAGTGCCAATAAAATGTTATTTATAGACACTAAACTTTGAGTTCACCTTATTTCTAAGGTATTACAGTGTAGCATTCTTTTGATTTTTTTCAACCATTTAAAATGTGAAAACTCTTCTTAGCTCATAAGCAGTACATAAGCAAGAAGTAGGCTCCCTTTGGCCTGTGGGCCACCATTGGCTGATCCCTGCCCACTTGCCCGATCCCTTCTGTGGGCTCTCATTACCTCTTGAATCGCACAACTGCTCTCACTGACCTTGCAGCACCAACAGTCTGCTTTTCTCTTAGACCAAAATCTGCACTCACACTTTATGCCTTCTTTGAGTTGCCCCCTGCCTCAACCATTCCAGTCCCAGGCCCCTATCCTGGCATTTGTCCTTGGTGGCTAGCATGCCCAGCTGATTCGCCATAACTTTAGTGGCAGGAAATCAGGTAAAAAGGCTGCCAAATATTGTGATTCTTTATTAAGGCTGAGGTCTTGTGGATCCTTCTCATTCCCTTAATTCCTTTGCCATAAAACCAGCAAGAAAGTTTGTGTCCTGCAAGGAGGGGAACTGACATCTCCAGCAGCAGAAAAGATGCGCCAAATCCATCTGGTCAGAGAAATCTGGCCAGGCCCATGTGGCTATTATCACATTGCCTTTGAGCAACAATTTACCTCCAGGTCGGAAAACGGCAGTAATAAAAATTAAATGGAATCTGGCCAGATAACTCCCAGGAAAAAGGGACTCTGCATAAGAAGACATGGAAGAAAAATATTTATATACATATATAAAGTCATTATCTTCTCCTCCAACACGTTTTTTCTGAAGTTACAAATCTATGCTTTCTATTTATTCCCATTGGAGGGAAAAACAAAAACCCTGAGATTTATGAGCAGTGTTGTTTATTTATAATCCAAAACTCTCCTCATACCATATGGTTGGGAAATTTACAGAGAAACAAAGTGAGAGGAAATTGTCTACTTAATTCAATGGCTTTGGCAAAGCTAGCAGGCAGGGAGAGCATCCGAAACTCTTCCCCCTATCATACACGTAAGCGTGTACAGGCATGGAGGCAGGCATTGAGAGCAGAGGAGCCCTTTCCTTGCCGTCAAAGCCAGAACTCAGTGTAGTGGATGAGAACTGCTGATGAGACAAGCTGAGGAAGCAGGACTCATTATATTCTTGCACACCAGTGAGACATAGATGCTGTGAAAAGGAAGGGAAAGGAGAGTGTGGGCTGAGGGATGCTGGAGCACCCAGTGTCTGGACAAGGAAAGAAGACACACAGTACAGGAGAGTTCTTAGGAAGGCAAAGTGCATGTGAGTCTCTACAATGCTTCTTTTTTTTCTCCCCTGCTGTTAGTGGGACATAAGAAGTAGTTTCTGATTCAGTCTCTGCTGCCCAACATGCTTTCCAAAGAGAGGCTATCACTTACTACCTTTAAGGGAGGGGGTCACAAGTTTACATCTGAAGGGCATCTTTCCTCTGCTCTCTACCTGCTACTTTCAGATTAATCACAAATGGAGAGGAAGGAAACATTTGGGGTTGAAGATTATAAGCACAAATGAAAATTATGCCCAGATGTGGAAAGGGATTGAAATGGCTAAAAATAGAAACAGCATGCTAGATGAAGGCAGAGGGAAGCCTCAGCCCCAGTCCCACCTCTTTGAGGAAGTCCTCCCTGACAACCCCTGTCATGGTACTCCACCATCCCCTGAGTGGTCCACAGCCCACAGGGCCTGTCCATACCACACTGGAGCCCTACACCTGCTGCCTGCACTGTTAGCTGCTTTTTAATATGCATATGGCTGCTCCTCTGGTTCACCTCCCACTTCTATGTGGATGAATCCCAAACTTTATCTAGCTCCAGCCTCTCCCATGAGTGCCTGTCCCACATTTCCAAATGCTGTGCAATGAACCATTGCCATTTCAATTACAGGATGCTAAAAAGGAACTCATCACTTCTCCCATCATCATTCTCCTTCACCTACCTCTCCTCCCCCCCACTTCCTCCCTCCTTCTCCTTTTCCATTCCCCAATTTGGTAATAGGACCAAATTCTACAACTCTTCCTGGTCCAAAACTTTAGAATCATCATGACCATTCTTCCGTCCCTCACCTCTAATTGCTGCCAAGTCTTGCTAGCTCTGAAATACCTTGTGCATGGGTCCTTCTTGCTCTCTCCTTCCATACAATTCAAATTCAACATGATCAGCTGCCTGACAGGGTACCTGGGATGCTCTAAGACTCCCCTACCTTATATTGCTCCACTTCTGAACCTCCTCCTCCTCAGTACAGGTTTCAGAATGGTGTCAAATCTGTCTTGCTAAAGCACAGCTAGGAGCACAAAGTCATTTTCCAGCTCAAGCACCTTCACGATTCCATATTTGCTGTGAGATATAACTCTGGTATTCAACACCCTGTCTCCACTCACCATTACCACCACTGCTCATTCCAATCCAGAGTGTTGCACACAGTTGAATCTCAGCAATTGCTTGGTGATTAAATGGTTGGTAGATGGAGAACACTGAAAAGAGCAATACCTTTTTCCCTCCTCTAAGGCTATTTGAGAGAAACACCACAGTTGAGAGGACCTGTGGGCTTATAAAACGGAACTAATTTGACAGTTACATGTGTGTAAAACAATGATAAGAAAGCAAAGGGTGGAGAGAAAAAGGAGATTACACCAGAGTTCATGACAAATAACAGAGAGGAAGCCTGGTCGGCGAGCAGCCAGAATAGTTAAGAACAAGCCCCCAAAGATCTGTGAAAAAAAATAGAAAGGCCTGGGCAAACAAGGAGGAAGTAATTTATTGACAGGGAGTAGACACAGCTAAACAATGAAATGAATTTGTCGGTTAAGAGTATTGCAGAAAGGGAGGATGGAACAGGTGCTAGAGAAAGCCATAAATTTGCCACAGGAGAAAATCCGAGGTCCTTATCAGAATGGGTGAAGGAGAGTCTCACAAGAGCAGAAAGTTGACCAGACTACTAAGTGTGGCAATACTTGCCTGAGAAGGAAATAATTGGAAAAGCAAGGAGCTGTTCACTTCACCGTTGAGATTGCTAGATTCTTTTCGACATGCAGAGCAGATATGGCAAGGCATCTTGGGCATTTGGAAGGAAATGAGCCCTAATTCCTAGAAATAGACTCTACAAAGGACCAGTTAAAGGTCTCGCACCAGGGAACTGGGTGGCCAAAGTCAGTCAAGGCATAAAAGGGGACAAGCAGGACAAAGGGCTTGTCATCTGTTAGAAACACTGAAAACAGCCAGTACTTGCTACTGATGGAAAATCACTCTACAAGTGAAATCAGACTGGAGCGAACTGCACCCTACCTTGCTCTGATCACCAAAGCTGACAAGGCAATCAGCATGGGGAGTGGACAAAAGAGGCTTTTGTTCTTGGTCATTCTATACTCAGAACGAGGTTATGCTTTGCACATGGCGATGCCCAAGAGACCGACTAACTACCCTTGGAGATTTAATTCCACAAGTGCCTGCTAAGTATCTAATCAGCCTCGCATTATGTTAATCTTTTATAAACACAAATCCCAACAAGTGTAAAACAAATACTTGCCCATTGTCCTTGGGACCCAAGTCAACTATAAGTAATAAAGCAAACAAGGTCCTGGTTCTCATGAAGCTCGCAAACTAGAGTGGAAGGTAGACAATGAACTAGTGCACTAATAAGTAAGTTCAAAACCTGAAACTATGAAGCACAATGAAGGAAATAAACAGGGACCATGATGGAGACAGAGAACAGCTCCTTCTAAAGGAGATTCCATTTAGGCTACACCTGAAAAATGGAGTCATGCGAAGAGTTAAATAAAGAGCTTTGCAGTAAGAATGGCATGTATGAGGATCCTGGGGCAGAAAGAGATTGACCTTTTAAAAAGGCTGAAATACAATTAGCAAGAGGGAGAGAGGTATGCAATGAGAACACACTATGTGGTACAGCCTCCTAGGAAGACATAAAGTGGGAGGAAATAACTCACATGTATTAAGTACCTTGTGTCTCAAGCACTAGGAAAAAGAAAAATTTTTTTGAGACTAAGTCTCACTCTGTCACCCAGGCTGGAGTGCAGTTGTGCAATCTCAGCTCACTGCAACCTCCACCTCCTGGGTTCAAGTGATTCTCCTGCCTCAGCCTCCCAAGTAGCTGGGACTACAGACACCCACCACCATGCCCGACTAAATTTTAGTAGAGATGAGGTTTCACCATGTTGGCCAGACTGGTCTCGAACTCCTGACCTCAGGAGTTCATGTGATCCACCCACCTCAGCTTCCCAAAGTGCTGGGATTACAGGTGTGAGCCACTGTACCCAGCCAGATACTATGTAATCATGGCCTTTGCCTATAGAAGCTTACAGACAAACAACATATGTGAAACAGAGTAGTCAGTCATGCTGGAGGTATTTTTGTTGGTCTTGGTTTGGTAAGAATTGTGGGTAAGGCAAAAATCTCACTTTCACCCTCAGCCAAAACAATCCCTAATCCCAACTAGCTTAGTGCATCTCCCTAAACACAGCACTGAGCTAGCCCATTATTATCAAGTTGTTAGTACACTTACAATCTAGGTTTCCGAACAAGAGAGATGGGCAGACCCCAAATGGACATTGTAAGCATCAAGCTGGAATTTTTAAGGGGCACATGTTTTTACAACTTCCAACAATATAAAGTTGTAAAACTTAAAACAAGAATCTTCACAAAATATTCACACTGACAAACAGTTTGCATCTTCACTGAGGGGTCACAAACCTATTTAGAGAAAAATGTGTTTAACAAGGATCAAAGAGGAGCAGAAACTCCATGAGGTTCATTCTCTTTGTGATTTAAATCTTGTCTTTGAAGATCCAGGAGCCAAATCACTACCTTTGGAGGTGGTAGTCACAGTGTGTTATGACTGAAAGAGCACCAACTTTGAAGAAAGAAATCTGGGTCCAATGCTAGCTCCGCCACTAACCTGGTTCAGTAAACCTTAGGCAATAACAAACTTTTTTGGACCTCAGTTTTATCAGACATAAAATAAAGCATAGGTACTTCTGATTTTGGACGACATGGAGTAACAAAGAGTAAATTTACCCTCTCACATGAAACAATTTAAAAATAAAACAATGATTTTCATGTCATTAGACACCAAGACAATGAAGGAGAAGGATCCCTAAGGGACAGTAAACAAATTAGGTAAGCCTTGCAATTGCCCCTTTCTACTGCATGGACTGAGTTTTCAGGCCACATTGGGGAAAAGAAACTTAAGTGAAGCCCAGTGATTTCCCTGAGTTCAGCAGACAGAACAGGGAAGTCTAACGCAGGCAAACTAGCTAGAGTTTGCAAGAAGGGGTACCAAAAAAAAGGGACAGCTGCACAAGTAGAGAGAACTCTGGATATATGGAGAGGATCCCCTCTCCCATTAAGTCTTCAGCTGACTATTGATCAGTGCATGTATGTGAAAAATACCCAACATCAGAAAAAGAACCACCTGAAAGAATTAGAAGGAACAATTCCAGAAGTTCACACAGGGCCAATAACAGTTACTGTCACCATAAGCCAGACTGGCAACCCTCATAAGTCATGGGTTATCAGGTAGAATACTTCAGAAAAATTCCTGCCTTAGTAGTGGGGCAAAACACTTGTAAACCCAAACAAAACATGTGTAAGAATTCAGCTGTTGCCAAATAACATAATCATATCCCAGAACAAAGCTCAATAATATTTTTAGAAATTTTAAAATATCCAGCACCCAATAAGATAAAAATCAAAATATCTGGCATCAGGTAAAAAAATATTTGGCATGCATAGAAGTAGAAATTTACAACCCATAAAAAGAAGAAAAATCAACTAATCTAAATCAGTAGTTCTCAACTGGGGGTGATTTCTCACTGTCTGCATCCTGGGAACATTAGTCAATGTCTGGAGAAATGTTTAATTGTCATGACTGAAGATGGGACTGGCATCCAGTAGGTAAAGGACAGGAATTCTGCTAAATACCCTATGATGCACAAGAAATCCCCCCACAAAAATGATTAGCCACTCAAAAATGTCAATATTACCAATGTTGACAAAACTTACTGAAAACCAAGTCAGAAATGACACAGGTGACAGAATTAGTAAATAAGGGCATTAAACCAGTTATTATAACTTTATTCCATAAGTTCAAGAAGCAAGAGAGAAAAGTGTACATGCAGGTAGAGACATGAAAGATATAAAAAGACACAAACTTTCAGATATAAAAATTACAACAAATGAGATGAAAAGTACATTAAAAGGGATTAATGACAGATTAGACATTACAAGAAAGAGGCAAGTGAAATTGAAAACACAGCAATAGAAGGTATCCAAAGTGAAACAGAAAAAAAATCAGGGATAAAAATGAACAAAAAAATCATTGTGCTGCAGGACAACATCAATTGTAATCAGAGTATCTAAAGGCAGGAGGGGGTATGTGAGGGCGGGGTGAGTGCAGAAAAATATCTGAAGAAATAATGACTGAATATTTTCAAAATCTGGTGAAAAAACTGTAAGTTGATATCCAAGAAGCACACAAAATTCCAAGCACAAGAACCATGAATAAAACAACATCAAAGCACGTCATAATCAAATTGCCTAACATCAGTGATAAAAACTTAAGAATATAGAAAAAAAGATATGTTATATAGAATGGAACAAAGCTATGGATCAACGAAGATCATATTATAGAAACAATATAAATGATAAGAAAGTACATTTTTAAAGTACTGAAAGGAAAAAGCCAATTAAATTATATTTCTTTGATAAACAAAAGCAAAATAAAGGTTTTCTGAAAAACAGGTGAAAGAATTGTCACCTGTATACCAGTACTACAAGAAAATGTAAAGAAATCCTTTTAAGCAGAATTGTTAGAATGATACCAGATGGAAGCATATATCTATACAAAACAAAGAGCACCAGAAATGGTGACTACATGGATAAATATAATTCTTTCTTAATATTCAAATATCTTTCAAGAATAAAATACTTGAATAAAAAATAATAACAATGTATTCTGAGGTTTATAACATGCATGGAAATAAAATGCATGGCTCTAATGGTTCAAGGGCTGAAGCTGAGTATACTGTTTTAGGATTCTTATGCCTGTTGTGAGATGGTAAAATGTCACTTGGATCTAGCCTGTGATAAATTAAAGATGTGTACTATAAACCCAAAAGCAACCCCTAACCTGACACAATAAATAGTTATATCCACTAAGTCAAAAAAGAAGATAAAATGGGATCGCAAAAAAGAAAAAAAAATCCAAAAAGAGGCAGTTAAAGAGGGAAAATGGAACAAATAAAAACAGCACAAATAGAAAATAAAGAGGCAATAGACTTAAACTTAAAACATCAATAATTACATTAAATGTAAATGATCTAAAACTTTAATTAAAAAGCAAAGATTGTCAGATTGGATTTAAAAAAAAAAAAGCACAGGAAATCTACCACAAATATAAAACATCTACATTCCTCACTGGGGCCTTTAAAGAGTCAACTAGATGATGCCTAAAAGAAATGCATTTTAAATATAAAGATGCAAATAGCTTCAAAGCAAAAGGATGAGGTAAAAATATGTACCAGTAAAAAAAGAAAAGCTTCAGTAGCTATATGAATACCAAGAAAAGTAGATTTCAGAGCCAAAAAAACAATTACCACAGATAAAGAGAAACATTTTCTAATGATAAAGTAATCTTTCCAGAAGACATAACAATCCTAATGTTTATGCATCCACTAACAGAATTCTAAAATATATGACGTAAAATAAGGAATAAGTAGGGCTAATATTCAACCATAATAATTTTAAAACAATTGGATTTAATTTTACAATTGGATTTTAATTTAAAAACAAATGGCTATTGCCCTTAAGGCCCCCAAATGTCTTCTAACCAACTCAGTCATCCCCCAGGGATCTTCCCACAACTCAAAAACTAAAAGGCTAACACCTGTATAACATGGATCCTCCAGACTCTATTGGTCTTTATCTATTCTGATTGATTTTGTTTTTCTCTACCCTGATTGACTGGAGTCTTGTCATACGATTTGTTAAGTACTTAATGCAACCTCTGGGCTTAGATGAAGGTTATCTACAAATTTCCTGCCATTTCCAAGGTTTTATTGTTGCCTTTAAGTTGACTCAACATAGAGAAAAAGGTGAGTACAGGAGAGGTAGTTAAAAGTAGTGAAATAAGAATGGACAAAATCTTTACTTTGCATTGGTAGCACATGTAGCTCACATGTTTGTACAAACATGGAAAACAAGAGCCTCTCCTACTGGGCCACTTTGCATTTTCCACTGAGTACTGTAAGGTCTGCTCCTTAACAGGAAAATAGAATGAAGCTC
Source organism: Ateles fusciceps (assembly GCA_036589455.1). Classification (NCBI taxonomy): domain Eukaryota; kingdom Metazoa; phylum Chordata; class Mammalia; order Primates; family Atelidae; genus Ateles; species Ateles fusciceps. The sequence goes on along the minus strand of JAZHEH010000091.1, from coordinate 9,658,789 downwards.
AATTTCTGGGATCGGCCAGCATGTGAGTCTCCTGGTTCAACTACTTGGCCAGTCACACTTGGCTCTGGTGGTAGCTGGGGATTTATGGATTTGATTTTAACATTTAATTTTCAGTTTTATTCTCAGTAACCAGGGAATAAAAGAGTAAAATTGTTTAAAAGAGGTTAACTGTTAACAATCATATGAGACTCTAAAAAGTAAAAATAAGGGGAATGATTTTTACAACACTCACTAAAGAAATCTATGATGTCACTCAATGCAGCAAGCACAAGTAAAAGAGGTCCTAGGGGAGAGCACAGCTTCCCAACTGCCTTCAAAAAAAAAACATACCATAAACCCAAACTCTCAGACGCACTCTCATTGGTCTCATGCTGTCTTCATGGGCTTGCCCCTCCCCATGTTTCTGGGAAGGTACGGAAGATAAGAGAGATAACTGATCTTGTACTAAATATGCAAGCATCTGTACTTAGACACCTCGTGCAGATCCAGCCACTGCCAGATCTGGTAGATGCAGTAGATCATGTATGACAGATAGAGTAGAACTTAAAACATCCACAGATGCATAAGTAGAGCAACAAAGTAACAGAGGTGAGAAATAAGTGAGCTCAACTCTCAGAAGTGGTACCAGTGGAAAACAATCCAGTTCACATGAGATCTAGATAAAATTCTGGATGAGAACTACAACCACTGACATCACCCGTTGGGGATCTTGAGGCAGATAAGATCCTAAAGTAAGCACCCAACAACCTGACCCAGAGTGACAATTCCACACCTTCCTATAACTGAACTCTTGTCTGGGAGTGGCATTCTAAGTAACAAGCCACCAGAAGGAAGTCTAAACTCCACAATGGAGTCTTTAAAGCCCTCTAACATCTCCATCTTCTTTACTCCATATCAGTAACGATATCTTTGGTTATTCCTATGCACTCCCCCCTCCACACCAGCAATAGTGAATGACTCCAGGTCTCCCCCAAATCCACATTTGTTTCCAACCCCAACATTTCACTCATGCCATTCCTCTTTCTAGAATGTCCTCTGTGCCTCCTCTCTGCCCAGCTCTTTCCTATCCATCTCCTTTCAGCCTTAGGTTAAGCTACCCCCACCCAAGAAGCCTTCCCAACCACTCCAATCCACAATTATCATTTTTTATCCTGAAGTCCTTTAGCGTTTATGAACTGTAAAGTGTCTATGCCATTTGCTCACAGGTTTTAAATTTTCATATAATCACTGCATTTGAATCTTTTGTCTCCCCAACTAAATCATAAATTCATGTAAAAGAGACACTCTACAATGAATTATTTTCCCTACTATGCTTTAGCGAGGTATTCATTAAATTACTTGCTGAATGAAAAAATTTGAATCACTAGGATTACTCAAATATTCCCACATAAATATTACTTCTGGAACACTTTCCTGCAACTAGCACTGCAACTGATCTCACAGGCAGGACAGTGAATAGCCTGCATATGTTCTAATTAGGCTAATCTAACTTAGAAAGTTGGGCCAAGAAGGTGGTGGGTAAATTGTGGGAAGAAATCCCTCAAGTAAGCCTCAAAATTGTCCCCATCAATACAGGAAAAAACATTTTATTTAGGAAATCTAGAAACAAATATTTTCCCCACCTTCTCACAAATTTTAAATTAAACATAAAAAGATGGCAAATAGATTCTGCCGTGCAAGGCATTTCCCCACCAATGGCTGCTGTTTTAGGCTCCCATCTAAAGAAATATTCTAATTCTACATCTAGGTTTGGAGCGGGGAGATAGATCAATAGATTGATTGATTGATAATGTTATATATTATATATACAACTGTATATATTATATGTAATATAATATATATATACACATAAATACATACAACGTTACATATTTGGTATCTGGTCATATTCTGTATATGTGCCTATTGTGAACACACATAGACACATATGAAACTAAGTTCATAAAATAAATGGAATAATTCACCATTATCCTTGTGACAGGGATATTCAAATGTAATTTCCAGGAATACTGTAAAGAGAGAAACACAACTTAAATAAGAGAATTTTAGAATGGCTACTAAGAGTAAAGGAATCCAAGTAGATCTGGCTGCCCACATACAGGGCTAAACAATCATTTTGCATCATGTGCCCCAAAATAAAAGCCTCCACCTCCACCTCATTGCATAAAACCACAAATCAAGTCAGTCTTACTAGGAAAAAAAAGTATTAAAGATGCATTTAAGGACTGTGGAGCATGGAGCCAACAGAGAAATTCTAATCCTTGTGCAGCTGCTATCTATTAAGAGCTGGGTGTCTATGAGACTATCACCTGATATTTATGGTTCCTCAGTCTTTTCAGCTGTTAAATGGGAGGCATAGATAAAATGTATTTTCCAGTTCTAGTGTTCTTGCTTTACTTTGAGAATTATTAAGTCACAGAAAACAGATATAACATATTCTTCTTTTCTTTCTTACTCTCCTCTCTATTCACATATCACTGTCTTAACTATTCAGCTTCAGATCATGAGAGCTAAGAGAAATTCTCAGAACTCTTAAGGAAAAATATAGAAATCCTTGGTAGTACTAAGATGCACCCCAGACTTTCCAAGAATAATGGGATATTCATCATATGTATGTTCCTACTAGTTTGATACAGCCATCTGCTTGACATCACATATTCACATAAGTAGGATGGCATGAGAATGGGAAAGATGTAAAAAGAAAAATAACTGTTTCATGGTTATGTATTCTATATTTGAGGGGAAAACATTTTCTCCTAAGCATTAATACCCTGCAAGCATTTAAAAAGATGATGACCATTAACACTGTTCTGGTCCTAACAAAATTAAAGTACATAAAGATGTACTTTAAAAGTCCTGCTGAGTACTTAATACCATATTGCCACAAGGGCCACCTACATAGCAGGGTCTCTGAGAAGGAAAGGAATATTTTGAACATTTTAAAAGTGCTTCTTGCTCACTTCAAACGCAAGTGTGTATGCTCTCTTAAATTTACTAAGTCTCCCTGGCAGTACAAACTAAAATCTGCTGTCCTTGAGATGTTTGTTGATAAGATCCTGAGAAGGGCATGGCTTGTGATTCCAGAATGTCCAGTAAAGAGAAACTTTTGACAGAGGAGTCAGTGTTCCACTAGGCTGTGCCCATGAGCATCTATAAGAGGACCTGAGACAGTGCTCCCTGTGTGGATGGGCAGCAGTCAAAGATCTGTCTGTCCACTTTATTCCCAGCCCCTGGCATGGTGCCTGGTAATTGATAGATTCTCAGGAACCCTGTTAAAATACTGAATTTAAAGTTTACTACTAGTCCACCCACACTCTCCTGAACTCTACTGTGTTCAAAGAAGCAGAATAAATGGTATGAGAAAAGCAATCTAGAAGCAAAAAATGTAAGAGATGCTCTGGGCAGAATAACCAGTCTAGGTCCACTAGGATTGTTAGCAAGCACCCCTAGAGGGACATAAGAGGGAAAAAAAAGCTAGAAAAATATATGGGACCAGATTATGGATAGCTTTGCTGATAGGTACCTGCTTTTCTACCCAAATATCCATCTACGAGAATTCAAAACTATTTTAGAAATGTCATTTTTCCCCTATACCCAAAGGTTCTATGAAGTGTGTTGAATTTTGTATCCATATTACCTCTCAAAAAGGTCACCTCCTATCTATACCCAATGGAACCTGATCCTACTTTCTCTAAGAACAAACTTTCACACACTTCTCATAGAGTATAACATGATTATTCTTCCCAAATTCCATCCCAAATACTCAAACCGTTGAAAACCTTCAATAGCTCCCCTATGGTCTGCTAATTGCTTCCTTTCCCTGGCACCTAAAGCTCACTATACTGTGTTTTCTCTAAATTTTACAGTAGATTATGTAAAATATATAACGTTAAAGGTCTCTGATACAACATATGGATTTTTATATCATAGATCCTAGATGTTGGATTGTTTTATATCAATGGTTACATCTTATTTATCTTTCTGTCTTCTCCAGCATAACCCAACAATAAGCAGTCTCAACATGGTTGAGGAATGAATAAAGAGATGATGAGTGAAATGAATGACAAAAGGATACTTATGTTAAATGTCTCCTCTCTCCTCTAAACATATATATCACCTGCAGGGCTACAAACTGGAAACTCATATGCTAAGTTCTTCAAAAAATGTGTGACTTGGCCTGCCAAGAGGTATTCAGAAATCTGAACTTGAATGATTCCAGAAGAGTAAACCAATGCTTCTGTTGAAGTATTGATAACCCCTCTCTGTTGCCTGCCCTGTTTTGTTACAGGTGGCTGTACCATCTGCTTGATCAGTTCTCAACAGATAGGGTAGGAACCATTTTTTCCCCCTATTCCACAGCAGACAGTAGATGTAGGTAAGTTTCCTGAAACTCACTGAAGCTGTTTGCCACAGGAAAAAGAAAAACCCAGGAGTCTCCACATTGGGGTGAGCAGATTTGACAGCAAAGGCAGAAGGAGTCTATAGGAAAGAGCTTCCTAATTAATCACAAGTCCTAACAAAGCTACCTTCCAGCCTCCTTGCAGGAAAAGAAGTTGAATTGGCCAAGCCTGGCTTCCTAATACTTAAGAGGCTCCAGATACAAAGACCCCTGTCTCCTTTCAGAGGATTCAAAAGTTTGAAAGGGGAACAGAGCAGGACCGACAATAAAAAAAAATAAGACATTCCTCATAGATACCAGCTGCTTTGAGCGATATCCCTAAAGACTTGACCCAAAGGAGGCATTTTTCTTAGCTCAGACTCTCCACCAAGCTTTTTATGATGCTAATAAATGAGGTAAAGTCTAAGGTTTTGCCTTTAAAAGTACATATTTCAGAGTTTTCTTTATCTTTCTTCCATTCCCGGTGAATCACTCACAGTCTTCGCACAGCCTTTGCTCAAAGGCACTTAATCTTCTCATCTAATGACACCGTCTACAGAAAGAAGCCGCAGTGTCTCCATTCACCAATAGCCAGATCAATCATGTGTCTCTAAGAAAATGAAGTCATACCAAGATGGTTTTTAACTTTACTGAGGGTTGTCGTTAAGACCTCAGAGACTCTTACTGCTGAAGGGCTCTGATAGCTTGTGATTAATTAGGCAGCTCTTTCCTGTAGACTCCTTCCACCTCTGCTGTCAAATCCACTCACCCCAATGTGGAGACTCCTTGGCTTACTAGACCCTGTGGCAAACAGCTCCACTGAGGTTCAAGAACCTCCCCCCCACATCCACTGCTCTGCTCTGGAATTTAAAAAATGAAGCTCCTTCTCTGTCTACTGAGAATTGACTGGCAGATGGCACAGCCACCTGTAACCTTAAAATGTGTGTCCTGCCTCCCTGTGATTCCATGATGTTGGTCTCCTGGGAAGCAGAATGATTTCTTCTACACTTCACCAAAAAGCAGCAGCATTCTCTTTGAAGTGGAAGAGAGGGTCAAGAGAGGAAATATTATGTGCTAATGAAATGATGAATTAGCATTCCTTTTCCAGTCCAAATGTTCACTGGCTTTCCTGACATCTGCAAAGATGCTCTCATCCCAGTCTGTGGCCAGGAGTGGCACTGGGTGGAGAGATGGGAATAAGCAAGAGGACTGGGCTGTATCAAACTGGAAGTCTGACCAAGGAAATAAAAAATCATAGTGTATGTTATGGGTATAGGGGTGGCCATCTGGATGTATCATCCCTAAACAGGAGTGTTGGGTCAAATCCATAAACACATTTCCCAATACTTTCTCTCTGTGTGGGCCTCAGGTTCTTCACTTGTAAAATGATTCTGTAGAATTCTACAGTTCTAGGAGGCCATGCTCCTTCCCAAGCACAAACAATGAAACTATATTTATCAGAATTACCCTTCAAAATCTTAAGCATTCTGAGGATTCTTGCATCATAAGCTGATGCTCTGATAGTCACTTTTTCCTTTCTCATTCCAAACACTAAGCTCTGCTCTAAGAGTGTCTGAAGCAAGGAGATTTCTTTTGACCAAAGAAATAGTCTCACTTTTGATCATGCATCAAAGCCAAACAAAAATAAATAAATAAGTGACTTGGGAACCACCTTTGCAATAAATCTGGGCATTTCAGAAGCAGTCAGATGTTTCATTCTAAGATGGATTAAGAACAAAGCAGAGGTATTAGGTAAATCAGGTGGATCTCTACCCACAATTTGTTGTGAAAAGAAAATCCAGATATTTCCTTTACTCTATAAAACTGGGGTATTAATCAGTGGCAGATCAGTCAAAGGGTTAAAACCCTTTAAAGGAAAATCTACCTCCTAAATTTCACTGTGCATCCTCTGAGCAGCTCATCACCACTAGCTCCATGCCCTGTTTGGGGATTTGCATTTTTCCAGTCTGGAATAGGGATGCCTACCAACTGCTGAAGATGTAAAGAGTTTTTTAATCCCCTTCAATCCACATGAAAACCGCGTGAATTCCTTAAGGTAAGTAGTGTTGTCTCCATTTGACCAGTGTGAAAAACTGAGCCCAGAGAGTAAAGTGGCTTTTCCAAGGTCACATGGCCAGTTAGGGATGGAGCTGGCACCAGCACCGCAGTCTGATGTCACACCTCATTTCATAGTCTTTCTGCTATTGCTTGGTTTTTGATGCAAATTACTACGTACTTCTTCAATCATCCATAGATCAAAGAATCTGCCTTTATAGCTGCCCATGTGTGTACCTGTCTATATTTAAATATAAGCAATTGAAAAGTGAACAATACCCGCCCTTCCATTCCTAATATGAGATTCTTTAATCTGCTACTTTTTTCTCTATTAAAACAACTCCTTTTCATCAAGGAAAAAGGCACAGACCCTGTGCATGTTGTAGGTTCCCTCACAAGCTTGGTCTTTGCAATATTTCCATTTAAATGCTCCATCAGTTCAATCAAAATGTTAATATTCTGATTACAAAGTATCATTCTATGCATTGCTAACTAGCTTCTTTCACAACTCTTTCCTCCCAGCAAAGCACTGAGCTAGAGTTCACAAATAGACAGGCCATTTTGATTTAAAGAGGACAAATGCACACCACGAAGCTACAGTCATTGATCAATAGAAATATTTCAGTAAACTACAATCTATATGCACTCATCCATATTTGTATCTCTCATTGTATTGTGCACGTAGCTATCAAACAGCTGCTAACCCTCTGTGTTTGTAATGATCAGTGGGACCAGTAAACTAGCAGCTGTCCTTTTAAATCTGCATTAAATATGGGTTTCATGATGTTAACGGGGAACGTAACTCCTTTTTCATACTTTGCTGTATAAATGATGCTGAAGTTGGAGCAAATAAATAATCATAGTTTCAACTCCAAGGCATTATTTCTCAGATTTCAGAGGTTATAGATTTTAACAAGTCAGATAGGCAGAATAATCTCAGGAATTTTGAAATGTTAGTGTCTTTCTCCCCTGGATGTAGAGTGACAAACATGCAGTTTTGAAGTCCAGTTGTGACTCACATCATGACATTCCCACTGCAAAATGGAGAGCCTGTGAAGCAGGATCAGCTCAGAAATGACTGTACCAACATGTGCTACCTCTGTGCTTATCTGCATCATAATATTACAGAATAAGGCAGGGGTGCCAGAGGGGATGGATAATGTACTTGAAATGTTTCTGCAAGAATGTTTCCTTCCTCCAGGGGACGGGGAGGGCCTGCTGGAGGCACCGGTAAAAGTAGCAGCAACCTATGGGATAGGATATTAGAGGTACCAAGGAAGCCCCCTGCCCCCAAAATGCTTCTCCCACCTGCTCTGACAATTCTTTTAACACAAAGCAGACTTTTAATCCTATTACTAGTCATCAAAGGCATGTATTCCTTAAGGGCAGACCACATTGATAAACTCAATCATGCTTGAGCATCAATACCAACTAGCAGATTTTGAAAGAGAAAAGGAAAGGCAGGGAGCATAGACGAGCCACTGGACAAAGAAAGGTCTCATTGGGGGAAAGGATTGTTCAAGGAATGGAAAGACCGAGGAGAGAGGAAGGAACTTTGCTGTTCAATATTTTTTCTCTATATATATATTTTTTAAATAATGGCTTATATTATTAAATCCTAAAGGTCTTTTACAACTGCCATTACATTTTATTTCAGTCATTGGTGCATTTATGCCACGTGTTAAATATCTAATAGTAAAGTATAATAAGCAATGTAAGGGGAAGATAATATAGGCTTGCTGCCCTCCAGGAAGTTATAGCCTGGTTAGACAGGTGGCACATGGTTATTTAAAACTATAAATGAAAGGATGAGGAAGTGAATCAAAGTGGATTGGGTCCTGAGTGAAAGGATCAAAACTGTGGAATCCCCAGAAACCCCAAGGCTTAACACCTCCATCACCCCAATCCCATCCTGAGAAAGAGTTGGGGGGATTAAATTCGCCGGACTTCATCACCTCTCTTCCAGATATTGCCATCCACTGATTCTACCCAGGGCCTCTGCATAGTTTTGTGCAGGTTAAGGCATCCCATCAAGGGGAAGTGTTTCAGACCCAGCCTTTGCTCTGTTATGGAAGCTGTGAGCCCTGGCTCAGGGCAGCCTCTGTCTAGAAGAAGGGATGCCTTTTCTAAATTCAGCAGAAACCCCTTATGCTCATCAAGTGGCCCTTCCCAACTAAGGGAGAGCAACTTTGTCTGACTTGCGCAAAGGTAGTCAATGGGTTCATACTGGTTAGCCCCACCATCTTTTTCATTAGCATAGTGGTGCTCAGGATAATAGCCCCAGATATCTCTGGGGCCCGCAAATATGGGCTTAGCAGATATGGTTGAGAGTAGATACTGAGATCAGGAGAATTATCCTGGGTTATCCAGGTGGGCCTAATCTAATAATACGAGTCTATACAAGAGGAGATTTTTTTCTCAGCTACAGTGGGTCAGAGAACAGTGAGGTGAGAAGGACTTGACCTGTCATTGCTGCCTTTAGAAGATGGAGAAAGTGACCATGAGCCAAGGGATACAAGCAGCCTGTAAAAGCTGAAAAAAGCAAGTAGTAGATTCTGCCCTAGACTCTCCAAAAAGGAACACAGTCTGCTTCACCTTGATTTTAGCCCAGTGAGACTTGTATTGGACTTCTAACCTGCAAAACTGCAAAATAATAAACTTCTGTTATTTTATGCCACTACGTTTTGGTAATTTGTTACAATGGTTTTAATAGAAAACTAACATATGCTGATCCATCACAGTCTGTCCATCATAAAGTGCTCCAAAGTTGAATCCTAACTTGTAGCAAGTCTCAGGAAAAATGTGTTGCAGTCTTTTCCAACACAAATCTGACCCTGAGAACCACTGAATTTGCTGATGAGTAGGCTGGGGCTTACCAGAGGTTCCTGGAGATTTGTGATACCTTTAGGTGGCTCTGCCAGCTGGAATCAATGGTTGCGTCTATGCCTGTGTTTCCTAGCACACCCAATACATTTTGCCAATCCCTCTAATTCTCTTGTATTTAAGCCTTCCATACTTGGAATATATAGAGTGCATTTAGACTGAAACATGACTGATAATGGCACAATTTTATGTACTTACATTCTAAACCACATAATTATTTTTATGCCAATATTGCATTATGTTATTTTTAAAGCCCCTACAAAATCTTTTAATGGTCACATAGTATTTCATCATATAAAATAAATAACCCTTCTTCTAATAGGAAAATTCTGCTTTTTCTCTTATGAACATCTTTTCATATATAATACATACAGCTTGTGTGCACACACATATAATTAAAGATAATAAACACAGAAGGCAATAGCTCAAATTTTTTGCATATTTTGAGTAAACCTTCTTGAACCTTCCATAATAAACTGAACCCTTTGCCCAAAATGCTAATATAATGAAATTCTCCATAGCCCCAGCCCATTACCCTCCTTTGCTTATCACAGCACCTTTTATTTCCTTCACAGAAATGATTACCGGGTCTAATTATGTTGTTTTATTAATTTATCTCATTGTTTGTTGTCTGCTTCCCTACAAGAATGCCAGCTTGTCAAGGGTAGGGTCCATGAATGTCTTGTCCACATCTGTATCCCATCTTGATGGTCAAGATATTCAGTACACACTCATCTGAAATCCCTTCTGGAAAATGGTGAGGTATCTATGTATAAATAAGTGAACAGATTTTCAAAATATAAGTGTTATTCCTAAAGAAATCTCATAAGAAAATTAATTTTATAATTTAGAGAATAGAGAAGACTTTGAAAATCATCATAATGTTCAATAGTGATTCAATATCATAATGTTCAATATTTCTATGTTTTAAAACTTAGGAAAATGATGAAAACAGTAGAGCAGAAATACCCTATGTGGTATCTGACTCCTTCTCAGGAAATATTTTTCTCATCACCTGGTACAATTTCCCTTCCTGCCTTCTCTTATTCTGCTTTCTGTCCTTAAATGATATTCCCTTAGATGGCCTTGCATTGAAATGATTTGTGTGCACCTTTCCTCATTTAATTCTGAACCTACTGAGAGTGTGACCAGAATCTATAACCCAGTGCCCAGTTCAGGCCCAGACACACAGGGCTTGAAGGAAGAGCAGACAGCAAGATACATTACTGGAATGGGGGATTATATTTATTGAAAATCTTTTATGGGTCAAATATCTGTGCACTTAATCTTCATGAGAGGTATTGTAAGTGTATCCACTTTATGTAAGAGAATACAGGTTCTGAGGAGTAAATAAATTTTTTAAAACAGAAACATTGATCACTGTGGATTGGAAGGAACTGGGGCTGGGCAATGAAAGATGGAGAAAGTGAAAAGCAAAGAAAGGGAGGAAAGAAAGACATTTAAGAGGAAATAATAATGTGGATAACCATAGGGTATGCTGGATAATGATAACTGGACTAGCTGAAATAGGGGTTAAGAATTACTGTGAAACAGTAGGTGGTGTGATTTAAAAAGGAAGATTTGGCTGGGTGCTGTAACTCACAGTTGTAATCCCAATACTTAGGGTGACTGAGGCAGGAGGATTATTTGAGCCCAGAAGTTCAAGACTAACCTGGGAAATATAGGGAGACCTTGTTGCAATCAATCAATCAATCAATCAATCAATATCTTAGGCATGGTGGCATGTACTTGTGGTCCCAGCTACTTAGGAGGCTTGGACCTGGGAGGTTGAGGCTGCAGTGAGCTGTGATTGCTCCACTATACTCCAGCCTGAGTGACAAAGCAAAATCTTGTCTTTAAAAATAAAAAAAAAGAGTAAAACCTGTGCAACGTACCGTGCAATGTGCCAGCATCTGACTATGGTATGGAGTTTTAGGGGAATAAGAAAGAGGAATACTCCTCATTCTATAGTCAACAAGGTCAGCACCATGAAAAACCCTATCCAGGCTTCTAACTTCCAACCCAGGCTCTCTCTTTTATAGCACTCTGAGATATTACTATTTTCTGGAAGGATCAGAAAGCTTTTTTGGGTCTTTGATATTGTGCCTGTGGAAACAGATCTATAAGTGCCATACAACCTCCTACAGATTAACATGAAGAGTACATATCTAGAAAATATTTTAGAATCTTACTTACTTTGTTACTAGCTAAATGAAAAGGCAGAAACCCAAAGATCAGGATGACAGTATTAAAATAAGTACCATCTTCCATCAGCCAGAAAAATCAAGACAAGTAATTAGCATCTGATGACACGTTTATCCAACATAAACTGGCTATAATAGGAAATGATTACAATCCTTAGAATAAATCTCCTTCAGGAATGTTTATTGCCCTTAGCGACTTACAACAGTTGAAGTCACAGTTCTTTTTGTCAGCAGGCTTCACTGTTTTTCTCAAGGAATGTCAGGTCTAACTACCATGTCAAGGTGGGAAATACAATTTGCTACTTATTGGCATTCGACCTTAACGTATGGAGTAATAGTACTAGGGAGAAAAGACATGGTTAGAAACTCTCAGATAAACTTTTAGAGCCTGTGGGCTTATGTTTGGTAGTATCATTTTAAAAACAGCCATTTTCCTTTTGCCATGTGAGTCTATTTAGCTATTCTAAGGCTTTCTCCTTCATGTTATAGTGTCTAGAGAGTCAAAACCACAAATAACTATACCCATTGTAAAGCTTTGCACTAACCATCAGCCTAGCACTTATTCAATCAGACAGGCATGCAGGTTTTACAATTTAGAAACATTTCTAATACACACCATTGAACCTGTGAGACCATCTATTTTTTTGATAGACATGGGCATGCCAGTGGCAATAACTAACTGGGAATTTCATTAGAGGAGCTGGGTCTCAATCACAATTTACAGACTCAAAAGTCTTCAACATTTCAATGCTGAAATTTCAAAGGTTTATCTTAAGTAAACATCAATCTGAAACTCCCAATAATAATACCAACTATTTTTAAGAGTCTACTAAGTTCAGAGACTACATACACTCATCACTTTACAAACATTAACTAATGTAATTATCATAGTTACTTCATATAGATCCTATTATTGTGCCCCATTGTGCAGATGAGAAAATTGAAGCTAAGAGAAGTAACTTGTCCATGGTCACACAGCAATTTAGTGGCACAGTCAGGACTTGAACTCAAGAGAGATTGCTCATATAACCCACTACTGTAAAACCAAAATGCAAATAAATGCATATGTCCCAAGATAGCATCCTTGATACAATGCATATCCCATTTCAGAAGTCAGGGTATAATTTTCTTCTTGATTGGTCAAATAACACTCTTGGCTTGGAAACATCTACCAAGTGACAAACACTATTCCATGCAAAGCATTGAGTATGTAGAAGGCTTGATTCCTTTCTTTGAAGAGCATACAATCTTTTAAGGAAGATAAGACATGCAACTTGAGGACGTGAGAATAAGGGAGTTGAGAAAAAGGAAGACATCATGTACTCCAATGAAAACACAAATTCAGCAAATGTAAGAGTGTAAGAAACTGGATAAATAAGAGACTGTGATCAGATAGGGTAACTCAAGGGTTCAAGATATCATAGGTAAGGTAGTTTCAAATGATGATGAAAACCAAGATTTGGTGGTGCTGGTAGGTGGCTGCAGAATATAGCTGAAGAGCACGAGGTCAGAGACCCAAAGGTGTTTTCTAATACAGAAGTCATCAGGAAGTATTTCCCAGGACATGATGCAGAAGAGAGCTGCAAGCCAGGCATATGGTAAAGAATGTGATGAGATGTACTCGAGGTTAGGTGTACAAGCTAAAGGAGTAACAGTAGGAAAGACAATAACCTTCCCCCATTATGACACCTTCGCAGAGCTGGAATATACAGTAGCCATTTCTAATTCCACCCATCCCAATTACATAAAAGGTTTACTTCCATTTGTTTAAAAAAAAAAAACCCTACCATTTAGGAGTTTCCCAGAGGGCCCCTATAGTTTTGATGTTCTGAAAATTTTGGTGAACTAATCAGTCTACAAACATCAGAAAGTATAGGTGACACACATTGGAAAAGCACAAGTATACACAATTCAGAGGGCAATAAGTCCTATAAGATGTTTATTATAATAGTAAGAAAAGCTCTCAGCAGCACATATTCCTAATGCCAACTGGAATGATGATGTGTGCCAGAGACAAGACAGCAAAGGAAAAATGGAGGTAGAAGAGAAACCCAGCTGAATGGACATGCCTTCTTAGTGGCAGATCCAAATGGCAGATATCTAAAAGCAAACTAGAAACTATCTGAAAATTCCCAGTATTTTGTCATTTGTCAAAATTTGTCAGCATGACCAAATCCTCTCAAACAAAGAAGGTGGGGGTGAGAAGGAAGCAAACAAGATAAGCACACTGCATTTTCACCCTTATTAATGTGATTTCTTTGCTTGGCCATGTTCAGGATAAGCTCCCTTCACTGTGTTAGCCTTACCATGGCAGTGAATTTTTAATGGAAATCAACTGTCTAACCATATTTGTATTACAATAATAACCTGAAAGAACTTGTTTAATATCAGAAGACTTAGTGGAGCAGATGAATAGTTCCAACATGATATCCGTGGGATAGAAATTCAATTAAAAACTGCAAGTAGTGCTGGAGAGAGGTAGTTATTGTTCAACACATACCACAGGGCCCTCTGCTGAAGCTCAGCTATTAGCCAAACTGGTTGAGAAATTCTGTTTTCCTTTATGGCAATCTGTTAGCTTGTACAAAGTTAAATTAATAAAAACACCAAGCTGCCTCTGTGGTGGGAGAGCAGAATGAGGCCAAGGGCTAGTTCCATATTTTATAATTACGGATTAAGTGCATTATGCCAAGCAAATTAAAGATATGCCACAATTATAATAAAAAATGAGAGATTGCACATCTCCAAATGGTGATTGTATGATTACTGCATCCAAAGAGAATGCTGGCCCTCTACCCTCAAAAGGCAATTGTTTCCGCTATAAAAAAGGAGAAGGAAATTACCTTGCATGCATACTTTCCTTCTGAAGGTATAGCAGCACTTCTTCTGAAAGGCAGTCAGCTCAAAACTAAATGGGGCTGGTGATCGTGTGTGTTCAGTGCTCAGAACTGGCTCCCACTGCTCAACAACTGTACATATTCCAAGAGGAGCACTTTGGTCTAAGTGGAAACTGTCAAGCCCATTTAGGAATTAATGGATTTCCAGCAAGGAAGATCTGGTCAGCCACTAAAGAAGAATGAAAAACCAAGGGTCTTATCCCACTGAGGGAAAATGGGTCCTGGATGAGGAAATTCAGCATTCTGTATTCCTTACTGCATTTCTGCATCTGAAACCCTTGCTACATTTCTATTTTCTGGCAGTTTTGAAAACAAGAAACAAAAGCCCTACTTGTGAAAATGACTGACACACTGGTGTGCCCTGCTCTCTGCTGCAGAAAAGGCAAAGATTCTTCCTATCTTTCCTTGCTCTTTTCTTAACATATTTATTGTGTGGGATCTTACTCAAACGTGTATGTGCATCTGTGTGCTTATGTGTATGGGTGTGTGCGTGCACATGATTGTAAATCATACTCTGCAAATGGCATATCAATCCTTCCAGCCATAAGCTTTCATGCATGGCAAATGATGATGCTTTCAGCACATAACACAATTTTCCTTCTGCCAAGACTTCAGCATATTGTGCTTTTCAGAAAACAAACTTTTCAACTCATATTGTTTGTAATGGTGCGTGGGAGTGGACATGAGCGTGCACATTTGGGCAAGCACACCAGACACACAGGAGATAGAGCTAAAGAAAGGAACCTCAGCGGAAACCCAGACACCCCAAAAGGAGGTATCATTGCAAGAACTTTCTCCTTCACGTGCTTTTTATTCACCCGCTATTTCAGAGATTCCTAAATTGGCTCAAGGACTAACAGCATCAGAATTCCTGGGATGTTTGCAAAAAAAAAAAAAATCAAAATAAGGATCCCTAGGTCCAATGTTCAACTTTTCTCAACGAGAAGCCCTGGAGGATGGGACCCAGAAGCTGACATGTTAGCAGGACCGTGGCCTGTGGCAGACAGGTAATCCTGATGCACATTCCAATCAAGACTGTGTCCTCTATTTTCTTCCCTGGGCCAAGACTCCAGCATGCAAATAGATTCTCAAAAATACTTAATCAGGAGTATCAGACACAACCCCTTCATTTTCCTAACAATGAAGCTAAAGTCCAGGAATGAAAACCGAGTTGCCAAGGTCACAGGGGAGTCACTGCTGGAGTTCAGTCCAGGCTGAGGACAATGCCTGCCATTTATGATTTAACATATAATTGAGAAGTACTTTCACAATTATGATTATATGCATCCCTCACAGTATATTATAAGCTTCATGCAGCAGTTATCATTGTATTTACATTACAGTTGTGGGTAGAGAGGCTTGGAGGATTTGGTTGACAGGGTATATGTATACTTTGTGTACTTTATTCAGCCAGGTAGATGAGTATCGAGCTACATTTGTGAATCAACAGGTCAGTGTGAGCAGAGTAGTCTTAGGGTGTGAGACAGCAGGAGTCACCTCTTGTCTAAATTGATTGGAACCGCGTTCCTGAGGCACGTGTACATCAGGCTCAATTCACAAATATTGATAGAAAGGATTCCAGCAAGGTGGCTCAAATAAAAATGGATCAAGGATTCAAAACCAATTACCAGAGCATAATAATCTCACTCAGATGGGCACACTAAGAATAATTACTCTCCATAAGAAAAATGTCTGTTGTAGACACATTGCAGAAGGCTGCATAATTAAGTACAGCCACCAATTCTCATTTATCTTTCTAGTAATTTGCATTTGAAGGTCCACCTGCATCGCCAAAGGCCCAGAGCTGGTGCACATAGTGGGGCCGAAAGCCAGAGGCTCAAAATTTTCTAAAGTAGCAGAATTCTTTAAAGGACACTGAACCACTGATGAATCCTAACTCTTAAAAGTTGGTTTGCACTCTGGCCAGGTGCAGTGGCTCATGCCTGTAATCCCAGCACTTTGGGAGGCCGAGGCGGGTGGATCATGAGGTTCAGGAGTTCGAGACCATCCTGGCCAACATCATGAAACCCCGTCTCTACTAAAAATTCAAAAATCAGCTGGGTGTGGTGGCTTGTGCCTGTAATCCCAGCTTCTTGGGAGGCCAAGGCACGAGAATTGCTTGAACCCAGGAGGCGAAGGCTGCAGTGAGCTGAGATCACACCATTGTGCTCCCGCCTGGTGACAGAGTGAGACTCCACCTCAAAAGAAAAAAAAATTGGTTTGTACTCCTAAGTTTAAGAGAGGCCTCTCCACTTTTCTTTCTGGAAAGCTCCCCTCTTTTCCCTTTGTGTAACTAAATCCTACCCATCCTTCCAGGTCTAAGTCACAATAGAACCCTCTGTTCCCTGTGCATTGATTTCTTTGTATGTAAAACAGATATAATTCAAGTATTCATTTCTTGGATTACTGTGAGAATTTAAAAAGTTAACCCATGTATAATTTTCAAATAATGTATGACACACTGTCATCTCTTATATGACTTTATCCAGTGGCTCCTCTGGGCAACACTGGTTTGCTTCTTCTCCCAACTACTCATATCCTGAAGCACAGAGGGTCACCCCTGCCCCTGTAGTATGGAGGGCTGCTCTGCCACTGTGCTTTCTGCTCACTCCCCGTGCTTTGTGTGGCTCTAATCTCTAGGCTCCTGAGGGCTGGTGGCTTTAAGTCCTTTGGCCTCCACTAAAAAGATGTTCAAGAGAATGGTTGACAACCTAGTCAGAAGGATGCATCAGAGGTGGGTCCACTGGAAGATTCCTTCCAAGAAAGACACTGAAATCAGGTAGTGGGATAAGAGAAAAGAGAATGTGGGATATCTCCTCCCCCATTCAAATCAGGCTGAGCATAGCCCAGGGAGGTCATGTTCAACACGGGAAACTGACCATGTCACAGCCAGGCTCTCCCCTCTCCAATGAGCCGTTTCTCCTTCCCTCCACTCCCCTGGTTACCCTGAGGTCTACCCTCTCAGCTACCTGCTCTTTGTCCTTTGCTGTCCTCAGGCCTAAACAACTGACCCATCATCCTTTCCCCAGTCCTCCCCTCAAAAGTCTCTCCAAACCTTCCCTCACGCTGAGATGCCAGGGGTGGATGGCAGTTTTAGGTGTTATCCTTTCTTGAAATAATAGTTTCTTTTTGGTTTTTTGTTTTGTTTTGGTTTTGAGATGTAGTCTTGCTCCATTGCCAGGCTGGAGTGCAGTGGTGCGATGTTGGCTCACTGCAACCTCTGCCTCCCCAATTTAAGCAATTCCCTGCCTCAACCTCCCAAGTAGCTGGGATTACAGATGCCCGCCATGACACCTGGATAATTTTTTGTGTTTTAGTGGAGATGGGGTTCCACCATGTTGGCCAGGATGGTCTCAATCTTCTGATCCTGTGATCCGTCCACCTTGGCCTCCCAAAGTGCTCAGATTACAGGCATGAGCCACCGCGCCCAACCAATACAATAGTTAATGAGAAAAAAAAAATTAACTAAACAAATAATGATCTGTCATTTTCATTAAGGGGCTAGCATAGAGCCTGGCACAAAGGGCTCAATAAATACCTGTTGCATAAATGCATGCACGAACGAATGAATGACTCTCTATTCATTGTCATTTACTAAAAGTGTATCAGCGTTTCTCTTTCCTAAAGATTAAGATTGGCCAAGAGGTATAGGACCAATATATAAGACCACTAATGAAAGACAAAATATTAATTTAAATATGTGCCTTTGTTTACATATATTTCATCTGCATGATAAAAAATATGGTAAAATGTGCACCATTCTAAGAGAATTGTTGACACACATCAATTCTGTTAGAACAGAAATAATGATAATGACAGCAATAGAGAGAGCATTACTAGAGCTCTTATGCTATGCCAGGCATTATTCCAACATACATATCTTTCCATATATCTACTCATTCATTTACTCCTCACAGCAACTCTGTGTGATAGATGCCATCATTATGTCCATTTTGACAATAAGGAAACCAAGGTACAGTGATGGAAAATTACCTGCTGTAGCTAATAATGATGATGCTCTAGTCTCTAAGGTCTTCAGGGCTAGCAGCCTGTAGTCTTTTGGCCTTTACTATAAAGGTGTTTAAGTGAATGGCTGACAACCTAGCCGGAAGGATGTCTCAGGTAGGGAGAACTCAGGTAGCCAGCACTATACCATATGTGCAGTACTTATCCATCCTGATATTCCAATAGAGTCCTGATTTCAAACGTTCAACCTAGCACATTTAAACATGGATTATGATGTGTTCTGCTTATAGTTTCAGAAGAAACAGTTGGTGACAGGGCCTGCAGGGTCCATGTGAAAGATGCTGTGATGCTTAGTTTTGTGTGTTAACTTGACTGGGCCACATGATGCTCAGATATCTGGTTAAACATTATTTGGGTGTGTCTGTAAGGGAATTCCCAGAGAGATCAGCATTTGAATTGGTAAACTAAGTCAGGCACATGGCCCTCCTCAATGTGAGTGAGCATCATCCAACCCATTGAAGAGGCCTGAATACAACAAAAAGGCAGAGGGAAGGTTGAATTCTGTCTCTCTTCCTGACTGCTTAATCTTCAACATTAGTCTTCCCCTGTCCTTGGACTGGAACTCACACCACTGACACTCTTGGTTTGAACACTCCGGCTTTTGGACCAAGACTGAAATTTACTCATTGTGAAACTTTTCAGCCTCTAAAATCACATAATCCAATTTTGTATATGTATAAATATATATTTCTATAACATATTTCACACATACACACATATTCATCCTATTGGTTCTGTATCTCTAGAGAACCCTAAAATAGATTTTACTAGCAGAAATGCAGTTGTTCTAGAGAATGAGCTTTCTGAATTGGTTCTGGTATTTCTGGAATGGGCTCCCTAATCTGATTAGATGTAAAGTTGCTAATGATTCTTTCCAGTAGTGAAAAGAACACTGATATAGTCCATGGCATGAACTGAACCTGTAATAGAGACATGCAAAATATTTGCATTGGATACACCTAATCAACCACTTATACAAAGCAAAAAGCTGTGTGACTGTGTATATGATACTTTCAAGCATTTTTAGAAAACTAAAAAATATAATTAGGTTGGCCAGTTGTTCTAATGTTGCTAGAAAAAAATGGTGAAAAAAAAAAAGATGAGCTCAAATTACCAGCATCGAGCTCCATATAAATGACTTGAAGGTGTCTATGTGTGTCATAAAGGAGGCCCTTATCTCCTATAGCCACAGGACTGAGCCTGCTGAAAATCAAACATAGAATCTCATCCTGCTACTGGCTGAGATGCCATCAGGAAAACAGAGCCAGGGGAACTATCACTGGACTAGTTGGACAAAGCCTGGACTGAAAGCCATGTGTATGGACCAGCTTGATTAAGGGGGCCTCTATCTGAAATGAAAGATGTAAGTGAGCATCTCTTAAAAACTACATGAAGCGTGGGGAGGTGGGTAGTCCCATGAGAACATGGCTTTTCACTAGTGTAAGATTCTGTCAGGGAAGCTGTCTTACAGACCACATTAGAAAGAGCAACATATCAATGCATTGCTCAGGAATTAGAACTTTGCTCATAGTTTTGGAACTTTGCCATGTGGTGTTTCTCAGTGATGTGTTAGTATTGTTGATGTGTTTTTAATTAATAGTCTATAGCTGCACATGTTATTTATAAAGAGATATTTCCCCAAGACGGCAGCCAAGACATTCTCCCTTAGAGAACAGACCCCTGAAGCATTCTGAAGTCAGAGTGAAGGTGGAAATGGAACCACCTGGGCTGAGCCATGAGGCTCCTCAGCAATTAAAAACAATTGTATATGAAAATATAAAGCAAGGATAAGGGCCTCTGTTACCAGGAACCACCGGGAGTAAGATTCCTGCATGCTAATGAATACAGAGAAGCTCCAGGTTGTAAAAACAAGATGAATACCACCTCTCATTAGTGCTGCATTTGATGGCTGTGTAAAAGAAGAAAATGATCCACTTAAAAAGTGTCTTTAACATTGATGGGTCAATTTTGGCAATTACAGGATTTACACAGATATCTTTGCACCACATTGAAATGAGCAACAGCAAACACTATCTTCGCTCACTTGTTTAGCTGATGATCAACCATGCCTTTGAAGGCCTGTATCCTTATTATCTTTGAGGTCCCAACTCAAATGTCACCTCCTAAGCCGGACTGGGACTAGGATGAGGCGAGCAAGCAGGGCATGTAGGGTGCAAAATGTTAAGGATGCACTTGCAGGACCTAAAAGTGAATGCCTCCTTAAATATTGTGCACTAGGCATCTCACTTTCCTCACCCTAATCCCATCCCTGCTTCCAGGGAGGTCTCCCCTGACCACTCTAAAAAAAACATCCCCTCCTCTCCTCTCCCATGCCCACGCAGTTCTTACCACACCACCCTGCAGCACTAGCCATATTTAGTTATTATCTGGCTTATTATGTATTTATCTACTGTCTGTTGTTCCCATTAGTCTGTCTACTCCACGAGAGCAGGGACATGGTCTATCCTGTCCCCATCCCAGGAATCCCTACTTCCTCATATGATGTCTAGGCCACAGTAGGCTTCTAGGAATGAATCTGTTTAATGAGAATAAAACAAGGATGTGAGAGCCTCTTATGAGAATGGTATTCAGCGACTAGGCAAGCCCAAGAAAATCTTCCTTAACCCTAATTCTTCCTGCTCTAATTAAAAAGTATATAGAACCAGCATGCTTTAACAGTGGACAATCAAGGAGCAAATGATAGGTCCAAGCCTGTCTCTGATGCAAAGACGTTGGAGCACCCACCAGGTCCAGAGCTCACTGGCCAATGCTGCCATCACAGCACACAAAAAGGCCATGAAAGGGAAAAAATATCACCCTGTGACACCCTATGGACAAGTTTTCTAAAGCTTAACCAGGCACCACTCCAGGTATACACTGGCAATGGCAGGGAGCTGAACTCTGAAGGGACTGAGTGTAGGTTTGGTGCCAGTACACATAAAAGGTCACTGAGGCTTCCTAAGATGCCTAAGGCTGGATGGGGCCCCCCAAGACCATATTTGTCCAGTCACCCCAGGGAGGTCATGCACATTGAAGATCCAGGACTATGGTTGCAATAACACTAAGCTCTTCCCCTACTCCCATGGGTTCCTAGCACAGAAAAATCTTAAAAAAAAAAAATTAGGCTGGGTGTAGTGGCTTGCGCCTGTAATCCCAGCACTTTGGGAGGCCAAGGAAGGGCAGATTGTCTGAGCTCAGGAGTCTGCGACCAGCCTGCCTGGGTAACACAGTGAAACCCCATCTCTACTAAAATACAAAAAAAATTAGCTAGGCGTGGTAGCATGCACCTGTAGTCCCAGCTACTCAGGAGGCTGAGGCAGGAGAATTGCTTGAGCCCGGGAGGCAGGGGTTGCAGTGAGCCAAGATCGCACCACTGCACTCCAGCCTGGGCAACAGAGCGAGACTCCAAGACTCCATTCCAAAAAAAAATAATAATAATAAGGCTTTTACAAACATGTAACAATTTCTGATACTTCGGAGTAAAATAGCAAAGCCAGAAAACCATACCACATCCCTACATACTCCAAGTATCATATTCAGCTCATGTCATACCCAGCACTTTTCTAAACATCTTGCCATCAAGGCAAGGAGGTTTAGATTAGGATAATATTGGAAAGTACCCATTGCTGGCAAACAGTAGCTATTCAATATATGCTAGCAGTTATGATAACTGCCCCTGAGCACATAATGCCCTCACTTGTCTTCAGATCTCCTGGAAATGTCCCTTTTGACAACCCTGATAGGCAATCTGGCAACTGCCTCAAAACAGCCAGTGAGTTTTGACAACTGTGGCATTCTACATGTGCAATTCTCAGTCAACCACTGGCTGTACTTCAGCAGATGCCCTCACTCCAAAATATCCATCTCTCCATCTTATACCATCTAGCTGTGACAGAGCAGAAAACACCACCATTGCAAAGCTAGGAATAGGAGCAGACAGAGTACCAACAACCAAGTGTCTATAGGAAGCTACCTGATGCTTGAAAGACCCATGGCTGCTAAACCCAGGCAGACTTGCAACAGACTCCTAACCTCAAGATAGAGGAGACTTAAATGGCTCCTGCTCCTCTCTCTACCCAACAGACACTGAACACATATAACACAGCCAGGTGCTATGGGTAACCTCATGACGCTGTGCACAGTAAGACCGGGTAGCAGATGAGTGGGTAGAAAAGCAGATTCTAAGGGACTCAAAAGGAAGAAGTGAGAGGGTGCTGGGCTAGGATGCTCAAGAAAAGCTATGGGAGAAAACAGAACACACGCTGCATCCTAAAAATGGGTAAGAGGAGAGAAGAAGAAATTCCAGAGCAAGACATGGCATCAGTAGAGGCAGGGGTGTTTGAAAGTGAGGCAGTAGCCTGGCTAGAATAGCTCCATAGAAGCATGGATTCTGCTAGGGATATCCTAGCTTCCCGCTGAGAAGTGGGTTCCAAGCTCTGAAGTGAGAGGGTGGAGGCCACCCAAGAAGCCACTCAGAGCTTCCAGCTGAGAAACTCCTTGGTTAACAGGGCCTGCCTATTTGAGTTAATCATCCAAATCCACCTGTATGTCTCTCAGCAGATTTTACACATTTTATTAAAGCCTCAGCTTCCCCCTCTGCGAAAAGGAAGAGTATAACAGTACCCACTTGGGGAGGATTTGATGAGATAATTGATCACAAAACAAGCAGATGTTTCCCCCAAATTAATGCCACAGCTTCCTCAACAATTTTTAGCACACATTTCCCATCTCAAGGATGAATTTGATGCAGTGTAAGAATAGATATAAAAGGTGGGAACTCTTCTATCTTAAAAAATAAATCTAAGAAGGAATGTGACTTTTAAAAATTAAGGTTTTTGCAGATTTGCTTATAAAATATAAATAACACTTCCTGATTCCTTACTTTATGAGAAACAATATGATAACAGGGAAAAAAACTGAATGAGGGGGAATATTGGCATCTGATTCAAAAATGCATTATATTTAAAAACACATAAATTCAGTTTATGCATATTTAAAAACACATACAAATGATAAGAAAAGTCCCCAACAGATAAACTACAAAATATATTAAAAGTGCATATAAAGAAATACAAGTGGAGAACAAAATGGAGGAAAAAAGTTTCATTCTCAAAAAAAAATCAGTAATAAAAACTTCTACAATACATTTTTGAAACATTCATTAAATGATGTCACTTATTTGCTTAAAATTTCCCACTGTGCCCAAAGTAAAACCTAAACTGCTAAAAATTGCTGACAAGACTCCACAGAACTTGTCCTGTGCCACCTCCCACACTCTGGACCACTCTCTCCTCACCCTTGACTTACTCTGGGTCTTGAAAAGCCACACTAATGGTAGTGTGGACCACTGAAAGATTCCAGTCAGACCTGTGCAAAGATCCTATGGTCCGTGTACCATTATGCACTCTCTTTTCCCCAACCTTTCAGCTCCTGGTTAACTCTTCCTCATCCTTCAGCCCCAGCTCTGGGCACTTCCCCAATGTTATGACTTGAATTGTGCCCACCCTCTCAAAATTCACCTGTTGAAGAACTCACCCTGAGACCTCAGAATGTGGCCTCATTTGGAAACAAAGTTGCTGCAGATGTATTAGTTATAATGAGGGCACACTGCTGTAGGATGAACTCCTGATCCAATAGGATTGGTAGTCTTATAAAGTGGAAATTTGAATACAGGCACACACGAGGAGAGAAAGGCAGAGGTAAGGTGATGATGATTCTACAACCCAAGGCACACCAAAGATTGCCAGCAAACCACCAGGAGGTGAGGGAGATGCGTGTTCAGAAGGAACCAACCACGCCAATACCTCCATCTCGGACTCAGCCTCCAGGATGGTGGGACAATACATTTCTGTTGTTGAAGCACCCAGTTTGTCGTACTGTGTTACAGTGGCCCTAGCAGGCTGACACCCCTGGGAACATCCTCCCTGATCCTCCCACTGGGTGAGGTCCTGCTGTTTCACTCTCCATGCTTTCCCTGTGACACTTCAGGGAGAACTGGATCAGAGGCTGCCTCCACACCGGGGCGAGCACCAAAGGAGCAGGCTCAGGGGGAGACATGTGTTGAGGATGTGGGGAAACACGGGAATGAGTGCCTGAAGTCAGGAGACCTTACTGGAGTCCTGAGGGATTAGGACAAAAGGCAGAGCAATCCTGACAGAAATGGAAGAAAATCCTATAGACAGAACATGTGCTTACAGGACTCATCACTGTTCCAGCACTTTACCATTATTAACTCAGGACATCCGCTCAGCTGTCTGGCTGTTATCACTTGCACTTCAGACATGAGAAAGTGAGGCCCAGAGGAGTTACTGCCTGAAGTGCACAGCTAGAAAGTGGCACAACTAGGATTCAAACCCAGGTGGTATGGGCCAGAGAGAATGCTTTTCACCTCTATGTACAGAGACTCTCAAGGGTGTGCACATTAAGCAGGTACAGGTAACAAGTACAACAGATACAGAAAAAGTAAGCTTCTGTTTGACATGTCCCTCAGTAGTTATTAAGGAAATTGACAGGGAGTTGAGACCTATTCCAAATCTTTACAGGAAGGAGACTGGAACCTTCCACACACCTCCCCTTGATGAAGCCATATCAGACAGTGCATTTGGAAGAGTCTTGGGTCTCACCCAGGAGGAAGTGCATCCTACTCTTCACCCTTCACATGAGGTATTGCTCCAGGGTCTTCCACTGAGGGGGACTGCAGATCTTAGACTGTTGCGAACACAAATGACAACCTCCAACTAAGGCCAGGTCTTATTCAGGGACTATCTTGCAGAGGCTCAAGTGCACAGGCTCTAGAATCAGAGAGCTTAGATCCAAATCAAAGCTCAACCACCTAGTAAGCACTCCAGGAAAGTTACTGAAGCTCTCTGCCCCTCAGGTCTTTCAGCTGTAAAATGGGGGGTAACAGTGCTTACCTATTTTTACCTGGTTTATTATAGCAATGAGTTAAACATATGTAAAGCATTTCGAATCGCTTCTCGGCCTTTTGGCTAAGATCAAGTGTAGCATTTCGATCAGTGCCTGGCACATGGTACTCAGGAAGTGTAAGCAAGTATTATTACTGATGCTGCTGTTGTTTTCATTTTATCAGATCAGATGGACCTGGATATTTTCAGTCACCAGGAGAGAGACACATTCTTCTTTGAGTCTGGAGATGCATGATTTCCAGAGATTTCATTATCCAAGTCTTCTCAGAATTTTACAACACTTTTAGGTAAACTAGTACCCTAAAACATGTAAATGAATGTGTGCTATATACACATCTCACACACACACACACACACACACACACACACACAGTGAATTTTTCTCTTCTAATTTCAGAGTTTGGCTTTTCCAGGATAAAAGTCTAAGAAATGTACACTCCTTTTTGCATTTTTAGAAATGTAAACTTCTCATAACCAATCTGACAATGTATGCTAAGAGTCTTAAAATTCATCTTCTAAAAGTATACCTTAAGGAAAAAATTCTACATGCATATAAAAACAAAGATTTAAGTATCTAGATATGCATCAGAACATTTTTCAAGTAGTGAATAGTGAAAAACTGTAAAACAATCTAAATCTCCAGAACAGATGAATACTTGAGTAAATTATGGAACAATACACTATTACACAAATATTAAAATTATTTTTGCCAAATATTTTGATAACAGTTTTAGTCAAACATCGCATAAAAATAAGAAGAAAATCAAGAGGATCTCAATTAGGTAAAGATAAATGGGTAAAAACACATATATATGTAAGTATGCATAGGCCAAAATATAACAATGATTTTGAATGGAATTTAGATGATTGATATTTTTTAACAGTACTCTTTGTTTTTCAAGCTTAGGAAAAATATTTTCTATTAGTGAAATTATTACATAAGAATTTAAATATTCACAAAGAGAAAAATTTAGAGCTTTGGAAACTCATTGTTTCTTCATTGTTGAACAGATGAAATCTCCATTTTCATGGCTTACAGCATTCAGGCGGATGTGTTTGAAGAGAATGCCAATATGAAGCATCAAAATTTCAAAGTAAATTAGAATTAGGTCCAGTTCCAAATTCTTCAGTTTGCATTGTTACAGTGCTCCCCCACCCACCACTCATATCCTCACAGACAGCCACACTGAGGAATGAAATGGGATAAGTTTAAGGAGTCACGTCACTTCCTTTATCCTCTGCCCCACCATTACAAGAGGCCTGGTTTCCCTAGGGAGACTCTACATTTTTGGAATGTCTGATCTTTCTCTGGGTACAGTACACCAGTAAAGCCTGGTACCTGATAGCCCCTCACCAGGTAAGACTCAATGACACCAGTCAGCACACCTAACCCCAATCGTGTAGAATCCATATTTATACAACGGAAAGCCAGAGATTCCATTTTTCTGGGGAAAGTTGTTTTTGTTTCCCCCTCAAACAAGGAAGCTCTGAACTTAGACTTCCCCACCTTCCTTATTTCGGATGCATTGAACATCAGATAATTGGACATTCTACAGGGGTTGGCAGATAAATAAGCAAACAAACAAACACATAAATGCATAAATTAATTAAATGAATGAATGACTGGGAAAAAGCAATAAGAATGTCATAACATTGTGCAAATTGTTCCTCCCTGCTTACAATTTCTCCCCATACTAAATCACCCTTACTAAACACATCTCTGTAAAACACAGCAATTATTCTACAATATTTGTCTACAACCTTTACTCTTTCCTCTCTACTACATAGAAAAGATTCCCAACTGCTCAGTTGGGCACCAAAGGCTTCCACAATGTGGCTTTCACTTCCTACCCAGCTTCCTCCTTGCTCAGCTTCCCTCAACTGCATTCACAATTTAACTCCACTGCCTCCTGACCATTTGCCAGATTTTCCCTGAACATTCTCTCCCCCTGAATTTAATCTAACTACACTCTTTATCTAGCAAGCCCATCCCCTCACACCACTCATCAAAGTCTTTCTCTCCCTTCAAGGCCTAGCTCATATTCTGCTCCTGGCATAAGCACCCTCTGATCCTCCAAAGCTAGAATTACTATCTTTCTATTATGCCCTTGTTTTAAAATTCTATTATTTCTTACAGAATATCATATAACAGTGGTCTCTCTCCCCTTTCTATTGCTCTCTCTCTTATCTTTCTCTCTATATATCCATATCTATCCCTCTAGTTTAGATACAAGCCTCTGATTGTGTGTGTGTGTGTGTGTATACATATACATATGTGTGTGTATATATATATATATATATATAAACATATAGATGTATAGAGAGAGACCACTGTTATACGTGTTATAACATATAAATGGTTACACAAACTGTCATACATCCATACCATAGAATACTACTCATCAATAAAAAGGAACTATTCATACACAAAGAAGTACATTAATCTCCAGGGAATTATGCTAAATGAAAAAAACTGAAAAAAGGCAATCTCAAAAGGTTATATACTGTATGACTCTTTCTATAACATTTTTGAAATAATAGAATTTTATAAATGGAGAACAGATTAGTGGTTGCCAGGGTTTAGCGATCAGGGGATTTGGGTGAGGGAGGTAGGTGTGATTATAAAATGGCAAGATGAGAGATTCTTGTGGTGATAGAGCAGTTCAGCATCATAACTATGAGGGCAGATAGACAAATCTACCTTCCTCCAAACCCCCACACAAACTCACACACAACAAAATTGGGTACAACTAAACCTTAGATTATCTGTATAAAATTGGTGGATTATATCAATGTCAATATCCTAGAGTGATATTATATTGTAGTTTTGCAAAATATTGACAGGGACTGAGTAATGTACACACAGTATCTCTCTGTATTATTTCTTAGAACTGCCTGTGAATATTCAATTATCTCAATATAATTTGCATTAAAAAAGTGTGAACACAAATGGCACACTCATCCCAGACAATATTCTATAATCAACCACCACTTTTCCTAAGATGAATGGAGAATTTGTGAATGATTAAGAGCATTCTACTTGCATCTCCTGGTGTGGGGGATGGGTTGGGAAGAAGGCATTACAGGAAATAAAAAATTTTAGAGATTATATCGGACCAATCATATCCTCTTCATTTATGAAGACCCTACTGTTAGGACTTCGGTACATTGTCTACGGTTCAGGAGAACAGATGTGGAAATGAGTGTCTAGGGCTGAGACAATGTTCAGGAACTAAACTGGGAGGTAAAAGCTATTTGAGGAGACAGCAATGGGCAAGTGAGACAAGCATGGATTTTGGCATTTTACAGACCTGAGGTCAAACTTCATCTCCTTTGCCCACTGATGGCAAGAACCTTTGGTTCATCATCCACCAATATGGGGTAAAACCCTTGCAAGGTTTTTATAAGTGGTATTTTTATGAGTAAAGCTCCTAGCACATTCTCTGACACATAACTGAGGGTCTCTTAAATACATATTAAAATTGGAGGGATGTTCTTTAAAAATGTACATATTTATCTGTACACTAGATTCCATCAGGAAACCTATGGTATCTGTGATGTCTGGGATTCCCAGAACCCTGCCCCTGCCCTGCTGCTGATCGTCCGAGTCTCTCTACGCATAGAGATGAAAAGGGGGCCAGCTGGGTCAGGAAACTCTTACCTACTGAATACAGTTAAAGCTTTGACTCCTTGACTCAAGTGTTCTCTTCAGTTTTCTCCTCCATGAATTTAAACGTCAGGGAAGGCAGTTGACATCTGAAAGCAGCTCACCAGAGAGTAAATCCATGATATCCAGCTGCTTTGGTTGCTGGAGATACCTAGAATTCTGTCATTGCTGGGGTTTTGTTGCTCAACTCTTCTTCCAAATGTTGAACCATTCCAGTATCCTTCCAACAAATCCTGTATCTTGCTTAAGTTAGCAATGGTTTCTGTTACTTGCAACCCAAAACCTTTTACATATAGAAAGACTTCAAAAGGCATCTGGAAACTATTCCCCAGTTTTTGTGTCCTATGATCCCCACTAGAACCTAGATTCCTGGTGGCCAACTCACTCTCATAAGGCTTATCTCAAGCACAACTCCAGGGGGAGCAGCACCTCATGACCACTCTCTTGAGGCACCACTCCCTAAGATCAATGTTAATTGCCCAATTAAACAGCCCTGATGCTGACAGAATGTGAGCTCATTAGTAAGTGCCAGAGCACATTCCAATTATTAATCTTTATGGTTGTCATCATAAAGAGGAGGGTACAATTATGGATTTCTGCTTGAATGATTACGCTCATCACTCTGAGCCAGCAGCAAGAAAAATGGGTGGAAGGAAAGGTGGTATGCTGCAGGTGAGTTACCCAAACCGCTTTAGAAGCAAATGACATTTTAGAAGCAAAGATGGCTATAAAGTGCTTTACATCAGTGGCACATCAGAATCAAGATGGGAGTTCTTTAAAACTCTGTTTATAGATCCTGACCCTGGAAATTGATTCAGTAGGTTTAGAATAAGGCCTAGGAAACCGACTTTTCTTAAATTTCCCATGTGATTCTCATAATCCACCTGAACTGAAAATCAGACAAATATCCAAGGAAACCCATTATTAATTCCCAAGTAGTCCCTCAGCCATAGATCTCATATGAAACATGAATGGTTGTCAAATCAGTAAGGCCAGGAGAGTGTGCTTAACAACATGACAGTAAGAACAAGGGGCTGCTGAGAACTGGAAGATCCAGATTAGGGCCCCAGATCTGAAATCACTGACCACCAACCCACTAGGGACCCCAGATGATCCATCTGTGAAATGGAATGTTCAATTACGCAGGCCTTACTTTCCTCCCAGAAATATGAGAACTGTCATGTATTCATGTGGACAGTGACCAAAAATAATATACAAGTTTAAGAGAATAATAGCAGTGAAGGGGGTAATCTTTTAGGTGATAAACCTTATGTATTGGAAGACAGCTTTAGCTTTAACTTGGACACAAAACATTTGGAAGCAACATTAATATATGAAATACTTCCTAAGCTCAGTAATTCTTATGAAGAAATCTCACAGACGTGTAACAGGGAGGAGAGGTCTTTTATCAGTTTACATTTTTTCCCTCAGATAATGTCTAGGGCAGTGGTCTTTGCAGGGAATTTGCCAGAAGCCTCCTAATGACATTTATAGACTATGTCCAATAAAGTAATTGGCCACCAAACAATGAGAAAGTAACTATGAAAGTTTGACTACCTAATCTTTATAGTCGTTATATATATAACCAGGAATGGGGCATGTCAAATTACTCTCCTATAAACTTGAAAATAGGCTCAGTGTGAATTGAATTTTTTTCTTTTTCTTTGGCTTCAAACCACATTCCAAGGGCCCACCTATCATAGTTTTACACACGTGGACATCTGGCAGGGAAATAAATTAAGGCCTACCTTAGAGAGCAAGGAAATGCATCCACTTATAAATGTTATTTTAGAAGGGACTGTCTGATCCTGCTCACTTATTAACGTCATTAGAAGGCTAATGAATTGACCACTGAGGAAATGAGAGGGAGCTCAGGCTGTGGACAGGGATGGGCAGAATTTCACACCCTTTATCCAAATGGCAGGGTTATTTATGACTGTGATAAAATGGTACTGCATTTGGAGGAAAGGGAAAACAACATAAAATAATAATCCACAGACACAATCCATACAAAAGTGTTACATTCTCTCAGCCACTGGACAAAAATCAAGATTTATGAATGCTGTGGTCCTGCCTAGTGAAAGAAAAGACTGGGCCATAAAAGGAAGCCCTGTTTCCCATAATAAATCAGAAACGTTAAATCTGTAATCCAGATTTGCTTCTCCAGTGTTCTCATTTTTCAATTCTCTAGCAAAGTAAGATGTCTGAGGTCCCAATATTTAGAGCAAACTCATTTCTCATTCTATTTTTTTCGGAACAAAGACTTTCACAGATT
Source organism: Ateles fusciceps (assembly GCA_036589455.1). NCBI lineage: Eukaryota > Metazoa > Chordata > Mammalia > Primates > Atelidae > Ateles > Ateles fusciceps. The sequence goes on along the minus strand of JAZHEH010000091.1, from coordinate 9,627,478 downwards.
GCATGATGCTCACTATGTTTAATGAATTTAAACTGAGTAGTCTGGACAGGTGCTATGGCTAATGTCTGCCAACTGGATAATATCCATCAGTGAACAGCAAGTTAGCAGAGTGTGTTATTTTATTGACACTTGGATTGCAACTTCACCAGCAGATTTTATAAAGGAAGGTGGCTATACTCAGAAGCAGTGCTGTTAGCTCAGGAAATGTATCTTTTGGGTATCATAAATACTGTGTGTATTTCCTGTTTGACTTCCCAGGGTAGCAGAGACTGTGGACTCACAGTTGAAAGAGATTTGAGAGATCGCTTCATCTAATACCTTTATTTGTGAAGATACAGAAGGATGGCATGAGTAATCAGATTAATTAGTAACAGAGGTGGGCCTAGAACCCAAGCTTCCTTGGGTGAGTTCAGTGGTTCCCAATCCTACCTAGGATCAGAATCAACCAAGGAGCTTTTATTTTCTTTTTGAGACAGAGTCTTACTTTGTCACCCAGGCTGGAGTGCAGTGGCTGATCTCAGCTCACCGCAGCCTCGTCCTCCTGAGGTTCAAGAGATCCTCCTGCCTCAGTCCCCCATAGCTGGGACTACAGGCACGTGTCACCAGGCCTGGCTAATTTTTTAACATTTTTTGTAGAGATGCTGTTTCACCATGTTTCCCAAGCTGGTCTCAAACTCATGACCTCAAGCCGTCTTCCTGCCTCAGCCTCCCAAAATGCTAGGATTATAGGTGTGAGCCACCGCACCTGGCTGAAGCTTTTGAAATAATAAATTCCTGAGTAATGGCCAACCTTACTAAATTGGAATCTCTTGGGTAGGACCCATAAATTTAGATGTTTAACACGTTCTACAAGTAATTCTGAAGATGCAACAAGTTTGAGAAACATGCATGGCCCCATCCTGCCTTCCATGTTAATTACTTGGGAGACAGCAAAGCTCTTTGATGGGCTTAGATCCTCCAAAAGTTGTATGAAAAGAAAACCAATAAAGACTGAGTTAACACTAGGTTGAGAAAATTGAAAATCAGATTGTACTTTGCATCCTGTACCCAAAATCAGCAGCAGTGGCAGCATCTGGTGTATGAAAACCAAGAAATACATTAACCTTCACCTTTTCCCAAACACAGATGAGGACATAAAAGGGAAGACAGGAATATTCTCTCTCAAGTAGAAATGTATCATTTCCAGGCATGATGTGCCTTGGAGTCTAGATTTGTTCTGTACCCCATCCTCCTAAAGGTATCAGCACAGTTGTCATCTGGAGCTCGGCTGAGGCTGCTGGGCTAACAGGGTAGGGGTATATGAACAAACCATGTTATTATATTAAATACTGACTACATTGACAACATCTGCATTCCATGCATTATTTCACTGAATTCCCACAAAACCTACTATGAGATAGACTTTATTATCATTCTATTTTTATGGAGAAGTAAACTGAGGCTCAAAGAGATTAAAACATTGCTCAAGATGGTATAGCCAGTAAGCAATAGAGCTGGGATTCACATCCAGGCTGTATGAATCCAAGACCCACCCCCTTCAAACACTATATACGCAATCCCATCTATCATCAGGTGTTTCTAGGAACCATGGCAACTACCAGTACTTGAAATAGTCTTTCCTTTTTTTGAGATGGAGTCTCACTCTGTTGCCCAGTCTGGAGTTAAGTGGTGTAATCTCAGCTCACTGGTTGCAGTGAGCTGCAGTGAGCTGCATCCTGGTTTCAAGCAATTTTCCCTGCCTCAGCTTCCCAAGTAGCTGTGATTACAGGCACCCGCCACCATACCTGGCTAATTTTTGTATTTTTTAGTAGAGACAGGGTTTCGCCATGTTGGCCAGGCCGGTCTTGAACTCCTGACCTCAGGTGACCCACCTGACTCAACCTCCCAAAGTGCTGGGATTACAAGCATGAGCCACCACACCCAGCCGTCTTTCCTTTTAAGAAACTCACACATCTTAAAGGAAAAATAGGATAAAATATATTAAATAGCAAAACAAAATCTATTTGCCATATTGTTCTCTTCTCCAATTCATTCCTAGAATTGTTTTGTATTTTTTATGGAATTAAGTGGGGTGATAATAATAAAAATATAAGTATTTCTAGAGCACAGCCAGTTATTACAGAATACACTGTATTTTGTGGATATGCATATATTCTTGGATATACCTGCTGTTATTTCCCACATACATTCATCTTATCTTCCAACCAAATGAAACATTCCTTGAGGATAGCAATCATGACATACTTTGCATCTCCCAGCAATGAGCAAAGGGCTGCTTACATAATGGATGCTCAATTAATATCTGTTCAATTGAAAGTTCTATGACCCATTCAGGAGTTTTCACCGGATTGATTACCATAGCAAGCAAATAGGAGACCATCCCAGTTCTAGAGGGAGGATTTCACAGCTTATATCAGCCCAGCCTTGGGGACCTCACATATGAAGAGCCTAGCAAACAGGATGGAAGGCTTTTAATTAACAACCTAGCAAAAAAATGTCATTCCAATCTGCAGATTTGTTTCCACTAATTCACTCAGATTCAGCAGGAATTCCACCAAGGAATTGGGGTGAGCAGCTGTAGAGGGAGGGGAAGTGCATAAATAAATCATGAGTGTCATTAAAATTTGTAAACTAATAACTTCTGGGAAGTCTTAGCAATTATTATCAGGGTTTTCTTGGCAAACAAAAAATTAATAAATTCAAAAGGTCTCCATTTTCTATTTTAAAAAGCAGCATCCCCACGAAAGGTCACTGACACAACAATTAGGGAGGAAATAAATAGTCCAGACAACAGCTTGTGAACCAGATGAAAAGTCACAGAATCCCCCAAGTGGCAGGAGTATGAGACAACTCAATACAAGGAAAGGGACACAGCAAGGCAGGCTGGTGCTGGGATTGGTTGGGGGCTATTTAAAACTTTCATCAGGTCTCCAAACCCTTATTTAGTATAGCTAAAGTGCTAGGCATTGCCAATGATCCAGAAACAACTAAGGCACATGGTCCCTGCCCTGAGAGGTTCACAGGCTAGGAACAAATCACCAATACAGTGTAAGGATATAAAGCTAGCCATAAGCAGAGGAGGAACCTCCAGGCCAAGTAGGAAGGTCATGGAAGGTCTCCAGCAGGAAGTGCCTGGGAATCCGTACTCTCCATATACATCATAATCAATTATGGTGTGTCCTGAAGCCAGGCATACAGGAAGAATCACTCTGCAGTCTGGTTGCTTTTCTAATAGCTAAATGGCTTCCATACTGCCGGGCTTAGGGTGGGTACAATAAAGCAAGAGGAGAGAGGTGAAGAACCAAGGTCTACCAATTGAAGGGGATCATCCTTTGCAAAGGATTCTTGTTTCCTCTCATGCCTAGACAACTGGAAATTCATTTACCTCTGTGAGGACCTTAGTCCAGTAGCCAGAGGAGAGCTCCTGCACAGAACTCATACCTGTGGACACCTTGTACCTGTGAGGACCACATAACTGTGGCGACCTCACACCTGAAGTTCCTTTGTCACGTGTATTTTGTTCTGAAGCTGATCAGTCAGGGACCCTTGATGAACAGTCATGCTTGGGACGGACAGACAGAAGCTGGAAAACTGCTTGCTAACTCATTTCCCTCCAAAAAGGGGTAACTTAAACTTTTTTAAAAAATGTATTTGCTTATTTGTTCCAGTGCTCATGTCCAAGACATAAAGAAATGAGTCCAAGAAGTGATTTGCCAGTTGGAAACATAAGTCCTGACCAGGACATATGTTCAAAAGTAAATATTTAATAACCTGCAGTGGACTAATTGGTACTATCAGAGTTTCCACTTCCAGAGAAAAGTGATGTCCTTCTTCCCTAATTGAGGACCATGAATGCCACCAAGTGAGGCAGATGCATGTGCACCCATGAGTACAGAGGGCATAAATATGGCACCAAGCCATGCAGCACATGCAGTTCTCATGGAAATGAGAAAAATGTGGTGCTCCCTTTGAGTCCACAACACCAGCTTATAACGTGACAACAGCCTACATTTGTTGGGAATGGAAGAGACATGAATAGGAGGGTTATCTCTATCTAACTGCAGAGTTTCCATTTTTGAGGATGAACATATGACACTGTGGAAGGAGGCTCAGGTCAAGAGACAGGGAGTGCTCCTAATCTCAACCTTATTACTCAGGTAACTCAGGGAAAGCCCTGGGTCCTTTAAACAAGTCAGTCCCCAGCCTCATTAATTCTCTAAACATGATATCTTACAGGTGAAGTGTTCTTTGACTAAGGGATACCAACAGACAGCTATGCTAAATGATAAATTTACATAACCACCCTGATGGTGGTAGAGAAGAACCTTGGCCACCACCAGTAGAAGAGCACCAAGGTATTCGAGAAAGAATGTCACAAGGACACAAGATACTGTCACACAGTTTAATGCTTTTAAACAGTCTTTTGTCTATTTAGTAGTAGATGGCCTCTGAATTATTAATCCAGTGAGGCAAATCATTATATCACATTGCAACCTGACAGGGGGTGTCATCTTGTCATGACAATTGCTGTTCCAGGCCTCCTGGTTGTACAGAACACTGAACAAGAATCACCAAATTCAATTTCAACTTGGTTAAACATGTTAGGCTGAATCATGAAGCTAAAAGGGTACATGTTTCATTTAGTTTCTTTTCTCTGCACACTGTATTAGGGAGGGAAATCATACTGCTCTAGGCTCTAACTATAAAATACATCATTATCAGACAGGAAAGAGGATAGGAGATACAGATCTTTAGAAGATTCATGGGAAAGACAGTAAAAAGGTAGAAGACTCCCGATGAGGCCCCAGCAAACAGGGGAAACCTCCTGAAAGCTTAGGAGCAGTTCCTTTTCTCAGTCACACTCTATCCAGGGGTTCCTAAGCTAGGCTTTATCAGGTCCATGAATCTCTTGAAACCTAACACCAAAATATACTCATATATGATACTGATCAACAGGGAAAGCACATAATACCCACCAGCTTTCCAAATCCCCAAAAAGTCACCCCATATGGAATCTGTGATCTGTAAACTCCCTTTGAGTAACTCCCTTTGCTTGGACCCCTTCTGTGAACCTGGCCATTCCCCACACCCTTCTGACCTGGCCCATCACTCAGTTGCTCCCTTTGCCTCCTGTCTGGCTCCATTCTCTCCCACAGACCAGCCTCACCTGGACTTTGCCTTGTGGTGGGGACATTTCTCCACTTGCCAAACTGCATCCCTCCCTTCGTGCCAACACCCAGCTTGGAGAATCTTTTCTATAAAAGAATATCTTTGACTACATAGAAATTGGTATTTCAATTCCTCCCAACTAGCACAAGGGACAACATTCTAAATCACTTTTCTACCCTCCCCAACCCCAGACTTTCATCCTCAAAGATCTCTGCTAATTCCTAGAGAACACAGACTACACCCCCTTGGTGTCTTATCATTTCCTGCACATGCACCTCTGCAGCAAGAGATCCTTAAAAACAAAGTCAATAATGGAATGAAAACTACCCAAACACAGGATTATGATGATCATTAATAATTACAATTAAGTAAGCACTTCCTACATGTGAGTTACTAGACTGTTTTTACATTTATTTCACTTTATCCTTAAAACAACCCATTCATTAATTTATTCACTAAGCAAACATTTATTAAGCACTGCTTTTGTGCCAGATACTCTTCTAGGCGCTGAGAATACAGCACTGAATTAAAGTGAAAAAAAATTCCCTCTCTCTACAAGCTTAGATGTGAGTGGGTGTGGGAAGATGATAAACAAACCAACAAGTAAATATTTATCATGCCAACTAGTGATAAGGACTAAGAAAAAAAATGTAGCCAAGTGATGAAATGCAGAATCCTGGGGGAAGGACCTCATGATAGGTGACCTGCAATCAGAGAGGGGGAAGGAAGTAAGGTGTCCATTCTGGCACCTGGGAGCATTAGGCAGAGGAAAAATCTGAGTGTAAAGGCTCTTGGAAAAAGTGTGATTGGTGTGTTGGAGGAATAGCAAGGAAAATGTGCCTAGAGCAAAGATATGTTCTGTGCTATCCCCAATTTATATGCAGGGAAACAGTCTTAGTGAGGTAGGTTGAATGATAAGCTCCCTTAAAAGATATGTCCCCAACCTAACCCCCAGAATTTGTAATGGACCCTTATTTGAAAAAAGAGTCTTTGCAGATGCCATTAAGTTAAGGGTCTCAAGATAAAGTCATCCTGGTTTATCCAGGAGGAGCCTAGATCCTCCAGAAGGAGCGTTGCCCCGACACCTTGATTTCAGACTTCTGGACTCCAGAACTGTGAGAAAAGACATTTCTGTTGCTTTAAGCCACTCAGTTTGTAGCAGTTTGTTATGGCAGCCCTGGGGAACTAATACAGAGAGATTACATAAAATGCCCAAAATTACACAGCTTGGTGGTGGGCAAACTGGGACTTCAATCCTGGCAATTGAACACCAGAGTACCCTTACAGACACCAAGCTATATATTGTCTTTTGGTACATGCTGATGAATATACTGGCACTTACAATTGTGAGAAACACTCTTTATAACTTGAAGGTGTCTAGCATTAAGCAACTGGCCTAGGTGCCTATACTTGCCTAACCTGCTCCTAGAAATAGCCAAACCTTTTCTGCAACATGGGGTACCAGGAATAGCTGTTTTTCAATATAAAGATAGAACTTTCTAGCTGGTTTCACGATTTGACCAAGCAGATACCACAGGAATGAGGCTTAAAGTATCATAAAGCATCACTGTGCTTGGGCTTGAAGGAATGTTTCTGAGGCTCTAATTCCCCGGGAAGTACTGTGTGAATAGAAATAGTCATGCTTTCATTTCTTAGAGGCACGCTGGTTACTCATACCACTGCCAATTTTCACTGAGCAGCAAAATTAGGTTTTAGACATCCTGTGAAAATTAAGGCAGGCCTCAGTCGATATGAGCAATTAACCCCTAAATATTTAATAGATGCTGTGACTGCTCCCTCTTCCCTGGAGAAAAGCTCTGCCTAGTTCTCTACGAACAAACAGGTCAGATGAAGAAGGATTTCACAGCCCAGTCCCCTCTGCTCCAAAACCCCAGGAAACCCTTAGGGCAGGACTCAGGGATGATGATGCAGCCATATGCATGATTTTTTTGTGAGAGCTTCCTCTCTAATATTGACACATCACAAGATAAAAGGGAGAAAATGCACAACACCTCAAGTCTCATGGACCTAGCAGAGAGGGTGAAGCACCAAGTCCCAGTGGCTGATGAGACCCGCTGTCGCCCAGTGTGACTGCATGTCAGCGTGGTCGTATGAGTGTGCGTACTTCCATGAGGAAGTATACATAAGAGTGTGTAACACATGGGCGTTCCCTCTCCTGAGAAACTCCCAGTTTCATAGCTTTATTAAAGTCCTCTCTGACTTCACTCACCAACATCCTTCTTTTCCCTTTGTCCTGTGGGCACAAGCACTGCTAAAAGGGCTGACTTATCCACTAAGTACAAGAGGTACAGCAGCGAGGCTCAAAATACTTTTAGAGGCCCCAAAAAATGTTTGATTTTAAAATCTAAAGAATGAATAGGCTGAAAAAGTGTTTTAATATATGCTATTAATGCAATTGTCTTTTTACCAATGTAGTGGTAAAACAGGCCTTTTAATATCATTTTATGGGGAAAGGGGCCCCTGAAGGCAAAAGTGCCTGGGGGTCAGAACACCATTATGCGGACTTGTATCTGTATCTCTTCCCATATGTATCTGTCCCCATGGTACTGGCTTCTCAAGAAACACAGCATCTTACAGATGCAAAGGGCTGGAGACAGTCTTTTGGCCAAGACTCACATCCAAGGAAAGAATCCCTCCTACAGCAGGCATCCTGATCAAGAACCTCTACTCATTCTCTCATGCATGTTTGTCTGATCTCTCTAGCCACACCCCATCTTCTTCAAGTAGAATGAGGCACTACAAAAAGCACAGAATCAATGAGAGGGCCAGGGCAGATGTGCAACAGGTCCCAAAAGACATAAGCAGAGCAGAAAGGGAATTCACAGGTGGGGGCCATCAGTTCCACCTGGAGTATTAACATGGGCTTCCAAGAAGAGGAAGGATCTTCGGTTCCTTCCAACCCACGCTTCCCAACTGCTTGGCTTGCATTTCTCATGTGAGCCAAGCCAGGGTGGCTCCTTAAGAATCTCTAATCCACTTACCTCCAAAGTGAACTCTCAGTCACGCTGCCCCAGGTTGAAGTCATACAGCTTTGTCAGGATAAGTATGACCTGCAAGGGGTTGGGGATAGAGGGAGAGGAGAGGAGCAAAGGGGGGAGGAAAAAAGGAAGCTTACTTTAGTTTTTGTAACAATATACAATGCATCTCCTATCACCCAGAGGAGGGCTTAGTATTTATCCATTGAGTTGAGGGGTATAATAGGATCAAGCAAGGGGGGAAAAAGTTATTAACGTAATGCATCCCTGTAACTGGTAGCATTTATTTTAATCCTGACAGTGCTTTGCATTTGAAATAAAACATACCAACAGGAATTAATTGGCTATTGACAGTTGTTTCTCCACATCTGTCTTCCTTCAAGGTCAGGCACAGGCCAGCTGGCCTTGTTCACAACCAAGGCCACCCAGAGATCAGATGATAAGCTTGTTTTTGATCCAGAGATGACTCTGACTATTCAAAGAATTGGACCTAAAAGGGTAAAAAGGAAGTGGGCCTGATTCTGTCTATAAAAGGGGTTCAGAGAGATTTTGTGTCTCCATCAATAGGGCCTTGGCAGGCATAAATACCTGAATGCAGGCAGGCCTACTCCCCCCACATCCCCTGATACCAACTGCCTTCGACTATGCAGCATCTGCCCCAACACTATGGAGTAAGCAGATCACTGGACTCCACTGGACTCCACAACCACTTTGTTGACACTAGCTGAAGTTAAGTAACCCAAAAGGAAGCTGGACGTATCAGAGAGCTGAAGCTGCCTGTAATCCCGTTGGTGGTTTTCTTAACCAATCTTGGGCTGGCCAGTCTGTTCCCATGCCCCTTCTCTAGCTGGGGACTTGGCTATCTGATGTTGCCCTGCCTGCCTCTCATGCATCTGGACAGTGGCTTAGGCACAACTCCACATCTAAAAGGATGCTAAGCACATGCACCTGAATCAATTTTAATCAAAACGCAGGTGCATAATATACATTGCTTGCCTGCATGCATGATAATCCAGTTACACATAATTGTGTTTATCTAAATTTAATGCACAATTCATTTTACTTTTTTCTGCTCCTTCCCATTCCGCAATTTAACTTCCTCCAGTCCATTTTCACAGCAACCATTAAATTCTTTCTGAGATAATGAATTTCTGCTACCGAGACGGGACTTTCCCATTCTAGGTATCCAGTTAAGATTAAAGAAAAATAAAAAGCCATTATATTGAACATTTTTATGGCACTTAACTAACAACAAAATGCTCACTTTGAGATTTATTCTCATCCAGCACTCCATGGGGTCAATCAGTCCCATTTCCATTTCTTCTTTATAAACTAAGAAAAAAATTAAAGGCAAGGGATATGACCCATTATGTGGCAAAGGTGACTGGGACATTCAATTTCTCTGCGATGAGGAATGGCAGGTTGGCAAGAAACATCATCAATGGTATGGCTATTTGTAGAATAGTAGAATTTACCAAGCTATCTGTCCTAGTACCGCAGCACAAATCAAAGAGTATATATTAATAGCATACACCAGTGACACGGCTATTTGTAGAACAGTAGACTCTACCAAGCTACCTGTCTTATTACTACAGCACAATGGCAAGGAGTGAGGAACCAATGCAAAGAATTGTTCTCTACAGTCACTTAGAGATATTTGCCCCTCCCATTCATAACTAGTTTCTTGTTTATTAAAGCCAGAGACTAATAGAGACAACATACTTATCCATAGCCTCACCAGACAAATGTCTAGCAACTTGCCAGATAATTTCTGTTTGTTGAATCAATGTATACAGTACACACACACACACACACACACACACACACACACACACACACACACACACCAGAGTTTTTCTGCCCTTCATTTAACCTTCTTTCATATACAAAGTTACTCTTAAACTCACTATATAAAAGTATGGGAGGCTATGTGCAGGCCATGCCAAATTCTAGAAAAAGTAAAAAAGCTCAAAACTGATCTACTAGGAATGAGTCAGAATGACCACCTCAGCCTCTGCAGGAGCAAGTCAGACCACTTCATTTTTTTTCCTCCAACATCAAGCCTTTAGGGGATATGCCTCCAAAAAGTGTAAAATCCATGTAGAATGAAGAAAGAGATGCTGAGGATAAGAGTTTCACTTAATTAGCAGAGCTTCTAACCACTGGATCTGGAAGACTCTTCTCCTTACTCAAAGCTTGGGCCACCCTACTTTTTTCCCTCCCTCCTTTCATCATTTCCTTTCTTCTTCTATTGAATGACTACAATATTCTGGCCACTGGGCTATCAATTGGGGATGAAGAAATAAAAGATCCAGATTCTTCCCTCTAGAATCTCACAGTCTAATCTAGTAGGGGGAGAAACCTAAGAAATGAGCAGGCAATCCCAATACAAAGTGATAGGTGCTGTGGTGGGGAACGCAGAGAAAAGTGGGGAATGTTGAGGCACCAAATATAGAAACTAGATAAAGAGGTCAGGGAAGGGTTCCTAATGGTGAAATCCAAATTAATACCTAGAAAGAGTAGAAACTAACTAGCTAAAGGGGGATGCTGAAGTGTCCTTACACAGAGGAAGCATCATGAGCAAAGACGCAGGCGTTCTGTAGATAAACCATCCAAGAGAATAGAATTTCCTTAGTTTCTCCTTCCCCTCAGTAGCTGCCATAAGAACGTGCCTCTCAGATTTCCCCCTGCAGGAGGCATAATTGACTAAGCACTCCAGCTGTTGTGCTCTGAAATTCATTGCTACCTTCTTGCCAAGTCCACACCCCACAAAAGCTGCTCTTGGCCAATGGTTACAAGCAACAGGAATACTAGGCAGACACATTCATGGGTGACAGGACTCCTCTGATGCATGACATTGATGCTAAGATCTCCTAACAGCCTTGCTGAATTCCACAGAACCTCACTATAGTCTGCGATGTTCCCAGCCAGCCTGCCTTCCTTCCTTATCCATTTCCTTCACTGGGGTTCAGATCTCCATCTCAGCCCAGCAGTTGTCTCAATCTGCTCTGGTTCCTTTCCCATTTTCTATCACAGGCATTTTTCCTAATAAGTTTCTCAGACATCTTATTTCACCTTCATGTCTGCTTCTTGGAGAATTCAGACTAACATATCCTTCCACATCTCTATGAATATTACTTCTGCCTTCATGGTAGATGGTTTCAATTTTACCTCTTAATTCATGCACTTTCTTGATCAGAAACCTTTACTGGCTTCCTCTCCCAAAGGATGAAATCCAGACTTCTTAGACTGGCACACTTAGACTCCACAGTCTGGCCCATGCATACTCTCCCAACCATTTTTCCAGTTTGTAAAAACCTGTCCTCTGTTTTAAACAATCTAAGTCTTTCAAGGTACCTCAGGTAAGACAAACACATTCTCACATCTCTGCTTTCTTTCATCCATCATTATATCACTGCCTGTGCCCCATCCTTTCATTCTCCCCTGTACCTCCCTGCCTCACATTGGAGAGAGTCCAAAGCCCACCCCTTTCAGGTGGCCTCCCAGGATTATCCCAGACATCAAAAATGTTCTCTCCTGTGAAGTCCTATTTTGCTTAAAATGGAATCATGCAATTTATTACAAACACTATCTTGATAGTTTCTGGATGTTATATGAGTGGCCTTCTCAACTATAGTCTAAACAACTTAAGGTCGGGATTGTGTTTGGTAATTCTGTCTCCTTCACAGACAAGCTTGCCGTATCGAAGGTTCTTACAAAATAATCATTTTTGAGTAAATGAAAGATATTGACATTGTGTTGGTAAATCATAGACTTCAGCAGGAGATGCTATTAAGCCAGTCTGTTGCTCTCATTTTATAAGTGAAAAAATGGAGTCCCAGAAAAAGGAATACGATTCAAGGTCAAGCCTCAGCAATGTCTGACCTTGACCAAGTGCCCCCAAGGTAGTGCTCTTCCCATTCCATGAAAGCTGGAGCAAAAGAGCCACTGGTGAGCCTGTTAAATGCTGATTCCATGGCCCACCCCCAGCAAGTCTGACTCGATGGACCCTGAGTAGGGTTCAAAAATCTTGTGGCAACCAGAGGACCACAATTCCAGAAAGGCGCCATCACACAATGGTTCCTTTCTCACCTCTGTGTTACAGTGACACCACCTACTCCACCATGGGGGAGATCCTAATCCAGCAAAACGCCGCTTCCTTTACATTGAATTTAACCTTACGAGTAAAGCAGGCAGTGACATGTATGAGGCGAATACCTCAGCAAGGTCACACCAGCATTCCCTAGAGGAAAAGTCAAAACACCGAGAATTATAGGCTGAAAGCTCCTTCCCTGCTGCATTGGAGCCCAGCACAGAAGGACATTAATAGAGCCATGAAGAGATGATAATGTAACTTTCAGACTTAAGACATTCTATGCCAAGCAAACAAAACCAAGAGCAAGAGAAAGCCTGCCCACCCCTGTCCTCTCTCACCACGCAGAGCCTTCCAAAGGCTACTGAGGAGGAGTGAATTTTCAGGGAAGAACATTGAAAGCAGATGCAATAAACCCACCTAACAAGCCCCAGGCTGTTGGGCAAATGCTTAGATAAGAAAGAGATGAGAGTGTGGCTCAGGAAACCCAGCAGAATGGATGTGGTCAGTAGGACAGTGGAGAGGGTAGTCCTGGATCTACAGCAAACCCTGACTTGATTCCCCCTCCAGCTGATGGACCCAGAATGAGAATGGGACTCATGACTCAAAGAAGGAAAAGCAGGAGCTAACATTAATTGCACTCCTACTATGTGCTAAGTACTACACTGGGAATTCTCAATCCTCACAAAAAAAGCCTTTGAAACAGAGCAGATATTATATAATATCTCCCATTTTACAGATAAAGAAACAAGCCCAAGGGTTAAGCAAACTGCCCCCCACAGCACACAACCAGCAAGAGTCAGAGCCAGCATTTCTGCCCATGCCTGTCTGATTCAACCGTGCCTGTTCTGCTCTAACGCAATGCTATTCCACTCAGTGAGCATTTATTTGGGCTTCTGTGCATGGCAATGAGCAGAAATACAGACAGGAGAAAAACACACCCTTGCCCTCAAGGAGTGTATCATTCATTCATGAATTCCACGAATATTTACTGAGCACCTCTTAGGTGAACTAAAAAGACACCTGCTAAATTCTGCAAATCAGGAAGACATCTAGGGCTCGAGGCCCAGGGGGTAAAGATAACTTTTGTTTTCTTTGTTCTTAGAGAGAGAAATAGAAAACAGATGTGTGATGAGAAAAGAACTAGGCAAATTGTTGGGAGACCCAGGTTTACCAAATAAGCTTTGTCAAAATAGTACCTTTTTGACCTAACTGGTTATGATCCTGGGGGGGAATTTAGACAGAAGGAGAAATGAAAATAAATTGGAATAATTCATGAGTAATAGCACTTCTCTCTTCTTACAAGCTGCATACACACATACTACACACACAGAGAATAGTAGAGAAGTCTGTGTGTGTGTGTGTGTGTGTGTGTGTGTGTGTAGCTGGAAAATTACATTTATGGAAGTACATATAGGTACACATAACTATTTTAAATTGGCATCTGACACCTTATTTGGAATAACACTGTTCATATATCTCTTACAGTTTTTGTCACAGTGGGATAATATGATTTCTCTGTATGTCGGTCTTCCCTGTTAGACTGTGACCTCCTTGAGGTCAGAAATCAGGTCTCATTTGGCTCTGCATTCTTACCACTGAGCACAATGGCTGAAGCATGGCAGGTACTATACAAGGTCCTTTGGATGAATTATAAATATATGGCAGTAAAAGAAGGGATGAGATGATAAATGTAGGAGAAAGGTATGGATAATGTGCTATAAGATTTGAGAAGGGGAAGCAATTAAGTCAACCAAATGTGATTAACAAAGTCTTCATGAAGGAGGGGTTATATGAGCTGGGTCTTAAAGCGTGGTAAGAATTTCTGTATACTGAAATGGAGCTTGTCTGCTTTATTTCTTTTTTTCTTTTTAATTTGGATAGGGTAGATAGAAAAGAGCAGAGGGTGGGGCAGCATTCTAGTTATGACAAGCTGCATGGAGATGGAGCAGTATGGGCTGTGTTGAGTGCACCATGAATCCACTCAGAGACACAGCAAGGCTGGGCCAAGGTGGGAAACAAGGCACAAAGGACAATGGAAGGGTGAGAAGGAGGGTGCAATTGCACTTGATGTAGTCAATAATGATTTGATTAAGTGTTTCACAAGAGTGAAGAGGGCGGTGACAATAGGAGACTATATTATAAGGGACCACCATAAATAAGGTGACGATAAGGGACATAGCTGGCCTCTTACAAAATCAGTTGGCACTATCTTTGTTGAGCATCCACCTCCAATTTTCGTGTCCTCAAGAACCTAGTAGCTTCTTTTGTCCTCGAATGCTCAAGCCAGCTTCAGACACATGCAATACCAGCAACTAATGCCTTTATTTCTCACTTTTTCTTTCTTTGATTCATCTATTCCTGCCCAATGCCAACCACAGTATAAGAATCTTGGTAGTAAAGTGATTTTTTAAATGGTTGCTGTAGTCTTGATGCGAGTCTACACATCCCATTTTCTATGTGAGAGGAAGTACCCACACTCTGAAGTTTCAGTCCCTATTCCATCCAAGAATCCTAAATATCTCCCAGTCTAAATTCACTCACCCTCTGCCTCCTGGATAGAGCTTGCAAGGCCACATGGTCAAGAACACAGCATCTGAAGAAAGAGGGCTGGACTCAAGAAATCAGCCTTGGCACATGCTCCTACATAAACCCGAACAACTCATGAGCATTTTCAGAAATGGCTGTGTTCTACTGAAATGGGGTAATGGTACACTTTCCCTGCCATGCTCACAGCGTTGCTGATTCAAATCATATAAGGGATGCCAGCTTGCTTCATAAGCTGTACTGTGAAAACATGAGTTATGAGCGTGACAATCGTTCTTCAGGAGACAAGGGCTCTAGTTGCTCATATTTGGTGGAAGGGTTTCTGATTCTAGAGTTGCTGAACTCCTTTAAAAAAAATGTTCAACCATTCTAGACACTAACTGCAATACAGGAGACTGCAAATCAAAGCCAGTGTTCTCACCTGGCACCTCCACTCAGCTTTGGAAGGCAGGCAGAAAGCCTCAGGGAATTCCTGTCCTCTGAAAGGATAATGCGTAATCTGCAAATTCATAAATCACTAGGACGCTCTGGCCCATGAGCACATGCAGTGAATTGAGGACCTTTAATGCCTGTAAAATTTTACTCTGAAGGAAAATTACTTTAGTTCATTAAACCTTCCTAAAATATTGGTGCCTTTAAATCCATAGGGCTCTCTGCACATCCACCTCCAGGTACCCTCACTCTTATGACCTCACTCCTGCCCGGACCTGATGATTCTTTGCTTTCAGCCAAGTGGAATAGGACTCATTGACTTTCTTTACCAGAAGTGGTAGACAATGGTTACATAAGCAAGAAAGTTGCTAAAACATACATTTTGGGGACTGCTTGCAGGAATGTATTTTAAGTCTCAGCATAGTCTTGTGAGTCTTGGCATCTTCCTCCCACATAGAGGAGCCTCCTCTGCAGAGAGTAGAAATCAAACATCTATAGTTCAGAACCCAACTGACCCACAGTATGAGAATGTCTGGGCACCAACTGGGTGTCCCGAATAAGATAAATAGTACCCACTGTACACCATGAGTTTATAATCTAGTTGGGAAGACAAGGAATTATTAATAGCACAAGAGATACCAACTTTGTCAGTGTCTGATGCAAGAAATTTTACAAAACTGTTAACCCCTTTCCCTGGTTTGTTTAAGGGAGTATTACCAACTCTGTGATTCAGCATGATTCCTTTCTCATCTTACCTACAGCAAGCAAACCAAGTCTCCTGAAATGTGTTGGGGTGCACTGCATTGACCAATTTCAGGTCCTCATAATTTTTCCATTAATTCACCAAACTAATACGTATGGCACTCTTCCTTTTTGCCAAGTGCTGTGAAATCAGCAGTAAAGAACCAGCCTCTCTGCCTTCACCAAGTTTATATCCTAGCAGAGGAAAGCAACAAATAAATAGGTAACCAATACAGTAGTCAAGTGGCAGTAAGTACTATGGGGAAAAAAATAAGCAGGAAATAAGAGAAATAAAAAATAAGAAATACATTAAAAAGTGCAGACACACAGGGGGTGGTTCCAGGGTGGGCTGCAGAGTGGCAGGTAGGAAATAAAGGCTACAGAAATAAATAAGGAGCTCAGAAAAGGCCTCTATGAGAAATTGACACTTAAAATCCTGATGAGGTGAAGGATGAAGTCACATGGCTCTTTTGGTAATAAATATGACAGGCAGAGGTAACAGCAGATGCAAACATCCAAAGGCAGGATTGTGCCCGGTGTATCCAAGGAACAACAAGAAGTTAATAAAGCTGGAGGTGAGGCGAGGGAGATGTTGGGAGACTGAGATCTCACTGGGCCTTGAAAAGCACTGTAAGAACCTTGGTTCTTACTCCAAGTGAGATGGGAAGCCACAAGAGGATTTACATGGAGGACTTCGATCAGGTCACTCTGGTTGCTGTGTTTAGAAAGGCCATGATGGGGAAATGCAGGGGAAATTCCAGGGGAAATGCAGTGTGGACTGGGCCAGAGTAACAGCAATGGGGGAGACAGGTGAAGAGGGCCAGGATCTAAATATATTTTAAAGATCGAGCCAAGGAGAGTTGCTGACAAATTAGATATAAGATGTGAACATAAGAGAAAAGTCAAGGACAGCCCTCAGCATTTGAGCCTAAGTGTCTGGAAGCATGGAATTACTGTCTCATGAGATGAGGACCATGAGAAAAGAAGGTTTGGAGGAAACATTAAAAGTTGAGCTTTAGATGTTAATTTTGAAATGCCTAAGAGACATTCAAATGGAGAAGTCAAACAGTGAGCTAGATAAATGAGTCTGGAGTCAAGAGAGTCTAGGCTAGAAATACCAGTTTGGGAGTTGTCAGTGATTGGATGGACGTGTAAGACATGAGTGGAGATTCAGTCACTAAGAGACCAAGTGTGGATTGAGTAGAGCTATGAGGATTGACAGCTGGGGCATGTCAGCATTTAGGAATCAGTGAAATGAGGCAGAAAAATCAGTCTGTTTGGACCTCTTGAAATTGGCACAAGGGATATTTGTGTCCTATGTGAATGCTCACCACATGGTGTTTACTACAGAGACTTTCAAGCATCAGATGGACAGGATGTCATCTTCTATTGAGACCACTGAGCCTCTTTCCCCAGTTACCCCTGTGTTTGCTCTGTGAGTTCCTGTATAGAGTGGCCATTGTGGCAGAGATAGAGGCTTTCCTTAGGCTCACCATGGAATCTCCCTCACCAAGGCTGATGTGGAAATAATCACTGCTGAGTTCCCAATCTGCCAACATAAAAAAACCAATGTTGAGTCTCAACATCGTGTGTGGTGGCAGGTTGATTGCATGGCATCCCTCTCATCTCAGAGAGGGCAATTTCTTCTCACTGGAATTGCTCTCCCTGCCTGTAGTGATTATGCTAGCATCAAATATTTCAATTTCAGATTGCCTTATTCACTGTCATGGCATCCCATACAACATTACCTCTAACAAAGAAACTCATTTCACGCAAATGAAATACAGTCGCCGGCATGTCCATAGAATTCACTGGTCTTACCACAAACATGACCACCTGGAGCACCTAGACTGATATGATATTTCAATGGACTTGTAAAGACTCAATGACTGTACCAGCTGGGGAGCCGACACCCATGTCAGGCTGTGGTGCTATCCTCTAGGATGTGGGTCCAACCAAAACGTGGTCCAAATACCAAGGTCTAAACATCAACAACCAAAAGTGGGAGTGACGTCTCTCCTTATCACACCCAGAAAGACACCACAGAGTATTGTCTTCATGTCCCCACAACTTGGGCTCTGTTAGTAAAGAAGTCTTGCTTTCCAAGGAGGGCATTGTCACCAAGAGGCAAAATACCTGTTTGTTTGTTTGTTTTTGTTTGTGACAGAGTTTCACTCTTGTTGCCCAGGTTAGAGTGCAATGGTGCGATCTCGGCTCACCACAACCTCTGCCTCCTGGGTTCAAGCAATTCTCCTGCCTCAGCCTCCTGAGTAGCTGGGATTACAGGCGTGCACCACCATGCCCAGCTAATTTTTTGTATTTTTAGTAAAGACAGTTTCACCATGTTGGCCAGGCTGGTCTCTAGCTCCTGATCACAGATGATCTGCCCACCTTGGCCTCCCAAGGTGCTGGGATTACAGGTGTGCGCCACCATGCCTGGCCACACCTGTTCTATTGATCTGGAAGCTGAAAGGAATATCCATCTGTTTTTAGCTTCTCATGCTACCACTGAACAAACATGGAATGAAGGGGTTACTTGCCAGTTGGGATGATTTGGCCCTATTGTCAAGGAAAAGAGAGATGGTGTTTTACAATGAGGACAAAGAAAATGATGTCTGAAACCTATTATTATTATTATGCCTCTTACTAATTTCAAGTGCTCCTATTGTTTTCAAGTCCTGAAGTACAAGTTAACAGAATACTACAGTGGTAAAGGCAGAACTATTAAGGACTAAGATTCTCCAGGAATGACGGTTTGAATTATTCTATCACATTTTTGCCCTTAGCAAATACCTCACAGGGTTAAGTGGAAATCCTTAACCCCGTGAGGTATTTGCTAAGGGCAAAAGAAATATAAAATGGGTAGCTGAAGAAGACATGGTCTATCAACTATGCCTCAAGACTAGTAACAGAAATGAATATAATAGCAATTATGCATATTTCTCTTTGCGTGCTGTATGTATGCATGCACAGAGATGAGAGAGCACGAGAGAGTAAGAATGCAGGATTCCCCCAGTTCCACCCCCCCCCCCCCCCCCCAATCACCTGCTCGCTTTCTGTGTTCTGATTGAAAAATCAGAGTGCTTGACTGTTCTGTGACCCAGCCAGCTGCAGGCTTTCCCCAGCAGGCTTGAACTCACACTGGGCTCTTGAACATTCCCAGGAAATGATAAAGGTATCTAGGTTGTTGTCCAAAACACTGAAAGAAATGGGTCCTGGCCCTGAGCCAAATGCCTTAAACCATCTCATAAACTACTTTCCCTGACCATGTTGCTTGGACAGACCTAGGGTAGATCACCCCTTTTCTCTTGCCATCTGTCATGAGGATTGCTGCAGCACTATAGATAAGTTCCCCTAATAAATGCTTTGCACTGATCACCCTGGCATTTAGTGCTTCTTTCTTTGGAATCCCAACTGGCCCTATCTTGGTACCATTTGGGGCACTCCCTTGTGAGAATTTCCCTTCCAGCGCTTTTGGTGTAATTCCAGCCACAGGTCCAGCAGGGCAAAACAGATAAATAGATGGTGCCCATAAATTACTCTCTTTTCTCCTACTCTCTGTTTCTTTTCTTTATACAAAGAACGTTAGTGTTAACTTCACAACTACTTTAGGTCATACGACATCCACACAGGATTGTAATAAGACTACAAAAGCAATTAACATCACCCAGAGAAGGTACAGCAACTAATGGAACTTGATGTATCTCTTTCTTGATAGAGAGTGACAGTATCCTCATGGTATAAGTTGTTGTGGCTTGGTGTGGAGGCTCATACCTATAATTTATAATCCCAACACTTTGGGAGGCTGAAGTGAGAGTATCATTTGAGCCCAGGAGTTAATGACCAGCCTGGGCAACATGGCAAGACCTTGCCTCTACCAAAAATAATAACAATTTTTAAAAATTAGCTGGGCATGGTGGCATATGCCTGTGGTCCCGGCTACTCAGGAGGCTGAGGCTGAGGCAGGAGAACACTTGTGCCCAGGAGGTCAAGGCTGTAGTGAGTTGCATTCACACCACTACACTCCAAACATAGGTGACAGAGAAACACCTTGACTCAAAAGAAAAAAAAGAAGTCATTGCATTATATTAAGCAGAATCACAATGTTAAATATGAAAGGAAGTCTGAAAAGAACACTCACAGTAGCCAAAGGGGGAGACTGTGCTGTTTACTCTCACCCCACAATCCTGCCTATGTATGGCAGGTAACCAAGGCCCTGCAAATTACATTTCTGAAACTCTCCTGTGAGCTGGCTTCAAGATTAGCTCAGCCAATAGAAGGCATTAGTGGGGGACTGGCAGAGGAGGGAGAAGTGACCCTCTCCATACATCTGGCTTCTGATGTGACAGCACATCAGCAGCAACAGAGCTGGTGGAAGCAACAGGGATGGGTCTCAGTAATCAGCAGCACAGGCTCCCAGGTTCTTCTGATGCACCTCAGCACACACAGCAGGAACCTGGGTAAAGAGACCCTTGGCCTCTAGTACTGCTTCCTCTCCTGGGCAGTGGTGTGATGGTTCCTGCAGTTACCGATATTTGAGCAGCCTTGCCTTTCCTCTTTCCTGCTCTTCCAGCCTTTTCAGCACTCTTACAATCAATTCCTGCATTCAATCTCTTCTTTTAGAAATACTATGCAGCCATAAAAAGGAATGAGATCATGTCCTTTGTAGGGACATGGATGAAGCTAGAAGTCATCATCTTCAGCAAACTAACAAAGGAAGAGAAAACCAAACACTGTATGTTCTCACTCATAAGTGAAAGTTGAAAAATAAGAACATATGGACACAGGGAGGGAAACAACACACACCAGGGCCTGTAGGGGGCTGGGGGCTGTTGGGGGAAGGAGAACATTAAGACAAATACCTGGAGAGAGACCCAAGATGGCCGATTAGCAGCAGCTCAGGATTGTAGCTCCCACTGAAAGCGCAGAGAGTGAGTGGACGCCACACTTTCAGACGAATTTTTATTGCCCACGGACCAAGAGATTCTTGGCGGAGGAGCCCCACGGGTGACGCCAGGGCGACTCTTTGGCTGGCGCGGCCGTTTTGCAGGTGCCCCGGCGCAGTGGTTCTCAGTCCGGAGTATACGGGACTGAGTGCCCTTTTGGTTGGCGTTGGAGCTCTGGGAAGGCAGAGTCTCCTATTCAGCTGATTGAAAAGCGGACTGAAGTGGGGAACCAGACCGGGAGATTCCCGGGCAGAAAAGCACCACGAATCTTAACGCCGCTGTTTCAGCCGGCGTAGTGGGTCACCACAGGGGAAGGCTGGTCCCCCTACAAAAAAGAAAAAAAAAACAGCAGTTGGAACTGCTGAGGAGTGAGAGTTTCACAGCAAGTACAGCTGAACCCGGGAAGGTCCAGCTCTGTGGGGGGAGGGGCGTCTGCCGAAGGAAAACTAAGAAACAGAAAAAACTTTACCACCAACAAGCTGGACGTCCACTCAGAGACCTAATCTGAAAGTCAGCAATTACACAGACGACAGGTGGATAAATCCACAAAGATGGGAAGAAACCAGTGCAAAAAGGCTGAAAACACCCGAAATCAGAATGCCTTTCCTCCTACAGAGGATTGCAGTGCCTCATCACCAATTGAAAAAGGCCTGATTGAGAATGAATGTGAGGAATCAATAGAATCAGGCTTCAGAAGGTGGATAATGAGAAACTCCTGTGAGCTAAAAGAACATGTTCTAGCCCAATGCAAGGAGACTAAGAACCTTGAAAAAAGGTTTGACGAAATGTTAACGAGAATGAACAATTTAGAAAGGAATATAAGTGAATTAATGGAGCTGAAAAACACAATACGAGAACTTCGAGAAGTATGCACAAGTTTTAACAGTCGAATTGATCAAGCAGAAGAAAGGATTTCAGAGGTCAAAGACCAATTTAACAAAATAAAATGAGAAGATAAGATTAAAGAAAAAAGGGTAAAAAGGAATGAGCAAAGTCTCCAAGAAATATGGGACTATGTGAAAAGACCTAATCTACGTTTGATAGGTGTACCTGAATGTGACGAAGAGAATGAATCCAAGCTGGAAAATATTTTTCAGGATATTATCCAGGAAAACTTTCCTAACCTAGCAAGGCAAGACAATACCCAACTCCAGGTAATACAGAGAACACCACAAAGATATTCCTCAAAAAGAGCAACCCCAAGGCACATAATCAATAGATTCATCAGGGTTGAAACAAAGGAGAAAATACTACGGGCAGCCAGAGAGAAAGGTCAGGTTACCCACAAGGGGAAGCCTATCAGACTCACAGCAGATCTCTCAGCAGAAACCCTACAAGCCAGAAGAGAGTGGGGGCCAATATTCAACATCTTTAAAGAAAAGAACTTTTAACCCAGAATTTCATATCCAGCCAAACTAAGTTTCATAAGTGAAGGAAAAATACAATTTTTTACGAACAAGCAAGTACTCAGAGATTTCATTACCACCAGGCCTGCTTTACAAGAGCTTCTGAAAGAGGCACTATATACAGAAAGGAACAACCAGTATCAGCCATTCCAAAAAACCCATCAGTAAGCTGCATCCAGACCCATCTCACATGCAAGGATATACAGAGACTCAAAACAAAGGAATGGAGGAGATTTGCCAACCAAATGGAGAGAAAAAAAAAAAAGCAGGAGTTGCAATTCTCATCTCTGATAAAATAGACTTTAAAGTAATAGAAACCAAAAGAGATAAGAAGGACGTTGTATAATGGTAGAGGGATCAATGTAACGGGAAGAGCTAACGATCCTAAGTCTATGTGCACCCAATATAGGAGCACCCAGATACATAGGGCAACTTCTTGGTGACTTACAAAGAGACTTGGACTCCCACACAATAATAGTGGGAGACTTTAACATTACATTGTCAATATTGGACAGATTAATGAGACAGAAGGTTAACAAGGATACCCGGGACTTGAACTTAGACCTCAAACAAGTAAACTTAATAAACATTTACAGAACTCTCTACTCCAAATCCACAAAACATATATTTTTTTTTCAGTAACACATCACATTTATTATAAAAGTGACCACATGGTTGGGAGTAAATCACTCCCCAGCAATTGCATAGCATTTATAGGTTTAAATGAAATATTGGTTGGCTGTTTGTTATTTTCCTCCCTTATTCCTTCCTGTCTCCATTGTATAACACAATTATTAGTATAAAAGAGCTTTTTAATATCCATTTCTAGACTGCATTCTAGCCTGGGCAATAGAGCAAGATTCCCGTTCTTTCTCCCTCTTTTCTTCTTCTTTTCTCTTTATTTCATTCTCTTTTATTCCTTCTTTCTTTCTCTCTTTCTTTTCTTTCTTAAAAAAAAAATCAAAAAAAAAAAGACAAATACCTAATACATGTGTGGCTTATAATGAGTTGATAGGAACAGCAAACCACCATGGCACATGTGTACCTATGTAACAAACCTGCATGTTCTACACATGTAGCCCAGATCTTAAAGTAAAATAAAATTAGAATTAAAATTTTAAAAAGAAATATCTCAAGTTAGAGGCCCTGGCTGACACAGAACAGTCTGGGAGATACAAAGAAACAAAGGAGAGCATGGGTTCTGGAAACTGAGTGAGGAAAGCATTTCAAGGAAGAGGGTGACCAGCTCCCCTGTAAAGGGAAATACTGCTGACAGTTTATGTACAAGAAAGATCAAGAATCGACCATTGGATCTGGCTAGTAATCTAGTAGCTAGATTACTTCAAAGGCCTTCAAACTAACTCATTTACTTAATTTCTTACAAAAATTCTCTGGTGGCTTCTCACTGCCTTTAGGATCAATCCAAATTCCTCATGGCATAAAAGGTCTTCCTCAATCTGGCCCCATATGGCATTTTAAACCTCTTCTAGAGCCACTTTCCCAAATGACTGCTGAAATTTAGCCACGCTAGAATACCTCTTCTCCCATTCAATTTTTCCAGACCTTTCCCTATGCTCTTCTCCCTCCTCTGAAAGCCCTTCTCTTGTTCTCTACCTGATGTTCTCCTTCCTTCTCATGCTTCCAGATCCAGCTCAAGTATCAACATTCTGATGTCTCAGCTGTTCTCAAAGACAGAACTAACTTTCTCTTAATCTGTTTCCCTAACTTTCAATTTTGCTACTCACTAGACTATCATTTTCTATCTGCATGTGTATCTCTGCTGCTGGGCAATATGCTCCTTCAGGACAGGAACCCTGATTTTCACATCATCAGAGTGGGAGAGTATTATTAAATGTTTCTTTGATATGGCACCTATTAATCAATAGAGATGCAACAAATTTCTTGAGTTTAAAGTATAACCAGAGGTGTTCAAAGGAGGAGAGGATGAATCTGAGCTGAGGTAGTCAAGACATCCTCACAGTAGATGAGAGGCTTTAGAGAGATCATAAGAGATGGAAAAAGTTTAAACTCCTAGCCCTCTCCTTTCTGGGAGCAATGTTTCTCAAGGATTTCTTTTCCTTAGATAAGCTAATCTTCCAAGCCTGTCCAGAGGGGAGAGTTCAAGGTGGCTTTGAAATAACTTTGAGAATGTCCACAAGAGGATAAAGAGAAAGGGACGCAGTAGCAGGGAGGGAAGATAATGAAAGCAATCTTCTGAAATCAAACTGTATTAAGTTTTGAAGAGTTATCATTCTCTAAGGGCCACTAGAGAAGACAAAGGTACCTCGTTTTACTGTGCTTCACTTGATTGTGCTTCACAAGATACTGTGGTTTCCTTTTTTATTTTTCCAAATGCAAGGCTTGTGGCAACCCCATGTCGAGCAAGTCTGTTGGCACCATGTTTCCAACAGCATGTGCCCACCTTGCGTCTCTGTGTCACATTTTGGAAATTCTCACAACATTTCAAGCTTACTTGTTATTATTATGTCTGTTATGGTGATCTTTGACGAGTGATCTTTGATGTTACTTTGTAATTGTTTTTTGGGCACTGTGCCCATATAAAACAGTGAACTTAATTGACAAATGTGCTTGTTTTGACTGTTCACTGACCACTTGTTCCCCATCTCTCTCCTTCACCTCAGCCTCCACTATCCCATTCTCTGAGACACAACAATACTGAATTTACCCAAGTATCAATCCTACAATGGCCTCTAAATGTCTGAGCGAAAGCAAGAGTCACACCTCTCTCACTTTAAATCAAAAGTAAAAATGATTAAGCTTAGCAAAGAAGACCCATTAAAAACCCAAATAGACTGAAAGCTAGGTCTCTTGGGCCAGAGTTTGCCAAGCTCTGAATGCAAAGAAAAAGTACTTGAAGAAAATTTAAAGTGCTATTCCAGTGAACACATAAGTGAAAAGAAAAACAGCCTTATTGCTGATATGGAAACAGTTTTAGTGACAAAAGATCAAACAAGTCACAAAGTTCACTTAAGCCAAGCCTAATCCATAGCAAGGCCCTAACTATCTTCAATTCCATGAAGGCTAAGAGAGGTAAGCTTCAGAAGAAAAATCTGAAGCTAACAGAGGTTGGTTGATGAGCTTTAAGAAAAGAAGGGATGGCCATAACATACAAGTGCAAAGTGAAACAGCAAGCGCTGATGGGGAAGCTGCAGCAAGTTATCAGAAGATCTACCTTTCATCATTATTATTAACTATACAATAGATTTTCAATGTAAACCAACAGCCTTCTATTGGAAGAAGATGCCATCAAGAACTTCCATAGTTAGAGAGGAGAAGTCAATGCCTGGCTTCAAAGCTTCAAAAGACAGGATAACTCGTCTAGGCTAAATCCAGTGCTCATTACCATTCCAAAAGTCAAAGGGTCCTTAAGAATTATGCTAAATCACCTCTGCTTGTGCTCTATAAATGGAATAACAAAGCTTGGATGACAGCACATCTGTTTACAGCACAGTTTATGAAAATTTTAAGCCCACTGTTGAGACCTACTGCTCCAATAAAAATATCTATTTCAAAATATTACTGCTTACTGACAATGTACCTGGTCATGGAAGACCTATGATGGAGATGTACAAGGATATTAATATTGTTTTTATGCCTGCTAAGAACATGGTACCTTATCCATCACGTACCCATGAGTCAAGGAGTAATTTCACTTTCAAGTCTTATTACTTTAAAAAAATAAATTTCATAAAACTATGTTGCCATAAACAGTGATTCCTCTGATGAATCTAGGCAAAGTAAACTGAAAACCTCCTGGAAAGGATTCACTATTCTAGATGCCATTAAGAACATTTATGATTCATGGGAGGAGGTCAAAATATCAATATGAATTGGAGTCTCAAATAAATTGATTTCAACTCTCACAGATGAGTTTGAGGGGTTTAAAGACTTCACTGGACAAAGTAACTGCAGATGTGGTAGAAACAGCAAGAGAACTAGAATTACAAGTGGACACTGAAGATGTGTCTGAATTGTTGCAATCTCATGATAAAATTTAAGTGGATGAGAAAAGAAAGTAGTTTCTTGAGATGGAATCTATTCCTGGTGAAAATGCTGCAAACATTATTGAAATGACAACAGAGGATTTAGACTATTTCATAAACTGGGTGGATAAAGCAGTGGCAGGGTTTGAGAAGATTGACTCCAATTCTGAAAGAAGTTTACTGTGTGTAAAATGCTATCAGACAGCAACACATGCTACAAAGAAATCCTTCATGAAAGAAGACTCGATCAATGCAGCAAACTTCATTGTTGTCTCATTTTTTGAAATTGCCACAGCCATCCCAATCTTCACCAACCACAATCCCGATCAGTCAGTAGCCACTGACATTGAAGCAAGACCCTCTACCATCAAAAAGCATGATTTCTCAACTAAAGGCTCTGATAATCATTAGCATTTTAGCATAAAATATTTTTACTTCAAGTATGTACATTGTTTTTTAGACATTATGCTACTTAACACTTAACAGACGGCTGTATAGTGTAATCATAATATTTATGTGCACTGGGAAACCAAAAAACTTGTCTGACTTGCTTTATGGTGATATTCACTTTATTGTGGTGGTCTATAACCCACAATATCTCTGAGGTGTATGTCTGTATGCTCCTGTACCTAATGGGTGTACATGGACGAAAACACTAGATCTCCAGACAAAAATCACAACTTAATTTAACTACAGTTTAGACAAGAGAGGAACAAATACAAGAAGGACCAAGGTGAGCATGCTAACATTTACTTTGGACCTACTAAGTGCCAACCACTGTGCTTGATGCTTGATGTATATTATACAGATAATGGGTACAACCATGGTGAAAGGAAGACAGCATTATCCACATTGCCTAGATGAGGAAACTGCCCAGTTCATGCAAGTAGGAAGAGGTGGAAGTCAGCACCCAAACACAGGTTTATCTATTCCAATATGATCCAAGGGAGAGATAAGACATATAGAAATTAATAAGCATTAGTCATCCTTACTTAAAAGTGGGCCATTGTTAAGAAAGTACTTTGCAAAATTTTGTAACTGAATCAGGCAAGTGACAAATCAACTAAATGAAAATGCGATGTTGCTGAAATAAGGAAACTGTGAAAAATGGCTGTTGAATAGTGGGAGGGTGTTCTGGTTTTGTGTAACGAGCCATTAAAAATGAATTAAAAATCCATTCACTCTCATTCCCTAAGGGATTTTGAAAATGTGACGGCCATTCTTGGAAAAGATTTAGGTAGCATTCATCCCAGCAACAGGGGGTGGGGCTAAATGACCACACAATACAATTCCTTGCCAATTTCTGTATTCCATAATAATGTCTTATCAGAACATGGGTTAATTCTCTCCAAAAATGTGCCATTAGGGAGGAGTCTGAGCTCATACCTTTCTGCCTGTCCATCACTCCATCCATCCAACTGCCACCAACACCACCCTAAGGAGGAGGCCAAGGGCAGAAACAGATGTGAGCTGATGAGAGAGGAAACTGGCTACAATGCCACTAATGTGAAGCCTCCAGAGATGATCACCAATACACAGAAAAATAGTAATATAAGTGACCTGTTTCTTTGAGAAAAAGTGAAAGCATTAAACCAGAAAGTTTTGGTGTAGAATCCAGGCTCTGCCACTTACTTTGTGTGACCTGAGGCAAGGGGCTTACCCTATTGAGCCTCAGCGTCCTCATACTAAAGTAAGTCAAGATCACTCCCTTCATTCAGTTGTTTTGAGAATTAGCTAAAGGGTATCGGACTGCCAGGCACACGGTAACCCGTCAGCATGCATTAAGTTCCTTCCTTTCCCTGTCTCTGAGCAAATCAGGTCATTTGCCATTTGAGTGGGAAAATGCCACGTCCTCAAGAAGGGGCATGTCACTTTAGTGGTGACAACTTGAATCTCACAAAATAAACAGCAACCTCATCAGGCCTCTCACTGATGCAGAGATAAAAGCCTGGAATTCCCTGCATGCCAATGCTCAGTTTGTGTGGACATGCATTGACAGCCTCCGCGATGGGAAGATCACAGGTCCATCCAAGTCTATTTTGCCTTGTGTGTGATCCAACCCACTTGTCTCTTTTCATTTCAGGGGCTGTCTCTGCTGGTCCAGCCTGCAGGCACATACACTTCCCTTTCTTCTACAGCTTCTGTCAGGGGCAGTGCTCCCTCCTGGGTATCAGGAGCTAAAAGAGCTCCCAGCCAAACAATTTCAGCTGCTGACTCCAGTGAATTTCCTGGGGATGAGCAACTCTCCAGATTGGAAGCAGTCACTAGCCTGAGCTGCTTCAGATGAGGGCAAAGGCAGGTGCTTGGCTAAACTGTAAGATGCTTCAGGATCAACACCACATCTGTTTCATTTGCAATTTTATCTCCAGCACCTGGGACAGCGCCCAGAACCTCCAGCACCTGGGACAGCGTTCAGCATCTCTGCTGTAAATAATGGTGAAGTGAATAACCTATCACCGAATTCATGATTTGGCATTCATCACAACTCACCTCCTATTCAGTCCTACACATTACAACAGAGTCTCTCTTTCAGGCAATACATCACGCTTGGTACTAAGGAGATGTAAGGATGAGATGCAAAGTTCCTGACCTAAGGCACTTTCAATGCAAGAGGAGAGAGATGCTTATATAACTCCCTACCAAAAAAAATTTGGAACCGGTACTGACTTACACTAGATTGGAAACATTCTACCCATTGTCTTCTGAGGCTAGAGCTTCAGGTACATAGAGAAGAAGATGGAGATGCCTACTGGGGCCAAATAACAGTGGTTTTAAATCCCAGGTGTGTAAGTTTTCTATTGCTGTTGTAACAGATTACCACAAAATTTAAAATAACACAAATACATCATTTCACAGTTTTGGGGGTCAGAAGTCCAAATTGGGTTTTACTGGCTATAATCAATGTGCTGGCAGGACTGTGTTCTACATTCCTTGTGGAGGCTCTAGGGGAGAATCTGTTGTTTTTCTTTTCCCAGCTTCTACAGGCTTTCCCCATTCTTTGATTCATGGTCCCCGTCAGTCCTCAAAGCTAGCAATGGCTGGTCAAGTCTTTCTTGTATGGCATCACTCTGACAACTGACCCTTCTTCCTCCCTCTTCCCATTTAAGGACCCTCAGGTTTACACTGTACCCAGCCACACAATCCAGGACAATCGCTTTGTCTTAAACTCAGCTGACTG
The DNA here is from genome assembly GCA_036589455.1 of Ateles fusciceps. Taxonomy (NCBI): domain Eukaryota; kingdom Metazoa; phylum Chordata; class Mammalia; order Primates; family Atelidae; genus Ateles; species Ateles fusciceps. Next base: position 9,597,966 of record JAZHEH010000091.1, on the reverse strand, counting down.
CCATATTATTTCCACCTACTGTCTTAATTTCCCTTTGTCATGTGACCTAACATATCCACAGGTTCCAGCATTCAGGATGTGGGTGTCTTTTGGAGGCCACTATTCTGCCAACTACACCAAGAGATTCAACTCAACTCAGTAAATACCATGAAGATATCTAATGAGCTTGAATAAGCGAATGACCTTTTAGGACCTGCACTTTGGAAATGATATGGCCAGGAGTATGAAGGGTGGATTAGTGAAGATGAAAAGCAGAAAGCCTAGTGAGAAGAATACTGCAATAGTCCAAACACAAGAGGTAGGAAGTCTGACCTGAGGCAATGGCCTGGGGGAAAGGAGAGAAGGGAGGTGGATGAGGGAATCCCTTATGAAAAAGTTGTTGCTAAAAACTGCAAATGGCACAGAATAGAAAAAGAAAAAAAGGAGGTGTCTCAGAGATATCCAAGAAGTTAGTACAATTCATTTTAATCACAAGCCTGTGTTTGAAATCCAGCTCCAATACATAGCAGAGAACCATTTAAGTGTTTCCATGGCCTAAACTCTCATTTCATGCTCCAGGTTGGCTGCAATGGTTTCCAACTTATTTCCCCAAACTTGTGCATCCTCCCTGTCTTAAAAATCTGCTCTCGTCCTAGGTTCTCATTCTGCCCTATTTTTGTCCTTACTCATCTGCCTATTGGTCCTGTAGGCATGTTTGTCACTCCCTGTCCAGGGCCTTCGGAGAGTCTCCTTTCTAGCCTTACTATCTCCTAGCCTCACCCTCATGTCTCATCACCTCTTTAGCTCCTCTCACAAACTGTTTACCTGGATTTCATCTTGCTCGAATGAATGCTCTTTCTGAGTTGGCTTTGGTCTAGGTCTTAACCCAGAACAGCAGATAACAGGGCCATGGCAGCTACATCCCAAGATATAAGAGATAAAGAGCCACCCCATTTATATGGTGGGAAGTTGGGGGAGGTATAGATTTTAATCTGTTCAATCTCTGAGACACATACTTGATTAAAATCCCCAGAGGTCGGTCCCATATATCACAGCAGAACGACCATTCATTCAAGCTAGAAAGTGGTCATAAATCCCAGACATTAGAGGTAGAAAAACTTAGAATGTAATGAGGGCCATGCCAGACTCTGAGAAGAATTGCTCCCCCTCCAGTGTTTTGCAGAGGCTAGCATTCCTCTAGCAGCCTCACCAGTATTCCCACCAGAAAGTGATCTGGATTGCCTAAAATAACATAAGCCTGGGCTTGTCTTCATATAACTCTTTAGAAAGGAGCAGAACCTCCAGTGGCTGATGGTGGATGATTTAAGAGCCCTCTCTCGTGTAGCCTAGGACATAACAACAAAGAACACATAATTTATTTGTATTGATTCACCAGCACACATTTGATCATATCTCCTTGTCCTTCCTTTTGCTAAGAATCCATGGCCACCATCCTGAGAAATTTATCTTTGGCAAAATACCTCTGTCAAAGTAAGTTCCTCACATATCTTAGCTACAGCAAAAGAGTCCATGCCAGGAAAACCTGCCAAGGAAAGGGGAAAGGGACACAGTAGCTCTTCTTGTGTGTTGACTCTGGTCTAAACAATCTCCCTCCATGATAAGAAATAGACAATGTGTGCTTGGGAATTAAAGTCTCAGTTCTGAGACCTGACTGTCAGATACAGATACAGAAACTCAGGACAGAACAGATTCCTGATCTAGAGGAACAACCATCATGAGGAGCTGATCAGACTCCAGGACTAAGAGAAGGAATAAAAAATAACGGGTAGAAATTAATGTGGACCTTGCAGCAGACTGGGATGGGATGAAAATGCCCAAGTGTTTGAATGACTGCTGTCATTCAACCTTGAAGTTCCATTCAAGGTTATTTCATTCCCATAACCTTGTACACAGCACCTACTATGTACCCGGATCTGCTTCAGAAGCTGGAATGTGTTTCACAGTGTTTTCTCTCCCAAGACTCTCAACCTAATGGGGGACAGACAGGCAAGTAATCACATAATTGATTTAATGCGATTTCAGTACTAACAAGGGCACTTATTGTGCCAACTCAAGGATATTAGTGAATCTTCCAATCCCATGGTACAGAGGCTCCTCCTACCCCAGAATAGAACAGAAAACAAAGCGAGAAGTCAGGAGAAATGGCTTTGCATTTTAAGAAGGCTGATCAACTTGGTGGGCACAGGGCACTTTAAACCTGAGGTTGAATATGTAGGAGGAAACCAGAAAGGACCCATGTGCTTTCAAATAGCTGAATGTTTTGGTGTTCTACAGATAGATGGCAGCAATAGACTCCATTTTTAGCCTATTTAGTTGCTCTGGATGGTAAGGAGGCATCTAGAAGACCCGAAAAGGAAATAAACTCTCACCAGAGTCCCCCAAGAAGGTGTACATGTTCTCTTCCTGCCCTTCTCTGCCTGCCAGCTTCCAACCATCCACTCTTTAAGCACCAGCTCAAGCCCTGTCCCTAGCAGGGAGTTACCCCTCATTACCACAGTCCACAGTCATCTCTTCATCTGTGGCCCATTATGTTTTCTGGTACTTCTCATTCCACATGCTTATCTTACAATTTGACCCTGACACACCCTCTGTTGAGAAATGGGGTCTATGTTCCTCTCTTCAAAATTTTGTGACTGCTTCAACCAACAGAGTATACAGAAAGCCTGAACTTGCTGAAGGTACACAGTGTGGAACCTGAAGAGGCAGCCAAGACGGCACAAGCCAGAGTAGGAATGCTAAAAAATCTAAGTCTTTGATGACATCGTTTGAGCTGGTGGATCAAGCCTGCCCTGAAGCCACAAACATCTAATCTTTTCTGTTCGGTCAATAAATCTTTCTTCTGTTTCAACCTATTTGTGTTCCTGTTATACTTAAAATACTTCTCCCATCCTTTAAGCCTCAGATCAAAATTACTTCTACAAGGCCTACCATCACTTCTCCAGAAAGATTCTGTTGCTCCTTCTTTTACATAACTATTGATACATCCTAACATTACAGCAACTTCTTATTATATTGTAGTATTAATATTTATCTTCTCTCATTACATTGTGAGATACTTAAGAGCAAGTGTTGAGCCTCTTGATTTTAGGGAGAGTCAAAAATAGTTCACATTTAATCTGATACAAATATTCTAAATAAAATATTGACAAATTCAATCCTTTACAATTAAAAGAGCATGACCAAACAGAACACAGGGCTGCAGAAAAGCAGAGTATTTTGTTCACACTATCTACTTCAAACACTTAACACAATCCACAGTAGGCGTTCAAAAAGTATCTGCCGAATGAATGACCAAATGTTTTTTCTTGCCTCTTGATCTTTAATTGGTAAACCAATAAATAAATGTAACCTTACTTGATATATAACAGATGTTTATAAACATCTGTTAATAGGTAAATATTTATAGGATGTTAGCCAGTTGATAAATTCCAGTTAATGGCAATAATAAAAGTAGTAACAGAAGTCATCATTTACATCTGTTTTCTCATTTAACCCTTACAACAATCCTATGATTACTATTATTCCCATTTTTTTCAAGGATGAAATAGAGACTTAGATTAGGTAACCAAGCAAAACCCCATGACATGTAAATGGCAGCATGTAATGTATTCTTACTCTAAAAAGTCTGTCGCTCCTCATGCTTCAAATTCCACCTCCTTACTGATTAGAGGGTGTCAATTAAGGCAGCAATTTTGGCACCCCCTGAAGTTACCATGGCAGCTTGGTGCCTGTGAGAGCCTCCACTGGAATCTCCACAAGACTAAGTTTAAAGTAAATCCAACAAAATCTTCAAGACAGGATCAGAGACTCAACTTCAAGCCAACTTTTTATTCTAAACCCAGTGGTTAAGGAAAACACAAGAAACTGCAGGTCTGATTTCATAGCTGCATGAGCAATCTTGGCTATGGAAGTGAGGCCACGTCACTGCCTTCTGCATTTCTCTCCTGCCTCTCCACCCTCCTAAAACCTGAGTTCCACATCCCAGCTGTCAAGTTACTCTCCAGCCCTCATCTTCTCTCTCCTCCAGGCCATGCACCTGGCAAGGCTTAGATGACAGGCCCTAGTTTTCTTCTAAAATTGGAATTTTGACTCAAATGAGTAGGTTGCATGTGAGTAGGGGGTGGATCTGGGGAAAGGGAAAAGATGCACCTGCCTCCCACTGCCCAGCACACAGAAGGATCCAAGTTGATAGCATGGGGTGTGGCCCTGCTCCAAGAAAAAGTTCATCCCAGAATAACAGCCAAGGGATAATTGAACCAGCAAGCATTTACCTGGCACTTAAAATGTGCCAAGCACTTATCAGGTTTTGTGGGCATAGGAGAAGAGGAGACCGGAGGAGCTTACTGAAAGAGTGGGTATGTGCATGGGTAGGGGAGAGTAAGAGAGAGGAAGAGATGAAGATACATAGGAACCTATAGACAGACAAACAGATACAGATAGATGTAATATGTACCAGGTAAGAATCTGTCAAAGTGTGGCTCACAGACTCCTTCAGCCAGACTTGTCTGAGAAACTTACTTAAAAACACAGATTCTGGTCCCTATCTTTCATGCATTGAGTAACCTCTGGCAGAGCCTGGAAATCTGCATTTTACAGGCTATCCAGGTGAATCTTGTATACACTGATGTGTACTCCCTCAGAATTCTCAAGTGACACTGCATGAGATTCTTGCAAATCCACAAAACCTCAAATACAAAAAAGCCTGTCACCCCCTTGGCCTTGTCCCCAATCACATCTCCATCAAGAATCATGATATACATTCTCAGCAAACTGACACAAGAACAGAAAATCAAACACCACATGTTCTCACTCATAGGCGGGTGTTGAACAATGCAAACACATGGACACAGGGAGGGGAGTATCACACATTGGGGTCTGTCGGGGGAAAAAGGGGAGGGATAGTGGGGGGTGGGGAGTTGGGGAGGGATAGCATGGGGAGAAATGCCAGATATAGGTGATGGGGAGGAAGGCAGCAAATCACACTGCCATGTGTGTACCTATGCAACAATCTTCCATGTTCTTCACATGTACCCCCAAACCTAAAATGCAATAAAAAAAAAATACAAAAAAAAAAAGAATCATGATATAGTTATTAACCTTTTCCATTTTCACTCATTTTATCTCCAGTTTGGATGGATATTTCTGCACAAATATTAAGTCTGAATTTGGTTTTGATTCATTTCATTTTGTTTTAATCATACAGCAAAAAGCTACCATGTAAAAAAGCAGCAGAAAAACCAAAAAATCCCACATGGATGTGAATGCCTTAGCCAGGCTCACTGAGAAGTGTACTTGTCCCTACATACCAGCTTAGAGCAGCCGTGGTTCAAGTTCACACCTCTGCAAATTTCCCAATTGGGACCTATGATTATTCTGCAGGTAGGTTGACAATAATCAGAAAAACCAACATTCAACTGGCAGAACCCAGGGCATCAGGGGTTAGAATCTTTCTGAAGACAAGCAAGGGGCCCTGTGGAACTAACATAAGCTCAGACTACAAGGTGGCACAGAAAAGCAGGGGATCCTGTAGGAGCCAAGAACGGGGCTGCAGCTGTGACTCAGGAAGGGACTAAAGCTGGCCTGGGAGCCTGCAGGGCCTTCATCTCTCTTCTTTTGAGGGAAGGCTCCATCTACCTCCCCCAAGCTCCCCACCTCTTAAGATTCACATGCTAGAGGACCAGCTGAAGGAAAGAAAGGAGGGGAAAAAGAAAAGAAAGAAAGAAGGAAAAATTGTGAGCTATCTCTTGTTCCTAACCTCCAATTTCTAGGAAGGGATTCTAATTGGCTCAACTTAGGTCAGACACACACTCTTGGAGACATGCACTTTTGTTAAGAGGTTGGGCCACATTTACAAACTGTCCCCAGATCAGCACACAAATTACAGAAAGAAGTGAGGGGAGGTGAGCCAGCAGGAAAGTTTCCTGGAGCAGAACACACAGCAGTGTCCTGACTAACCAAGTGTGCACAGATGTGTGTGTTTATACAGAACTGCATAGATAAGGCAACCTGCATGGCCAAACGTGTTTAATCATTCAAGGCATTAAATGAGAAATGTTCAGTTGGTGACCTGATTGGTAAATCTCAAAGAAAGATGGAGGCAAAGAAGGTAATGTGTGGTAGAAAGCTCAGGAAAAGCTTCTAGGAGGTGGTAAGGGACAATATCAGGGCCAGCATGCTTGGCAGAAAAAACGTGGACTTTGGGTTCAAATAGATTTTGGTTGAAATTTTAGCTCTGTACTTCCTATTGTGTGAGCAAAACATTTATCCTCCCTGACTCATTTCTTCAACTGCCCACCCTCCCCCTTACTCACTTGCCCTACATCAAAAAAGGGAAGAGGAGGAGGGGAGGGAAAAGGGTGGAAAGAAGGGGAAGGGGGACAAAAGAAGGAGAGGGAGGGGTGGGAGGACGGAGAGGGGGGGGGAAGGGAAAGAGGAAGGGTGGGAAGAGGAAAAGGGGGAGGGGGAAGGGAGTGTGGGGAGAAGCTAATAATCCACTAAAACCACAAACTTCCTGTACTTGGGTGTACCTGTGATACATGTCATTTGTGTAATGTGAAAATACGCTGCAGGGCAAAAGACAAATAATTAGCAAAGTGATAGGGCACAACTCTTATTTTTCCTTGTACTGGAAAGGACAACCATTTGTTAGTCTCAGACTCACCAGAGCAAGATGAGGATGCCTGAAATACAAGGACAGGTAGTTTATACATGAAGAAAAGTAGACAGTGAACCAATGCTGAAAAAAGGCCTGGCTTTGAGCAAATTAAAGAAAAGCAAATTAACTCATTTCTGAAATGCCAAAATGCCATTTGAATTAGTGAATATTAATTCTAAAGTTATGAAATTTTAGGATATTATAAAGAAACAGGTATTCCCATATTCTCCTGGGAATAGTGTATGCTGGCCCAGGTCTGCCAGAGAACATTCTGGCAGAATGACAAAGCTATTTATGCCCATTAACCCACTAATTCCACTTTAGGTAATATACTCTTATATTCCATTGAAATAATTCAAAAGTAAAAAAGAAAAAAAAGCTATTTGTATGGAAATATTTATAACAGTGCTCTCTCTCACAGGGAGAAAAAGCATTTAAGCATCCTAAATACCCAATAGCAGAGACACATTCAAGCAATTAATAGCATATTCTATGATAGATTCCACAACATTACTACAAATTGAAAACTGGAACTACATAGTCTATATTATGGGGGAAATGTATGAATATATATGTTATTAATTACAGCAAAAATATGCTCATTCTTATCATAGCTATATGGAAATATATACATACATGTACACTGATAAACTGGCTCTTGGTATTAATGCGATTATATCCTATAAAGTTAAATGCATCACGAAAAATTGTTTTTGTTCTATGTATTGATTTTGTCTGAAGCCTACCTAAAAAATAAAAACAAAATAGCATGTCTATTCGGTATGTCATTGTGGAAATGCAAGTACGTAAGAGACAATCAAGATAGAATAATATTTTTGAATAATTAGGAGTGTGGTGAATTCGTATCTCAATGTCAAATCTTTATTTACATTTAAATGTGCCCAATAATGTTATGCTCCAAGATACCCAGTGGGTGACTTTTTTTTGAGACAGGGTCTGGCTCTGTCGCCCAGCCTAGAGTGCAGTGGCGTGATCTTGGCTCACTGCCACCTCCTTAACCTGAGCTCAAGTGATCCTACCTCCTCAGCCTTCCTAGTAGCTGGGACTACAGGCAGGTGCCACCACTTTTGTATTTTTAGTAGAGACAGGGTTTCACTATATTGCGCAGGCTGGTCTGAAACTTCTGGACTCAAGTGATCCACTGGCCTTGGGCTCCCAATATACTGGGATTAGAGGCATTAGCCACCACACCTGGTCTTGACTTTCACATTATTCTTTACAGAGGTGATAAGTGACTGTTAATCACTGGGGTTTCTCTGACAGAACAGCAGTAATCAGGCACAGGTGTCCTCCTTCTGTCAGTGCTGTTTGTCTTTTCTCCTCCTTCAGACTGCAAGCTTCTTGAGAACGGAGATTGTGTCTTCCCTCTTCCTTTACACAGAGAACATCTTTGAGGGTCTCATTCACACACTAGGGCTCAGTTAGGATTTGATGATGAAGATTAACAGAAGAGGAAGGATCCTAATTACCAACTATATTTGTAATATATAACAATGCGAGGAGACTTAAAAATGGGAGCCAAAGTACAAATAACTAGCTTGCTGTGTTTTATTGTGGCATAGGTCTTGAAGCAAATAAAATGCTCTCCACATCCATCAATTAATTAATAAGTAGTATCTACTATGTCCTAATGATTCAAAAGATAAACTTGACCCAGTCCTGCCCAACCCCCCAGAGTATTTCACATTTAGTGAGTAAGATGTGTAAACATATGACAATATAATGAGAGTGTCTCTGATAGACTGGTAAGCATGAGGTACTGTCAGTGAACAGAATTTAACAATTAGGACAGGATTCCAGGAGGAGAGTAATGTCCAAGTTGAGTCCTAAAGGATAACTAGGGGTCTGCCACATAGAGACGGGCATTGCTAGGGGATAGGAAGGGAACAAAATTCCACACAAAGGGAACAATGTCTATGGAGGCAGGGGCATGCTGATCAGGAATGACAAAGACAGCTGAAATGTGGGGTCTTAGTTCAGGGCTGCTGAGGCTGAGTCAGTGTAAAAGCTGGGCTTTGGAGGAGGGTCTAGTTCAAATATTTTGCATGTTATGTGCCTTTGGAGTTGGAAAGAAGGGCAGGAAGACTGGAGGGAAAGAATACAAAAAGACCAGTAATCCTACTCACTGCAGGTAGTAACAGAGGGAGGAAGCAGAAGGGAGGTCAATGAACCCCATCTTCAACAAAAAGGAAAGCTCATTTAACTCCCCCCCCCCCCCCCCCCCGCCATGTGCCTTGAGACTCCAAATGCTGCCCATTCCACTGCTGTAAGTGACTAGCCCCTTAGAAGCTATTCAGGTAAGAGATATTCTAGAAGAGTCTGTGCATGATTAAGAGAGGAGAGACACAGGAATTTCTACTTAAGTTGCAAAGTGATTCTGGAATGGGGGAAAAAACATGAGTCTTCCTAAACTACTCATAAAGACCAACCCCTGGCAAAAAAAAAATAATAATAAAATAAATTACCCCACTTCCTTAAATATATTTTATCAGTGAGATAATTTTTTTTATTTGCCCAGAGAAACAGAATTTGGAATTTCCAAAATGATCATGATAATGGTGGAAGAAAAAAAATTTTTTTTTCCTCAAACCCATGAAAACATTATTGTCCTGGTTACTATTTTCATTTCATGGCAGAGACGGATTATTTTCCTTTAAAGTGATTCTTGCTAGCCCCTGGAGCATCTTCAGTGAGTTCTTCTCATTTGGGGCTATCAGCTCCACCCAATCCATGAAGAGAGGCTCAGGATACAGAACGGGCCATTAGACCCAACCCTGAAGAGCAGAGATCCACCCTGTTCTGTCCTATACACACATCCAGCACACTGGAAATGAGTTGCTAATGCCACGGAAAGGAAATGGCTCAGGTCCAATCCTTCCGCAAATGTTACTGAAGCCCCTTCTGTGATCCTATCACTGAACTGAGCATGTAGATTAGTATATCAGTACATAAAGTAGGCCACCCCTAAATTCGTGGAGCTTAAAATCTAGTCATAGGGGTGAGTCTTGTAAACTAAACAAATAAATAAATATATAATCTCTAATTGCAATGAAGTTTCCTGAATTAGAGAATAATAAAGTGGGGACACCTTTCACAATGTGAAGTCACAAACACCCTTAGCAGATGGTGAACAAGTCGTGGGGACTACCTAGTCACTTGAAGAAGAGCAGAAGGAAAGGCACTGTCCTCACAGAGAACAGCAGTGATGAAGGCTCTGAGGCTGAAAAGACTTTGGCACATTTAAGAGACCAAAGTCAAGTCAGGGAGCCTGGAGGGTGGTGGATAAATCTGAGATAAAGTTTGGAAAATGGTGAAGCAGGCCAGGGCCCAGTAGGCCACGGAGTAAGAAAACTATCCTAAGATGATTTTGGAACTAAAGACCAAGGCCCTGTGTTTTGAAGTTAGAGCTGGGGGCAAACTGTAGTGCCACAGATAAGAAATAGGTGGGCTCTAAGTTCTGATTCTTAAAGACTTAAAATCCATATACCCGTGATTCACCCACAGCATCCCCATCAAGGACATGGGGGTGAAACCAGTGCATACTCCCCCAAATACTGCTCTGGTTACCCTTTGGGAGTGACTTTTGAGCTCTACTGACTCTTGATGCTTACCTTTCCAAGTTAGACTTCACAGCACTGCCCTGCTGTCTGCTCTGCCAGCCCCTGCTTACAGCCCACACACTTAGGGCCCAAGCTCCACCTGGGCCATCTTAAGAGCAAAACCTGGTTCCAGTGGAATAGGCCCCTCTTAGGGGCTGGAGCTTTCAGGTCAAAGTCGCCCCATCCCTGTGTGCTAGTACCAGTGTATGACTCACTGGAATATTCCAACACTGTACATTGTTATTAGTTGAGGAAACCAACCTTTTTATTTTTGGAATTGCCAGCTGGGAGTAGAGATAGAAAAGGCAAAGGAAATACTATTTGAGTAGAAGAGATTTTGTTTATTTGCTTTAACTGAAATAATACAACAAAAGCTAGGCCTGAGTTTCTCTACAATTTTGACAGAATTCATAAAGGAAACTAAATCTTGGAAATAATTAAGGATGGACCTAACTAGTGGAGAAGTGATCACTGGGCTAAGATATACCACGTCCTTACTCTGACATTTTAGATATGCTACTGCTGGAATAAAGGAAACAAAATCTTGGGAATATCTAAGGATGGTCCTAATTAGTGGGGAAGTGATCATTGGACTAAGATGCACCGTGTCCTTACTCTGACATTCTAGGTATGCTACTATTGAACAGGAATAGTTCTCCAAGATAGACGGAAATCTCCATCTACCCTTCATATGGACTCTTTCAGGGTGCTAACCACCAAATTATTTTTTTTCTCTTTGGTATTTCCATTTATTCATTCATTTCTTTTCTAGGTTGTCAATTCCTTTTTTTGTTTGTTTGTTTATATAAATTTATGGGGTACAAGTGTACTTTCATTAGATGCATAGATTGCATAATGATCAAGTCAGGGCTTTCAGGGTATCCATCACCCAGATAACATATATTGAGGCCAGATTAATGTTTTCTGATGCACATCTCTTGGCAGGCCATTCCTTTGTTCTCAAAACATCAATCATTTCCGTGCCTATGAAAGTCCATATCCTTTAGCCGAGCATGTAAGGCTCTCTGCTATCTGGCTGCCACCATCATCTGCCCTACATCAATCCACTAAATGAGCCTCTGGTGTCCGACCTGACTCCCTGCATATGAACCTCTTCCCACGAGATGCTCCCCTTGAGTAACTCCAGAGCTACTTCCTCCCCCATCCTGCATTGCTTTTCCTAAATTCCAGTCCGTCTCTAGGGATCTAGTGACTAGAACAGAAAGCACATATCTAGGCAAAATTTGTGACTCTGCCACTCTTGAGTGGTGTGACCTTTGGCAAGACAACTTCACTTAAGCTCTATAGCTTCCATTTCCTCCTGTGTAAAATAAGTGTGACAGCCCTGCCTCACCAGGCCACTGAGGCAAAGCACTATGTTCCTTCATGTCTCCTGTCAAGCTCCCTGTCTTCTGAGAAACCAGCCTCAACTCTCCCAGGCAGGTTCTGTTCTCTTGCATGTACAACTTAGGGTAATTATCATGGCAGTGGTCGATTGTTTGCAGGTCTGACTCCTGTGAAGCTGGGACCTCTTTGAGAGCAGGCACTCAGGTTTTTCATCTTTGTAGTCCCAGGAAATGAACAAATGAAAGAATGTGTAAAACATCTGGTCCAGTTCCTGGCATAAAAAATGTACCAGCAAATATTTTCCCTTCTTATATGGTACTTTAAATATGTTGTTTTGTATTGTAATTATTGTGTGCATATCTTATCTCTTTCCCTAGATTTTAAGTTTCCTGAAGCTATGTGCTTTACTTAATCATTTTTAGAATTTTATTTTTTAAGTTTACATACAGTAAAATTCACTTTTTGGGTACATTTCTGAGTCTTGACAAGTGCATAATATCGTGTAACCATCTGTCTTAGACATTTTTATTTCTCCCTAGGTACTTTATCTCCCTATAAATGTTTACTGAATAAATAAATGAATAAATGAAGGAAACAATAAACAAACAAATATTTGCTAGGAAAGTTTCCACAATAGCCAGCCAGATAGTTCTCAAGGCAAAGAAAATACAGAGGATAAGAATGTAACGGCTATACCACCTTTCAGCAAAGTAAATTCCCAATATCTATCAGAAATCTTTTAAAAACACTTATATCCTCTGGCCCAGTATTTCCACTTCTAAGACTATACACAGCAGAAATAATCAGATGCCCATAATGATTTAGGTTTCAAGAAGGTCATAAAAGCATTATTTATAATAGCACACTCTTGGAAACAACATAAATAGCCATACAATAGGATAATTAAACTGTACTACTTAAATATGAGACAAATAATATTTCTACATTCTTACTTTAAAAATGACTACTTGTATAATGTTAAGTATAAAATACAATCTATAGAACAGTACGTACACCATTAAAAAGTGTTTAAAATATATATCTACACTATATAATGACAATGTTAAATATAAACTTTTATATAAGGTATTCATCTAACTTTACAAAATAAATGTACGCGTATGTTAACGTAATCACCAGTGGGTGACAGGCCATTTCTGTTTCCCTCACTACATGTTTTCACATTTTCTAATTTCTTACAACAGATACTCCTATTTCTTTTATATTCAGAGAAAAAAGTGTTATAAAAATAGAGGTGAAAATCCTTTATTTCTGCTTTTAAAATCTCATAACCTTTATTTTATCTCTAGATGATTCAGTGGTGGCTAAATTTTAACATTCAAGATGTGGCATATGGCTCTGCTTAAACAAGAACGTGCTTTCTGTCGGAAGCATGTTCAGAAATAATCCATCCCACTGGTGGGTGACACATTTCATGCAAAGTTCCAGGAAGCAGCCCCTATCCCAGGTGGCTGAGGCTTCAACATGGTTACATCAGGAGAACATCCAATAAAGGGCACTGCGTACTGTCTATGGCTCGAAGAGCAACTTCAACTTCACACTAACAGGCTACATTACCATCCTTAACCTCAAATGCTGGGAGTACATTTTATTCATTTCTGTATCCCTAAGCAACTAGTAGTGCAGCTATCCCACACAACAGACAACCAAATAATGTTCATTAAATGAGGATGGAGATATCATGAGTAAAAGCTGGAAGGTGGTACAAGATGTGCTCTAAGCTATAAAGGCAGTCCCACTTGCTTGGAGAACAGGTGTGGCCAACAGCAGCAGTGGCCATGATGCCACACATTCCTGCAACCACACTCATTTCCAGTTGTGACTTGAGGGTCTTCCATCAAAAGTCAATCACCCCAGGCTTTAAATCTAAGTTGACTTTTTACTTGTTTTGCCCAATAGAATATGACAGAAACAATGGTGTTAGAGTTCTGAGCCCAGGTCTCCAGAGACATTGCATGTTTCTACTTGCTATTTAGAACCACGTCTAGTCACAAGGAGAACAAGCTTGGGCTAACCGGTTGGAGGATGAGACACATGTCCGGCTTCCCTAGCACTCCAGCTGAGAGCCAGCCAACCCCCAGGAACAGGTACAGCTAGCTGGCATGGGCATGACTACAAACATAAGAGGAATCCCAACCAGGACCAGAACAACTTACCAGCTGAATGCAGCCAAGATTACCAACTCACAGAACTCTAAGCCAATTAATTAAGACACTAAGTCTTTGGAGATTAATGACAAATAGGCCTTTATTTCAGCTTTTAAATCTCTATTTGTATATCCTAAATGTATCTAAAACTCAGCACATTTGAGACTGAACCCATGTTCTACCTCCCAAAACTTCTACTGTTCAATGAATGGCATGACTATCCTTCCCACTGTATATGACAAAAATTGAGAAATCATTCTTAAATCTTTCCTTGCTTTCTCTCTCATTTTACTATAGCCAGTGAAATCAATGAGTTGATTTTGCCATCAATATATTTTTCAAATCCATTTACTTCTATCTCTATCACCAGCACATCTTCAAGTTACCATCAGTCCATTTCTGCTGTGTGACCTTTGACAGGTTACTTCATTCTTTGTTCTCTGACCTTCCATTTCCTTGACTGTAAAATAGGGATATTCTAATATCTGCTTTATAGGATTCTGTACATCAAATGAGATGATGCATACAAGTACTCAATAGAACTGATGTAGAGTAAATACTAAGTAGATGTTAGTTAATTTACCTTCATAAGATGGCTGATAGAGCTTGTTTATGATGGGCTCCAGTCTCCTCATCTACCGACACAGTTCCCACCATCTCACTTACATGGAAGCAACTGCAAACTTTCTTCACCCAATGCCTCATTCTCTTTTTCGACTCCAGGCCTTCCAGCATGTGTTTTCCCCCATCTGAATGTCCTTCCCTTCCATCTATTACGGATGAATGCCTATCTATTCTTCAAAACCCAAATCATATATTTACCTCCATACTTTCATTGTTCCCTGTTGCCCCCATTTAGAGTCAGCCATCCTTTTCATGCTATCTCTGTGCTCTATGCATGCTTCTCCTGTATTACACATTATCCTATTTATTTATAAGCCACTTCTATTTTCCTGTTTACTATTTGAAGCAAAAGCCATGTCTTTACATCCTCATCCCCTAGCGTCCAGAATATTGTACTTGCTAAATAAGTCCTTGGTAAATAGATAAATGAAGATCCACTCTGATGTCCTTCACCAACTCACAAAAGCAGAACGTATCCTGCTTCTTCTGCTTCAGAAGTCCTAGTTCTGTTGGTGCCAAAGCAACTGGCATCCATTTGGAAAATATTTGCTCTCACTCCCTCCACCCAGATTCCAAATTCCAGTTCAAAGCCAAGTGTCTGTCTCCCCGCAAGGGCAGCCCACAGCTTTACTGCAAACGTTTCTCTCAGCTCTCCCCTGTGCATAACCTTAGCTATATTATTTATGATTTTGAACACCATAATATGCATTTAAATATGCTGTAAAGGTCAGACAACTGAGCCATACCCCTTCCTGGGAATCCGTTTCATATCATGGCAGAGGCAGGCCTTCCAGCCCTCACTCAAACCCAGATTTGAAAGTAAATTATGAAGCCTTTTTTTCTGGTGTGAGGACAACTCCATCATGCATCATATTCCATGGAATCATCGCTATAAATCCATCTGTTACAAGCTGTGAGAGCAGCAAGTGTTGGAAGCCACAGAATGATTTTAGCTTTTGAGCTGTCACCCTTATATTGAAGAAGTTCAACTACAAAAATCAACCTCACGTTTCAAAAAAAAAAAGAGTGAAAAGAGGTGGAGAAAGCACTTGGAGAACAGATGTTGCTCCACCCTCTCCCACAACCTGAGATGCTTGGAACATAGGATTCTTAGACTTCTAGAAAGCCACTCTTCTCTTCTTCCAATGTCCTCCAGTTTAATAACCTCCATTTTTGTCCTTGCCCTGATAGTTCATGTTCAATTGTCTTAAATTTAGAGGCTTTAAGAGCTCTTAAACAAAATGATTAAATAGCAGATACTCTCTCCAAGGATATATATAACATATTCACGTAAAATTTTCCACTTCATATCAGGGTGTTCATGAATTCCTCAAGACCTCTCCATTGGCCAAAGAATCCCCAAAAAGAATGTACTATATTGTCCCTCAGCTGAAACTGGAATAAAAAGTGCTATGTTTTTTGTCCAAATATGCATGTACACATGTGCACATGCACGCACGTGCACGCACACACATACATACACACACACACACACACACACACACACACACACGAGAGACAGCAAGGAACGTAGTGAAGAGATTATAAAGAGGAGACCATTTCTCAAAAGCAACAGTCCATAAGGGTCTGAAAATGCTTCCTGGGAATGCACATCCTAGATTTTCCCAGAGGCATTCTGGATGCAAGAAGAAGAAAAGATGTGAGCTATGTTAGGATGTACTCTAAAGAATCTGGTTCTTCCCAAAAAGCCCCAAAGGTCCAGAAAGTTTTCTAGAATGTGTCATCATCCAAAATGGAAAAGGAGATCTCAACAGCTCAGACAGAGCAAACCCTAAAATGGCAAATACCCCTTCTTTCTCTTCCATGGGTTTCATTATGAAAACCACAAAACGCCAAAGATAATTTGTAGGGGAAAGAAAAGTTCACCCATAATCACACTAGCCTCTTACAACTGTTTCTATCTTTATGATTTCTGTCTAGTTGGACAAAATGTAGACCTTTGTACAGAGTTAAGATGAAGTACATATACCATTTTAAACTAATATATTCTCAATTTTCCACAAAGTCTTCATAATGGTCATTATTGTTATTATGAAACAAAACTTATTTCCCTTTTAATGTGTGTGTGTATTTTTTGTTTGTTTTTGTTTTTGTTTTGTTTTGTTTTTGAGACAGAGTCTCGCTCTCTAGCCAGGTGCCAGGCTGGAGTGCAGTGGTGTGATCTCGGCTCACGGCAACCTCCACCTCCCAGATTCAAGCAATTCTCCTGCCTAAGCCTCCCAATAGCTGGGACTACACACACGCGCCACCATGCCCAGCTAATTTTTGTATTTTAGTAGAGATGGGGTTTCACTATGTTGTCCAGAATGGTCTCGATCTCTTGACCCCGTGATCCACCTGCCTCGGCCTCCCAAAGTGCTGGGATTACAGGCGTGAGTCACCATGCCCGGCTTTAATGTGTTTTTCATGCATTTAGCATATTTTCAGTTTTAAACTAGTCCCTAGGATAAATTGCAAGGTGTAGTATTACTTAGCCAAAGGTAATAAACAATGTTGTAGCTTTGGGTACATCTTGCCACATTGGCTTCCAAAGCAATTGTTTTGATTTACAATGCCACTAGCAGGATTATTCTCATGTCACCGCAACTGAAGAGGGTTCTAGCACTTACAACATCGTAAGTCATATTCAGAGACATTATGCTGCTGTTTTTTGAAGCCACTATCCATAATTCTATTGTGTCACCTATAACTGGTCTTCAAACTTCTTTATGCCCAAATTTACCCTCTGGGCACACAGGAAGGACACTCAGAGGAGACAGCTAGAATGTTGGAAAGACCTAGTATAGGTGGTTATTCATGAATATCCTGTTTAGATTCCTGGCTTTCTAAATTACTAGCCATGTGGTCTTAGAAAGGACACTTGGCCTCTTGGTTCTTCTGCTTTCTCATCTGGAAGTCAAGGATAACTTGGGTTACTTTTGGAAAGTAAAAAAGTGGCCAAAACTATTAACCCCAAAATATTCCAAACCTATCTTCTACCACTTGCTCCATTCCATGGGCCTCATAATGCAGACCAGGGTGATCTGTAGGAAGAGAGGCAGGATATCTGACATGGGGGTTTACAAAATACTAAGATTTACACAAGCAAGCAAGAAAAGAATAAATAAAGAGGGGAAAGTAGGAACAGGAAGAAGAGAGTTTGTGCAATGGTACAGCGTGTGAGGTATGAAGAGAGAAAACCTGGAACCACAGACTGAAGCAGGAAGAACATGAGAAGGCTGGGAAATGACAAGAATTAAAGGCCAGGGAAGAGGAAGGGAATATGAGAACAGGTGCTATGGCTTTTACTTGCATCAAGTCCCTCCCTTGCTCTGGTTGTCCCCAGATCCCACCATCAAGAAGAGTAGTTACAACTGATATCCATCCTCAAGCATTGTCAAATTCTATCAGCCACCACTCGGAAACTGCCATTTCCCCTGTTACCTCCCAAGGGAAGTCCTGACTCCTCAATTTCATGAAATTGACTCCAACCCACCTTTTTAAAAAAAGTCTTCTACACTCTTCTAGCCAAAATGACTTTCAAACAACATGTGGAAATTTTAGATTTCCTGACTACCCCTTGCATTTTCCATTTCTGAGCCTTTGCTCATGTTTCTTTTTTAGGCTTGGATGCCTTTCGGTCACCCTCTCAAAATCAGTCAAACTATTTAATGAGGCTCCTCCTCCATGAAACCTTCCCAGACCCTTCAACTGGAATTACTCTCATCCTCTGTGTTCTCAGGACAATTTGCATCTGCAGCTCTCCTATAATCCCAATAACATTCTAATTGTATCAGTTATTTGTGTACATGTCTCTCTTCTCCTACTCAAGGGTAAGCAACTGAAGTGAAGGGTCCATGGCTTATGACCCTTTGATGATTCACAAAGTGACAGAATGAGTGTTCATTAAGTGTGAGTGAGGTGTATTAGAAAGCTGAGTCAGTTCTATGCAATATTTGAGAATCAACTAAGGGTGACGCTCATGGTTTGTCTTCTCTCATGTATCTACTTATCTAAACTCCACTTATTTGAGTTATCTATTAACTCAAATCAATGCACAAGTGAATGAATGAAACCTAAGGGTATCTAGAGTCCACCCTTTCCTGCGGCACTAAGGAGGCTCACACTAACCAGTTGGTCAATCACTGGTCTTTCCAGTTGAAACTAAATAAGTTTGCCCAACTCATACCAGATAATTTGGCATCTATTCTGGTTTCCTAAATGGCATCAAATCTCCAAACCTTATTCTGTCTCTGCGGGGGAGTTTTGTTGACTTCTGAAGATTGAATAGCAATTTTCAGAATAAATGCATTGAGATCCTACTTCCATGATGCAGCTCAGCTCATGGAACAGGACTGCACTATGCCTTGGTTGATGGATTTTACTGCTAACTGTGTGACAGTGGTAGAGTCACCTCCTCTATCATGGCCTCTGTATTCTTACCTGTAAATGCAGATAACCACACCCATGCTGCCCACTCCCAGGACTATTGTGAAGAATATATGAAATCATGCAACTGAGGGTACCTTACGAAAGTATCAGGTAGAATAGGGAAGAAAGCTAACATTTGCTTTGGGCCCCTCCTATGAAGCAAAAATCATGAAACTTTCAACAACCTGTTTCATGCTCCCTACAATCCATATAGTCAAGAGTTTATGAACATGAAAGGTAAGGCTGGAAGAACTAAATTCAAATCCTAATTCTGCCACTTAGTGGTCATATTGCCTTGGGCCAGCTTCCTTTGTCTTTGACAAGTACCTGTCTCCTCATCTTCAAAATTCCCATTTTAGACGTGCTCATCTTCTGGGAACTTGTCAGAATCAAATGAGATGATCCATGTGAAAAAGCTGTGGAAACTAAAAAACCCTAAGAAATTTCAAAGTATTATTAAAATAAAAGAACCGTTTATGCCAACAAGGTAATCAGATAACTGGAGGTGAAGGGTCATATACCTCCCACAAACCGGAGAATAGAAATCTCAAAACAGTTCTCCAGGGCTGACTTGGGTCCCAGTCTTGTGTGGTAAAAGAGGATGGGGCTGATCTTTCTCTGGAGCTTGAAACAACCTTTAGTGGGAAGCTGGAGATCCCTGTGGCAGCAGTAAATTTAGTCAAGAAAGGAGACCTTGGGCCCTGGAGGAGGCAGAGGACTCTCCAAGTAAGAGCTGGAGGAGAAAATGATCAGAAAAATAATACTGCCTTTCATGAGAATGCAGAAGTAAAAAATGGGGTCACTCACCTGCAGTGAGAGCTTGAGTGAGTAAATGAGCCTGGGGACTCATGCAGAAACATTAAACACATGCCCTGTAAATAGCAAGCCAGAGACAGCCAGAAAGAGAGCGGCAATAAGGGAGAAGGGAAAAAGTGCTAGTGATGGGCAACACAGATGATTATAAAAAGTGCTTACAGAAGTGGTTTTCAAAAGTATTTCATCCTAGGAAATCTTTAAGGGAAAGTTATGTGGAAACCCAATGCATAACACAGGTAAAAATCAAAGTGAGCTGGCTGAGGAGAGGTTTGGAATCCCAATGTTCAGTGCTTAGCCCACAGCCTCTCCATTCCCCTACAGGCAGCACCTGAGAGGAATCCTAAGGGACCTCACAGCAGAATTAGAAAGCCACTGACAACAGAGTCTTGGGATCTGTAACAGAGACTACCAACTCTCCTCCCTCATCCATCCCCCTCTCTTTCTTTTAGCAACAGAACCACTTCGACCAAATTTCAGGCTTCACACAGCTACAGACTTCTCTCTTACTTTCCTTACAGTCTAAGTTTTTGTTTTGTTTCACTTTTTATCCAGTGAAATGTGAGCAAAAGCGACACACAGAATTTCTGAGTCACTTCATTAAAATAAATTTCTGTCTCTCTATCAGCATGGATATGACAATGACGAGCTTCAACCATGTGAAAAAGACAAACTTAGAGGGTGGTAGAGCAACAAGGTGGATGGAGCCTGGGTCTCTGGATGACCTTGTGGAGTAGAACCACCTCCCCTCTCTGGACCACCCATTTACACCTGGACATTGGAAAGAAAGAAATCTCCCTGTTATTCAAGCTTCAGCTTTCTGGGTTTCATGATAACAGAAGCCTAGCCTGTGCTTCAAAATAATCAGGGGCACAGGAGGGAAAGATAAAGAGTAGAGAAAAAAAAAACTCAGTTTGGTGTCTCCTACTCTCTACTCTCTCTCCAAGATCTTCCCCAAGCACATGACTCCCAGCCCCATGACCAGAATGGTGCCTCTTCGATCTCTGAAAGTTGTCCATAGTGTTGAATAGCAACAAATTCTTTTTATGCTTCATTTATCAGGGAACCAGATTCTGTAGATGCTTAACAGGTTTTAAGTGGACTCTTAAACCACACAGTGGCAAAATGGATTCTCTTTCCTCCTTCGTTTTTTGCTCCATCCAATCAGGAAACCAGATTTCATGGTCCTGCGCATTCCCCACTTACCCAGGTTTGCTGCTTCCTGCCTATCCCAGGATAAGTCAATTACATTTTGGGGGAAATCATAGCCTAGAACCTTTTTCTTTAAATTCCAAAGAGATCCATCAGTTGAGGTTTAAAAGTGTTATCTCAATTGCAAAAATTATTACAAGATTTTGAAAAATCAACTTTGTATAAACCCTATAAAGTCTCACCTTTGTTGTGGCTGCTTTTCAATTTTTCTTTCTTGCTATTTTCTCATCTTGATTGCCTAATAAAGGCAGAATATGGAGATTTTAGGCCCTCCCTTCATATCACCTGACAGTCTCCCCCTCTCTTGGCTTCCGAGATCCAGAATCTTTGCAAAACCATTGTTAAATTCTAGGTCATTACTGAAAATGATGGTGAGGCATATAAAATAAACTTAATGCCTTAGAATATAAAGGCTATTCTAATCACTACATCTAATTACCAAGAAGAATGACTCACCAAAATATTTTAAATGCCTTAAAATATAATAAAGTAAAAAAGAGAAAATGTGAGCAATTGCTTAGTGAGCTGGCAATGAGAAGTAGGTCTCAGAGAGTACAATTCCCATTTTAACATCAAAGAAACCAGGATCTTTCAGAATCATTGTAAGTTCTATTCTTATCAGTGCTTAAACTTAAGATCTTCAAAAGTGGTAGAAATTTCCAGTTTTTTAACAGATCTGAAGCTTGCCCTTGCTGTGTACTACAATGACACTGTAAGCGTTTACATATCTGTAAATTTATGTAAGATTTTGGTGTAAGAATTAAATACATCCCTCAATGCTTTAGATCCTCCTTTCAGGCCCTGCTTCAAAACATAACATCCCTAGATGAAAGTCCTAAGATGTAAAAAAATCACATCTGCAACAAATTCATATCTTACCCTCAAAGGATCCCATCTACACCGAACTGCAATACATCATTCATTCCCACGCTCATTCGGTCCTCAATATGCTCACAGCAGCATGAGTGACAGGCACAAAAGGGATATTCACTTCAATTGAGTGTTCGTCTGTGCCTGGTGGGGAGCTGGCCCTTTAACAGGGGTGATGTTTTTACATTCCTCAAAATTACACTGAGAAGTAGGCCTTCTTAGTCCCATTTTACAAGTGAGCAAATTATAGTTTGAAAAGGTTAAATAATTTTTCCAAGGTTGTAATCAAAGATCTGTTGGGCTACAGAGCCTGCCCACTCCCCTACACTGCCTTCCTCTAAGAGAAGAGAGGAAGCAGAAAACTAAAAGAAGGGCCTGTGTTCTAACTTAGTAGCCCAGACTTCCATGTGAAATAGGCCTTCTTGACTTGTCCATTTTCACAGGTGAGGAAGTCTGGGCACAGAGAGAGTAAGTGATATTCCCTAAGTCACACCAACAATGAGTGGCAGAAATGGGATTTGAACCTAGGCCATCTGACTGTACCCCTTACCATTTACAACAAAGCTGCCTCTCTATACTCAAGAAAGTGAACATACATGCATGGAAAAGAGCAATAAAATAGTGACTGATTTCTACAAATTCAAGAGAAGGAAGACTCATTTCTGACTAGCTGAATAATAAAACACTTCATAGAAGCAGCGGTTTTTAAAACCAGTGATATAAAGAGAGGATCAGCCCAAGCATCAGGGGAACCAAGAGTGGAGAAGGTGGGATGGGAAGGAGATGTATTTACTCAATGGTCCGCCAGTGACTGAATCTTATAACCCAACAGTTCTTAGCCATCCATGTGTTTAGGAATCCTGGAGAGCTCTTGTTTCAGATGCAGGCTGTCACCCTTTTCTCGCCTCTACCCCCATTTGGATTCAGTAGGACTAGGGCTAAATCGTGGAAGCTGAATTTTCATTACTATTTTCAGATAACTTGTATTTGCAGTACAGTTTTAGGTTCAGAGCAAAATGGTAAGGATGGTAGAGAGCTATCCCATCTACCCGCTACTCCCCACAACACACACATAGCCTCCCCTACTTTCAGCATCCCAGCAGCACCAGGGTAGCACATTTGTTACAATCAATGGACCTACACTGACACATTATTATACCCAAAGTCCACAGTTTAAATTAGGGTTCACCCTTAGAGGTGTGCATTCTTTTGGTTTTGACAAAAGTATAATGACACTTATCACTGTAGTATCATACAGAATAGTTTCACTACCTTAAAAATACTCTGTGCTCTGCCCATTCATTCCCCTCTCCTTGCTAACTACTGTTAACCATGGATCTTTTTACTGTCTCCAGAGTTTTGCCTTTTCCGCAATGTTATATATATGAAGTCATATGGTACGCAGCCTCTTCAGATTGGCTTTTTCATCTAGTAATATCCATTTAAGGTTTCTACATATATTTTCATGGCTTAATAGCACACTTCTTAAGGTTTTATCATCTGGATGTATCACAGTTGATCCATTCACCTTCTGATGGGACTCTTTCAGTTGCTTCCAAGTTTTGGCAATTATATATAAAGTTGCTATTAACATCCTTGTACATGTTTTTGTGTAGACATACATTTTCAATGTGTTTGGGTAAATACCAAGGAACATGAGTGCTGGATTATATGGTGAGTGCCAAACTGTTTTCCAAGGTGGCTATGCCATTTTGCATTCCCACCAGCAACAAATGAGAGGTCCTGTTGCTCTGTATGTTCACCAGCATTTAGTGCTGTCATTCTTCTGGATTGTCACCATTCTAATAGGTATGGTGTTCTATCAAAGCTGCATTTTTAAAAAGAGCTTCTTTGTGATTGCTACACAGATGACTCAAGGTTTTGAGAAATATGAGGTTTAAAGAAGAAGAAAACCCTTCACACCAGCTTGCAGTTTCTTACATGAATGTTACCAGGATGGATAGTCAACTGGTACTCACTTATACACGAGTTAAGATAGTGACATGCTCCAAGACTCATTAGTAACAAGCCAATGCTCCAAGTTTCACATGTGTCCTACCACCACCCAGGTACCCCAGACCTGTGCCTTAGAGCTCCCAAGGCTTAGCTCCTGTGCCAAAGGAGCTAAGGCTTGGCATTGAGAGTCTCAAGACCTGCTCCAGCTACAGCCAGAGCCCTTTCTAATTGATGAGTGCCTGGGCACTTACTGGTTATTAAATATTTTGAAAATTACCCCTAAAATTACCTTATGGGATTACACACCATTTCCCAACCTTCCCTGATGACTATCAACACTTCTGGGCTTGTTAGACTTATGATGAGGCCTCACTCTCAAAAATGCTAATTCAGTAGCTCTGAGCTGAGACCCAGAAAATCACATGTGAGTATGTTTTCTTCATATATTTTCTTCATTCTGTTTTGTTTTCAGCACTCAGGATACTTTTTTTCTTCAATCTCCCAAGATTCTTACCTTTAGAAGTGTCTTGCAATTAAAAGGTAGGGGAACAATATTTCAACTGAGGCTAGATGGATTTTTCAAGAAAAAAGCAGCTAAGCATGGACTTTGGATATATAGAGATCAGCCTTGAGATGTGAAATTCAGAGCCTGGTCCCACCTTATCTACTGTGTGACTTTAGGCAGTTGACTTAGCTACCTTAGACATTGCTAAAAAGATGAGATGAAATAAATGTGTGAGGCACATAGTAGTCAAACAATTACAAACAACATTGTAAGTATCAAGCACATTTATGAACTGTCTCTCTTTAAAAAAAAAAAAATCAGCTTTGATTCAGATTCAAGGTTTTCTACTCTCCAAGCAGCAAAATTGGCCAAGGTTGGCTTATCAAACAGCTCAGCTCCACCAAACCAATGGCGAATGTGGCTCCTATCATATTTATCTGGTGGGCATCCAATCCACATCTAGACTTGCTGTAAAAAACATATTTGAAAAAAAACTTACTCCATTTTGATTTAGAAAACATTTACCTCAAATACTATCATTAGTCACTAAAGGTTTCATTTTATAGACCTCTTACCTAGGCTATTCATTCTTTTATATTTTTGAAACAGCAAATGTTCTTAGCCCCGAGTCTTGCATTGTTCTAAACTGAGGAGAAAAAAAACGGGAAATGTCACCTTTCAAGGAATTTCACCCTTCTTAAAGGCAGAATGATTCTTGGGAATCCTGGCCCATCCCATGTCATTAGGGATGAATGCCACCTTGTCGTAAGTGCTAGGCTGCAAAGAGTAGAGAAATGGGTAGATAATGAAATTACTGAACACTCAAAGTGTCAGAGACTGACAGGCTGGGACTATCCATCACCGATTATATGAGGCATTAACATACTGCTTTCCTATCCAGGGACAAAGACTGCAACAAGAATAGTAAATAGTCTGGAGTGTGTCTGTGCAAAAAACTAATAATTTAATGAACTGACAACCAGCCAATACCCAGAAAGTGTGGCCTGCTTCTGCCCCAGAACTTGTTTTACACCCAGAAACCTGCCTCTTGAATGATACAAAATGGCAATGTTTCCAAAACTTAAATTATTCATGTACCGCCTTCTTCACAAGCCACATTTATGTAACACCTATACTAAAGTTGATGTATTTCTTTAAATTGGCTATTCTTTTTTTTACTATAATTAATTGACTTTAAAACTGTTTATTTCCAACAAAATGGAAAAACAGTATCGCCTGCCATAAATCCAGAGTAATCATAAAAATAATTGTGAAGCAGGAAAATAAAGCCATTAAGGTCGCTAGTCAATATTGCTCCCTGCTATAGACTCTGAGCCTGAAGCCTGCTCTTTTCTTTCCTGAAAATAGGAGATTATCAAGTTAGAAATGAGTTAAAGACACACTATCCTAAACTGAGATACTCTCCTTGATACCCTAAGGGGATTAAAAGCAAAATGAAGAAGACGAATTTGCTCACCAAATGAGCCAATGCTATTTATTGTCATATCCATGTTCTAGATGAGCAATTCTTACACTGTAGAAAATACCACTTAGAGCTTCATCTATAGAAGGTAAAACATGGACAGGCTTTCACAAATCCAGAACAAAATATGGAATTCCGAGGTCCTACCTACTAAACCCAAATGTGAGAACAAAACTGTGCTCCACTTGGCTGAAAGGGAGACAACTCATGCAATCCCTCTTTGAATTCATTTTTTTAAAATTTTACTTTAAGTTCTCAGATACATGTGCATATCTTGCAGGATTGTTATATAGGCACATACATGCCATGGTGGTTTGCTGCCTCTATCCCCTCCCCATCACCTACATTAGGTATTTCTCCTAATGTTATCCCTCCCCCAATCTCCCCACCCCCTGCAATCCCTTCCCTAGCTCCCCCACCCACCAACAGACCCCAGTGTGTGATGTTCCCCTCCCTGTGTCCATGTGTTCTCATTGTTCAACGACCACTTATGAGTGAGAACATGTGGTGCTTGGTTTTCTGTTCTTCTGTCAGTTTGCTGAGAATAATGGCTTCCAGATTCATCCATGTCCCTGCAAAGGACACAAACTCATCCTTTTTATGGCTGCATAGTATTCCATGGTATGTATGTGCCACATTTCTATATCCAATCTATCTTTGATGGGCATTTGGGTTGGTTCCAAGTCTTTGCTATCGTTAACAGTGCCGCAATGAATATACGCATGCATGTGTCTTTATAATAGAATGATTTATAATCCTTTGGGTATATACCCAGTAATGGGATTGCTGGGTCAAGTGGTATTTCTATTTCTAAATCCTTGAAGAATCACCACACTGTCTTCCACAATGGTTGAACTAATTTACACTCCCACCAACAGTGTAAAAGTGTTCCTATTTCTCCACATCCTCTCCAGCATCTGTTGTCTCCAGATTTTTTAATGATAGCCATTCTTACTGGCATAGCATGGTATCTCAATGTGGTTTTGATGTGCATTTCTCTAATGACCAGTGATGATGAACATTTTTCCATATGTTTTTTGGCCACATAAATGTCTTCTTTTGAAAAGTGTCTGTTCATATCTTTGGCCCACTTTTGATGGGTTGCTTTTCTTCTTGTGTATTTGTTTTAGTTCTTTGTAGACTCTGGATATTAGCCCTTTGTCAGATAGGCAGCTTGTAAAAATTTTTTCCCATTCTGTTGGTTGCTGGTTCACTTTAATGATTATTTCTTTTGCAGTGCAGAAGCTCTTAGATCTCATTTGTCTATTTTGGCTTTTGTTGCCATTGCTTTTGGTATGTTAGTCACGAAGTCCTTGCCTATGCCTCTGTCCTGAATGGTTTTGCCTAGGTTTTCTTCTAGAGTTTTTATGGTGTTAGGTCTTATCTTTAAATGTTTAATCCACCTGGAGTTAATTTTTATATAAAGTGTAAGGAATGGGTCCAGCTTCAGTTTTCTGCACATGGCTAGCCAGTTTTCCCAGCATTGTTTATTAAACAGGGAATCCTTTCCCCCATTGCTTGATTTTGTCCAGTTTGTCAAAGAGCAGATGGTTGCAGATGTGTGACATTACTTCCAAGGCCTCTGTTCTGTTCCATTGGTCTATATCTCTGTTTTGGTACCAGTACCACGATGTTTTGATTACTGTAACCTTATAGTATAGTTTGAAGTCAGGTAGCGTGATGCCTCCTGCCTTGTTCTTTTTTCTTAGGATTGACCTGGCTATGCAGGCTCTTTTTTGATTCCATATGAAGTTTAAGGTAGTTTTTTTTCCAGTTCTGTGAAGAAGGTCAATGGTAGTTTGATGAGGATAGCATTGAATCTATAAATTACTTTGGGCAGTATGGCCATTTTCATGACACTGATTATTCCTAACCATGAGCATGGAATGTTTTTCCATGTGTTTGTTTCCTCTCTTATTTCCTTGAGCAGTGGTTTGTAGTTCTTCTTGAAGAGGTCCTTCACATCTCTTGTTAGTTGTATTCCTAAGTATTTTATTCTCTTTGTAGCAATTGTGAATGGGAGTTCACTCATGATTTGGCTCTCTGTTTATCTGTTATTGGTGAACATGAATGCTTGTGATTTTTTGCACATTGATTTTGTATCCTGAGACTTTGCTGAAGTTGTTTATCATCTTAAGGAGATTTTGGGCTGAGACAATGGGGTCTTCTAAATATACAATCATGTCATCTGCAAATAGAGACAATTTGACTTCTTCTTTTCCTAATTGAATACCCTGTATTTCTTTTTCTTGCCTGATTGCTCTGGCTAGAACTTCCAATACTATGTTGAATAGGAATGTTGAGAGAGGGCATCCTTATCTAGTGCCAGATTTCAAAGGGAATGCTTCCAGGTTTTGCCCATTCAGTATGATACTGGCTGTGGGTTTGTCATAAATAGCTTTTATTATTTTGAGATACATTCAATCGATACCTAGTTTATTAAGAGTTTTTAGCATAAAGGGCTGTTGAATTTTGTCAAAGGCTTTCTCTGCATCTATTGAGATAATCATGTGGTTTTTGTCTTTGGTTCTGTTTATGTGATGGATTACGTTTATAGATTTGTGTATGTGGAACCAGCCTTGCATCCCTGGGATGAAGTCTACTTGATTATGATAGATAAGCTTTTTGATGTGCTGCTGCATTTGGTTTGCCAGTATTTCATTGAAGATTTTTGCATCTATGTTCATCATGGATATTGGCCTGAAATTTTCTTTTTTAGTTGTATCTCTGCCAGGTTTTGTTATCAGGATGATATCGGTCTCATAAAATGAGTTAGAGAGGATTCATACAAAATTACTTACAAGTCATGATCCTTTTCTCCTTTTGATCACAACGAGAAGGTGCAGCCAAAGCCACATGACAGCTCAGGAAAGTTCTTAGGTCCAACGCAGGACAAGGAGCTCTGCTAGTGTACGCATAACTCACAGTATGAAGAAGGTTAAAGTTGGTAACTAGGGTCTTAGATCAGAAAGCCTGGATCAAAGAATTTTAGTTGCAGGTACAACATAGAATTGATCAAGTCAGTAGGAATCAAATTAGGTTATACCAAAATCTAACCAGCACCAGGGGATAGCTCCCCCATAGGTACCAAGAATTGATCATAGAGGATAACTGCAGCTTTTCAGTTCCCAGCATCTCTGGTCTCTTCTGCCCACCACCAACTTCTAATTAGTGGTTATAAACAAGAACGCTACTGCCCCTTAGGGGGCATCTGGAAAATTTGGTGGAGTGGGGGAAATACTGGATTTAGTGAAAAGGCAGGAATGCCAATCATTCTATATCTTGTTGTGCCATGAAAAATTGTCTGACATTCCACACAGCATGAAAATATCCCATGAGACATTCTTGTAGGGAAGAACCTGTTTGTCATGAACCAAACCTATAACCTAAATTCATTTTACATATAAGCAAAAAATATTTTTGTATAGTGTTAATGGACTGAATTTTCTAGGAATACAAATACTATGTAAATGGAAGGAAGACTGACTTATTTCATAAAGAACTTTACAAAAAGCCATTCACCATTTTCTAAATTACTTAATAAATGTCAATGCCATTCATAGTGTTTGAATTGCCAATAGCACACATCTGATCGGTCTGCCTTTATAGCTCTTATTCATGGTGATTCTAGATATAGGAGGAAGCATCTGATGACTTCATTATACCTTCAAGTACAGTCATACCCGAGTATTTATTGAAATATATACTATTTTGTTATAAATTACTCTCCTCTTATTTCTGCTTCATATTACAGTTTATGCTGATTTTAACTGTGTGTGTAGGAAGGTTACATTGTGAATACCATTTCAGTATTGTAAAGTGAGTGTTTCAAAATATTTGTTATAAAAAGGGGAAACTGGGTCTGATATACGTAAGAATACAGCACTAAAGAGACCAGCTCCCATTGTGGTGGCTCTTACTCATCTCCATTTATCCCACTGAGACCATCTATGGCCTTTCTTAGGGTAGAGGAAAGCAGGCTACTCCTCCTTTCCAAGTTTCAAGTGAGTTTCAGGCTATGAGATTCCAAGAGACAGAGTAGCCAAGGAATTTGTCTCTTGATGTGCTTCCTCTTGATTCTGCTTGCTACCACAGAAGTCCCTTTTCCCTGGCAGCAAAACCTGTGAGAAGGCATGTGGTATAATATGTTTCCACTGAAGTAACCTTCTAAATTTCTTCCTTTTCTACTATGCTGGATAATAATCTCTCTCTCCCCACCCCAACCTCTCTGTGTGTGTGTGTGTGTGTGAGTCTCTCTCTCTCTCTCCTCCACACACACACACACACACACACACACACACACACCATCTATCTTGATATCCCTCCTTGATTGTCTGTTTAAATCCTTCCAATGGAGGCTCTTCTGGTCCATTTCCTCTGGATTCCTGTGGCTCTTCGTCCTCTGGGATCCTGAAACGCTCTCTACTCTATTCCACAGGCATCTACTCTGGGCCCCAGCACTCTCTTTATCACTGTTTGCCTTTCCTATCCACAGCGGCCACCTGGCTCTTCATCACTTTGGCTTCGTAATAGAAAAAGCCCCAGCCATCAACTCTTGAAGGAAAACAGGCTCACTGGGAAGTATCTCATTCTTTACTCCAGAGAGCTGATGAGTGATACACATGCCGTATTTTCCAAATCAAAAACCTGGACACAAGGTCTGACAAAAATATGGCTACGGAGTCCGACAATAGTACAAAGTATTTGGAATCATGACTGCTCCAGAAATTCGAAGACAAATGACCCTGTTGGGGAAGTCTTAGAAACTCTTCAGAGAAAGCCACCATGGACAACAGCAGCTGCCTGCTACTTTTCTCTGCCATGAAAACTGAGATGAGAGAAAGGCCAGTCTTTATTCTCCTAAAAATCTGCTGGTCTCTTCTCAGCTTTGCCTCACTGACCTGCCACTCTCTTCCCCTTTAATTTTGGTCATTCCCAAAGTTCCATTTCAGCCTCCCCACCCCATTCCATGCCTGAGAAAGTTTGTTGACTCTTACAGTGGCATTGCCACCTAATTGCTAGTAGATCCAAAATTTCCACCTGCCATCCAGATCTCCTTCACCTCAGTCCAATAAATCCAATTGCCTCCTGGAAGACACCAACCTTTTGAACTACAGGTATACTTCAATCATATGTCAAAATCATACTCATTATCCTTCCTTTTAGCTTGCTAAATAATATACCTGCTCCTCCATCTGTGTCCTTGTCTTGGTTCATGGTGTCACTGTGCTTCCCAGCATCCATAGAAAAATACTAAAAGCCATATTACTGACCTGATTGCTCCCGAACACATTCAATCATTACTAAGTCCTAACAATCCATCCTCTATATTCCCACAACTTCAGTCCAGATTTCCATAACCTTCTTCCTGGAATACTATAATACCATGGACCTCAACTTATTCTTCTTTCCTTCTCATAGCTCCCACCCTCCCCGACATCCTACCAATGTCACCCTACTAAGACACACATTGACAAATCTCACTTTTAGCTCCCCAACAAGCTTTCAATGGTCACCTGTGATGCATAATCTAAATTCTATTATTATTTTCTTTCAACCATAAAAAACTAGAGGTATTTGAATCAGGCAGACCTGGGATTGAATTACAGGTTCACAGGTTACTGGCTGTATGACCTTGGGTAAGAGGAAGAATACAGACTCATTATTGTAATTACCCTAATTGTAGAGTCTGTGTATTGTACAGAGTTCAACTTATTATTATGCTACTCTAGGTGGAAAAAAAAATCACCCATGAGATGGGGTTGTGTTATCTGGTATTTAAAATGACTCAATTCTAAAGTGACAAGAATCTTTTTCTCAAAAATTGAGCTAATAATGTCTATCCCAGATTTGTTGTGATAATTAAAATAGAAATCATACTTGCCTGATTCACATTCCAAGGCTCCTCTCCTTCTTTGCCCAACCGTGATATTGATGCAGTGAGACCACTTATCAATGGATAAACTTGGGAAATCAATGACCCTAAAATAACTTAGTCTTAAAGTAAGAACACAGCCATTGTGGGAGACTCAAGGAACCCAGGTCTTTCTGGGGAAGAAGAATGTGAAAAAAAAAAAAAAAAGTCTGATACACAACCTACAAAAAATGTAGGAAGTAAGAGAAGGTAAACCTATGTAAATCCAAGTCATAAGTTTTAAGAAAGAGGCTGCTTTCAAAAAATCTTTAGAAGAAAATAATGATAATAAAGTAGAAGAATTTTAGCCACCTTGATACCACGAATACTTAAAATTTTACTTCCCAAAGCAGGAAATGTTCCAAATACCATAAGGATAAATGTTCATTGCATTTCTTCTAACTGCCAGAAATAGTGCAAGCCCTATGAGCAATCCAAGGGGGAATAAAACACTCATTGCCTTGAAGGACCAAATAGTCTTATAAAGTCATTAACACGCTTAACTAGTGAAGCAAAGCAGAATGGGATACAGCCTCAAAGAGGGACCAACCACGTGGTTCTGAAGAATGAGATTGTAAATGGCCTCAAAGCTGCACTGGACAAATAGGCAGCAGTGAGCCAGGTTAGCATGGAAGCCCTACCACAGATTTTCCACCGTCTCCCCCACCAAGCCCACTGCACAGAGACATCTGACAGAATAGAGATGCATGGTGCTGCAGGAGTTTGTCAGAAAACTGTCTTTCCCAAGCCCTGAGTTTTGAATTCAGACCAGAACTACCTCACAAACATGAGCTTCCCTTTGCAAAAAAATGTAGACACTAGCCCACGCTTCCCCTCCATTCTTATGCCTCCATTCTAACCCCTTCTTTTCTTTTTGATTTGTTTCCAAAATAGAAATATAACAACTCTGATCTCGGCAAAAGATTTTTAACTACCGACTTTGTTAAGGGGAAAAAAAGAGGTGTGTAAAACATAAATACCAGCTCTGACCACCCTGTCTAAAGATTCCCAATTTAGAATGAGCTCCCATCTTCCCAGAGTTGAAGAGAATCCTAGATGATCCTTAGAGGTCAACAGAATTAATTTTTCTGTTGAGAATGAACTCTCTTCATTTATAACTAATCTGCTTATGAATGAAGAGCAAAGGACTGAGGAGACACTCAGGCCCCATGATTCTATGTGCTTGTGGCTGCTCCAGCTCCAGACCACCTCAAAGAAGCTCAGGCACCCTAAGTCGTCCTGTGTCATCTACATTGCAGCCAGAGTGAAAAGATGTCAGACACCAGCAATCCCATGCTCCAAGCTACAGGCTAAAGGCATCCTTAGTCAGTCCCTGCAGAGCCTGAGTTTCACTTGAATGCATACCCTGATTCTGCTGAAATTTAATCAGAAAGATTGTTCACAAATAGCTGCTCTACACTCCACTAATCGCCACTGGACTGCCATCAACTAGAGAGCTCTCCTGAGTGGTCTTAGACCCTTGAACCTCATCGAGCCCCTTTTAAGTCATCTGTTAAACAGAGGCAAATACTTGCATAAAGGCTGAATCAGATGGCTTCCTAAGTTATCTTCCAGCTCTACCCAACCTGTATAGCAACCAGAAAAAGGAAAGGCTGTTTGTTGAGTTTGACAAAGGACTGATTTAAGCTAAGTTTCGACTGGTATGTTTGTTTACACGGTTCTGAATCCATAACACCTCCAGGAGCCTCCAAATCTCTGCAAAACGACCAGTGAAAGAGGAAACTGTCCGTGACATTGACTTTTCCAGTCATCTGAGCCCAAAGTCAGCCTGCCCCAAGACCTAGCCACCCATTCCAGCACAGTCCTCTCAGTTCATGAAATTCTTTTCTAGCCTTTCTCAGATATACACACCCCCCAGTGGTCTTGCTTTGATCATTCCTTCATGTTCTTTCTTTAGCTCTCAGCGAACCCTGGAAGTTGTATTCCCAACTATGGGATTAAGGCTACCTCCAGGTTTTCCCAGCCCCACTTATTCATCTGTGAAACAACTGGCCAAGGGAATGATGCTGCTCGTAGACTATAAAAATAGAAAAAAAAGTGTTGTTAGTTTTAGTCCTTATGCAAAGTAGGAGTGTCATCTTATAAAGTTCAAGTAGTCATGGATCTCAATTTCTTCATGCTTAAAACAAAGAAGAGAGGGTTGAGCCAGGTTCATTCAATAGAGATTGCTCATATACTATGCAAAGAACTATACTCAGTTCTGCTAAAGGTAAATATCATTAGTGTTGAGACCATGTTTTGCTCATTTCATTATGTCCCTGTAGCACTGAGCTTGGCATATACTA
The DNA here is from genome assembly GCA_036589455.1 of Ateles fusciceps. Classification (NCBI taxonomy): domain Eukaryota; kingdom Metazoa; phylum Chordata; class Mammalia; order Primates; family Atelidae; genus Ateles; species Ateles fusciceps. Next base: position 9,564,062 of record JAZHEH010000091.1, on the reverse strand, counting down.
AGCAGCAGAATAGCTGCCGAATTGTCAATCACCAACTCACAATCTCTGCCTTCAGAGAGCTTATATATTTTTAGGGAAAAAACCATGGACACAAATAATCATCATTAGGAATAGAAAGTCAGCACCAAGAGAGACAAGCAATGCAAGAGAATAAATCTTGGAGACAGAATTGTTTTCATCTGGAGCACGGGAGAAGGCTTCAGGGAAAAGGTGGTATTTGAGCCACTAGGTGAGAAAACGATTAAACTGCAGAGATGAGACCTTCCAGTGGTAATCAATCCACCTGGAGTTCCAACTCAGGACCAGAAGCTTTTCTCTTCCACCATCTGGAAAAGGATCTCTACACTTTTTCTTCCTTTTCTCTAACCGCCTTTCCAATATAGCTTACTTTTTGTTCCCCCTCTTCTCTTACATCTTCAACCACTAAAAACTCCTACCAGGAAGTGGTTTGTTAATGTTCTTCCTTTCCTTTTCTCTGCCCTAAGTTAATGGGCTTCTGGCTAAATACTGAATTTATGTGCCTTACATTATCTTTTCAGCACTGTTATCAGTAATTTATAGGAACCAATGTCTGCTGCATCATGTTATTTAGTACTGTGGTGGCTTTCAGATATGATCTGCACCTTGGTGCTTCTGCATGGGGAGAGAAGCAGTTATAGAACCTGGACAGGCTCTCCTGCTCTTGTCCTGGGGAAGACATCCCTGTACAGGTTAGTTAACAAAAAGAGTTATGGAGGCATTGGTACAGAATCCCGAGTCATTCCACATCATTAAGAAAAGACAGGTTGAGGGAGAGAAAGTCCTGAATTATCCAACAAAGTTGCACAATTGGACAGCCAACATCCCTCCTAGCAAGAAAAACTAGGCAGGGGAAACAGTGCCCCCAGGATCACACAGCCAGAGATTCTTTATGTGGGGGATGGTGGCAGAGAGTTTGGAAGCAGGACAGACAGAGCCCATCCCCATATACAGCTATACTTTCAAAGAACAACAATTTGTCACCAATGCATATCAGGTTTTCTTCTGACTAGACATTGTGCTAAGAATGCATCCATTCATTTATTTTTCTTAGCAATTGTAGTTTTTACATTTCCTGTCAGAGAAATACAACCTGAGAAGAGGTTCTCCCAGTTGTAATGTTAGAACCCAGTAACACCCTGCCTGACTTGGTTTTCCAAGAAAAGCCCAGGGCAAGATGTGTTAATCTCTGCCCTGAGTAGAGAGATGAATAAATCCCTGCCCTCCAGGAATCTGAAGTCCAAAACAGGAGATAAGATCCCTTTTAAAGACCTTGAAGCTAAATGCACTCAGATGCAAAGAGTTGAGCTGCCTCTGGCTATCTGGTCAAGTTCCCTCCATAGACTCCCAGCACCAATGCCCAGAAGGGTGCTTTCTGACTCATGAGGCACCTATCAGATGCCCAAGGCTGGGCATACAGAAGGAGGAGGATGACCTCATGGAAATGTTCAAGAAAGGCATTTAGAAACCTGGACCTTGAATAAGGTATGAACTGCAGGGGTTTTTTTTTTTTTTTAGGCTGAATTTGATTGTTTTCAAGAGAGACACACCACACTAGTCATCAAGGGCCTCATCATTTCTTACCATCTCCCACTTGGCCATTCCACACACCGAGATTACCTCTTTGACTGGTGTCAACCCCACCCTGCTGAAGAATAACCAGACACTGGCAGAGGAAGCTGGGAGCCCAGGTGGGGGAAGACAAAGATGTCATTAGGAGGGAACTTCCAGCTTCTAACAGATGGCACATAACAAATCAGTGTGGTGTAAATGCAATTTATGTGGCCCATAATGTACTCAATTCATCCCCATAAATGAAGGTAAAACTGTACCTCAGCCGACAGGTTCTAGTTCTTACTTACCATTAGCAGCGATAAATCCAACATAATAATGAGAGTTCCTGGAGACACTTCATTTCTGGGTAGCTTCAGTTACTCACATTCAAACCACAATTTGCTCATCTTTCCAAAAGCAATCCTTGCCAGCCATTTGAAATTCATTTTTAACATTAAGTGATTTGAGAAAGTAATACAAACGCATAATAGAAAACAAAACAAAACAGAAATCCAGAAGCACTAAAGGGTTTTCTATGAAAGCTTTTCCGGCTCCCCTGTCCCTCAATCAAGAGCTTCCTTAGTGGCAAACAGGATTGAAAGTTTCTTGTGAACTCTCCCAGAGATCATCCTTGTAGATCAAGGTACATATTTACACATCACTTTTATACAAGTGGATTTATACTATATATACTGCACTGTATTTTTTTCCTTATTTTGCATTAATACATTTTTTCCTTATTTTACATTAAGGACTGATGGAGATCAGTTATGATCAGTGGAAATAAATCTTTGTCATTCTTCTTCACAGCTGCATAATATTCCATTTTATAAATGAACCATAACTGATTTAAATGGTTCCCAATTGACAGACATTACCATTATCTTCCCACTCCTCAGTACCCACAATGCAACAATAAATGGCCTTTTAGCTCCATTTTAGTTGTCTTTCAACTCAGTCATTGCCTGATTCAATTACTCCAACTTCCTCACCTAGATTCAGAAACCTACTTCAGGAGAGAGAACAAGTGTCTCTGCAGAGCTGTGGTTCTCAGCAAAATAAAATAAAATAAAAGCCTCCCTCTCTAGGCCAATCTGGGAGAAGTGGCTCCAAGTAGAGTCTATAAGAATAATAAATCTCTTCTGACACAGGAGCTGGGAGGAGGCTGCCCAGGCCACAGTGATGGGCTTCTCAGTTTGAGATGTTGACAGGCGGGGTTGAAAGCAGAAAATGGAGTCATATAAATCTGTAATTGTAAGCCTTGTTTTCACAGGCAGAGAGCTGCCTGCCTGTAGCTGGCTCTCATTACCTGCTTACAATTGTAATTTCTGTGCATTCTTTTTCCCTGCATTGCAGTTCACTGGGGATTCAGAGCCAGGATAGGGGGCTGGGTATTTTTAAAAAGAGAATGAAAAAGGTACCAATTATGGAAAAGTGATTTCCTCTTTTCAATTCAAATGCCATGGACTTCATTGTCCCTCTTCATGGGAGAACATCACTATATTGTACAGACAAAAACTGTCTCTGGAAAAAAAAATCCCAATTGCCCATCCTGTTCCACCAAGAGCATCAGATGGTTAGGCTGGACTTATAGCTAAGTTAAAAGTACTCACCAACACAAACTAACAGACCAGCTCATGCTCTCCCGGGTTGCCTAAAGTGTGTGTCCTAGCTAGAAAGGAGATATCTAGTTGTTTCATTGGATTCATTATGATTCCTTAGGGAGCTCAACAGTGCTGACCTAACAGAGGTAACTGTGGCATTAACATGATTCATTGCAAAGGTCTTCAACATTCTGCAAAATTACTATTACACCCTCAACAGAGACTCCAACATCAGTGAGCCCCCATCAATAAGAATACTAGGATTAGAAAAGTCAGTCTTGTTATGTTCTCACTCATAAGTGGGTGTTGAACAATGAGAACACATGGACACAGGGAGGGGAACATCACACACTGGGGTGTGCTGGGGGGTGGGGGGGGCCAGGGGGAGCGATAGCAGGGGGTGGGGAGGTTGGGGAGGGATAACATTAGGAGAAATACCTAATATAGGTGAAGGGAGGATGGAGGCAGCAAATCACCATGGCATGTGTATACCTATGTAACAATCCTGCAAGTTCTGCACATGTACACCAGTACTTAAAGTATAATAATTAAAAAAAAAAAAGTCAGCCTTACCTGCTACAACCTATAGCAATGACCCAAGAATATGATTACCCTCCCCAACCCCACCCCCAGCTGCCTCACATCCTCCTCCTTCAGCAAAACATATCACAACAGATGAGTCAAGTCCTAAAATCCCAAGGTGAGGACTCTGTGTGCTCCAACTCCTTGCCTATAACAACTATGGGATGTCACCAGAGTAGCCACCACTCTTGGTGACTGTCAGTGACAGTCTGCTGCTCTGTTGGTTTGCACTGGTGAGTACTTTGAACCTAGCTACAAGTCCAGCTTAGCCATCTGATACTTTTGGTGGGGCAGGATGGGCAGGTGGAATTTCTATAGCATTTTGCAGAGGGCACTGAAAAGCGAGAGTGGGCAGTGCTGCCTTGGGGTGGTGGAAAGTTCTGAATGGTTTCCTACAATATTCTTAAAATGCTTCTTAAGCCAAGCTTCAGTCCACAACCAAGTGCCAGGCACCAAAGCAAACTCTGCCTGATCCTGCACAATTCTTCAATTCCAGGAGGTATATCACAGACCAGGGGAGACAGTACCCACAGAAGCAAGGTCCTGGTCTCAAATGGCTCATTCTCACCCAGCACATGCTCTGCACCTGAACCTAAGGCCATTACTCTCAGTTTCTGCCTTCAGAATTCAATTTTTTCTTTCCTTTCTTTCTTTTATTTATTTTTATTTATTTATTGGCTTTCAATTCCTATATCCTTTATCACTGAGATCAAGGAAAACTGTCTACCTTTGACTCCCCCAGTGGTTAAAACAGAACTTGACATATAGGAACTAAGTGCTATATAAATGAATAATTGAATGAGCCAAAACACAAGAAAGTAGTAATTCATTGTGTTGTGAATTTCCAAGAATAGCAGTGCTTAGAGATCAGAAACTGAAGAGGATCCTTCCATTATACACCCTAATGCCGATATTCAGTATAGACTCACAAAAGCAATTACAGTCTTCAAGAAGTGTCCTGTAAACTTGTCATGTCAAACTCTGAGATTACTAACACCACAGGTCCATATACTACCTCTTATGTAAAATCATATGCACACATCCATCAGTATGCATTTTCTGCAAGACTGACTACTTTCACCAGATTCTCAAAGGGATCTATGGCCCCAAGGAACTTCATGTTCACTAACTTAGAAAATCAGAGAACCTGAAAACTAGAACAATCCCCACTGCCCTCCTTGAGATGGAATGGGATTGAATGGAGGAGACTGCAGGTGTGAGTTCTGCTGACTAACAAGCATCATTGCTCTGCTTTATGGAAACAGATAAATCACCAAGACTTAAAGAATCCCTATCCCAGAAACACTCTTGTGCTTGACAGCAAGCACATTTTTTTTCACCAAGTCAACATCATCTCCAGAATGAGCTGCAAAGCCCTGTCAGCCCAAGAAAAAGAAAGGCTTGAGGCAAGATTAAAGAAATAAATAAAGCCCAATCTGCAAGCTGGGAAAACAGGCTCCTCCTGTAATGGTGCTAAACTGCTTGATTCCAGGAAGGGAGGACAAGAACAAGGTGATAAGCTATGTCAGCCTTGATTCCAGATGCTCTGCACTGAGAAGGGGCCTTTCATCTTAGCCCACATCATGCAGAGTCAGGGGGAGCTGACTGCTGCCTCTGCACTTGAAGGAGAACTCAGCTCTGAATTTGTCACGGTCATGTTCAGGGAATTACTATCTAGGTGCATCTCCTCCAGCATTGTCCAGAAAACATTCCTCGTCACAAAAAGAATTGGCTTCAGGGCTTGATTGTGAGGGGCTGTTAAAAACGGCTCAAGGGCTGTTTGAAAACACACCTTGTCCCTGTCTATTTCTAGAACAGTTTCTCAATCTTGGCACTATTGTCATTTGAGGCCAGATAATTCTTGGTTGTAGGTGACTGTCCTGGGTATTGCAGGATGAATAGCAGCCTCCCTGGCCTCTACTCATTAGATACCAGGACACCCTCCCACCCTACCACGAAGTTGTGAGCACCAAAAATGTCTCCAGACTTTGCCAGAAGTCCCCTGGGGGGACAAAATCACCACAGGTGAGAACAACTTCTCTAGAGTCTCCCAACTATGCTCTGGGAACACCAGTTCTGGGGGGTTTTTTTAACAGTAATTACCTAGAGAAAAACAAGATACTGTGGTCAAATCATTTGGGAAACCTGGGATTAAACAAAAACAGGACTCTTCCCTATGGATTTCTCAGATCCTGAAACAGATCAAGGTGCATTGTGAATCTCTAAGAGGAAAACATAATATCCAGTATTTTCCCAAAGGCATCTGGCCACAGAATCCTTTTATCTCAGAGCATTTAGGATTAGTACTCCAAAGGATTAACTTTTGGAAACACTTCTGTAAGGCAAAATTACAAACACACCCTGAAAAAGGGATGGAGAAGAATCAGCTGAAAGATGTAGGGGAACCGCCCATACACAACTTCCTGTAGCACAATTTATCTTCAAGCCTCCAACTTCATCATCCGAGATTCATTTTTTCTCTCTCTTTTTTGAGACAGAGTCTCGCTCTGTCGCCCAGACTGGAGTGCAATGGTGCGATATAGGGTCACTGCAAACTCCGCATCCTGGGTTCAAGAGATTCTTCCGCCTCAGCCTCCAGAGTAGTTGGGATCACAGGCACCTACCATCACGCCTAGCTAATTTTTATGCTTTTGTAGAGATGGGGTTTCATCATGTTGGCCAGGCTGAATTACTGACCTCAGGTGATCCGCCCACCTCAGCCTCCCAGAGTGCTGGGATTACAGGCATGAGCCACCATGCCCAGCCCTGAGATTCATTTTTTGGGAAGACGTTTAGACTTTCAGGCTTCAGAAGTCCCAAATGTTTTGGAAGATATTAAAACTCTAAATCACCATCAGCTAACACTTCTCCCAGGGTAAGGTGATCAGACAATTTCCCCCTGTCAGATCTGGCCAGGTCCAATAGTCTATTGAGAACAGGAAACAATAAAGCATTTGGAGTAGAAAGAGAGTAATACAGGAGAGGAAGTAAGGAAGAGGACACCAAAACAGACCTTTCTTAATATCCACATCACAATCTGCGTGTACGGACATTAGGAAGGTGAAGGATATTAGGAAAGCTGTCTTATAAGAGGAATTAGAATCATTCCATGTAAAATTAATTTAAAATAGTATTATTCTATAATACTAAGTAGATTGTTGTAATTTCTACAGATTTCAAAGATCATAAAATATGAGAACTGGAAAGAATCTTGAAGGACCCAGTCTTGTTTTTTAAACTTGTTGAGCTACAAAAATCATTGACTCAAAAATCCATATGTAAAACACAAAATCATAACAATTCTCATTCAGTTTGGCTGGATTTGTGCCCAACACTTGACCGTCACCTTAATCTTCTTTGCAACACCTGAGGAATCTTCCAGAAACCCCAAGCATCTCAGAGCTGCATTTGAAACCCAATTTAGCCACTTCACAGTCAGAAGAAACTGGAGCCCAGAAAGATAATGTGATTGCCTAAGATCCCATAGTTTATCAGTAAAGTAGTCAGGAGAAGAATGAGCTCATGCCCAACTCTTGGCCCAATGCACTTCCTATCTTACCACATGTTGGCCATACATAGGAAGAAGAGTGTTCTAACCCTACAATAGAATGAGTTCCCTTGGAATGGAGTGATCTCCTCATTCTTCAGATATCCAAGAACAGACCGATGACCTTTGTAAGGTGTAGTTTCTGCACTGATGAGAAAGATGAACTAGATTAGACATCTTTGCAATCTCTTATTGCAAGTCTGGCTAGCATTACTAAGTCATCCTCCCAGTTTCCAGTGACAAGGATGCCCAGAGGAGCCTGCTCTAGGGAGCTGCACAGCCCCAATAAGGAGCAGACCAGTACCCATTCTGCCTGGTTCCCAAGCTCCCTGCCTTCTCTTGGTGGAAGCATGTCAGCTGAAATGAACAGCAGGCTCAGTGTGGGTGAGCAATGCTGGACAACCGGGTGATACATCCTAAGCCAAGTCAACAACTCCAGGCTCAGTGAGTATCGGTAGATTTATGACAGTGCCTGTCAGTCACTGGAAATATCATAAGGGAGGTTTAAAATAATACTGCTGCCTTAGAACCGGTAATACAAACGATCCATGCACACAGTGGCATGATCCTACTTCAAGTTATTAGGTGTGGAGGAAAAGTTCAACCTAAGCACATTCTTGTGTCTGTGGGTACACATGCACACCAAAACATACACACATGCACCCCACTCTACATGTAGATACAAAAACCATCAGCGTGTAAAGCGGTAAAGCTCTGTAACTCCATCTTAATTCCATCTCCATTCTTTTATCTAAAGCAGACCCCAGTGAGCAAATAATGGCAGAAGAATGGAGTAGACCCAGAGGTGTCCAGGGCAGGAAGACCCATCCTGATACCAAAGGCCAGGACAACCATAAATACCCAAATCAGGCGTGATGAGCAGCAGCAGGATATGGGGGCACCTGCCCATCTTATGCTGTTACATTATGGAATACAGGAAAGGATAACTGTTACCTGGTAATTAGCAAGACACAATGATACAGTAAATATACATTTGCAGCTTTCTATCATCATTTTTTGTTTGTTCTGTGTGCTTTTCTTCTTCGTTTCTTCAGGTGTGTGTGTGTGTGTGTGTGTGTGTATTTGTGTGTGTTTTCTCCAGGAATCAGCATGCCCTCTTAACACATCAGCTAGCAGATGGTTCAAGGCCACATCCTCCACAAATCAATTGCCCCTGAAATGCCCAAAATAGACCTGACCCTACCTCATGCACTCCACCTCTGTGACAATCAAAGGAGGTGACTGATGTAAAAAGACTTTGAAACCATAAAGCACTGTGACACACCTGCCACATAGGAATACATAACATTCTGTGATGCTGGCAGCTGTGGTGGAGTGGGACAAGTCCTAGCCATGGCATCACAAACGGTTCCAATCCCAGCCCTTCCACCTACCATCTATGAGATATAAACAAACTCGTTAACTTCTCTGGCTTCAGATGACTTGCTCTCGACTGTTGTACAGATCAAATGAGATGCAAAGGTGAGATCTGAGCTATAAAGTGTTCTGTAGATGTTAGATATCAGCATTAGTACTACACCTGCCTACAGAGTTTTCTATCATGTGTAATCTCCAGTGATACTCATTTTCTGTGCAAAACACATCTATACTGGTATGACACTACTTTCCATCTATTACTACTAGTATCCAATAAAGCAATATAATGTATCTTATAACAATAGTACTCTCTGATATTAGAGAATGTTATTCCTAAACTGTGCCGGAAATAGTAATATCAACAATAGTCTACACCTAGTACCTGTGTGTTATTAGTCTTTCCCTAAGAAGATGATAAGCTCCTCAGGAGAGATTTTATCTAACCCTTCCATGTCCCCTGAAAGAGGAGGATCATCTGGCGGACACTGATGACTGTCAAAAGACACAGGCAATTCCTGGTTGGTGAACAACTCTAGGGCTGGCTTCCCTCTAAAGGTAGTTGGTTTCAGAGCCGTAATTCAGTATATTCTGGCAGAAATTGTCCTTATCTCCCATGCCACCCAGAGATCCGGTTTCACACCTCAGTAGCTCACAAAGGGAACATGTGCTTTTGGATCAGAGGCCCCTGCAGATCCAAACAGGGGCAAGCACCGGAACTGACCTGTTCATCTAACAAAGCAGCCCATTTGGAAGAGCAAAGAGCTACTAAGAGGTCATGATGCCAGACCAGGTGGGCTCACATGTCACCAAAGTCTGGGCCAGGGAGCCGAGTATGCATGGTTTAGTGTGGGAGAGGGGTAAGGGAAAACTGAAGGCTGTGTCTAAGGTTTATTAATAGCTTCCGTTTCCACCTCCCTTCCTCTTCACTTTCTCATCTCAGGGTGACCTCCATAAGTCACACAAGAGAAACATTTATTATTATTACAGTGATCATATTGGTATGTATCCTCACAGATGCCTCCGAACGTGTGACATGCTAGTTCTCCTGCATTTCCAATTCACAGTGTCTTGGAGCCAAAAATACTCCGCCATCGAATTGCTCTGTTGCAGCCTAAAGAAAAAACTGCCGGCTGGGTGAGGTGGCTCACGCCTGTAATCCCAGCACTCTGGGAGGCTGAGGCAGGCAGAGTACCTGAGGTCAGGAGTTCATGACCAGCCTGGCCAACATGGTGAAACCCCATCCCTACTAAAAATACAAAAATTAGCCAGGTATGGTGGCACAGGCCTGTAATCCCAGCTACTTGGGAGGCTGAGGCAGGAGAATTGCTTGAGCCTGGGAGACAGAGGTTGCAGTAAGCCCAAATCGTGCCACTGCACTCCAGCCTGGACAACAGAGCAAGACTTTGTCTCAAAAATAAACAAACAAACAAAAAAACCTGCCTCCTTTCTCAGGGCAATTCTTCCCAATCCTTCAACCGTGCAGCCAGTCTGATTATTTGTACCACACCTCACCGCTGCTCCCGCCCTGCTGCCCCACCTTCCACCTCCCTTCCCTTACCCATAAGCAAAATAGCAATGTGCATGGCTAATTCACACGTCAAGCCTCCCTCAGATGAATGACAGGTTAATGATGTGCACATCTCCTTAAATAATTCATACTTCTAATAACCATGTTACTCAGCACTGACATGCACCGCCCTTATCAAGTGATATTGGGTGGCACGTGGGGTGAGGCAGGGCAGAGTAGAGACTTGTGTGACTGGTGGAGATGGGGAATGAAGAGGGGCATCACCTGTTATCCTCACAGTCACAGGGAGATACAAGAGGCTCTGGAAATATGTTGGTCAGCAGCAGAAGCCACTGCACCATGTGGGAAAGGAAAGGGCAGGAGACCAGGTACAGGATCAACATCTAACGAGCAAATGGATCACTGGGCAGGAGAGAAGTCATTGTTTCCAGGGTGTCAAGTTGTCTTTATAAGGCACCAACTGCATACTTCAGGGGCCAGCAGCCTTTCCACTTCCTCCATGGAGTCCCCCTGAATGTACACTACCAGTGTGGAAGATCCTCTTACTCTCAACTTTTTCTCAAGTATATTTTCCTTTGTCCCTTGCTGCAAATTCGCCTGGCCTTTTTCAGTTGTGTGTACATGTCCTCTAATCGGTCAAATGGGAGGTGCCCAACTTCCCTGTGCCACTCTGCAATGCTTGGCACGGAGCTCAGCATCTCTGGATATGAGGCCAGAGGAAGAGAATTCATTTCCTATGGCTGCTACAACAAACGACCACAGCATGGAGCTTAAAGACAATGCAACCTTATTTTCTTCCAGTTCCAGAAGTCAGAAGTCCAGAATGGATCTCGCAGAGAACTAACATCGAGATGTCACAGGGGCTGGCTCTGCCTGGAGGCTCCAGGGAAGCATCCCTTGCCTTATCTATTCTCAATTCTGGAGGCCGGTGACATTCTTTGGCTCATGATTCCTTCCTTGTGCCACCCAATGACTGGCTTCCATTGTTACATCTGCCTTCTCTCATCACCTGCCTCCCTGTTTTAAGGACACCCACGATTAGATCAGGCCCACCCAGATAATCCAAAATGATCTTCCCCGCTCAAGAGCCTTAACTGAATCATGTACACAAAGTCCCTTTTTGCCATATAGGGTAACATCCACAGCTTCCAGGCAGGGAGATGTGGACCTCTTGCAGGGGTGCCTGGAGATGTGCCTTACTCAGCCTACCACAGACCAAGTACCCACAGTATGCCCCAGCTATAAAACAGGGTTGCTGTGAAGCTAATGAGAAAACGTATTATAAAATTTAATTATATTTTATATTTTAACACGGTGCCTGGAATATTAGTGGTTGACCACTGTTGGGTCTCATTATTACTGACAACTTAACACATACCAGACTCATCTGACAGGAATGAACACCCCCTGCCAACCATGAACGGAGCCGGTGCTTTGATGCATGTTATCTCATTTTATGCTCACTGCAAACCATGAAGTGGATGTGATCATTCCTCTTTGAGAATGAGACAATGCAGGCTGGAAGAATAAGAGACTTGCCCAAGGTCACACAGTTGATAAATGACAGAGTTGAGGTTAAAACCCAGATTTATCTGAATAGGCAAATAACAAATGTTCAACCAGCACTGCGCCTGAATCCATTATTTCCCCAAATAGGCCCATGTCAGAAGCACCTTTGAAGCAGAGTAACAATATCAATTCCCAGGCCCACTCCTGGAGATTCATATATGGAGTAGGGCCCAGAATATGTTAATTTGCACATAACGGTTATACATATTTTGCAGGTACATATGACATCTTGAAACATGTATATAATGGTCAAATGAGGGTAACTGAAATATCCATTGTGTAAGACATTTGTCCTTTTGTGTTGGGAACACTCCAATTCTTCTCTTGTAGCTACTTTGAAATATACAATATATTAGTGTTAACTATAATTTCCCTACTATACTATCAAATGCTAGATTTTATTCCATCTAACTGTATTTTTATATTCACTAATGAGCTTAACTTCATCCCTCCTACCCCTAGCCCTTCCCTGTCTCTGGTAATCACCATTTTACTCTCTACATCTATGAGATACAATCTCACCCTAGTAAAAATTGGATTTTTTTTAACAAGCTATCTGTATAATTCAAATGCATGGGCAAGTTTGTAAAACAGGAACCTAATCCATCACCCTTAAAATGATATCAGTACCCTCACTGCAGTCACAATGAGCCCTAATCTCTTTCAAATACACTGCCTCCTGACATACACTTATGCACAAAATCAGGCAGAGCTTTGCAACAGCAGCACTGTTGGCGTTTAGGGGCTGATAACTGTTGTGGGGGTTGTCCTGAGCCTTGCAGGATGTACAGCAGCATCCTTGGCCTCTAACCACTAGATGCCAGTAGAATTCTCCCCCGAGTTGTGACAAATGTCTTCAGACATTTCTAAATATCCCCGGCAAGGCAAAATTGCCCCTGGTGAAAAACTGCTGAGATGGGGGGTAGGAAAGAATAGGTTGCAAGGGCAAAGGCATTGCCTGTTGCAGTCCCAGTCTTTGCTCTGCTCACACCCCTCACTCAGCTACAGCTGGTTGGAATGGGGCAGGAGGAAGTGTACAGCCTGGGAATTAAGCATGTTGGGGTCTCATCCCCCCTTGCCTACAGCTTATTGTGTAACTGGGCAGCCACTCCCGGAGGAAAAGCGGGCTCTCATTTGTTCATGCACTTGTCGGTAAACTGGGAGCAGGGCCTGAATTTCCCTTGTCTGGGTCTCAGTTTCCTCATTCACAAAATGATGACATTAAACAGGAATATCTCCAGGGTCACCTCAAGTTCCCGGTTCACCATTTCCAGCCATCTCTCCCAACCTTAAGAAGGTAATGCTAAAGGGATGCTTAACTCTGGGGTCCCAGAAGGAGGGGAACAGCCACAGACATGTACAATGCAAGAGGGACCACTGTGACCTGGGCATGTAGGACCCCCCACCAGTCTCCACCCCCACTACCCCCATCTCTCTCCCTCACTCTAGAAGCAACTCTACCTCCTCCTTATTACCTTTTTTGTTCTCTCTGCCTGTCTGCCTGTCATCATATAACAAAGTAAAACTATATGGGGCTTTGTGAGGTTTTATTTTTCTCCCCTGCTGCTGAATAAGCCTGGATACTTTTATTTTTATTAAAGCTGATACCGTTAGTGAAGATAATACAGAAAGTTCTCTGAGTATTACAATGTTTCCTGACCCAGCTTCTTGGAGAGGGATGAGCTGATACAGAGATCCTGGGTAAAAGACTAAAGAAAAGGCTGTGGGTGGCTCTTGGAGTGGGGCGTGGAGTATGTTTGGATTCTGGACTGCCCTTTAAGATAAAAAGACAATCTTCCTTGCAAACTATACATTTGATGTAATTATTTGGCAAGGGTGCTCTACAAAGAACAGGCATTTAATTCCATTTGAAATTAATAGTATTTCACTAGCAGAGTATGACCTGAAAAAGAAATGTTTTTAAGCCAACAACAAAAATACCCAAATATTAAGCATAAATGTCTTGTCCCATTTTCCAAAGGCAAATGTAATTGACTTTCAGATGAGGCTTCCTGCCAGCCCCAACTACCCTTGCAATGTCTGGCAACATTTGAGCTAGCCTAGCAGAAGGAACTCAAAATAGACATAAGAATTCCCCAACCTTGCGGAGTGTTAGGGAAGAGCTCTGCGACCTGAAGGGAGACGTCAGTAAATAGCTCAGAGCTGGCTTCTTCCAGAAAACCTCCCCAGACCACCACGGACTCACAGGAACCCTTTCTGTAGATGCCTTCACACAACCATATGTACCTCACCTCCAGGTGGAGTCTTATGACCTTGCACCTCCCTCCCTCCCCCCTGCTCAGAGTTCCCTCTCCCAGTGTCCCTAGCACCTACGATACTTTGCCGAGTATACCTGCCTACATGTCCATCTCCCGCGTCACACTGGAATCTTCCAGAGGCAAATATCAGGTTCGCTCACTACTAGACTCTTAGTGCTCAACACCAACAAGTATTCAATTGCTGCTTCCTTAATAAAAGAAAAGGAAAGAAATAAAGGCAGGAGGGGAAAAGTTCACATCATCAAGCACTTGCCAGGAGTCAGAAGCAGCTAACCCTCTCTGCTTCTACTTTTTTTTTTTTTTTTTTAGATTTTTAAACAATTTTAACATAGAAGAAATTAAAATAGAAAGAAACAGAAAATAGAACAGGTCTTCTGAAGAACACATGAGTTGGTAAATCCAATTCAAAATATGTCCAAAATATGTTCAAAATAGTATTATAATACTATTCAAGTGAGCTTGAATAGTAATTTTGTCTTCCAGAAAAGCAAGAACCCCCCTGGGTTTCAAGAGCTGTTTTTTCTAAGCTTTAGAATCCCACTCCCATGGTGCAAGTCCAGCTCTAGAAACATAAATTGCCAATGATGTTCTGTCTGGAGAATTTCAACTATGGTGCTGCCAAGAGGGACTATCTAAATACTATTCCCAAACTTAAAGTTGTGCTGGAGTCTGTGATTCTGTCTTTACAGAACTGGCCACAGCTGCACTGTATTTTCCTGTACTGATTGCCACCAGGAGCACACCGGCCATTGGCTTTCTAGTTCAGTACTCTGAGAGCTGGACATCTCATCTCTTATGCACTGCATCATCATTTTCTTACTGCCAGTGCTGATCATCATCACATACTGGATGTCTATGTGCCTGAAGCCAACAGATGTCTTGCAAGCAGGAAGCCCCTGACTTACATACGTCTCTGCATTCCTAATACCTAATAAAGACCTGGCTTGGAGCATAGAAAAATAAATAACACTTACTGAGCACTTACTTGCTTCAAGCATTGTGCTGTATTCTCTGCACACATTCTCTCATTTATTCCTCAATGAAGAGGCTCTTTCTACGCCCATTTTATAGGTGAAGAAACTAACACTCAGAGAACTTAAATCACTATGTGCCCAAGGCCAAAGCTAACTAACAGCATATCTCAGACTGAAACTCAGGTTTCCAACTGCAAATCCCATGCTGCATACCGTATTTCATCCCAAGAGTGAACACTCAATAAATGCTTGAGTTAAACTGAATTCCCAGAACACTCCAAAACTGAACACACACACATCCCCAGGCTCCTCATAGCTTACTGCTGCTTGTTAAAATTATTCTTGACTAACAAGAAATAATTAGAGTCTCTAGAGTACAGTCCATTAGAAATATGTCCTTGGGAATTAGAACATAAAACAAGCCTAAATAGGAACGTCTCTGCTCATTGGTGAAGTTCATAAAATCAGGGAATCTCAGTGCTGAGAGAGACTCTAGAAATCATCTAGTTCAAGCCCATCCTTTTACAGAGAGGTAAACTAAGGTTCAGATGGAAATGACTTGGTCAAGGTTACACATCAAGTTTTAGCAATGACAGGGCCAGATTCCACATTGATCACTCCGTGATCCCTTTTTGTTTTCAGATTCCAGTTCTAAACATCCTGGGTGTTATTTCTCACTACCTGCAGCCCTCAGAAACAAGGCTCAAGAAGAACTCTTGGTCAAATCTATCTTTCTTGTCAGGTAATTGGGACTCATGGCCACAGACAGAAGCTGCCATATCATCTCAACAATTAATCACCACAAAAGCCATTTCCCACCTCGTTTTCTCCACTGCCAGAAATATTATCCTTAAGTAATCAACACATGGCAGACACCCTGTGAGGGACAGCACTGCTTCCCCTTTCCCCAGGGAAATGACAGGATCAACACAGGTTGCAGAGAAAGAAGGGGCCCTGGCGTACCTGAATACCTCTGAGGCATGGGGGTTAACAACATGGCCTCACAAAGTGGAGTCATAAATCTCAAAGAGCCTCTATAAGGAGGAGAGCCCTCTTCCTGCTGTCCCAGGGAAGGGCTGGGATAGAATGTTCAAGCAGAAGTAAAGGCTGATGTCCCATTGACAGCTGCGAGATTTGGGGCAGGAAGTCGGGGGGTGATAACTGCAAGTGAACAGAATATTCACATTTTATGCTTTATAGGAAGGCATGTATCCCATCTTCATCCAAAAAGAATGGGAGATGGCTTGTGAAATTAAATACAACAGAGAATATTATACTTTTTAAGGTAAAAGTTAAAATGATACTCAAAAACAATCCAGAAGGAACAGAAGACAGGTACATCCAGTTTTTGAGGATACTTGAGTAACAGAGGTGGATGAAATCAGCCTGGGCTGGTTCTGCTGACCTAAGCTGGGGCTTCTGGTTTGAGCAGTTTGTGTCACTTCTGTGAAAGGATATATATATCCTTTCACATCTATCTCAATGTACCATTTGGGTGACTAACTCAGAGAAGCTCAGAGAAGTTGACTAACTTTCCCAGCAACACACCGCAGTGTCTGCCTCCCTACTGTGAGTTCCTCCTCCTCCACCCTGCTGCCTCCTTCTCTGTATGCTCAGCCCTGCATCAATTGGCAGTGGTGTGCTGGTAAATGTTTAAACACCAGCTCACTGAAAGGAAAAATAAAAGAGCCCAGATTTATAGCATTTACCAATTTCCATAGTGTAAATATTCTCATCATGGCCAATTTCTAGCAACTGATGTGCATTAAACAGCTCATAGAATTTCTGACAATTTATCAGTCAGCTTGAAAAGTCACTAGGCAACAGCATATCACTGCAGCTGGGAAGGAATCTGAGAGTTTTCAAGGGTTCTTCGTGCAGCCCCTGCCTGCAAGGAACTCATAGCCTAACTAGAAGAATGAGGAAAGACTAACACACATGCTAGCAAGCTGCAAGGAAAGGTCATGCCTTCGTGGTCTCAGATCCTTATGCATCTGTCCCTGCTGCATGACTGTCACCTCTCCAGCCTCACTGACCTCCTCAGGCCTCACAAGTGTGCTGCTCCCCTGCTTAGATACCCACTCCTTCAGTGCTCATGTTAAATGCTGCTTCTTCAGGGAAGCCTTGCCTGATACTGTATCTCCCCATAAGATAACCCCACAGTACCCAGCACACCTTCTTCCAGCCCATTTACATTTGCAATTAATTTACTAATTATTGATAGTGGTTTACTGAACACGTCTTCCTCCCAAAACCATAAGGTAGAGGTCGGGCTCTCTAGTGCATCTCTGTGTCCTTAGCATTTCCCTTTACTCATATGTGCCAATATGTGGTTTTTAACAGATTGACTGACCATATATGCAACAGAAGTCTGGTATAAAAGAGACTGGCAAGGCCTAGAATGATCAGAAAAGGCCTCCAGGAAAAGGTGAGAATATGAGTCTTCAAGGACAAGTAGGATTTGCAGAAATGGAGGGAAGAGGTCTTTCCCAGCAGAGAACAAAAGCACAGTGATGGCAAAGATCACGGCATCTTTTGAAGACTAGGAGAGGCTGAATCAGAGAAGAACAGAGGGTGAATCCAAGGGAAAGTGGGGAATAATGTCATGTGGGACAATAAGTGAATCCAAGAGGAAAAACAAGGCTTTATCAGGGCTGAGGAATAAAACTCCACAGTTCCTAAAGTCCCCAGCAGACAAGAATGACAAGATAATGACAGAGGCTAGGGTCCAGTCAACCTGGTGAAACTGCCAAGGCTCCTTCCCTGAGCTTAATCAGAGATACTGGAGAAGCAAGGAAGCTGGACCCTAGGACCAATGCCAAAACTGTGAGACCACAAGGTCCCTGTGTGGGAGAGCGAGCAGCTAGGAGTGTGAGAAGGGCCAGGGCAGTGGACAGGTAAGGTTCAGGGAGAGCCTGCAGGTGCAGATCCTTGCCCACCCATCCCTGCTACACGATTCCCCTACCACCACCCCACCAGTCCCCTAGAAGCAGAGTTTCTAAGAGGCTTCCTAAGAAACAGTGACAGAGGATTCTGGAAAGGAGGTAGAGATGACAGGCAGGGAATATTCCTGTCCAGACTACAACACCCAAGATGCCCATCCTGGGGTTACCCCCATACCCAAGCCCCACCTGGAGAAACACAAGTCTTAACCTAAGCACTGGCCCCTTCCTGCACCCAGATACACATTCCTAACTCAGAGAATCAATCTGAGCATCCCCAGAAAACTTTTCGAGGAAGCCTATTGGAAAAAGACAACAGTCAGAACATGTGACCCAAGAGGAAGCCAAGGCTAAGGCTCTCAGAGGAGAAGAGAATCTCCTGGAGTCAGCCTTGGTCAACTCACTTTCCCTCCCACACAGTCCTTCTCATTGAATCTAGCATGATGCAGGTTGCTCAGGAAGGGGTCGACCAGCACCTCTGGCATGCATGCGAAACTGTCTAAAATCCCTGTGTGGTCCCGGATTACTCCTTACCCTTTCAGTGCAGTGGCTTGTGCCAACACTCTGCCCCACTCTATCTGAGAAGTAGTCAGGATATTTTAACTTCATGACATAGTGAGCAAGGAGAGGCCATGCCTGTGCAAACAGCATCTCATACTCAGGTCCTCCTGCTGCCTGGCTAGGCTCTGTCTCAGTGATAGCCTGCCACCCCAAAAGGTCAGCACCCTTAGGTACCAGGGATCAACCTGGGCCAAGATTCAAATTAGAATTCATTACAGCGTGATGTGCACATCTTCTGCCCAGGAATCCCAGTGCCAAGCAGAGATTCCATGAGCCACCTCTACTTTTGCACACAGGGGTCCCTTTTTCTCTTATTAACTAACAACATCCACACAGAATTCAAGGAACAGAAAACCTTAAAATAGAAAAAAGATCATCTAACACAGTGCTTCTCAATTTCATGCAGAATCCCTGGAATGGTGCTACATGGAAATTCTGATTCAGTAGATAGGAGTGGGGCCTGAGAGTCTACCTTTCTAACAAGCTCCCAGGTGATACTGACACTGCGGATTTTGAACCACACATTGAGCAACAAACATCTCATAGACCTGCACCATCCAATATGGCCACCATCAGCCCACATGGCTTACAAGCACTTGGATTGTAGCCAGTCCGAACAGAGATGAACTGCAAGTGTAAAATTTGCACCAATTTAGAAGACATAGTAGGAAAAACATGTAAAATATCACAATAATTTTACATAGGTTAAACATTTAAATAGTATTTTGGATATACTAGGCTGAGTAAATTAAAAATAACTTCACTTGTTTTCATTTTGGGTGTTTTTTTGTTTTTTGTTTTTTTTTCTTTGAGATGGGGTCTTGTCCTGTCGCGTAGGCTAGAGTGCAGAGGCTTGATCAGAGCTCACTGCAGCCTCAACCTCCTGGGCTCATTTGATCCATCGGCCTCAGTTTCATGAGTAGTTGGGACTACAGGTGCGTGCCACCACACCCAGCTAATGTTTTTGTATTTTTATTGTAGAGATGGGGTTTTGCTACGTTGCCCAAGCTGGTCTTAAACTCCTGGGCTGAAGCAATCTGCCCACCGTGTCCTCCGAAAGTACAGGGATTCCAGGTATGGGCCCCCATGCCCAGCCTTCTTTTCACTTTTTTAATGTGACGACTAGAAAACTTTACATTTCATACATGACTCACTGTACTTCTATCAAGCAGTGCTGCCACAAATCCTCCCATGAAATACAGTAAACCCCACAAACATGGCATCCCCCACAGATACCATAGAACTGCTTCTGTGGCCACAAAATAGGAGTCCCCTTTTCCGCTTAAACACGGGAAAGTCCCACACTCAATTCTGGAAACACTGAGCTAATCGAAAGGAACCAGATTCCATCTCTGTAAGGTTTCCCAAAACCTTTATCCAGATCCTGTGCATTGTGAACCTGCAGTGAGGGGTACAGTGGACAGGGCTCCCCATCTTACCTGACCTCTCTACAGCAACACATCAATCCAGACTCATTCCTCATGCAAATCCTCAGGTCCCGTCCCAAGCCTGCTGAACTGGAGTCTTTGTGAGTAGGCTGCAGCCCAGGAATCTACCTTTTTAATAGCTGGATATTCCTGATGAAATTATCTTGGAATCACTCATAAGTGCTCTTTGATAACTGCCTGAATACCCCTAGTGACAAGGAATGCATGACCTCATAGGGAGCCTGCTTCACTCTTGGGCAGCCAACACTGCCGCAACAGTCATCATTATCCTTATCCCAAATGGCCCCCAAAAGAAAAGCCATCTGCTAAAAGTGTATAAGACTAAGCCAAGACTTAGGGCTCAGGATACCTAAACCCCCGCATTTTACAGATAAGGAAATGAGACACAGAGGGAAAGTCCTATTCAGGGTCGCACACACAGAGGGAGGAGACTTAAGACTCAGAGTCAGTGCTCATTCCTGGCAGCATCACCAAGAAGGGGGAGGAGAATGGGGGAGCACAGATTAAGTGGACCAGCAGCTACATCCTCCCTGGCTCCAAGAAGATGTCCCAGACCTCCTAGAAGCTGGGCTGGGCACCAATTCTGGTGAATCTCCCCTAGCTCTAGCAAGTCTTGAAGACTCCCCCCTCCCTTCAGGTACCAGAACAGGATGCAGGTAATGCTTGCCAACTTCTTCTATCATATGCTGAATCTTACACATGGGTCCCAGGCTCCTCAGCAGGCATCTCCCCCAAACTAGGCACATTCCCCCACAGCAAAGACCATGGCCAGCCTCCATCCAAGAGGTAGGAATGTTCACTGTGGTCCTCCAGATAACTCCTCGGACACTTAGGTTCCGAAACTGTTTCCAGAAACAGAAATAGCCCACAACACCCCTGTGGGCACAGCACCCGGGAAAACCTCCAGAGCCAGCCCTGTGAAGTGGCCTCACCCCGGTTTTTCCTCTTGCTGTGGGCTGGTAGGTACCTAACATGCAGCAGTCTAAAGCCCCTGGATGGAGTGCCATTCCTCCTGATTCGCTGCTCTTCCCTATGTAATCGTGACGAGCCCACGGGCAGGTGACTCCCTTAGCCCTGGTAGGTACACATTTCTCACACTACACAATAGCTCCACCTTCTTAAATGCAAGTAAATTGACAGTTCTTTGACCCTCTCTTCTGTCATTCATGAAAACAGGACAGGTGAAAGGTTTGGAAGACAGAGTAGTAGGAGAGGGGGAGACACAGAAGCAAGGAAGAAACAAAGTGAAGTCTGTGTCAGTGTTCTGCAGAGAGGGTGCTGGAAGGTGGAGCTACTACTCTCTAAGGCCATTTGGATTCGGTCTGCATAGCCAGCTCCACATTCTGCTCCTGCCCCCGTACCTCCCTCTGTGCCCAGATTTTCAGACAGTTATCCACACTCTCTGTGCACCCTCATTTTGCCTCCATGACAGGTCACTCCAGTGTCATTCAGGAGGAGGAGTGCCTCCAATTAGGCAGAGAAAGTAGATGCTTCTTGCATAGAAAATTGGGTTGGAGGGAGCATGGGGTAACCCCTGACTTGTGAAGCTTCTGAAGAGAAAATTCTCCATCAGCAGAAGCTGAACAAACACTGAATAATTAATAAGCACTGCAAGAGAATGAAGCTTCACCAATTTCTTCAAGAGCCCTGGTGACTTATTACAGGTGCTCTGTTTGATAGTAATGGATACCACACCATTGAAGACAACAATAGACAGAAAAACATCTTTTTGCTTATATAATTTGTTTCCTCTCTCTCTCCCATTCTCCCTGGCCCCATCTCAACCACAACTTCTCCTTAAATATACTTGGTGTTATAAAATACAGTTTAGAAAAAAAAGAGTAGGTCACATTTTTTTTTATTATAACAAGCTCTCAGATTTCTCACAAACTGTCTGTCCTTCACTTTTTCGATGCTGAATTCCAATCTGATGTGCCTACTTATCTCCCTCTAAAGAAGGAAAAGTGACTGCTCTAAATGGTTCTCAAACTTTAGTGCATATAAGAATCACCTAGGGAGCTCCTAAAACAGTGCAGATTCATGGTGCCTTCCCTATGGAGTTTGATTCTGTGCATTTACTTTGTAGCTCAGGAAGTTGTACTTTAAACAAGTAAGACAGGTAACTAATTCTAAGGCAGTTCTCCTGTGAACCACACCTTTAGAAGCTCTGCTCTACAGTTCTGACCCAGGTCAAGGAGAACATATTTAGAGGTTTATTTTCAGAAAACATTTGACTCTAAGTGCCAATTCTGCTTATTCAGTTAAACGTCTGGGTTCTAGGTCCCTGAGTATGCCAGGTATTGGAATATGATGAGCAATGCCTACAGTAAAACTATTCAGAGAGTGGCACCTACTGACCATTTTTTATACTACAGGCAAGCTCTAATAGACTTATAAGTTTACCAAAAACTAAGGGGGGAGGAGGGGGAAGAAGGGGAGGATGGGGAGGAAGGGGAAGAAGGGAGGAGGGGGAAGAAGGGAAGGAGAGGGAGGAAGGGGAGGAGGAGGAAGCGGAGGAGGGGGAGTATGGGGAGTATGGGGAGGAGGGGGGAGGAGGGGGAGGAGGGGGAGGAGGGGGAGGATGGGGGAGGAGGGGGAGGAGGGGGAGGAAGGGGAGGAGGGAGAAGGATGCAGAGAGGGGAGGGGAAGGGAGAAGGGAAAGGGAGGGGAAAAGGGAGAGGAAGGGGGAAGGGGAGGAGGAAGAGGAGGAAAAGTGGGGAGGAATGAAAGGGGGAGAGGAAAGGGAGAAGAAGGGAAAGGGGGAAGCAGGAGAAGGCTACAATCCCAAAAAGAAGTATTGATACCCAACTAACCCAAGCTTGCCACAGTCAAGTACTCTGGAATCAACATTACAAAAATATGTTGTTTCTGCAGGCCTGGGAGGTAAGACTTTGGCTGTATCTTAAGGTGGAACTTTATTGAGCACGTAGGCTAGAGGTCCCAAGGCTCCTCAGGGCTTTTCATTTACTCAGTGATTTGCAAAGCAGACCTTTCCACCCTCTTGAGAAGGTCATTTTTTTCCATTGCTGCAGCACAGATTAAGTGGACAAACACTGCCCACTACTCAAGTATTTACCGATCATTTTCTCTATGTAAATCCTGAGCTGTGTCAGCACAAGTCACAGAATCAGCTCTCAGAGGGCTTACACTTAAGCTGGGAAAATGAGATGTTGAGACTCAGAACCACATTTAATCAGTGGGCAAGGAGGATTTGGGGATATGAAGCCATTCACCAGAAGTACTGAAGGAATGTGAATCTAAGAACAACCACTTTTCCCATCCTTCCTCTAAATCCTGAAACATTAGAAACCTGAAAGATCATTACTTAGGGATTAACGAACTTTGCCCATAATACTAGAATACAGGTATTACTTATGTTAAATCAAACTCCATAGTCATGGTGGAGAAAATGATGGGAGACTATGTCACCAGAAGGCCAATATTCACCCTTCAGATGGACACAGAAAGGAAATTGCCATTTTCTCAAAAACAATTCAAGTTACAATGGAGAATTATAATCCACTGTACACAGCACATTCAGATGTACTGTGGCCCCACATCTTCTGGAACCCAGTGTGTGCTCTCTGCTTCTCCTTCTATCTACCACTCTCCCAAATCCTATTTCCAACATGGCCCATAAAGTGGCAGCAACAGAAAGTCAACGTGAATGCTCAACTTGCCACTATGAAAGAGGACCGCACTCTCCAACAGTCAGCAGTATGGAGGGCCTTGTTTTGAATAAGTCATTTGTTCATGATTCATTTACTGCGCTGTGCCAGGCATTATGCTAGTGCCTGGGATACAAGAGTGAACACAAAGACACAGACCCTCCTCTTCCCACAGAGCTCACGAGACACAGACAAGCAAACAAGCACTGTGAACGCAATGTGCCTGGACAGAGGTACGGATGCCACTATTTGCTCCCTGCCATGGTTCCTCTCACCTCCCAACACATGGGCATCAGGGTGAGGGCTCCAGTACCAGCCAAAGAGACGAATACAGATCTGGTGAATGTATCCATTCTGCCAAGACTCTCCTGAATCCCTTTCTGCACTCTACTCATGAATACCACAGCAGTCAGACCATGGCCTCACACTCATGTTTCTCTCTGGTCTGATTTAACAGATTCAGTGGGTCTGTCCCAGACTTAGTCTCAACTCCCCTGTCTCCCAGGCTGACATTTTCCTGGGCCATCTCGGGGAAACCTGCTGAATCCAGCAGAATGATGCAGTAGAGTCAAGAAGCATTGCTTCTAGAAAGTCCAGACAATCAGGAATTCTCCAAGAAACAAAGCAAATCCCTAACCTCTCTAGCTCCAAAGGGCAAGTTAGTAGCTGTGGATACCAAGATGCTCCCCCACACAGGCCTAGACGTGCCAACATAGTATGGTGGCTAAAACACAGACTCTGGAGCCAGACCCCCCGACTGGGAATCCCAGGTCTGACACATCTGAGCTGAGTGACCTTAGGAACTGCACTTAATATCTCTTTGGCTCAGTTTCCTCATCTGTGAAATAATACCCCATTTACAGCTATTATAAAAATTAAATGAGCTAATATGTACAATGCAAATTGAACTATTCCTGGCATAGTACAAGAGCCTTGGGAGTTTTTATTAAATAAAAATAATTGTAATTTCTCCCCAACCAACAGCATTCAGGAAGGTCATCTAGATTTGATGCCAAGAAAGCTCTCTAGTCACAATCTCCACTCTATGTCAGCCTTGCTGACAAAGTGCACAGGGGCTGACTAGAAGGAACCAACAGTGACTGAATACCTGCTGTGTGTCAGCCACTGGGTAGGTGTTTTCATATACATTATATATCACAAATCTCTCAACAACCCTGAGATGTCAAAGTAATTACCCGCCCCCCTCCATTTTATAGATAAGGAGACAAGAACTCAGAAATTCTCCTAATCTACTTAAGAGTTGGAGACTAGCTCCATGACCATACAGCTTTGCAAGACTCCATAAACCTCCTTAGTTCTCCATGTTGGTGTTTGTTTCTACAAAAGACTGGGAGTCAGGCCCATAAGGGCATGGGGTTTACAAGGAAAAGTGGAGTTGAGGAAACTGTCTTCCTCTCTCATCACATCCAAGGAGAGAGAAATTACAGGGGACAGAGGAAGTATGGTTCAGATAGAGAGAAAAGACTAGGTTCCAGGGGGATCTAAAAAAGGAAAGGTAAACACAAGGACCTCCAACAGTCAGCAGTATGGAGGGCCTTTTTTTTGAATAAGTCATTTGTTCACAGACCTAAAAAGAGGTCTCAGAGCTTATTAATAGGAGTCTCTGACTGTTGGTAGAAATTCAGACCTAAGTTAATCCAGCTCTAGGGACCAGCCCACCACCTTCCCTGACCTCTGTGATGGCAGACATCATTGATCCATCACAGCACTCATGCCTTCAGGCCCAAATAGTCTGAGCATTTAGACTCCGGAAAGCCTGGACAATCTATCAGAGCTGACTACCAGATAAAACCTATTTGTCATTTCTTCTCTTCAGCATGCTGCCAAAGGGAGTTTAAGAAACTCCCTGCCTCTGAAAACTGGAATAATCTACTTAGGGAACTGATTCATATGACACAGGAAACAGGTGAAAAACACATTCCGAGAGCCTGCTGGGTGAATCTTAGTCAAGCATTCTGAAAAAACATTACCCCACTACTAAGGACCAGGCAATGCAGTGCAATTAACCATGCTTTGAGAAGCTAATACTTCATTACCTTCTTGGCTCAAACGTCTAGAATACTTTATGATTTACAAGTTACTATCACTTGACCCTACAACTACCTCACCAAGCAGCTAGGTACCTCAGAATGTGTAAAGCATAAAATTCGTATTAGTTTTAATGGTTTGTAAATCTTTTCTGTAGGCAATCATTTTTGCAAATAATTTCCTTTGCAGTTCTCATACCACTTCTTCCTTTTCCTTATTTTATTGCATCAGCTAGAATCTCAAAGCCTTACTGCTCAGTATGTGGTCAATGAACCAGCAGCATTGGCATCACCTGGAAACTGGCTAGAACTACATAATCGTAAGCCTCACCTCAGACCGCTTCATCAGAATCTATAGTTCAATAGGATCCCCAGGTGCTCACATGCACGTTAAAGTTTGAGAAACACAGCACTGTTACTGTTGAAAAGCAGAATAAGTAAAGGTATCAGGTTTTTTTTGCTCAGAATGTAGTAAGAATGTATCACTATTTTCATCATTATGATGTTTATTATAAGACTTTATAGATATCCTGCATCAGGCCAAAGCAGAAAACTATGTAAAATTAACGTATTAGTCCATTTTCACACTGTTATAAAGACATACCCAAGACTAGTAATTAATTTTTTTAAAAAAAGGGTTTAATTGACTTACAGTTCCACATGGCCAGGGAAACCTCAGGAAATTTACAATCATGGCAAAGACAAAGGGGAAGCAAGACACCTCTTCATAACGTGGCAGGAAAGAGAATGAACGCAGGACTACCAAACACTTATAAAACCACCAGATCTCGTGAGAACTCACTCACTATCAGGAGAACAGCATGGGCGGAACTGCCCCCATGATTCAGTTACCTCCCTTGACAGGTGAAGATTATGGGGATTAATTTTCAAGATGAGATTCTGGAACACAGCCAAACCGTATTAATTAATAATTCTGAAAAATTAAGGTCTAAAGAAGCGTTGGCCACAAGATCATCTAGCTTGTAAGTAACAGATGGAGCACAGAAGTCCACGCCTGTTTTGCCTTGATGCAGAGGGGCCATCATAAGGGAAGATGGACTAAAAACAAATTATTCCAAGCTATTAATGCATACTTGTTTAATGAATAAATTTCACTCTACTTTGTTTAATATAATAGGTATGTTTCTACACAGCTAAATGAACAGTAAATCCTAGATCCTTGAATATTTGTAAGCCACAAGATTCAATGTGCAAAAGAAACTCTATTTTAAGGTACTCTGTACTAAATCTTCTCACAAAGAGGGAAAAATAGCTTGCTTCATGAAAATGTACTCCCTGATAGATTTTAATCAACAAGTGTTGATTGGGCACAGCTGTGTGCCTATAACCGTCTTTAGTTTTAACAAGTATTCAGAAGATAGAAGACAGTGGTTCTCAAATTTGGCATGCATAAGAATCACCTGGAGGGTTTATTAAACCACAGAACGCTGGTCTAATCTCCCACCCCCGAGTTTCTCATTCAGAAGGTTTGGGGTGTGACCCAAAAATCAGCATTTCTACCAGGTGCCAGGGACCACACTTTGAGAAGCACTGAAAAAAAAATCCTCCCTTCCTTTAAGGCAGCAGTTCTCACTTGTGGCTGTTGATCACACTCAACTGGAAAGCTGCTTTAAAATACTTATGCCTGGGTCCCTACCACGACCAACTGAATCAGAAATTCTGGGGGCAGAGTCTGAGCACTAGTATTTGTCACAGATTCCCAGGTGTATTGTTCCATTTTCAAATGGCTGTAAAGATACTACTTGAGACTGGGCAATTTATAAAGAAAGTAGGTTTCATTGACTCTTAGTTCCACATGGCTAGAGAGGCCTCAGGAAATTTAAAATCATGGTGAAGGTGCAGGGGAAGCAAGAATGTCTTACATGGCAGCAGGAGGAGAGCGAGCAAGTGAAGAGGAAGTGCCACACTTTTAAAACCATCACATCTCCTGAGAACTCACTATCAGGAGAACAGCATGGGGGAAACTGCCCCCACAATCTGATCACCTCCCACAAGTTCCCTCCCTCAACATATGAGGATTGCAATTGGAGATGAGATTTGGGCAGGGGCACAGAGCCAAACCAAGTGTTTCTAATGTGAAGCCAGAGTTAAGCACCACTGAGGCTTAGGTTTTAGTTGGAGAGAGAAGAAAGATATGCAAAGACAGTTCCAGGGCCCTCCATGCAGTAGTATGCCGCAGCCAGCTGGCACCAGCTGGAGAAAATCAAATGTGTTTCCTGCTTCTCAGCTCTGCATTCACTAACACTACATTGTTAGCTTGGAATCCGTCATGGTAGAAGTATTTACACTACAGAAATTGGTAAATGCTACAAATCAGGACTCTCCCCCTCCACCTAGAGAACACTGACAGCACACCACAAATGGTCAGGCAACATGTGCCACAAAAAATGAGGAGATGAAATCCCACTGAACTGGAGTGGACAGGGAGGACTTACGGAAGAGATGGGGCCAGAGATGGACCAAAAGAATGAATAGGACCTGTGGAGAAAGAAAGTTATCCACCTGGATGAAAACATGAATTCATATTCAGAGGTGGGCACAGTGAGGGGACTGCACATGCTTAAGAGAAGGAGGAGTGTTTCCATGAAATTTGGTTTCAGAAGTTTAGAATTTCACATAATGGGTCTCCACAGAAAAGCACACACAAGCAGTGTAGGCCCATATAATGGCCAAACTTATATTTAAGAATCATTAATAGGCAAAAGCAGGCAATGTTGCAATTGCAGCTTGCTGATAAGATACCACCCCAACCCTATCAGTGCTTCCCAGGATCTCCTGACTTTGTATTAGGTCAACACCTTGTAGGCAGTATCTAAGAGGTACCCCAAACCTGTCCATCCAGCCCCCATTTTCTCACATCAATGACACTCATCTGTTTGATCCTATTCACCCTCTCCCAGAAGCCTTTAGTGGGGAAATCTCCATCTTCAAAATCTTTCTTATTCCCAAGTGGAGATTGGACTGTAAACATCCATTCAGGATCCTGGATACTCTGCAAGAAGCAGAGGGATCTCAGCTTACCAGAAAAACAAGATTTCAGGAAAATCAAAAATAAGGTTAAGGATGGAGGATGGAAGAGCCTTGTCTATCCCTCCAGCAAAAGGTCAAAGATAGGCCTGCAGGAACCACTTCTGCATGTTTCCTGTACTCAAAACACTTGGGCCTGTATCTATTTTCTTGCCTCCTCTCTCCAGGTACAGTACGTATCTTCTCTCTCCAGATACACTTCACTCCTGTATCTGGAGCAAGAAGAGGGGAAGAAAATAGAAAAATACCCATGAATATTTCATTCAGTGCCTCTGCTGATTTTTTAGTTCCCTGAACACCCATTAAAATGCCACTGTAATAATGTCATTGTTTGCTCGTCATTTTCTACCTGGCTCTTAGGGAGGAAAAAAACAAATAATAATTCCTTGCTCTGATTGGGAGGTCACACGAAATCATCTACCACTTGTACTAAGACTTTTGAAGATCAAAGGGCTAAACAATCACATTTTCATTTATTTCGCATCATTCAAGGAGGTAGGATTCCATAGAAGTACATTTTCCGGATAAATGAAGCTTATCCTTAAGCACCAGATTTGTTTTTGAATTTTAACCATTTCAAATGTAAATTTTTCTAGAATGGTTTCCACTTCCCTGTTTTCTTCGATAAAACAAATGGAGAAAAAAATGTAACCTGTTCTGCAGTACTGCAGAATCCTCATTGTAAAGAGCCTGTATTTTTACCACGCTATCATACGTGATGTCTCGGGCTTACTGTGATAGTTAAGACTGCTTGTCTCTGAATCAATAGCCTCACACTGATGAGCTTTCTGAAGTCCTAGCTGTTACCTTCCTATCTAAAGTCTGTCTGTCTGCCATCACGTCATACTCCCATCACAGCGTCTGCCTCTCGTGTCAATCTTCCAATCCCTACTTCCTTCCCAATGACAACTTCTTGCTCTAAATTTGCTAGAAACTGAGAAAATTAACACCCAAAGTTATTATAATAATATGTAAAGAAAGTACTATAATAGTACATCAAGAAATAGTCACTGTGCTCTGAACAAGGGCCAAAGGCAAAATTCTCCGAGAAAAATGTTCAACTTGGAGCACATGAAACTCTTGACATCTTGACTTGGTGTCTCTGAATTGTGTTAGTTTCTTTGTTGCTTCTTGATGCACCCTGGCTAACCCTGCCTAATAAGTAATTCTTAGAAAAATGAGGTGGTGTTGTTTAATAATGTTTGATTAACAGGTATACATACAAGTGTTTATGGTTATTCATACATATATTAGACATTGACTGTGTGCCAGGTGCTGTAGTGACAAACGTTACAAAATCCTTTCCACAGTAAGTTCACAGTCTGGCTCCAAGACAAGGCCCACAAGACCCCACTCCTGCTAATCTCTTTGACCTCACCCCTGACTCTCCTGCTCAGCTGCCATTCTCTGAGCACTCCATCCTGAACACAAGACAGGTCCCTCCTCTGGGCCTTTGCACTTTGCTCTTCCCCCAACCTGGGATTTTCTTCTGCAGATCTTTGCATGGCTGACTCCTGTTCTTTCAGATCTCAGCTCAGCTATTCCCCCGCTGGCCCCTGTATGTCTAGCTGTTCCTTGCTTCCCTGCTAGTACATTACTTCGTTTTGGCTTTTTCTCTAGAACCTTCCAGAATCTGAAATTATTCTGTCTGCTAGCCTGTTTACCATCCATTCACCCCACTTCTGTACAAGCTCCCCAAGTACAGGGGCCTCCTCTGTGTCAGTCACTGCCCTAGAACCCCCTAGGACAGCACCAGGCCATGACAGATGCTCCACAGAACACCTGGTGAATCAGCAAATCAAACAGAATACAATGAAGTAAATTACAGCAAAGGAGAGCAGAAAACACCTACCCACACCTGGGTGTAGAAAAAGATATCTCAAGGAGGGGAGGACTGAGTTGGATCTGAAACAGTGACTGGAGCACAGGGCAAAACAAATCAGAGGGTATTCCAGATAAAAGGTCACATATAAGCAATATGCTGAAAATATATACTAAAGTAACCCTCACAACATCCAGCATAATATTATCCAGGAATCCCCTGCACTGTTGGAATGGCAATGAGAAAAAGAAAAGTCCCTCTTCAGTCATCTCCCCCTCCCAAGCGGATTATCTGGCCCTCTGCAGATGCTAGAAAACACTCTCAAATACTCTCTGTATGAGTTTGCTAAGACTACTGTAACAAAGTACCACCCAGTTTGGGGTGGCTTAAACAACAGATATTTATCTTATCACAGTTCTGGAGGCTGAAGTCCAAGATTAAGGTGTGGACAGAATTGCTTCCTTCTAAGGGCTTTAGTGAATTATCTTTTCCAGCCTCTGGCCAGCTTCTGGTGGTTTGATGGCATCTTTGGCATTCAGCTGCATCACCCTGATCTCTGCCTTCATGTTCACATGGCATTCTCCCTATACGTGTCTGTCTGTGTCCAAATTTCCGCTTTTTATAAGGACTCCTGTTCCCCCTTTTACAAGGTCTCCTATTCAGATCTCCGCAGGGTTATTGAGGTGATATAGCTGGTACTCTGGGATATTGCAGCTCCTGGATCAGGGCCTACCCTACTCCAGCATGACCTCCTCTTAACTAATCCCATCTGCGACAACCCTATTCCCAAATACAATCACATTCTCAGGTGCCAGAGATTAGGATTTCAATATATATAAATTCTAGGGAGACACAATTCAAGCCATACAAGACCACATGTTTGAAGGCATTTTCCCTAACAGGATCTATTTCTTCAGAGTGAAGTCATGTCTGGGTCAATTCTGAGCACTGTGGAGGCAAATCAGCCCTGTCCGGCCACTAAAAAGGGAGCACAGAAAGAATGGAACCCTGAGCTAGAGAAGCTGCTTGGGAGCAGGACTAAAAGAGAGATGTGAGCCCATTCCTACTCAGGGAGGAGCTGCAATATCCCAGGTACCAGCTAGATCACCTAACCAGCTCAATAACCCTGCAGGGTCCCAGCTGTCATCTTAAAGTGATGCAGTACAGGGCATCCAGGAAAGGATATATCCCACAGCCTGAATATTCAAAGGCCCGGGATCTTGAAGAAACACTAAAAAAATGACAAAAATAGAGATGAAGTTTACTCCTTTGCAAAACGAAAAGTTAGACATTGGACCCTAACAGACTACCCCTGCACCTTGAATCTATGGTTCAAGGCTGTGCCATGCTTTATACTGGGTGGCCACTTGATAAACACATATATCCAATAGTTGAAGAAATAAAGGAGTAAATGAGGGAGTCTATAGCCATAAGGACAAAATGCAATAACCCTCATTATGGTTACACTCCACCCACCCCCTGCAAAAATAAAGTCCAGGAATGAATCTGAGTTAAAGATCATTGCCCTCTGGAAGTACTTAAAATGGAATAATATCATAGTCACTGCAACAAAGCAGTCCAAACACACCGAGGGCCTAATTAGACCTCAATACATATGCAAACGGGTCCTGCCCGAATTTTCCCTGCTTCGAAACACAGATCTCAGACCCTTTCTCCCCATGCAAGTCCTATCTATTGCTGGGGCTTAGTCAAACTGCATTCCTCAGTGTTGAGGCTCCCAAATGATCTACTCTGAGAAGCAATTATTTCCAGGGCTAAAAATTCTCCTGTTTTTATGTCCCAGCCTGATGTGAGTTCCTCCTGCAAAGGGCTGAGCAGCTACAGCCAAGAATACAATCACTGAGAAGGACAACCTGTAATCTTAACTTTCCCTTTGTACTTTAGACAGCCACTATCAGCATCAAGGCGGGGGAGGGGGACCGCAGGGGGGGAACTGCAAGTAGAGAATCAACCACACACCTGTGCTGTAAGACTTCTCCAAGAGAAAATGAAAACACCACCATTTAATGCTAGGGTTTAAGAATAGAAATCTCTTCAGATATGTGAACTCAAAAGAAAAAGGAAAAGGAGAAAGAAATGAAGAAAGTTCACATCCCCAAGCTGAATTTCAAGCCACCACCACAAAGCAATATCCAGCTTAGAAAAAGCGAAAAATAAAAATCCCCCCAACCCAACATTAAAACAGCAGCCCTCCAAATACACAGGAACGCAGACACACAGACAGCAGCTGGCTCTGTGGCAGAAGCACAAAATTCATGGTAACACCTCGAAACACAAAAGCAGCTACAGACTGTGGCCCATGGGAACCTGCTTTGCTGATGTACCTGCCTAGTGTCTGAAGGACAAGTATCCCCTGTCCTGCATCAGAAAGCTTTGCAAATCAGATGAAAATCCACCTGCAGTGAGACTCAGGATGCACTGAGGACAAGAGCTAATGGCAATTATTTAGTTTTAATAACTGGGTAATTGCTGACCAGACCAACAGAAGCCAAAAGGCCAATGCCTTTGCTTTGCCAAGAAAGCCAAGGGTTAGATGTTAACTGCACACAATTAAGTGGACGGCTGCCCTGGTCACCTCTAATTGGGTTGTGCTGCCACATGATGTGGGGACAGAACATTTGGGTCAGGGGGCCTCTGGCAGACACACCTGGACAGAGCAAGCACAAACTTTTGTGAGCTGTAATTGGCTTTAAAAAAAAAAAAAAAAAAAACCTTAACTTGGACAACAGCAGCTGTTCAAATGTTGCAGTGGGTTAGAGTTCCAAGGGGATAATGGCTGTTGATATTGTACATGGACACAGAACTTTCAGCTTCAGTAGAAGCCAAGGGACTATCTCCAAGGGTCCTGAAAGCAGGTGGAACTGATAGAAGGTCCAGTCCTTAAAATTCAGTCCCAGAAATTATAATCCAAACATCAGAATGTTCCCCATACACTAGCACAGAGCATGAACATTCAGGATCCCAGCCAATGCACTGCCAGCAACTTCTGAAGATAGGTACTTAAGCTCATAAGGGAGCTGTCTTGAAAGTGTCACCCTGACCACTGTCTGAGGATCGGTGCCATCTGAGGCCTGCCTAGATGCCATAGGTAGCCTCCATTCTGCATGCTCTTCTAGTCTCTGTCCTTGCTGTGGTTTTTCTCCCACTCTTGGGATGCTTTCTCCACTCCCATTCAAACCCCAGCTGATAGATTCCCAACTCCACCTTCCACCCACCCTTACCCTGCCTACGAATTCTGTTTATGAAGAAGGTACTGAATAAGCATTTCCTGCCCTTCCTACTTATTTACCCCTGCTGAACTCTTTGAGCTCTCCATCAATTTCAAACTCAAAGGGTCCTTAGAGGTCTTGCAGTCCAACTTTATAAATAAAAATAAACCTAGGCCCAGGCAGGTTCCATGGACGATTCAGACATTCTTTTATGTCTATTGCATGGAGAGGCACCTCATCAGTATGCCGGGGTGCCTCTGAAAGACAGTGCTCTTATGTGATCCTATATGCACCTTTCATATACCCCCATAGTATTTAACATAAATGTGAACAGAAGTGGATCCTTAGTAAACAGCTCTCCATTAGTTCACCACCATTTGTCCCCTTCCTCATGGTTCACTGATGGCCTAACTCTAATAATAGTGCTGCTAGGCTCAGAGCAACCTCAACTTCCTCTAACCACATGGATGAGGAGCCACATAATAACAATGATTTTATAAATGAGAAAACCACTATGGCTGATGTTCAACATGTAATAGGAAGCAAGAAAGGGAAGCAGGGGCTGGCTCCCCACTGCCTCATTCCAGAGATGTCCATAGTCAGACCCCACTCACTAACTGGGTGCACAGCTTTGTGTAAGGGTACTTAAAAGCAAAAATAAAAATACTCAGTCCTTGATCTTAAGGAGTTTCAATTGAATAGGGAAAACAGCAACATGTATCATTATGATTCTGTGTGACAAATGTTATGAGAAAAGGCAAAAAGAGTATTATTCTACATTATTAAATGAAACTCTATATTGCTCTCCTACCTCACAAACATGTTACCCATGATCAAAACTTGGCTGGCCTGACTGTCAATGCCCCGGCATACCTCTGCCTCTAGGTTTCTGCTCACACCATTCTCCCCACCTGGAATGTCCTCACTCCTATGTAAATCTATCCCATCTTAGAAACTCAAGTATCAGATTGAATCCTAAATTCTTCAGGATTATTCTTTTCATCTAGGTTTTCCTTAGCTACTCTGCTACTTCCTTTCTGCAACACTTATTTGGTCTCTTATGATATTTCTTGTCCAATTCCTATGTCCTTATTCAACTCTCGTGCAATCTTATTATTGATCTAAATTTTAAATTCCTTAATGGTAAGTCCCAAGTTCTCTTCTCCAGAAAATTCACATATGGATAAGTCCCAGATACATAGTGAATGTTCAGCATATCTCTCTGCAGAATTATGTATGAATGAGTGAATGGGTGAATATCCTTTTGCAGAATGAATGTATGAATGATTGAATGAATGAATATCTCCTTGCAGAATGGATGTATGAATCAGTGAACGAATAAATGAACCAAATCATTGGTCCAGTTTCAACTGTTGGTCAATAGTTCCAAATAGAATTTATCCACTGCCTGCCTCCTTTCCCCCCTGTTACAAACCACACACATTTATATATATACTATTAATACTATTTTCAGTCATCCCGAAGGAATTCATCTGGAATGCATTAGCCACAGAGCTCTGCTAAGATTAGTCGGCTTATTTCAATTGCACCTTTTCTAATTTAATTTCTTCTTTGGCATCCCCCCTCCCACCCACCCTAACTCCATCTGGATTATTTTTGTTGGCAGTAAAAAGGAGAAAACACATAAATGAGCTGGCAGGAATAGGGAATAATTCTAGGGTTCAAATTGCCATCCTCTAATGAGTGGAATAAATCTTTATCGACACAAATAAACAAGATACCAATACATGGGCTCAGAGGTCAGGGCCTAGCCTAGCAAGGCCCCAACAGGGACTGATTTCTGTAATTAGCTTTCATTTCTCTATGAATAGCCCAAGTTACAAACAAGCTGGATGAAAATCATTTCCTAGGTAAATTTCCATGTCCTAGAACAGGAAGCAAGGCCCTGAGCCCAACACTGCTCTCAACTCCAAGTCTCAGGGAAGCTTATCTATCTTTGAATGTCTCTCCTGACTTCTCCCTTAATAGCACCTAAAACCAAAAATGCCAGGGGAGTAAAGTTTTTCTCTGGACTTTGCCTCTAACATCTGCCATATCTATAAGTGTGCAGCAAAAGTCTTGCCCTCTAAAGGTTACAGTATAAGGGCAAGCAATGATACACAAAGGTGGCCATGATTCCCAAACCTGGCCCTACAATCCAATCACCTGGAGATCTGGCTAGCAACAGATGGAGAGATTCTGATTCAGGAGCCCCTGGGTGGGGTCTGACAATCTCATGTTTAACAGGGGCCCCAGATGATTCTGATGTAGCAGAGCCATATGACAAACTGGTAGAGAGCAGAGAAACTCAGCGTGATGGAAACAGCATGTGCTTTTGAGACAAACAGGCATGGGATGAAATCCCAGCCCTATCACTTACTACAAACTGGAGTAAACTCTCCTGCATTAACTTAACTCTTATCTCCAGTCAAGTTTTGTTTCATCTGGATGAGAGCGATTAACCTCGATGTAAGCACAAAACGTTCACAAAATTAGTAGCGTGGTGCCTAGCACATAGCAGAATTTTACTAAGCAGAACCTGTCCAAATAGGGCCCCTGAACTCTTACCTCTGAGACTGTCTGGCCCAGTGCAAATTCCACTAAATTATAGTAGGTCTACTAAATTAAGACTCTTTACAGGATGTAACTATGATTTAAACCTTTCAGACACATAAATTCTCAATTAGGAAAAAAAAAAAAGCATATTTGAGGTTTCTGAAAATATGGTCACCATAATTATAGCCCAAAATTGTATAGCTATAGGCCAGCCTTGGACCTTTTGGTCACTGATCTCTGAAGAATGTCACAATAAAGCTGCCTCATTCATAACATGATGCCATAACATAGACCCCAAGGACAATGTCGCACTAGAAAATAAGATCGTGGATAAGAAAGTCCTTTGTCCTACTATAAAAACCTACTGTAAGGTAATGAAAGTATCTTTTAAAAACAAATTTAGAGAAGAGGGAAAAATCATCAACAAAGTCACACATTAGGATCCCTGCACTTTTATTATCAAGGTTAATCATTCGTACAGTATTAGGAAATGAGCTCTTAATTAAAACCTAAGTGTTTCTAGCAGCAAATACTTAGACTCTTCCTGTTCTTCCTTTATTCAAGCATTTTGTATTTAGCGCGTCTTTCAGAATCCAGCCTTAAGGGAAATTTACATTCGGGGCTTCAGCGCATTTGTTCTCCTCTTGACAAAACCTGGCCCAATCGCTCTACATGAATGTAGATCACTTTTCCTTTTATATTTCTTGACAAGAAAATTTGCTGGTAAGTATCATTTAACCCTTCTCAAACTATGAAAGTGGCCCTGGTTCCACCCATCAAATGGATTCCTCACTCATAATTTAACAAATTAGAAGGTGCCCTAAACCTTTTCCTGTGGGGAAGACCCAAGGAAATCTTATTTGGATAGATTACCCACGGTTGTCCAAAGTCAATGCCAAATTCTTAAAAGATATCTACCCAGGTACAACATTTAATTAAAAGGTCAGTCAACAGAGAGGACATACTCCTACTTCAGTGATAAATTGCTAGAAGAGTTTAACAAATTACTTTTGAACCCAAAGTCCCAGTTTCCATGAAGGTTTGTTTGTTCATTCGTTCATTGGTTTGTTTTATTGGTTGATTGGTTTGGTTTGGTTTGGGTTTTATTCAAAAGCCCCATGAATTCCAACAAACCCTTTCCAAGGCTGTTGAATAACAAATGATAAAAATCTGTCTACAGGCATCTAGGATATATAGAAAATACTTAAACTCTCTATTTTAACTCTCAGAACCTCATCAATAACTTCATTATTATATACTTCCTCAGACTGCTCTGTGATCTTTTATTTTTAACATAAAATGTTCAGGTGAGAGTAATGAGTTCCATTTAAAGGAATCAAGTGCTGATGAAAGGAAGTTATATATCAATCACTGCACAGATATAACAACAATCACAATGAGACACACCTAACACATTCCTAAGATCTTCTTCTTAGGGAGATTTTCTTTTAGGGAGGCTAAAAGTATCTGTGGACCAACCTGAGAGCTGGCCCAGCCCACAGCAAAACTGTGAAGTGACTAAAATTTGCCCTTTAAGTCCTTCTACTTTTTTGTAAGCAAGGCTTACCCTCAGTGGTAATTCCTCTTCCTTGCTAAGTTTGCCAACTGTAGTACCTTACTCAGCTTTGCAATCCAAGCAGTATCTCATGTTCCAAAATGATCTCTCTCTTTTCCTTATCACAAAGAAAGTTTTAGCCAGGTGCAGTGGCTCATGCCTGTAATTCTAGCACTTTGGGAGGCTGAGGCGGGTGGATCACTTGAGGCCAGTAGTTCGAGACCAGTCTGGCCAACATGGCGAAACCCCATTTCTACTAAAAATACAAAAACTTAGCAGAGAATGGTGGCATGCACCTGTAATCCCAGCTACTCAGGAGGCTAGGGCAGAAGAATCACTTGAACCTGGGATGCAGAGGTGGCAGT
The DNA here is from genome assembly GCA_036589455.1 of Ateles fusciceps. Classification (NCBI taxonomy): domain Eukaryota; kingdom Metazoa; phylum Chordata; class Mammalia; order Primates; family Atelidae; genus Ateles; species Ateles fusciceps. The sequence continues at coordinate 9,525,787 of JAZHEH010000091.1, read as the reverse complement.
TTGCTGAGATCGCATCACTGCATTCCAGCCTGGGTGACAGAGCCAGACTCTGCCTCAAAAAAAAAAAAATGTTTTAAGACTCTGTGCTTAACTAGAGCTTTTAAAAGAAACTAATCAGAAAACTTCATTCCTGCTGCTAGAGTTAAACTATGATTTAATATATATCCTTCCCATTAGCATTTACGTTTTTTTTAAGTGAGAATATAAGAACTTAATTCAATTGAATAAAAACCCAATGACAAAATCCCAGCCACAGTATAAGGTCATTGTGGGAGAGTATCTCCGGGTAGGAGCCACCTCCCATTTCCCTCCTCATATCAGACTACTTAATTGAGCAGACACAGAGCTATAAATGCACCTTCCCTAATATAATAATGGGATTATATAATATAATATAATATATATATAATAATATATTATATATATATATATAATAATGGGATTATTATAGCTTGTTTTCATCACAGAATGTCATGAATGAAAGGGATCCTGATTTTAGCCTCTCATTTCACAGCTGAGGGAACTATAGACCCCAGTCATTAAATGATTGCCCCAGATGCACAGCACGCTTTAGCTATCTCTCATTCACTCACTGTGCCTTGCAAGGGCTTTGGAGCAGTGGACCTATACTAAACTCTCCTGCATTTCCTTAACCCTTATCTCCAAGTTTTGTTTCATTTGGATGAGAGCAATTGCCTCCTAACTAGTCTCCCCTGACTTCAGGCTGGCCCATCTCTTGCAGGATGATGAGAATCCTGTCACTCATCTGCTCAAAATTTTTAGAGTATCCCCTTACCAGGCACACCTATAATCTATAGTAAGGCCATTTGACAGCAATCCTACATGATCTTCCAGCCTAGGATTTTTAATCTCCCATAACAGAGAGTCCAGCACCTCCCAGGAAACCTCAACTCATAACCAGGCATTCCCATGAGAAATCTATTCCTTATTTTGACCCAAATCTATCCCTCTGTGGCTGCTACAGATTAGCACTGATTCTGTAATCTGATACTGCATTAAGCAATCCTAATATTTCTTGTACTTCATACCCCTTCCTGCATCTAAAGGCTGCTATCATGTTGCTTTTTTGCCCTCTCTTTCTTGCTGTGGGCTTCTTCCTCTCTTGTATGTCTTCCAATTTGTCCATATCTCACTATGTACCTGCCAAGGCAGAAAATTTATTCTAAATTAAAGTATTTCAGACACAATATTCCAAACAAGAAATGCATAGTTCCAAGAAATTATCCCCATATTCAAGAAATTCACATTCCAGAATATAGGTCTATTAACATAGATTAAGACTTTGTGAGTTTTGCATATTGTATCACAGAATTGACTTATAGTGAACTTTGAGCTTACTGGGCCCCAAGCCACTTAATATTTTACTCATGCTACTAATTCTCTGAAACATCTACCTCATCCTATTTTGTGCAGTTTAATTTTGGGATTTGTAGAACTTTACATTTATCCCTGCTTTTCATTCTGTTAGACTTGGCCCAGATCTCTAGTCTATAAATATCATTTTATATCCTGTGCCTGTCTTAGTATTCACTGTCCCACCTGTCTTCGTATTATTTGCACACTGGGTGAGTTTGCCATCAATATCTTCGCCAACCTGAGAAAATAGAAGCCTGCATCTCTTAGGTAGACTGGAGGGCAGGACCAAGGATAGAGCCCTTAAGTCGGCTACATGGAACACTATTTTCAGATTAACTTTCAACCACTGGTCAGTATCCTTTGAGTACAAACATTTGACCAATTATTAATCCATCAGTTTCCCTTATGTACAAATATATTCCATAGTGACCACAAAGATACCACAAGAAAGTTGTTCAGGGATGTTGCCGAGGTCCATTCTGCTCATTATTTTATTTTCTCACCTAATAGGTCTGTGACCCTTAAAAAAGCAGTAAGATTTATGCTAACATGAATTGCTTGCATCAAGCCCTCATTGCATCCAAGTGATCATCACCTCCTCTTCATCGTTTTAGTAGCCTCCTCTGCGATCTTCCCTGGGTCATTTTCAATCCCACCATTCTAGGATCACGGCAACCATCATAATATGTAATAAAAGCTAGTGCCACCCACTAACTGATATTACACACACCTTGTCTTTGCACATGTTTTCAAACATATTGCTTTAAAAATGTGTCTGATGGTGATCAAAAAAGTAATTCCATAGCAATTTAATAATTTAATTTTTTTCATTTGTTGGTTTTCAAAAAATAATGCTCACTATCATTGTTTTGCAAGGAATCTATTTTATAATTAGACAGTATAGACTCAGGAAATACCAGTGAGACCATGGCTTTAAAAACTAAAAATCTTTCCATGAGGAAATCAAAGAAATAAAATTGAAAATATTAAATGTATGCAAAATATGAAAAATAATTTACCAGGTACTATGAAAAGTGACATAGCTGGCCCTGTCCATGGCACTGGCTTTGGAGTCAACAAAATTGAATTCAGAAGCTTTTGTTCAGTTTGTACTAGTTGTGTGACCTTGAGGAATTTACCTCCTCTTCCAAAGCCTATCTCCCCTCATTTGTGAGATATGGATAATCCTAGTGCCTCTGCTGAGGGGGACAGGGAATATTCAATGAGAAAATAATGAATTTGTACAGTTATTGACATACAATAAGAACACATAAAACTCAATTGTATTTTATATGCTTCCATTTTAAATCCACCCTTTATATTTAACATTTGAGCCAAAGATGCCCCAATTTTTAAGAAGCATGAAATATAAAGGAGACATAAATATTTAAGGAGAAAAGGAACTAGGAAAACAGCTGATGCAGAAGTCACAATCATGTTCAAAGTGATAAAGCATTCCTTGGTCTGATTATGGCCTTGCACTTCTAAGGACAAGATCCTTGAAAATTGTTTCTTTGTGACCATTACACACACACACACACACACACACACCCTATATCTTGCACAGAACAAGGTACATGGTCACTGTTCAATAACCATACTTAATTAATCCTCAGAGTCGGAAGACAAGAGGTAAAAATTAACTGCAGTAGGTTTGAAGAAGGTTACCCAAGAGCCCCTTCCCTGGGAATTGCCTGTCCCCCGCTGTGGAGTGGTGACCTTCTCACAGCCATGCTCCTGCTTCAGGGCTCTGCACATTGGCCTCAGCAGATTGGTTTAATTGTGGACATCTGATCACAGCTGGGAAAACTGCATTTCCTCTTTTGGGAATCTGTTGGAAATCTAGTAACACTATTGGTGGAGACCTGGAAGGAAAGTCTAGAGAATCCTTTTTTTTTTTTTCCTTTGAGACAGAGTCTCGCTCTGTTGCCCAGGCTGGAGTGCAATGGTGCAATCTCGACTCACTGCAACCTATGCTTTCTGGATTCAAGCAATTGTCCTGCCTAAGTCTCCCAAGTAGCTGGGATTACAGGTACCCGCCACCACACCCAGCAAATTTTTGTATTTTTAGTAGAGACAGGGTTTCACCAAGTTGACCAGGCTGGTCTCTAACTTCTGACCTCAGGTGATCCACCAGCCTTGGCCTCCCAAAGTACTAGGATTACAGGCGTGAGCCATCGTGCCTGGCAGGAGTCTAGAGAATCCTAATCCTGAGGCCTGGATTTTCCCTGGTCCCTACCATTTTGAGGCTTAGTTTTTTCCTGAAATACCTACAGTATCTTTCCAGTAAATTTTCTTTCCTTCCTTAAGTGGATTCCAGACAGTTCCCATTGCTTTTAATTTTAAAAGAAAGGAAAATAAACTGAATTAATATACTGAGAATAATGAAAAAAGATACTGATTTTATTGGGCTGGCCCTGTTCATTGCTACACCTGCTGTGGCTGATACAAATAACCAAAATAAGATTTAATTGTTTATTATTTGCTAGAACAAACTGCATAAGACTCAGTAAAGTTTTCTAAGAAAGAGATTATAGAATCATGCCATTGAAATATATCAGCCAGATCTATAAGAAGAGAATGAAATTTAGATTCAGACCACATGACCTCAGAGAAAAGCCAGAATTTGCCAAAACAGAGATTTTTCTGAGAAGATTAATTGAGACCTCATGAGAAACTTAAGAGCCAATATTGGTTATGCGCTTACTACATGCTAACTATTGCTCTGAGGGCATTTATGTGCATTACTCATTTAATCCTCACAAAAACCATATCATATTGGGCTACTATGATTCCCACTTAAAGATGAAGAAACTCAGGAAATGAGGGAAGAACTTTCCCAAGGTTTCATGGCTAGCAAGAGGCAGATCCAGGCTTTAAACCCAGTTTCTTCACAGTGCACAGCTGGTCTCTTTCCCCGCTGACACACTCAGTGTGGAAGTGCAAGGCAGAGGCAGGAGACTGTTCTTCCAGGAGTTGTTTTATATTTTCTACTGATGCCTCCTACATGCCAGGAACTGTGCTAGGTGCTGAGAATGGTCCGAGCAGTGTCTCTTTTAAAGAACATGAATTCCCAGTGTTATAGGATAATACACAGAGCATAGCACAGTAAGAAGTAGACATCTTGATAATCAAAATTCAACCTATACACCACATATGGGACTCCTTGCAATCTATAGGTTAGGTTAGCACCTCTCACTCTCTCCAGGAACTCCATGCATCTGTCATAAATTTCTCAGAGTATTAGAAGTATGGGTATGTTTCTATTTACTCCCCCTCTAAATATAAGCAATTCATGTGTGTGACTGTGCTGTTAATCTACCTCACTAGAGCCAAGAAGCATTCCCAACATGGGTAGATGCTCAACAAAAGTTTGTTGAATGGACTCTTTAATATGACTGATTACTTCCCTAGAAGCCCATCCTCTAAAAACAAAAATCATTGCAGGACAAACACTTTCAGCAGCTGGTTCATCAGCAGAGTTGGGTTTGTGCTAAACCATCAGCGGAGTTGGGTTTCCCAACCGTCCTAGAGGTGACCAGCCAGATGGGGGAGGTGCAGACTCACCAAAGAACAATGGACAAATGTTCCCTGGAATTGGCATCATTAGTTTGGGCCTTCAGCCACTTAAAGGAAGTGAGCCACCCTTAGTGGCACAAGCATGAACTTGAATTCACAGACTTGGAGTTGAATCCCTGCCCTCAACCCAGTAGTTGTGTAATTGAGCAAATAAACTTCTCTGAGCCTCAGTCTTCTCATTTTAACACTTGCTTCACATAGTCATTCTGAAGATTAAATGAAGATCACATAATTTAGATACCAGGACATAGTCAATGTCAATACAAGTGAATATCCTACCCCTGGCTAATGCAGCAGATGTCTTTTAAAAGTATATGGTGATCCTTGAGCCTGGAGGACATTATGCTAAGTGAAATAAGCCAAGCACAGAAAGACAAATATCACATCATCTCACTTGTACGTGGAATCTAAAAAAGTTGAGCTCATAGAAACAGAGAGTAGAATGATGTTTACCAGAGCCTGGGGGAGCAGGTGGATGGGGAAAAGGACAGATGGTGATCAACAGGTACAAAGTTTCAGCTAGAATGGAGGAACAAGCTTTAGTGATTTTTACAAAGAATGGTGACTATAATAAAACGTAATGCATTGTATATTTCAAAATTGACAAAAGAGTAGATTTCCAATGTTTTTACCACAAAAATGGTAAGTATTTGAGATGATGGATTTGTTCATTAGCCTTATCTAATCCTTAGAGGATTCACATTGAAAACATTCATCAAAACACCACATCATATGCCACAATTATATATAATTATTATTTGTCAATTAAAAATAATATTGTAACACCACCTTCAAAATAAATGAGGTCATAATTTCTTCCTCCAAATAAGTATGTACTGATCCTTTTGATATGGATGCAACCTAAGTGTCCATCCACAGCTGAATGGATAAAGAAAATGTGGTATATGCATCCAATGAAGTATCATTCAGCCCTAAAAAAGAAGAAACCCTGCCATTTGCGACAACATGTATGAACCTAGAGGACATTATGCTGAACAAAATAAGCCAGACACAGAAGGACAAATATTACATGATCTCATTTATATGATGAACCTAAAATAGTCAAACTTAAAAAAGCAGAGAGTGAAATGCTGGTTTCCAGGGACTGGGATGAGGGGGAAGTGGGAGGTATCAGTCAAAGGATACAACATTTCAGTGATACAAGATGAACAGATCCTAGAGATAAACAGCACAGCATAGTGCCTGCTGTCAACAATTCTCTATTATATACTTAAACATCAGCTAAGAGGGGCAGATCTTGTGTTAAGAGTTCTCATTACAAAATAATAACGAATAAAAAGGGTAGAGGAAACTTTTGGAGGTGCTGGATAGGCTTATAGCATAGATAGCAGTGATGGTTTCAAGGGTATATACTATTTCCTAGCTTGTCATTAAATATTTCACATATATGAAATATGTATAGCTTTTTGTATGTTAATCATAACTTGTTTCTTCAAAAGTATATTTATATATAAATATATACTAAATTGATCCTTTTAGATGTTTTAGCCTACTTTTCTATCCCCCTCTGTTCATTTTTCTCAGTTGGTAGGCTTTTTGATGTAGATGTGACAGTAGACAACAGCTGTAAGACACAAATGATTAAGAAAGGAAAACCACAACATTAATTGAGGATGATAGTCTCATTAACTCATTTTTTTCTTTTTTTGTAAAATCTTGAGTGAGAATCCCCCCTTGAAATCTCTCAACTGGCAAAGACCCAAGGCTTGTAGTCATGTTCACCATGCAAATGGAACATCACTCCTCAAACCTCAACTAATTTTATGTTTAACTTTTTTTAAACAAACCATAACAAATACTAAGTGTAGCTAATCATTGCCTGATTCCTTTGGAATTCTTTGTAATAGCACTAATTACGATAAACACATTTGGAATTAATGTGCATGTCTTATACATATATCAATTGCATTCTAATTTGCCATTGATTAACGCCCGTGAAGTGAACAATGTGTCTTCACTTTTTAATACACCACTCACATCTTGGTCAGCACAGACTTAAAATGGCTCCCAGGAATGCAACACCCAACCAGCAACCTGCAGAGAAGCAAAGGCAAGAGGGAAAGTGCAGGGAGAAAATTCAGCATGTCCTTTACTTCTTAGTGCTCATGATGCATTCTGGGTGTGCAGGTGGAGTCCAGATTCTGCAAACCTAGCAACAGTGTGGGAGGAAATTAGGTTTTGGGGTTAAAAGCATGACTTTTGAAACAGACCAATTTCAAACCCTGGTTCTGCCCCTTATTAACTATTTTGTTTTAGGCAAGTTACAAATGTCTGTAACCTTTAGATCCTTCATTTGTAACAGGGGAGATAATTATAGGTTCTCCATAAGATTGTTATGAGGATTACATAAGAAAAATCAAATACTTTTCTATTGCTGACATATTGCCTATGCTTTAATAAAAAATAGCATTATAATTAATAATAATCACCATTATTACAATAGAAAAATTACTATTATAACCTCAAAATCTCATTCAACAGATACACTGGTATAAATATTACCTAAGGAAGCCCAGAATGCAAAAGTTCCCAGAGCACCACAGGGGAGGGAAGGCAGAACAAAGGTATCTTCTGACAGTCTATTCGTTTTCAGTTCTTTTTGTTGTTGTTGTTGTTTTTAAGAGGCTGTTTTAGAGGACTGGGTTCAAAGGGGAGATGATGACAGAGGCAAAGGAGAAGAGCTCTAGAATGAGAAGGCTGCTCCATCATTCTTCTGCCAGCCACCATGGGCAAGCCCACCAAGGATTTAAGGGTTGATTTCTTCATCTGCAATGTGGAGATGATAATGTCCATCTCACAGTGTTGTGAAGATCAAATGAGGTGATGAACTAGGTAAATGTAAAAGGATCATTACCAGAGTTTAGTATTAATATTATCATTGTTAGAATAATGATCATAATCATTATTAATGAATGAAGATTTAGGGAAGTCCATTCTGAAATCTTTTTATTGTAGCTTTAGCCTTTAAGCTGATGCCTGAATGCTTTTAATTTCCTGTTCCTAACCTTGCTTCCAAAGCCTCATAGCCACATCTGTACAGACCAGGCAGATTCCTGTGTTCCCAGCTCCAGCCTAGTATCTCACAGAAGCACGTTCAGGTTCACAGGGGTCTTAGGGGAGAATATGGAGAAAAGAACTCAGTCCACAGGCTGTCCCGAGAGTGGGTCAGTAACACCCACTAACAGAAGGGAACTTATTGGGCATGGTTAAAAGTCACCTAGAAGTTCACCTGCTTTACCCCCAAGATTATCCATCTGGTCCAGGAACCCTAGCAGAAGGTGAATACCTCCCAAGGCACATCTCCCCCACTGACTTCTACTATATCAGGAATGCATTAAACTTGGCCTCCCTGCACTGAACCATGAGGACCATCGAGTGGAGAAACCACGTGGACAAGAAGACTTTTGCATTCCCAATATCAGTTATTAGCATACAGTGAACGCTTAATAAATGTTTCCTGAATGATTGTTAGCAGCTTGCAGGAGCATCAGTGAGTTTCCTGAGACATGCAAAACAAGGTACAACTTCACCCCCCTATGGCAGAGATGGTCTTCTAGGTCATGGTTGCTCTAGTCTACAGATGCAAAGACTGAGTTATGTAAACACCTGGCACTTACCAGAAGCTACACAGACTAACACTCAGCACATCCCTCTACAGCCCTAGACTTCAGAGTCTGAAGACCCAAGTTCCAGCCATAACTCCATTTTACAGAGCATTTTCATCTCTTTAAGCTCCATATTTTTCCTCAAGAAATGGAATAACAATATATGTTCTATCCACCCAACAGGATTACTATGAATTTTTTTAAAGGTAATGTATATAAAATGCTTTCCATTCTGATTTCAAGACTTATTAATGCTTATTTATATCTAAGCTTCTTACACACAGGGCATTCCTAGAATTCGAACTAAATAATAATAGGTGCTCTTTGTCTCTTTGTGGCCAGTCTTATGAAGTCTCAGCCCTAAGTCAATCATGACAGTACAGTCAGAGCCCTGTTCTGTCAACAGACTTAGTACCACTGAGCCTCCCCTGCGCTTACTGTGCTACACTTACTGTTTGACAGGTTTAGTTGTAAAGAATTTTGCCCTTATTTGTAGTGTCCAGATGCCTGCTGGATGGGGCCCAGCCCTGGCTCTGATGTTAATATCTCTTGAGGCCCCAGGCCCAGCTGTCCAAGGTCTGCAGCCCAATGCTGTAGATCACGGGCCCAAATTTGGGCCTACATCAAACCGAGTCAAATTCCTGGAGTAATGTTACCGCCACCCGCCGGACAATGAGTATGGCCACTACCTACTGGTATCCTCCTCTATCCAAGCTCCTTAGAGGTAACTGCCAGGACAAACTGGACCTGAATTGTCCATAGATCCTTAAACAGTGTGATTCAGGGGGCTGGTCACACTTCTCAGAGATCCCCTCTGTGCTGCCCCTCTGGCTTTTACTTAGCATATTACTAAGGTTATAACTTGTCACCCAGTAGATTACAAATGCAAAAGTTTGCACATCTTTTCTGTTAAGGAGATGAGCAAAAACAGTTTTTTGGGAAACTTCAAGATATGATACTTCAGCCTTTCTGCATGTGTCACTGTCCACCAGTAACAAGGAACCTCTTAGGGTGTCAATCTAAACTTTCTTCCACCCTCACCTGGCAGTAACAAGGTAGTACCTCCCCTCCCCTGTCCCCCCACCACTAGCATGATATAAAAGAAAACCTGCTAAAATAGAAGATCAAAATAAGATCCAGAGTCATATAATATAGTACCCAAATGTTCAGGATACAATTTTTTAAAAAAATCACTGATACCAAAAACAAGGAAAATCCCAACTTGAATGAGAAGAGACAATACGTGCCAACACTGAGAGGACACAGATGTTGCAATTTTCTGATAAGAAGTTTAAAGTAGCCGTCATAAAAATGTCTCAATGAGCAATTATGGATACGCTTGAAACACATGAAAAAATAGAAAGTCTTAGCAAAGAAATGGGAGATATAAAAAAAGAACCATCTGGCAATTTTAGAACTGAAAAATAAAATAACCAAAATTAAAAATAAAAACTCAAAGTCTAGGCGAAAAAAAAAAGAATGGAAAGGAAAGAGGAAAGAAACAATAAACGTGAAGATAGAAAATATTTTTCTGAGCAACAGAGAGAAAATAGACTGAAAAAAGCAGAGTGTCAGAGAATTACATAAAGACATAATGTTTATGTCCTAGGATATCCTGGAGAGAAAAAAAAAAGGTAGAGCTAAGAAATAATAACCAATATTTCCCCCAAATTTGACAAAAGACACAAATCTAAAGATTCAAGCAGCTTGGAAAACTCCATACAACATAAACCCAAGAAATGCACTTCAGTTCTTGGAGGCCTCTGCTCCAAGGGACTGTGAATATCTAATGAGACAGATAAGCCTACCAGGACCACAATGGCCAAATATGCTGTTATGATGTTTGGGCACCGAATGTCAGCATTGCCTTCTGGTGATTAAAAAGAAAAGGCCTGGCAGTTCGTTCTTGATGTGGCTCTCTTTAAGTCTGTTATTGGTGTATAGGAATGCTTGTGATTTCTGCATATTGATTTTGTATCTTGAGAGTTTGCTGAAGTTGCTTATCAGTTTCAGGAGATTTTGGGCTGAGACGATGGGATCTTCTAAATATACAATCATGTCATCTGCAAATAGAGACAATTTGACTTCCTCCTTTCCTATTTGAATACACTTTATTTCTTTTTCTTGCCTGATTGCTCTGGCTAGAACTTCCAATACTATATTGAATAGGAGTGGTAAGAGAGGGCATCCTTGTCAAGTGCCAGATTTCAAGGGGAATGCTTCCAGTTTTTGCGCATTCAGTATGATATTGGCTGTTGGTTTGTCGTAAATAGCTTTTATTATTTTGAGATATATTCTGTCAATACCTAGTTTATTGAGGGTTTTTAGCATAAAGGGCTCTTGAATTTTGTCAAAGGCCTTCTCTGCATCAATTGCAATAATCATGTGGTTTTCGTCTTTGGTTCTGTTTATGCGGTGGATTACGTTTATAGACTTGCGTATGTTGAAGCCCTTGCATCCCCAGGATGAAGCCTACTTGATCATGGTGGATAAGCTTTTTGATGTGCTGTTGCAATTGGTTTGCCAGTATTTTATTGAAGATTTTTGCATCTATGTTCATCATGGATATTGGCCTGAAGTTTTCTTTTCTTGCTGAGTCTCTGCCAGGTTTTGGTATCAGGATGATGTTGGTCTCATAAAATGATTTGGGGAAGAATTCCCTCTTTTGGATTGTTTGGAATAGTTTCAGAAGGAATAGTACCAGCTCCTCTCTGTATGTCTGGTAAAATTCGGCTGTGAATCCGTCTGGACCTGGGCTTTTTTGGGGTGGTAGGCTCTGAATTGCTGCCTCAACTTCAGACCTTGTTATTGGTCTATTCAGGGTTTCGGCTTCTTCATAGTTTAGGCTTGGTAGGATGAAAGCATCAAGAACGAACTGCCATTTACAATTGCTACAAAGAGAATAAAATACCTAGGAATACAACTAACAAAGGATGTAAAGGACCTCTTCAAGGAGAACTGCAAACCACTGCTCAATGAAATAAGAGAGGACACAAACAGATGGAGAAACATTCCATGTTCATGGTTAGGAAGAATCAATATCGTAAAAATGGCCATACTACCCAAAGTAATTTACAGATTCAATGCTATCCCCATCAAGCTACCAATGACCTTCTTCACAGAACTGAAAAAAACCACCTTAAACTTCATATGGAACCAAAAGAGAGCCCGCATAGCCAAGTCAATTCTAAGCAAAAAAAAAAACAAAGTGGGAGGCATCACACTAGCGGACTTCAAACTATACTACAAGGCTACAGTAATTAAAACAGCACGGTACTGGTACCAAAACAGAGATATAGACCAATGGAACGGAACAGAGGCATTGGAGGCAACATCGCACATCTACAACCATCCAATCTTTGACAAATCTGACAGCAACAAGCAATGGGGAAAGAAGTCCCTGTTTAATAAATGGTGTTGGGAAAACTGGCTAGCCATGTGCAGAAAGCAGAAACTGGACCCCTTCCTGAGACCTTACACTAAAATTAACTCCAGATGGATTAAGGACTTAAACAAAAGACCTAACACCATAAAAACCCTAGAAGAAAACCTAGCAAAACCATTCAGGACATAGGCATAGGCAAGGACTTCATGACCAAAACACCAAAAGCATTGGCAACAAAAGCCAAAATAGACAAATGGGACCTAATTAAACTCCACATCTTCTGCACAGCAACAGAAACAGTCATTAGAGTGAATCGGCAACCAACAGAATGGGAAAAAATTTTTGCAATCTACCCATCTGACAAAAGGCTGATATCCAGAATCTACAAAGAACTAAAACAGATTTACAAGAAAAAAACAAAAAAGCCCATTCAAAAGTGGGCAAAGGACATGAACAGACACTTTACAAAAGAAGACATACATGAGGCCAACAAACATATGAAAAAATGCTCATCATCACTGGTCATTAGAGAAATGCAAATCAAAACTACATTGAGATACCACCTCACGCCAGTTAGAATGGCGATCATTAAAAAATCTGGAGACAACAGATGCTGGAGAGGATGTGGAGAAATAGGAATGCTTTTACACTCTTGGTGGGAGTGTAAATTAGTCAACCACTGTGGAACACAGTGTGGCGATTCCTCAAGGACCTAGAAATAGAAATTCCATTTGACCCAGCAATCCCATTACTGGGTATATATCCAAAGGATTATAAATCGTTCTACTATAAGGACACATGCACACAAATGCTCACTGCAGCACTGTTTACAATAGCAAAGACCTGGAACCAACCCAAATGCCCATCGATGATAGACTGGACAGGGAAAATGTGGCACATATACACCATGGAATACTATGCAGCCATCAGAAACGATGAGTTCATGTCCTTTGTAAGGACATGGATGAATCTGGAAACCATCATTCTCAGCAAACTGACACAAGAACAGAAAATCAAACACCGCATGATCTCACTCATAGGCAGGTGTTGAACAATGAGAACACATGGACACAGGGGAGGGGAACATCACACACTGGGGTCTGTCTGGGGGGAAATAGGGGAGGGACAGTAGGGGGTGGGGAGTTGGGGAGAGATAGCATGGGAGAAATGCCAGATATAGGTGATGGGGAGGAAGGCAGCACATCGCACTGCCATGTGTGTACTTTTGCAACAATCTTGCATGTTCTTCACATGTACCCCAAAACCTAAAATGCAATTAAAAAAAAAAAAAAAAAGGAAAGGCCTAACTGGGCCTCATGGCTTGTGCCTGTAATCCCAGTACTTTGGGACGCTGAGGTGGGAAGATCGCTTGAGGCCAGGAGTTTGAGAACAGCATGGGCAACATAGCAAGATCCTATCTATAAAAAAGAAAAATTTTTTTAATTATCCAGGTATAGTGGAATGCACGTGTAGTACTAGCTACTTGGGAGGCTGATGTAGGAGAATCCCTTGAGCCCAAGAGTTCAAGTTGACAGTGAGCTATGATAGCACCATTGCACTCTAGCCTGGGTGATAGAGGGAGACCCTGTCTCAAAAATAATAATAATAAAGCAAAAAGAATATAAAAGAAAGAAAAATATATATATATAATATTATATAAAAAGAATATAATATATATTAAAAAGAATATATTTAAAAAAGAAAATAATAAAAGGGAGGAAAAAGGCTTTAATTTACTCTTTGAAACCAAGATTTCCAAGATGAGAAACTACTATTATTGTTAATGGAAAGATTAACCTTATGTTACCTACTAAGGCCAAATAATCGACAAGATCTGAGAAGAACATTAGGCCCTCAAATCTCCAGAACCTCACCTGTTCTACATTATTATTTCTCCATACATATATACAAACCACTTTCCTTGCCTTGACACACAGAAGCAAGGAAACAAAAAAAAGTGTCTTTTATAAAACCTCTGTGCAATGCATGTTAATCCATTAACCTTTCATTGAGCAATGCATTAGGTACCACCATGGGCTGGAATCCCTTCCAGGGAAGCAAACGAGGAGTTCATGCCATTATGGAAGTTATCTGGAAGACAGACACTAAGAAAGCAACACTTTAATATGTGCTGTGAAGGACAAAGCCAGACTATGAGAACATAAACAAGGGGATCCTTAACCTAGAAGATGAGATAAGACTGCCCAGGGGGAGGTGCATCGAAACAATACACAGAAGGAGGAGTAAGTGAGACGACAGCAGAGACTCACATGTATTCTACATATTTTGATCACCATCTGATCCAGATAATTTCCTACTTTTGAGAAGCCTTCATTTTATCAAGGGATACAAAACTGCAAATTAATTATTTAACTCAGCAGTACACAAGTGAGGAGAAAGGGAACCACAAATTTCTAGAACTACACAGTACAGGCAGATTTTCTGAAGGAATTTGTCATAAATAATTAACTTTGACCATTTCAGTTTTTTTTTTTGTTTTTTTGTTTTTTTTTTCTGAGACAGAGTCTCACTCCGTCACCAGGCGCCAGGCTGGAGTGCAGTGGCGCGACCTCGGCTCACTGCAACCTCCGCCGCCCGGGTTCAAGCAATTCTCCTGCCTCAGCCTCCCGAGTAGCTAGGACTACAGGCGCGTGCCACCACGCCCAGCTAATTTTTTTGTATTTTTTAGTAGAGACGGGGTTTCACCATGTTGACCAGGATGGTCTCGATCTCTTGACCTGGTGATCCGCCCCGCCTCGGCCTCCCAAAGTGCTGGGATTACAGGCGTGAGCCACCGCGCCCGGCCCCATTTCAGTTTTATGTAATAAAAATATCACTGAGTTTGCCTTTGTTCGTATGCACTGAAAAATTTTAACGGCATACCTTTTTGCATGTTTTAATCATGCCAAGAAAGACATTCTATGCATAAAATAAAGAAAATACTTCCCATTTGTAAAAGGAAAGATAGGCTAATGTTTCATGGTTCAGGTCTTTCCTGTTCAACATTAAACATACCGTATCTCCTTACATACTTCCTACACAAAAGAGGTACCAAGTGAAATTTTGTTTGGTAGTTGAATATACCCAAACCTGAATATTAGCACTCAGAAATCCTCCCATCCTACAAAGGTGGATGAATTCCTTGTCTTATTTTGCTTGGCCTTCTAATGGAAATACCATCAAGTGACTGAGTAGGTGAAATGGATATAGGAGGCCGTGGGGACACAGTGTGATCTCACTTGTCCCAGTAAAAGCACAGCAGTGACTCCAGATCCTTCAGACACTTGGGATCTTCAGAGCCAGAAACCTTAAGAGAGGATCTCAATTTAAGAGCATCTGAGACTGAACTCCAGAAAGCCCTATTGACTTTCCCCTGTTGCAGGGACTATGCCGAAGAGCCCTGCTCTATGAGATGGAGACATGGCCTCTATTAAAAGTGCCTTGAGTCTTTGGTGATGAAGATGGATAAAAGGGTTGTAACCTCTCCAGAGTGCTTTCAGTACTCCTGGGAGAAACAAATTCAGGAAATCCTGGCAATGAGCAATATGGTCGGCCTTATCAGAGAGCTGGAGCGGTCATGAACACAGGCGCAAATTTGCCATAAGGTGGTGAATTCTATGTGGCAATAGCAGAAAAAATTCAGAAAGAAATTGACCCATTTGCCTGACCTATTTTGAAGACCCCTATTTACTATTCTACACATACAACTTCTGCTTTTCTTGTCTCAGGCATCTGGAGAGAGTGAACCAAGATGGTCTTTTCATTTGACCCTAGTATCTAGACATCATTCAGACACAGAGAGTCCAGATCAGCATGGCCGTGAGGCAGCTGGCAGCAGAGATGAAAGTGACTGTGCCTGTGTGAGCAGGCACTGCTGGAGGCTGAGGTTTGTGTGTGTTTGAGTCTGGATCCAGCCATAGCCAGTGACTTCCTCACGTGTTTTAATGACTTGCAGAGTATCAGATGTATGAATGCCCCAAAGAGACCACCAGAGAAAGCCTTGAGACATTCGTCTCTGCAGCTCATGTCCTGGGTTCCTGTGGCTTTCCTTCCAGCTGCCACAGTTGGCCACAGTTGGGAGGAGGTAGGAATAAGAGTCAGCTGACTCGCCTGTGAGTGTTTGCAGGGAATTTGCATATTGCCAAGGAACTTTTCCTATATCTTCAGACCTTGGGTATTGGGAAGCCCTTGTGTCTCAGGGGAAAATATAAAGTTGCTATCAGTTCTCAACAATGAATTGTTCTCCATGTGAACCCAATTTTGTCTGTGACCTGAAAGCCATTTCATTTCCCAAAGCCTGCTGGTTTCCTTCTATATACATTCACACATGTGTCAGCCTCAAAGCCCATGTGTCCATTCTTCTGCCTTGAGATCCCAGGAGAGGGAGAACATAGAACCCATGAAGATCTGTCCCAAAGAAGCTACAGGTACTGCAATTCAGCCACGGTCCCCTAAAGATAACATGCAAACTATAAAGAAAGAAGGAGCAAATGAGTTCATATACTTTCAGGTTCTTCTTCTATTATCAGGTGTTTCTAAGAGGGTACACCCATGAACTGCTCCTTCAAGATGAATCAAGAACCTGTTTCTGAAAAGTGCCTCAGCTAGATCAACATAAAATGTCATGGATATGTGGGTGAGTTGTGAACAAGGAAAAAGTCATCACATTTAAAATCTGAACTATCAAGCAAGAAAGAAGACAAATAACCAAATCGAGTTTCCAATTGAAAAAGTCAAAGAAAGACTATGAGACTCAAGTATTTTGAAGAGAAGAAGTTCACTTGCTGGGAATATAAGGGAAATGGATTTCAGAAGGACTCACTTCCCAGAGAGCAGAACAACCATTTAGTATAACATACTGCAAAATTATCAAGGTAATAAAAAATTACTATAATGCCATAGATGTTGGGGGTGCTGACAATAATATCCAAAACCATGCCTGTTAAATTCATCAATGTCAATTAAAATACACTTCTAAATCTTGACAGAATGAAGTGTCACTTACACTCAAAAACCCAGTCCTTGTGTGCAACAAAACACATGTGTCCGTGTACCATGTGGAATGTGTTCTTTCCACTTGACTGTTAATTTCTCTCAGGAAAACACTGGAATATTAAGGAGAAAACTGCACCTTCCACCTAAATAAGAAATATTTGTTTATAACAAGCTCAGTCCTGCCTCCCTCACTGCGCCCCACCATGGCCTCCTGAGTGCCATCTAATCAGTTCACAAGAATGTCTCACACAGGGCAAACAACTGGCCAAGTTCAGGAATGACACTCAGGCCTGAGGCCCAAGAACTCAAGTGCTCAAGAATTGGGATGACAAATTTAGTCCAGTCACAGGAGGACAATTAAGAAGGCTGGCTGGTTTGTTTCATAACTGGATTCCTGGGCAGCCCATGTATGACAGCTGTTTAACACCAGCCCAAGGGGGGATGAGCTGCATGAAAGAGAAAATGAGTTTAACTGAGCCTCATTCTGCTATTAAAAAGAAGAAGAAAAGGAAAAGAAGGAGAGATTCAGATTTGGCATCACCTTGGGCTACTACTGTATTGTGTTTGCAGGGCTGGATTTTTTTCTTGGGGGAGGAGGTGGTCACATTAGAGGGAAAGAGGTTATATTTTGAAAGAAAAGCAGACTGTTATTAGTGAGCATATCAGAACCCGTTCCAAAAAACCTGAGTCCTGGCTGGAGCCCATGCTACGGGCAATAAATGTATCCCAAACAAAAATCCTTATCGGAATGCTCATCCCCAAAGCCGACTTCAATTGCTGCCTTTTCATCTCAGCAGCTACCAACAGGCCAGGAGCTCAGCAGCAGCTTTCATTAATTTCCGCTATCACCGCTGATCTTGAAGCTTTCGCCAGGAAGGGAGCCAAGGGCTCTGTCTTTTTCATAGGTAATTTACAATTACAAGGGCCAGTTTCCTTGAACCCTATGGTGGGGCAGAGGGGATTGGGGAGCAAGCTTCTTCTCTCCTAAAGAAACAAAGGATTGATTAAAAAAAAAAAAAAAAAAAAACAGACGGTGAGAGCTCATGAATACCCTAGTTCTGGCTCCAGCCAGAAATAAACATGAAAAATAATGAAAGTCCTGAAAGTGAACAGCTGAGGACGCATCTCCGGCTGTATTTGGGGGCAGCTCTCAAAAGCCACCTGGAGTTTCCTGAATCCCAAGTAATAACTTTCAAACTATTTTCTAAGCCAATTTTTTGAGAGCCCTGAATGGTTGGCATAAGTGCCAAGAACAATGCAGTGGCACAGCTTCCCTGGGAGCAGCCCGGCCGCCTGCCCAGCTGACAGTCACCAGGCAGGAGAGCCACGTGAAAGGCAAGCAGCAGGGAACAGCCCCCTCTGGGAGCCCTTCTCTTCTTGATGTGCTTCATAGACTCTTGAACTTATACTCCACCCATTCTGTTCTAGGGAAAGAATTTCTAAGCCAAATATGTTAAAGGGTAATTTTTTTTAATTAGCTGCAAAAAAAAAATTGTTTTTTAAAAAAGAGATACCTAACTTGTTATATATATTAATAATAAGTTAATAACAGGCCCTGCACATCTCATGTAATACTCCCATCACATGTATGACGTCAGTGTTGATTTTATCTCTGATGATCAGAGAGGTTAAATGTTTCAGTCAAGGTCACAAAGCTATAAAGTTCCTTAGATAGGATCAAACCCAGGTCTGGCTAGCTCCACCCAAAGCCTGCAGATGTATTTTCATTGAAAAACATGGTCTTCCCTGTTAAGGGAGAACAATATTAGTACAAGCAATGGAGAGGGATTTCAGGGGTAAGCCCTTCTGTCCAAGTGTGGATTTCTCATTCTCACCATGATGATTGTTAAAGCCATCATGCCTGCACGAGGCAAGGACCCACAGCCTGAGTAACAATAGCATGCAATGCTCTGTGCCCGGGCACAGTGTCGTCTGTGCTCTTGGTTGTTGGTAATTAGTTCTCATGGAGAAATATATACTTGATTTTTGAAGCTCTTTCAATCTACTTGAGAAGACAGGACCAAGCACACCTACACAAGCTCTCTAGCTAAATAGGCCTCTCTCACCCCAATTATGAAAGCAGCAGTTTGTCTTTGGTGCCTGAGCTTTGTTGTCACTTTCTCTGTCCTTTGCCCTCTTCTAGGGCTCCAGGCCCTCTCACTACTGTAATTTCTTCTAGAGTTAAAAGAAAAGACGACTGACTAATTCATACTAACGTGTACATGACTACAGATGCTCACCCTTACAATAAAGAATTGCATTTCTAATGGTAAAAATTAGAGCACACTTGGCTAGTAATGGGATATATTTCTAGGGAAGAGATCTTTCTAGCATCCCTAAAAATAAACCACAAAAGTAGACATATTTTGTTTACATTTTAGATTAAGCCAACCCAACATACATCTATTCACACACACAGAGACACAAATAACTTAAAATGGTAATATCTCAACCACCTCAATCCAATTATTGTCTGCTGAGTGCCTCTTATTGCATGAGGGCAGATCGCTAACACAAACAGGACCTCAGGACCGTTATGAAGTATATGATCTATCCAGGCACCAACATGCATCTAAAGGCATCACTGGGAAACATCATAACCCCAATCTTTTGGTTCCAAGAGGATGCTGAAAAAAGAAGAGCCCTACATAAATGGGGTTATGTTTGCAGGTTTGCTCAACAAGAGGGCTCCTGGCCTCCCCCACCCCCCACAAAAACAGGGGACTGAGAAAAAAGAAAATGAAACCTTTGGGCTTCAGAGAAAAGCACCAAACCTGGAGCTTCCCAGAGGAAAGCTGAAGGAGAGACACTCCAAAGTTGCTTTATTTAAACACATAAACTATAGGGATCATTTTGAAGGCAAGCCTCTGATCTCTGTATTTCTTAAACCTAACTTAATGCTTGGCACCAAAAATAATGGCTCAAAGAGCTTGGTCAACATAGTGAGACCTTATTTCTACAAAAGACAAAAAAATTTGTTAATCATCAGGGCACGGTGGTGCGCACCTGTAGCCCCAGCTACTTGGGAGGCTGTGGCAGGAAGACCACTTCAACCTAGGAGTTCAAGGCTGCAGTGAGCTGTGATGTCACCACTGTACTCCAGTCTGAGCAACAGCAAGACCCTGTCTCTAAAAAATAAAAAAGAATCTCAAATATTTGATAATGAGTGAATGCACAAATGAAGAAATTACAGGAATCAGTATGGGCATCAGGTCCAGCTATTTAAGGACTAGCTTCAAGGCCTTGTGCAGGTCCCTCAGCCCTCTGCACCTCTGCTGAGGGAAAGCAGTACCTGCCTTCCCCACCTCTCAGGGTTCCTGGGGGCATCACAGGAGCTCATGAGCCCCAGAGCATTTTCAGCAGCAGAAAGAATTCTGTAAGTTCAAGAGTTGTTATTATTTTTTTGCTTATGCCCATGACAATCTACATCAGTTCTTGTATGGAAATCGAATCTATCACTGATTAATCAGCTTATATACTGCAAGCTAATTGCCCCCACTCTGCCTCTGGGCTCCCACCTCCACTGTTTGCTCAGCTCCTTGACCTTCAGATACAAGAGCCCAGGAATGGGGCCTGAAAGAGGCCCTCCTCCTCCCCTGAAGACTGGGCCTACATGGGTCCAGCCACCCCCACCCCTATGCTGAACCTCATTCTAGATACACCAGGCTATACCCAGCACACCTACATAAGCTCTCCAGGTAAATAGGCCATCTAGATGTTAAAGCACTGCTGTGGCAGACCCTTTTCCCATCCCTGCTTGTTAACATGCTGATTTTTTTCAGGGAAGTGAAGAGATACCTCTGCCCACAATATGTACATTTTAGTCCAAGATAACAGCTTTTAAACAGCTGCAACAGCATGCGTGAATTCAAGAGCAGAAGCTCATCCCAGTTAAGGAGACAGACATGGGAGTTCATCTTTCTAGTAAATTTCATACTGCCCCCACCCTTGTGGGGGGGCGGGAGCACAGCAAAGGCACTGGCATTTGGCATTTTTAACTTCCTGCAGCAGAGTCTGGTTCTGAGTGTTCTTCTCTTGCCAGCATCTATTATAATCTTTAAAAGCAGTGTCGTCCTAGACTGACCTGCCTTTCAAATGCAAGCACCACAGTTTAGGAACATCGTGTTCAAAGACAACAGAGAACACTGATGTAACAATGGCCCTGACCTCATGCTTCTGTTTCTCATTTTGTACACAAAATGTCTGCTATTAAGCCTCTAAGCTAGCACAATCCTGTTTATAAATGTGGCAGCCCCTTGCCTGAGCCCTTTCTTACTTTCTTTGCATATGTTGGAGTTCTATCCAATAAACACTCAAGATGGACTTAATTGAGGACCAGTTAAACCCTAAACGAGCAGCAGTAAATATAAGGTGATGTTCTGTCCTCCAGATATTTACATGAGAGCTAATGCATATTTCTGGAATGTTTGTTGTGATCAGTAAGAGTATTGTGTCCGTAATCTCATTTAATCCTTCCAACCCTGTGAGACATTCTCCAGTGTTAAAGAAACTGAGGTTTAGAGAATTTAGCAAATGTGCCCTAGTTACTGGAAGGGCTGAGATTTGAAACCAGACCTCTGACATCTGAGTCCATAGCTGGAAGGTGGGATCAATAAGTCACCACCATGAAACAACCAGAAATGAATGAAGGGCTAAACGGTGCCAACTGGTGTTCCTCCCTTCATTTGTCCTCACTCATGCTTTCAGCAGTGTCTACTGAGCATCTAGCAAATTCTAGACATAGAGATGAGTGTCCCTGCCCTTAATTTACTCACAGCTCTGTAAATCTACATGGGCTCAATAACCTGGGCAGCTCCATGAAGCAGGGTTGATTTGTAAACTGGAAAAGTACGTAAGTTCCAGATGTGAAAAGGACACAGAGACACATCACAATGGGCAGGGCAGTATGAGTTAAAGCCTAGAGTCTGGACTGTGGACTAAAGTGACAGGAAAACTGAGGCTCCCAAGCAAGTTGAAAGGGTATGTCAGAGTGGGGGACACTCAGGGACTAGGTAGCCTCTTCTGGAAGTGTCCCCGGCAGTGACTTCTGGGATAGAGATGATTTAGAGTTAGATCACAAGCTCTGCTCTTTCTCCCAGAAGGAACATGACTCAGTAAATGAAGATGCAGACTAAGAAGACACATCAATTTACATCTCTGCCTTGGGCTGGGACCAAAGAAAAACCTTTGAAAAGGTAGCCATGATGTACCCAAAGATCATTTACTTTGTTCTGTCAGGGAAGTAGCCGTCTGGTGCAGATGTGAATGAATGGAGGGAGATGGTGTTTCTTAAAAGCTCCCTTCAGGGTCCTCACAAGGAGGTCATGTCAGCAGAAACTAGGCAGGGGAATGTGGGCTTAGCAAGGACAGCAGAAAACCAGACGCCTTCTGGCTCTCTTTGGCAATGCATTCACTCACACAGTTAAACCCCACTCAGACCCTGCCCTTCCAACCATGATAAATACACTCCACATCCAACTCAAACTTGGTCCCCCTGGCCCCGGACCATAGGGCAATCCATAGGGTAAAATACAAAGCCTAAACTCAGCATTTTTCTCTATGTGAGACATACGTTAGCAATTGATATGGTTTGGCTGTGTCCCCCACACAAACGTCACCTTGAATTGTAATAATCCCCATGTGTCAAGGGCAGGACCAGGTGGAGATAATGGAATCATGGGGTCAGTTTCCCCAAAACTGTTCTGGTGATAGTGAGTCAGTTTTCAAGAGATCTGATGGTTTTATAAGGGGATTCTCTCTTTGCTTGGCTCTCATTATCGCTACTGCTGACCTGTGAAGAGGTGACTTCTGCCATGATTGTAAGTTTCCTGAGGCTCCCGAGCCATGTTGAACTGTGAGTCAATTAAACCTCTTTTCTTTATAAATTACCCAGTCTCAGGTATTTCTTCATAGCAGCATGAGAAAAGACTAACACAGCAATTGTTCACAAAAAAATGCCCTAAGGGCCCAGCTGAGGAAAACATAGAAAAGTGGGAGATAGAAGCAGGGAATGAAGAGAGATGTCACATCTGGTCAGTGGCTGGTATAGGACTTACACTGACAGCTTCTAGGACCCAACCCAGATGGATCCCATTCACCACACACACCTTCCCTAACACCTGCCAATTTTCAATATTCTTCTAGAACACAAGAGATGCAGTATAGTAGTACAGATGGGGAGGCAGAAGATCAGGTTCTGGTCCCAGCTGTGTCCCTGATTAGCTGTGGTGCCTTGCTGTAAACACACATTCCCTGAGCCTCAGTTTCCTAACCTGTAAAATGCTGATACAAATAGCATATACTTCATTGGACTATTCAGAAGGGTAAATGAGAGAATCATATACATTGTTCAGAACAATGTCTGGCAGAGAATAGGCATACATCTCACATGCTCCGATGTCCACTCTTCTTCAGACAGCAAAACTTCACTTAACATGAATTTTAACTCTTCTGAGAATCTTGTTCATTCCCATTAGCAGGGACAACAAAAAGAAATTCAGATCTGCTGAGCACAAAGTCTGAGCAAGATGATGTTCTAAGCAATGCTCATAAATTGCATAATTATCAGAAAACTTGACAAGGTAACTATTATTGCCCCATTTTCTGATGGGAAAACTGAGGCTCAGAGAGATTAAGTACGCTCCCCAAGCTACACACAACCTGTTGGCAGATTTGGAAGTTGTCATGTGCTTTCCCCTACAGCACACTGTCTGCCTTTTGTTTTATCTCCAAGTACTGAGCCCAAAATGAGTCACACCTCTTGACAGGTGTGGTAGAAGCAGTGCCAGGGCAGGACTCTCTATCATCACAGGTTCTGTAGTTCCACTCGCACAGCCTGACACATACAGCACTTGACACTTAATATCTTCTGAAATATGGAAAAGCCAAACCTCCCCATCACACATTTGTGCAGTTGTTTTACTTTTTTACTGCAAGGATAAAACCTAGCATATGACCCTATTAACCATCACTTTGATAAATTAAGTTCATTTCTTCAAGCCTGAACTAATCATTTTGGATCTGAATTCTTTTATCCAACATATCCATTATCTCTCCCGTCTTCATGTCACCTATATTTCTTTCTTTGTCATTGATTAAAAGAAATGTTAACAATGCAGGATCAAGAATAGAAATTTGTAACTCTGGAAACCCATCTCTAGCTTAAGAGTGCTTCATAGGCTGGGCGCGGTAGCTCACACCTGTAATCCCAGCACTTTGGGAGGCCAAGGCAGGCGGATCATGAGGTCAGGAGATCGAGACCATCCTGGCCAACATGGTGAAACCCCATCTCTACTAAAACACAAAAAATATAGCTGGGCATGGTAGCAGGTGCCTGTAATCCCAGCTACTCAGGAGGCTGAGGCAGGGGGAATCGCTTGTACCTGGGAGGCAGAGGTTGTAGTGAGCTGAGATCATATCACTGCACTCCAGCCTGGCCGACAGAGTGAGACTATCTCAAAAAAAAAAAAAAAAAGTATCATTCCATGAATAACTCATCCAGCCCAAAGGTCTTAGCCTTAAGCCTGGGGTAATCTAGAGAAACTTTTCAAATGCCTTGCTGAAATTAGGATACACACATGTGCCACAAAACAGAAAATGAGGTTAGCAGAACAAGATGTGCTTCTTGTGTGATTACTATTTGCTTTTCCAAAGTTACACATATCATCTTTTAAATAATCTATTGAAGAATCTTTTGCCCAGGATTTTAAACTAGCTCATGAATCTGAGTTCATAAAACTATTTTGAAAATAGGAATAATTGCTTCTCTCCCCATCTTCCAGAACATTCCCACTCTGCAATGATTTCCTCAAATATTACTAGCAATGTTATATTACATTATAGTGTAACATCTGGCCTGGGATGTAATTGTTGAGATTCAGAGACTTAAGGCAGATGGAGTCCTCTTATAACTGGGTCACCAGAACTGGTCATTTGTACTCATTATTCCTAATCTCCCCCAGGTTTGTGATTTATAGGACTAGTCTCCCAGTGAGCCTGGACTTCCACCATCACTTGCTGAGCTCAGAGAACCTAGAGCTAGAAAAGATCAGTCAGATACTAGGATTTTTCCAGGGGTTATATAGAGATGCTTTTTGAGTCTGCAGGCCCTAGGAGAGCCCCATCACAGAAATTAGCCTTTGATTTCTGATAGGTCAAGTGTAAAAGGCCTCATGCCTGAGGCAAGATTTACCCTAGCTTCAAGGTCCTCAAATTTAGTGCAATATATCCCCAGGTCTTTGTCCTGACATCACCTAATCTTTCTACTCTCACTGCCCTAACCTGGTTTCCAACCATTTGCCTAGCTTCAATCAAACTCCTATTATCATCCCAAACACACACATACTCCCACAATCCAGATCAATCATAAACCAAGTTAATTCTCAGTCTTGCCTAGGTTTTCTCAGCCCTGCAAGAGAATTAAGTCTCCTCAAATCTCCATTGTCCAAGTCTTTGAACAGCACTAGAATTGCAAGATCACGGGTTAAGCTGACCTGCAAACTACAAGCAGCACCCTGACTCTTAAAATCACTAGGAAGTCTTTAATCTTAGAAGTAGAATTTATCTTAAGGAAATAATGAGGGATGGAACAAAGAGCCATAGAGCCGAATTTCTAAAACAAACTTAAATGTCCAAAATGGAGGATTGGTTTAAAAAGAAAAAAAGCTGATGGTATGAACACAAATGGAACAAGATTGATGACAGATAAACTAGATAGATGATAGATAGACAGATAGACAGACAGACTGTTATATATATAAAGCAGTGGTCCCCAACCTTTTTGGCACCAGGAACCGGTTTTGTGGAAGACAATTTTTCCATCGATGGAGAGGTGGAGTGGGTGATGGTTTCAGGATGAAACTATTCCATCTCAGATCATTAGGCATTAGATTCTCATAAGAAGCATGCAACCCAGATCCTTTGCCTGCACAGTTCACAATAAGGTTCATACTCCTGTGATAATCTAATGCCACCACTGGTCTAACTGCAGGCAATGCTCAGGCAGTAATGCTCTCTTGCCCACCGCTCACTTCCTGCTGTGCAGCCCAGTTCCTAACAGGCCACAGACTGGTACTGGTCCACAGCCCAGGGGTTGGGGACCCCTAAAAAGAGAGAGATATATATATATACATACACACACGTACACATATGTGTGTACATCATATATATATATCCCTTCTAAGTATATGCAAACTATATGTACTATAAGATCCAAGTATTTTTTCAAAGACATGAAAATATGTAGATGATGACTGGACAGACAGATGGATAGGAAGGAGAGAAGATGTTGGAGGGATGTACACAAAGATATTCATAGTAGTTATGTATTTCTGGATAGTGGATTTACAAGAGATGTATGTATGCTTTTCCATTTTTCCCAAATTTTCCACAAAAGTACAATGAATATTTATTACTTTGTAATCAATATAAAAATAAAAATCCATCAATGTAGTTACAATACATTCTCTCATTACAACTATGTAAATTATTCACCATTCCTTCATGTAGCAAATAACATCTGAACATCTACCATGTGCAAGGCCTGTCCTAGGTGCTCGAAAGGATCCACAGAATATGACATGATCCTCATCCTCAAATTACTTACACTTCAAATGGAGAGACAATAAGTAAACACAAACACTTACGGCAAAAGGCAATAAAACAGCCTGCGCCATATGGATGGACAGACAATCAGAGCTAATGCTCAGAGGCCCAACAGCAAATTCAGCAGGACCCTAAAAACAGGCAAATGTCAATAACTAGACATGGTATAGGAGGGGGAAACATACCAGATTGAACACTGGAAGTCCTGCATCCCAAGCAGCCCTAGTCTCAGGTCTACTGAGACTACTGGTCCCGCTCTGGGAGAGAAGCTCTGGAGGAGAAAGGGCAGAGGAATTGAGATGGGGCAGTCAGGGCTCATTCAGTGGAAAGAGGGCAGTTTACCCAAAGGATGTGTAAATGGGAACCAGATTACAGATGCCTCTGAAGTCCCAGTGACAACAGAGAGCTATTAAAGATTTCAGAGGAGGAGCAATTTTGGAACATCAATCAAGCAAACTAGGTGGGGGAGAAAAGGAATAAACGGGTGCCCAAGGGAGAGCCCCCTGGGGGCTGTGATATGGTGGGGATGGCACAAATGCCTTCCACATGCAACATGCCTGAGACAGGAGAAGCTTGGGTTGCTCCTGGGGTTTAGGTCAGACTTCCCCCACTCTCATGACACATGAGCCTCTCAGTTGCACCCACCCCTCATCACCCACCATGTCAGCCTACAGCATGAACCCAGGTAAATTAGCACAGGTTTGATTCCAAGCAAAAACTGATTGCTTAATAAAGTGTAAAACCATTTACAAATGAGTGCCCTCATAGTCAGGAAGAAAGGTTAGGCATGAGCACTCAGGAGAAGACAAGACCAGATGTTCTCTGAGGCTCCCAGAAGGGAAGGTGTTTGTTCTCTTGAGTACAGGTTGGTAACACAATGCCGTGAGAATTCAGAGCCACTGAACACTTGAGTAAAGGGAATTTGCCTCTGATAGCTCTAGCTTCCAGACTTGTTTACTTTAAAGACCTATGAGCAGAAAGCTCAGCTGGCTTTCTAGTTAGCTTTCTAACATGAACTTACACACAAAGCGGGGGAATCTTTCATCAGACAACTTTCAAATCCATATCTGCTTGTTCCCCCTCACCCCAACACATATACAAACACACTCTTTCAATCTTGGCAAGAGCATAATTCTTGTTCACATAATTCTCATGGTTTCCTGCTGGCAACGAAGTTACCGTTGCAGGAAGAGAAGGAGACAACCCAGCTGATTTTGATGATTTTAAAATAATAAACACCTTGACATACATACATGGTGTTTTTACCCTTCCAAGTGTCCTTTATATTCAGCGTTCCCTTAGCCTCAAAACAATTCTGGAGGCATGTATAGAATGATCCCACTGTCCCCATTTAACAGAGAAGGAAAGAGAGGAGCAGAGAAGTGAAGTAATTTAGCCTAAGATCAGATAGAGACACAAAGTAATGTCTTTCCCTGTGCATCCACCATCTATTCTCCACAACCTTTCCATTCTTTCAGAGGAATACAGAAGTCGAGGAATTCTTTCAGCATCAAGGAATACGGAAACAAAAAGATATAGCTACATTCTCGAATTACTTATATTCAATCACATTGACAAACCTATATCCTAAAACTGTTAACCCAAGCCACATGCAAGCACACACACACTAGACACAGATGCATGAAAGACAAGCAAAACGAGAAATTGCTTACATTGAGGAAGGAATAAAAGAATCAGGATTTTAGAGAAGAAAGGACTTTCTAGACCCGTGCTGTCTAGAAAGCAGCCGTTAGCTCCGTATAACTACAGAGCACTTGCAAGGTGGCTAGCTGGAATTGAGATGGGCTTAGGTGTCAAATACAGGATTTCAAAGACCTAGTATGAATATATAAAATTAAGAGTTTTATAGTAATTACACATTCAAATAGTAAGATTTGGATATATTGAATAAATTAAAATATATCATTCAAATTAATTTTACTGTTTCTTTTTCCTTTAACTTGGCTATGAGAAAATTTTAAATTGCGTATGTGGTTCATGTTTTATTTCAATTGGACAGCACTGCCCTAGGCAGTTTCCTTCTTTATTTTTGTGAAATAAAACCAGATTTTTCCTTTTTTCCAATATTCTTAGTAGCAGGATATAAATAGTAATTTCCATAATGGCATATTCCTGACATTCCTCCCACTTTCCTGGACTTCCCCAAGTCCCGCAGGCCTACTTTGTTCATCACATTGACCTCAGAACTGAGTGTCCTTCTGTTGCGCTCTTTACTGAAATTCCCACTTTCAACACACCTAATTCCTCAAAGCAGGGGCCCATTACTGAAGTCTATTCCTCCTTGGATAGGCTCCAGATTTATTTCCTACAATATGCATCATTAGGGAAGGATCAGGGTGGGATCAGATTTCTCAGACTCTAATTATACTTCAGAAGCCCCCTACCCCACCCACTAAACATTTCTTCTACAATGCTGTGGGGTGAATGTGTCTCCCAAAGGGCGTGTGTCGGAAGCTTAACCCCCCAGTGCAACAGTGTTGAGAGGTGGTTACATGTAAGAGTTGACATGTCATGAAGGTCAGAGCCCTCATGAATGGATGAACGTCATTGTGGAGGGAATGTGTTTATCACTGTGAGGTTGGGTTTGTTATCAAGGCAAGTTTCGCCCTCTCTTGCTCTCTCATGCTCTCTTGCCCTTCCACCTTCTGTCATAGGATGACACAGCACAAAAACCCACACCAGGTAGGGGGGGCCCCTTGATCTTGAGTTTCCCAGCCTCCAGAACTGTGAGCCAAATACACTTCTTCTTTTTTTTTTTTTTTTTTTTTTAATACAGTCTTGCACCGTCACCCAGGCTGGAATGCAGTGGCGCAATCTTGGCTCACCACAACCTCTGCCTCCCAGGTTCAAGCGAGTCTCCTGCTTAGCCTCCTGAGTAGGTGGGATTACAGGCCCCCACCACCCTGCCCAGCTAATTTTATTTTGGTATTTTTACTAGAGACAGAGTTTCACTACTTTGGACAGGCTTGTCTTGAACTCCTAACCTCAGATGATCCACCCACCTCGGCCTCCCAAAGTGCTGGGATTACAGGTATGAGCCACCATGCCCGGCCCAAATACACTTTTTGTTTATTTATAAATTAGTCTGTGGTATACTGTTATAGCAGCCCAAATGGACTAAGACTTAGGATAACACAATTCAATATCCTGAGGCTTTTTAAATCTTAAATTTCATCCAACTGCTCAGCTCTGACCCTCTGTTTTCTGCTTAATTGTTTTCTGTGGATGCTATGACTATCCTGCAAGCACAATATGCAGGTGGTGCCCTCAAAGGTCTCCCACTTGTCACTGTCCCTGGGTTTTGTATGTGATCATCAAGCAGAAGACACTCATAAACAAAAATAGCAACTGAAAGGGAAAAAGAGAAGGACCCACAAAAAGCCCAATGGAGAGGACCAGCTCACACACACAGCAGGCAAAAATGCTGGGCGCTTTGTGTGTGAGCTCTAGGTATCTAGGACTGGAAAGGAAGAAATAATTATCCGAGTAGGGATAGGAACTGGAGAACAGAAGGAAACATGAAGGAGGTCAAAACAGAACATCTCTTTCCTTTTGTTTTACTGCATACTGCCATTTTCTTTTTAATTTTCTTTTTTTTAGAGATAAGGTCTCCCCTCTGTCACCCAGGCTGGAATGCAATGGTACAGTCATAACTCACTGCAGCCTCAGACTCATGGGCTTAAGTGATACTCCCGTCTAAGCTTTCCAAGAAACTGGGATTACAAGTGTAAGCCACCATGCCTAATTTTTTTTTTTTTTTTTAATAAATAAGAGGCCTTGCTATACTGCCTGGGCTGGTCTTGAAATCCTGGCCTCAAGATATCCTCCTGCCTTGGTCTTCCAAGGGCAGGAATTATAGGCATGAACTACTGTGCCCTGGCCAATGCTGCCATTTTCCAGGTTAGAATATACTTCTTTTTTGGTGGAGAAGACGGTTAGGAAGATGACTTCTCCCCTAATGGTAGGGAAACTCTTCAAATGCTTTCTCTCTTCCTGTCAGAACTGCAGTATCAGCTGACATCTAGCTCACTAAGTGAAACCCTACAAATAGAGATGACAATGGTCCACCATGGAGGGAGAGCTGTCTCCACTGACCTGAGACTCAACTTCAGGGAACTTGGGGGAGATAAGGAAACTCTCTTCCCATCCCCAAATCATTACACAGACAATAAGATCTAAAAGTTCCTGGAGGAATTAAGATGATTTCTTGTCCCAAAAGGACTGCCTGCTAGCTAAATTTGGGTCCCCTTTGCTCTCCTTGGTCCTAATGATTTCTTTTAAGTTCAATTCTCATTCTCATTCATATTCTGATCCTCATTCTTCTCTCTCTCTCTCCCCCCACTCATCTTGGGTTAGTATGGGTTTTGGCATCAGGAAGCCCTGAATTTGAAACTCAGCTCTCCCTCTTTCAAGCAGCAGCATGTACTCAACCTTACTTCTCTGAGGCTACCTAATGTTTTCATGATGCACCCCATCACTCAGTAAAGTTTAACATCTCCTGCAATATTTATTCTTTCATATAGTCAGCAAATGTTCACCAAGGACCTTCCATGTAGATATCAGACTCCAGAAATGCAGCAGTATCAAAACAAAAACATTGTCCTCATGTATCTTATATGCTAGTTTGGGAAAGATAATCAATACATAAAATAAATAAGTAAATTATATGTCTGACATTGAAAATGTTATGAGAAAAAATAATGCAGGAAGGGGGACGGGGAAATGCAGAAGAGAATAAATTTAAGAGACTTGAAGAAATTGAGGAAGCAAGTTGAATAGATCTGGGGAAAGAGCATTCAGGCAGAAGGAACTCCAATGCAAGAGCTCTGAGGTGGAAGCAGCAAGGAGACACCTGAAAATGGGTGGTCGGGAGAGAGGTGAGAGCAGCAGGGGAGAAGGTAAGGATTAAGAACTTTGGCTCTGCTTGGCATATGCCCGAAAGACAGAGAGGGGGTAGCACGGCCTAACTTGTGTGTAAGGGAATCACCTGGTGTGATCACACTGCAACAAGGCTGAAATCAGGGAGAATGGATCTGAGACTACTGAAATAATCCTAGTGAGAGATCAAGGTGCCTCTACCAGGGTTTTAGCAGTGGAGGTGATGAGAACTAGTCTTTATCTGCTTTTGTAGTGTTCTACTAATATGTTCCATACATTTTAAAATACATCCCAAAACAGAAACAGCAAAAAGATGAGATTAAGAAGATCTAGCATTTCACCTATCCCTTTGATGTATCGTACTGTATTAGAGCTCTCCAGACTAATAGAAACAGTAGGATATACAGATACATAAGAAGAAATTTATTATAAGAATTGACTCACACAATTATGGAGGCTAAGAAGTCCCATGATCTGCCGTCTGCAAGATGAAGAACCAGGAAAGCCAATGGGCAATTCAGTCCAAGTCTGAAGGCCTGATAACCAGGGGGAGCCGACAGTGTAACTCCCATAATCCAAAGGCTCGAGAACCAGAAACTCCAACGTCCAAGGACAGGAGAAGATGGATGACCCAGCTTAAAAAGAAGAGAGTGAATTCTCCCTTCCTCCTCCTTTTTGTTCTATTTGGGCCTGCAACAGATTGGATGATGCCCACCCACCATGGTGAGGGTGGATCTCCTTACTCAGTCTACTGATTCAAATGCTGATCTCTCCAGAAACACCCTCACAGACACACCCACAAATAATGTTTTCCCAGCTATCTGGGCATCCCTTAACCCAGTCAAGTTGACACACAAAATTAGCCATACACCTACTTTGGAGAGTACCAAGGTAGATTATACAAAATAACTGATGTGGAGTATCGAGCACAGGTGATAATACAACACAAGCTTAATTACACTCATTCTTCCCACCCATCTCCCCCACTATATAATTTAACCTGTGACCCACCACCCAACTCCTCCGTCCTCTTGACTCTGGTCTTCCTAATAATGCCTGTAACTTGGTTGCTTGTCTGATTGAAAGTGATGCTCATTTAACTTTTAGCCATGCTGGAAGCTTCCCCTAAGGGGAAGACAGCATTGTATGGGCTCAGAGAGAAAGTGGGGAAGCCTGTGGTCTTGATCTAAATCTAAAGCTAGCATGAAACTCCAAAATCCACCATCTAAAAACAGCAGAATATGTGTTTCTTCTCAAGCTGACATGGAATATTCACCAATATAGATCACATTTTGACCAATAAAATACATCTTAACAAATTTAAAAGAATAGAAATCCTTCAAAGTACGTCCTCAGACCACGAATTACACTAGTAACCAATAACCAAAAAAAAAGATAGTTGTAAAAATTCCCAAATATTTGGAAATTAAACACATTTCTAAATAACTTTGGGTCAAAAATGAAGACAAGAAGTTTTTAAATATTTCTAACTAAATTAAAATTAAAATAAAACTTATCAAAATATGTCAGATGCAGGAAAAATAGTGTCTAATTGGAAAAGCATAGCATTAAATGCACATGTTAGAAAATAAGAAAGCTATAAAATCAATAACCTAAGATTATACCTTAGGGAACTAGAGAAAAATAGTAATTTAAGCTGAAAGCAGGTGAGAAAAAAAGAAATAAGAAAAATTTGAGCAAAACTCACTGAACTTGAAAACAGAAAAATAATAGAGAAAATTAATTAAACCTAATGCTGGCTCTTTGTAAAGATCAATAAAAATGACAAACAACTCATGAAGATAATCAGGAAAAAAAAGAAAAAAGACACAAATTACCAATATCAGAAATATAAGACTACTCATCATTACGGATTCTGCTGACATTAAAAGGATAATAAATGACTACTACAAATAACTCTAGGCTCACAAACTTGATACTTCATATAAAATAGACCAATTCATTGGAAGACAAAAACTAGCAATAACTCACACAAAAAGAAATAAATAACTTGAACATCCCTATTTCTATTAAAGAATTTGAGTCAATAATAAACCTTCCAAAAAAGAAATCTCCAGGCCTGATGATTTCACTTATGAATTCTACCAATCACTGAATAAAGAAATGATTCCAATTTTCTACAATCTCTTCTAGAAAACAGAAATATTCTATAATACCCCCAAACCAGATAACAGCATTATAAGAAAGGAAAACTACAGACCAATTATCTCTCATGAACACATGTAAAAATCCTCAACCAATATTAGCAAATCAAACCCAACAATGTATAAAGAGAATTACACAGTGCAACCAAATGGGATTTATCCCAGCTATGCAAGGTTGGTTCAATATGAAAATCAATTAGTGTAAGCCACTACATCAACAGATAGAAGAAAAACCCTGTGATCATATCAATCAGTAAGGGAAAAGGATTTGACAAAATCCAACATATACCATGATAAAAACTCTCAGCAAACTATAAATAGAGGGGGAACTTCCTCAGTTTGGTAAAGACCATCAACCCCAAAAAAGTACAGCTAGCATGATGCCATGAGCTAAGAAGACAGAAACATCTCACAGAAAAGGACAAAAGGTGAAAGGTGATTTTTCCTCAGGTTTACAGGAGGTTGTAGAGGCTGAGGAGGGTTGGGACTCCTTCCTTGTTACCACCACTCAGATGCAACAGAGATGACAACCTTGTGTTGGGAGGAGCACAGATGAGGAAAGGTGACATAGCACCTGCCTGGGGTAAAAGCTTTCTTGTCGCTTTGAAGTTTGATTTTATATGCACCCACGCACATACAAACACACACACACACACACACACACACACACACACACACTCACTTGAGAAAGGCTTGATATATTGCACTGCCTGGCCCTGTGTAAATTTTGGTGTTTGGGGTTTTTTAACAAACTGAATGCATATCTTGAAAATAAATAAAACCAGGCCGGATGCAGTGGCTCATGCCTGTAATCCCAGCACTGTGGGAGGCCAAAACAGGCAGATCACGAAGTCAGGAGTTCGAGACCAGCCTGACCAACATGGTGAAACCCCGTTTCTACTAAAAATACAAAAATTAGCTGGGTATGGTGGCAGGCACCTGTAATCCAAGCTACTCAGGAGCCTGAGACAGGAGAATTGCTTGAACCCAGGAGGCGAAGGTTGCAGTGAGCCAAGATGGCACCATTGTACACCAGCCTGGGCAACAAGAGTGAAACTCCCATCTCTAAATAAATAAATAAAACCTGCCCAGTTACTTTAAATCCTATTTAATCTGAAATTCCACTCATAGCACATCCTATACCCTGTTTTATTTTTCTCTATAGCACTTTCTAACATACTGAATAATTTTTTTGTTTATTGACTATCACCCACTGGAAAGCAAACCCCTTAAGGCCATGGATTGGCCTCTCCCCTAACCTGGATTGGCTTCCTGAGCCAAGAGACCCATATGTGAGGATGGCTTAGAAAATAGCATCATGCAAATGTTTTCATTCAGCAGCAAAATCATTTGATTTCACTCAAGCTTGTCTTTGCAAGGGCAACTGAAGCCAGCTTGACCATCGTTAAATAGACTAATTAGGAAATTATTTGGAGAGGCTGCATGGCAGAGAGGGGAAGAGTTAAGCAACTAGAATTGGGCTCTGGCACAGTTACTTAGTAGCTGTGTGGCAAGAGGCAGGACAAGGAACCTTTCTGAATCTCCATTTCCTCATATTGGTACAGGTCCGAAATAATGATATTTCACAAGGTTGTTAACTGTATTCAAGGAGATGATGCATACATAAAATACTTTGTAAAGTGGGAAGAACTAGCCAAATTATTTGTTGCTATTTTTGATAGTTGTTATTATCTGGAAGAATCATGAGAGTAGGAAAGGGGAGAAACATGTGTTGGAAATGCAGTACAGTAAGAACAAAAACCTAAAAACTAATGGTAACTTAGTTATTGGAAGGGTGCCATACAAATATCATGAGAAGTATGGAAAAGCAGGGCAGGCAGTGGTGATTAACTTGCCTAAACTAGCTCCATTCTCCTTCCCTTCCCATGTCCTCCAGGTACAGAACTCATAGGACATCACCCTTAGCTCAAATATCCCCAACTCTGAACGTTCCTCAACGTATCCCAGAGCCACAATACCCTGGACTCAGTAGCTTGTGATGCTTCCAAAACTCCTTCCAGTACAACTCGACCATCATCCCCAGAGGCCAGTTCTCACCTTAAATCTGTCTCTAAAGAAATGCTAGGCAGAGGAAGGGGCACAACTTGGTGTTGGGAAATTGCCCAAGGCGGGAGCTAGCCCTGGTCCTCCCTGCACTCCCAGAAAGTGAGTGTGGCCTGAGCTGGATTGCTAGGAGTAGCCACTTAGCAGAGACCTTAAAACACAGACTTCTGGCCAAAAAGGATTAGATTTCATGTTAGATTCTGGACTCTGCAGCTGCCCAACTATAAGGGCAGTAAGACGCTGGCCTCCAGTAAGACACTTGACCTTTCTAGCCTCAGTTTTCTCCTGTAAAGATAAGAGCACTAAGCTGACAGCTCTCACCACAGTGCATGGCCCATGGTAAATTACAGATGTTCATTCCCAGCCTGCCCAAATTTAAAACCTGGATCAGATGTCAATGTGCAATGCTGGGCAATTATCAACCTCTCTGCGCTTCTGTTTTTTCAATCATAAAACATAGACAATAAAATAACCTAGGCTTGTTGTGAAGATTAAATTAGTTAATCCATGTGAAGCGTTTACAAAGTGCACAATAATAATGATAACTAAGACTTGTTCAATAAAAATAAATTAATAACAATAATAAATTATTGATGAAGGGACTTGCATACCAAAGTGACCCCACCCCATCTCATAGGCTCTAGCACAGAATATGAAATTGATAAACATTTGCAGTGGATGATCCCGGAAACTTCCATCTAATCTCCCAACATTATGTTCCATCTACTCACAAATGCCACTGCTTGGCCAACAGAGGCAGAAATCCCAAATTCATGTTACTGTCCCCCTCCTCTTCATGCTTCACATGTTGCGTTTTTATGGTGATGTTGTCTACTTTTCAATAAACTTCTTAATGAGAGAGAGACACAGATGAAATAAGCATTTTCCAAAGGAGTTGGTCTGGAGGAAGCTCCTATGAGCCACAAGAATGGACAACTACAGAATATTCAGTTCAGGACAATTCATTTCTCTGCATGTGATGGGGATGGGGGTTTGATCTGAAGATGAGCATAAACCTCATGGATGTGCCATTCCCTCTGGCTGAAATGTTCTTCCTAACTTCATTCTGGCTTTTCTCAAATATCACCTCCCCAGAGAGGCTGAAACAGCAACCCCAGCATTCCGTATGCGTTATCTTGCTTTGCTCTTCTTCATAGGATTTTACATTGCATTTGTTCATTAGTTTATCCTCTGACTGCTTCAAGAGAACAGCAAAGAGACTTGCCCATTTTGTTCACTACTGAGCCAGACCAGTGCCTGGAACATACATAGTAGACACCTAAGAAATACGTGATACATGAATAAATTAAGCAAAGGTCCTTCCCCAGCACAGGTGACTACCAGCAGTTTGGCTGGATTGCAGGTTTGACAGCTCTCAGTCAAATGGCTTTTCTCAAGCCCAGGAGGATGAGCTGGGTTGGGCTATAGGGCAAAGAAAAACTGCAGACTCAGGTCTCAGCTCTGTTTTTTCTAAAGGATGGGAAGATGTTGACTGTCTTTTATCTGTAAAATACACTCAGTGACATTCCATCATTCAATTAGAATGTTAAAGAGTTGCAACAAAATTAATTTGCTTATCACCAGGGAAATTAAAATGTTTGCAAATAAATTCTACCCCTGCAGCCCAATTTCAGGTGGTTGATACATCTGATGTGTTGGCAGCAATAAGAACCAAGAGAGGAGTACTGGGAAAACTAGTTTCTAGCTAGAAGGGAAAATTCAGCAAAGGTTAAAAAAAATTTTTTTTAATTAAAAAAAACTAACACTGCTGCCTGAGTGTTTTTAATGCCTTCTCCAAATTGGACACATTTTTCCTTTTTTTATTATTATTATACTTTAAGTTCTGAGATACATGTGCAGAACATGCAGGTTTGTTAAATAGGTGTGGTTTGCTGCACCCATCAACCCGTCATCTACATTACGTATTTCTCCTAATGCTAATCCTCCCCTAACCCCTCACTCCCCAGCAGGTCCTGGTATGTGATGTTCCCCTTCCTATGGACACATTATTTAAGGGAACCAAAATGCAGGCTATACAGATAACATCTCACTCTCAAGCAAAGAACAATTCAGACATTAATTGTATCCCAAAGTGACTTGAGTCTTGCAATTAGCACAGAGTTTACGAGTATGGGCTTTACAATTAGTTAAGCCTAGGTGTGGACTCCTTCTTTGCCACATACTAGCTGTTGTGACCTTGGAATGTGTCCTAAGCTTCTCTGAATCTGAGTTCCTCATCTGTCAAATGGACATCATAAGATTAATCTCACGGGTTGCTGAAAAGATATATAATTGTACATAAAGCAGAGCAGGTGCTCAGTACAGAAAATGTACTTTTATTATTACATGAATGATGTTAAATATTAACAATGTAAAAAACATACTAATAATAAACATAAAAGATAATGTATCCCATGCCTATAAAGGGATGGTACATATTGAAAAACAGGGGAGAAGTGGCACAAAATCCCCACTCAGATTTTAACTTCTTCTAGAACTTTCCTTGAAGACCTCTGTTCAGTGCCCAATATTACATTCCTGATCTATGCAGGGACAAAGTGAGGTGGCCTGGAAGGATCTCCAAGAGATGAATGAACTCCATGTGATGCATTCCCAGATCCAAACAGCCAGCCCAAATCTCTCCCTCTACCTCGCTATTTCCAATGCCTTCTCTACCCGCTTCCTCTCAAACACACAGTAGGTGGGTGCAATAAAAAGGAAAGAAGTAATTTGGGAAAGCCTCCAGGGAGTGTGAGGCTGGAGGGCTAGACAGAATTGCTCTCTAACCAAAAGCAAAAGTGAGGAGATGGGCCAGGTGGCCAAGGCAGAGGAGGAAGAGAAGTGGGCTCCACTGCACGCTAATGAGCCTCCATGATAACGGCATAATAGCAGGCGCAGCCCTCTTGCCACTTTCCCTTTTGCAATAGTACTCTGTTTTCCTGAAGTCTCTAGCAATTAAAAAACAAAGCTTATATGCCTCAAAAGGGTTTTGTGATTGCCTAAGGGACAGGAGCAAAGCATGAGCTGGCAAAGGCACCCAGTGCAGCCTGGGTCCTGGAAAAGATTTAATCCCAAGGAAAGAGAGATTAGAACGTGGCTGCTAAAAGGAATCCCAAGTTAATGCCAGAGGCCCAAAAAATGATGATGGGGAGGAAAAAATAGTGGCCAGCCCAGAACCAGCAATTTTGGGAGAT
Organism: Ateles fusciceps; assembly: GCA_036589455.1. Lineage (NCBI taxonomy): Eukaryota > Metazoa > Chordata > Mammalia > Primates > Atelidae > Ateles > Ateles fusciceps. Next base: position 9,486,900 of record JAZHEH010000091.1, on the reverse strand, counting down.
CTACAGAAAGACAGAATTTATGACCCAACTCCCCAGCCTAGAATCCAAACATGAATTTTTGCTGGCCATATGCACCAAGCAAGTTATCAGAAGCAATTTTGCCATCAGCTAAGCAAAGATAAATGGACTTTCTCTTCTTTACCAACTTCTTTGGCCTAACCTCTCTCATTATACAATGACAGCTGGAACAACAGGGAACCTCACTTACCTTGCTAGTCTTGGTCTCTTGGGAGAAAGGAGGGCCAGGACCAGGGCTGGCAAAATTCTGTCCTTAATTGCAAGACTGTGGTGGCATGCAGTGCCGTTAGGAAGGCTGCACCAGGTGACACTCATGCAGTCCATATTCATTCACAGCTGTGGGTGGGCTGATCCAGGGCACCAATTATCTAATTGCTGCTAATGTTCCGTATATTTACTCAGCTGCAAATTTGCAAGATGGGGCCTGACTCACAAGAAGGGGATAATAATGGAAGAGATATTTCCATTTGAAAATTCATGAATAAACAGCAAGAGCGCTATTTATTAAAATTCAGATGCAGATAAACAATGAGTGTAGTTCCAAGAATAATTGCAGGGTTTCCACAGTTACAGAAAACCAGCCCCTTTGTCAACACTCTATTGTTCTATTTATACCTTGAGAGATATTGCACTGTTTCTATAAATACAGTGGAAACTCATTCATCTCAACCTCTCTCACGTGTCATGTCCAACCTTCTCCACAATAAAAGATCTGCATCCCAAGTGTAACTGACATTAGGTCTCAAGACTGTCATGGACAAATCCTTCTTAATATAAGGGATAATGAAGAACAGGCTTGGAGTGGGCTGGGGATGGGAGAGGGGGAAGCAACAGGCATTCTATTCTGGTTTCCAAAATAGGCAGGAAGCAGATACATTTTAACTAGCTCTCAGCCTTTGAATGTTAAGAATCTCAGTAATTAAAGGTGGGTGAAACAAACTGCCCAGGGTATCTCAACCCCTGCATGGGATGGGATCTCATCAGTGATATTCATTTATATATTTTCCTTGAATGTGACTCAGGTCCTCCTCTACAGATGTTAGCCACCTCTTTCCTTTATATGAAAACCTGCATTGTAGTGGTCATGAAATCTACTTTATTGATTCCCCCAGCCCCAAAGTACCTAGAACTACACTTTACTACACAGTGTTAATCAGAGAATCCGGTTCAGTGAAGGTCTTCTAATCTCAACTAGTGCCAAAAAGTGCCTCCAGAGCAGGTTCCTGTGCTATCCCCAGATACAATTAATATATATAAGAACATCACATTTTTAAGGGTCTTATTGAATGTCAGGTACTGTGTAAATTACTTTATATATAAAATCTAATTATCATTCCAGCTCTGTGAAGGAAGTCCTATTATTCTCTTTCTTACGGACTAAAGCATGAAGCAGTAAGGTAAGTTGCCTAGATATATAGCTAGTAAGTAGCAGAGCCAGATTTTGTACACAGAACAATTTGAAACTAGAAAATGTGCTCTTAACCACTACATCAATATGTTTTTCTGGCTCTTGGACTCAATTCACACTGCTTCTTCTTGTGGATGATCCTGACTGCCCTATCTCTATGCCACAGCTCAGACAGATCATGCTTCTCTCCATTAACTCATTAATTTAACCAACCCCCACCCCAACACTACATACACACTAAAAACTTTAGTCTCTCTCTCCACAGTCCTTAGATTGCAAGAGCTGACCTTACAACCACAGCAATTTTCCATATGCCCACACTGATCTGTCTCATGTTTAGAAGAAAAAGTCAGGATAGAGCTATAGCTTATAGATGTACATGTATACATTATGTTTGTGTGTATGTATATGTTTATGTAGGTGTAACTAAAATACATAAATGTACATATGTGTATGTGTGTGTGTATCAGCTTCTCGTGAGTGCCTCCCTATAGATAAGGTAAAATTATCCACTGGGAAGTGGGGCTATACCAGGAGCGGGACACTGATGCATACATCGCACCTGTTGCCATCTGAGTTCCCACATGCTACAGTGGAACCGGATGCATTAAAGGAGCTGACACATACTGAATTTTAATACAGACAGCTTCTTTCAGTGGTATATCTCTCAAGAAACACTAGTCTCCGAACATTTCACAGGTTTTAGAGCCAAAGTAGAGGAGCTTAAACAAGGAATGGCAGGGAGGGTATCCAGGGAACAAGAAGGGAGACCTTCATACTCAATCATCAGCAACAGCTGGCAGCCTCGGCAAGAAATCTGTGCCCTGTTACTGGAGAGAGATTTCTCTTCACAGTCTCATTTCGCAGACAGCGGGAAAGTTCTAGTCTTTTGATTCAGTCCTAGCACCCCTCTAGGTAGAGGAGATGGCCAATTATGAGTTCAAATTCAGTGGTCCTGAGGCTCATATCCCCAAAAATCCTCTACTTCCTGTATCATTCTCTTACCTACTTAACAAATTATTGAACATCTACTCGAACAGGCACCAGACTAGCTCAATCTATGTTGCTCCCTTAACTTGTGCTCCACTGAGCTGCTGAATTAACTGGGATTCTCCATTGCTTCTGATGCCTACTTCGTGCTACTCTGACCAATCAGGTCACCTGCTATTCCATTCTCGTATACACAAGCACTGCTTCTCCCATAGCTGAGGTATGTGTTTACAGGCACCAACTGTGTACGTTCTCAAAACAATTTATCATTGTCATTACAGATTATTATAATTATGTTATTTAATTAAATAATATGTAAATTAACAGAAGATGAGTACCAAAAAACGATTCTATCGAAGTTTAGCTAAATTTTTTGCAAAGACCTGATAAGTCACTTAAAAATGTAGTTCAACCTAATTCGGTATGAGTGGGAAAAGTATAAAATACTGCGAGTGGGGGAGGAATCTAGAGTCTTTAAATTGCTTTGTCAGTTGGTTTCTACTCCATGAAAAAAAAATCGGGCACTGGAAATTATAGATGATGTATTATGATTGTTTGTAAACAAGAAAGATAATCCAGAACTCTGATCAGCACTTCAATATGCAAAGAAAAAACCTAGGGCCTGCCCATATCAAAATATGGGCAAATAAATATACATCTTTAAGCTTTAGGTTAAAATAGTGTGTCCAGGGCATTATGTATTTTTTAATGATTCCCCAAAAGTTCAGACAAATTTTTCGATTACCAAGAATTGGTCTCCATCATAAAATACAAACAACTACAATTTATTGTGAGCTATAATAGACACATCTGGGTTTGGAAATGAGGGAAGAGGGGGTTAACGTAGAGCATTTGAACCAGACTTGTGGTGGAGGAGGAGAGGTGAGAAGAAAACCTCCAGGAAGGAAAGGGCACCTGTGTACACTCTTAAAGAAGATGCAAGAGCTAGCAAGGCAAAGTAGAAGGGGAGGGTATGCCAAGCACCAAAACGCATCTATAAAGGCACATGGTGCCTTTGTGGATCTGAAAATGAGTTGCTATGGCTGGAACACTGAACATATGATGGCAAAGGTGATCCTTTCCACAATCACTTGCATGTCTGCTCTTTACAGGGACCATACAAGGATCTGCATGGATGAAACAAACATTCCCTAGAGCACTAGGGAAAAATTGGTCCATTACACTTTACAAAACCTTTTAACGTTCATTCTGCAGAAAGCCTTATCTTCAGAAGCCTGCAAACAGGTCTGCCTCTGCTTTGCTGACCCCTGTACCTATCCCTACCCCAACCCCAGTTTCCCTCCTCACCTAGGACCCAGAGATCTCTCTGTAAATATCGTAGTTGAACCTGTAAAAGTCAGCTGGGACATGGTGACTCATTCCTGAAATCCCAGCTTTTTGGGAGGCTGAAGCCAGAGGATTGTTTGAGCTCAGAAGTTTGAGACCAGCCTGGGTAACACAGAGAGATATCGCCCCTACAAAAATTAAAACAAAAAAAATAGCTGGGCATGGTGGTACACACCTGTCGTCCCAGCAACTCAGTAAGCTAAGGTGGGAAGATCACTTGAGTCTAGGAAGTCAAGGCTGCAGTGAGCCATAATTGTGCCAGTACGCTCCAGCTTGGGTGACAGAGAAAGGCCCTGTCTCCAAAAAAAGTTTTCGAGAAGGAAACTGGGTTGAGCTATCAGGTCTGGCTGACAGCAAATCCAAAACTGGCCAAAAGGCCTCAGAGTTTTAAGTAACCATGTTATTCTCCTTCCTGTTCAGTGATATTTACTTCTAAACTGAAATGCTTATCCAACCACCCAAAGGCCACTGAAGTAGGTAATAGATTAGATTATCTGATACACCTCTATAACCTCTAAGAAATTTCCTAGTAATCACAGTCACTGCTATTTTTTTCCAGCTGGTTGCTGACAACGTTTCAAAATGAATCCTCCTACACTCTAATTTTTACCCTTGACTAGCTGACTTTAATGGTAATCTCCTCAGGTTTGGAACCCTGATGGAGTTGAAAATCTCTCTAAGTTCTTTCAGAAGTGAATTTCAGTAGAAAGCAGCTCTATCAGGCCACTTTTATTTTTCTTTTTTTCTTCTGAAAACAAAAACAAAATGGGATACATGTGCAGAACATGCAGGTTTGTTACATAGGTATATGTGTGCCATGGTGGTTTGCTGCACCTAGTGACCCATCCTCTTAAGTTCCTTCCCCCTTGCCCCCGCCCCCCACCTCCCGCCTCCTGCCTCGCAGCAGGTTCCCCCTCTCTGTGTCCATGTGTTCTCAATGTTCAACTCCCACCACTTATGAGTGAGAACATGTGGTGTTTGGTTTTCTGTTCCTGTATTAGTTTGCTAAGGATGATGGCACTGATCATCAAAGAAAGGCAAATCAAAACTACAATGAGATACCATCTCACACCAGTCAGAAAGGTGATTATTAAAAAGTCAGGAAACAATATATGCTGGCAAGGCTGTGGAGAAATAGGAATGCTTTTACACTGTTGGTGGGAACGTAATTAGTTCAACCATTGTGGAAGACAGTATGGCAATTCCTCAAGGATCAAGAACCAGAAATACCATTTGACCAATCAGGCCACTTTTAAACTTGGTTTTCATTTTTCCCTGGCCTGGCCCTCAACTCTAATCATCTTATCTAAACTGTCATCTAACTGGCTTTCTTGAGAATTCAACTTCTTAATAAAAAGACTAAAATTTCCCTTGGACTTTGGGATGCTATTTGTTTAAAATTGTCAGGAGAATCTAATCTCTTAAATAATCAATCAATTTGAAGTGTTCTCTCCCCTATAAAAGCAAATTTGATCACTTGAAAGTAGGCTCTATAAGCGAAGGCCTTTCCCTGTTTTGTTTACCATTATTTCTCCAATGCCTAGCAAAAGCTAGGGCAGGAAGTAGGTGCTCACTCAAGAGAAACTCAATGAAACATGAATGAATGATCCTTACAACAACCCTGTGGAATGAGCAAGTTAAATATTCTTACAGTTGAGACCAGACTCAGTGAGGTCAAGTGGTTTGCCCAGGGTCACCCAGTCCAGCACTCTATTATCGTTTGTCTGGTGCCATTTCACTAGACCGTGTACCTGAACTCCAGCACCAGAACAGGAAGATTTTTACAGTCTTTGCTTCTGAAGAACTAAAATCAGGCCCCTGAGTACGGTCCAATGTCCATAGCTCTTAAGATGAAAATGCAAACATTGGAAATGGAGCCCTTGGAAACACCACTTCAAAACTGTATCCTGCCAGGCACAGTGGCTCACACCTATAGTCCCAGCACTTTGGAAGGCCAAGGCAGACGGATCACTTGAGGTCAGGAGTTTGAGATCAGACTGTCCAACATGGCGAAATCCCATCTTTACAAAACTATAAAAATTAGCCAGGGTGGCAGGCAGTTACCTGTATTCCCAGCTACTCAGAAGGCTGAGGCAGCAGAATCACTTGAACTTGGGAGGGGGAGGTTGCAGTGACCTGAAATCACACCACTGAACTCCAGCCTGGGAGACAGAGCGAGACTCTGTCTCAAATGATAATACTAATGATAATAATTGTATCCTGTAACACAGTTCTGAAGGGGAAAGGAAGGGAACTGGATGGCAAGCTGCAGAAACCACGTGAAAACAGTGTGTTTCCACTGTGCTCAGAGAGAGCAGTTCACATAGATAGAATCTAGTAGACTGTATACACCAGCAGTCTGCACGCTACTGCCCATGAGCCAAATGTGACCCTCCATCTGTTTCAGTAAATAAAACTGTATTGGAACATAGGCTTACCCATTCATGTATGCATTGTGTATGGCTGCTTTCACACAATAGCAGAGTCCAGTAGCTCACCCTGTGGTCCGCAAAACCAAAATATTTACAATATGACCTTTTACAAAAGAAATTTGACAACTCTTGGCACAAACTCACATAATAACAAGATGAGCATCAACAATAGCAGTCAAAATTAAATAAAATATTACTGATGTTCAGAGAGCTGGAAAGGATAATTTCTCTACCCAATACCAAAAAAAAAAATCACAAACGAATTTAATACTTGATACCTGCTTAAAAGCCTCTTGTCAATAATATCTACTTTTGCCTGAACTCTTGAACCAGACAGCTACTCCCTTCATTACCACTGCACTTAGGATTAGCAATCAGGGAGAAACCTACAGAAAACAAACTTTTTTCACTCCATTTTTTTTAAAAAATCAGAGAAATGCACATTGAATGCAGTGCTACAATAAATGGAAACTCAGCATGCCTTGTAAAATGGTCTAGATCTCATTAAATGATTTCTTGGCTATTATCCTTTGGGCTTACCAATGGATTTGAATGGGCTTTCCAGTGAAAGTGACTGTTTAAGGTGCTACCCTTTTGAAAGGAAATAACGTACTGGAATCAGAAAAGACAAAACCGATTGTTAAGAAAACTGATTTGTAATTAAGAGTGCCATTTTCTGTCTTTAGGTTTTGCCACTGATATTCCTTTGAAAATCTCTTAACCCTCCTATGTCCTACTTCCTATATGTACCAAATGGAGAAAATCAGATCCATCTCCTACCCCTTCTCTTCTTTCTCCAAACCAATGATTTGGAAAGGATGTATTAACAGAACTTGCTATGAGCTTTTTATAAGACCCTAACAGATAAATGCAAAACATTGCTTATGTCTAGTTCCTCCAAGCCCAGGCTGTTTTCCAGAGAGGTGGAACTCACAGTAAATAGGAACATGGCACAGTAGAAACAAAAGCCAGGGATTTTATCTCCTACAGGAGCCTTAGTCCAAGTACAGCAAATGCAAGATGGAAAACTTTCCATGGATTAAATTCTAGTAACTTCTAAGGGAAGAACTTCAACCTCTTCTTCTTCTGAAGGCTAAGCAATAATAGTCTTCTATCAGTATGAATAACTTTAACTGGAATTCGGAATAGAAATTCAAAGAGGTAAGTCACTTTCTACAGACTTGAAAAGCTTGGGTTGTGGTTGGCTGTGAGATCCAATAGGTCCCTGTCTCTGATATTCATATCTTTGTTGTACTCCAGGCTAAGGCTGAGCCCCTGCCTTTTATACTAGGCATGAGGCTGGCTATGTGGACCTGAGAGCACCTAAAGCCAAAAGACCATAAAGCCCCACCCCATGACAGTCAGCGTCAGCATCACTTTGATTTCTTCCCTCCTACCCACCCCCCATGTTAGTGTGGCCCATGTCCCTTCCTTTGGAAACTGCCCTCCTCACTCCATTTTATTTTCATGAGGCTGTCAGTTAGAGAGTTCTGCCTCCTCAAGCTGACCAGTAATTGGTCCAGAAGTCAGGGGGATACATGATCCAAGTGGGTTCAACAATTTCAGCGATTAAAATGAAGAAAGAAAGAGAAAGAGAAGAGACCTACTCTCCTTTGGTCAATGCAAGCTCTAAATTGCCAGAACATACCTTTCCCTCACATGGAGTCTGCTGGAACATGAAGCTAATGATGAGGAAAGCAGCACTGGAAACAGAGAGAGAGAAAAAGTCAGGCTCATAACCACACTGAGCCTCTGGCTCCAGCCATGACCGAAGCCACTACTTCCATGCTGGATTTTTAGTTAAGTTTTTCATCTGGTTAAGTTTTGGATTTTCATTTCTTTCACCTGTCATCCAAAGCTTCCTGACCAGTACAGGGAATGCACACCTCAGACCACCTTATTTTCCTACACAAAGTGATCAGGCAGCAGAATGCAGATGGCTCAGGGCAAAACACCCACTCCTAAAATTACAGCTCAGTATCCATGCAACCACTGAAGCCCAACCTTAGGCAATGCTTTGATTTAATTCTGGTCTGTGGCATATTATGTTTGCAATTTGTCAACAGCCCCTTGGATGGGTATTTATTACATTTTTATTCAAGACTAGGTGAGAAAATAATCTGTAAGTATCTCATACTGAATTGCTACTAGAATAAAGCTCACGTTGCATTCAGATGCAATTACTGTAATGAGTAACAGCAAATCATCCATCTTTTAAAATCATTCATATTTTTTAAGATCTATTAGCTCCTATGATTTTTCTGAAAATCTAGAATCTCCTGATTAGCTTTTTGGCTTTTTAATATACTATATCTAAATTCTTAGAGGTTTTAACTGACATTAAAGACCCCATATCATAGCCCCTTTCTCCTCCTCTTACCTAATATCCCACAAGGACCCTGCTCTTCAGAAAAGCTGGTCTACTCTTTCCCAGACATGCCATCACATTCTTACTTCCACATATCACCAAAGGTAGCTCTCTTGACCTGCAATGGTCTTGCCACTCATCCTCCACTCATTCATCTGGCATGCTGAGCCCACATACTTGTCAAAAGCCAGTTGGGTCCCAGCTCATCCTTGAAACCATCCTAGATATCTTAGCCCAAAGTTAACTCTCCCCTCTGAGCTCATACTTGTTTGCTGTTTGGCATTTACTTGGTAAAATCCTGATTCATATTTAGGATCAGTTTTATATTCTGAGGAGACTCCATGGAAAAAAAGTTTTCTAATGCCATCAGAATCCCCCATCCAGAGCTCTGCATACATGTCCCATGGGGATAATGATGATAGTGATGACATAGCAAAGATGACTAGGAAATCTCAGACACCCACAGCTAATGCCCAAAGTATTGAATCTGCAAGACATCCGGTCCAGGCTTTTATCCTTTTATACCTAAACCCTTGAGACTTTTCTCTGCAAAACGTCACAGGAATCAGTGATTCGGACACTCTGTAACTTCCTCTGAAAACGAACAAATATAATCAGAAGATGATGGATCCCTTCTTTTTACAGATATCTGATGTTCCCTCACTGCACCCCAAAGTTTTAGAGCTTGTAGTGTGATAGAATGGTCTTCCTTTTCCCATTCCCTTCATCCAAATGCTACCTAGCACCTAAGATCCTTTTGTTATGAGAACCTAAGGACCCATGCTGCTTCCATCCCACAGTGACCCTACTTTCTCCATCCCACAGTGACCCTACTTTCTCCAAAATCCTAGGGAAAGAAATATTTTCATAGCTCATGATGGGCAGCTGATTACACACTTACCTGTGTTATCTAATTGCATCTTCTCATCTCCCCAACTATACTGCAAGCTTCTCAGGGAAGGGACAACTCTTTACAAAGTTTTGTCTTTCCATATGTCTAGCCTACAGTTACACAGCATAGCCATTTGTTCCATAAGGTGTCTAATTATGAATGAAATCATTCCTCTTTCTTCCAAAATAACTTTTTAATTTATATGTGGGAGCCCTGTGATCATCCATAAATGCATACTTGTGTGTATGTGTACTTCTGTTAAAGAGAATGGTCAACAACAGGTTGAAACATGGGTGTAGCAGTAAAGAGGTGCTGTTGAGTATCAAAAGCAAAGCAAAATCCTAACAACTCTTATCAGGAATTTGCACATATTAAACTCATTGTGTACACAGCGTGCTATGTGTAAGTATATCCAGTCTGTGCGTACACCACTTTGACATGTCCAGTGGGTTGTTATTTGCAAAAATAGAGTACAATGACCACAAAACAAGAAATCTGGGCTTGGGTCTCAGACCTGTTACTGGTCCCATGTGACTCTGTACAAGCCACTAAACTCTCTCAGGTTTCACATCTGTAAAATGTGTCTGGAAATGCCTGTCTTACTTCACAAGAATGCTATACAAAAGAAATGAGAGACTGCTTTGAAAAAAATAAGAGTGCTACAGAATGGACTCACATGATCCATGACTTCCTAGAAAGAGTTGTTCCAATTATTTCATGGCCCTCATTAAAACTTCTTCCTCTGAACATCTGGTAATATAGTACAAAAAAACTTAAAAGTCATTCTTTGCTAAACCACAACAGGTGCAAGCAGCATCCAGTGTGCTGGGCTTGCTTGGATTCTTGAGTGATAGAATTAAATCAGAAGCAGGACCATGAATATGCTAAATGGCATCATTAAACTGGATCCCTCACTTAGATGCATTAATGGGTCTGTGGATGAACTACTATGTCATAGAGCATGTTCTGGATGCATCATGAAATTAACTATTCATAAGTGGTCATCTTCAATACTTATTTACATGTTGGAGGCTCAGCACCAGCCACTTGTTGTCTTTGAATAGGCCCCCTTGTCATGTAAAGCCAGAAGCACCTATGAACATTTTAACAGGCTTGGGCGACAGCCCTGTGATCATCCCTAAATGCACTCAGATCAAAGCCCATGCCCCAAAACGACAAAGGAAGAAAACATCAGTTCTCCTAACATCAATGTGCAGGCAAACCCTGATGTACAGAAAAGGTTTTCTGTGACATGAAGAATGGAAAGAAGACCCAGTAAGTAGAACATCAGACCTAAGCAAATTCTCACCCAGGAGAACTTCAGTGCATCAGACTCTTTTCTTGTCCAAATCTACATGATAGTCAATCTCTCCTGAAATATCAGCCCCGGTTGTGTGCTAAGGAGAGCTATGCCCCTTTGGTCTCTTCAGCAAGCTGCATGCACATAGCCTTCAATTCAATTTAATAATTATTGACTCCATACCTACTGTGCATCCAACCCTATGCAAGTCAAGGTCACATGTTTAAATGGTATCATGGATGCGTGAAAAAGGATATTCACTTGCAGTATTGTTTACTATATTAAAAAGCTGGAAACAACATGGATATCCATCAGTGATAGTTTATTTGTTTACTCATTTATTTATTTTAAAATACTTGTCAAACAAAAGTTGAATATTTTCAAGGCATTCAATATGATGATTTGATGTACATTGTGTAATAATTACCAAAATCAAATTAATACATCCATCACCACCCATGCTGGACATTAGCTCTCCAGAACTGGTTTAGCTTCTAACTGGAACTTTGTACCCTTTGTACAACATATCTCCATATCATCCACCTGCCAGTCCTTGGTACTCCCTGCTTCTATGAGTTCAACTTGTTTAGATTCCATATGTGAGATTATGCAGTATTCGTTTTTCTGTGTCTGGCTTATTTCACTTGGCATAATGTCCTCCAGGTTATCCATGTTGTCACAAATAGCATTTCCTTCCATTTTTATGGCTGAATAATATTCCATTATATATATATATACCACAATTTCTTTATGGTCCAGCCACCATTGGACCCTTAAGCTGTTTCAATATTTTGACTACTGTAAATTGATGCAATGGTGGTCATTTTGAATACATTTTAGTGCAGCTATTTAATGGAGTACTATGCACAAATATTTAAAAGAATGAAGACAATCTACATATACAGATCTAGAAAGATGTCCAATAGAGTGGGTGAATAAAAAAGCAAATTACACAGTAGAATGCATGATGAGACCCATTTATGTTCAAAAAGATATACGTACATACCCATATTACAAATCTGCATGCAAATGATCACACATGTAGAGAGGAAAGCTGAGGGAGACAAGCACTAAACTTGTGACAGTGGTTACCTCTGAGGAATGGAACTTATGTTGGGAGGCAGGGATAAAGAATAGCCTTTCATTTTTCATCTTATCCATTTCAGTAATATGTGCATTTTCTTCCCATTTCTTTTCTACTTCTTTTATAACCATCTACAAGAGATGTTTTTTAAAATGGTATACTAGATCCTCTTTCCTCCATGGAGCCTCCAATATCCTGATCACTCCCACTGGAAACCACCAAGTAAGCTCCATAACCCTCCAGCAAATAAGAAACCACCAATACATCCTTAGGAACACACACACACACACACACACACACACACATCTCCCTGCTACTGGATATACAACACTTCTTCTCCTCATTAATTCCTCACTAGAAGATTGAGTTTGTTTAATCTCTTCCTATTTAAGTGAAAATACCTCTGGGAAGATTCTCCTTCAGAGAGTATATGATTTCTTGTAAAACAGACAAAAATCACCATGATAAAATTCCATTACACAAAGCTCATCTGAATGTCCCAAACCACTCCTGATAATGAAATTTGACATGAATCAACAGGAGGCCTCCCTTCATAGCTCCAAAGGATTCCTATTTTCTCTGCAAAATTTATTGAGCCCTGATCAAGATTGTATACTCAATACTTTCCCAAAATACAGAAAAGCTGAGTTTCTGTGAAATTTTAAAACTAGTAAAATACAAGTTACATTTCCAACTCCCTCCTCCCAAGTTCCACTTGTAACAATAACCTCATATAATCATCACAAAACCCTGTAAGTGAGGTGTCTTAAGTTGCATATGCAGGACTCTGGGACAGAAATGTGCATGAAGGAGGTAAATTAGTGTCATAGTACCCAAAGAACAAACTCCTGTGGGGGAATGAAGCCTAGGCAGAAGGAGTTAAGCTCCTTCTGTGAAGCAGCCATAACAGAGGCATATGCCCACCTGTGGGGAGCTCTGCATCTATCCTGCCTTGAGACAAGATGGCCAAGCCTTTTCACCCCTGACATGGACATAGGCTGTCCCCAGGGAGTGGGATGACCTTGGGCTAGGCAACCCTTTATATCTGAGTGCAACTCCTAGAGAGAAGCTTAGCTGCCAATACTTAAAGCAGCTGGGGAATGAAGGCTCGTCCTGAAGAAGGGGTCCTGGAGATGTGCCTCAGCATCCACCACCTTCAAAACCCTAAAATCCATATTCTAGGAATCAGGACACAGCAACTGAGATAAATAAAGTAACTGGCCCAAGGTGAGCTGGAGAGGCAGGATTTGAACCATCTACTTCCAAAGCTCCTTCCCTAATACCCTGTTACATCCCCAAACCAACAGCTCACACAGGGCCTGTTTCTGTTTCAGAGAAGGGCAGTTTCTGTCTCTGCATCTCACCTTTAAAACTTGGGCTAAGTTTTTTGTTAGTAAGCATGTCCCTCTGACCACCAAGAAGAAGGGAGAAAAGAACTCTTGAATCTAATGTGAAAAGGAATCTATCAAGCAGAAGACATCTGTCACAATCACAGGAGAGGGGCTTTGCTAACAACCACACTAATCAAGGCTCTGTTGTTTTGTAATGACTTCAGGTATCAAGTGTCCTGCATAGAAACTTGTACTCATCCTGTGTGTCTTGCTGAAGAGAGGTTTGGTTTCAAATGGATGCTTTAAAAAATCTATTTTCTATTGCATTTCCACTCCCCATGTCCTATAACAAACTACCAAAAATAGAAGCTATATAGGATAAATTGGATGAGAGAGGAATGCACATTTTGGCACATGGGGGAAGAGAACAAGAGAGAGAGAAGGGAGGTAAATAAAAGAATCGCCTTCTTGTACAATGTTTCCAACCTAGGGACTGACATCAAATCTTGGATCCAGTAATTACCAGCTGTAGATCACTGGACATGTTATTCCTGAAGCCTCAGTTTCCTCAATTGTTAAATGGTGCATGGTGGTACACAGACATCACAGGGTCATTGAGAAGATTAAATGAGGTAAGGAGTGTTCAGGGCTTAGCACTGTGTCTGTATGGAGCGGACTTACTAAATGTCAGCTCTTGGTTATTATTGTCAGGGTTGTTACCATAATCCTCAACCGCCACCCAAGAGCCAAAATGCGGCAGGAAAAGTCAGAATGAAAGTGCAGTATATTGGCTGGGTTTTTCTGAATTCTCTGCAAAGCATGTTGGCTTATAAATAGCTTTGCTTTCCTGTCTTTAAAGACATCCCCTAACATGGCAAGTCATCTCCTGGATACTCTCTATCCTCTGGTGCATTTCACAGCTCCCATGGTGTGGCCTGCTGAAATGACAGCTCACCCTTATCACCTGTGTGTAAGTCTCACACATCTGTGAGGGGCATCCTCACTTCCCATTCCATACACTGGAGCTCAGTCAATCTGCCTCCTGGCTGCACAAGCGAAGGATGAAGAAAGACTAGATTGATGCTTTCTCCTCTGCTTGGGAAGGCAAGATTCCTAGATCTGCCAGCCCCACAGAGGCTACCTTCTTGCTATTAAAACAATTTGTGAATCCCCTAAGAATTGCAAGCCCTGAAGCTTATGTGGCTCAAAGAGGCTTCACTGTATGAGGAATGTCCCTGGGGTAGACTAGCGTTTCTAAGTGTGTAGTCCCCAGGGGACTCTCATCAAAAGCATCTGGGTAGCTCGTTAAAAATGCAGATTCCCAGGACTGCTGAATCAGATCTTTGGGCCAGCCCTCAGCAGCTGCAGATTTAAACAGATTACCAGATGATTCTGATTCAGCTGAAGTTTGAGGCCCCCAGGAATACAGAGTTCTCCCACTGGGCTGCAATGACAGCCCTGCTTAAAGAGACACAAGCTTTTTCTTTACAGCCTAGACCACCACCAGCCTTGGTTATCATGAAGTTTTTCTGAACTTCCTCAACCCCAAGTCCTACCGCCACATACTCCAAATATTTGCCCAATGGTCAACAAATCCTTATTTAACACTTGAAAATGTGTAGTCTATTAATGTCTCTGAAGTGTGGTAATCCATTGAGAAATGTTTCCTTTTCCCAGTTAGAGTGTAAGCTGGACAAAGACAAGAATGATGACTCGTTCAATAAATATGGAGCAGCTACGATATGCCCATCCCAGTGCAGGCACCATGGAGGACAGAGAAGCATTAGGTTGGTGCAAGAGTAACTGCAGTTTTTGTCATTGAAAGTAATATAAGCCATGGTCCAACTTTGTAGGAACTCATTGTATATACACAGACAACTCAGTCCATCTTGTGCCCAAAAGCCTCAGAGCCATTCTGCATTTAAAGCTGCCCTTGACCACTGAGGCACTGTGGTGCAGACACATGATGAAAAGCCTGACATTCAGTTTCTTTCCTCTGCTGCTGCAGGCACAGATCTCCCCTCATCCATCATTTCTTCTGTTATTTCTCCACAAGGCCTCCCACACTCTGTATCCCCCCGCTTCCCTTCCTCAACTAAGAAGGAAGGAGGAAAAAGGTTCAATCCCTTCCCCAGATTCTTGGTGAGATGATCCTATGTCAACCAGATTGCTGACAGACACCAGCCACAAGAGCCTATAGACAGTTACCTAACCCCAAATCAAGTCTGGATCAGCTCATGAATATCTATATGTGTCCACACTACAGGGAAGGAAAAAAAAACAGACCCTTGTCTGGGGTGGAAGACAAAGTATCAAAGGAAATCAAGCTTGGACAACATAGCAAGATCCCATCTCAACAATAACAAAAAATTAGCCAAGCATGATGGTCCACACCTATAGTGCTAGCTACTCAGGAGGCTGCAGTGGGAGGATCACTTGAGCCCAGGAGTTCCAAGTTACAGTGTGCTATGATCACACCACTGCACTTCAGCCTGGGTGGCAGAACAAGACCCTATCTCAAAAAAAAAAAAGAAAAGGAAATCAAACACACATTATATACTTCACTTCATTAACCAAAATGGACACATAAACAATTATATGCCACACAATAAGAACATAGATGGTGAGGGAAGGACAGAGCAGCCGATTATTATTTTAGCATCTGCTCCATGTCTTGAGTTAGCAAAAGGAATAGAGAAAAACAAAGGAGGAAAACTGGAAGGAAATGTTGTCCCCAGAGCCAGGGTCAAATGTTCCAGACCAGACAAGGAAGATGAAAACTGAATGGCCCACGTTGGGAGAATGAATCCGGAAACACTTCCCAGAAGAGGTGATTTAAAGCTTGGCCTGATTTTGTTCTCTTTACTTGGTACTTACACAGCAAAGACTTCTCTAGTCTGTCTCTTTTCATAATTTTGTTTTTTAGTTTTCCAAACCCACACAAACAACTTCTTTCAATCCTCCCACTGTCGTCTTTTTCATTTTCCTGCCATCCTCACCCCCATCACAGGGGGCCCAGTCTAGTTGCTAATGCAGTGGGCTGGCCTGGGTCTGATAGGTCCAGGGGTCTCCTTATCATCATGTGGATGGAATTCCTCCATTTGGTTGCTATGACACCATGGTGCGAGAGCTCTTCAGCCTTGTTACCATGGAATCCTTCCTTCCCCCATCTTTTACTGCATGTCAGGAGGGCAATAGCACTGCAGGACAAGCTGCCCACGGGTGCTGGCCAAGCCCATCCCCCTAACACTGTCCTAAAGTATGCAATGGTCTGAGCCTGAGCCAGCTGTAATCACACACCTGAACTAAGCCAGGCTGCAGAAGAGTTTTCCAGTGGACCCTTCAAAAGGTCAAATATAAAGAAACAGCTTTGTAAAATCTGTATCCAAATACAAAGTGCTCTAAACATACATGGGGGCTCTCTTCCACAAAGGAAGCATTGAGTTATTGCTATCAGGGTCTTGCCTGGTCCCTAGATGCACAGCTAGGGGTCGGCAGACCTTCTTTGGATCATGGATCCATAGGAGAATGCTGCTGTCCACTACCCTGGAACCCAAGACCTCGTCCTCATTAACTCCATGTTCTTATGATGATGAACAAGGAGGGAAAAGGAGGAAGTGAAAAAAAAGAGGGCTCCTGTTTGTATAGTGAACATAAATACAAAGTTTCCTGCAACACAAAAGCCCACACCTCTGAATTTACATTCTGGATTACATGAGAGTCTGCCTATCCCTAAGGGTGAAGCACTCCAGGTGAAGTGGTAGGAAACCTGGGTTCCAGTCCTGCCTCAACCCTGTGACTTTGGGCAAAGCATTTCTTCTCCATGAGCCTTGGTTTCCTTATCTGAAAAGTATGGGCTCTGAGAAGATCATGTCTCCAGGCTGTTTCCAAACCGGCATTCTTAACCTCTCAGTGGGGGACTCCAGGGATGGGGACTTCCGAGTCACCACTCCTAAGAGGAGCACAGCAGCAGAATGTGGGTTACTGAGGACTGAACTCTCAAATCCATTTCCCACTCCCCTGCCTTGAGGAGTCCCAGGGTCCAGAGAAGTGCTTCAACTCCAAGAATTATGCCTCTGTGGGTACTGTCACCCAGGTCAGATTGATGCATGAGTGAGTCTCCCAGCTTCCCAGCTACAGGCAAGCAATAAAGCAAACTTCAGTTCTTCGGTGAGCCAGACCCAGAGCCAAGCCAGATACTGCGGCCACTCTCCCTTAAACATCCCACATGCTTTCAGAAAATGAACTCTTCTGTTGACTGGACAGCAACCAAACTGAAGAATTCCAAAAATAAACATACATTAAGACTAAGCATGCCAAAAGAGAGGCTGATGAGGCTGCACAATCGAAGTACCTGCTCTGGAATTAACCAGTTAGCCACAGACAAGATGGGATGGTAGTTTACAGAGAAATCAGTCTGCAAGTTCAGAAAATCCTGATCTGGAATTCCCTTTCTCCAGGCCTTCGGTGTTACTGTTCTCCATGCCTCACCATCCAGCACATCAGCACGTGGCACTGGGCCAGGTGTTGGTTATATGATGGGAAAGCAGCTGATAAGGCACCCGCCCTCAAAGATGTTATCATCCAGTGGTGAAGACTGACAAAATAGAAATAAATGTCAAGTTGTAATAAACCATTGAGAGATAAAACAGGGTCCTCATATAAATAAAGTAATTTTCCAGGGTAAGGGGAGTCAGGGCAGGCTTCTCTGAAAAGGTGACATTTAATCTGAGATCCTGTGAACAGTGAGAATATGAGAGTGTCCCATGTAGAACCAACAGCTTGTGCAAAGGCCCTGAGACATGAATGATTAAAAGATATAATTCACAGAACTTCTCAAGAGACAGACATGCAAACATACAACCCACAAGTGCATACATTGTGGAGCGTGGATGGCAACATGGACAAAGTATGCAGAACTTAAGAGAAAGAGCCCTGAAGGAAGGCCAAGTTGGCCAGTGGCTGTCAGGAAGGCTTCCTGGAGGAAGAGGTATCTGAGCTGAATACTGAAGGATAAGTGGATCTTGCTGAGTCAGGAGAAACACAGAATGTACACAGTCCTGGAGATGTGAAGGACACAGAGATTTCTTGGAACTACAAGCAGTTCTATTTACCTGGAGCTCCAGGTGGGAGGAGAGAAGTGATGGAAAGTGAAGCAGGAATGGCTAAAGAGGGCAAGTCATGGAGGGCCTCATATGCCAAGGCAGAAGAACAGGGGCCAAAGTGTAAGTCCCCTAAGTAGGTGGAGCAGCAGGGTGTTAACTGTGCAAGAGGCCACTCTGAGCTATACACCACATGTGGGTAACTCTGGGTAGCACATTCTCACTTCCTTGGCATCCATGCCCATCTGGAGAGGCCAGGACTGGTCTCCCATGGGTCACACAGAACCTGCTCTGGGCATCTCCTTGTCAGTGAGGACTCAAGGCCTGGCTGCCAATAACTGGCTATGTTGGGCAGGTTCATGGGAGTCGGCACATGGAGGAAACAGAGCCTGCAGGTATGGAACAGCAGGTAACTAAGGATGCATCAGAATCCCACCCACGGAGGCCCTTCCTGAATGGCTGGTGTGGAGGGAATCTGAGAGAGATGAGAGAGAGGGTGAAAATGAGAAGAGAAGAAAATGATAGGGGAGGAAGAAAAGAGGAAAGAGAGGACACAAAAAAGAGCAAGAAAGTTAGAAAACTGGAGTTGAGGCTGAACAATCCACCCATTAGGGGTGAGAACACTCAGAGCTCTGCAGGCTACTTCTTTCAAGAAGAAAACAGAAGCGGTCCCCCACTGCTGCGCTCCTGCACGTATCCACACACACACACTGCTACTCTCTCTGCCCACGGCCGGCCGGCTGGCAGGCGTTGGAGTCAACGTGCTCTGATTCACAACACCCTCTGCATCCACCAAGCTCAAAGCTTCTGCGCCACGGCTGGGTCCCCCCCACCTCCAACTTCTCCCACACACGCAGCCTCTGCCTGGGCAGCTCCCTTCACCCGAATCATCCCTCCTTCAGAGCTTCCAGCCTCCAGGCTGTGGGGCGAATGGCCAGTGAGAGTGCAGGGCTTCCTTGCTCCCCACCCAGCCCTGATTCCAGGGAGACCTCCCCTGACCATGCAACTGTCCTAGTTTGGGACCAAGATGGAGGAGGTAATCCAGACCCAGCTTTTGGGAGACTGGATAGGGTTGTCAGACTAAGTCCAACTAAATTTGACTCCCCTTACGCTGGAAAATTACTTTATTTATATGATGACCCTGTTTTATCTCTCAATGATTTATTACACTTGACAATTATTTCTATTTTGTCAGTCTCACCACTGTCAGATTTAGCAAATAAAAATACAAAAAAAAATTATTTGCTAAATCTGACAATGCTATGATTTATGATCAAAGTATGAAAATCCCTCCTCCTTTGCTCCAAATCCCTCTCCTAAGCTAGAGATGAGGATGATGATCACTAACATTCTTGGGCTGTAAAAGCAAAGGACATGCTTTATTTCAGCAAATCCTCAGGACAACCCTATGTTGTCAGTACTACTATTGTCCCCACTTAACAGATGAAGAAGTTGAGGCTTAGAACTTGTCTTAGGGCACACAGCTAGGAAGCAGGGACTGAGATGGGAACCACTAGAATCAGACTCCAGAGCCAGTGCCTTCCAGCCCTCTGCTCCCCACCACCCTCTCAGACAGGCAGTGGATCCAGACATATCAGTGCAACAGAGTTCTCATGCTCAAATTATTGCCTTTCGGCTTGAAACCTGAGGGCTTCTTCTCTGTTGCCCTGCTTCTGCATGGTACCCACCTACACTTCAGGCTCTCTCCTATCCCTTACCTCCAGTGTACAAACACACTCAGGGAAGAAATTCACATAGATCATTTACACTTTAGTGTGTACTTATGTTTGGGGTGACCTCTCCCAGGGATTTGAATGTGGGGTTGTCTCACTTTAGAGAATAAATACATTGCTCATCATTAAAGGAAGCTCAGCCGCTGGTGAGTATTTGGTGCCAGGAAAGGGTTTTTCATCCAGTTGCCCTCTGCATGGAGGCAGCGGGAAGAGGTAAGGAGCTCAGAGAGCATCAAAGTATGTTAGACAGTACCCCATCCTCTAAGCCATATTGGTTGGATGATTTTTTTAAAGTCTGAGTCAAGAGCTCTGATCTAAGGAGCTTACAGTCCAGTTGGAAAGACAAGACCATCTTGGTGGACAGAGGATGTAAGGTAGGGCTGGGATGGATGCTTGCATGGATGAATGCGTGGATGCATGGATAGATGGATAAGTGGACGGAAGATGAATGCATGGATGCATGGACGGGAAGATGAATGCATGGATGCATGGATGGATTAACGGATGGATGCATAGATGGATGGATGGATGGATGGATGGATGGATGGATGGATAGATGGAAGGATGGGTACATGGATGGATGGATAGATGAATGGAAAGATGAATGCATGGATACATTGATGGATGGATGGATGGATGGACGGAAAGATGGATGCATGAATGGATGCATGGGTGGACTGACAGATGGATGCATAGACGGGTACACAGACAAGTGAATGGATACATGGACAAACAGATGTATGAGGATCCTGAGAAGCGGTGAGTTTGTGGTTATAAGAGGGACCACCAACTACACAGGACTCTTCCCAGGATCCTGGATCTTTTCCATCATGTGCAGTGAGAGGTTTTAATGACAATGAGGGAAGAGGGAAGGATGGGTACTGGACAGATAGGAAAGGGTAAGGAGAGAGAGCAAAGGAGAAAAAAGATGGGGGAGAGGGTAGAGCTGTGTGGCCTTCTGAATTCATATGGCTCTCCCCCAGGGTTTCTGAGTCTTCCTGGCTATTACATCAGAGTAGAAATGGCCTCACAGGGACCCTGGCTTTTCATCTCTGCAATTTACCAACTGTGGGTGTCCAGAGCTCACGACAATTGGTTATTTGTTACTTTATTTATCCAGGAGGCTGGTACAGGGGTGAGTCAGGAGGCTGAAGTCCCTCCAGTCCGAGCCTGCATTAGTTGATGACGCCCTTCCATCATTCCCTGTCCTCCTGCCCCCAGGGATGCACCAGTGCTCCTGTTATCCCACTCCCCCAACCAAAAATACCACCCTCCCAAAACCAAGACCAGAGAACAAACCTACAGAGCCCCTGTTTGCCTCAGAGAAAGCCAGGTCCCTGCTCAGAGCCTCACTTCCAGAGAGCAGGCCACACCCTCCAACCTGGCCTTCCCCAACCATGGAGACACTGATGGTGGCCTGTGCTACCTACCTTCATTCCACTTGAGATGCCTGTGCTACCTACTTTATTCCACTTGATTAATTTCCCCTTGACACCATTCCTCCCATAAGCTCCCTCTCTCCCACCCCAGGGCTGCAGGACCTCACTGCCAGTAAGGGGCA
Organism: Ateles fusciceps; assembly: GCA_036589455.1. NCBI lineage: Eukaryota > Metazoa > Chordata > Mammalia > Primates > Atelidae > Ateles > Ateles fusciceps. Next base: position 9,465,334 of record JAZHEH010000091.1, on the reverse strand, counting down.
GATGAAAGGGTCAGGGAAAAGAGGGCCAGGCAATCCCAAAGTGGAAGGAATGTCAGCAAAGAAATCCAGGATAGAAGAAGCAAAAACTTATCCTATCTGAGCTTTATTGGGTCTCACTAGGGGATGTTCCACTCCCTAGATAACATTTGTGGGGCAAAGGGAAAAGGAAACCAATGACATTTAAAGAGCAGAACTAGGGATGCTAAGTTCTGCAATGCACATGATAGTCCTGCACCAGGAAGAATGTTCTACCTTCCCAAAACACTAATCGTTGCTCCTCCTGGAAATCACTGTATAGAACTGGGCCTTATTTCCAAGCATATGTAAGTTTTTTTAAGGGCTTAAAGATGGGGAAGGCAGGGCAGGGCTTGGGTCAGAAAACTAAGGAAACTCAATAAACTGGTAGAGGCACTGCTTGGCTGAGGGGTTTATAAACTGTTCAAACAAACAGGAGGGATGTGACCTGGGTCAGGATGTGCCAGGGCATCTCATGCAGGCAACCTTTGCAGCTGCTGCCTCTTCCTCCTGGCTGGGCAGGGAGAGCTGATCCCAGCTTCATGGCCCCACGATCTCACTCCAGAAGAACACTGATAGATGGTCCTAGAAGCTTCTTCCCACTGTAGATTCCAGTGGAGCCAGGGAGTAGCAGCCTGGATGTTAGAAGCAACCCAGGGTGAGCTCATCCTTGGACAGTGAGTGCAGCATCCTTTCTCTCTGCCTTGCGGGCAAGGTCTGTGCTTCCTCTGTGCTCCTACAGCACTTATAGTTCACTCTTCTTTCAGGGCTTCTTGCATTGCATGTCTGCTATCCATTTATTTGTCCCTATTCCAACTATTCATCAACATCAATATTTATTGAGTACTTTCAGGCCGGGCATGGTGGTTCACGCCTGTAATCTCAGCACTTTTGGAGGCCGAGGCAGGAGGATCACCTGAGGCCAGCAGTTCAAAACAGCCTTGACAACATGGCAAAACTCCCTCTTTACTAAAAGCATAAAATTAGCCAGACTAATGGTGGCCACCTGTAGTTTCAGCTACTCAGGAGGCTGAGGCAGGAGAATTGCTGAAACTCGGAGGCAGAAGTTGCAGTGAGCCAAGATCATGCCACTGCACTCCAGCCTGGGTGACAGAGTGAGACCGTCTCAAAAAATATATACATATATATTGAGGACTTTCCAACCAATGCCTGACATTGTGTTCTTTATATTTACTAGCTCATTTAACTCCTCAACTATTTCATAAGATGGATATTATCATTATCCTCATTCTTCCATTGAGACACCTGAAGAACAGAAGCAGTTAAAAAAAAACTGCCCACAGATTCCACGAGTGGCTGGTGCTGGAACAGGCCTGAGCAGCAGAAGAGTCCAGCAAGAAGCCACAAACATACCGCAGCCCCAGGGATGGCTCCCATGTCTGGCACACAGTGAGTGCTCAAAAAATGTTGAACACTGGAGGAATTAACTGAATGAACAAATGAATGGGCTTCCCCTCTTCTGTATGAATGAAACCAAGTCACCAACTAAAGACAGGAACAAGAAATGAAGCAAAGCACCACAGTGCTTAGAGAATAACAGCTCTAGTCCTGGCCACATGCCAGGCATGCTTTGTGAATGGCACCTCCTTTAATCCTCACAGACACCCTGTAAGGTGATACCATGCTTCCTAGTGTTACAGCTGAGGAAGCTGAGACTCATAGCCCTTCACTGGTCCAGGGTCACATCCCTGAAGAGTGTCAAGACCAGGGGTGCCTGGTGCCAGAGCCATCCCTGAGCCACTGCAGAATTACCATCTTGACTCCTGGAACCTTCAAGATCCAGTTCCTGTGTCACTTCTGTGAATTCTCCTGGTGGAGGTGACAGGATGTAAATGCATAAAACTTCCTCTGTTACTATAGAACTTTCTATAGACCACTATTAGAGAGCTTTGCAGACTTTCTAAGGTTCTCCTCTGAGATGGTTATAACTCAATGAGAGGGGCTTGGTCTTACTATCTTGTATCCCCTGCACAGAGCCCTGAGCCCAACATATACAAGGTGCTCACCAAACACATGCAGAAGGAATAAGCAAACTGTTTGGCTGGCTGGACAGTAAGACTTTTCATGGATATGAAGGGACCCATTACAGGACTTGCCAGCCACTGGTACTGCCAGTGAGCCAACTGGTGAGCCTGTCACTTCTGAGTCCTAAGGCCAATCCCCCCCCATATCTAGCTTCACCTCTCCAAACTGCTGTTTGGCTGGGACAAAAATCAGGTGACAAATCACCTCACCTGGCACTAAAAATTACCTGCGGCATCCATACAATGAGCCATCATGATAGTATCAAGGCAAAAGGTTAAAAATACCTTTCTCTGCTGTTCACTCCTCTCTTACTCAAGACTTCATGCTGAGGGCAAAAATCATCCTGGGAGATGCAGTGACTCACCAAATAGGTCTTGGTTGGCCCTTTCTTTTCTTCCCCATAAAGAACAATTATGAGGAACAGAAGTGGGCAGGCAGTGAGGATTCATTTCCAAGCATCTAATTTCTCTGAATCCAAAGTACCCGGAGTCTTGGGCATTCTGGCCCTGAGAAGTATATCCTGTCTCTAAGACCAAGGGGTAAATACAGGCTTGTACTCAAACTTCCTACTTGAGTACTGTGCCCAAATTTAAAAAGACTTTCTCCTTCTCAAAGTCTTCTTTGGCTTCCTGGACTCTTCATGACCCAGGTTCAATGTTACCCTGACTTGAATGGTCCACTGTAAAGTTGGCTGAGGATACACCAGGTTGAGAACAAGTGTCCCTACTCCTAGGACATTTAGGGCCTGCTTCTGAGCTCTGTGAGGCCCTGGGCCAAAGCATGATTAGATGTCAAGGATAGGTAGAGGTCCCAGAGTACTGGCTAAAAGCCAATGGCTCCCACAATAGCCATGATGCCAGGGAAGATTTGAACAACTAGATAAGGTCCTGGACCAGGACTGAGCAACATTTGGGAGCAGAAAGCTTCAGGAGCTGCCAGCATCTGCCCTCAAGAGCAGGTCACAGCTTGCTTTAGGAGCCAGGGCCAGGCCCCTCCATCTCAACCTTCCTCCTGGTACCAGACCCACAGCATCCAAGTTTCCTAAAGCAGGTGTCATTCTGGAAGATGTTTCTGCCTGGATGTGCTTCTTCAATGATTTCAGCAAAATCAATAAGCTAGAGAAAGCTGCATCTCTTACAATTTGTCCAGCAGCCCCCACCCTCCTCCAGAGTAGCCTGGGAGGCAGGATGCATTAACCATCCTATTGCCTACAGGAATCATTCCTTAAGGAGTTGACCCAAGTTCCACAGGAGGCACCCCTCTGCCTGGGATTAGAATGTTAGAGCTGAAAGTACTTTTAAAAATAAAAGCTAACCTGCTGAGGACTTATAAGATTCAAGCCTTATTCTGACTCACACAGACTCCTCCAACAACCTTACAAGGTAGTTACCTCATTAACCCCTTTCTACAGGAAAGGGAGCCAAAGCCAGAGAGGCTAAGAAACTGGCCCAACTTCACAAAGGCAATACATGTAGGAGTCCAGGCCATGCAGCCCCAGGACCTCGCCTCATATCCATTCATTTGCCAACTATTAGGTACCTACTTTGGGCCAGGTATGCCAGGTGAGATGCTCATGAACCAGCATGAGGATTTTTTCCAAGTAAACAAACTGCTTTCTGGAGAGACCATTAAATTTCATGGCTCTAGAGAGAAAAGAGAGCCATAAAGCAGGAAATCACAAAATGTTTCTACCACCTTGCCTTACTAAGTTTCCCCCACCTCTATAATACTCTCCCCACCATCCCCTTTACAGTACCACATGATAGCCTGGAAACAGACAAAATCTCTGTCTTCATGGAGACTGCATTCTCACCAGAGGACAGGCAATCAATGAGACAAATCATTAAAATATACTATATGTAGGACAATTACAGGAGGAAAACTAAGGCAGAGAAAGAAGAGAAGTATGTGGAGAAGAACACAGTATTAGACTGGGTGGCCAGGGCAGGACTGACTAAGAAGACACATTTAAGTAAAAACCAGAAGAGGAGAGAATGAACCATGGGGACAGAGCATTCCGAGAAAGGGAGCCGTCCATGCAAAGGCCCTGGGGCTGGAGCTTTGCTGGGGTGTTGGCGAACAGAGAAGCTAGTGTAGATGGGCCCAAGAAGCTAGAGGAGCAGACAGGAGGTGAGGTGAGTGTGCAGCTGGCAGTGGAAAAGACTCTGGGATCAATCCCCTAGTGATGGAGGAGGAACCTAGGCTCAGAGAGAGCTGGTAATTTCCTAAAAGCCACACAGGGTTAGAGCGTAAACCAAAGCCCCTAAGTAACATCAACCTGAACTGTTCATCCCACCAAGCAGGGCCCCAGGGCCTCTTCCTCAGCCCACAGCCCCTGGCAGTCCATCTTGGACTTCAAACAGCTACGGGATGAATTGACGCAAAAAGACGAGCCTGGCGGTGTTCCGTGGGAGGCTGGGACCTGAGTTCGCTCAGCAGCCCCCCACACTGCAGGCAGAGGCGAAGGAGGATGACGGAGTCAGCTGGCAAGGGACTCCAGGGTGCCAGGAACCCTGCGGCGGCGCTGCTGCACTCTCCAGCTCTCCCTCATCTCTCAGGCTGGAAAAAGCAACCGCCTCTCCAAAAAGTGGGTTTGTTTACTTGGAGAAAATCCCCCAGGCTGGTTCATGAGCATCTCCCCATGCCTGTGCTGCAAATAAATAACGCACATTTCCCGTTTTAAAGTGGGAAAGCAGGGAGACCGGCATGTGTTACGCCCACGCGCATGCGCGAGCTCGTCTTCCTCCTGGGAGAGAAGGTTGCCGAGGCGGAGCTCTGGGGGAGGTGGGGTCCTAGGGAGTTTGCTCTCTGCCCTGGCCCCTGCCCCTCCTGCTCTCTGTTCCCCGCAGGGACTGCCTGGCTTCCTGCTCCTTCTGGAGGCCAGTGGTCTGAGAGGTATTTGCTAAGGCTTTTCGTTGCCTCCCTCTTGCTGGTGCTTGAAAGAAGCTCTCAGGAGCGAAGAAAACCTAAGCGATCCCGAACCCTCCACAAGGGCGCACCTGCAGCTTGCCTGCCTCCTACGGAACAAAAACCTCACAAGAGCCCTCCAGAGAACCTGGAAGTCATGGATCAAGCCCTCGGCACAAATAACAACGCGTGTCAGCGTTTTGGCACTTCCAGTGTGCCAGGCATTGGTCTGTGCCTCTCACGTGCAGTTACCAGTTTAGTCCTCACAACAATCCTGTACAGTAGGTTCTATGAATTATCACCATTTTACAGATAAGGAAACTAAGGCATGGAGGGGTTAAATGACTCACCCAAGATTATGCAGTTTGAAAGTGCCAAAGCTGGGATCTGAACCTATGCAGCCTGACTTCAGAGTCTACACATGGGACAGCCTCTCCAGGGGAAGAGGAGAAGGTCAGTGGCCCATCTGCTTCTAGCACACCCCTAGAGATGAGACTCCTGAGGCTGAGAAAAGATGCACTGAAGGCAGGACTAATAAACTATTAAGTCCTGATGGGGACCACCACTTTTTCCACCCCAGGCAGTTGCTCACTGGCCCCGTGCGAATGCTGTTTACGTGCTTACTTGTATTTACCATGCAACTCTGGAGTGGCTGATTAATGCAGCTGCCTCATCTGGTACTCACAGTGAGCGTCTTGGGGTCCCTGTTCCACTCTATTTGTATCCCTCTGAGAGGTACTAGGAAGACTCATGGTAGCAATCAGTAAATGTGTGCTGAGTGAATTAATGAATAAATGTGTGAATGAATGAACGAATCCAGCCAGGTACAGATGTTTTAGAGGACTCTTTTACATACTTTAGGACAGAACACTGCAGCACCCAGGTCAAGGTTTCCCATCTGCCTCCCACACAGTCTCACAGCAGGACTGAAGTAGATAACAATATATGCTCTCTCTTTTTTCATTTTATTGCATTTAATCCCATGTTTCAGTTTAATTAAAAAACACAATAGCTTAAAGTGTTGGATCTTGATACACTGTGCTTTTCATGAATATTTATCACTGTGGGCTATATAAGATTGAATAATTATTAGCAATTAAAAGAAGGTCAACAGAAGGCTTTCTGAAACCCTCCACCAAGGCAGAGGGAAAGAAATGGAACACTGCAATCAAGAGCCCTCGGCAAGGACTCTGCAGGAAAGAGAAGAAAGTCTTGACTAACAAGGCAAAATCCAGTGCTTAGAGGGCCATCCAAGCCCCAAGCCCCAAGCCCCTGAAGAAAATTCCAGAACAGTTTGAAGCAGGGATATTCTACCCACAAGTTATTTATTTAGATGAAGAAAAAGTAAACTTGATGTAAAAGGGATCCAGTTAACAAAATAGTGTTCCAGGAGATGATTAAGACAGGAAAAGATGAGCCCTGGACTTACTCTACCTCTGTGAGTATGTTTCCTTCAATACTAACCTCACAGTGTTATGAGACAAATAAGTCCATGTAAAGAAAGCATCTGGTAATACTCCTGATTCATAGTACCTAGTGGGTCCCTTCATTTCTCTTTCAAAGCAGGCAAGGTTCTCAGCAGCCCTAATTGGTCTACACAGGCCACTCCAACAGCTTTTATTTCCCTCCCCCACAAAAAAGAGACCCCAGTTCTCATCTTATTTAATTTCTACTTTAAAAGAAATTCTGAAGGTAGATTCCAAAGTCCTACACATGCATTAACCACTCAACAGGTACCCGAACGATCCCAGGACTCTGCTAACCACTTCTCTCCATGGCATAGTTCCTCTTTATGGTGCAACCAAATCTGCCTCCTTGCAACTTCTCATCCCCATTCTAACTTTTGTCCTCTGAGGCTGCAGAGAACAATTCTTTTATCCTTCTTCTGTATAAAAGCCCTTCAAATGTTTATAGCTCTCATCCCCAAGATCTTCTCTCCTCCAGAGTAAAGGAACCTATATTTGTAATGGTTTATTTTACAATAGGGTGCCAGTATCCTTCCCCTGTCCTGCTCTCCCTCAGTATATGATTCTCTTGTTTGGCTTGGGCTCCAAGACCTGAACAGAACACTGGAATGGGAGAAGACAGAGCAGGGCTTTGCAATGGGCATGTGGCTATTATTTCTTTAAACCTAGATAGTATACACTTTGAGGGATACCACAGATGTTGCTGACTCATTTTGAAAATATCATTCAATTATTGCAATGATATATTTTGAGCATATCATACTCTACTGGCTAGGAACTGCTGCTCAGGACTTGCTCAGGGACAGATACGGTCCCTGCCCTCAGGAGGCTAACAGTAGAGGCAGCAAGTCCTGAGCGCATGCCCCCTTAGGTTAGGCACAGAAGAATCATCAAAGAGGCAGGTAAAACATGTGGACACATCCAGTCTAACTCATTTTGCACTACTGGCCAGTTTCTTTCATCCTAAATGAAAGACACTCTGACCCTAGGGACTTGGTTACCAGGCTCAGATGGTTTTTAATCTTTACTTCTATTTCATCAATAATAGTCATATTCACTAATATTGACAGAACACTTACTATGTGTCAAGGATGTGCACGTGCTTACACATATGAATGCACTTAACAGCTGCTGTCTCAGCTCTAAACTCTCTGAAAGTCACTTGTGTGAACTGGGTCTAGTTCACCCAACCAGTCAATCCCAAATAACGAGAACCTCCTTGCTTCAACAGGGCTTTTTATTACTAAAGCCTAAAGATGTCTTCCATGTGTATTCCTAAAGTACATTATCTTTACTGATGATTCAGTGGGTCTATGCCCAGTTAAGAAATTTAATTTTGACATCCCTCGCAATTGTTTAATTGTTTGAAGGCCAAACCATGCACACATGTGTCTAACATTGATGTGGATTCTGTCATTACTAGATTGCAAGCTCCTAGGAAGTAGGTGTGCCTCCTGCTTTAAACAAATGTCTGGTCATCATCCTTCATACTTTAAAACATTGCAAAAGAGAGGAAAACAAATATTTTAAATGTAATAATGAGATTGGTCCTCTTTGCTAAGCATATGCGATTTCCCTCTCTCTTCCCCCTCTCTCCCCACCACCTATGTTTCCAGGAATGAAGATAGATGATCTTGATTTAGCCACACGTTCTCCAGAAATTCACACTCAGAGACAACTGACTAGTGGGGTGGGATATAGAGTACTATCTTACAGAACAACAGGATAGTGGCAGATAATGGCCTCATTCCTACCACATTTCACTCTTTGACCCAACTGCTCTAAGAGCAAGCCCTGGGGACCAAAGGGTGTTTAATATTTCCATAATGAAGATGATGGTTCAGGAGGCCTCAGGCAACTTCTCAGCCCAAACCTCAGCCTCTTCTTCAGCAACCTTTTGTGCCACACAACAAATACATCAGGTTCCCGGGCAGGCTGCAACAGGCTGGCTAATGTTAGAGGCACACCCTGAACACATTAAAATACTGCAAAACAGATTTGCATTCAATCTTTCCTTATTCTGTTTCTTCTTCAGTCCTTTTTTAAGGTTGTGTTACATTGTTTTCACTTTAAATGGAACCATCCCAATTCAGTCAAGACTAGAAAACCAAACAATAGTCTCAGGATAGACTTTGCAAAAGAGTACGCAAACCCCACAGGGGAGCCGGCCCAGCTGCCAAAAGCTCAGGCAACACCAGAGCAGTCTCTCTTCCAAACATGCCCAGGTTGGGTTTGAAACAGAGTCCACAGCCACAGGAGATAAACGTAACTTGTCACCACAAATGGCTGGGCTTCTCAGGGGTAGTTACAGCCTTCACTGCAGACTGAAGCTTACTCAACCCTCTTATTCTATGTGTCCCAGTGACTGCTGGATAGCCATGATTTGCAGAGTGCTGACAAAGACACCAAAGAGGATCCAGACATGACCATTAATCTCATGCCCCAGCCATTGTGATCTGAGTGACCAGGGTCAACTGGCATTATGTAATGGGTGTCTCAAAAGCTGAATTAAAATAAGAGACGTCTCAGAGCACAAGAACCTCATATGATCTGGATGGAAGTGGAGAGAAGGCACACACTACCATTTGGCCACTGGAGAGAGAACGAGATCAAGGTAGAATTCAAGATCAAAGTCAAGTCCTAGAAATAGATGTGATTGAGAAAGAAACAGAAGAAAAAAGATGAAGAGAGACAGAAAAAAGAAGCGATGCCCTAGGTTCATAGGAGGATTTGGGAGTAACTGTTCTCTTTCTTACAACTCTTCCCTTTTGTTTACTCTCCCTGTGAATGCAGTAGAAGGAATAAGCCCTGATTCTCAGAAGACCTGGGTTCTCCTCCAGCCTCTGGTCCTCACTAGCCCTGTGACTTATCACAAGTTACCTTACCTCTCAGAGTACCTAGAACATAGGAGGCACCCAAGAAATTCTTCTTTTACTCTCCTATTTAATATACTCCTTTATCTCATTTTCTCTCTTGTTTCTCTTGTTCTTACCCATGTTATCATCACTACTCCTTCTATATATTAGCTTTTCCTTTTTTCCTACAATTAGAGGATGTCATTAAAAGTTAGACTTGAAAAAGGCTTTTATCCATAAGCTGGTATGAAGTACCCATAACCCCCTATAGCAAACACAATGATTCTTAGAGAAATATTGAATGTTTTACCCCTGAACTCAGGAATAAGAGAATTATATCCACTACCACCACTTCTATTCAACACTGTGGGTAGGTCATAACCTGTACAGCAAGGCAATAAAATTAAATAAAATGTATTAAATAAAAGATATGAATACCACAGATGACATAATGGTATGCAAAGGAAATCCAAAAAATCTAAAGATAATACTAGGAACAAAAATTAGAAAATAAAAAATGTTAAATTCCCACTTAAAAAGGTATCACAAAGCACCAGATCCCTGGGAATAAATCTACTGAAAGATGTAGAAGACCTTTCAACTGAAAAGTATGAAGCACTGCTGAAAGAAATTAAGGAAAATTTAAAAAGTTTCATCTTCCTCAAGCTGACTGATTGAGATAATCCTACCCCAAAATCCTAGCAGGATTTTTTTGTGGAAATTGGCAAGTGATTCTAAAAGGTATATGTAAACACAGACAGTCCAAAAGAGCCAAGACAAACATGAAGAAAAAAAAAGATAAGATTGGCAAACTTGGGTTACCAAATAATAAGATTGATTATAAAGCTACAGTATTAATACAGTGTGGTGTTGGTGTTAGGATAGGAAAATAGACCAATGGAACCAAATAGAGAGTTTATAAACCAACACACAAGTAAGATGCCTGATTTGCAACAAAGACATCTTTCCAATAAATAGTTCTGGGCCATTTGGAATTCTATATGAGAAAAAGAAAATGAAATTGACCCCCTTTGTTACATCAGACACTCAACACATAAAACAAATTCTGGAAGAATCACAGGCATAAATGTGAACGTTAAAACAATAAGGCTTCTAGAATAAATCATAGGAGACTATCTCTCTGACCTTGAGATAGACAAAGATTTTATAACCTTAAAAAAAATACTCAATTGCATTTCATTAAAATTAAGAATATCCTTTTGTAAAAATATACCACTAATTGAATTAAAAAGCAAGACACAGACTGTAAGAAGATATCTACAATAAATATAGCTGACAAAGAACTTAAGTCCTGAAAATAAGGAACTTACAAATCTAACTTAAAAATAGACAATGCAATATAAAAAGGATAAGATACCTGAACAGGCATTTTACTAAAGAAGATATCCAAATGGCCATTAAGCATATTAAAAAATGCTCAACATCCATCAGTAATCAAATTAAAAACCACAATGGTAATGAGAAGATTATGAAGAAAATGGACATAGCATCTATGAAGAGAAATTTGATATTTAAGCAACATTTTTGAATGAAAATCTTGACTAGTTGTGACCATAAGGTTTAATGTCAAAGTTTCTTTTAAAAGAGGTTAAGGAACTGTGTTACCTTTCATCCTAAGAAAAAGCCTTGAATTTATGTAAATACTTTGATCCATTGCTAATTTTCAAAGGCTTCTTAGGTTATTACAGTAAACTAACTCAGTCCACATTTTCATTTAGGAGCTAGACTACCATAACAATGCTTATGCTGTTTCCAATCGTATGTATTATTTTTCATTAAAAGCATAAAGGATGAATGCATTTTAATTCTTCAGAGTTGAAAGCACAAATTTAACTGCCTCACTGGTATTTCCTTAGAAGGTAGTTTTGTGTGATTGTGACTAAAGTACTTTATTTAAAAATTGTCATCCTTATTTATATATTCTAAAGTTGGAAAGACTGATCTTATACGTATGTAATGTTTATTTTGTACCTAGAGCACATTTAAAAGGGTGGAGACTAAAGCTAATAAAGTTTTCTTGGTTAAAATAAAAAAAAATACCTAACAGAATGATTAAAATGAAAAACTATTTTAAAAAAAAATAGGCATTGTCAAGGAAGTGACATGATTGAAAATCTCATCCATTGCTGGAGGGAGCAGAATCAGTATAACTACTACAGAAAATTACTTGTAGTATCTACTAAAATCTACTTTATGATCCAGCTAGTCTACCTTGGTTATATTCTCCAAAGAAATGAGTACATATGTCCAAAAAATGCACAGGAATGCTCATATAGCCAAAAATTGGAAACAAGTCAGATGTCCATGAATTACAGAATGGATACATAATTTGGATGTACTCTTACACTGCAATACTGTTGAGAAATAAAAAGAACAAAGTAAAGTTATACATATCCACAGGGATGAATCTCACAGACATAATGTTAAATGAAAAAAAAAAACCTTGACACAAAAAACAAGGATTATACATATTAGTCATCTATTGCTGTGTAACAAATTATTCCAAAACTGAATAGCTTAAAACAACAGATATTTATTGTTTCACAATTTTGGTGGGTCAAGAATGCAGGTGCATCTCACCTGGGTCCTCCAGCTCAAAGATGTCAGCCAGACTACAGTAATCTCAAGGCTTAACTGGGGAAAAAAAATTTTAAGTTAACCAAGCATGGTGGCACACATCTGTAGTCTCAGCTACTTTGGAGCCTGAGGTACGAGGACTGCTTGAGCCTGGGAGGCGGAGGTTGCAGTGAGCTGAGATTGTGCCACTGTACTCCAGCCTGGGCAACAGAACAAGACTCTGTCTCAAAAAAAAAAAAAAAAGAAGAAGAAAAGAAGGAGAGGAGAGGGGAGGGAAGAGAAGGGGAGGAGGAAGAAGAAGATGAGGAGGAGGAAGGAAGAAAGAAGAAATAAGAAAATAAAGAATAAAGAGGAGGAAGAGGAAGAGAAAAAGTAAAAGAGGGGAAACTACCTTAACATAATAGGAGCCATATATAAAAAACCCACAGTTAACATCATACTCAATCATGAAAGACTGAAAACTTTTCCTCTAGGATTAGGAACAAGTCAAGGAAGCTGGCTTTTACCAATATTGTTCAACACAGTATTGGAAGTTCTAACCAGGGCAATTAGGCAAGAAAAAAAAAAGAGCATCCAAATTGGAAAGAAAGAAATAAGATTATCTCTGTTTACAAATGATATTATGTAGTAAGTAGAACACTCTAAAGATTAAAAAAAAAGATTCGAACTAACAAATTCAGCAAAGTAGCAGGATACAGAGTCAACAGACAAATATCAGTTGCATATCTTTACAATAACAATGAACAATCTGAAAAGAAAATTATGAAAAGAGTTTCATTTATAATAGAAGTAAAAATAATAAAATAGGAATTATCAAAGGACAGGAAAGAGTTGTACAATGAAAATTATAAAACACTGCAGAAAGAAATTAAAGACATAAATAAATAGAAACACCCTACGTTCATGAACGAGAGACTTAGTATTATCAAAATAGTATCATCCAAAGCAATCTACAGATTCAATGTGATCTCTATCAAAAACCCAATGATGTTTTTTGCAGAAATAGAAGGTCCATCCTAAAATTCATATGGAATCTGAAGGGAGCCTAAATAGCTAAAACAGTCCTAAAAAAGAAAAACAAATCTAGAAGACTCATATTTCCTGAATAAAAGCTTACTACAAAGCTACAATAATCAAAACAGTGTGGTACTAGCATAAAGACAGATACATAAAACAATAGAAATAGGGTCCAGAAATAAACCTTCATATAAATGGGTTAAATCATTTTTGACAAAGGTGCCAAGACCATTCAATGGGGGAAGGACAGGCTTTTCTAGAAATGGTGCTGAGAAAACTTGATATTCACACAGAAAACACTCAAGTACCTAACACCGTATATAAAAATTAACTCAAAATGAATAAAAGACCTAAATGTAAGACCTAAAACTATAAAGGTCTTAGAAGAAAATTTATGGGAAAAGTTTCACTACATTGGATTTCTTAGATATAATACCAAAGGCATGGCCAACAAAAGAAAACAGACAAATTGGAGTTCATGAAAATTAAAAAATTTTATGTATCAAAAGATGCTATCAACGGAGTAAAAAGGCGACCTGCAGAATGGGAGAAAATATTTGCAAATCATACATCTGATAAGGGGTTGGCATGCAGAATGCATAAAGAACTCCCAAAACTCAACAACAACAAAACAAACAACCCAATTTCAGAAATGGGCAAAGGACCTGAATAGACATTTCTCCAAAGAAGATATACAAATTACCAATAAGCACAGGAAAAGATGTTCAATATTACTAATCATTAGAGAAATAAAAATGAAAACTACAATGAGATACTATTTCACTTCCATTCAGATGACTACTATTAAAAAAAAAAAAAAACAAAGTAAGTGTTGGTGAGGTCATGGAGAAATTGGAAGACTTGTGCACTATTGGTATGGCTACTATTGAAAACAGTGTGATGGTTCATCAAAAAACTAAACATAGAATTACAATATAATGCAGCAATTCTACTTGTGGGCATATCCCCAAAAGAAGTAAAAGCAGGATCTCAAAGAGATACTGGTAAGCTGTATACCCATGTTCATAGCAACATTTTTCCCAATAGCTGAAATATGAAAGCAATCCAAGCATTCATCAACAGATGAATGGATAAACAAAATGTGGTAAATACATACAATGGGATATAATTCAGCTTTAAAAAGGAAGGTCATTCTGACACATGTTACAACATGGATGAACCTTGAGGACATCATGCTAAGTGAAATATTCCAGACATAAAGAGGCAAATGCTGTATGATTCCACTTACTGAGGTAGCTGGAGTATTCAACATCATAGAGACACAAAGTAGAATGGTGGTTGTCAGAGCTGGAAGTAGGGTAGAATGGGAAGTTATTATTTAATGGGTGTGGAGTTTGTTTTGCAAGATGAAGTGTTCTGGAGATGAATGGCAATGACGCTTGCACAACATTATGATTGTACTTTATACTACTGAACTATATACTTAAAAATGGTTAAGATGGTAAACGTTTATGTGTATTTTGCCACAATAAAAAATAATAAATTTTTTAAACCTGTGCACTCTAGTGCATGTATGTTATACATCAATAAACATGCTGGAGGGAAAAAGCATATAGTAGCTACCACTCTTTCCCCTTCTATACTGAGGATTTGGGGGCCCAGAAAGATGAATTGACTTCCTAAAGTCATAGAGCCACTTTTGAGTGGCAGTGCTTGTTCTTACCACTTCTCTCTGCTGAAGTGTATGTGCCTATCAACACAGACACACGTCCAGCTGAACTTCCCCCTCTGGAAGATAACTCCTTGCTCTCAGAGGAAGGGGACTGCACATGTTTAATTTGCTTTAACAGTCTTAATGTCAGAATCACACTTGGGAAAATATCTCTAATATCTGACAAAGGTCTCAGGAATTAGTTCCAAGTAGGAATTATTCTTCCCAGACTCTCTTCACCTGTGGTGCCTGTAAATGGCAAACAATTAAAATGCCAATTATTCTGACCCTTCTAAATCAAACTTGAGAAGGTCTAGATATGATCTGTGATATAGTTCAAGTTTTATGCTGAGTTCAAAAAGTGTTTGCATAATTTTTCAGGAAAATATGCAAATGGTACATTTGGCCCACTTAATCATAGTTAACTTTGATGAGACAGACATCATGGTAAGACATTACAAGTGTATCTCACTGAATCTGAACATCAACATTATAAAGTAGGTACTAATATTCATGCCTATTTTGTGAATGAAAACATTTAAATATAGGGAATATAAGTAACTTGCCCAAGATCATATAGCTAGTAAGAGGCTCAACCAGGATCAAACTTTTGCGTCTCTCATTCCAAAGCCTGTGATCTTAATTCACTATTCACTCCCCATGCAGCACTTAAAAAATAAAAAGAGGAAAAAAACCCACTTAGTAGTTTCAGATGTGCCCATCATAAACGGTTCTGACAGAGTCAATAAAGCAGATCCAGAAGGGTTCCCCTAGAAGTCAGATCGAGTTACTATAGATCCTGGAAAGAACAAGGTTGGATTATAAAGGCACTTAATATGGTTTAATAATGAAGATCTATATGTGTGCACGCATATACGTGCACACACACACATACACATGGCCATTTCAATGAAGTCTAATTGCAGACCTCCAACCAGTAAGGTGCTCAGCTGAGTCAGGCAGCCCAGAAACTGGAGACCAAATTGAGACCAACCTGCCCACTTTAAATCTGAGGAGTACAATGAAGGGGCCTTGAACTCAAGTAGCAAACACTCCTAAAACTGAGATGAATCAAGAAAAGCTCAGCAAGGTGACACAAATGGAAAGTATGAGGCTTCCTTACATCCATCTATTGCCAGGTGGCACCAGGACAGCAGCTCCCAGAGGAGGTCCATGGTAAAGCAACCCCAGCTCTCAGAACCCTGTGAAGCACTAAGCTAACTGACACAATCCTGCAGACTGAGACCAGTTGTATTAAGAGAAAAGATAGCTAGATCACATGAATACAACTTGAAATCACAATCAGAATGAACCCATACAAACAACAATGGCAAACAAGCTGTAGAACTACATAGGATTGGCCATTTACTCTGGGGTTTTGTTCCCTTTTGATACTCACTTGTTACTTGTTCATTTATTTATCAGCCAGCATTTGATAAGAAAAGTCTACTAGAAAATATTTTTTAACTGTGAAAAATGTAGTCTTTTTTTTCTTTAAAAAGGGACATTGCTCATTTATTTGTGCAGCAGACCATAGAAGCAGACCTAGATCAGGCTAGAGCTTGATCTTTGGGTAAATCAAGATATAAAACAGGGGAGCAATTTTCTCTCTCTTGAGGAGTTTGTAGTCTAGAGAAAGAGATCAGAGATCAGTAGGAAGAAACAGCATCAAGGGAGGAGGGCAGGCAGGAAGATCTCAGGAGAAGGGAGAAGACAAATGGAGAAGCAGGGGGGTACAGGAAGATGGGGCATATGCAGAGAAAAGCAGCTAAGGAGAAGGGTATTGGTCGTGGGGCCCAGCAGGTGAGCTTGGGAAGGTCAGTACATATATGAGCACAGTGCCTTGCATATCTGAGTACACACTGACTAGGTTCAGAGCCTTGTCTCAAATGTAATAACATACAAACATAAGTAGTTCTCATGCATACTCCAGTATCTCCTCACTGAAAGCATCATGTCTGTTCTCTTCATGACACCTACCACAATTTTATCTATGTATATTTTATTAACTTGATTACTGTCTCCAACATACTCTCTCTCTCCCCACCTCTCTCTCTCCCAACTCTAATCTGCATGAAAACACAGTTTACACCTTATGCCCCTAATAATTTTCAGCTCTGCCATTTTTTAGCTTTGTAACCTTAGGCAGGTTATTTAACCTCTCTGATCCAATAGTACAAAGAGACTTTGTGAGGATCAAATAAGAAATGCATATAAAATACAGGATAGACCACTGGGAAACACAGTGAGACTCCATCTCTGTAAAAAATAAAAAAAGTAGTTGGGTCTGGAGGCATACACCTATAGTCCCAGCTACTTGGGAAACTGAGGCAGGAGGATCACTTGAGCCCAGGAGTTTGAGGTTACAGTGAACTATGGTCACATCACTGTACTCCACTCCAACTTGGGCAACAGCAAGACCCTGTCTCTAAAACAAAATAAAATACAGGATAGCTCTCATTAAAATTATTACATTTCCCTGAAGAAATACTGCACAGGAAAAAAAGGTCCCAGTTCTATATTCCACAAAAGCTCTTCCTCCTTATGCTAGATAAGGTTTATTCCTGTGGGCCATGGTTAGACTCTCCATTCAAGCATCCAGACAGAAAAATCTTGTATTTCTGCCACTGCATACTATTTTATTGGCATTTCATCCCTCTGGGCAGTTTCAATCCTCTCCAGTTTCCTCTTCTCCTCCTCCTGCCTGATGCTATGATGCCACAATCCAGTCTCTGTGACTCGGGGGAAATGTTTCCATGGTGATGAGCAGTGATGTCATAAAGGGGGGATTGTTACAGGATTGAATAAAATCTGGCACTAGATGCACCCTGCCTCCTTATATAAGAGGGGCAGGAGACAAGCCCTATCAGCACATCCCAGAAAATGGGAAACCAAATCACCCAGGGGATGACAAGGAATGACCAGAGGGAAAGAAAGTTCCAGTTCTGTCCACAACGCACTACCAGCCCCATTTGGAAAAGAGCAGATTTAACAGACCTTACCAAGACAAGAATTGTTTTTCGTCAAAGGAAATCCAAGGAACAAACAAGAGGCAGTGACTACCAGAGACGTCACCTTTTGGTCTAGGAAAACCTAAGCAGACAGTGTCTACATCCATCAAATCCTGATGTATCAAATATTTATTGAATAAAAACCCATGGACTCTTCCTTACCAGAGGCTTACATTGCCATGTGTGTCTGACTGCTCCAAACACAGACTGCTGTGATTTCAGCCCCATATGCATTTTAGAGTAACAAGTCTTACCAGAAAAATAGCAGCCAGCCCGTTTAATTCCTAGAGAAATTCAAACCACCTTGTTAAGAACATTCCCAGAGGAGATTTTATTCTAATGAGCACCCCACAATGCTGTTTGCCTTCTCTGGGCCCTCAAAAAGCAAACCCAACCTTGGAAAAGGAATGCCTGCCACCAGGGAAATGTAACTGCACTGCTGGAGGATGAACTTGATCATGGCAGGCAACGCTTAGAGCTAAAGAAGCATCTGCTGCCTTGGAAAGACTTGGTCAGGGCAATCATTGTCATAGGCCACTTTTTCCTCTGAATGTTTCTTGGAATTTCAGAGTGACTGAGTGATGGCTACAATTGTGAGTTCCAAGGAATAGACCCTCTTCCATAAAAGGTCTCCCTTGGTCCTACGGGAGGCTCTGGGAGCCAGTGTTTTAGAGGATGCATAGTCCCTCATTCTTTCTCTGGGCAGCTGAAGGCTCTGCTCCCAGCGAACACAGTACACAAGCAGTCGCTAAATGTGTGCGCTGCATGTGTACTTTTACGGGCTTCATCATTATTTATGAACTGACTTCAAAGAGAAGTCATTTCCATCCAGGAAACCTGACATACGCTTTTCATACTGACACATGCATAGAGATAACTGTGCTTTCTTATTATTCCAGAGAGCAAGAGGCAGTGTCTTCCAGGAGTCTGTGTGGGCAGCACCAAACCATCCACCATATATCAGAGAAAGTCAGACGGCTAGAAGGCTCTATTCCCAGGCCACTCTCCAGTCCCCAAACATGTCACCATCTCTCATGCCTTCTTACTCGGCCCCAAGCTGTCCCCTTGACCAGGAATGTCCCCCACCCCAATCCCATCCCCATTGCCCCTTCACAATAAGATCTGGGCCCAGCAAATGACCCAGCTCCTCTTCTCTAAATGCTTCTTTAATATCTCTGAGAAAGAGTTCCTTCCTCCTTCACTGACAATTTCTTCCACCACATGAGGAGGTGGAGGGAGCTCTTTGAAGACAGGGGACTCTTCCTTATTTATATTTGAATACTAGGCCCAAGCATGTGCCCCTAGCATCTGCAATACACACATACCAAGGTGAATGGGGAGATAGATACCAAGATCCTTGAGCTCTGCAAATCTTCACTGCCAACTTCAACTACTCTAAAATAAAGTCAAATTTTTAAAAGTAAGTTTTGGTGACTCAAGAAACTAACTTTATGGACAGGGACCCCTTAATGAGATCTAAGAGGAGGAATGTGGTGACATGAGCAGGATGGGGCTGTGAGACACTGAGCAAACAGTTTATCCTCCCTGAGCTTTGATTTTCTCATCTGTATAAACCAAGAAGGGTGGAATTTTGAGCTCAAAGTCTCTCGCTAACATTCTAACTCACTGAAGCAGCCTGTGGCATTTTCACATCCTTAAACAGAAACGTGTTACACTTCAAGGATGACTCCTCAAGGCACTTTGCTGCCCTCCTGGGTTGATATTTTTCCTTTCATTTTCACCTTAAGTCCCGCTCCTGTTTATTGCTCACAATGCACTCCAGGCTGGGGATGGCTGACAATTCCCCCCATGAAGGACACACTGTAAAGACAGATGGAATTGCTGCCTAGTCAAGCTGCACTTAATGCAACATCACCCCAAAACAGACTGCACCCCTCTTTCCCAATGCGTCTGAGCCTACCCTTAGCCAGCCCTCACCCCGCCTCCCCAAACCACCAGCAAAGCTCCTCCCAAGTCATGCCTTAGCCCAGATAATTCCATTATTTTACAAAGGCATCTCTGTGTGCCCATATATCCTGTCATTCTCCTTGTCCATGACAAATGCTTGGCATAAAAGTTACCTTTGGAAATGTGTTAAGGCAGGCAGCATGCACATTCAGAGAGGCTGGTGGGGGGTCAAGGGGAGGCGAGAAGGCTGGGGAATGATGGAGATGTTCTTCTTATTATGCATCAGAAAAATAAAAGGAGAAAGAGGAGTGGGGGGGCCTCCAGGGTGAAGGAAAAAACTCTTGGTTCATTCACCAGCAGCATGCAAGTGTTCAAAGTCTTTCCTAGTTGCTCAGCAACCAAGAATGCATTTCAGAGAGCAAGAAGCTAATTGGATAAATGAATTAATTAGACATTTCCAAAGTCATTGCCGTAAATGACAACAGGCCTGTGTGGCCAGTATCTTGCTAGTGAAAACGTCTTCCCATCCCTACCTGAGCTTTGATCCAGAAAATGTGGGGAGCTGGGGAGCAGGGGAGCCACCACGTAACAACATATCAGAGATGCTATGCTGAGAGGGGAAGGCAATGGAGGAAGCCCTGCCTCTAAGGAGAAGTTGAACTAAATGGCCTTCGAAGTCTCTTTCAACTTTTAATATTTGATCAGTTTTGCACTGCAGGGTAGGGAGGACAAGAAAAGAAGTAAATCCCCCACTCTGCCAGCCTGAAGGCAACTTAATAACCTGCTTTCCCACACCATCCTATGGGGTTTCCCTCTGCTGTATTTAAAGCTAGCAAGTGCCCATGAAAGGCGACAGACAGCAGTTGTTAGGGAGTTTGCGTGGTGTTGGTGGTTGCTTTTTTCCCTTGCTCTGCTTTGCTTCTCCCTGTTGGCTTCCTTTAATTACAACAGAACCCCACTGGCTGCTCTAATGATGGAAAGGACTCCACTGTGCCAGGAGGGAGCGGGCAAGAGGTGGGAAGGGAACAGGCACAGTGAAAGGAAGGCAGCTGGCAGCTCCCAGAGCTGGAAGGAGAGACGGCAGTGTGAGCTTCTGCTGCTCCTTCCACTAACAAGTTGCTGAGCAACTGCAGGCAAAGGCTCAGGCTCTCTGAGCCTTTGTTTTTCCTCTCGTGCAGTAGGGGGAATGGATTTTGTGGTGTTTTGAGGACAATCAATGCCATTTTTAATTACATGTTTCCCTTGCTCAAAATTACTAAGGGTTTCCAGTGCCTACAAAAATAACATGCAAGTTTGCCAGTAGGCTATGCAATGCCTCTGTGATCTGGCCCCATCTCTTCCTGCCTCTCCTAGTTCCCAAAAACACCCTGTTACTTCTCACCTCTAAGCCTTTACTCATTTTGTTCTTTGCCTGGAAACACTAGAGCTTAAGTACAAATACTCAATAAAGGCTTCTAGAAAAGAATGTGCCAGTCTAACTGGAAAAAAGGCCCAAGAGGTGAAAACCCATCTTAGCCTTCATATGGTCAGCAATTCAACCTCATATTGCCAAGGTCTTGCTTTCTTTGATGTTATGCATTGAAGAAGTGGGCTCTGTAACTCATCAAGTGAGGAGCCCCCGAAGTCAGATGGTCCATGCAGGACTTGCAGCTCTGTCACTCACCAGCTGTGTGACCTGGGCCAGGTATTGAGCCCCACCATGCTTTTATTTACTCATCTTTACAATGTGGCTCATAATAGTAGAAACTTCACAGAGTCACCATGAAGATTAAATAAGACACTGAATGCAAAGGTTATACAGCTCAGTGTTTGGCACACAGTATGAGTGCACTAATTGTTGTCTATTATTTTTGTAAAATTGTATCACTTTAAAATGAAATAAAAGCTGATGTCTTTACCTTCTCCCACCCTTTTGCTCTGATTCTCTCAGCCTATCCGTACTCACGAACTCTGTAATATCCTGATTTTAACATCGATAATACAGTAGACTCAACTACCTTACATCTGTATTTTCCTTTATTTCATTACCAACTCTGCAGCTTATTAGCTGCGTTAGCTTGGTAATTTAACTTCTCTTCATCACAGTTTTCTCATCTGTAAAAGAGAGATAAAAATAACCTCCAACTCAGAGTCATGAGGGGAAAATGAGATGACACAAATAAAGCACCCAAGACTCGCACCCGCACATAGCAGGCCTTCAGCAAATGCTAGATTCCATCCCCCAGACGCTTCACTTTTGCTTCCAATATTGATTTGGATTTCCATCCTTCCACCTTCACATACTTCTCTTAGATTTCAAGTTCCCAGAAGGCCAAGATCAAGTTCAAACTGTTACTTGTTCAGCATCAACCACAGTACTGAAGTGCAATTAGGAATCTGTTCAAGATATTTTAAAAACTATTTAATACAGGATGATATCTATCTATCTATCTACCTATACCCAAATCATAACTGCATAGCTCATAATCAGCTACCTTAAATAACAATGATATTAATGAATATATAGACAATAACAACTATGAAGTGTGTTTGATCTCAGCTATGTACAAGCAAATCTCCCATTAAAAAGGCTTAGCTGAGACTAAGTCACAGTGTCAAGACTGCACTGGACAAGGGCAGCTCACCTGTTGAGGCATGCCACTGATTGCTAGGGTGCCCACGATGGTCAAGGAGTATATAATTTGGCATTACTCATCCCTGCTTCAGGAGAACAAGTTAGGGTGGTGGAGCAAGACACACATCTTTCTCTGGGTGACAGGAGGTATGATTTATCTTTATAAATAAATAACATGGCTCTCAAGGGGGAGATGAAAAGTATTCCCCTATTTCTTAACCCTGAATATTACAAGACTCATCCTCATTCCCAACTCCATGGACCCATGTTCTGGGAAGAGAAGAGAAAACCGTTAAGATGGGACAGGAGAAGGAGGAAGAAGGGAATAAACTAGAAATCCCTGTATTTGCTCAGATGCTGAAGAAAAGAATGTAATTGTGTGAAGAACAGAGTGAGAGGAAGTTGTTTAAGTGGTACTAGAGTTTCTGTTTGGACAATGAAAAAGTTTTAGAAGCATAGTAGTGATGGTTGCATAACAATGTAAGTGTTATTACTGCACTGAGTTGTAGCAGTAAAAATGATCCAAATGGCAAATTTTACATCATATGTATTTTAAATAAATTAATTTAATTTAAAGAGGAAAAAAGGTACAGAACAAAGCTCTCCCCAACTGCCCCTCCACTAAAACGAAGGAAAATCCATCATTGTAAGTACTTGACCAACACAGAGAGAAGAGCCAGTCTTTGACCACAGCCCATGGCTCTCCTCTCATGGGAGCCTTTTGAGGCTCAGGCATGAGTCAGACAGGAAACAGGAAACAGGCATCTCTGGACCAGAAAGATGTCTGGACTGGCCGACCTCTCCCTGATGCCAGCCCTAAAAGTTGGAAAAATTAGGCAAATAGCACAGGCTCTGATTTCAAGTGTCACCATCCCCAAAACACCTTCCCAAACCATCCCTAACTCATTCACCATTAGGAGATCAAATTTAAAATGTGAAGAGCTCAAATAAAAAAAGTGAAGACATAAAGGACCAGTATTAGACCATTTTCCCTAGATCAGAAAGACCTAAGAAAGTGGATGGTGCTGGGTAGAAGGGAGTATGGGGGCCACAGGACCTCATGTCCCCCACATCCTTTGCTTTTGTTTTATTTCAGGTAAAGGTTGGCCCAGCATCCATACCTGAGAAGGGACTCAGGCTCTGGAGTGTTTTCTATTTTCTTCTGTCCCTGGAAGTTCCTCCTCTACCTAAGTGTTAACCCATAGGTGGTCATGCTTTACTTTCTGTAAGTTCACTAGAAACAATAGGTCCTACCCAGCTCACAGATGGGCAGAATGGACTGCTAGAAATGGGATAATAAACTCTCAGTTAAAAAACTGAAACCCACTTTTCAGGAAGCCACGTTAGTAACTTAAAATAAGAAGCAGAGCCACCTAAGACACAGAGACATACAGCTATAGATGCAGATGCTTTGATTTATCTCATTTTTAGAGTCACCTGCCGTTCTTTGAAGATGTACATCTCCACCCTCCTACCATCCTCAGCTCCTTTAAAGGAAATTTAAATCAGGCTGGGGCTGCTGCTGTCTGAGATAAAAGAGAAAGGAAGGGCTATTGCTAAGTCCCAGCTCATCCTCTGGCCAGTGCAGGAGTGTCCCCCACTGTGCAGGCATCTCTGCAGGAACCTTTCACAGAGTCCTCCCTCCCCCATCCTGGGGAAGGGAACCAACAATGTTGGAGGGTGTAGTGTCCCTTCCTCTTAAAACACACACCCTCACAGCGGGGTGAAAGAATGGTTGGCAGAAGGCGGACCGACTGTGAGGGAGATCAAGCTAATCTCCAGGACTTCTTATCTATCTAACAATAGCCATTTCCCCCTCATTTAGAGTATCTTCTACCACAGGGCAGGCACCTTGGCAAGCACTTTAAACTCACTAAATCCTCACGAAGACTAGGTAAAATGGGGATTATATTCTGATTTTATAAAGGAGAGAAGTAGGTCTCAGAAAAGTAACCTGCCCGAGTTATAACTAGCTAGTCGGGGTTATAAGATTCAAGGGTGGGTCCTTCCAACACAAGCACTACTCTTCCACCTAAAGGGATCCCAAACCTGATGTCTCCCCACCAGTCATCTAATTTATTTATTCTTCCCAAGGCTATATTCTGGGAGGAAATTCTGTAGACTAAAAACTTAATGGAATACTAATGGGCATCAGACTGTTACAGAAAGAGCACTGGACTAGAAGTCAGAGAACTAGACATCGGAGCGGGCATTTCTACTATCTGGATGAATTTGGGCACTATACAATCTCTCTTGTCCACATTTTCTATGTCAGAAAAAGACGTAGTTAGGTCATTTTGTGTTCTTTCCAGCTCTAAATATTATCTCTGAATTATTTATATTTTAAGAGGACCTTAGAGGGACCAATGTTTAACATGAAGAATGGTCCTCTAATTGTGAAGATTCTGGAAAGGAAAAAGAAAATCAAGCAAAGAGTCCTCCTTGCTCCCCCCTCAAAATCACATGAGTATGAGCAACTTCCTCTACAATTTAATTACAACGATATTCCCTTAAAAATACCTGTACATTTATAGTTTATAATGCCCTTTCAAATACATGATTTAATTTAATCCTTGCAACTACTATACAAATGAGGAAACTTGAGTCTCAGATGTTGACTGACTTGCACCATTTCATAAAGCTGGCAGGTATTCATGTGAAAACCAGTCCTCCAATTTTAGGTTAGCCACAACCAAAAAGAGAAAAAAAGGTGCTTATGTATAACCCTGCATTCGATCCAGAGTCCTATTGCAGGATGAGCCCATTCAGGTAACAACTGTAAGCTATCACCATCATCATCATCATCATCATCCACAATAATCTCATTTGAGCACATAATAGACACCAAGTAATCACTGTCAAAGCAATTAAGAAAGGAGAGGGTGTTGAACAATGAGAACACATGGACACAGGGAGGGGGGAGCATCACACACAGAGGTCTGTTGGGGGGGAACTAGGGGAGGGACAGCGAGGGGTGGGATGTTGGGGAGGGGATAACATGGGGAGAGATGCCAGATATAGGTGATGGGGAGGAAGGCAGCAAACCACATTGCCATGTATGTACCTATGCAACAATCCTGCATGTTCTTCACATGTACCCCAAACCTAAAACACAATAAAATATTAAAAAAAAAAAGAAAGAAAGAAAGAAAGGAGACTTGAGGCCAGGCTCTGTGGCTCACACTCATAATCTCACCACTTTGGGAAGCCAAGGTGGGTGGATCACCTGAAGTCAGGAGTTCAAGACCACCCTGGCCAATATCATGAAACCCTGTCTATACTAAAAATACAAATACAAAGTGAGCCAAGATCACGCCATTGCACACTCCAGGCTGGGCAACAAGAGCAAAACTCTGTCTCCCAAAAAAAAAAAAAAAAGGAGACTTGTGCTGTTTCAACACATATGCTTAAACACCAACTTCACTGCAGGAAGGATCAGCTCTGCTTGGAAGCATGCAGACATAATACTCATGTGCACACATGTGACCTCTCTACTATTTTTCTCTCCTCATCTCCACTCCTGAAAAAAAGCACACAGATGAGCCCTTTCTCCCCCAAACATGATTCTTTCAGCATCCCTCAATCTGCCACTGCAAACAGGCTTGGTGGAAGCATATATTCAGTTGGCATGTGACAACAGTGTTTCATACAATATAATTAACACTGCCCCACCCCATTTCTTTAAAAATTAGTAAGTACACAAGAAAGAAAGCACAAAACAAAACCAGAAGGGAGAAAGGCAATTTTAAAATGAATTCAACTGCAGAAGCTTATGTTCCTGTAGGCATAGTAGATATTAATAATTCAACAAAATATTACAGTAATTACTATACTTTGCAAAATCACAACAGTGCTCTTTAGCACAACTCCTACCAATCTCCCCTGCTACTGCCATTAATAAATAAAACACAATTCCCTATATTAAATTTGTTGTTTAAAAGCTAAATATTTTATCAGAACTAATATATTTTAAATAATCAGTCAAAACCAAGAAAATCCCTGGTCCTGAATTTCTCACCCCTTCAAGTGAAATTCCATCTTCATAGTTAGAGCTAAAATTGATTTCAAGTCCAACAAGAATACACTAAATGTTAGGGTCTGAAGGCCCCTATTGAGGGAACTGAGAATTACTCAGCTCTCATGCTCTGCTGGAATCTGATTAGCCTGCCAGTAAGAGAGTGAAACGGAAAAAGAGTAGACAATTAATTCTTTTGGACTATAAATCTGGCCTACCGCATTCAGCTCCAAAAAATAAACCATGAATTGTAAAGAGAGGCAAGGGGCAGTCTTCAGCTCCAAAAAATAAACCATGAATTGTAAAGAGAGGCAAGGGGCAGGCAACCACCAAAAAAAAAAACACTCCTAAGTCTATCCCTAAGCATGTATGTAGGAGGCCAGTGATCTCGAAATACAGGTGAACCTCACTTTACACTGTATGTTCCCACAAATCTGTCATATCCAATCTCTCAACTTCCCTTGATTTTAACTGCTGCAAAAATACTGCAAAATAACCCACTTAATCCTCAATCAATTTTTCTTACAACAATCAATTACTTATTCTCAGAAATATTCAGGGCAGCTGATGGTTGGTTGATCATAGCTGGGCTCGGCTAGGTGGTTCTACTCGTCCTGGCTGGGCTGGGCTGGGCTGATCTAGCCTGGGCTTGGCTGGGAATGGCTGTGTACTACTTGTCTCTCATCCTCCTGAGACCAATAGGCCATGTTTTTCTCATGGCCACCCCAAAGGCACAAGACAACAGGTAGAAACACACATGCTTCTTGATAACTAAGCTTGGAACTGGCACACTATCACTCCCACCTCTTCTATTGGCCAAAGCAAGTCACAAGGCCAAACCGAAAGTTAGAAAATGGGGAATAAGGCCCCACTCACAGAAAGAGGACACTGAAAAGGCCCCATACAAAGGGAGTGATAAAGAGAAGTGAAGAATTGGAGCTAATGACACAATCAACTATATCTGCCAAATATTTCTTCAGTGGGCTCCTTCTCTACCCCCACTGCCACCATCCAAGCCATCATCCTCTTCAGCTACATCCTCTTAGCATTCATCCTTTTTTCCCTCTAACCCACAGGGTGGTCAGAGTGATTTTTTCAATGTAAATTTTATTTTATCATTTTATCATTCTCCTACTATAAACCTTTTCCTGGCCTACCTTTTTGCATTTTCCTTTTTTTTTTTTTTTTTTTTTTTGAGACAGGGTCTCGCTCTGTCATCCAGGTTATAGTTCAGTGGCATGATCACAGCTCATTGCAGCAGCCTCAACCTTCTGGGCTCAAGTGACCCTCCCACCTCAGCCTCAGCCACCTGAGTAGGTGGGACCACAGCTGCATGCCACCATGCCCAGCTAATTCTGTGTGTGTGTGTGTATTTTTTGTAGAGACAGAGTTTCTCCATGTTGCCTCTCAAACTCCTGGGCTCAGGGGACCTGCCCTCCTCAGCCTTCCAACGTTCTAGGATTACAGTAATGAGCCTTCATGCCAGGCCATTCCTTTGCTATTAGGATAAAGAACTAAAACCTTGCTTAATCCTTCCCATGCCTATCTGTCTAGCTCCATCTCATCTCTTACATCCCCCCAGGCCCTCTGCTCCAGCCACACTGTCCTTCCTTTCCCCCGTCAAATATTTTGAACCTTCCAGCCATAGAAGCCATGTGCCCAGAACACTATGCTCTCCCCCTCTGCACCTAATCCACTCTGCACATCTTTGCAATCTCAACTCATCTGCTTCTCCTTCTCTGCCCTTCTTAAGTTAAATGTCCCTAGCGTTGTCATGTGCCTCTCAATCAGCACTGCTCACCATTACAGACTCAGAATCCAGCAGTATGTGGCACATAGAGGGGGACTCCACAAATATGTATTGAATATTGATGTGTTAGTCCATTCTCACATTGCTATAAAGAAATATCTAGGACTGGTTATTTTATATTTAATAAAAGAAGTTTAATTGGCTTACAGTTTTGCAGGCAGTACAGGAAACATATTGGTTTCTGCTTCTGGGGAGGCCTCAGGAAACTTCCAATCATGGCAGAAGGCAAAGGGGGAGCAGATGTCTCACATGGCAGGAGCAGGAGCAAGGCGGGGTGAGGGCAGGAAGCACTGCACACTTTTAACCAACCAGGTCTTACGAGAATTCATTCACTGTCACAAGGACAGTACCAAGAGGATGATGCTAAATCATTCATGAGAAATCTGTCTCCATGATCCAATTACCTCCCCACCAGGACCCATCTCCAACACTGGGGATTAAAATTTAACATGAGACTTGGGCAAGGACATAGTTCCAAACCATATTAATTGGCTATTGCTGTAGTTTTAAAAAAAAAATGATTTTAACACCCACTTATGAGTGAGAACATGCAGTGTTTGGTTTTCTGTTCTTGCGTCAGTTTGCTGAGAATGATGGTTTCTAGCTTTATCCATGTCCCTGTAAAGGGCATGAACTCATCCTTTTTTGTGGCTGTATGGTATTCCATGATGTATGTGTGCCACATTTTCTTTATCCAGTCTATCATTGATGGGCATTTGGGTTGGTTCCAAGTCTTTGCTATTGTGAACAGTGCCACAATAAACATATGTGTGCATGTATTTTTAACAAACCTACACGTTCTGCACATGTACCCCAGAACTTAAAGTATAATTTAAAAAAAAGAATAAGTGAAAAAAAGATTTTAAATTTGTTTAAATAAAAAGTAGCTAAGGATGATAGCCTCCAGATCCATCCATGTTCCTGCAAAAGATATGATCTTGTTTGTTTTTATGGCTGCATATTATTCCATGGTATATATGTACTATATTTTACAGAAACTAAATACCACCTGTCCTCACTTATAAGGGGGTTTCCAGCTTTATCATGAGACTTGGGCAAGGACAGAGTTTCAAACCATATCAACTGAGATATGGGAGCTAAATGATGAGAACCTATGAACAAAAAGGAAGGAATAACAGACACTGGGGGGCTATTTGAGAGTGGAGGGTGGGAGGAGCAAGAGGAGCAGAAAAAATAACTAGTGGGTACTAGGCTTAAATACCTGGATGACAAAATAATCTGTACAACAAACCCCCACGAAACAAGTTTGCCTATATAACAAACCTTCACATGTACCCCCGAACCTAAAATAAAAGTTAAATAAATAAAACTACTTCTTTTATTTATTTATTTTTTTTTTTTGAGATGGAGTCTCACTCTGTTACCCAGGCTGGAATGCAGTGGCGCAATCTCAGCTCACTCTAACCTCCGCCTTCCCAGTTTAAGTGATTCTTCTGCCTCAGTCTCCCAAGTAGCTGGGACTACAGGTGTGTGCCACCACACCTGGCTAATTTTTGAATTTTTACTAGAGACGGTTTCACCATGTTGGCCAGGCTGGTCTCAAACTCCTGACCTCAGATGATCTACCCACCTCAGCCTCCCAAAGTACTGGGATTACAGGCATGAGCCACTGCACCCTGCCTAAAACTACTTCTTTTGTTTGAGTTTTACATTAAAGGTGTTTGGATAGTGAGTGTCAATAGCAAATGGCTCTGCAGAGTCTTTAATCCCCTACCTCATACTACTGATTTTGGGTAAATCCAGTTTTAATGCATTAGGCTTCCTCAAAGGGTTGCACATCACTAACTTGAACAAAGTCACAGGTATCCCATGTTATGCACCTCCTTTTCCCACCTTCATCAGTCCATGAGTAGAAGGGGAGACAAATACAACGCCAAAATAGCACATGATACAAAAACATCAAGTAACCTAAGTACTTCCAAGATCCAAGGAAAACTTTTTTTGACCCTAGATTTCTATGTCCAGATGAACCATCAAGCCAATATGAGAGCAAAACAAAATTTTAGAAATGCCAAGAATCTTTTTTAAAAGTGTATCTCCTGATCATCAGAAAAATGCAAATCTAAACTACAACGACATATTATCTCACCCCAGCTAAAATGGCTTATATCCAAAAGACAGACAATAACAAATGCTGGTGAGGACATGGAGAAAGGGGAACCCTTGCACACTGTTGGTGGGAGTGTAAATTAGTACAATTGCTATGGAGAACAATTTGGAGGTTCCTCAAAAAAACTAAAAATAGAGCTATCATACAATCCAACAATTCCACTGCTGGGTATATACTTGAAATAAAGGAAATCAATATATCAAAGAAATATTTGCACTCCTGTGTTCATTTCAGCACTATTCACAATGGCCAAGATTTTGAAGCAGCCTAACTTTCCAGCAACAGATGAATGGATAAAGAAAATGTGGTACATATACACAATGGAGTATTATTCAGCCATAAAAATGAATGTGGTTTTGTCATTTGCAACAACATTGATGGAAGTAGAGGTCATTATGGTAACTGAAATAAGCCAGGCACCAAAAGACACACATAGCATATTCTCACTTATTTGTGGGGTCTAAACATCAAAACAATTGAACCCATGGACATAGAGTAGGGAAGGGTTGTTGGGTGGGGGGAGAGGGGAGATAGAGATTATTAATTTAATGTGTACAAAAAATAAAATAAATGAAAGGCCTAGTATTTGATAGCACAACAGGGTGACTAGAGTCAATAATAATTTAATTGTACATTTTAAAGTAACTAAAAGAGTATAATTGGATTATTTGTAACACAAAGGATAAGTGCTTGAATGAACACATATCCCATCTTCCATGATGTGATTATTATGCAATGCATACCTGTATCAAAACATCTCATGTACCTCATAAATATATATACCTACCATATGCCCAAAAAATCTTTTTAAATTAAAAAATTAAAATGTATTACTATCTCCCAAGCACTGGGTGACCATATTGATTTACCATCCAAGCCAGGATCTTTTGAGAGTCGAAATAAATCTATTCACATTCTATCAGGACAAGAGGTATAAACCAAGACATTCCCATGCATTCTCTGAAAAAGATTACTTGAGGATATACCACAGAAGAATGAAAAGCAGCCCACAACAGAGGAATGGAATCCAAAAAACAGGGGCACTAATCCAAGAGTAAAATAAATAGAAATCTCAAGATGACAGAAGGGAAACAGGCCTAGAAAGAAAGAAATCAGTACAAATTAGAATATCTAATAATAATACAACTAAAAAGCTGGAATATCATAGTACTATGGTGAAATAACATATTCTTTGTCTTCCTATGAAGAAAATAAAACAAACAGAAACATAAGCTAAAACAGAAATCTCTATAAGAAAGTTATACCACACACTGACATGGCAGAATTCTGAAAAACTGTCAGAACAACAGGTAATCTATTTGACCTCAAAGCTCAGGACACTCCTTGTCAAGTGACCCAGGTTTGGTGATAGAGTACGACATTTATTTCTTATTGTGCTACTAGGTATTGTTGCAAATAATAAAAACAACCAGATTTTTTTTAACACTTTCATTAATTTTCATTCACTGTGGTCTTGATTACATTCAAGTTATTTCCTAAGTATGCTCCGATTAGCACGTATCTTATGCTATCTCACACTGTTCTCTGCAATATCCATCCAACAGATGTTTATCACACACAAAACTGTAAGTTTTTTGGAGAGTCCAGTCTGTATCACATGGATTTTTTTGCACATGCTGCCTCACTAGGCATGTAGTAGGTGCTCCCTAAACACTTCATATCATCTGAAAAGAGTAAGGCAGAGTAATCAATACAGGTCAAGACCTGGGGCAAATGTCTTTTTTTTTTTTTTTTTTTTTTTTTTTTGAGATGGAGTCTCACTCTGTTGCCAGGCTGGAGGGCAGTGGCATGATCCCGGCTCACTGCAACCTCTGACTCCCGGGTTCAAGCGATTCTCCTGCCTCAGCTTCCCGAGTAGCTGGGACTACAGGTGCATGCCACCATGCCCAGCTAATTTTTTTTTTGTACTTTTCAGTAGAGACAGGTTTTCACCATATTCCAAAACACCCAAGCCCTCTACAACCCACAGAACAGGAGACATTCATTGGGCTGAAAAGCTTCAGTGAGCTGCCTGAACAGGGCAGAACAGCAACTTTGGCCGGCACCAGGACTGTCAGCATAGATCTAGGCAGAAGCACTGGCTGACGCAAAAGCCAGAAAGCAGGCGGGACGGAGCCACCCGCCCCCCAGAAAGAAGGGGAACTGAACGCAGGGAAACAGCCCATACAGCAGGATGGGTCCCCTTCCCTCGCCCTGCACAAAGCCCAGCAGGCTAAAAAACTCTCATTCCAGAGTTTCACACTCACAACATCAGTTAGAGAGCAACCAAGAACCATCCAACTCTGTAGGGGAAGGGAACCGCCATTGCAGAAGCCAGACTAATTTTCCTGAGTAAATAAAAGACACAGCAGCTCCACTGACTCTGTGGCAGCCCAGCAGCACCTCTGCAGGCAGACAAAGGAAAGGCCACCTCCTCAAGCAGCTCCCTGAGATAAAAACTATATAAATCCAAGGAGATGGGAAGAAACCAGCACAAGAAGAATAAAACCATCAAAAACCAGAATGCCTCTCCCCCACCACGAGATCACAACTCTTCATCAGCAAGGGAACAAAGCTGGACAGAGAACAAATTTGACAAATTGATAGAAGCAGGCTTCAGACGGTGGGTGATAACAAACTTCTCTGAGTTAAAGGAACATGTTCTACACCAATGCAAAGAAACTAAAACCTTGAAAAAAGGTTAGAAGAAGTGCTAACTAGAATAATCAGCTTAGAGAAGAACATAAACAACTTGATGAAGCTGAAAAACACAGCACAAGAACTTCAAGAAGCATACACAAGTTTCAATAGCCAAATAGATCAAGCAGAAGAAAGGATATCAGAGATTAAAGATCAATTCAATGAAATAAAATGAGAAGGAAAGAATAGAGGAAAAAAGAGTGGAAAGAAATGAACAAAGCCTTCAAGAAATATGGGATCATGTGAAAAGACCTAATCTACGCTTGATCAGTATACCAGAAGATGACGGGGGAGAATGAATCCAAGCTGGAAAATACTCTTCAGGATATTATCCAAGAGAACTTCCCCAACCTAGCAAGGCAGGCCAACATTCAAATACAGGAAATAGAAATACAGAGAACACCACAAAGAGGCAACCCCAAGGCACATAATCGTCAGCTTCACCAGGGTTGAAACAAAAGAAAAAATACTAAGGGCAGCCAGAGAGAATGTCGGGTCACCCACAAAGGGAAGCACATCAGACTCACAGTGGATCTCTCAGCAGAAACCCAAGCCAGAAGAGAGTGCGGGCCAATGTTCAACATCCTTAAAGAAAAGAACTTTCAACCTAGAATTTCATATCCAGCCAAACTAAGCTTCATACGCGAAGGAGAAATAAAATCTTTTGCGGACAAGCAATTGCTGAGAGATTTTGTCACTACCAGACCTGCCATACAGGAGCTCCTGAAGGAAGCACTAAACACAGAAAGGAACAACCAGTACCAGCCACTGAAGAAAAGAACCAAATGGTAAAGACCAATGACACCATGAAGAAATTGCACCAACCAAAGGGCAAAACAACCAACTGGTAATAAAATGGCGGGATCAAATTCACACATAACAATATTAACATTAAATGTAAATGGACTAAATGCCCCAATCAAAAGACACAGACTGGCAAATTGGATAAAAAGCCAAGAACAATCGGTGTGCTGTATTCAGGAGACCCATCTCACAAGCTAAGACACACACAGACTCAAAATAAAGGGATGGAAGAAGATTTACCAAGCAAATGGAGAGCAAAAAAAAGCAGGGGTAGCAATCCTAGTCTCTGATAAAATAGACATTAACCCAAAAAAAATCAAAAGAGACAAAGAAGGGCATTACATAATGGTAAAAGGATCAATACAACAAGAAGAGCTAACTATTCTAAATATATATGCACCCAATACAGGAGCACCCAGATACATAAAGCAAATCCTTAATGACCTACAAAGAGACTTAGACTCCCACACAATAATAGTGAGAGACTTTCACACTCCGCTGTCAATATTAGACATATCAATGAGACAGAAAATTAACAAAGATATCCAGGACTTGAATGCAGATCTGGACCAAGCGAACTTAATAGACATTTACAGAACTCTCCACCCCAAATCCACAGAATATACATTCTTCTCAGCACCACATCGCACTTACTCTAAAATCGACCACATAATTGGAAGTAAATCACTCCTCAGCAAATGCAAAAGAATGGAAATCATAACAAACACTCTCTCAGACCGCAATGCAATCAAATTAGAACTCAGGATTAAGAAACTAACTCAAAACCTCACAACTTCATGGAAACTGAACAACTGGCTCTTGAATGTCAACTGGATAAACAATGAAATGAAGGCAGAAATAAAGATGTTCTTCAAAACCAGTAAGAATGAAGACACAACATACCAGAATCTCTGGGACACATTTAAAGCAGTGTCTAGAGGGAAATTCATAGCAATAAATGCCCACATGAGGAGCAAGGAAAGATCTAAAATTAACACCCTATCATCAAAATTGAAAGAGTTACAGGAGCGAGATCAAAACAACTCAAAAGCTAGGAGAAGATAAGAAATAACTAAGATCAGAGCAGAACTGAAAGAGATAGAGAATACAAAAAAAACTCTTCAAAAAATCAATAAATCCAGGAGCTGGTTTTTTGAAAGGGTCAACAAAATAGACCACTAGACAGAATAATAAAAAAGAAAACAGAGAATAATCAAATAGATGCAATAAAAAACAATAAAGGGGACATCACCACTGATTCCACAGAAATACAAACTACCATCAGAGATTACTACAAACAACTCTATGCACACAAACCAGTAAATCTGGAAGAAATGGATAAATTCCTGGACACTTGTACTCTCCCAAGACTAAACCAGGAAGAAGTTGAAACCCTGAATAGACCAATAACAAGGGCTGAGGTTGAGGCAGCAATTAATAGCCTACCAACTGAAAAAAGCCCAGGTCCATATGGGTTTACAGCCGAATTCTACCAGATGTACAAGACGAGCTGGTACCATTCCTTCTTAAACTATTCCAAACAATACAAAAAGAGGGACTCTTCCACAACTAATTTTATGAGACCAAATCATCCTAATACCAAAACCAGGCAGAGACACAACAGAAAAAGAAAACTTCAGGCCAATATCCATGACGAACATAGATGCAAAAAATCTTCAATAAAATACTGGCAAACAGAATGCAACAGCAAATCAAAAAGCTTATTCATCGTGATCAAGTAGGCTTCATCCCAGGGATGCAAGGCTGGTTCAACATACTTGCTTGCTGGTTCAAGCAAGACTATAAATGTAATCCATGACATAAACAGAACCAAAGACAAAAAAACCACATGATTATCTCAACAGAGGCAGAGAAGGCCTTCGACAAAATTCAACAGCCCTTTATGCTAAAAACTCTAAATAAACTAGGTGTTGATGGAATGTATCTCAAAATAATAAAAGCTACTTATGACAAACCCACAGCCAATATCATACTGAATGGGCAAAAACTGGAAGCATTCGCTCTGAAATCTGGCACAAGACAAGGATGCCCTCTCTCACACTCCTATTCAATATAGTATTGGAAGTTCTAGCTAGAGCAATCAGGCAAGAAAAAGAAATAAAGGGCATTCAATTAGGAAAAGAAGAAACCAAATTGTCTCTATTTGCAGATGACATGATTGTATATTTAGAAGACCCCATTGTCTCAGCCCAAAATCTCCTGAAACTGATAAGCAACTTCAGCAAAGTCTCAGGATACAAAATCAATGTGCAGAAATCACAAGCATTCCTATACACCAATAATGGACAAACAGCCAAATCAAAAGTGAACTCCCCATTCACAATTGTTACAACGAGAATAAAATACCTAGGAATACAACTAACAAAGGATGTAAAGGACCTCTTCAAGGGGAACTACAAACTACTGCTCAACGAAATAAGAGAGGACACAAACAGATGGAAAACATTCCATGCTCATGGTTGGGAAGAATCAACATCATGAAAATGGCTATACTGCCCAAAGTAATTTATAGATTCAATGCTATCCCCATCAAGCTACCAATGACCTTCCTCACAGAACTGGAAAAAACCACTTCAAACTTCATATGGAACCAAAGAGAGCCCTGCATAGCCAAAACAATCCTAAGCAAAAAGAACAAAGCTGGAGGCATCATGCTGTCTGACTTCAAACTATACTACAAGGCCACAGTAATCAAAACAGCATGGTACTGGTACCAAAACATAGACATTGACGAATGGAACAGAACAGAAGCCTCAGAAGCAACATCACACATCTACAATCATCTGATCTTTGACAAACCTGGCAAAAACAAGCAATGGGGAAAGGATTCCTTGTTTAATAAATGGTGTTGAGAAAAATTGGCTAGCAATGTGAAGAAAGCAGAAACTGGACCCCCTCTCCGACACCTTACACTAAAATTAACTCCAGATGGATTAAGGACTTAAACATAAGACCTAACACCATAAAAACCCTAGAAAAAACCTAGGCAAAACCATTCAGGACATAGGCATAGGCAAGGACTTCATGGCTAAAACACCAAAAGCAATGGCAACAAAAACCAAAATAGACAAATTGGGATCAATTAAAATCCAGAGCTTCTGTACAGCAAAGGAAACAATCATCAGAGCTAACCGGCAACCAACAGAATGGGAAAAAATTTTTGCAATCTACTCATCTGACAAATTCAGATGGGTACTAATATTCAGAATCTACAAAGAACTAAAACAGATTTACAAGAAAAAAAACAAACAAACTCATTCAAAAGTGGGTGGAGGATATGAACAGACACTTTACAAAAGAAGACATCTATGAGGCCAACAAACATATGAAAAAATGCTCATCATCACTGGTCATTAGAGAAATGCAAATCAAAACCACATTGAGATACCATCTCACACCAGTTAGAATGGTGATCATTAAAAAAATCTGGAGACAACAGATGCTGGAGAGGAGGTGGAGAAACAGGAACACTTTTACATTGTTGGTGGGGAGTGCAAATTAGTGCAACCATTGTGGAAGACAGTGTGGCGATTCCTCAAGAACCTAGAAACAGAAATACCATTTGATCCAGCAATCCTATTACTGGTATATACCCAAAGAATTATAACTTGTTCTATTATAAAGACACATGCACACATATGTTCATTGCAGCACTGTTTACAACAGCAAAGACCTGGAACCAACCCAAATGTCCATCAATGATAGACTCAATCAAGAAAATGTGGCACATATACACCATGGAATACTATACAGCCATAAAAAATGAGTTCATGTCCTTCATAGGATGAATGGATGAATCTGGAAACCATCATTCTCAGCAAACTGACACAAGAACAGAAAACCAAACACCACATATTATCACTCATAGTTGGGTGTTGAACAATTAGAACACGTGGACACAGGGGAGGGGGAGCATCACATACTGTGGTCAAGTTTAGGGGACTAGGGGAGGGACAGCACAGGGTGGTGAGGGTGGGGAGGGATAATGAGGGAGAGAATACCAGATATAGGTGATGGGGGAGATGAAGGCAGCAAACCACCTTGCCATGTATGTACCTATGCAACAATCCTGCATGATCTGCACATGTACCCCAGAACCTAAAGTACAAT
The DNA here is from genome assembly GCA_036589455.1 of Ateles fusciceps. Taxonomy (NCBI): domain Eukaryota; kingdom Metazoa; phylum Chordata; class Mammalia; order Primates; family Atelidae; genus Ateles; species Ateles fusciceps. The sequence continues at coordinate 9,427,634 of JAZHEH010000091.1, read as the reverse complement.
AGTAAAATAAAATAAAAAATAAAAATAAAGTGCCAACGTCATCTAAAAAATAAATAAATAAAATAAAGTAAATAAGGCTACAGGTACAAAAGAAAAAAAAGAAGCATTTTTCATTTTTTAAAATCATAGTTGTAGACTCCCTCCTTACTAATAATGCACCCACTTAAAACACACACACACATTTAAAACATATTTAAAACTGGGACTTAATCCCACTGGGAGCTCTGGGAGACCATGAAGGAAACATGTCTCAAAATTAGCCAATCCCAGTGGTCAAAAAGGCTGGATATTTATCCATCAACTCCCACCAGTCATTGGTAGGTGGCTGCTCCCTGCTTCCTCACAGGCATTAATTCCTTGACTCTTCCAGTGTGTGCCTTGTGTGATCAAATTAAGCTACAGTGGCCAGGGAAAGCTGTTGGGCAAACAGTCCCTGGTGCTGGTGGTTGGAAATCAGGCCAGCATGCAGAGCAAAGGAATACCCAGGGAATATGGGTAGAGTACCAACAGATCTCCAAATTAGAATTAACATTCTTTTTTTTTTAAGACGAAGTCTCTCTCTTGTCGCCCAGGCTGAAAGTGCAGTGGCACCATCTTGGTTCACTCAACCTCTGCCTCCTGGATTCAAGAGATTCTCCTGACCCAGCCTCCCGAGTAGCTGGGATTAAAGGTATGTGCCACCATGCCCAGTTAATTTTTGTATTTTTTTTTTTTTTCAATAGAGACGGAGGTTTCACCATGTTGGCCAGGCTGGTCTCAAACTCCTGACCGCAAGTGATCTGCCCGCCTTGCCCTCCCAAAGTGCTGAGATTACAAAAAGTAACATTCTTATGTTAAAATAGCCTATTATGCTAGGCCCTTTATGGGCATCATCTCTAAGATTCACAACAATCCTGCAAGTCTGGTATTATCATTTTATAGCCAGCAAAACTAAAGCTTAGAGACTTGTTCAAGGTTGCTGTTGCTTAGGGAGCTTCTCATGTCAGAAAAAACGCTTTACAGTTTTGAGAAATCTTTCAAACAAAAGTTTGCTTTCAAGCATGAATAACACTGAAAGCAACACAGTGAGATAAGCAACTCTTTCACCTCTAAGGATACCCTCCTCTTCCACCACCACTCTGGAAAACAAGTTTCTCTGTGTCACCAGCTTAATTGTCTCAAAACCCTTATTGTAGACAAGTTCCCCCCACTATGTGTAATCACATTCAGATATGTCAGCTTGAGCTATTTTTCTAGTCTTGAAAAAAAAAATGTTCAAGTCAGTAATTGTTCTTCATCTCCCACTGAGAACAGATTTTTAAAAGAAAAAGTTTATTTCTTATGCAGCAGTGTAATGTTTAACCTGATTCTAACCATCTGAATGAGAAACTGCCTACCTCACCATAGATGTCAAAAAGGCTTTTGGGAGGATGAGTCATGCATGTGGGACCTGAGAGCCTGTGAGAGGCAGCTGCAATGTCCCAGGGTGCAGCCCCCAGCAAGCAACAGCAGGCCAGACACTTCTCCATCCCCAAGACACTTGTTCTTTAGCCAGGCACTTTTAAGTATTTAAGCTAGTATTTATTCTGTTCAATTCAATAAGCACCTACTGACTAACCACCAGATACAGGAGAGCAAGGAGGCAAAAAGGAATAGAATACAGAAGAGATGGAAGAACCTAGCCTAAGCATCACTTACAGCTAAATCTATTTGTAGAGTGTTGGTTCAGTCATTAATTGGCTGAGTATCTAACTGCTGAATGAACGTGTTTGTATCTACTCCCCTTTTTTCTGCAGGAAGAGGCTAAATGATCAGCCCCTCAGGACTGAAAACTGCCCTGCTGCCAAGACGGGTCATCACACAACTCCTACATGATTCACTTACAGGCTACTTCTCATCTTCTCTCCTTCGGAACAATTCCTGGTAGAGCATTGTTTCATTATTTCATCCTATTTATTTTCACTTCTTTCCCAGAGCAACGCTCCCTCTAGTGTCTACGTAGGGCTGTCAGGTTCCATTCTTGGTACATAGGGTAAAGGCAAAAAGGGAACTCAAGCCGGCAACTCGAAGGGTATAGATCACCACGTAGTAATTAGTGGATTGTACCAGTGTGATAATTCTGGGAGACAGGCTGCAGAAATTCTACAGATAGCTCCAATCCATGTGATGCGCCCATTTTACACCAGGCACAAATACAGAAGAGGAGAGGAAAAATGGAACATCAAGGTGTAGCCTATGACTCTGGCATAGATGAGTCTTTGGCACAATGGACTCTGCTTGCCAACCAGCCCCAGCAACTCAGTGTTCTCCAATGTTTTAGAAGTTACACACTTTACTCACTTCCCTCAAGAAATCTCCCTTGATTAGCTGTGAGTTGTAATCATGGATGCACAATCTGAGAGAAGCTACTCTTCATCTTTCTGGATCCCTTAATTCTCCATGCAGTAATAGCCCTGAAATAATGTTAAACTTATTCATAGCTTGTTAGTGTAATCTTTGAATCTAAATACTCTAACTATCTATCTAACTAATAAGATTCTGTTTCTATTACACATTCTGAGTACAAATTTCAAGAATCCAGGTCCCCACTCTCTCACTTCTAGATCCTTTCCAATGTCGACTTTAGCACTACACAAAAGACAGACATGGCAAAGACTCATCTGGCTGAGGACATGAACTATGGGAGGTGGCTGAAATGAGCATCTTGATGAGAACTGGGTTCTAGCCAAGGCCTTGCCATCAGCTCACTGGGAAACTTTGAGCAAGTGCTTCCTTCTGCTTCAACATTTCCATCTGGAACTTAAGGGAAGGCCCCTTCCAGACATAAAAAATAAAAACTAAACTAAAAGTATCTTGAGGGCTTGCTACAAATGGGTCAGGCACTACTTTTAAGCACTCTGCCCTGTACAATCTCGCTTAATTCTTACAACAGCCCAAAGTGAGAGATACTATATCATCACCCCCCCTTTTCAGATGAAGAAACAGCAGAGAGGGTAACAACTTGCCCAATCTCACGCAGCTATTAAGAAGAGAAGCAGGACTTGAACCCAGGCACCCGGCTGCAGGATCCATGATCTTATTTAGTATGTGACTTGTTTCATGTTCCCAGTGTATCCATTCTCAACAAATCTGGAAGAGGGTTGCATTCAGGATGAAATCTCTACACAAGTATGAATTCACACAAGTTGTACCATTACGCATACTAAATAATCCCACACCTAATAGGATCTGTGATTGTCCTACATAGCTTTATTTCCAGGTTTTCCCCTAAACAAAGTTTTTTCTTTTTCCAATACGTGCCAACTAACAGTCCCCTACTTAGCCAAGGACACAGTTTTACTGACCAATAGCCCTGCTGGCCCCACTCTGCTGCAGGTCCCTCTCATCTGAACCAAGTAGGGATGGCTTCCTCTGCTTCCCCCACATGCACTCAAGAGCAGAAAGCAATTTGTGCAATCCTGAGGTTCTTAGATTCCATTATTTTTTCAAAATTTACTATAGCACATTTATTAGTGTACTATAAAGAACAGCATTTCCATAAATAATTAAACCCAAACTATGCTGATCAAAATAAATGAGCAAAATGTTCCCAGTTGTGATGTAACCACACTTGATTTACTCACTAACTCAAATAAGAAGGTGACTCACAAGAGGTCCCCATTAACACTGGTTAGTAAGATACAGCTTGTTCAGCATTAACTAGCTTATTATTTATTGTCTGCAGCCACTGCAGTGGGTGGGCAGGGCAGCTATAGCATGACTCCAGAAGGAAAGACTCTATTCCTAAGTCTCTCTGACTAGCCTCATATAATACACATCCTAGGACCTCAGTCTACCCTACCTATAAAATGGGCACCTCACCAGAATGAAAGCACACAAATCCCCTTAGGAGGAAAATGTTCTATTAACCTGAGAAGAAAGGAGATAAATAGGTGTGAAGGGGAGATGGCTCTTCCAAGAGAAAAAAAAAGTGGGGTCCAAAGTAGGCCGCCATGTTTCTCTCTGAGCCTCATATCCTCATCTCTATCCTGAGTGATTTGATGAAGACAATTCCCAAGTGCACTTCCAGCCTTGACATTCTGTGAGTCTAAAACTCCTGTAGAATGTCCCAAAGGGATCCTCTCTTCTGCGAGCTCATAGCCTGAAACGATCACTTGACAATTAACCACATATCACCCCATGGCATCTGTCTTGTTGTCATGTGTTATTTAACTTTACAGAAGAGCAGTCTCACATCCAAAGCATATCGGCAGGACCATGAGGCAAATGCTGTCTTATCCTTCTTTGTCTCCCCCTCTATCACAATTCTACCAATCCCACAGTTTCTAGGACAATCCCACATACACAGGAAACACTCAGAAAAGGGGTGAACATTTTACAGGAGTGTGCATCTGATCTCTGAGTTGCATGAGAAGCCAGGACTGTTAACTAGTCCTTATTTCTATCCTCTTACTAACTAGGGCAGAGATCCCTCTGAATCTTATGTTAACATTCATATATTAAATAATATACCAGTTGTATAAACTCAGTGTTATTAATTCTAACAGTGTTAACCTGTTAGTCATCTTGGGGCAAAATGGTCTTCTTTCCTCTCCCCTTACCCCACAGCTAAGGCACCATCCAACTCCCCAGGTGAGTTCAGTGCTAGTGAGATATGTACTCCCTATGGCACATGCTGCCAGGCATGGATGAGAAGAACAGAACTGACGCTTGATAGTAATGGGAGGGAGGGGGTGATGTTTTAATTATTTTATCTCTTACCCTCAAAACACCCACCAAATAATATAAGACTACAGTAAGTACTAGGCTAAATATAATCAAATGTGTAGTGCATTCTATAAATTCTATAAACAACTAAGGGAAAAAAGAAATAAATACTTCTAAAGAAAGTTTCATAGAGCCACTGAGTCTGAATGTTGAACTGAGCTATGAATAACAGGTGCACTTTCATCAAGAAGAAGGGTACCCCAAGTGGAAGAGATCTCAAGGTGCTTGGGACAATGAACTCCATTCTGACTGATTTTACAGTCAGGGATGCAGGGTGGGACGTATCGGAGAAGGGTCTTCTCCAGAATGCAGGAGTCCATCAGGGAAGAGTCAAATCCAAAGTTTGAGAAGTAGACTCAGGACATACATAGCCTTGAATGCCAGGCTAATGGACTCTGGATTTGAATTCAAGAAACCAAAGGTCCTCAAGCTAGAATGTAGACGTACTGGAAGAAATACTCCTGGTTATAGTAGCAGTCAAGTTCTGAAATCATTGCTATCCCAGGCAACAATTTCTAATTCCTTTATAGCTTCTGCTTGATGAGACTTGAGACTGTCTCATTCACTTCATCAAACATTATCAAGTGCCAACCACATGTAAGACAAACCTCCCTCATCTCCACTGACTACCAACAAAGTCAGAGCCCTATCCAGAGCCTTTCCTCAGTCACTCACAACATGTGGAGAATAAACTTGGTTAGCCAAATTCGATCTATTCCACAGAGCCAGTTCTGCTTACCAGAACTGCCTAGTGACCCACTAGGCACTCACATTCCGTATTTCCCACTTCCTCCTCCACAAGGCCTCTTTTCTCCCCCAAACTTATTGCAGAATCATCCTTTGACATTTTTTCTCTATAAGAGAAGTGTCTCAAGCCAGCCAAGAGTACAGAAGAAAGCAGAAAGTGGGAAATCAACAGGTAAGTCAAGCCACAGGCTTCAAGTGACTTAGCCAATCTGTACCTAGCCTTGGATAAACCACTGGTCTCCAGCCAAATCTTCCTATCACAGAGTGTCTGCTTTGTCACACCTCTCTGCTCCTTATGAGATGATTCAGGGCCCACAGATCATCCAGTTCCAGGATTCCTCCACTGACAATAGATTTACACAGCCCAAGGAAAAAGCAATTTTCTCTTCTGTCCACCGAGTCTTCCTGCCACTGGCGCCACCAATTCTGCTTCCCTTAAATCCAATACCACTGGAGAAGTCACTTCCTGGCATTCCTTCTTTGCCAGCTACAAAGCAAGTTCCAGCCACTGCATTTCTGTTATCACTAAATCACGCCTCCCAATTAAGGAGTCTGCAACTTCTGCTCTCCTTGGAAATCACTGCAAGATCTGAGAAGGAAATCACACCCTGTAATCCAGCCATCAGAGAAATCACAGAGCAGACAAATAGGCTGTGCCCACCTCCTCCTTTCCCCACTACCCCTCAGACCAACGATGACCAGGGGCAATTAGTGCCATTATGTCCCCATGCATTTCCCAGCTACATCTTAACTGAGATGGTTTCCCCTTGTAACACTAATTAAACACAGATTTTTTTGGCAAACCCCTGAAGAATGGCTCCTGTGGCAGCCTTCTTTATTAAGCCTCTGAGAAGGCAGAATGCATTAAGATATTGTGACACAGGAACTGTGAGCAGGGATGATGAAGACAAGGCAATCCAGCCAAAAGCTATTTGAAAAATCTGTTTGGGAGCCACAATTAGATGCTCCAGTGAGTGAAATACAATTAATCTGATCAAATCTGTCACTATTTTGCACATTAGGAGTAAATATTTTAGAACACAGTCCAGCTGAATTAGTTAAGGGTAGGAAATCCTGCCTGGGAGAATCTGTGCTATACCTACGAGTGTGCTCAGGGCAGGGTGATCTGGGAGGACCTAGAAATATCAGAACCTCCCCATTTCTCTTCACCAAAATGCAGTGTTGGGCACATTAACTGAAAACCACCTGGCAAGTATTCCAAGCAGACACACTGCAGGGGCAGCAGCTGGCAAATCGCTGCCACTGCAAGTGAGCTGCTGGAAGGAAATCAGGACCAATGTTAGGGCAGACGCAGTGTTTTCACCTCGGCACCAGGAATGGGGGGCCCATGAAGGGTTAACCCAAGGAGGAGGGGGAGTGGAGAAGTGGACTGTGCCTTCACAACTTTCCACTCTCCAGAGCCATTTGCCAACTCAACGAGCAAGCAGGGAGGCTTCTCTCTTTCATTGGAAGTAAAAGGACAGAATAATGTGTTTTTCTGTTTCCCTGTAAGCCACGGGGACTGGGCTCCCTCTGGGTGTTTGTGAAACACTCTCTAACCCATTAGTCACCAGGATCCCAGCTGGAGACAACCGGAGAGAAGAAATGGCAAATGGTTCCTCCAGAGTAAAGGTTTCAGGGCCAAGTGCACTCACTTTCCACCCAGAGTACCTGGCAAGCAACATGCCCAGAGGTAATGCCCAGACCCCATGCCCTCCTGATCCCCTCTGCCCAAAGTCAGCTGCACTCCTCTGCCTTTGCCCCCAAAGCCATCTCTCTCAGTCCTTGGACCAAGGCAAATACCCACCCCAAGCCCTAGACAAGGGTCTCCTTCTGCACTCTCAACCCCCTGGGGTACATACTGGACCAATGAGGTGGGCTGAAGGCTCTTCTCTTATAAGCCCCACGCTCTATCCCTGACTGTAAAATCAGTCAGAATGGAGTTCAATTTTCAATTACATGGGGTTACTGAAACGCTCCCCCAAAGGGGACTCATATCAAGTAATCATGTTTATTCAGAGGCACTTGGAAGAAGAGCAAGGAAACCCTCATTGTGTTGAAAGTTAAACTGGTGGCCTCCTGAAGAAGGACATATCTAATATTCCAGAAGCCAGAAAAAAGATAAAATTCTCTTTCCATGTCAAAAGAGCCTGGAGCTAGGCCCCATGTTCTCTGTTTTATGGACATCTCCCTCCACTTTGAAACCAATGATGAAGGAACCCTCCCAAAGCATCCTCATCCCCATCACTCTTCACCTTGGCTTTGTTTTTTAACAACACTTTCTTTTCCTGCCATCAGGAAAGGGGGACAGGAGAAAAATCAACTGGGCGAATGTTGCTGAAATTGGTTTCCCAGTGACTCTCAAGGAGATTTTCCTTAAAGTCTCAAAGACAGGGCCATGTCAGTATGTTTCTCCATCTTCTTTAAAGAGACTCACAGATCTGATAATCAAGGATGTCTCTCTGGTACTGCCTACAAAATGTGGTCAAAAGAGGCAGGTCCAGCCAGGGGGCTAAAGAGGCAGATTGGAGAGAGAGGACAATGTGTGGCCCTACATCCACCTGTGGATGGGCAGTAAGGCTGGCGAAGAGCACAACCGGTAAGTCCCTCGGGGCTGTTCATAGATTGCTCCAATCTCACTGCTGTAGCACTAAGAACTCCAAGCCCAACTGGTCTAGTACCCAAGCCCCTTGGCCATCGTTTGACTGAAGAGTCATCTCCCCAGGGAGCACAGGCCAGACGTGTCCCTCACCTCTTCTGCTGCACAACTGCTTTGAAGATGAGCAAAGGTGGCCATGCACAGTTAACTGCTATTTGCAGGAAGCATTTTCTCTAAAGTCTCATCTTCAGAGGCTTTCTAAATACTCAAAAAGAATCCTTAAAATAAAAGCAGAGACACAGAAAAACTCTTCAGGGGAGGGTGAATGTATATTGTCGTAATGTGGCACAAGTAAAGCCACAGATGTGAGGACATCACATCCTCCTCTTCCTAGGACATATTTACTTCCACGCATCCTATCCATCCTCTTCACCAAGTAAGAACCCCAACATATACACACGCGCGCGCACACACACTTACTGATTATCAAACTACAATGAAGTTGGGATTTACAACCCCTGCTGTCAGAGAATCTCCCCACCAGCACACACTTCCAAGTTCTCTTGTAAGGGACTTGGAGGTATTCAATCACCCAGCCTTCCAAAGGCGCACGTTGTCCACCCCCTCTCGTCAGAGCTGTCAGCCCAAGGCTGCGGGGGTCTTCATCCAAGGCAGATGAAGCCCACCACCGTGCCCCTCCGGAGCTGGACTCCACTGGTCCTTTGAGCCCAGCATCGGTTACCTAGACAGGGCTGCCTGCACTGTGCATCATTAAAAACCAAGAAATCTGCACTTTGGTATTGCTTATGCTGCCTTCTGCAGACCCTCGCTTCCCTCTTATTCGATACCCAATCCTGGACTCCCCAGGCTCTGTTAAAATAAGGCAAAAATTTCCCAGAGAAATATTTTCAAACACCAGTCACGAAAAAGAAATACAAAACGGCAGGTTGCGGAGTAAGTTCCTATCAAATCAATTCCCCAAGGCTGCGTGTGCAGACACCCGTCATCCTCCGTCTAGGGCTTGCACTCTACTCAACGCCAGGTTCTGATCTAAACCGTAGAGCCAGAGAAGAGGAAAGAATTTTGCAAATCTGGCTGAAGTAGGGATCGCGGGAGGGAGGGAAATGGGGAAGATGGTGGGAACCTGTCCCCGCCTTTTCTTTGCTTGGCTGCACAGCGCTGGGTGCCTGCAAGGTGTGTGGTGGGGGGGAGCCTCTCCGGCACGCGCTGCGGGCAGCCGCAGCTGCCAGGCAGGCGCGGTGCTCAGTCGAGCGCCCAGTCCCGAACGCCTGAATCAGTCAGAGCGGGCTCAACGGCGCCACCTCTCGGTACATCCGTGTCCAGGAGAACGCGGCGGCGGGGAAAAGCGGGTGGAGAGGTGTGCGGGAAGCTCAGGGACCCAACTCCGCTTAGGGAGCCGTTTGTGGCGCAGGACGCTGTGGCGGAGGCGAGAGTTTTTGCTCAGCGACTTCCGTGTGCCTGTGCGTGCGTGAGGGCGAGCGGTGTGGCATGGGCGTTGGATGGGTGTGGAATTTCGCTTCACGCTTTAAACTTTTTTTTACGGCCTCCGCTATGGCTTTCCAGGGCCGCTCCCTGGGCTTTGAAGGAGGAACCGGGGGTTACGTGAAGGCCAAGGCTTGGGGCCGACTTGGCCGAGCCTCCCTCCTGGGCTGGCGGATGGCGCGCCCGGAGCGGAGAGCAGAGACCCCGAGGCGAGCAGGAGGTCGGGAGTCCGAGTGGCCTCCCGGGTTCCCTTTCGCGTGACGGGAGCGGGGATCGGGGGAAGTGGGGGAGCACGACCAGTCGCAGGAATCGGTCTGTTCAGCGGCTTCCGCCCCAAGTAAGCCCTTGTCCTCATCCAAGAATTCAGACACCCCGCAAACAGGAAAACTGACCCTCCAAGCCAAGTATGGGAGAAAGTGGGCACATATCCCTCCCCCCCCACCCATCTTTAGGAAGCCCCTTCCTCCTCTCTCTTCCCCGCTGCCCGAAGCCTAGGGTCTCCAGTAAACAAACGCATACAGCGTCTAACAACAAACTCCGTTAACCTGTTGGGGGGCGTGGGGGGAACCGGACAAACCTGTTCTCGAAAAGTCGAGGCGTCCCCCGCCTGGACCCCCAAGCAACTATCTGCCCCTCGCTCCCGCCCCCCCCCCATTCCCCTTCGGTGTCAGGAACAGGCAGACCCGCCGCCGGGGTGGGTACTCACGCTGCTGTTGTGTCCCGACCAGTGCACCATGGCTTGGTTGTGGGCCGAGTCCCCGGTCAGCGCGAAGGAGGTGCTGGGCAGCCGGAGCTCTTCAGCCGCTAAGCTCCCAGCTCGCGGCGCCTTCACCTCCTCCCGGGAACCCTTGGCCAGAGGACGGCTTCCTCTGGAACCATCGGCCGGAGCAGAAGCCCGGGGTGTCCCCGAGCTCCGGGGCGCTGGGGGGCTGAGCCCGGCGACTCCTCCTCGCGCCGCCAAGCTTGCCAGGAGCTAGGATGCCCCGTCCCCGCCGCTCGTTTGCCGGCGACGTCCCTCCGGCTTCCACCTGCATCTCACCGCCGCTGCCGCCGCCCTGCTGGGGCAGCAGCTCTGGTCCGGCCCGGCGCCCCAGCACGGCGGCTCTCCGCGCCGTCGCCAGCTCCTCCGGCCACTGGCTGGCCACTGCCCGCGGCGAGAGTGGAGACAACGCCGGTGGCCGCGAAGCCGGGGTCGCCGGGCGCCCTGGACCGCCTGTCGCGTCCCAAGTGATCTCGGCACCGGCCAGAACCCACGTCGACAGGAGTAGGAGCCCGGTCCTGACAAGCTGCGCCCCCGGCCAGCCTGCGGGGCGCTCCGTACGCGCCGCCTCCATCCCGCTGCGGCTACCGCGGCTCGGGCTGCCGAGTGTGTGGCGCCCGCCGAGGTGCGGGTCCGGCGCGGGGGGGTGCGCGCGCCGGCGAGCGAGCGAGCAAGTGTGTGTAGGGGGAGTGGGGGAGGGGGCGGCCGGGAAGGAGGTGGCTCCCGCTGGCGTGCCTCGCCGGTCCTCTCCACTCTTTCCTCCTCGCTCGCGTTCGCCCGCTCTCTCGTCCAGAGGGTGATTCCAAACCCGAGGAAAATTAATAAATGCCCCTTCAGTGCTTTCTTTCTTAAAATCAGACTCCCCCCAGTCTTCCCCACTGAGCTCCTCCAGAAATTTCGTAAAAAGGAGTATTCAAAGGTAATAAGACAATCTTCCTAAAATATGAAAATCAAGCCGGATCCAGAAGAGGCTGGCAATTAGACTCCAGTCCCGAGCCTCTCCGAAATCCAGCCTCCAACGTGCTCCCGGCGAAGAGTTAGGAGCCGCTTCTGGACGCGTTTTGGGGTTTACTCTTCGAGCCTGTTATGAGGAGCAGGAGATGGCGCGCAGGGAGGCTACAGGGGTCTCGGGGGAGAGGGAGGAGGAGTTGAGTGCTCAGCGCCAGCTGTTCGCGTTCTAGAGCCGAGAGGGAACCAGGTGCCTCCGCGCAGGGAGGCTGCGCACGGAAGGCAAGCGCGGGATGCACCCGGACTCCTCTCGCGGCTCCGTGGCCCGGCCGGCTCCCCGCCACCCCAGGCCTGCGCCCCCCGCGGGGGCGCAGGGAATGAGTGTGTGCGCGTGCGTATGCGAAAGCTGGCGGGCGCGAGGCGAGGGGTTCGCCGGGGGGTCGGCGGGCCGACCGGGCGTCGCTGGGTGGGGGCACCTGGCTGAGATGGGCCAGGAGCGCGGCTGGGTGTGAGGGGGCGCGAGGTTCCGTGCATGCACGTTTGCAAGAGCATGTGTGCGTGTTAGTGTGAGCGATGGCAAGTGGGGCGGGGGCCGGGGGTGTGCGCTAGGGCTTTGGGCGCGCGCGGATCACGCACGGGCTGTGTTTGCATTTCCAGGAGCCTGCGAGTGGTCAGAGAGGCAATACTGAGAACTAGGCAGGCCCCTCTCAGCAGCCCCCTCCTTTTGGCGCCCTGAGCACCCACGGCCGCCACTACTAGCAATTAGAACCTGATAAAGTCTCCTAGGGGGTGAGGGAAGAGAGGCGGAAGGCCCCAGCCGGTTCGGGTACTTGCCGGTTCTCCTCGGGTTGAGGGACTCTTCCTTGCCCGGACCTCCCGGCCAGAGGTGGGGCGAGAGAGTAGTTGAGATGTCTGCTCTCACAGGGAGGATCCAGACCTCATTTTCCTGTCTGGGATTTCGAGGTCGTGCCCTCACTCTCAATCAGTTTCTGAACGGGCTCAATTGTTTCAAAGTGTCGGCCGCCAGTTAGAGGGTACTCGGGGCGGCGCCGCGTGGGATATCTGGTCCCCAGTCCCCCGCTGCAGGAGTGTAGCCTGCGCGCTTGGTGCAGCTGAGACCCTTTGTAACCGTAGGAAGACGGCGACTTTGGGTGGGCGGGAGGGAAGTGAGCTAAACCCAAAGACGACCTCGAGCTACAGGCCCCGGGACATGTAGTGTAGCCCGCCGCCTCCGAGAAGCCCCCGGGATTTGTAGGAGTTGAAAAGTCGGAGACGAGAGGAGCTGGAGGAGGAGCTATTAAGAAAGGAGCAGGCCAGAGGGAGGAGGCTTAGGGAGGGAGACAGCCTCCAGCCCTGCTCTCCCCTTCCGGAGTAGATGAAGAGTTCCTGCTCTCTAGGAGATGGTTAAAGTGGAGAGAGAGGGAGGGGAATGCGCGGGAGAGGGAAGAAAGGTGAAAGGACAGAATAAAGGAGAAAATAGAGGGAAAAAGAGGGAGAAGAGAGGAAAGACAAGGCGAAGGAGAAAGGGGCGAGAGAATGGTGCAAAAGGAAGAGGGAGAGAGAAGAGGAGGTGGAAGAGCGCCAGGTAAGAACCAAGAGGGATGGAGGAAGCAGAAATGCCGCCTGAGAATCTAAGCTGGCAGAGGGAAAAATATCCAGCGATTCCCGGGAGCCCCCACCCTCGTGAACTTGCTTTTCCACCCAGTGCCAAAAATAGCAATTAGCAACGGGGGAAGCTGAGCTGAAGAACGATGCCAGCGACAACGTCCGGCCCAGAAGGGGGCGGGTCCTGGCATCCGTGGGTTTCCAAAGACTGAGTGAGGCGGGCAGTCCCAAGAAAAGTTCCAGCGCTGCAGGCCCAGGTAGGCGCAGGACCAGGCGCTGAACGAGAGCTGGCCATCCGCGGGTTCCCAGCGCCCCTGCCGGAGGAGGCCGAGCGCTGCAGCCCGAGCCGAAGCTCGGGGTTCAGGAGGGACGCAGCGCTGCTCTGCTCTTCAGGCTCTGGGCAGAGGTACCACAGTATAGGAAGTCTGAGCGGACCCGAGGCTCACACAGCCCGGAAGAGTGCAGCCTCCCAAGCCCTGTGTGCACTGGGAGGTGCGCGGTCCATTCCCCGCAGCTTCCTGCAGCCTCCGAGCAGGAGCAGTTGAGTGCAAAAGAGGCAGACGCTCTGAGAGGGGCTTCCCTCCCTCTCTCCCGTCTGAAGGAAGCCCTGCCCGGATGGGACCCGGGGGAAGGGTTGGATCCTTGGGATGGGCTTGAGGAGCTGTAGCTAAAAAACATGTTTGAAAACAAAAAGGAAAGACTCTCCAAGTGTGACATTTTCACATGCCTCCTGCACCAGTTTGTTTCTTGGCCTTGCTCTATCAATTATAATCTTCTCCTTCGACCCTCAGTCTCTCCCTTCTCCCTTTGCCTGAAAATCCTTGCCCTCAGCCCTGAGCTGCCCCTGCCATCCCCCCACCCTCCTGCCTCCAACCCCCTGCTTCCCAGTCCCCCATTAGCCTTCTCTGGTGCCCCAAACTTCACGATAGTTCTCACCTGTACCAACAGTATCTTCTTCCTCACTCCTGGACTTTTTGCAATTTGACATCTGCCTTTAAGTGACTGTAAAAGGCCTACCCCAACACACCTGACAGCACCACTCAACAACCTCTTCTTCTGCGTTTGTAAACTTGCCCCATCTGAAAAGATCTCCTTTGGTCCACATGATACCAGGATCTCCTGGGTCCTCCCTGGCCAGCCGCAGTCAAGTTTGTCTTCTTTTACCCACATCCTACATTCTGAGCCCCCAACCTCCATCATTCCCCCAATTCTCCATGCTTGGCTTTCATTCTGTTCTCCCTTTCTCCCTGTCTGAATGAGCCCAGTGACCAGGCCCATTTCTGTCCTTCAACTACCACCTCCTGCTGTTGACTCCTGCATCTACAACTTCACCACATCCTCTCTTGAGCTTCACACCTGACTTCCTCATTGCTTCATACGTCTATGTGTTCACCTTGAAACCCATATGCAGCAAAACAAAAACCATCACCCCAACATCTTCTTAGTCAGCTAGACTAGACACTTGACTTGCAAGCTTGACTCCCTCTTTGGATCCCGACATCCATAAAAACTCTGTCTCATCCTATTTTAAAAAGCCTTCTTTACCAGTCCTCTCCTGTTCATTCCCAAAGTCACTCCCTTAGATCTGACCCTCAACATCTCTTGCCTAAGGTTTTGCAAAAGCTTCCTCTCTTCTCCTGATCTTCAGTTTTTTCCTTCTCCTAACCAGCCTCCACACCAGCACCTTCAAATAGAAATGTAATAGCTTTATTGCAGTGGCTTTATTAAAACAAAAAGAAATAAAAAGAAACCAGTGAAATTAACTTTCATAATATATTTATTGAACTGAAGTTATCAAAAATAGTTTCATTTCAACTTATAATCGACATAAAAATTATTGAGGTATTTTTACATATTTTTGTACCAAGTCTTCAAAATCCAGTGTGTATTTTATACTTCCAGCACATTTCAGTTCAGACCACCCACATTTTTTCACTACCACATTTCATAACCACATGTGACTAGTGGCTACTGTTTTAAACAACACAGCTCCACACTGTTGACAGAAATAGCCTCTTAAAACATAAGGAAGATTATATCATGAATTGCCCTCCTCAAAATTTTCAACAACCTACCATTATTTATAAAATCGAAATTTCTTAGAATGGTATCCAAAGCTCCATGTACTTGCCCCACCTCCATGAATGTTCTTACTGTATTTCTTAAGCCTGGAATGTGTCCTCTGCCACAGTTTTCAATATGGAATGGGCTTCATGGGAAGAAGCCATCTTCATGAAAGAATCCTCTTCCATGGAGCTTGCCTCCACAACCTCACAGTACTTGTTATTATATCATTATTATCACCATCATGTCATCATCATAAAATCATTTGTCTTCCTATAAGATAGGAGCTGTCCCATATCAATTTGAAATTTGAAAGAGAGGACTAAGATTAGAAGGGGCTTCCATTTCCCTTGCTGACGTAATACCTACTTCAGCTGGGAAAGGCAGGTTGAGAGTGAGGATTAGCCCTCACACAGTCCCCACAGGGGACAGAAACAAATGCCCACTGAGAATGCATTTTCCCACCAGGGCTTCTGTTCCTGTTAAAAACAACTGGAGAAAGCGAACTGTATACTGTAAGTTATCCATGAGATTATGCTAAATGTCATCCAAAGAAGTTTTCTTTCAGGTTTTTTTTAACCATCACAGTGAAATAACACTTTGGGAAACTGTGCTTCTTCTCCCTGACATCATACACACACAAACACCCTTACCCTTCCAGTCCCTCAGTAATCTAATAGATATTTTGCCATCAGCACTCCCAGCAGGCACAGATAGAGAAGAATTAAAATGATGCCTATTTCCATATATATATATTTGAGACGGAATCTGGCTCTGTCGCCCAGGCTGGAGTGCAGTGGTGTGATCTCAGCTCACTGCAACTTCCGACTCCCAGGTTCAAACAATTCTCCTGCCTCAGCCACCTGAGTGGCTGGGATTACAGATGTACACCACTATGCCCCACTAATTTTTGTATTTTTTTAGTAAAGGCAGGGTTTTCCCATGTTGGCCAGGCTGGTCTCAAACTCCTGATCTCAGAGATCCACCCACCTCCGCCTTCCAAAGTGTTAGATTACAGGCATGAGCCACCGTGCCCGGCCCTATTTCCATATTTTATAAAATGTTCAGCACCTCTTACATGAGGACCTAAAAGCAAATTAATCTTAAAACGTGGGTTTCTCCTGTGAAACTGACATCCTTTCTTAAAGGCTCTTTTAACTGGCTCTGTCTTCTCACTTTGTCTTCTTCTTGTCTCAACAGTCACGCTGAGTACCAACTTAATTTGTTCTAAAGGTCTTCAGACAAGATTTTTATCCTCTGCTCCCTTTTTACTAAATGCTCTTTGTTTTTATTGTTTGATACTCTTTGATCTTACTATATCTGTGTATTTTTGATAAGGCACTTCACATTCTTTTTAGAACTAAATAGAAAATTAATTAATTGATTAACATCAAACAACAGTCTCCATTGTAACTCTCTGAATTTCTGTGGAGGCAAATGATTGTGAAACAAAACCTGAAATGCAGACAAAACCAACCAGATGATCACTGCAATTAGGACTTTCTATCACTGTGTGTGTCCATGAAGTCTGTTTTGCCCAATACTGTATCAGCATCTGGCCCAATGCCTGGCACAGTGATGACCCTCAATAAATGTGCAATAAAAAACAAAACAGATGACTGTAAATAATAATAACTCTGCTGCAGCTACTAACCACCTGTTCTTTTTAGCATATGTCAACTTTCTAAAGAGGCAAAAGCTATAAGACTTGATTGATACTACTCTCCACCACACCTTATTGCATGGTATCAATGTTCTTATTGTAAGCAACAGAAAACAATTCTGTTTGGAGCAGAAAATTATCTTATAAGAAGCAGCTGGGCGTGATGACTCATGCCTGTAATCCCAGCATTCTGGGAGGCCAAAGCAGGCAGATCACTTGAGGTCAGAAGTCCCAGACCAGCCTGGACAACATGCAAAACCCAGTCTTTACTAAAAATACAAAAAATTAGCCAGGCATGGTGGTGGGTGCCTATAATCCCAGCTACTCAGGAGGCTGAGGCAGGAGAATTGCTTGAACCTGGGAAGCAGAGGCTGCAGTGAGCCAAGATCACACCACTGCACTCCAGCCTGGGTGACAGAGTGAGACTCTTGTCTAAAAAAAAAAAAAAAAAAAGAAAGAAAATTTTCTTATGAAAATGATATTGAATAACTCCCAGAATTGCTGGGAGGGCTGGAAAGCTAGATTCAAGGGTTCTTCAGGCAGAATGACAACTGAAATTACACCACAGAACTGGTCCTTTAAGGACCAGCATCGCTAAGCCTAGATGCTACATCTGTAACTAGCACCACAAGAGTTGAATGCTGAATGTTGCGCCACCTCCATTGTCACCAGCTAACCTGCTGCTTGCTTTTTTGTATCACTAGCATCAATTGGCCAAGCCTGGATCACTAGCCCCTACCCTAGAGATGCAACGAGGCAGTGGATCTGCCTCCTGAGATGAGAAATTCTCCAACACACAGGGAAGGGGGTTCAGATGTTGGGCAGCCACAGGACGAAACAAGGTAAATGTCTACTACACCCAGCACCAAAAAAAAAAAAAAATCTTAGAGAAAGAAAGGGACCCTATTTGCTTTCATCTTGAACTTCCTGTAGAAGACCAAACAAAACAAAATCCTGACTAGGTAGCATTTCAAACAACACCTATGTGGAATTGGATGCTTAACCAGGGAAACCCTTCTCCCATGGAGAAGGGGAGAGTAGGGGGAGGGGTGACCATCTACCCAGTGGTTACAGGTATATGAAGTAACATTAAGAATCCTGTCCACAAGGCACCAAATACTTTATGATGAAGGAAAAATGGAAGAGAAAGAGAAAAAGGCAGCAGAATGAAGGAGAGAGCAGAAAATAGCTACCTGAAAACTGACATTTAATAAGGACTTCCTTTAAGTCAGGCAGTATGTCTTCTACGGCCATTGCTTCATTTTATCCAAAGTCATTTCTTGGTTCCAATCAGTAGATTAAGAAACAAATACATAGAGGTGAAGCAATGTTAGAAGAGATAATGTAAAAGATAATGATGAATGATAATTTATGCGGTGCACTAACTCTTGACTAGAAATGTGGTAAGGACCTACCAGCATTCTATTGGAGTGACTGAGAGTCCATACTTTAGAGAAAAATTGTCTATGTTCAAATTTCAACCCTACCAACTACCAGCTGTGTGACCTTCGATAAATCACTGAATGTCTCTATATACTTCAATTCCTCATCTGTAAATGGAAATGGTGATAATACTTAACATATGGGGTCACAGTTAAGATTAAATATATTAATGGCATGAAGTACTTGGAACAAGGTCTGGCAAAGATTAAGTGCTAGATAAATTTGGCTATAAATGTTCTTACTCTCCTGAACAGTCCTGTGGAGGCTAGTACTTTGTCCCCATTTTACAGATGAGGAAACTTTGAGTGAGAGAGTTTGGATTGCATAGCTTATGAGTGACCCAACTAAAGGATCTGTCTGATCCAGACAGACAGCTCTCACACAGTGGTCTACATTGTCTTCCTGCCCTACGTCCCACAGCATGCCCCAGGTAATATTTATATTTAGGTCTATTTGGTTCTGAAGTCAGTGTCCTTCCTGCTGTGTCCTCTATCTTGCCACCCAGGAACATATCACTAGAACTAATGCTGGTGGCTGGTCCTCATTGGGCACATGGCTTCCGCAATGCTCCTTACAATTTAAGAAGAGGTTGGTGATTTAGTTGGTGACATGCCATTTACCTCCTAAAGAAAAGAAAATTATGGTTGGTGAATTCCAGGCCTGTGTTCAAGAAGCAAGTTTGGGCTAAAGAAGTAAAGTCAACAATGGAAACTTAATAAACTCTGGGAAAGAACATACATACTCATTAAGCTGCTGAACATCATCAGCAACTTTGTTGACATTTTCCTTCTAGTCATAGCTCCAAAATAAAAGGAGAGCATCAATCGAATGAGGTGTATGTAGTTGGAAAAGAATTTTTGCAGGAAAATAGGTTTTCATTTTATTCCTCTCCCTAATGATTCACAATGCAAAGCCACATTTCTTAGAGAAAAGTTTGTCTTGCACAGCATAGCTCTTGAATTATCATGGATTTCCAGGAAGTTCTAAGAAAGTTTGGCAAAGCTGATGGAAAGTTCTTGAGTCAAAGTCATTCACTATCCAAGGAGTTCCCTTCTGAGTCAAAGTCACTATTGGAAAAGTCCCCTGTCCCCCAGGAATGGGCCTGCCTGGTATCCCTGGTACACTCCATCACTGGCTATGGAAAGCATGGCCTTGATACTAATATGGTGATGGTCTTCAGAGGTTCACAGTGGGAGACATTGGTCAATTAGGCAGAGAGAGATACATTACTCCATTTTCCCATACTAAGAGAAACTATTTTAACATCTTCCCCATAATGTGGTTTTGAGAAGTAAATGAAAGAATATATGTAAAAGTTTAACCTAATGGCAGATCCTCAATAAATGCTTGTCAGCTGAATGAAAGAGTAATGGAAAGAAGGAATTTGTATAGAAGACAGAAAGAAAGTTTGGACAATTTAGTTAGAATATCCTTAATAAAAAACAAGAGGTTATCTAGAAGAGGTGAATATGAAGATAGGAGAAGATTTAAAGTCTAGTCCTGGCTTCACCGGTGTTACTTGGGAGGTTGTAACGAGTCTCATTATTGTAATAGGGTTATAACTGGGCTTGAGGATTAAAGGAGGCAGTTTACAAGGAAACATTAAGCAAACTTTAAAGAGCTACATAAAAGAAGGCATGGACATGTTGTTTTAGTTGCCATCAATATGGCATCTCCTTCGATTTGGCATCTTCCTGACCCAAGCAAGCTACAGTTCTGATTTCTAGAAGTCAGTATATGCTGAAAGAGAGTCCGTTGCACCCAACCTCCCTTTCCTATTCACACTCTTTATTCTGTGCTCCCCCATCAAAGTTCATAGACAATGAAGCATATCATAATTCATATCTAAATTGTGATGCCTTAATGTACCCTTCCCCAGGAGCACAATATTTGCATTTAAAAAGGTACCACCAACTTGCTTCATCAAGTTTAACAAAGAGTTTAGACAACATGGGCAACTCCAGGCAGCAATGACAGTGAGACCCAAGCAGAATTGACCTCTTCCCAGGGATGCCAATGGCAGGTTAAGGCCTGCATAACAGAGAAGAAAATAGAACTGCGGGGAAAAGTGGTTAAAACAAAAGGAAGAAGAGGGAGGGATGAGAGAAGGAGAAAGAGTAGAGGTGCCTAGGTGGTAGTAGTAGGTATGTTGGGGAGAAGAGAGAAAATGCAGACAGATGTGTTTTCAGGGAGTAGAAATGACACATGGTCTCCAGGGAGACTGCAGAGCCTAGGGGTCAAACACAAAGATTTTGGATTCAAAGAGTGGAGTTCAAATCCTAGCTTAGCCTTATTAGCTGTGTTACCTGGGGAAGGTGTCTAACCCCTCTGAGCATCAGTTTCCCCATCTGTAAAGTGAAGATATCAATTTTCCCTCTCCCAAGGAATTTTTTGAAGATCCAATGTCAGAATGTTTGAATAGTGCCTGGTACATAATAAAGACTTAATAAATAATTATTTGACCCACTTTTACCACCCATCCCTAACTCCACCATGCCCCCAAAAGAAGTATCTTACTTGGCTCAATGATGCGAGATTTCCTTCATGAGAGAGCAAACCTTTTAAATTTCCCCAGGTGAGATTAAAGAGCGAATAACCTCATATAAATTGCCTTGATGGCTGGCTTCAATGCTACAGGTCTGAATGAGAGGTGAATATGTGACCAGCTCCCCCATTTAATCTTCCCAGAGTCCTAGAGAATCCCAGCCCCCGGGTCAGAATCTCTATTCTACGGGCTGAGACTCTGATGCTCAGAGAGTTAAACCCACCATCCAAGGCAAATGATGCATCAGGGGCCGTTCCTAACAGCAAGAAAGAAGAACCAGGGTAGAGAAATGAAGAGAACAGAGGAGCTCCCCAGAGGAGCAGGAATAGCCAAGTAAAGATGGGGCTGCAGATCGGAAGAAGCATGGGACTGGTCAAAGGAATGAGAAAAACCTTCAGGGATGGCCCGAGGCCACTTCAGCAGCTGCAGGATGGAGAGAGAGATGTATCCTGGACACGTCTGTGACCACCCCCTCATGCTGGTGTCACGGCCCCGACCCGTTCACCCATTCATGAGTCAGAATTGGGAGCACCACAGCGGACCTAAGAGAGCCAGCATTCTTGGAAAGTTGTTCAAGCGTGGCAGAGAGAGCAAAGAGGAAACTAAATATAGCCTCAAAACAAACACACGGTCTTCGATGGAACACCCCTGTCAGGGAAGCTGGAGAGAGAAAGCAGCCAGGTCACAGGAATCAGAGCCAGAGGCCTGATGAGGGCTTTCCTGCTGGAAATCACACAGGAGCTTCTCAGCCCTGGGAGGCGGGCAGAATCTGTGAGCACCTCCAACTCCACACTCCTCTTTCCACAGGTCCGGGCGCCCTCTGGCATGGGACTTTTGCCCATATGGCCCTTCTCCTCCATGCTTACCTGATTCACTGTTATCTTCCTTCTGGTCCTCAGTCTATCTTCACCTTCCTCAGAGAGCCTTCCTTGGCCCCACTGAATGAGTCAGGACACATCCCTCTCCTCTATTATTAAGGTGACTGCATATCCCGGTTTAGGTTAACTTTCCCAGTGTAATTACTAATAGCACCCCCTTTCACTCTCAATAGTATCTCATTTTGAGCAATAAATCATGTGATCACCCCATCTAGTATATGTTCTCCTGGTACTATACACCTCTTCTTTGAAGCATTCTTATAGTTGAATTTCTAAATATGTTTGTGTAGAGGTTTAATTAATGCCTCTGTCCTCCAGTTTATTATAATCAGCAAGAGGTCATACCTATTTTAATTAAACCTCTTATTTAGAAATAATTGTTGATTCACATGCAGTTATAAGAAATACAAAAAGGCCAGGCATGGTGGCTCACACCTGTAATCTCAGCCTGAGGAGGCCAAGGCAGGAGGATCGCTTGAGTCCAGGAGCTGGAGACCAGTCTGGGCAACACAGCAAGTCCCCATAGCAAGTCCCCATCTCTACAAAAAATGAAATTAAAAAATTAGCCAGGCGTGCTGATGCATACCTGTAGTCCTAGCTACTCAGAGGTTAGGTGGGAGTACAGGTTGAGCTCAGGAGTTCAAGGTTGCAATGAGCTACGAGGGTGCCACTTCCCTCCAGCCTGAGCAACAGAGGAAGACCCTGTCTCTTAAAGAATAAAAGAAAGAAAAAGAAAAAACGGAAGAAAGAAAAGAAATAATAGAGATCTAATACACCATTTATCATTTTCTCCAGTGGTAACATCTTGCAGAAATACAGTGCAATATCACAATCAGAATATTGACAAAGCTACAGAACCCTCCCATCATTTCAAAAATCCCTCATATGACCTTTTATAGCCATGCCTACTTCCCACCTGTTCCCATCTCCTCAATCTCTGGCAACCACTAATCTGTTCTCCATTTTTATAATTTTGCCATTTCAAGTATGTTATATAAAAAGAACCATACAGTTTGTAACCTTTTGGGGTTGGCTTTTCTCACTCAGCATAATTCTCTGGAGAGTCACCTAGGTTGCGTGTATCATTAATCTGTTCTTTGCTGTTGCTGAGTTGGATTTTATGGTATGGATGTTTACCTGTTGAGAGACATCTGAGATGTTTCCAGTTTTTAACTATTATGAACACTGCTGCCATAAACATTTATACACAGGTTTTTCCATGAATATGTTTTTATTTCTCTAGCATAAATGTCCAAGAGTGTAATTGCTAGGTGATATGGTAGTTCCCTGTTTAGTTTTTTAACAACCTGCCCAACTATTTTTTTCAGAGTGGCTGTACTGTTTTGCATTCCCACCAACAAATATGAGTGATCAAGTTTCTCTGAATCTTCTTCAGCATTTAGTGTTACTTTTTTTTTTCAATTTTAGCCATTCTGTTAAGTATGTAGTGAAATTTCATTGTGGCTTTAATTTGCATTGATTTCAGCTGTTTTCTTTATTATTCCCTTCTTCCTGCTTGCTTTAGGTTTATTTTGCTCTTCTTTTTCTAGATTCTTAAGGTAGGAGCTTAAATTATTGACTTGAAACCTTTCCTAGTTTTTAATATATGCATTTTGTGCTATAAATTGTCCTCTTGGCATTACTTTAGCTGTATCCCACAAATTTTGATATGTTGTGTTTTCACTTTCATTCAGTTTGAATTTTTTTTAATTTCTCTTAAGACTCCCTCTTTGACCCATGGATTATTTTGGAGTATGTTTTTGGGTTTTTTGCCAAGTGTTTAGAAATTTTTCTGTTATCTTTCTGTTATTGATTTCTAGTGTGAGTCCACTGCTGTAGGAGAGTACATTTTGTATGCTTTCAATTTTTTTTAATGTGTTGAGGTTTGTTGTATAGCTGAGAATATGGTCTGTCTTACATATGTTCTGTGAGCACTTGGAAACAAAAGATATTCTACCGTTGTTAGTTCAAGGATTCTGTAAGTATTGACTAGCTCCTGTTGGTTGATAGTGTTGTTGAGTTCTATATCCTTGCTAATTTTCTGTCTAGTTGTTCTATTATTTGTCAAGAGAGGGGTTGACATGTCTAACTATACTTGTGGATTTTTTTAACTTTCTTGCTTCAGTTCTATCAGTTTTTGCTTCACATGCTTTGCAGATTTTTTATTTGATGCATGTACATTTAAAATTGCTATTCTTAATAGATTGACCCTTTTGTCATTATATAATGTCTCTATCTCTGGTAATTGTCTTCCTTCTGAACTATAGTTCATCTATCATTAATATAGTTACTCTTGTTTTCTTTTGATTAATATGTGCATAACATATCTTTTATCATACATTTATAATTCTATTTGAAGTGATTTTCCTTTAGATAGAACATAGTTGGGTCATGTTTGTTAAACAACTCTGCCAATCTCTGTCTTTTGTTTTGTATATTTAGGCCATTTATATTTAATGTAATTAATGATGTGTTAGAGCTTAATTCTGCCATTTTCTTTTTAGTTTTCTATTTATCCTCTTTGTTTCCCATTTTTCTGTTTGGTTTTCCTACCTCCCTGTGGCTTTCTTGAACATTTTTAAATTTCATTTTTATTTTTCCATAGCATTTTGAGTATATCTCTTTGCACATTTTTTTAGTGGTTGCTCCAGGTATCACATTAAATATATATAACTTATCATGGCCTGCCAGTTTTCCATTTACCAGTTTGAGTAAAGTATAGAAAACTTACATTACTTTATGTTTTTTTAACCTCTCCCACTTGTGATATAGTTGCCTTGAGTATTTCCTGTACATACATTTAGAACCATATCAGACAGTGTTACAATTTTTGCTTCAACTATCAAAGATAATATAGAAAACCAAAGAAGATAAGGAAATTTTATTTTATTTACCCATATTTTTGTTTACTGGCATTCTTCTTCTTGATGTTACAAACTTTCTTCTTTTATCATTTCCTTTATTTTTAAAGTATTTTCTGTAGCCATTTATTTAGAGTAAGTCTGCTGACAAATCCTGTTAGTTTCTCTTCATCTGAAAATACCTTCATGTCTTCTTCATTCTGTTTCTAATTGAATATTGACAAATTATAATTGTATATATTTATGAAGTACAAAGTGATGCCATGATATATGTATACAATATGGAATTAATGAGTTAAGCTAATATATTCATCATCTCAAATACTTATCATTTATTCCTCCTAACTGAACCATTGTATGTTTTGACCAACATCTTCCCATTTTCCCAAACCCCCAGACTCGTAACTATCATTCTGCTCTCTATTCCTATTATTTTAATTGTTTTAGATTCCACATATAAGTGAGAATATGCAGTAATTGTATTCCTGGCCTGGCTTATCCCCTTCATTCTTGAAGAAATTTTTATTGATGATGGAATTCTGGCTTGGCATTTCTTTATATTCAGCACTTGAAATATGTTTCTCATGTGCAGACAGTGAGAAATTAATTGTCATTTGAATCATTTTCTTCCTATAAGTAATGCATCATTTCCTTCTTGTTTTAAAGACATTTCTGGCCAGGTGTGGTGGCTCACAGCTATAATCCCAGCAGTCTGGGAGGCCAACATGGGAAGATTGCTTGCATCCAGGCATTCAAGACCAGCAATGAGATCCTGTCTCTGAAAAAAAACATTAGCTGGGTGTGTGTGATGATGTATGCCTGTAGTCCTTGCTACTCAGGAGGCTGAGGCAGGAGGATCACTTGAGCCCAGGAGTTTGAGGTTACAGTGAGCTATGATTACACCACTGTACTCCAATCTGGGCAACAGAGTGAGATGCTGTCTCTTTAAAAAAAAAACACAGGAGATTTTCTAAGTGAAGTTTTCAGAAGTTTGCTTGTGGCATGCCTTGCTATAGATTTTTGGAGAGATTATTCTATATTGGAGATTTATAGATTTTGGGGGGAGAAGATTATATTATTCACCCCACTTCTTGACTATGTAGTTATGTCTTTTTAAACTAATTTTTTCAAATTGAAGTATATTTGACAAAGACTATATACATTTAAGGTGTATAATGTGACGATTTATTATATGAGTGTGTGTGTGTATAAAACCACCTTAAACTAATTAACATATTTCTCACTTCAGATAATCACCCTTGTCTTTTTTGTAGGTATGCATTTTGCCAAATTTGAAAGGTTTCAGCCATTATTTTTCCAAATACTTTTTCATTCCTGTCCTTTCTCTTCTCTTCTTCTGGGACTCCTAGAACATGAATGCTAGATCATTTGTTACAGTCCCACAAGCACCTGAGACTGTTCTCTTTATTGTTTTCAGTCCACTTTCTCTCTGTTGTTCAAAATGGGTAATTTCTACTTCAACCTGCAAGTTCAATTATTCTTTCCTCTGTCCCTCTGTTTTGCTGTTGAATATCTCCTTTGAGATTTATATTTTCAGTGATTATGTTTTTCATTTCTAAAACTTCCATTTTGCTCTTCTTTATGTCTTCAATTTTATTCCTTGAACTTTCTATATTTTCATTTGTTTCAAGCACATTTGTAATTGCTCTTTGAAGTATTTTTACAATAACTGCCTCAAAATCTTAATCAGATAATTCTAACATCTCTGTCTTCTCAGTGCTGTTAGCTATTAATTTTCTTTTTGCATTCAATTAGATATCATCCTGGTTCCTGATATGTCAAATGGGTTTTGGTTAAAACCTGGATATATTTAGTATTATAAGATGTTGGATCTTATTTGAACCTTCTGTTTTAGCTGATTTCTGTTCAGCTCTGGCAGGGGAAGGGGGAGGGTGTCACCTTGTTACCACCAGGTGGGGGTATAGGTCCACATTCCCTCCTGGGCCTCCTTTGACACCAAGGTAGGAGGGACTGGACAGATGTGAGAGTCCTCTGTCGACACCTAACCTCCAATCATACCTTTCTGGCAGCGGGAAAAGGTGGGTGGGTAAGAATGTGCTCATTACTTCTTCCCAATTGGCCTCCACTGACACAAAGGGGTAGAAATTGGAGGGTGGTATTACCTCTAGGCAAGTGTGAAAGTCCTGACTCTCCACTAGGCCTCCTCTGACACCACCCAACAAGGAGGGACAGGGGTGGCTTCATTATTGTTGGGTGGGAGTAAAGGTGCTTTCTACTGACACTGCAGGCAGGGATGCCCCATCACCAACCGGAGCAGATGAAAGTCTCAGCTTTCTACCTGGCCCTCTCTGATACCATTCTTGCAGGGGGAGTGCAGCACCTTGTTACAGCCTCAAGAGGGTGGAAATCTATCCTTTCATGTAGCCATTGCTTATATGGGTGTAGGGCGTAGCCACAGTTTTTTCTGTGGTGTTTGGCTAGAATAGAGCCATTAATGTCTGAAAGCCCCCTGTCTTGTTAGGCTGTCTCCTTCCTGGTCCTCTGGCTAGAGACAGCAGGAATTGTATTGTCTGCACCCATTGCCATTTCTTGGTCACTAGTTTCTTCATCTCTAAGAAAATCCAGAGAACTCAGCGCTGTGTCATTTCCTTGGGTCTTAAAGTCCCTAGCAAATCTGCCTTCTTTCCATTTTTTAGACTCTTTTTATGTTTGTTTTATAGACAATGTCCAGGAGGTTTATTGTACATAGCAGAAGGAGTAAGGGAAAGTACATCTATTCGTCTTCCCAGAACTAATCATATCTATTTTTGTTTACCATTATATCTTCAACAGCAAACCAAGTTTCTAGTGCAGAGTAGAAGACCCTGTGTAAACAGTTGTTTAATGAATTGATGAACACAGCTAAATCCAAATTTTCCCAGGATTTCAGTAAACCTCTCCCACATGTAAGCTTTTTGGTGGATCCTGCCTTGCCCCCAGTCTACAAAGGGGCTCCTTTAAGAAGTAAGTGACCTTTCATTTTCTGTAGCAGGTGCATCCCTGAAGAGTTGTGTATCTGTCAAGTTGAGGTAATCATAAAACCAACATTATAGGTTGTGGTAAGGATTAAGTAAGGAATCCACATAAGCACTTAGAAATACCTCTGTCAAGTTGTAAGCTCTCAATAAATACTGTAATTGTACAAAAAGCTGAATTTTTGTCAGTTGGATTCCATTTCTTACTGATTTGCCTTATCATTCTAGAAGCGATGTCACTTCATTTCTGACTCATTTTCAACTTAGCATGGTCCCCAGTGCTTAGTTTCTCAGCCTCCCTCACCGCCTTTGTGACAAGCCATCGGTAATCTACAAATGGACTGGTAGTTGGTGAAGCCAAGGGTCTTTAGAATTCATTGACTTCTGCTGTTCCTTCTTTTGTTCAGCACTTACCTCACCCCCTAATTGTTCCATTTTATAAACACACATATTGGTTTGTTGAATTCTGCATGTTTGGAATTGAGCGTAATTAGCTCTTACATCCACATGCTATTTTTTATACAGGCTTTCCATTGGATCACTGTAGGTGGCACAGGTATAATAACATCCCTTTTTTCTGTTGATAACTATCATCATAATAGCAAAAGCATCTGTTTATGGAGCATTTATTATACACCAGGCCTTTTTTCAAAGCTTTACCAGCATTTTCTCAATTAACCATTATAAAAGAACTGACATGTAGGCCCTCTTACTATTCCCACTTTTCTAATGAGAAAACTAAGGTTTAGAGAGTTCTGTAACTTGACTAAGGTTATAAGGCTACATTGTGTTGGAGCCAGCATTCCAACCCAGGCCTGTTGGAGGCCCAGCCCAGGGCTCTTGCCTGGGAAGTGGGGCCACCTTCTTGAGTAACAACCACCACCACACAAATCAATAAGCTTTCCCCAGAGACACCCCCTTTCTAGAGGTAAAGCAGTTTAAATCCTGAGCAAATCTGGCTCATGGAAATAAAAAATTCAAAGAGGCTAACAGGAGGAGGTCTGAGTTCTGTTTAATTGACCTGGTGTAATTATTTCCATTGAATTGCTCTACATCTGGGGATAGATATTTACTAAGCAGACTGGCCTGGTAGTTCCCTTCAGCACCTGCTTTAGTCTGGAGGAAGTTAATTGCATGGAGAGTTTTCATCTAAATCACTGAGTTTCTTATCCCCACCAATGCAAGGAAAACACACACAAACACACACACACACACAAAGTGTCTTATGCCAATAAGAGCTTTGCCGGAAGGACTTTCCCTTAGCTCAATGCTGCTCCTGAATGAAAAGACTCAACCCATTTGGTTGACTCAACCCATTTGGGTCTCAGTACCACAGTTATTCCAAATAGCCAGAACAGGCCTCTCTGCACTATAGAAATCACAGTGCAGTAAGCAGTGTGGTCTCTGGACCACCCAGATCAAAGAAAGACGCCTCCATCTCTACCACCAAAAGAAACAAACCAGGGAGAAGAGACAGGGAAAATATGCTTGGCCAAAGTTGCCTTTTCCTCTTTGTGAACACAAAGAGAAGATAAATTACAGCTTCTGTTAGTAACATAATTACTTTAATTAAAATTTAGGGGGTTGGAAATGCTAGTTCTCAATGTCAGATTTCTAGTGATGTATGTGAAGCCTGGGAGAATAGAAATACAGCCCTGTAAATAACTAGCATATTATAACTGGAGCAGTGTGTGCTGTTGTATTCACTTAGAGTTAGAACAGCAATTAAATGATAACCAGGATTCCATTCTCTGCTCTCCCTTGTCTCTGCCCTCATTTCACACCCAGGTAATAATTATATGCATAAGACTATGGTGGCTTTCCCCATTCCCCATAAGCAATAGTCATCTTCCAAAGCTCTTCTCAAATAATTCTTTGAATCCTTTCCTGAAGACTCTGTCCCACAGAAATTCTCCCATCCTAATCAGCCACTGTACAGTACTTGTTTTCTGCACCAAGTGTTTTCCCTGTTAATTGGACTGATTTCAGCTTTGTGCTCCAGTCTGTCACATACAGCCTTCTAATTGTGTCGTGTCTCCCTAACAAGATTATAAGCTCTCAGGAGGCACTGAACATGTCATATGAAAGAACAGACATTTAGAGCTGAAGGGATCTCAGAGACTATACTGAAGATGAGAAAACAAGTTATACATCTAGTCAGGGGGTTGAGCCGGGACTGGTGCTCAAGAATTCTAACTCTTAGCTCATTGTGGGTTCCAACCCTTTTTTTTTTCCTTTGGTAGAGACAGGATCTCACTATGTTTCCCAGGCTGGTATCAAACTCCTAGCCTCGAGTGATCCTCCTGCACTGGCCTCCCAAAACACTGGGATTACAGGTGTGAGCTTCTGCATCTGGTCTGGGAGATTTTGAATGAGTTCCATCAAGGATCATTTTAATCAGGCATGAGTGAGAGAGTGTTAGGAGAAGCAAGTTGTGGGGGACTTAACCTCAGTCCATTACCCTCCTTTCAGTAGCTGGGGTCCAATCTTCATTCCAGGGGTTGGTACCATTGAGCAGGGTGGGAGGTGTGTGTGTCCATAGAAGGAAGGTTAGACTGAAAATTGAGGAGGGACTCCTCAACTGAGGCTGACAGGTGACTAGCCAGCTGCTGTA
Organism: Ateles fusciceps; assembly: GCA_036589455.1. NCBI lineage: Eukaryota > Metazoa > Chordata > Mammalia > Primates > Atelidae > Ateles > Ateles fusciceps. The sequence continues at coordinate 9,397,662 of JAZHEH010000091.1, read as the reverse complement.
ATCAGGGCGGGAAGTGAGTCTACTCTCTGAAAGACAATGAGAATGGCCAGGCTGGCTTGACTTCCCTGTAGCCCCCTGATCTGGCACAGGACCTCGCCTGTACTGAAGAAGTTTCTCTAGCACCTCCCTCCTCTCTTTTCCCATCCTTGGTGTCTTAGCTCAGGCTCCCCCAGAAGTGGGCTGTAAGTGGCTTATCAAAGATGATGCACCCAGAGAAACCCACAAGGGAGGCAGGAAATCATGGGAAGGAGGGGGGAGGAAGCCAACTGAAGGTGCAATTTCATAAAAAGTCCCACAGAGGGGGAGCTTCACCCAATCCCATAGGAATGTTCTGTAGGATGTCACTTGCAGAGCTGTCCCAACCAAAGGATAGGCAGCTGAACTCTCTCACTCCCACCCCTTCAGGCACTGGCTAAGGACCAGCCAGGGAGACCTAAGTGCCCACGCTCCTTATCTTCTTGTGCAGTTGGGCGGAGTGGACTCAAACATATGCAAAAAGGAGCCACGGGTGCTGCCTGTTACAAGCTCAGGAACACTGAAGGGTGGGTACATACAATGGTGACAAGGGACCGAGGGACACCGGCATAAAGCACATTGTCAGTCTCACTAGGATTCTTTTACGGAGTCGAAAAGCAGTTTAGACACTTAATAAACAACTAGCTTTGGCCCTTGCTTTCTGGTTTTATAAACTGGTGACTCAGGTCTCACTTAATAAACAACTAGCGTTGGCCCTTGCTTTCTGGTTTTATAAACTGGTGACTCAGGTCTCATTATCTGAACCAGAAGAGGTGGGAAGCAGGCAGGGTCTCCATGAGGGAAAGACTCTCAGGGCACAAGTAAAATGAATGTGATGCTTTAAGGAGGAAGCCATGCTGGTTAATACTTTGAAATATTCTCTCACCATACTTACTATGTATGGTAATGTGGAGTCACTAGGAAGACTGGCTGACAGCCTTCAGTAACTTTCCAGACTGGAATTTACCTCGGTGTGTCAGGAGGCAGTGGAGTGTACTGTTTAAGAAGGTACATTGATTTTGAAACCCAACCCTACAACTAGAGGATTGCAACTCCCTGGACAAATGACCTAACCTCTCTGAGCCTCAGTTTCATCATTGGTAAAAATGGGGAATGTTAAGAATTATCTCATGGATCTGTTGTGAGGAATTAATAAGGGAGAAGAACACGTGCGTGTGTGTGTGTGTGTGTGTGTGTGTCAGAGAGAGAGAGAGACAGAGACAGAGAGATTTACCAAAGGCATTGCATATAAGCAGCACTTGCAGCAGGTTGTATTTCCAAACTCCACAACATTATCTCCCATCCACATGTTCTTTAAAACCTTGGCATTTTTTTGCCAAGAGGTGAAGTCTATTTCCCTTCCCTTTGAATCTGAGGCTAAACCAGAAAAGTTGATAGAGCTTCCACCTGGTTCACTTGGAATCCTGCTTTTGGAGTCTTGGGTCCACCATAGTTGGAGGAAGCCCTAACCAGCTCACATGGAGGAAACATCTGGAGGCCCCAAGTCTGCAGTGGAGAAAGAGATGCTAATAGCCCTCTGCCGCTCTAGTCATTGTCTCAGTACAACCCAAGCCAGAACTGCTCAGCCAAGCCCTTCTAAAATTCCTGATCCACAGAAACAGTAGGAAATAATAAAATGATTGTTTCTGATTTAGGCCACTAAGTGTTGATTTGCTATCCAGCAACAGATAACCAAAGTGATGCTTTATGAATGCTGATGATTGACATTACTATTATTCACCACAATAACAGGATATCATTCACAGCCTCACAGGTTGTGAAATATGATTTTGTTTCATTTCACTAAGAATGAATAAGTATCTCAGGGATGGAGTCTCACTAATCAAGGTCACAGGGGAGAATGCCAATTTACTACCATAATAGAACTGCAAGGGATTTAAACATCCCATCGTGAGACCAGATTATTTGCTTCATGTAAGAAATTTACTTCCAAAACTAAAGTATAATCAGGTTGTCTAGCAAGCATGAAATGAGAATAAGGAAAGTTACTTGTCCTACTAAAGTGATTTGATGGTATCAGGTCAAGGAATACCTCTGGAAGGAATCTACCTGCTGGCAGGACCTGACAGCCCAGACCTCTGGCCAGACATCTTTAAATGGCCCTTGGATAGACTCTTGACAGTACTGGCCCCTCTGAATTTCTTTTTTCTGGCTTCGGTACAGACCAGTTCTTTTTCTGATTAGTAGAGCATTTGTTTAGTCCAGCAGATATTGACAATGTCTCATGAAAAAAAAAAATAAAAGTTTCATAGTATTTTATGAAAAATAAAAGAAAATCGTATAAATTCAAGAAATATTAGATGCAACAAAGTGAAAAGGGCTCATTATGATAGCACTTCTCAGAGCCTTGAATATGCTAGCTCATCATGCAAACCATCAAAAGGAAGATATGGTAGGATAATGAACTTTTCCATACAAAGACACTTCCCTCACCTCTAGATTACAAGGTGATAAATGCTGCTTTAAAAACAGCTTCAATCAAGTTGCACTCTGAACCAAGAATTATTCTGGCTACTTATGAGGTCTTTATATATGACTTTTCTGGCCTATTGAGTTGATTTGATAATTTAACACTCAGAAGATTCACCCCATTTTCCTCTTGTCCAAATTCCCCCCCTCAAACAGAAGAGGATGGCTCTGTGGCCCTTGAGAAGTATTGGTTCTAGTCAGGGAAGTAGAGCATGTACATAACAATTTGGGGAAGGTGTTAGGATAGAGATCCAAAGTATTGTGATACCTACTGGAAATGCCAGCAATGGCTTTAGAGACAAGCAGCATTCATAGTGGGCTATGATGTCAAAATCGGAGTTTGGCAGGAGTTCAACAAGCAGAATGGGAAAAAAAGCACCTCAGGCCGGAGGAGCAGGGTGAACAGAGACCTGGAAAGGAGCAGGGAACAGAATATTTGGGAAATTGGGCAGAGCACATGGTGATGGAGGGATGAAGCTGGCAGTGCAGGAAGAGTCTAGAATGCCAGAATGCTCTGGCAAAGAGGCCAGGCTCCAGATGAAGGCATGGGGACCCAGAGAGAGACTGTAGAATGCAGGAAGAGTCTAGAATGCCAGAATGCCCTGTCAAAGAGGCCAGGCTCCGGATGAAGGCATGGGGACCCAGAGAGAGACTGTAAAACGCAGGAAAAGTCTAGATGCCAGAATGCCCTGTCAAAGAGGCCAGGCTCCGGATGAAGGCATGGGGACCCAGAGAGAGACTGTAAATGAGTGAAGCATGACTAGGCTCAGGTTCTGGGAAAAAACTCTGAAGGTAGTCCATGGGCTGGGCTAGGCAGATAAAATAAGGGCAGCCTTGGGAGTTACTGCAGCATCCCCCCAGGAATGTTGGCAGATATTGAAAATATATGGTGGCTCCGTCACCTCCTTTGCACTTTCCCATGCAATAGGAGACAGGCTATTAGAGCATCTGCCCTTAACGAACAAAAAACAAAACAAACAAACAAAAAAACCCAGCTCTATGCGGAAGGCTTTTTGAAAAATCATCATGTCATTTCAGGCATGCAGCTTCACACAATGACAAAACAAAGAGAAACTGCTCCTTGGTGACAGCATATAAGCAGACACATATAGCCAGCCCTGCAGATAGGAGGATGGGATTCATCCCAGCTCTCGCTATAGGGAGGCACGAGGAGTGATGGTTAATTTCATATGTCAACTTGACTGGGCCACAGGGAGCCCAAGATATTTGGTGAAGCATTATTCTGGGTGTGTCTGTGAGAGTGTTTCTGGATGAGATTAACATTTAAATCAGTAGACTGAGTAAAGCAGAGTTTCCTCCCCCAAAGTAGGTGGGCCTCATACAATTTATTGAAGACCTGAATAGAACAAATGGCTAAGAGAGAATTCGCCCTCTATGCCTGATGCTCTTTGAGATAGGACATAGGTCTTCTCCTGCTTTGGGCCATAGACTCTAGCCCCCAACTCAGACTCACACTGTAATTATTCATTAGCTCTCCCAGGTCTCCAGCATCTCTCTAGATAGATTGGATGGATGGATGGATGGATGGATACATGGATGGATGGATGGATGGATGGATGGATGGATAGATAGATATACATAGATATATAGATAGATTGACTGATTCTACTGTTTCTGTTTCCCAGAAGAACTGTGGTTAACACCTGAGGGCACAGCCAAACATTTTTAAAGCTATTAATGTGCTATAGCTGGCCTAGAGTTAGAACCTGAACAACGCCATTTTATAAAGAACAAAGCTATGTTTTAAAATAAGTTGTAATGGCTGCCCCACTCTCCTCACAATAACTGCTGGCCTTTGGCTTCTGTACCTAAAACTGCTAGTTTGCTCTGCAAACTATCTACCTTTCTTATCAGTAACAGCCAGAATTGTCAGCCTTTGTGACTACAATAGCAGCCCAAGCTAATTCCATCCTGGTCCCTGTGCCCTGTAATAAATAACTAAGATCTGTTCTTTACAATACTGCCCAGAAGATGTGCAAACTAACGCTTATCTTAACTTCTGTAAGCCACTTAGGTAACAATCGAGGGGGCAAGATGTCCTCAAGCCCTTGGAATGTCCGGAGCCCCCGCTCACTCCCCTCTGTCCGGGAGATGATTTACGAAAACCCCTAAATGTCTGTGTCCCTTCACCCCCACCCCCACCTCTCGCCCTGACTCCCAAGGTAATTCTTACGGGTATAAAAGGTCTTAACCCCCCTCCATTCGGGGCCACGGGTTGGAGAGACGCGAGTCCTCCATGGTCGCCGGCTTAATAAACCCTGCTATTTGGCATACTTTTGTCTTGGTGCTGGTCCCTTAATCTCGCCTCAAATATAACATTATATGACCATATATGTATAATGTCTCTTAATCAATACTTTTCTCTGAACTATCTCCCACATTGCTGGAGGGATATGCTATAGGGCTACCTAATGCTGTTCAAAAGCACTAGGGTTCTTGCACACCCTAAATTTTTAAAAAGAAATCCCCTTGTCTTTTGTCTTCATTTATTACCGCTGGGTGATCTCGGTCTAAGCTAGTCTGGTCCTTTCAGGAGGAAGATCCAGGCTTGAGCCCAGAGATCTTCTATCACAGCAACCAGGAACACATCCGGTCTCCCAGTCATCCACAAGTCACCTCACAGAAGTCCCAAAGTGGGGAGTTGGACTCTTCCCCCTCACAGGGCCCAAAAATCAGTGGTTTTGAGAATGTGAACTATTTTCTCCCTAGCTGCTTCCCTCTTAAAAGCCCCATGTTGCCCCAATCAGAAACTTAAATACCTAAGAGGCCCAGCAGGTGGTGCCAATGAGCGGTACCTGCACACTAGACAATATGATTAAATGGCAACTGACTCTCAAGTGTGGGTCAGGAAGACAAGAGGGAGTAGTAAAGACTGTGGCTAACCAGAAATGCATGCTTTCTAAAGGGGACACCACCATTGCTGGCACCGGACTGTGGAACCAGTATTGACTGAGCAATTTTCTGGTAAAAGCCTGAAATCTGGGTTTATTTGTAGAATGTATTCATTTTTAAATGTTAGCAACATTTAGACTTAAACTCTGTACTGACTATTACTGTTCAGACCAAACCAGACATATCTCTTTTCTGCTTTCAGCCCTGGGCTACTTGTGTTAGAGGTACCTCTAACATTCCCCTTTCAGAGAGCCTGGGGAACACAAGAGTCTGCGTTTTCAGTACGAGAGTCTGCGTCAGTTTGGCAACACAGAAGTTCCAGAGGCAAAGGCACTCAAAGAATTGGCTATGTTCTGTGTTCTTGAAGCAGGTTTTCGGATGATCTGTGCTAAGAGATAACTATAACATGAAGCACGAATTGAACTCTCAAGTAAAGAATGCCACCACAAGTGATTTCACAGAGCAGCCTTGGATCTAGTAGAATGTCTATGGATCGCCAGAATCTCTGAAGAATTCCTGGAGAAGGGAGGATTATGAGCAGAGCTGACACTCAATTAAGACACGCCAGTTTTGTGATGCCAGCTGTTGAAATGCTGAATTACAGGACTGTTTCACCATCCAGACTCTTCCTACCCCACACACAAAAATCAAAGACAATTCTGTTCCCCCTTGTTACCCGAACCCATTATATAATTCGCACTATTCACACTCAGGAACCAAGTCAAGACTGCACTTCTGTTTTGGAAGATAAAATGCCTCTTCCCTGAGCACCCCAAGCAGAACTCCATCACCACAGCTGCCTTGGCCTTTCCTTCAGGACCCCTCAGACCTTTTCATGGTCCAAGAAGCAAAACAGTAGCACCTGGGCCACTAGTAGTGTTGCAGGACTTTTCCTTAGTTCAGCTAAAAACGGGGCTCTTGGTCCCACAGCCATGAAAATTCGGGCTTGCAGACAATTCGAATGGTGAGTAAGACAGGATTTTCTTGGGTGAAAAGGAAGAAGAGAGAAACAGGGACTCCCACTAGGCCAGAGTCCCTGCTAGAGCACTTACCACCAGCCCTTGGAATCCCAGGTTCCACACAGGAAGAGGAGGGGCCAGGCTCCTTCCTGCTGCAAACAGCGAAAACTTCCTGAGGCTCCACCCCAGTGCTCAGGCTGGCTGCGTTTCTCTGGGGGAGCCCCCTCCCACTTGGCTGTCTCATTCCCCACTCTAAGAAGTACATCTAACTGCCCGTTAGATTAAGGTAAGGATGAAGTCCAATCTTAAATGCTTCCTACTGATAGGGGGCTCTGTTTTGGGGAAATAGCAGTTAGAGCTTCCCTAGAGGGCTATCTAAGGGTTCCCAGCAGAAGGGGCCATCATCAGAGGCTCTGGTTGCATGACTGTTTGGAGTTTGATGGCCTAAGGACAGACAAACCAGGTTATTAGAAAACATGTTTTAAAATGAAGCAAGGGGCAGAGTAAAGACAGCTAAAAAATTCTGAGGCCTTTTACCAGTTTGCACAGGGGAGAGGGAGGCCAAAAGCCTGACTGGCAAAAAAAAAACTTTACCCTTTTGCTGGAATGCTGGCCTTCTGGATTCCTTTTCTCTGAGCCCTATCCTAAGCCAACCAGTTTAAGGTTTGGAAAATTAACTCTTTCCAATTTGGAGAATGCATCTGAGGGGAGTATCCCATAGTACAGAGACACAATTACCTAGAGAGGACAGAGGAGGAGAGAGGAAAAAATAAAGGGTATTTTTTCAGAGCAGTCCCAGGGGTTCAGGATGCATTCTAAAGGGGTACAGATGGAAGATGAATGGCTACCTATTTAGAAAGAGGGGAGCAGGTATCCCTGGTTCCCTTCTCTTCCTGTTAGATACTCTTAGCAGATACCTAAGGTACATGAGGGAGAGAGGAAAGAGTATCCTCTTTCCCTCTTCCATACTTGCATCCCCCGAGTCCCAGTGACCTTGGCAGGTCCCACCATGAGTGCCAATGTGGCTTGCACTCATGAAGCAGGGAGGGCCTTGAGAATAGGAATTATCCGCTCTCACCTGTACCTCTATCCCCACTACTGTTAGTAGCTTTGGAGTTCCCTAGACCTCATTTATGCCATGGATATTAACACGGCCTTTGTCCATGAAATAGGAAGCTTGGGCTTAGCTTAATCAGCAGGAATCAGCCACACTCACCGGCACTGTGCTTTTTAACCTCTGTTGTCATCTGCCTCTGTATCCCTTTGGTCAAGTTTTCCTTCCTAGGGTTTTGACCCAAAGCTTGGAATTGAGTTTGGGACAAAAATGTGTCTCTAAGGGGGTTGCATGGACTCCTTGTCATAAGCCAAATGCTAAGGTGACACTGTGGAACCGAGTCCTCCTCCAACAGGGGGAAAGGAAAGGATGCCTCTGACACACCCAGATAACTGGTGGCTATAGTCATGCTTGCTAAGATTTGGGTGCATGGTGCTTGGCTTTGGTTAGCTTCCTTGGCCTTACTTTCCCAAAAAGGAAACCTCTGAGTGATGGGCATCCTATTTATTCCCATCACCTGGCAGGATTTGCAAGATAATTGCTCAGAACTAGAATATTGATCCAGACTTTTACATTACCCATCCCTTTTGTTCTTTTTGAGCTGCAGCAAGGGATTGCTGATTGGTTCACAGGAGCAAGCAGCATTAGTCTAAAATGTAGTCAAAAACTTAAAAACAACTAATCAGTTTAGGATTTAATGACAAATGTATGGTAAGTTCTGGAACATAATTTCTCCCTCTATAGTCCTCATGTTTGTTAAAAAAAAAAAACAAGGCATCATAGAACTGAGTGGTTTGCAAAATAGACTTTAGTCTTATACTTGACCTGATTATTTGCATAAAGTGCAGCAAGAAAATTATTTCTACATAGGCTTTTTGGATTGGCTTTGATGGAAATTTGTTCCACAAGGAATCTCAGATAAGACCTTTTAAAGCTGAGCCCAACCATGGGTTTGCATTCTCAAGCACCTGTGAGTTGGGTGCTTCTCTTCTCTTAAAGTCCCAAAGTAAAATTAGAGCTCCTAGACCTGTTAGAAAATGACGTCCTTTACTGACCACAGCTCAGGAACCCTGTACAGGGACTGTGTAGGCAAGGGAATGAGATCAGTTTCCCCACTGGGCTTTTATCAGCTCTGAAGTCAAGCATGACCCCTTAAAGGGAAGCATACCCTTCCAGTCAAAGCTTTGGTAAAATTATTAACTATTCATTAACTTTCTCCAATTGTTTTCTGTTGCAAAAGAAAAATGGATTCTTATTGCACTGATGCAAACAACTATATTGCCATAAGAGTACTCACAGATAGGTTCCAAATTCTAGAAGAACCAGGCAGAGAGAAACAAATATGCTCTGAATTTTTATCACAGGAGTGTATACCTTACTTATTAAGGGCCATAAATAGTTCAAAATAAGTTTCCTTGACTCTGAAAAACAAAACAAGGATCAGCAATACTCTAAGCAAAAGTCAGAAAGATTTGCTTCAGCTTCCTAAGTTCAGTCCATTTAGTTAAATCTTGTTTTACTTGATATTTGTGAAAATTTCCTCTCTTTATGAGTCCTGTACATTTTCCTTTATTCCAATGTTTACAATCTCTAAAGTATCAGCAGACTTACTTGGAGCACCTGTTAAAGTTCTATAGTTCATTATAAACCATCTTTGAAAAGGATTAAAACAAGACAATTGTATATGACAACAATAGCAAAATGTCCAGGGTGGTTACAGTTAGAAACATGATTGACAAAGAATTTTGGTTATCTCCATGGTTTATAATAACATAACCTTAATTATGATTGACAGCATATTCTTTAGACATTAGAATTTTTTTAATCCCATAAAATGTTGGAACATATATTAGCATTATTCACAAAAATACAACCTAAAGAAGATTGAACATCATTTTGGCAATTGTAGGTACCTAAACATGTCAAATTATCCTGTTTACCTCTTTTCTAAATGTTTCAGGGGCCCTCTGAAACATCCAAAAAGCCAGGCATTAGGAAAGACAATTCTGAAACTGAAGTTTGATTTGGGTAAGCCTGTTGAATATCTTTGAGGTTTAAAACACTTGATACTATGAAATAGAATTACAGATTGCCATAAGTTATTTATTTTGCCAAAATGATGACTAAGAAATTTTAAAGCAAAAATCTTTTATAACCCTTTACAAATTTTGCCAAGAGCAGGTTAGCACCTTAGGAAAACCTTGTTATGCTTTTATTTCAATGCTCAATTAACAGAAAAACCATATAATACCTCTTTTTGAATTTAGTCAACATCTTCACACAGAGAATCTCTTTGCAAAATTAATTTCCACAATTCTTCCACCACTTCTTTGAACCTTCAGCTTTTTTCTAATTAAACCAAAACAATCCTTTAACCATAGGCAAAAGTTTACGTTCCATGCCTTCTTATAAACATTTACTAAAAAACACATTTTATTGTTCTTACCCACCTTACATGTAAATCTATTTCTAGTAGTTTCAATTAACTCCTAGCAATTTTTAACTTTAAGGTAAAATTTGGTAAGTTGTTTTGTGTGCTAACTGCAGCTAAGGTTTGCCTTCTTAGTTAAGGGTGTGGTTAATTCCATCTGTCCCCCAGGCCTTACCAATTGTGAAGCACGCAAGTCAAATAGTTCTCAAAACCCAAAAACCAGTTTATAATCTCAAAACACTTGATGAACATTGCATCTGACCTGCATATTAGCAACAGTCTTTAGGGCTGCTTTTATTTCTCAAAGATTAAAGTCACATGAACTGAAAGGTACCACAGATTTTATATTTAAAAACTATTAGATCCAAGCACTTGGTTTTTTAAGCCTAACGTCACACACAGTACATACATAGACAGGCAGAAGAAAACCCAGTCGCTGGGTGGGGTCCTTTAATAAACAGAGCTAGGAAAACATGCAGATACCAAACCAGAAAGAAACTTATTCCCTAAGAGAGAATTGCTAAACAAAGCCTTGCCACAGGAGTTACAAGCCATGCCCTCAGGATGTAAAACAAGATGGACGCTTGATTTCACAACCAAAACTTTGCAGAGACTACACAGTGATAGGTGATGAGAGCTGGCCTAGTAAAACGTCTCCTAAAAGAAAAAAAAAAAAATGTAAAAGTTAACTGCCAACAGGGTGGAGAAGAGGAAAGAAAAGAAACAGTTTAAAAATGCTGGGGAGGAATCTCTTATTCTTATGCAACAGTTTCCTCCACCAGGGTAAAAAGTTTAAGCCTAATTCCTGTCCCATGGAGCAAACCTTTTGGCTGGGGGAGAAGAAGGGGAAGGGGAAAGGGAAGGGGAAGGGGAAGAAGAAGGGAAGACTGTAGCAGCTTGTGGCTGGGAACTAGCCAACCAGCTGTGTAGGACCCTTTGGCCATGCATCCCAGCACTGGCAGAGAGTGAGAAGTGGTGGGGGAGGTGCTGCTCACTGGTTGGTCCCTGAAAAGGGAAGGAAAAGGCCATGAAAAGGCCTCAGAGTGACAGGGCATGGGGGTATGGCTTCCCCCACATTCAGAAGTCTGAGGATGAAAAGGCTTAGAAGCAACAGTGTGAGGTTTTGAGTTCTCATTTTACGAATCACTTCTCACACCCCATGTTGGGTGCCAAAAATGTTGTAGGACTTTTCCTTAGTTCAGCTAAAGACAGGGTTCTTTGTCCCACAGCCATGAAAATTCAGGCTTGCAGACAATTTGAATGGTAAGACAGGGCTTTATTGGATGAATAGAAAGGGGAAACAAGGACTCTACTAGGCCAGAGTCCCTGCTAGAGCACTTCCTGCCAGCCATTGGAAGCCCAGGTTCCACACAGGAAGAGGAAGGGCCAGGCTTCCTGTGTGGAACGTGCAAACAGTGGGAACTTCCTGAGGCTCCACCCCAGTGCTCAGGATGGGGACCCCCTCCCACCTGGCTGTCTCAGTAGCCTCTAGGACCTACAGCCAAAATCTGAAAAACTGAGTCTCCCTTTCCTCAATAGCAAAAAGGTTTCACATTCTTCTACTATAGCAAATAAAAGGATTAAGATGAAGCTGTTAATTTTCCATGGGAAAGCAATCTCAATCTTCATTTATTGCTACAAGGAGGGTGTCATTAATTTGCCTCCTTGGTCTCAGATATATTCCTCTCTTTGTCCTGAAAATGACATTTTTCCAGACTTCTTGCTAGCTGCCTTGTAGACTAGCCAATAAGAGGCAATATTTGGAGACTGGAGGACTAAGAGAAATCAGGGCATTTCTCACCTTATTTCTGCTTTGACTGGCCTCTCCTCCATGGTCCTAGTTCACATCAGACAGTTTTTGTTGTCCATCCAGCTCCTGCTAGGAAGTTCACTCTCTCACTGTTCTTTACTGTGGAGATCACTGTAGTCCAAGCACCATGGTAGGCGTGTGACCAATGTCAGGCCAATCAGAGAGTAATATGCTCATGGTCATGGTGATTGGCTCAGGAATGAACACATGACATAATTCAAGTCAACTAAGTCAAACAGAGATGACCCTGGAACTTGTGCTTGGGCAATCAAGTAAGAAGAATTTTGTTTTTCCCAGGGCTTGACACTGTGAAATGTAATTCTGGAGCTCCTAAGAGGAGGAAGGCTTTCTCTGAGTGAAATCAGAGAGAGATGCACTGTAGAGAGAAAGAGAAAAAATCTAGATCCTGATGGTGTCATTTGCAACTCTACAGCTAACTGGATTCAAAGCTTGTCTGATGTTGAATCAAGTTATTACATATTTCTGTTCCTAAAAGTTTTTCTGGTTTCAGCAAGTTTGAGTTGAATTTCTGTCCCTTGCAACCAAAAGAGTTCTAATGTACCTATAACAAGTAAGGCATGATATTAGTCACTGTGGAGAATCTCAAGATATGTGAGCTCTTATGTAGTTTAGAGAGGAAAAAAAATGGATCCATTACTTGAAGCGGAGGGTGTTATGGGAACAGGAGATAGAGAAAAAGCACAACTACTCTACTTCTATTTTGCCTTTACCCTTTCAGGGATAATAATCTTCATACAATGAGAGTAGAACAAATGTTTTGTCAGGGTTCAGGAATCTGAGATAAATATTGTAGAAGAATGCTTATCACTGCTTTGAGTGAGTCCTAATTGCGCGTCCCAACTGAGCCACGTTGAAGTGAATGTAAAAGACTTAAGGATGAGAATGTCAAGCCACAGGGGGTACAATATGAAGGATTGTGGGGGAGTTGGAAATACATATGGATTTTTAAAAATAGGTCTTGTTATCTATAGCCCAAGGAGTTGTATTTAATCATTGAAAAATTAAGCTATTAGTTTTTAATCACAATAGAAAAAGACAACAGCATGGATCCAAAAAGAAGTTAGACCAAACCACTCCAATCTCTTTTCCTTACTAAAATTATAAGATGGACATACAAAAGGGAATGTGACAGACAGAGTGTATTCAAATAGCAAAATGATTGGCAGTCTTTTCTCCTAATTTGGAACATTCTTGTTTTCAAATGGAGAAACAAGTCACATGATAGTACAACTCAGATGATTAACTGATCAGAGCCAAAGAGCGTTTGATCAATGGAGTAACAAAACTTGGAGGGCAGTCCCCAGGGAAACGCTAGGAAGCTCTATCCTGTTTTAATTACATACCAGTGATTATAATACTTACTGATTTTTAAATTACATAAATCTGGGAAAGTTTTGTTGATAAAATCAGAACTTAAAAGGTTATAACAGGCTGTAATAATTTACCTTAAAATATATATATATATAATTTTTAACAAAAAAAGGTAAAGTCTTACATTTAGGTTAATTTTTAAAACTACACAAGTGCAGAATGGAGACAATCTGTATTAACTGCATTTCAACCAAAAAAAGATGTAAGTGTTTCACTTGACCACAAAATATGATATGATGCCTCTGCTACAGAAGACAATGTAGATTTACTCATTATGGGGAAAATACCCATAATATTTTGTTAGGTGGATGACAACCAGGGCACAGAATACAAACACTTATACACAGATATTAATAGGAAAAAAGGCCAGAAAGGTAGCAGTGGTTAATTCTCAGCAGTGAGAATACAGATGATCTTATTTTTCTCTGTGTTGTTCCATATTTTACACATTTGCTGCAATTACATTTTATAATTAAAATGTCATTTTAGCTTGATATGGATCAAAAGTATAACATGGCTAATAAAAACAAAAGAAATACAGACCTAGGCTGCCTACATAGAATTATATTTTCCAGAAAAGAGATGTTGATCAGTCCACATCTCTGTACTGAAACAACTACCTCTGGGATAAATAAATCAGAACCTAAAACCATGTTTTACGTGGGACTTTGACAATTTGGACCGCATATGGACGTTGGCAAGGATGTGAAGGATCTGAAGGTTAAAGGAACTGGTAAATATGGCCTGTAAAGAAAAAATATAATGGTCTATGTTTACTTTCTTCATATATATTAAAGGCTGTCATATAAAAGGGGCAATAGATTCGTGACAGATTGACAATGGCCACAAATTCTTTGAAACTCATTCCCTTGAAAGGTGAGAATATATATCCCCTCCATTTCAATGTGGATGATCAACAGACTGTGACAGAAGTGACCTTATTCCAGTTTGCAGGTCCAGGCCTTACGAGACTGGCAACTTTCATATTCTTTCCTTTTGAACACCAATTCTGATGCAGCCAGTGGCCACATTAGAAGCCTGCCTACACTATGACCACCATGCTATGAGGATGCCCATGCTAGCCACATAGAGGTGCTGTATAAAGTAACTGATGTCTGACCAGCCCCAGCTGATCCAGCCATCCCAGTCCAGGCACCAGACATGTGAGTGAAGAAACTTTCAGATAACACCTTCTGGGTGCACCTGCATGAAAGATGACAAACAAGAACCACCCAGCTGAGCCAATGGATTCCAGAATCGTGAGAGATAATAAAGATAATAATAAATCATTATTTTAAGTTACTGAGTTTTAGAATAATTTGTTAGAGAGCAGTAGAAAATTGAAACTCTTGTTATATCTAGCTTGATCTTAGTATAACAAGTTACAGGAGGCCCTTGAGAGGTTTTGTATAAGAGAATAACTATTGCTCTTGTGTGATCAGGACTCTGACAATACAACATAGGATTTATGAGGGGTGTGTGGCACCTGAGACAGTTCAGGGATGACACCTCAACGTTTTGTAACAAGCTGCTAGAAACTGCCACCTGCAAAATAAGAACAAGCCACAAAGATAATAGAAGTTGGCTCCATCCTAAGGGATTCCCGCATGGAAACAGAATCACGAGCAGAAACAGGAAACATAAGGAAGTGGTGTATGAGTCTTCACTAGTGAACTGACACTAGTCGCTGGGCTAGTGTACCGCTGAGGAAAGTGATGGAGCACTACTTCCTACTTTGTCAGTAGCACGCTATCCTACTTTTCTACTTCTATTGATATTTCTTCTCCTGAATGTTGAGTCTAAGAAACATCAGATCCCAACTTTAGGGGGCTTCTCTACCCAATGCATGAAAACGAGTTTCACTATAAGAATTTGGAGTTAGTGTCTAGGAGGAGGGAGAAGAGCTCCATGCTTCCACAGCATCTTGGCTATAGCAATCCAAAAAGAGGAGTACCGGAATGCTTTTTAGCATTTTCCCGGGAATGGATTAACTGTATAGATACTACATATCTTTAGACAAATTATCTGAGAAAACTCGCCACAAGAGTATGGTACATTTTACTGCTAGATCTATCGGCATACTGTGGAAGAAGCAGCACCTACTTCAACGTTGCTGGATATTTCTGTTCTAAGAATTGAAAAATTGAAAATGGGTTGGCCAAAAGCTTGGGCATTGTGCCTGACCTTTTCTTCATCTACAACATTTAAGTTTTTGAGTTGAGTCATCTTGGGGCATTCTCTAAGTTTTTCCTCCATAATTTTCTTTTGCAATACCCCTACTTTTTTCATTCTGAGCATTTATTGCAATGTATAAAATGTATATGTCTTTTCTTGTTCTTTCATTGGCTTTTACCCCACTAGCCTGTAAGTTTGTGAGGACAAAGGCTATATATGTCCTTGTTCACTGCTATATTCTCAGCACGTTGAGCTATACCTAACACAGTTAAGACATTCGATAACTATTTGTTAAATAAATTAATAACCCAGGCTTTTATTCCCTTACTCTGCCTGTTTTTGAGTCTAAGATTCATTTACTGGACACATATTTGAGAAACTTTTCACACACATCAAACTCAGAGAGAAGGGAGAAATAATGAAACTGCAAGAAACCAATTATCAAATTTTCAAAGTTTGGGCTTGATACATATTCACAAATAACCAAGGGACAGCCACAGTATGGTGGATTAATAATAAATCACTTTCACTGTGATTAATGTTGCTATTTTACCAAACATTGTCATTTAGTCTCTTGACAGGACATCACCAGAGAAGAATAATATGACAACTGTTGTGGTTGAACAAACTGTAACAAGGTTACAATCTTTTGAGTGCTGGATATTTCTGTTCTAAGAATTCATATTTAAATCAGATTCTGAACAGATGAAAGGAATGTACAAAAAGTTAGCTTGAGGAGAGAGACAGGCATTTTTGCACCCACAGAAGACAACTGGGCCTTTGGCAGATGCCAGTATTTTGGGAAAGGGGGGCTACAACTGGGAGGGGAAGAGCTGTCAGTCTTTGTACCACTTTCAGATCATCAGTAAGTGCGATTCTGTGGGCTTATTACAGCCCAGAGGAGCCATGTAGCTCAAGATGAAGATTTCCATATGGTGATGCAAATTAGAACCCTTCTGCAGAGGTGCCTGAAAGGAGCTAATAACCTGGAGAAATGCTCAGAAACTGCTTGAAGAAAGGAAAGTTCAGTGAGAGGAAGGAGGTGAAACGTCTTTGGCTAAAATGAAGTTGCTCCTGTTGTTTCTGAAGATGTTGTTTTAACAGCATTGGGTTCTGAGCCATGGCCACAGAGGACAAAGCGCTGGGTCTGTTGCTTTATCACTTAGCACATTTAGCACTAAAAGAGAAATGTTCCCCTCTTCTACTCTGTCTGGTTTTAAGATCCCACCTGATTTTCCTTTGCATTTCTACTGTTTTATCTCCTCACTGCAAGTGTGTGCGTCTGTCTTCTTCACCTCAAATGCAAGGCGAGTTTTTTCCTATTTCCCCTCTAGTTCTTCAATCTAATTTACAAATGACAGCTTGTATGGTGCTTTATAGTTTGCTAAACATACCCACATACTTTGTCTCACTGAGTCTTCATGGTAATCTTTTAGGAAACTCAATGAGGAAAGAAAAAAAAACATGCATAACTCCTAAGGGTACAGTCACTGGACTTAGAAAGAGCTGAGTTTGAGTCCCCTGCTCCCTTACTTCTTAGCTGTGTGACTTCAGCAAGTTACTTAACTTTTCTGTGTCTCAATTTCCCAGGCTTTTAGTCTAGAAAGTGATGTGGAATTTGGCTAAGAAGAATTAGACTTCTTGGGCAGATTCTCTACCATTGGCCAGACATATGATCTTGGGCAAGTAATTAATAGTCAACATTTCTGTGCCACAGTGTCTATATCTGAAAACTGGAGATAAGGATAGTATCTTTTAACCAGAAGCTGGTTGTTAGAATTAAAGAATATGTAGAAAGAACTTAAAACAAAACCTGGCATGCAGTAATCACGGTGTAAGTTTTACTGTGATAGTCATTATTTTAAAAAAATATATTTTTTGAACTGCTAATAAAATTAACACACCAGCATTGTAGAAATCCTGGGAAATCTCTGTCTTCCCCTTCTAGTTAATTGTTTTTTAATGAGTTATAATGAACACAGCTCTAAAATATTCAACCAATGCCTCCTCTCAATAGTACCATGCTCCGTCCCCACCTGGTTGTCATAAAGTTGTATGAGTTAAAACACAGGGACAGATATACGCTTCTCCACCAACAACACACAACCAAGAGAGAACAGAATTGAAATTAAGGTGAGAGTTTTTTCTTTAAGGCTGGTTGGTTGGTTGATTATTTTCTCGGGGGTGGGGATTGTTTTCTTTTAATTTGGCCTATCTTTGCTCCTCTCTTTCAGTAAACAGCCATGCACTTTCAGACTCCTGGAAGATGACAAAGTTTCTATAAAGTGTGATGACCTGGAAAAGAGAGAAAGAAACAAACACCTGTAACTTTAGCAGGAGAAGGAAGGAGATGTTTTCTCCCTGGCCTCCCCTGTGCAACCCCTCTGACAATACCAGAGAAGCCCCCTTGCCCTTTTAATCCAACAAGATGCCAGTCACCCTTCGCAAATGCCAGGCGTGGCCAAATGGCACTTCCAGCCACATGCCTTTGAGCCTAGAGGGGATTGTTTGTCTTAAGTAAACCAAGTATCAGGAACCATATAATTTAACATCTAGCCCAGGATAGTTTTAAGGTGACAGGGGATACAGTTAAGAATATTACCAGATGGAATTCAAAGACTGGGATGGGTGGCTACCCCAGAGGTGCTTGTGGCCACTTATCCATCAGCTGCAGTCTCAGGTCCTGGGTATACCAATGCTTTGTAGCTGGGGCCTCTTCATGAGCGTGCTGACTCCTGGAGCCAAATCCCTATAGAAGATCCGCTACCCATTACTCTCCTCCAGATTTATGTAAAACTATTACGATGCTTTGGACTAGGATAGAGGAAGTAAATGTTCCTCCCAAACAGAAAAGATGTGCACATTTCCTCATTAAAGAAGGAAGAATTTTATTCCAGTACCAAGCCTACACTCAGCACAGGCTTCAGAAATATTTGATGAATGAATAGTGTTCTCAAGATAATAAAATGGATAACATCAATTAAGTGCTTTCTCTGTGACAGATACCATGCTAAGTGCTTTACACATATTGTCTCATTTGATCCTCACAGTAACCCCAGGAAGAAAGAGACATCCCCAGATAACAGATGAGGAAATAGAGGCTTAGAAAACTTGAGAAACTGTCCAAGGTCACAAAGCTAGTGGTAAGTGGCGGTGCCAAGACACAAACCAAGGTCCACTCTTTTAACCACTAAGAATAATAGTAAGGAAAATGGCGATGACAACAACAACAAGAACACTGTGCACCAGGCACAGTTCCAAGCATTTTATGTATATTCTATAGACATGTATGGTTCCTGGGGCGTTAGTGCTACCACTCTGCCCCCTTTACAGGTGAAGAGACCACAGTTCAGAGAGGCTAAATGACATGTCAGAGGTCACACAGCTCTTAAATACCTGAGTGAGATACCAACCCAGGCACTTGGGTTTGGAGACCTGTCCTCTGCCACCCTTTTGCTATCTCTCAGCCTCGCTGCTCTGTTACTTATGATGATCCAGAACAACATTGTTTGACTGGGAATTCTCTGGCAAGACTCTGATAAAATTAGCATTCAAGCAGATAATTTCTTTCATTCAATGTAATAAACTCTTATTATACTATTACTTATTTGGCCTATGGTTTCCTAGGAATTATCAGGGACATAGCAGGGGGACACGTGCCTTAGCCCTCTAGAACCTTAAAGTCCATTCAGGGCTGAGATTCTGTAAGTGCTACGTGTCTACTGAGTACCAGCTAGACCCTAGTAACTATGCAGGGTCCTTCCACATTCCCTGCTTTCTTTGATCTGCACATTTATCCCGAGATGTAGTATTATTTTCCCTATATTCAAATAAAGAAACAGTGACTTTCAGCAGAGAAAGGGATCCCTCAGCCATTGGCCCTAGTTCTACCTGACCAGGAATTCTCCCAAGCCACATGTATGGGTTAACCAGCTTCACACATCACAGAAGCACTCACCTTTAATTTTTTCCTTAATATTCTGCATGTGTACACACACACACACACACACACATACACCCTAGCTATTAAGAACTAAATATAGAACTGATTGTTGGGTTCAGTGTTTATTGTAATTCGTGCAGGTTCATAAAGTCCACTTTAGACAAAAATAAGGCTGACTCACATATGTAAAAAAAAATCAGTTCATATTTACAAGCTCCATAAAACCTGCTGGAAATACTTAGGTAAAAAGATACAGCAAATGCATTTACAGCTTTACCCAAATGTCTCACTAGCAGTGATCTGGAGGAGGTTCAGAGAGGGCTGAAAACCAAAAGCTCAAGTAATCTATGAGGATAATATATTCTAACTACCAAATGAACAGGGCAATGTGAAAATATTGGATTCAAATGCATTTTCCTGTGTTTGCAAAACCACTGCAGAACACAACATAAATGAGGCTTATGACCTATTTAAAGGACCAACCTTCCTGATTCAAATATTCTGGCAATTCTTGAAATTGTAATGACTTACAATATTATCTACTCTCCAGGCACTAATGGAAAGCTTGCATCAAGCCTATGCCTGGCACAGGGGGGATCCCGAATTAGGAAACACAGTCACCATCCTAAGGACTCTGGATCCTACTGAAGAGCACAAACACTCCTGGAACTAACCACAAGGTAAGGCAGAAGGTGGAACATGCCTCTAAACAAATAAAGGAAACGGCATTTGTTAAAAGACAGCTCTATGCAGGCATTTAAGCCTCCCACTCCCCCCTGAAAGACACATGTTAGTGCAGAGAGTTAACTCAGGCTCAGAGAGGCAAAGGACTTTGTCCACAGCCACACTATTAGCAACAGGATTTGGGCCCTGCTCTTTGCAAAACCGTAGGTGGCTTCCTCCTAGAACAATGCAATGTCCACAAAGGGTACAGAAGTCCCAGAGAATGTAGAAGAGAAGAGGTGGCTCCTCGGGGAGCAGGCAAGAACGCATTGGCGAGATTTCTAGTGAGTTGGAAGAAGTGTTACATAAAATTAAATTACGAATGTACTTTCAACAGTGTTTGGGGAAGCAGATGTTGGAAGATTTGTTTGAAGCAAGCACAGCAGGTGATTGACGATGATAAAGGCAGCCTAGGAAGTGCCAAGAGCAAACCACAAAATAGGACTAAATGAGGCCACTTAGTGTAGGAGCAAATAGATCTATATCTTCACCCAGCCCCATATTATAATGTTATATGGGTTAGTGTTTCCAATGTCCTTATGGATCATCAAGAAATTGATAAATTGCACTGATATGTCATCTAAGAACTAGAATGTGCCGTCAGGACTCTATTTCTTGGCTCTGACTGTATCTTGGGCTAGCTATGTGGCCTTGCACAAGTCAGCTAATTCTTCTGGACCTCAGTCACCTCACTGTAAAAATAAGAGCTGTGACAACTCTAAAAGTCTTTCATTGCAAACAGAGTGATCCCGGAGGGAGAAATCATTCCCTCCCATCCCACCACAGCAGTGCCAGCAGCCCTCGTGGGGAGGTTGCCATATTCTTCCTTCTGGACCATCCAATCCATATATGGTTGTTGACTCCAAAGACAGTATCTTACTGCTTCCTCTCTCTGCTCCATTTCCCTAAAAGCCCTTCTTCTTTGCAATAGCTCTCCTTTGCCCAGGTTGTCACTCTTGATATCATGATCATACATGTTTCAAAATCGGTGGTAGTTTGCCACTTAATAAAAAGGGGAAATAGTAGATTACTATGTCAGTTTTTTTTTTATTTCAGATGGATTTTCATTCTTGTTGCCCAGACTGGAGTGCAATGACATGATCTTGGCTCACTGCAACCTCTGCCTCCCAGGTTCAAGCAATTCCTCTGCCTCAGCCTTCCAAGTAGCTGGGATCACAAGTGTGCACCACCACACCCAGCTAATTTTTTTGTATTTTTAGTAGAGATGGAGTTTCACCATGGTCGGCCAGGCTGGTCTCAAACTCCTGACCTCAGGTGATCCACCTGCCTCAACCTCCCAAAATGCGGGGATTACAGGAGTGAGCCACCATGCCTGGCCGGCAAAGTTATTTTTACTTAACATTTTTAAGGGCACAAGTCATGCTGTTTTGATGCTAAACTAGTTTTGGCAACTATAGGCAGTGTGATTTCTACAAAAATGAAAACATCTAGCAGAGAAGCCATTGATGCCCCTGGCTTCTACACTGCAGAATGCCAAGGCTGAATGCAGGCCTGAACAAGCCACCCCCTGTTGTACTGGAAGCCTTGGCAATGTGGGAGGGCCTTAGGGTTCATTTTAGTGCCTGTCCCCATTGATTGCTCTGTCTCATGTTCAAAGGTCAGGGCCAATCCGGATCAAGGACTGATTTGAAGCTTCAGCCCCCAGTTCTGTCCAGGGAGGGTACTTGAAGTTACAGCATTGGAAGTCCAGTCCCTGGAGTCTTGAAGGCTTTTTAACCTTCAGAGCATACTGTTTATAACCAAATATCCCTGAGGGAGATAAGACCTTAATCCACGGGTGATAAATAGGTTTCATCTAAAGTGCCAACTTTGATCAATTCAGTAATGTCTGCCTGGAGCCTTGTACTGAGAAAGATTCTTAAACTGTTCCCCAGAGTGATATTCAAAACAGTTAACAA
Organism: Ateles fusciceps; assembly: GCA_036589455.1. Taxonomy (NCBI): domain Eukaryota; kingdom Metazoa; phylum Chordata; class Mammalia; order Primates; family Atelidae; genus Ateles; species Ateles fusciceps. The sequence continues at coordinate 9,375,838 of JAZHEH010000091.1, read as the reverse complement.
TTCACCAATCAGCACAAATGGCTAACTGTAGTGCTGACCAACCCTGCCCTGCCCAACCCTCACCCTCACCCCAACCCCTCTGGTTTGGGTGTTAACTCTTTAGTTGTTGGGTCAGTATAGGGAGTTCCAAAGAGAGCCTTGCAGGCCACAGCTATTTACCAACTGATGCAGAAATGGTTCGATGTCAGAACCATCTGATTCTAAGCTCAATATCAGCTACAGCTGTCTCCCGATCCACGGGAAGTGCCAGCGATGAATCAGTAGTGTCAGCCTTTGAGGGAGGAGGGGAAGAGAGTGCAGCATCGTGTTAAGTATGTATTTTACCTTTTAAAGAATCCATGTTTTTCTCAGTGGGTCATGGGACTAGAAACTATTGTTGTTGACGTTGTGAATTTTGACGGGACACAGAGATTTGAGAGAGGAAACCTCAAATATATTCATTCTCATTAAATTTACTAAAGAATCATACATCTAAAAAAATTTAAATTTGCAAAATCAAGCCTAAGGAAATTGAACTTTAAAAAAAAAAGTCATTATAGGGGGGAAAAAAAACCTGAGTGATGATTGTTGAATTCTACCAAAAATTTGAAGAATGCTAATCCTTCTAAAACTCTTCCAAAAAAAACTGGTTATATGGAATAGAATTTCTCATAATAAAAATGGAAATGAAAACCAAAATAACTGAATTTTTTTTAAGAGACAGGGTCTTGTTTTGTCACCCAGACTAGTGTGTCATAGCACAATCATAGCTCACTGCAGCCTCCAACTCCTGGGCTCAAGCAATCTTCCTGCCTCAGCCTTCTGAGTAGCTGGGAGTACAGACTCGTACCACTGCACCCAGCTCATTTAAAAAACTGTTTGTAGTCATGGGGCCTCACTATGTTGCCCAGGCTGGTCTCAAACTCCTAGCCTCAAGAGATCCTCCCACCTCAGCCTCCCAAAGTGCTGAGATTGCAGGTGTGAGCCACCAGGCCCAGCTCTGACTGGAAATTTTTAGGTGTATCAGATAAAAAAAAAAAGATCAAAGAAATAAATTTGCTTATTAGAATTTGCTCCATAAAATCATCTTAACACAAAATGAATGTTTTTAATACAAATAATTTTATTGACAAACCTGGAATCAAAATGTCCTTGGGGTTCGAAATAGCAAGGAGCAAGCTTTCACTAAGTCAAACTGGGCTGGATTTATCAGCATTTCCTATCATTTTGAGCAGCTACCCTGGGCCTTCCCTCACAGTTAGGATTTGTGTCATAGTCATGACATAAACTATGTGGCAATTGCTGGAGTGCAGGGGTAGGGCATGCCCCCCATATTCCTCCAGCAACAATATGCTGTCACACCTTCCAGGGAACCCCAGTTGAGAATCACCACTGAATTGATACACTGTTGTTGCGACTGCATGATTTGCCACTAGAGCAGGAAAAAGTGTTTAAGAAACATTGCTTTAAATATTGAGCCTTTCCCTTATCTCCTCATGTGCCTCTCTCCCACCCTCTCCACCCTGGGTGATTAAACACTTGTGCCCTGTTCACCGCCTGCTCCCTTCACTGTCTGCTCCATCACTGTCTCTCATCGGACCACTCTGCAATAACATCCTCGCCAGGCCTCCTGTTTCCACTCAGCCTCTTTACAGTCATTCTTCATTCTGTAGCTGGGGGAGATCCCTCAAAAATCTAAGTCAAATCATGTTGTTGCTCTTCTTAAAGCCATTGAACAGTTCCCTGTTGCATGTAGCATAAAATCCTTATTCTGGTTTATGAAACACTTTACAATCTGACCCCTCCCTACTGTACCAAATATATCTTGTACCCCCTCCCGCCTTTCTCCTCTCTTCTCCTGCCTCTCTTTCATTCCTGTTAATTCCCACCACAGATCCTTTGCACTGGCAGTTTCCTCTACCTGAAGCATTCTTTCCCTGATCCTGTCCTGTTTGGCTTCTTCTTGATTTTCAGGTCACAGCTTCTCAGTCTTCTGAGAGATCTTTTCTGACCATCACCCCCAAACTGAAGAAACCACAGTTACTCTTTCATCCTGCTTAAATTCTCTTCATTGCATTACATCACATATTTTTTATCTGTTCAATATTTGTCAGATCCTTCATTACAATGTTTAAGCTCTCTAAGGGTTGGGACTAATTTGATCTTGTTCACCATAAGCACCCAGTAGATATTCATGAATGGATAGATGAATGAAGGAATGAGCAAATGACCATAGGTAGTAACTTAAAGGCTGCTAAAATTTTAGGAGCCAATGCTGGGACTATCAAAGAGAAAATAAGATAAGCTGACTCTTCCTTCTCTCAACTTAAGATGCTGCTCAAATTTGCCCTTTCCCTCAGGAAGCTTATGCTATCCACAGAGGCTTCACTTCGCTGCTTCTACAGCAGTAATACACCCTTGCAGTTAATTAACCCTTCTCTCCACGGTGATGTCAGTGATGCCGCCACACTGCATTATCTTCCATGTCGTATTGCTCTGCCTCTTCATCTGGTTTGAATCTCCCCCAACAAGTCATCTCCTTGCAGGCTTGAACTATATCTTTTGTGACCTTCAGTTCCTGGTAGGCACCCAATAACTGTTTTATAAACCACAGAAGTTCAGGCTTGGGAGTAATTTTAGAGATCACGTTTTTGCAATTCCCATTGTGGAGATAAGAGAGAGCAGAGACCTAGAGACTGAAGTGAATTGCCCAAGATTGTGTGGCCAGCTAGAAAGAGGACTGGTCCTCAAACTTGGGTTTCCTGTTCCCAGGCCAGTGTTCTTCCTACTGTGTCAGTAGAGACCTTGTTAGAAATGCAGATTCCTAGGCACTCCTCTCAGATCTTCTTTAGGAACCTGGAATCAGGTGCCCAAAGTAACTGTGGCGATTGTGACTCCAGGGACCCAAAGATGGCACTGCTTCTGTGACCTAGTAACAGGTTGAATCGTGTGACACAGCTGGCAGTTTTTGACCTCCAAAACCACAATTTCATATTTGATGTAAGAATATTCTTTTGGGTATAAAGCACTAAGTATGGAGTAAGAGACCCAGGGAAGAGATAACTCTCCAAACCAAAAAAAAAAAGTTAAAATCTGAACAGAAGGATGATCAATGGATGCCCAAGTGGAAATGTCATGAAGACAGAGCTTCCTTTTCTGGACAAAAGCTGCCCTGAGGTCTCAGGGAGGTTATGGGGTGTAACCAGCCACAGCTTTGTCCTCAGCCCTGAAAAGATTATAGCAACAATAATTGTGTTTAAAGATGGTATTTTTTTTGAGAGGTTGTGCTTTTCAAAGACCACTTTAGGCAGAGGTATTATTAACTCATCCTTACAGCAATCCTACTATCATCATTCCCACTTTACAGTTGAGGGACCTGAGACAGGGAGAGGCTAATGAACTAGCCCAGGTTTAGGTTTAGGAAGTGGTGGAGACTATTTCTGCACCTACTACACTATTTTAAAGATGTTCCAGGAAAATTGGATGACATTTGGCAAGGACTTTGGAAAGTCATCTCCTGCATGAAGTGAACAGTTGAATAAAAGACCTCCAAAGTAACTTCCAAGCCTGGTGTTTTAGGAGTCTAGGATGCTGAGAGACAGCTCCAGTAGAGGAATGCTTCACCATAGTGTCTTTCTACCCAAGCACGCTCCTCCCTGCCTTCCTCCTACCTGCCTTTTGTTCAGGCACATAGTGTTCTTGGGTGGACTTACAGGGGTCAATACAGGAATGAGAGGTTATGAATTCCCATTTATTCTACAGCTAATATTGTGCTAGGCACTACTGTACCCACATAAAGCATCATGTATATACTCCTCCTAACATCTCTGAAGTAGGTACATGCCCTCATTTTACAGATAAGGAGACTAAGACATAAGAGGGCACTGGCCTTAGCTAGCCAGTGACAGAGCCGGGATCAAGAACATTAGTCCATTTCCAGAAGCCTTTGCTCTTTCAGCCAAACCACAGAATGCCTAGGAAGGTGGCTGCAGAAAAAAGCTGTCTCTTCCCCTGTTCTTCTCCAGTGGAACCTAAGAGCCCCATGGAACTAAAGGCAAGGAAGGGAGTTTTTAAATTCTTTGCTCCAGCTGCAAAAGGCACGTACCTTAGGCAGCCTCAGCCCCTGCATCAGCTAAGCCCACAACTCAGACAAACTTGTCCCTGGAGGTTTTCAACATACTATGCCCTATCAGAAGGCATGCAGTGGGATCAACAACGTGTCTTCTCCAACTTTAATTGATCAACAAACCTGGAAAATCCCAAGAGTCTGTCCAGACAGTCCAATAACAAATAAAAGGAAGATCAAGATGTGCATTAAAGTTTTAAAATCAGGACCTAGCCCAGCCCTCCCGAACTGCTCTTCTCTTCAGGTGGAATTAATAGAGCATGTGCTGAGCTGTCAGCTCCCCTTGCTGCTTCGTGAGAACCACTTCCCTGCAAGACCCAGGGAGCAGGCACCCCCCAAGCATCCTAGCGCTGGTTCCTGCCACAGCAGGGACAGATGCTGTTTCCTTTACTTGCCTGATAATGATATCATTTACCTTGCGGGTTCCTCTGGCTGGTTTTTGTTTTATATGCTACAGGAGTTCTCAATTAGCCTCTCTCCTCTACCATCTGCTGATGACAATGACGGCATTTGTGAAAAGCAGCTACAGAGCTTCTTTTCCCTCTTTACTTAAAACCAATGAGAAGGAGGTGTGGGGCCTGGGCTCCAGACCAGACTCATCGCTTCTCCACTGTGGGGGACCAGGGCTAACTAACGTCTGGGCTTTTACTATCAGATAAGAGAAGATACGACAGTTCTGAGGCCAACTCCACTCACTGGCTCCAGCTCCTGAGTCCCCCTCTCTGGCTGAGCTCTGTCTACAAGGCCATGGTCTTCCCACTCCCCCTTCCAAATGTCCACAGAGCAAGGGCCCTGGCACCATAAGCTTGGCATTTGCCCAGGGACAGTGAGGGTGGTGGCCTGGATGGTGTTGACAAGCCCAATATATGAACCATGTTTTCCAAATTGTGTTTTTCAGAATATTCATTAACAGATGTCCAGTTTAAGTGTCCCTTGAGCAAATAAAATTAAACAATTCCACTCGGAGTTGTTTACCCAAGGGAAATGAAAATACACAGCCACACAAGCACTTGTACACAAATATTCATAGTAGTTTTATTCTTCGATCACCAAAAACTGGAAACCATCCAAACTTCCATCAGCTGGGGAGTGGATTTACAGTGACACATCATGCAGTGAAATACTACTTGGCAATAAAAAGGAAGACACTACTGATAAACACAACACAGCTCAACCTCAGAAAATACCATGCTAAGGAAAGAAACCAGAGACACAAAAGACTACTGACTGTATGACTCCAATGTTTGTGAAAATTCTAGAAAAGGCTCAACTCTAGTTATAGGACACAGATCAGTGGCTGCCAGGGGTTGCACGCTAGGGAAGAGAATTGACTATGAGGGGTCATGAGGGAGTTTTTGAGCTGATGGAGATGTCCTAGACCTTGATTGTCCTGTTGGTTACCGTGTGTACATCCAAAGTGATTAAACTGCACCATTAAAATCAGCCAGTTTTATTGTATGTAAACCATACCTCAATAAGACTTATTTTTATTTTATTTTATTGTTGAGATGGAGTTTTACTCTTGTTGCCCAGGCTGGAGTGCAATGGCACGATCTCGGCTCACTGCAACCTCTGCCTCCTGGGTTCAAGTGATTCTCATGCCTCAGCCTCTCGAGTAGCTGGGACTACAGGTGCCCACCACATCCAGCTAATTTTTGTATTTTTAGTAGAGACGGGGTTTCACCATGTTGGCCAGGCTTGTCTCGAACTCCTGACTTCAAATGATCTGCCTGTTTCCGGCCTCCCAAAGTGCTGGGATTACAGGCGTGAGCCACCATGCTTGGCCAACATCGTGCATTTTAAATCTTTGAGGAAGAGCTATAACATCCAAGATTTCCCAAATTCACTTGACAAAGGATTTAATAAAAAAAATTTTACACAATACCTGTTACCATCTTGGGGGAACAGGTAAAAAAAAATTGCGTGAGAGAATTGCCAATCTGGATAAAGCATTTCCCTCTTTATTGTTTCTTTTAAAATTCAAGTATCCTTGATACAAAGCACATTCAGCCTGACACCTTCACGGGAACTGGTTTAGGAGGCAATTTCCTGCAGATAGGAGGGCCAGGTGTTAGCAGGAAGGAGCATGCTGGGTGAGGAAGAGTGTGCTGGGAAGGGAAGGGGAAGCTGGAACCTGAGTGGGCTTCCTAAAAGCTGCAGTTACCCATCCTGAGAGACACTCTGCCAGGTGCCAGGGAAATGAGTCAGAGATGAATATGGTCCCTGCCCTCCAGGAGCTCACAGTCTGGCTCACTCTTGTCAGGAGCCTTTCTGTCCCAGGATCCCATTGCCCATACTGTTGCCCATGATTTTTCGCTCTTTCTCATTGCCTCCTCCTAGGAGAAGGGGGTGATTCTCTGGCTCTTGGATCTTGTACACTCCTGCACACCTCCAGCCAAAGTGGTCACCAACTCTAACTGGCACCAGGCTCACTGATCACCAGAAAGGATCCAGCACCGGCCTGGGGAGTTCTGGTGGGTGGCAGCAAAGGAAAGAGTCTTCTACCTCATTTCATCTCAAACCATGTCCAAATTCTCCCCTACCGCTGGTTGCGGGGGGAGGACAGCCTGCCCTGTGGCTCTGAATCATGAGAAAACCAGAGGGCAGGGAAGGGGGGCGAGCATCACAGGGACAGCTGCATGGAACATGCCTGCTTTATCAAGTGGACAAAGCCCTGTCCAGCCAGCTCTGCTCCTGCTGCCTGTCTCCCCTCCTGCCTCTCTCATGTTTCCCTGACATGGCCCGCCCACTGGCCCCTGTCCAGAAACAGCTGTCTCCAGGGAAGCAGAATGCATCTCAAGATTGGGACCCCCAAACTGTCTGATTCCAGAAACAGAGCTCTTAATTGCTACACTAAACTCTTTAGTTCCATCCTTCCCCTAACCGAGGAAGGTGGCAGACCCAGGAGTATAACAGACTTTCCTCATCTCTTCCTATATTCCATGCACCTTGCCATCATCCAGCCACAAAAGATCCCTAAGCCTCTGAGGCTTAGAAACAAAAGTACACAGGAAGTGACTGAGCCAGGAGCGGTAACACTGACTGCCCTCCATCTCTAGCTCCCCTGATTTCTCAAGGGATGCGGTTAGAGAGGGCAAGCAGAGCCCCAGGACATTCTCTGAAACACACCAAGTTGAAGGGAACTTTGTCAGGCTGCCCATCACTTTCTACACCTGGCTCTGGGTGAGAGATTGGCCCCACCTCCCTCTATAGGAGCCCACACAGTCACACTCACTTCCCTCAGCTCTGTGGCTGCCAGGCCTTGGACCATGACCTAGGCCCACAGTGAGACGCACCCATCCCAGACCTCACACATGAGCCGGGAACACAAACAATCAGGGAGAGCAGAGGGTCTGGCAGCGGCAGCAGCCTCCAGTTTCCAGGGTGGCGGTGCCTCCCAGGGTAGTGGGAAAAAACCGTGGTGTCCTCACCAGGCTGGTTCTGTGACATTGGCAGCAACTGACCTCCTAGTTTTCTTGGACCCTGGTAGCTTTCCAAGGCTGGTTCTAGAGCCTCCTCACAATTCTTCCTCTTATATACTTTAAATAGATTTCATTGCTACTGAGAACGCTGACTCCCATCATGTGCAATACCCATTGCCTCTAAATTAGCAGCTGTCAAAATTTTTGGTCTCAAGATCTCTTTACACTTTTTTTTTTTTTTTTTTTTTTTTGAGACATAGTCTGGCTCTGTCACTGAGGGTGGAGTACAGCGGCACAATCTCACTGCAACCTCTGCCTCCTGGGTTCAAGCGATCCTCCCACCTCAGCCACCTGAGTAACTGGGATTACAGGCACCTGCCACCACACCTGGCTAATACTGTATTTTTAGTAGAGATGGGTTTCACCATGTTGGCCAGGCTAGACTCAAACTCCTGACCTCGTGATCCACCCGCCTTGGCCTCCCAAAGTGCTAACATTATAGACGTGAGCCACTGTGCCCAGCCCCCTTTACACTCTTAAAAATTAAGAACCTCAAAGAATTTTGGGTGGGTTATATCTATTGATATTTACCATATCTGAAATTAAAACTGAAACATTTAAAAAAGACATCAATTCATTAAAAAACAATAAACTTATTGTACCTTAACATAAACGTGTAACATGTTAATATAAATTAGATGTTTTATAAAAACTATGTTTTTAAAAATTTAATAACTAGTGAAACGAGTAGCATTGTTTTGTTATTTGCAACTCTTTTTTATTGGCTGGCTTAATAAAAGTCAGTTGGAGTCATATGTCTGGTTCTACATTCAATTTGTTTTGATTTCACACATTGTGTAGCCTTTGGATAACTCCACTGTTAACTCACGACAGAGATTTTAAAAAGACAAGTGTTTTAGCGTCATTATAAAAAATAACCCATATGAGTTTCCAGAACACACTTTAAGAATCACTACTCTAAACCTTCCGAACGTATTTAAAGGACTGACAAGCTGGCTAAAGATCAGGGCTGAGCTTGCCGAGGAGTCAAATGTCCATGGCACTTTACTGCTGATGAGAAGGTGGGAATACCGGCATCAGGCAGAAGCAATCACACCCCATCCCCCACCAGTTCGTTCCGGGACGGCGGCGCACCAGTTCTGTTTTGTTCACTGCTCTAACCATAGAGCCTGGAACCCCGTGGTAGGCATTCAATAAGTATGTGTTGAACGAATGGTTGAAATAAATGCATGAATGTATATATGTATGAATATATATTTAAAGAATCTATCAAAAAGTTTTAATAGAAAGAAAATTGAGTGAAAAACCTCATCCTGGAGCACCCAGCCTCCAGAATAGCAGCAAGACAGGCGCACCCTGGCGGCCGTTGCTCTACTTTGCTCAACTGTTACCCGCTCACCGCCACCCCCTCCCCCGCCCCCCCCCCACCCCCCCCCACCAGCTCCGCCCTGCCAATAACACCGTGCCTCTCAGGTGCTCCGTTTTGTCAGGTAAAGGATCACATAGTAAGAAAATGGCTTATTCTTCAAGCATAGCCCCTGTCGCTTGTGAATATCAAGTAGTTGTAATGCTTTTCCCAGGAATCTCCTGGAGATGAATTCCTCAAAGTTATAGAATCTGTGAAGAGGCCAAGAAATGATCTAGTTATTTACAGTTTCTTTCTTCCCCCACAGAACCATTATTTCAAATGGAACCCTTACACCACACACCGCAGGAGAATGTGGGGTTTTGCCCCAGATGAGGCAGGAAGGGAAGACCAGAGCTGGGTGGAATCCACCTCCTCCTTATCTTCCTCCTCTCCTCCCTAGGCCCAGCCCCATCCCAGGAGCCATTTGCAGCCACAGCCCACCCCAGACACACCCAGGAGGCACACGATATCCGTGGCAGCCTCTGCTTCCAAGTGGACTAAGGTTCAACCTCATTCCTATCCCCCGGACTCTGTAAGATACCCCTTGTGTCCTTAAACATTTTGCATTTGTTGCTTAAGCCAGTTTGAGGAGGGTTTTTGTCAATTGCAGCCAAAGTGGCCTTAATCTAGTTACTGGGTTTTCCCAGGTTCTCTAAGCTCAGCACTCGCCCAGATGAGCTCTGCTGGGAGCCTGTGGACTGAGGATGGAGGAAAAGACAACAATTACAACCCATGCCCTTCTAGCTGACCAGCATGTTCCAGCCTACAGGGCAGGGGTCCTTCACACTAGATGAAATCAAAGTTAACCCCCTTACCTTTCTTCCAGCAAATGAAAGAGATGGAGAGAATTTTTTTTAAAAAAGAACGCTTTCATTTTTGGCAAGATCTAAATGCAATTACAGCTTAGTAGATCCACAAGAAATTGACAAGAGCCAATCCTTTGCACAAGGCATGCTCTGATTTCATGCCGTCAAATTATTTTTTAAAGGGCATTAATATCACAAGCTGATGACTTTTAGCCCTGAGCAAATGATGCATTTTAATGTTTCTTTACACATAGCTCTCAGCCCAAGTGAAGCTGTCTTCAGCAAAGCGTTAGCAAACATTTACATTTCAAAACTCAACAGAGGGTTGTTGTTAGATATTTCTTTTCATTTTTTCATATATGCCCAGACAGATAAATCATATTTCACATGTTAAGTGGTGTGTAGCATTCTGTTTCTAACCCCTGGCATACTATTAGAAGATAGTGGCACCTGCTTTTCAGGCCTACAGTCTAAAGATTGATTTTGAAAGGGAGGAAAAAATACAATGGCATCATCAAACACCGTCACTTTTGTGGCAGGCAGGCTCTTTTTGAAAATGATAGTGTGTTTTCAGGTTTCTTTATTCCTCTGCACAGGGGAGGGCAGCAGACATTTGGTGCCTTGTGCTGTGTGAGGGTCAGAGCAGGATCATCAGAGCAAACAAAGCCCAGTGGTTAATGTTTTGTTTTCCAGGTGGAGCCTAAGCCAAAATGAGTGAAACTAGGGATGAGTAAAAATTAGGATCAATAGGTGGTAGGGGCTCATTTTTCATTTTATAAACACAAATGGATTCAGAGTTGCACAAATCAAGGTCTTGAGCACGCAGTCAAAAGCTGCTGCATTGTAAGTCATCTTACAGTAGAGTCTAGACTCCGGACCAGAGTTTTCAAATGTATCCTAGGGGAGTGATTTTAGCAATGCAAATTTTGCAGTCAGAAAGGTATGGGTTCAGTGAGACCCTGTAGAAGCTACTGTACCTCTGTAAACTTCAATTTTTCCATCTGTAAAATGGGAATAACAAGTTTACCTGTCTCTTTAGGTTACTGTTAAAATCCAAGGTGATAATCCATGCAATGGGGTTGGCATGGCCCCTGGCTCATTTTACCTACACAGTAAGAACTGCGGGCTCTTGTCATCCTTCCGTCGTAAAAAAGCTTCCTGTCCAGACCACTCCATCATCTTCATCACTTATGCTTACTTCTCTCCCCCAAATCGACTGTGTACCCTCCTGCATACCTTGCAAGCCCTTCCAAGAATTTGAGCTAATCATTTGGAGAAGAGAAATGATAATAACAACAGTTCTAAAATAGGATTGCAGTCATGGCTTGTACAACTCTATACCTTTACTAAAACTCGCTGAACCGTACATCACAGTGGAGGAGTATTATGGATATGTGAAGTAATACCTCACTAAAAACAAAAGAATCATCAAAAAGGGAAAGTTGTAAAGATTCAAAGACATGAGTTGATAAAAATTAACAAATGGGTTGAAATCCCCCATTCTTGACTGCTCCTCTTGTATCTTTTATACAAAGGCCCCCTGACATATCTGCCTATCTCCCTTGACTCTTCTGCTCTGTGTCCCATAGTTGGGACAACTGATCAAGATTCTTAAGGCAGGAGACCCACCTCATCTCCCTCAACAGAGGAAATCTGCTATCCTGCTCTGGGCTCATCTTTCCCCTCCCCCAAGTGACATTGATGAGAAGGAACTCTATGGATATGAATGAGCTGGGGAGCTCTATGAAACTCAGACTCAGGAGGTCTTGTTACTAAGCTGGGGGGAGAACCATGAGGAATACAAGGTCCATTTTACTCAATGTTCATGTGCCCTGCCCACTTATCTCCACAAGCTCATTCCTCCAAAATATGTATCCACCTTGCTTCTTCTCTGGGTACACAGTGGGCCCTAGCCAGCTGTAATGGAATGACATTCTCTTGAAAAATGCCATTTGCTGCTCCCATCCTTCTGAGAGCAGCAGACATCTGGATGTGGTTGCAATATGGCTCTTTGGCATCCCCAAGGCATCTTTCAGGTGCAGAGTGTCTCTGCTCCCTCTTCAGTCTCCATCACTGACCCACTGAGGTGGGTGCAAACCAGCTTTTATCAAGGTGACCATAAATGGAGAGAGAAGACAGCCCTCCCAGGTGTCTGCAGAGGACACACCAACCTTCTCAGCTTTCTAGAAGCTGTCCGTGGCTCTGCTTTCTACTCTGAAACCCTACTACAAGTCCTCTCCCTTGCATTGAAATTGAACCCTCGACCCTCATTCCCACTTCCCATGGCTTTGCTCCTTGCTCGTGTACTACTGAGTGTCTCAGGATAAACAAGGTAGTTTCTGGCTGGGCTTTTTCTAACAGCTCTATTAGCAAATTTAACACAAGGCAAAGGAAAGTCACCTAGCCAACAATGCAAATAGAAAGAGCCTAGGAAGCTTCCCCTAAATTCTGTCTATCTAAAGTTTCCTTCCCTCCGTGAATTCTTGATGAATGGATACCTATCTCCTATAGACCTCTGTCTGATCATCCTCTTCTCCCTCCAGCCAGGGCTCTCTTCCCAGCGCACCCCCTATCCCCCTAATTGTTAGCCCATAATGAGATTGAGTGTCTAAGGAGTTTCTGGCCCCTGTGCCCTCTAGGTCTTTTCTGCCTTCGTTAATACCTCCAGCTCCATGCCTGCATCCCCCACCACCTGGAACCCTCTGATTGGGATGCATGGCAGCCAGCTCTGGAATCCCAGGGGCCAGTCCTGCACCCCCTGCTGTATTAGTCCATTCTCAGGCTGCTGATAAAGACATACTTGAGACTGGGTAATTGATAAGGAAAAAGAGGTTTAATTGACTCACAGTTCCACATGGCTGGGGAGGCCTCACCATCATGGCAGAAAGGGAAAGGCATGTCTTACATGGTGGCAGGCAAGCAGAGAATGAGAACCAAGTGAAAGGGGTTTCTCCTTATAAAACCATCAGATCTCATGAGATTTATTCACTACCATGAGAACAGCATGGGAGAAACTGCCCCCATGATTCAGTTATCTCTACTGGGTCCCTCCCCCCAACACATGGGAATTATGGGAGCTACAATTCAAGATGAGATTTGGATGGGAACACAGCCAAACCATATCATCAGCTTTCTCCAAACTGATAACAGCCCCACCTGCTATTCAGTTGTCCAAAATAGCTCCTACTCTTGTTGGGAGTGTGCCCATCACCCAGAGGCCACTAAGGAGAACCTGTCTGGGTTCTCAGCAGGCTGGAGGAGGCCCTCCAGTCACACACCCCTGAAGAGTCAGTTCCAAATTCCATGAGACAAGCAGTGAGCAGTTTTCCTTCAACCTCTCATCATTTCATCTCATCTCATCTCTCCTCCAGAACAGCTGGAAGCAAGCCCACAGTGCTCTGAGGCAAAGGAAGGTGCCCTAGCAGTCTCCCTCACACCTTCCACTTCCAGCCAGCTCACTCATAGCCCTCAGTCTTCCTCCCAGTTCTCCCCTTCTGGGAAGCTGCTGTCTGTTCCTGCAGCTGCCTCAGCAACTCCTGGAGAGTGGTTTGTAGCCAGCACCTGCAATTGTTCAAGACCGGTCTACCCTGATGGCCCATCCTCACAGCGGGGGCAGAGGAGGCTGGCTCACCCATACTTCCCATTTGTTGAGCCTCTACACTCCCCTGGTCTCATTGGCTTCTGAGTAATTATGAAACGAAGGCCTCAAGCCCCTCCTGTGGAGTCTCCCTTGGCTCCTTGACTGTCCCTCTCATGTCTTTTATACAAAGGCCACCTGATTTGTCTGCTTATCTCCCTTGATCCTTCTGCTCTGTGTCCCATAGTTGAGACAACTGACCGAGATTCTTAAGGCAGGAGACCCACCTCGTCTCCCCTCAACAGAGGAAATCTGGTATCCTGCTGTGGGCTCACCTTTCCCTCCCCAGGTGACATTGATGAGAAGGAATGCGATGGACATGAATGAGCTGAGGAGCATGGGGAGGGTCTTATTGACCAGCTTCTTATTGGAGCCCTGATTTCTCTTTGACTGAAGGATCTGTCTCAGCATTCAGAGGCTGCCTGTCTCCCCCTCCTGTGCCTGGAACAGACATCACTAATGGATCTCACCGTATTCTCCTAGCTCAGTATTCTTTCCCATACTGCACTCCTGGCAGCTGTTGTGACTGTGGCTGGCACTCAGTGGGTAACCTTGTTGGCCTCCCTGCCTGGGTGTGAGGTCCTCTACAATATGCTGCCTGGGATCTGCACATATGAAGGCATGATTTTTTTCTGCCCTCAGAAAATCTATTATTTAGTTGGAAAAAACAAGATCTATTGGGTTAAAATTATTTTCTTATAGAACTAGACACTTACTTTGGGAGGCCGAGGTGGATGGATCACGAGGTCAAGAGACTGAGACCATCCTGGCTAACATGGTGAAACCCCGTCTCTACTAAAAAATACAAAAAGTAGCTGGGCGTGGTGGCACGTGCCTGTAGTCCCAGATACTCGGGAGGCTGAGGCAGAAGCATTGCCTGAACCCAGGAAGTGGAGGTTTCAGTGAGCCAAGATCGCGCCACTGCACTCCAGCCTGGCACCTGGTGACAGAGCGAGACTCTGTCTCCAAAAAAAAAAGAACTAGACACTTTTGTTGATTGATGCTTTTTTTTCTTTTTTTTTTTTTTTTTTAAGGGAATGGTAAAGTATAGTGGGGTAACCAGGCTGGCCAATACCTAATGAATGCCTGTGTGAGGCAGGATAAGACCTAGATTTTTCTCTAATGGCAATTGGTTAAGGATGGGAGAGAGGCATCTTGGAAACAGTGACTTTGAATCACACAGACCCAGTTTAAATTTCAGCTCTACTACTTTCAAGCCACATTACCTCCTCTTTCCTAAGTCTCAGTCTCCCTGTCTGTGAAATGGGAGCAACAATATCTAAAACATAGGGCTGATGTGAGCATTAAATGAAAAAACATATATGGAAGTGCCAAATTCCTATCTGTAGCCCTGGCCTCTCCCCTGAGCTCTGACTTGTAAATCCAGCTGCCCACCCACTCCCCCCTACACACACCCAGGTGGGGGCCTGCAGCATCACACGCTGGCCATGGCCAAAAGAGATGCCAGTTGCCTCTTGAGCCTGGTCCTCCCACAACCCTTCTCCTCTCATTCAATCTCATCAGCATCCACACAAGTGCCCACACCCCAAACCTCAAGGTCCCTTGATCCCCCCTTTCTCACTCATATTGCCAGTATCAGTTCACTGGTAGCCCTGCCAGTCCCAACTCCAATGATGTCCTAAGTCCATTTGCTTCCTTCCATCTCAACCAAGGCCACCCTAGGCTTTCTGAACTTTGTAATGGCCCCCTCCCTCTACTGCACCCCACATCTGTGTCCCATGACCTGTTCCTCACAGAGCATCCCAATGTAAGACAGGTCACACTACCCACTGGCTTGGACTCCCCCATGGCACTAAGAATAAAACCCAGACCCCCTTCCATGACCTCCATAGTCCTACCAAGGTCCTACTAAGCCTCAGCCTACCTCCAGCCTTGATGTCCTGCCACACACTCCGTGAATGACTGATTAAACAAATGCCTGCTTAATATACGTTAGTCTCCATCTTCCTTTGCTTTCTAGAAGAAAAATGAGAACATTCATATGGCACCTCAGGGTTGTCCTGACAGGGATCAGTTTACCCCACCCCTGAAGCACTTCTCCACCTCCCTAGTCAATGGAAAAATTAGGGTCATCGCCTCCACTCACTCCTAGTCACAGTTTTCTACCTGGGGCTTAAGCTTTGTCTTCCAACATCATCCGTTCTTCTAAGTTCACACTGTTTTCTTTTCATTGTGCGCCTATGTGCCACCACACCGCAAAAAAAGCAAACCAAGACCTGCAGAAGCAATGGAAACTCTTTGGTGCCCCCTTGTGGTCATGTCTAGTTAGCCGGCGGAGACGGGACTGTAGGCTGCTCTGGGGTCTCTGCGGAGCGGAGCCTGAAGCTGGAAATAGAAGTCCTTCCAGGTGCCGACCTTAGAGAGGTACGTCCTCCACCCCCAGGGTGAGGCATCCAGATAGAAATGCTTGACAGTCAACTTCGCTGTCTCAGATTCCTGGTTGTTAAAATGAGTATAATCATTCCTCCTCAACCATCCGAGGAAGGGTGTTGTGAAGCTACACCATGAGATCATCAGTACTTTTTCTGTTGCTTAAAAAAAAAAAAAGCATATTCCAGTACTCGATCGTCACACATTCTACAATGTTTCTCCTGCCTCTGCACCCTTGTCTGTTCCTACAAACTTTCTGTAATCCCCCAAATGAGTCAGGCAGGATGGGAGTGAGGACGTGCTTGAGATAATGTGTCTGACAAAGAGGTGCCATATGCTGCTCGGCATCATACAAAAATGTACCGGAGAAAATGTCAGAGACTCGGCAAGTGATGAGGCAGAAAGGTGGGGGTGCTGCCGTCTTCCCCGGGGGAAGCTCAAGAGCCGACACTGGGTTCTGGCATTGGCAAAGAACTAGGAGACCCCGTGAAAAGTCAAGTATTTGTAATTATGAAAATTACCCCAATCTCCTGAGTTTCCAATTCTTTTAGAATTCCAACATGAAAAATATTCACTTTTGTACCCATGCCTATCGAAGTGTTTGTACCAAAGAAGTCCTTAGTAAATAGGCAGTGTATGAATGAGTTAATAAATGAGTGCACAAACTTGATTTGGAGGAAAGGTTGGCGATGTCTACAGCCTCTCACTCTGAAGCTACTTACTTACTTTTTTTCTTTTTTTCTTTTTTTTTTTTTTTTTGAGATGTACTCTCACTCTATCACCCAGACTAGAGTGCAGTGGCACAATCTCAGCTCACTGTAACTTCCACCTCCCAGGGTTCAAATGATTCTCTTGCCTCAGCCTCCTGAGTAGCTGGGATTATGGGCGCCTACCACCACACCTGGCTAATTTTTGTATTTTTAATAGAGACGGGATTTCACCATGTTGGCCAGGCTGGTCTTGAACTCCTGACCTCAAGTGAGCCGCCTGCCTTGGCCTCCCAAGGTGCTGGGATTACTGGCATGAGCCACTGAGCCTGGCCCTGAAGCTGCTTACTTTCTAGCCCTATTCGAGCCCAAGGACAGTTTGTGTCTCCTGTAAGGCTCAGCTTTTTCTACATCTCTTATTTTGAGTACAGTGAAAAAAGGATCATGGCTGATTTTGTCATAAATGCCTGGAGCCTTTAAATCCCTCTCTCTGCACAGTTAATTTTGCATTGTCTGCCTATCACATGGTTTTAATCTGATTAAAGAAAATCTACCTAACTGTAACAGTGAAAATGTACAACTTTTTCTTCCAAATAAGTTCTTAACTCTCGCTGACCATTACAATGGGCTGGAAAGCTTCTATACACACACACACACACACACACACCAATAGCCAGGCCCCATCCCAGACCTATTAAATTAAAACCTCTATGTCTCAGGGCCTGGGCATCAGCATTTTTGAAATCTCCTTAGCTTGTTCTAACGTGCATCCAGGGTTAAAAATCCTTGCTATGAAAGCGCTGGCCTTTGCCCAGAGAGCACAGACTCACCAATTATAAATGAAACAAAAGCAAGCTTTTATGTTGCCTCCCAGGCACCCTCAGGCCCAAGCCAGGAAGAAAAGGAAGATTCTCAAGCCCAGGGATGATAAAGAGTTCCGTGATCACTCCTGCTTGGATACTTTGCTTGTTAATGGCCAAGAAGGGAAGGGGAACCCAAAAAGCTGGATCTGCCTTGACCAGGTTGAACAGAGACAGCAATTTGGGAGCAGGTTCCAGCAGATGTGCGGCATAGGCTTCGGTGTAGTTGTGCCCATGCAGTCTGGCTTGCGTCACGATGATGGGGACGGGATGGGGTGTGGGGGCACTAACTGGGTGGAAACTGGACTTTCAATGCAAATAGCCAGACGTTCAGAGGATGCTTCCTGTGCCTAAGGAACCCTCTATTCATTTACAATCATGCTTTCAAAAGCCACGCATATATTTCACGCACAGCACATAAACCTAAATTCAATCTGCTATATTGTAATTTCTTGCTTTTAATTTAAGGCCTCAGGCTTCAGCTAATTTAAGGGACAATCTGGTGACGAAGAAACCATCTTTTTACAAAAACATCATTAAGATTGGCACTGCTCCCCAAATTTAGAGCACAATGGGGACTTTACAAATCTTACCTGAACTTGAAAGGCCTTCTAAGCTCTGCACCTGAGCCACATAAAATAAAATCCATCTACCAGGTAGCAAATCATGACAGTGTCCATCTCTTATTTTCCCACCAAACCGTTCGTTCGTTTAAAGTCTCTGTGCTCTTAAACAATGGGTGGCAGCCTTTGAAATTGCAGAATAAACATGAGCACGATTCATCCCTTGACTGTGCTCAGTGATCTAAGTGACGTCCTCGTGGTGCTCCCAGAGACAGCAGTCCTTGGTTCATCAGCAAGCCCCAAGCTGAGATCAGAAGTCCCGCCCCAGGCTCGCGTACCAGTTGCTTGTCACTGACAGACAGGAGCATGGACAGACCAGTCCTTTGTGTCTGATGGAAACATGAGGGAGACAGGCCCAGGGAAGTGGAGGCAATGGCTCAAAGGGACAGAATGCCAGCTGGAGTTTCTCGTAATTGCATCAGCCAGATCCAAGCAAGTGCTCTGAGCCCAAGTGTCCCACACACGGCAAGGCCTTCAGAGGAACTTTTGACCACAGCGAAGAGTAAGTCACAGTCACTAACACTGATTTCCTGAGAGCTCGTTACTGGATCTACTGCAAAATAGCCTGGGCTTTCGAAATGCGTCACTTCCCTTTGTCTCACCCTCAGCTCCCCATCCTCACCTACTTCCCCCTCTGTCCTTCATAAGTGCCTGCCACATAGAGGACACTCAATAAACATTTGTACCAAAGTTCCCAAATTGCAACTAAGCAACCCTCCATTAGAAAGCTGACCCAAGCAGGGCATGGTGGCTCACACCTATAATCCCAGCACTTTGGGAGGCCAAGGAGGGAGAATGCTTAAAACCAGAAATTCGAGACCAGCCTGGGCAACATAACAAGACTCTGTCTCTGCAAAATATACAAAAATTAGCCAGGCGTAGTGGTGCTCACTGACTACTCAGGAGGCTGAGGTGAGAGGATCGCTTGAGCCTAGGAGGTCAAGGCTGCAGTGAGCTGTGATGGCACCACTGCACTCCAGCCTGGGTAACAGAGCGAGACCCTGTTTAAAAAAAAAAAGAAAAAAAAAGAAATCTAACCCATAAAACAAGAGAGAAAGAAATCCAGCGTACATTCTCTTCTTTTATGAGAAGATTTTTTTGTTCAGAACTCTTTTACTCACTGTAAGCACTCAGTCTTAAGCAATCATAAACTCCCTAAAGAGTGAAGAAAACAGGCATTGTTAGAACCACTGTCTGCGCAGGGCTGAATGGCCCTGAGGCCCCAGAGTGGGGAGCAGGAGTCTTGGCACCGCCCTTGTGATTAAATGGTTCAGTGAGTGAAAGCCTCCTATGTGTAAGTCCTGGTAATTCTGACTTTCACTTCCTTCTTCTACCAAAGAATGGGATTTAGTTAAAAAATCTCTAAGACAGGAAGACAAAGATGAACAGGAGGTGGTCTCTACTTTGGAAGAACTAACGTGGAGATGGAAAAGATGGGTGTTTGTTTATTTGCTCCGTAAAGCGCCTACTGAGTGTCTGCTGTGTGCCAGGCACAGAATAGCTACGGTCTCTACCACATCAAATTTAGGATTTATGGAAATACAAAGGAATCCACCCATCACACAGACAACTGTGAAACTGCTTCCGAGGCAAATGTGAAAGGGGGAGATGGACCCAGTAAGAAGCACCCATGACAGGGAGATGGAGCCAGGTAAGAAGCGTCCATGATAGACACAGAGACGGGGTCCGGTGAGAAGCACTCATGACAGGGAGCTGAGACCAGGTTAGAAGTGCCCAAGACAAGGAGATGGGTCCCAGTGAGAGGTGCCCATGACACGGAGGTGGGGCCTGGCCAGGCACTCAGCAGAACACCAGGCAAAGGACACTTGAACGAAGGTCTAAAGGATGCAATGGAGATAATGTGGTGAGGAGCAGTTGGGACGGTGCTCTAGGCAGTGGGAACCGTCTACACTAGAGCTCAGGGCACTATGCTGAGGGCCCACCAGTGAGGCAAGGAGAGTCGGTAAGATCTGGACCCCCGACGGCCCTCACAGGTCTTGTAAAGCAGTTGGGGATTCTCTCCTAAGGGAATAAAGTTAGGTTTTTATTGGGGGAAAGGTGCAGAAGTGGGGGTTGGAGGTGAACTAATCAGAACTGTTTTTAGAAAACATGATTCTGTGGCTGGGCGCGGTGGCTCACGCCTGTAATCCCAGCACTTTGGGAGGCCGAGGCGGGTGGATAACAAGGTCAAGAGATCGAGACCATCCTGGCCAAGATGGTGAAACCCCATCTCTACTAAAAATACAAAAATTAGCTGGGTGTGGTGGCACATGCCTGTTGTCCCAGCTACTCAGAAAGCTGAGGCACGAGAATCACTTGAACCCAGGAGACGGAGGTTGCAGTGAGCCGAATCCCGCCACTGCACTCCAGCCTGGTGACAAAGTGAGACTCCGGCTCAAAAAAAAAAAAAAAAAGAAAAGAAAAGAAAAAGATGACTCTGCTTCTTGGCGAGTGGATAGGAAGAGGCCACAGTGATGTGGGCCAGCCAAGACAGGGGTTCCATTTATGTAGCCATTAAGTGGAGTTGGGGGCTGGGCTTTTAGGTAGTCACTGAAGATGAAAATCACACATGATTAACATTATCCTCAAAAACTCCTTAGCCACTAAAAATCAGTAAAGTGACATCTCCAGGAGACCCAGCCCAGCCAGCATTGGAATCGATCACCGATTCTTTGATGGAGCCCCCCAATTAAGTTAGCTGTGGTTGGGGTCA
Source organism: Ateles fusciceps (assembly GCA_036589455.1). Lineage (NCBI taxonomy): Eukaryota > Metazoa > Chordata > Mammalia > Primates > Atelidae > Ateles > Ateles fusciceps. The sequence goes on along the minus strand of JAZHEH010000091.1, from coordinate 9,355,145 downwards.
AGGTAATAAGGTATAGATTAGATAAGCCAGCTATCTAATAATTGAACACTTGGTCCTCATCCAGCTTGGAGAGATGATCCCCCTCCTGGAAGGCTGTGGGAGGAACAGCAGAGTCACACCTTTGATTTCACATTCACTCCAGGGCACATTCTCCGTGAGTGCATTTATCAGCCTGGGCTGCCGTAACAAAATGCCAAGACCGGGTGGCTTAAACAACAGGAGTCTCTTCTCTCACCATTCTGGAAGCCTAAGACCAAGGTGTTGGCAGAGTTTCTTTCTCCGGAGGCCTCCCTCCTTGGCATGCAGATGGCTACCCTCTCACCGTGTGCTCACTTGGACTTTTCTCTGTGCACATGCATCCCTGGTGTCTTTTTGTGTGTCCAAATGTCCTCTTCTTATAAGGGCACGTGTCAGCATGGATTAGAGCTCACCCCAAGGACCTCATTTTAACTTAATCGCCTCTTCAAGGCCCTACCTCCAAACAGAGTCACATTCTAAGACACTGAGGTTAGGGTTTCAACTTGTAAATTTGGGGGAGATAAAAGAAAAATCTCTCTCTCCCCCTTTCCCTTTCCCCTCTCCCTCTTCTCTCTCTCCAGCAGGTAGCATTGCATTGCTGTAAGGTCAATGCATACACCAAAAGCATGAGCTATTTCAAGGCACAAGGCCCATGCCGACTAGATGGCAGATATGGCAAATGGCTCACATTGACAGGACAGTGAGTACACAGAGAACCGAGAAGGGCAACTGGTAGGCACAACGGCAGGTGTGACTTCTGAGGGCACACATGAGAAAGGCGTAGCCCTCCTAACAGAGTGGACAGTGCACAGAGGAGCTTGGCAATTCTCGAGTGCCTGGGATGTGCCCAGGTGTGTGTGCTGAGTAGCTAGAGCTGCTGATAGCAGCACAGCATTCACACCGTGGAAGCAATAGACAGATTGGCTGGAGGTGAAGTCAGATTGGGTCAGTCCTTAGAAGGCCTCCAATGCTAGAGCAGTGAGCATGGACTTCACCATGTAGATGTTGTAAATACTTTCAGAACTTTAGAGTCTAGGGATGGCACAATGAGAGAGGAGAAGGGACTGCTTAATGCAAGCAATCAGAGGTATCAGAAATTTGCAAAGAGCTGGAGACTTGAGGGTGACATAAGACTTCCTGCAATGTTCTGCTCAAAGTCAAGGTCGGAAATAGCTATTATGATCTCAGTCTGAACACCCTGCCCCCAAACACCAGCACTGTCACATGACTCACCACCAGCTTCAAGCCACTAATCAAAGTACAAAAAACCCAACCTCATGCTGACAAAAATCTATTTCTCTTTTGCCCTTTGCTTTTTTACAAATGATCTAGATTTTCCAAGTGCAGCAGAAGAAATAAGAAATAAGGTAACTTTTCCAATAAGATTATTTCATGCAAGAAACAGTCTCCTTTTCAATAAATAGTTTTAAACCATTCTCCCTGGTTTCTGAATCACACTACTCTCTGAAGATATATAAATATCAGGTAGCATTTTTATTTCCTGGGAGTGGGGAGCATTGGTTTAATAAGGAGGAGAGAGGCAGGGTGATAGACTACTAGAGATGAAGCAAGATCTATTAGATCATCTTGGCCATTTCACTGGGCCTGCCTGAGATTGCTCCCAGCTGCATTGGCATATTCACTGCCGCGCGGGCTAGTCCAGTTTTAAATTATTTAAGGGTAATATATTAAGGACTCATGACCGGCTATAAAGAGGTGCTTCTTCCTGAGACACCAGTGAGGGTTTCACTGTAATTGTAGATGGATGCTCATCCTACCAGAGGTTGGAGGGCACCTTGCTGTCCTTCAGGCTGTACCACATCAGGGCCACAGCAGTCATGCCCATCTGGACAGTGGTCACCATCCGAGGAAAAGTACAATGTCATGTGTATTTATCAAAACCTGAAAGCAACCATGGGCTGTGCTGCTGAATAAAGACCTAGATTCTTAATATAACAGCACTGAGTACAGAACTTGTCATTCTGTTTCTTCCTAAGCCTGATTTGTATACTAGGTGGGAGGCAGACCTCAAGCAGCTGGGCCTGGTGTTAGGGTAGCAGGGTGGAGTAGGGCAGACATAATCACCTTCCCCTGTTTCGTATATAATAGCGTGCATATTCCCCACCCCCACCCCCCCACCTCCCGTGAGTCCTGGGAGGGATCCATCACAGGCTTGGGTTCTCCAGCACTAGGAAGATCCTAAGTCTCACACACCCTCATTCCACCTTGGGCCACATGATCAAAATGCTATGAGTACATTTTAACCATTGGAAAGCCTTGGTGGCCCAGGCTTAGAAATAGAACAGGCAAAAAGAAACATGGTTACTCAAGGGGAGATATCCAAGATGGCTGAATAGGAACAGCTCTGGAGTGCAGTTCCCAGCGAGAAGAACCCAGAGGGTGAGTGATCACTGCATTTCTAAACAAGTTTTTACTGCCCACAGACCAGGAGATTCCCGAGATGAAAAGCACCACAAGTTTCCACCATGGCTATTTCAGCCGGGTCTGCGCACAAAAACTCACACAAATCCAGGCGGCCATTTCAACTGGCATCTGGAACACCTGGGATACAGAGCCGCCCATTCAACTGAAAAACTGGGGGCTGAAACAGGGAGTCAGGTGATCTGGCTCAGCGGGTCCCACCCCCCACAAAGACCAGCAATCTGAAATGCTCTGGATATTGAGAGTTTTACAGCAAGTGCAGCTGGACCCGGGATGGTCCAGGTCGGTGGGGGGAAGGGCGTCAGCCATTACCGAGGCAATCCACCATTACTGATGCAGTCCACCATTACCAAGGCAGTCCACCATTACCAAGGCAATCCGCCTTCACTGAGGCAGTCTGCCATTACCAAGGCAGTCCACAATTACTGAGGCAGACCACCATTACCGAGGCAGTTCTAACTGTACCTCTGTAAACAAAACCACAAGGAAGTTCACACAGCAGCTGGGCAGAGCCCACGGCAGCTCAGCAACACCTCTGCTGGCAGACCGTGACTAGACTACCTCCTAGCTTGGCAGGGCATCTCTGTAAAAAGGCAGCAGCATGTCAGGAACATATAAATAAAGCCCCAGCTTCCCAGGACAGAGCACCTGGGGAAAAAGGTAGTTATGAGTTCCACTGCAGCAGACTTAAATGTACCTGCCCAGCAGCTCTGAATGGAGCAATGGAGCTCCCAGCTCAGCACTTAAGCTCCTATAAGGGACAGAGTGTCTCCTCAAGCAGCTCCCCGACCCTGTATATCTAAAAAGACACCTCATAAAGGAGAGCTCAGGCTGATGTCTGCCGGGTACCCTTCTGGGATGAAGATAACAGAAGAAAAAACCGGCAGCAACTCTTACTGTTCTGCAGCCCCTGTGGGTGATCGCCAGGCAAGCAGGGTCTGGAGTGAACCTCCAACAGTCTTACAGAAGAGGGGCCTGACAGTTAGAAGGAAAACTAAAAAACAGAAATAACATCATTGTGAACAAAAAGGATGTCCACTCAGAGACCCCATCCAAAAGTCACCAACTATAAAGACCACAGGTAGATAAATCCAGAAAAATGGGAAGAAACCAGTGCAAAAAGGATGAAAACACCAAAAACCAGAATGCCTCTCCTCCTCCATGGGATCACAACTCCTCACCAGCAAGGGAACAAAGCTGGATGGAGAATGAGTCTGATGAATTGACAGAAACAGGCTTCAGAAGGTGGGTAATAACAAACTTCTCTGAGTTAAAAGAACATGTTCTAACCCAATGCAAAGAAACTAAGAACCTTGAAAAAAGGTTTGACGAAATGCTAACAAGAATAAACAGCTAAGAGAAGAATATAAATGACTTGATGGAGCTGAAAAACACAACACAAGAATTTCACGAAGCATACACAAGTTTCAATAGCCAAATCGACCAAGCAGAAGAAAGGATATCAGAGATTGAAGATCAACACAATGAAATAAAATGAGAAGGCAAGATTACAGAAAAAAGAGTGAAAAGAAATGAACAAAGCCTCCAAGACATATGGGATTATGTGAAAAGACCTAATCTACGTTTGATAGGTGTACCTGGATGTGACGGAGAGAATGCATCCAAGCTGGAAAACACTCCTCAGGATATTATCCAGGAGAACTTCCCCAACCTAGCAAGGCAGGCTAACATTCAAATCCAGGAAATACAGAAAACACCACAAAGATATTCCTCAAGAAGAGCAACCCCAAGGCACATAATCATCAGATTCACCAGGGTTGAAATGAAGGAAAAAATGCTAAGGGCAGCCAGAGAGAAAGGTCAGGTTACCCACAAAGGGAAGCCCATCAGACTCACAGCAGATCTCTCCACAGAAACCCTACAAGCCAGAAGAGAGTGGGGGCTAATATTCAACATCCTTAAAGAAAAGAACTTTCAACCAAGAATTTCATATCCAGCCAAACTAAGCTTCATAAGTGAAGGAGAAATAAAATCCTTTACAAACAAGCAATTGCTGAGAGATTTCGTCACCACCAGGCCTGCTTTACAAGAGTTACTGAAAGAAGCACTAAACATAGAAAGGAACAACCAGTACCAGCCACTCCAAAAACGTACCAAATGGTAAAGACCATTGACACAATGAAGAAACTGCATCAACTAATGGTCAAAACAACCAGCTAGCATCAAAATAACAGGATCAAATTCACACATATAACAATATTAACCTTAAATGTAAATGGGCTAAATGCCCCAATGAAAAGACACAGACTGGCAAATTGGATAAAAAGTCAAAACCTATGGGAGTGCTGTATTCAGGAAATCCATCTCACGTGCAAGGACACACATAGGTTCAAAATAAAGGGATGGAGGAAGATTTACCAAACAAATGGAGAGCAAAAAAAGCAGGTGTTGCAATCCTAGTCTCTGATAAAATAGACTTTAAACCAACAAAGATCAAAAGAGACAAAGAAGGGCATTACATAATGGTAAAAGGATCAATGCAACAAGAAGAGCTAACTATCCTAAATATATACGCACCCAACACAGGAGCACCCAGATACATAAAGCAAGTTCCTAATGACCTACAAAGAGACTTAGACTCCCACACAGTAATAGTGGGAGACTTAAACACTCCACTATCAATATTAGACAGATCAACGAGACAGAAAATTAACAAGGATATCCAGAACTTGAACTCAGATCTGGACCAAGAAACCTAATAGACATATAAAGAACTCTCCACCCCAAATCCACAGAATATACATTCTTCTCAGCACCACATTGCACTTGCTCTAAAATCGACCACGTAAGTGGAAATAAATCACTTCTCAGCAAATGCAAAAGAATGAAAATCATAACAAACACTCTCTCAGACCACAGTGCAATCAAATTAGAACTCAGGATTAAGAAACTCAGAACCACACAACTTGATGGAAAGTGAACAACTGGCTCTTGAATGTTGACTGGATAAACAATGAAATGAAGGCAGAAATAAAAATGTTCTTCGAAACCAACAGGAATTAATACACAACATACCAGAATCTCTGGGACACATTTAAAGGAGTGTCTAGAGGGAAATTTATAGCAATAAATGCCCCCATGAGAAGCAAGGAAAGATCTAAAATTGACACCCTATCATCAAAATTGAAAGAGTTAGAGGAGCAAGATCAAAACAACTCAAAAGCTAGCAGAAGACAAGAAATAACTAAGATCAGAGCAGAACTGAAGGAGATAGAGACACAAAAAAACCTTCAAAAAATCAATAAATCCAGGAGCTGGTTTTTTGAAAAGGTCAACAAAATAGATAGACCACTAGCCAGATTAATAAAAAGAAAAGAGATAAGAATCAAATAGATGCAATAAATAATGATAAAGGGGATATTACCACCGATTCCACAGAAATACAAACTACCATCAGAGATTACTATAAACAACTCTATGTGCATAAACCAGTCAGCCTGGAAGAAATGGATAAATTCCTGGACACTCGCATCCTCCCAAGCCTAAACCAGGAAGAAGTTAAAATGCTAAATAGACTGATAACAAGGACTGAAGTTGAGGCAGCAATTAATAGCCTACCAACCAAAAAAAACCCAGGTCCAGATGGATTCACAGCCGAATTCTACCAGACATACAAAGAGGAGCTGGTACCACACCTTCTGAAATTATTCCAAACAATACAAAAAGAGGGAATCTTCCACAACTAATTTTATCAGACCAACATCATCCTGATACCAAAACCTGGCAGAGACTCAATAAAAAAAGGAAACCTCAGGCCAACATCCATGATGAACATAAATGCAAAAATCTTCAATAAAATACTGGCAAACCCATTGCAACAGCACATCAAAAAGCTTATCCATCACTATCAAATAGCCTTCATCCCAGGGATGCAAGGCTGGTTTAACATACGCATGTCTATAAATGTAATCCACCACATAAACAGAACCAAAGACAAAAACCACATGATCATCTCATTAGACGCAGAGAAGGCCTTTGACAAAATTCAACAGCCTTTATGCTAAAAACTCTCAACAAACTAGGTATGGATGGAACATATCTCAAAATAATAAAAGCTATTTACAACAAACCAACAGCCAATATCATACTGAATGGACAAAAACTGGAAACATTCCCTTTGAAATCTGGCACTAGACAAGGATGCCCTCTCTCACCATTCCTATTCAATATGGTATCGGAAGTTCTAGCCAGAGCAATCAGGCAAGAAAAATAATAAAGGGTATTCAGTTAGGAAAGGAGGAAGTCAAATTGTCTCTATTTGCAGATAACATGATTGTATATTTAGAAGACCCCATCTTCTCAGCCCAAAATCTCCTGAAACTGATAAGCAACTTCAGCAAAGTCTCAGGATACAAAATCAATGTGCAGAAACCACAAGCATTCCTATACACCAATAACAGACTAAAAGAGAACCAAATCAAGAGCGAACTCCCATTCACAATTGCTACAGAGAGAATAAAATACCTAGGAATACAACTAACAAATGATGTAAAGGACCTCTTCAAGGAGGACTACAAGCCACTGCTCAAGGAAATAAGAGAGGACACAAACAGATGGAAAAATAGTCCATGCTCATTGTTAGGAAGAATCAATATCGTGAAAATGGCCATACTGCCCAAAGTAATTTACAGATTCAATGCTATCCCCATCAAGCTACCTATGACCCTCTTCACAGAACTGGAAAAAACCACCTTAAACTTCATATGGAACCAAAAGAGACCCCGCATAGCCAAGACAATCCTAAGCAAAAAGAGCAAAGCCGGAGGCATCACGCTACCTGATTTCAAACTACACTACAAGGCTACAGTAATCAAAACAGCTTGGTACTGGTACCAAAACACAGATATAGACCAATGGAACAGAACAGAGGCCTCGGCGGCAATGCCACACATCTACAACCATCTGATCTTTGACAAACCTCACAAAAACAAGCAATGGGGAAAGGATTCCTTGTTTAATAAATAGTGTTGGGATAACTGGCTAGCCATGTGCACAAAGCAGAAACTGGACCCCTTCCTGACACCTTTCACTAAAATTAACACCAGATGGATTAAAGACTTAAACATAAGACCTAACACCATAAAAACCCTAGAAGAAAATCTAGGCAAAACCATTCAGGACATAGGCATAGGCAAGAACTTTGTGACTAAAACACCAAAAGCATTGGCAACTAAAGCCAAAATAGACAAATGGGATCTAATTAAATTCCAGAGCTTCTGTACAGCAAAGGAAACAATCATCAGAGTGAACCAGCAACCAACAGAATGGGAAAAAAGTTTTGCAATCTATCCATCTGACAAGGAGCTAATATCTAGAATCTATAAAGAACTAAAACAGATTTACAAGAAAAAAACAAACCCATTCAAAAGTGAGTGAAGGGCATGAACAAACACTCTTCAAAAGAAGACATCTATGAGGCCACCAAACATATGAAAAAATGCTCATCATCACTAGTCATTAGAGAAATGCAAATCAAAACCACATTGAGATACCATCTCACACCAGTTAGAATGGTGATCATTAAAAAATCTGGAGACAACAGATACTGGAGAGGATGTGGAGAAATAGGAACACTTTTACACTGTTAGTGCGAGTGTAAATTAGTTCAACCATTGTGGAAGACAGTGTGGTGATTCCTCAAGGACCTAGAAATAGAAATTCCATTTGACCCAGCAATCTCATTACTGGGTATATATCCAAAGAATTATAAATCGTTCTATTATAGAGACACATGTACACATATGTTCATTGCGGCACTGTTTACAATAGCAAAGACCTGGAACCAACCCAAATGTCCATCGATGATAGACTGGACAAGGAAAATGTAGCACATATACACCATGGAATACTATGCAGCCATAAAAAATGATGAGTTCGTATCCTTTGTAGAGACATGGATGAATCTGGAAACCATCATTCTCAGCAAACTGACACAAGAACAGAAAATCAAACACTGCGTGTTCTCACTCATAGGCGGGTGTTGAACAATGAGAACACATGAATACAGGGAGGGGAGCATCACACACTGGGGTCTGTTTGTGGGGGACTAAGGGAGGGACAGCAGGGGTTAGGGAGATTGGGGAGAGATAACAGGGGGGAGAAATGCCAGATATAGGTGATGGGGGGGGATGGAGGCAGCAAATCACATTGCCATGTATGTACCTATGCAACAATCCTGCATGATCTGCACGTGTACCCCAGAACCTAAAGTACAATAAATAAATAAATATAAATATAAATATATATATATATATATATATATATATATAAAGGAAAAAAAAGAAACAACTCACCAGGCACTCTGGTATGAAAGTAGTGCCCATTCAGTACAGCCAAGTTAAGAAATACAGATAAACAATGAGAGAAAATAAAGTCACTCATTCACCCCCCACAAAAAGAGAAACAGGGTTACTCAACTAAGGAACTAGAGGCCGTCTATGCAAACCTTGGAATTATAATAATCACTAGATTTAGCAAGCACTTATTACACACGAGACACGTGTATAATCTCTCCTTTGTTGGTAGCATCCTAGGGTAATTGCTATTACTCGTATTTTACAGGTAGGAAAACTGAGGTTTAGGGCAGTTAATTCATCCACCCTTATTTTCATAGCCCTCTCCCTGACCCACTCAAACAACAGTGCTTCAGCCCCTCATGCTTGTCACTACTCTTCATTTGGATCACTGTGGCAGTGGCATCCCATGATATACACAGATAGGAAGGCCTGGACTCTGCTGTGGGATTTATCTACTACAGGAAAAGTTAAGTTACCTCTCCCACTAACTTCAATAAGCCCTTCTTTATAGTAAGCACAGGAGAAATTCCTTCCAGCCTCAGTACCTAATATAGCTGCATGCCTATTGAGCAATTAGTTTCTTTTTTATCTTCAGAATCACCAAAACCTAAAACTGATGAGATTTTCCTCTTTGCATTTGTAGCTAGGAAACTTAGGGATAACATTTCTATCCCACTTCTAGCAACGTGCACAAGACATTCTGCCATGTAATTGCCAGGTAACAAAAACAGAAAGCTGGTTTTTCTTTCTACTTTTATTACTTTCCCTCCTCCCGTCCCTACTTTTCTCACTTAAAATATTTTTTCTCTTATTGGCATAATATGCATTTTTATAAGTCACAACAAGTAATTTTTGAAATGAGATGAGATACAAATGTTTTAAAAAATAAAAATACTTAGAGAGTGGTCACAAAGGTGTGCATGCCTTATGAAATGCAGAAATTCATACAGCTACACACTTATGAATTATATACCTTTATGAATGCATGTTATACTTCCACTTAAACATTTATTGAAAAGCAAAACTGATGGAGTATCTCCAAGAGTTCATCCCTCCACAGAAATATCAAAAAATCAAGGAAAAAACATCAGCATTACTTTGTTAGAATGTTGAAAAACAATCCAAAGTTTATAGCAACCAGATAAATGTGGAATAAAGAGAAAGGCAATTTTAAAGTGGCAGAAAGACTTTGTGACTTTTTTTTTTGATACAGAGCCTCACTCTGTTGCCCAGGCTGGAGGGTTCAAGCGATCCTCCTGCCTCAGTCTCCCAAGTAGCTGGGACTACAGGCACGTGCCACCACACCTGGCTAATTTTTGTATTTTTAGTAGAGATGGGGTTTCAATATGTTGGCCAGGCTGGTCTCAAACCCCTGACCTCAGGTGATCCACTTGCCTCAGCCTCCCAAAGTGCTGGGATTACAGGCAAGAGCCGCTGCACCCGACCAGCTTTGTGACTTCTTACTTGTGCTTGCTCCACCCTCTCCCCCAGCTTGGCAGTGATCTTGAAGACATTAGTCTGTGTTCCCAGTATGAGGCCCTGGTCCCTGGTTCTCAGGGAGGACAGCAGACCTTACAAAGAACCATGTGTGTCTCTTCTATCCTGTCTCGGAGCTACATGAAGGTGCTTGTCTTTGTTTAGCCTAACTTGGAACTCACTCAGGGTGGAAAAGATAGTGGTCATTTATTGAAAATATTGTAAGACAAATGAAGAACTTACAGCCACCTGGGACAAAATATTTCAGTTGACACATGTAGCAGAGTGCCTAAAGCCTGGAAAGAAAAGCTGGGGAGAGCATTTCTCTGGGAAATTAGGACATTCAAAGGCCCCATGTGTATTAGGTATTTAAGAAAACCACACACATGGCCCAGAGCAAAACTCATGCTCAGAAAAGACCTGAGAAGACCTTAAGTTTTTAACTTCTGGCCAGTCTCTTAAGATCAGTGCAGGCAAGTATTTAAAGCTAATGCAAAATTTTAAATGGCCTGTCTAAGCATTGAAGGAATGCCCTAGTACAGAGACAATCTGCAAAGAATGGAGAGATATTTTTATTTTTTGTTTCTTTGCTTTTCTCTTTCTCCTGCTTTCTGTCTCTCCCCCATATCCTTTCTCCCCCTTCTTTCTTGCCCCTCTCTTCACCCCTTTTGACTCCTGGCATTCAAGGAAATCTTTATCAAAACACTAGATCAATCCAAATAAGGAACAGAGACTTCAGAGACCATGCATGACAAAGAATACCAACTTTACAAAAATAGTTTAGAAAAATCACTGAACAAATAGCTAAAGCCTGCAGTAGCAAGAAAAACAAATTCTGAGGAGAATGAAGAATGTGATTTCCAGAATTACCTTATTACAGTATTCAAATTGTCCAGTTTTAACAAAAAATTATGAGACATTTAAGGAAACCAGTACGGCCCACTTACAAAAGAAATGAGCAGCAACTTTCCCTGAGGAGGCAAAGACATTGAACTTATTAGACAAAGACTTTAAAGCAACTGTCTGAAATATGCTCAAAGAGCTAAAGGAATTAATAGACAAGGAGCTAAAGCAAACTAGGAGAGCAATGTATAAAAGAGAAATCAATAGAGACAGAAATTATAAAAAGGAACCAAAAAGAAATTCTGGAGCTGCAAAGCGCAATAACTAAAACAAAAAACTTACTAGAGGGTTTCAATAGCAGGTTTCAGCAAACAAAAGGAAGAATCAGCAAGCTTGAAATAGGTCATTTGAAATTGTCTAGTTTAAAAAGCAAGAAAAAAAAATAGGGAAAAAAATTAACAGAGCCTAAAAGACATATTCGAGTGTAATAATTTACACAAAATAGAAATTCCAGAAGGGGAAAAGAGATAAAAGGCAGCTGAAAGTATATTTAAGGAAATAACATCCCAAAACATTGTAAAATTGCTAAAAAGACAAAAATCTACATGTTCAAGAAGCTCAGTGAATCTAAGAAGAATAAATGCAAAGAGATTCACGCTAAGATATACTACAATTAAATTGCCAAAGACAAAGACAAAGAGAGAACCTGAAAAGCAGAAAGAGAAAAGTGACTCATCATGTACAATATATCCTCAGTAGAATTAACAGGTGATTTCTTATTAGAAGCCAGGGAGATCAGAAGGGAATGAAATAACATTTTTTTAATGCCAAAAGGAAAATCCCCTATTAACCAAGAATTCTACATCCAGCAAAGAAAAATTAAGGCATTCTCTGATAACCAAAAGCTGAGAGGGTTTGTTGTTAGCAGAGTTGCCCTTTAAGAAATGATGAAGGTAGATCCTGAGGCTTAAATGAAGGGGCTCCAGACAGTAACTCAAAGCCATGTGAAAAGATAAGGAACTCCAGAAAAATTTACTAGAAAGTAAATATAAAAGTATAAAAGCCAATATACTGGATTTTGGTTTATAACTCCTCTTTTTATTTCCTACGTAAAAGACAAATGCATAAAACATTAATTATAAATCTACATTGTTGAACACATAATGAATGAAAAATGTGTTTAGTGACAACAACATAAAGGGGAACAGAGATGTTTAGAAGCAGAGATTTTGTATTCTATTGAAGCTAAGTTGATATCAATTTTAACTATACTGTTACTATATTTTTATAAATGTTAATCGTAATCCTCTGGTAATCACTAAGAAAATATCTTTTTAAGGTATATAAAAAGAAATATGAAGGGGATCAAAATGTTACAGTGTAAAGAATCAAACACAAAAGAAGACAGTAATAAAGAAAATGAGGAACCACAAAGACATAAGACATACAGAAAAATAGCAAAATGGCAGAAGTCCTTCCTTGTTAGTAATTAATTTAAATATAAATGGATTAAATTCTATAATGAGAAGGCAGAGACTGACCAAATAGATTTTTTAAAATCCAACTATATGCTGTCTACAAGTAACTAACTTTAAATCCAAAGACACAAATAGCTTGAAAGTGAAAGAATGGAAACAAAATTTTTACACAAATAGTAACCAAAAGAAAGTTGGGAGGTTATACTAATATCAAACAAAATAGACTTTAAGTCAAAAACTATTACAAGAGACAAAGAAGGACATTATATATTGATAAAAGAGTCAATACATCAAGAATATGTAACAATTATAAACATATACACACTAAACAACAGAGCTCCAAAATACATGACCAAGCATTGACAGAATAAGGAGAAATAGACAATCCTACAATAACAGTAAGAGATATTAATACACCATTTTCAGTAATGAATAGAACAGCTAGATATAAAATCACTAAGAAAATAGGGGGTTGAAACAAAACTACAAAGAATTAAACTGAATAGACATAGATAGGACACTTCCCCCAACAATAGAAAAATGCATCATCTTCTCAAATGCACATAGAAAATTCTCAAATATAGACCACATGTTAGGCCACAAAACAAGTCTCAATAAATTTATAAAGATTGAAGTCATACAAAATATTGTTTCTAACCACAATGAAATGATGCTAGAAATTAATAACAGAAAGAAACATGGAAAATTCACAAATATGTGGAAAACAACATACTCTTAACCAATAAGTCAAAGAAGAAATAACAAGAGAAATTAGAAAACACTTATGGTTAAATTAAAATGGAAAGACAACTTACCCAAACTTATAGGGTATAGTTAAGCAGTGCTCAGCAGGAAACTTATAGCTGTAAATATTTACATTTAAAAAGAAATATCTCAAATCAATAACCTAAATTTACAACTTAAGTAACTAGAAAAAGAAGAGCACACTAAACTCCAAACCAGAGAGAAGTAAATAAAGATTAAAGTTGAGATAAATAAAACAGAGAAGAGAAAAATAAAAGAGAATCAACAAAACCAAAAATTGGTTCTTGAAAAGATCAACAAAATTGACAATGTTTTAGCTAGACCAACTAAAAAGAAAGAAGATACAAATAACTAAAAATCAAAAGTAACAACACTACCACAAACCTTACAGAAATAAAGAAAATACTATTAACATTTTGATGCCAACAAAGTAGATAAACTTGTTGTAAAAGACAAATTCTTAGAAACACACAAATTGCCAAAACTGACTCCAGAAGAAATATAATCTAATCAGACCTATAAAAAGTAAAGATTGAATCAGTAATTTTAAAGGAATAAATAAAACTCCCAAAAAGAAAAGTCCAGGACCAGATGGGTTAACTTGTCAATTCAACCAAACATTTAAAAAATAATTAACAGCAATCTTTCTGAAACATCTACAGAAACTACAAGAGGAGAGACCACTTCCTAACTCATTCTATGAGGCTAGCAATACTCTTATATCAAAGTCAGAAAGACACCACAAGAAAACTATAGACTAATGACTCTTACGAACACAGATGTAAAAATTTTTAACAAGATACTATCAAACGGAATCAAATAGCATATTTAAATGATTATAAAAATTCCATGACCAAATGGTATTTATCCTAGGAATGCGAAGGTGATTCAACATAAGAAAATCAATCAATATAATATACATTAATAGAAAAACAAAAAAACCAAACCACTTAGTCATCTTAACTGATGCAGAAAAATCATTTGACAAAATGTAACACTATGATTTTTAAGAAAATACTCACAGAAAAGTAGGAATAGAAGAAACTTTATGAGAACCACAGCTAACATCATACTCAATGATGAAAAACTGAAATCTTACTCCTAAGATCAAGAACATAAAAACAAAAAAAAAATTAAAAAAATTAAAAAAAAAAGATCAAGAACAGTACAAAGATTCCTGCTGTTACTACTGCTATTTGATATTGTACTGGAAGTTCAATACAAAGCAATTTTAAAAGAAATAAAGTATAACCATCAATAGCATTTCTATATACTAACAATGAACTTTCCAAGAAACAAATCAGGAAGGCAATCCCCTTTATAATAGTTACAAAATAAAATACAATACTTAGAGAACATTTAACCAAAGAAGTGAATTACTCACTGAAAACTATAAAACATTGATGAAAGAAATTGAAGAAGACACAAATAAATGGAAAGATATCCTGTGTTCATAGATTGGAAGAATATTGTTAAAATGTTTATGCTATAAAACCCAAAGCAATCTACAGATTCAGTGCAGTTCCTATCAAAATACCAATGATATTCCTCACAGGAATAGAAAAAAAATCCTAAAATTTATATGGTACCACAAAAGAGCCTGAATAACCAAAGCAGTATTGAGCACAATAAACAAAGCCGGAGGTATCACACTACCTGACTACAAAGCTATAGTAGTCAAAACAGCATGGTACTAGCACCATAACATCAGAGAAATACAAATTAAAATCGCAATGAGATATCACCTCACATCTGTTAGAATTATTATCTCAAAAAGATTTTAAAAATAACAAGTACTGGCAAGGATGTGGAGAAAAGAAAACCTCTGTACACAGTTAGTAAGAAAGTACATTAGTACAGACATTATGGAAAATAGTATGGAGATTCCTCAAAAAATTAAAAAATAGAACTACTCTATGATCTAACCACTCCACTGCTAGGTATATATCCAAAGGAAATAAAATCAATATGTTGAAGAGATATCTATACTCCTATTACAGCATTATTCACAATAGCAAAGATATGAAATTAACCTACATGTTCATCAAGGGATAAATAAAATGCGATATATATATACATGATGGAATACTATTCAGCCTTAAAAACAGAAAAAAAATCCTGTTATTTGTAACATGAATGAATCTGGAGGATATTATGTTAAGTGAAATAAGTCAGGCACAGAAAGACAAACACTGCATAATCTCACTTACAGGTAGAATCTAAAAAAATTAAATTCATAGAAGCAGAGAGTAGAATGGTGGTTACCAGAGGCTTTGGGGTGGGGATTGGGGAGATGCTGGTCAAAGCATACAAAATTTCAGTTAGATGGGAGAAATAAGTTCAAGAAATTTATTGTACAACATGGTGACCATAAAGAATAACAATGTACGCTTGAAAATTCCCAAGAGAGTAAATTCTAAGTGTTCTTACCACAAAAAATAAGTTTGACTGAGTACTGCATATACAAATTAGCTCAGCTGAGCCATTCCACAATGTATATATAATTTTAAGTGGCATGTTGTACATTACAAATACATATAATTTTTATTTGTGAATTAAAATAAGTAGATAAATTTGAATCTTAAAAAAAAAAAGTATCCAAATCAGAAAGGAAGAAGTAAACCTAGTCTATTCACAGATGACATTATCTTACATATAGGAAATCTCGGAGAAGCCACAAAATAAACTACTAGAGATAATAAACCAATTCAACGATTTCAAGGTGTAAGATTCAAAAATCAGCTGTGTTTTTGTACACCAACAATAAACACTCTGAAAAGTGAATTAAGAAAAACAACTGCATTTACAATAGCATCAAAAGAATAAAATATCTACAAATAAATTTCACCAGGAAGATGAATGAATTATATGCTGAAAACCACAAAACAATGTTGAAAGATCTAAATAAGTGTTAAGATACCTCATCTTCATGAGTTGGAAGACTTAATATTGTTAAGATGGCAATAAGACCCAAAGTGATCTACAAATGCAATCCTTATCGAAATTCTAACAGCCTTTGTTACAGAAATGAAAATGCCGGCCAAGCATAGTGTCATATTGTATGATTCCATTTATATGAAATATCCAGGGTAGGTAAATCCATAGAAACAAAAAGCACATTGGTGATTGCCAAGGGCTGGGGGAGGGAGGAATCAGGAGTGACTACTTTCTTTTGGGGATGAGGCAAATGTTTTAGAACTAGGTAGAGGTAGGCGGTGGTTACACAACATTGTGAATGTACTAAATGCCAGTGAATTGTTCACTTTAAAATGGTTAATTTTATGTCATGTGAATTTCCTCTCAATTAAAAAGAAAGAATAAACCAGAAAAGCCAATTTAAAAAATAAAAGAAGTTTGTTAAAAAAAAAAAAAAAAAAGTTACCTGGAAGTAGAAATCAAATCTCAATCATCCTTATGCACCCTCACTCCCATCACCTTTAGTGCAGGATGATACATAAAGACAGAAAATGAATAGTGTTTGCCTGGATGAATGAATAACCTACCCAAAGTGATGTACAAATGCAATCCTTATCAAAATTCTAACAGCCTTTTTTACAGAAATGAAAATGTTGGCTGGATACGGTGGCTCACACCTGTAATCCTAGCGCTTTGGGAGGCCAAGGCGGGCAGATTGACTGAGCTCAGGAATTTGAGAACAGCCTGAGCAACATGGTGAAACCCTCTTTCTACCAAAAATACAAAAAAAAATTAGCTGGGCATGGTGGCATGCCTGTAGTCTCAGCTACTCGGGAGGCTGAGGCATGAGAATTGCTTGAACCCAGGAGGCAGAAGTTGTTGTGAGCTGAGATCACTACACCACACTCCAGCAGCCTGGGCGACAGGGTGAGACTCCATCTCAAGGGAAAAAAAAGCTGATCCTTAAACTCACACGAAATTTCCCAGGGGCCTTCAAAAGCCAAAACAATATTCAAAAACAAGAGCAAAGTTTGTGTACTCATATTTTCCAATTACAAAACTTACTACAAAAGTACAATAATCAAAATAGTACAGAACTTGTATAAGGATAGACATGCATACCAGTAGAATAGAATTGGGAATCCAGAAATAAACCCGTACATCTAAAGAAACGCTATATATAAATTTGAGGAATTTAGAAATCCTAGATCTTCCTCATCTAGGAAGATCATTTGCCCCTTTTGTTTCTTTAAATCCTTCCTTAGATTTTCTTTTTCCAACTAGAAAAGCAATACTCACTACTTCCGACAAGCCAGTAACAGACAAGTAGACGAAGAATTCCCACCAACTGCCCACTCCAATCCCAACACCACACCTCTGCACTCTGACGACCGAGGTTCTCCATGTTAACACATTAACAGTCTGGTGTGTATTTTTTCCCTATTTTCTTCATACTTATTCAAATATCCTCCCAATGACGTGTGCAATCCACCTCGTGGTTACTATCCCACAGTTAGTATTCTGAAGGTGAATTACTCCCACGTGTTTTCACTCTTTCATATTCTCCCCTGAGATGCTGGGGGCCAGAGGGAATGACTAGGAGGCATTTTCCCAGGTCAAAGGAATGACATTTCAACTGCTATATGCATTACCTAATTACACAGAGCAGGAGTTTGATTTGAAACTTAAAAAGAGAAAGCGTAAGTGGGTGAGACATTTGGCAACACCCATACTCCCACCCCTAATGTATGCTATGTGTTATTTTGTAACCATCTCCATTCATCAGCAGAGACCATCTGCCTCCCAGCAGGGATTTTATCAGAGAGCATTTCAACTTTTATCAGTTCAAAGATGGAATTTCATCACCTTCAAATATTTACTTAATTTATGTACTTATTTTGCTTACTGTCTGCCTCCTTCACTAACATATTACCCCCAAGGGGCAGAGATTTTCGTCTATTACTTCATTCACAGGTGCCCAACCCTTGAATGTGTCTGGTATACAGTGGGTGCTCAAAAACATTTGTTGAATAAAATTCTACAAGATCTTTTCTTTTAGGCTTTTAGAAAAGGCTGGAGTAAAAAATTTGGAACATTTTTTCTCTCTCCTCTCATTCCTGGTTTCTCATGAAGATGACAGCTAAACAAGAGAGATGGGGGAGTTGACTGGCCAATAAGGCTGTGGCTTGCCTGGGTCTCCCAGCTTCTCATCTTGTTGGATCGCCAGTGGAGTTGAGAGATAAGACCCTCCATGAGCATCATCCCTTGAGAATCACTAACCCCCT
This sequence comes from Ateles fusciceps, assembly GCA_036589455.1. Taxonomy (NCBI): domain Eukaryota; kingdom Metazoa; phylum Chordata; class Mammalia; order Primates; family Atelidae; genus Ateles; species Ateles fusciceps. Next base: position 9,336,605 of record JAZHEH010000091.1, on the reverse strand, counting down.
CCACACAGTGTCACAAGGTCCTTGGGCCATCCCTTGGGAGAGATAAGAAAGGGTCCTTCCATTTTACAGGAAGGCATTGGGGAGGCTTTTGTGTGACATGAGGAAGCTGAGATCAGAATTCTCATCTCCAACTGCTTGCTAAAGACTGTCTCCATGGCCAGAGAGAAGCACCATTTTTCCCTTATAAGGTTGATTTTTAAAACCCTAATTTTCTACCTCAGCAGGCAGTTTTCCCCAAAGCTATTTTAGGACCACTAGAGTACAAAGGCAGAGGCTTGAGTTTCTTCAAAAAATGGTGGTTGATCAGCTGTTTTGTTGAATGTCCCTCTATTTGGGTTTTTCTGATTTTTTTATGATCGAAGTGAAGTTACACATTTTGTGGGGGAAATACCATGGCTGTGAAGTTGTATTCTCAGTGCAATAATCTTTAAAAGTGTCACGGTCATAAAAAGACAAGAAAAGACTAAGGAATTGTTAGAGACTGCGGAAGATGGAGAAACAACAACTAAATATAACATGGGATCCTGGATAGGGTGCTGGAACAGAGAAAGAATATTAATACCATTAGTGGGAATGTAAATTAGTTCTGCTACTATGAAGAGCAGTTCGCAGATTTGTCAAAGAACTAAGAGTGGGACTACCATTTGACCCAGCAATGCCATTACTGAGTATGTACCCAAAGGAAAATAGTCCTACTAAAAAGACACCTGCAACCATATTTTCATCACAGCACTATTCACAATAGCTAAGATACGAAATCCACCCAGCTGCCTTCATCCAACAGTGGGTTGGGTAAAGAAACTGTGGGATATATACACCAAGTTATGTCCTTTGCAGCAACATGATGCAGCTAGAGGCCATCATGCTAAGCGAACTAGCACAGAAACAGAAAACCAAATACTGCATGTTCTCACTTATAAGTGGGAGTTAAATATTGGATACACATGGACGTAAAGACAGGAAAAATAGACACTGAAGGATACAAAAAAAGGGAAGGAAGGAGGGGGCAAGGATTGAGAAACTGCTTATCGGGTTCTATGCTCAGTACCTGGATAACAAATTCATTCATACTCCAGACTTCAGTATCACACAATATACCTTTGTAACAAAACCACACATGTACCACTGATTTTAAAATAAAATTTAGGGAACAAAAAAGAGAAAGAACATTAGTTAAAAAAAATTCAAAGCCTATAGTTTAATTTATATTATATAAATATTTTTTATATTATTGCATTTATATATAAATATAAATACAATAATATTTTTGTACGAATATTAATTGTACCAATGTTAATTTCTTAGTTGTGATAATTGATCCATGGCTATGAAAGTTGTTGATACTGGAAAAAATTATAGGAGTACAGGAAAACTCTAATATTCTTGCAGTTTTTTCTGTAAGTCTAAAATTCGTTTAAAATTAAAGGTTAAAAAAATGATGTTTTTTTCCTTGTTTTCCCCACCTCTGTTTGCCTGGAAAAGAGAGAGGAAAAGACACAGACTCTTTCTAGCTCCTTTAGAGTTACAAAGATAGAAGCACTCAACCCCAAAGTAAAGTGGATCTGGACAGCTCCAAGAAGCCTTAGAGGCTCAGAACTGGATGACCAGCAGAGAGTGGGCTCTTCCTAGAATTCCAGGATGCTCCATCTTGAATAGTTGGCTGAAATTCATGTTCCCATGGATTTAATTGTATCCTGATATAGGAACCTGGACAGTTGGTCTGATTGGTCAAACTCTCCATGCACATGAGGAGCCCTTGCTCTCTTGCCTGTCTGCATAAGCCAATCACTCATTCTCTCTGTATGCAGGGGCCCTACTAGGCATGCAGTTCTTAGTGTTTCAGAAGACTTATTCCCACTTCCTGTCCCGGCCCTAACACTGCCCCAACTTAAGCTTGACATTTTCTGCCATCATCCCAGATGGCAGTAGTGTACTCTGTGTACCACATGTGTGTGTGCACACGTTTGTGCATGCATGCACCAATACAAGTAATTTTCTACTTCAACAATTTTTTTTTTTTTTTTTTTTTTTTTGAGGCAGAGTTTTGCTCTTGTTGCCCAGGTTGGAGTGCAATGGCACGATCTCGGCTTACTGTAACCTCTGCCTCTTGGGTTCAAGAGACTCTCCTGCCTCAGCCTCCCCAGTAGCTGGAATTACAGGCATGCGCCACCACACCCAGCTAATTTTGTATTTTTAGTAGAGACAGGGCATCTCCATGTTGGTCAGGCTGGTCTCGAACTCCTCACCTCAGGTGATCCTCCTGCCTTGGCATCCCCCAAGTGCTGGGATTACAAGCATGAGCCACTGTGTCCAGTCAGACTGTTTAATTTTTACGTCAGCAAGTCATATTTAAGCTAATATTTTGATAATATTTGTTAAGTTGAAATCAAGTTAGTTGTGGGTAGCAAAAAGCAAGAGAGTTCCAGCAAACTCCTATCTTCTACACTTCATTCATTCAATAAATATATATTGAAAATTTCTGTGTGTCAGGCATGTGGAGCAATGCAAGTGATTCCTTTCCGATCCTGCCTTCTACGACACAGAGTATATGAACCCTCTCTGATGAGCCTAGACCCATTCCATGACCCATCAAGGCATCTAGTTTTACTCTCAACCCACAAGATTGCTATGTACCCACAGATACATGGAGAAGGATCAATGTCAGAGAGATTTTAAAGGAATGAACAAAAACATGTAGTTATTAATTGGATATTCTAGATAAGGTATCTGGAAGGAGAATAGGAAAGAATCATGGAGTCTATAACCTGGTCCTACTTTTGAATACTTGAGGTCGGATTCCAGCAGGAACTCCAGATCTGACACCAAAGGGGCCTTTTCACCAACCAAACTCAGTTCCTGTTTCTTCCTGTAATAGATTAAATCTTGCAGTCATCCATAGGTAGAGATTAAAAATAGGAATGATTTGGGTCCAACATGACATGAAACTGACTTTTTTTTTTTTTTTTTTTGAGATGGAGTTTTGCTCTTATTACCCAGGCTGGACTGCAGTGGTGTGATCTCAGCTCACTGCAACCTCCGCCTCGAGGGTTCAAGCAATTCACCTGCCTCAGCCTCCCAAGTAGCTAGGATTATAGGCACCTGCCACCACATCCAGCTAACTTTTTGTATTTTTAGTAGAGACAGGGTTTCACTATGTTGGCCAGGCTGGTCTCAAACTCCTGACCTCAAGATCCACCCTCCTCAGCCTCCCAAACTGCTGGGATTACAGGCATGAGCCACCGCACCCAGCCAAAACTGACTTTTTAAAATTTCTGTAGGGGAGAAGAATGAGGAACACATCAGCTTAGAGACAGACCCATGGACCAAGAGAAAGCTGACAGATCTCACCCCACTTTTGTGATATAACCATGGTGCTTCAGAAGCCATGGACCACATTCCTTCATCCCCATCCTCCACTGTCCCCCAGACTGTTTGGGTTGCAGAGCTGGGACAGTGACGATCCACAGCACTCAAAACCACCTTCCCTGGGAGCCAAGAGGAGCTATGTTTTATTTAATCCCTTAAATGTCTCTCTGTGTGAGTGAGATGCAGCCAGCTAGCTTGTTGCCCAACACGTCAGAGAAGTGGGACTGTCCCACATTTGCTCAGCTCATATTTTTAATTGCTTAATAATAGTGAGTGGGCTTCCCTCCTCCCCTCCAGCATAGCAGCGTGGGGGACTTTGACATTCAGGGCTTGGTGTGTGGGCAGCAAACACAGATGAGGCTGGGAAAATGTCAGCCTCCTACAGCTTCTCTCCCAATGAATCACCATACCATATGACAGGGCACACCTCGTGTAAGGAGCACCGGGCTGGCAGTCCAGGAAACTCAGATTCACTACTAAATTAGCTGTGTGACGTAGACCAAATGGTCCACCCTGTGGGAGCCTCAAGCTCCTACTGCTTTGAAACATTTAAATGGCAACGAGAATTGGCAAAGAGGATATTTATGGAATAGAGATTATGAGCACAGGCTCAGGATCCAGACCTCCTGGAGTCATTCCTGAATCCACTGCTTGCCAGTAGTAGGAACTCAGGAGAATCACTTAACCTGTCTATGCCATGATACTCTCAATTACAAAGCAAGCATAATAGTACCTACACAACACAGTTGTTGGAAGGACTTAGAACTGTGCATAGCATGTTGTATGCATTCAACACATGTTTGTTATTATTATTCCAATTCTAGCCATCTAACTGACTGTATTTAAAGTTCCTAGGGCAGTATTTTCAAAGATGAATAAAACGTGAAAATTTCCCCCCAGACACAGACTTATGGGGAAGGTAAACATATGCATAAAACACTGGGGGGGAGGAAAGTGGGGGCTGCCTGTGATGTGCTGTGTAACAGAAGGGAGTGATGACACCATGTGTTCAGCATGTGCCAGAGGCTGTGCAAAGGGCTCTGCCTGCGTTCCCCATGGAATCCTTACAGCCGCCCATGAGGCTGATCCCACTTTATAAGGTGGGAAGCAGTCTCAGAGAATCTGCCTTCAATCTCATAGCTTCTAAGTGGCAGAGACAGGATTCAAACCCAGGACTTAAGTCATTGCTTTTAATTCTGTGTCACTGAAGAATTAGGTGGGATTTGAGAATGTGTCACAAAGGAAATGGCACCCTAAGCCTCCATGGTTTCTTTTATTATTATGCAAAGGCAGGATTTCTAGAACAGCTCCCAGCAATGCTTATTTATCAGCAATATAGGTAAGTTCTTGAACCTCTCTGAGGCCTGGTGTCTCCATTTCTGAATAACAAGAGTGCCCACCAACACAGCTTCATGGGAGTAGATGAGCTTATAGATGTAAACTCTTATAGTGCCTGGTGTTTGGCAAGCACTTGACAGATGTTAGCTTATATCATCATCCCATTATCATTGGTGTCACCATTTCTTTGTCATAATCATCATCATCCTCATCACCATCTATACTCAGTTCCTTTCAGCTGATGATCAGGACCACCCACTGATAAATGGGTGACGGAACTTTCATTTTCAAAAGGGCTGTCAAGACCACTCCCAAACCACCTCCTAGCAGGTGCCTGAAATGTGACAATCAAACATTTATTCCTTAGGTTAAGCATTTGTCTTATGCCTGAGGTCTCCCTGTAAATATAACAGCCACCAGGAGAAATGAAGAACACATGATATAATACTCAACCACATTCATTTCATTATTTGAGATAGGCCATACCATAGGCAAGGAACTAAAAAGATGAAGCAGAGGCAGAGGAAGACAGGAGAAACGCCACTACAAATGGGGACTGGGAAGCAGGGAGGAGATAGAGCTGAGCGCAGTCTCCTTCACAGTTCCTCCAAGGACTGCCCTGTCTGCTGAGAGGCTGGGCCCCAGCTTTTGGGCAGGGGTTGTATATGAGCTGGGATCTCATTAGCATGGGCCACCAGAGTGCAGAGAGGTGAGTGATGGCTACCCCAGAACGGAGGCATGTTTGATGTAGGCTTGTCAGCCCCACCATCCTTCACCAACACCTGCGGCCAAGATTCATATCCTCTGTCAGAGGCTCATCCAACACCCCTAGCTGGCCTTCACCAGGGTCTAATTTTTATACCATCTTCCTGAGAATGGCAAGCAATCTTTCAGGTCCTGGAAATGGGAAGACACACTGTAGTGCTCCATTTTTCCTGGGAATTTCTTAAAGGTTGGGGGCAGAATAAGAACAGGGAAACGGAGAGGAGGATTTAGAAGGAATGCATTAACTACAGCCTTTTACCTATTTTCTACCATTCTTGCTCATGCCATCACTTCCCCAGCCCCATGCCAGGTTTCTAGGCAATATCACCTTGAATAGTGGTATATTATTTAGTGTCAGTTCAGGATACCACTCTGTCACAACAGGCAGTTGCTCACCAAGAGAAAATGATGTCATGACGTGCAAGATGAGATTCATATGAGGAATAAAATTCTTACATCAAGATGAAACCATATGAATGGTTTAGTTGGAAGGTCTGTATTGCCTCTCCTTCATTTTGTGTCACCTGTGTTTCCATGTTTATATTCAGTTTGTTAAGTCCCCATTACACACTGGGCAGAGTGCTGAGGGCTGGGAGACGCTCAATGCTCAGTGTGGCTGAGTTCCTTCTCCAGGAGCTCACAGTCTTGAGCCTCTGACTATAAGCCTACTAAGGGCAAGAACAAGGTCATGGGGTTCCACAGTGGCTGGTATACAGATTCTCAAGAACTGTCTTTTCAGTGCTAAATTTCAGAAGCATCTCTCATACAAAAATGATGTGGAAACCAACAGAAGGGAAGTTTTTTATTCTTTTCCTTTAATCCATTCTGTTGGGGGAGGGGAGGTGTTTTCCTCATTTTTCATTAAGATTGGACAACAGTAAAGATCAACAGAAATTGGCACCGTGCCCTTAGTCAGTATCACCATTCACTGTGCGGAACTGGCAAAAAGGATTCTGGGCCAGAGGCCATGAGTTCATGCTGGCTCTCTCCTAGGTCACTGTGTGTCTGCAAGGCCCCTGGACCTCTCTGATCCTGGTGCCATGGAAAGCTGGCTCCTCTACCTGACATATCAGAACCTGAGAGGCAGCAAGAGCTCCAGGAGGCTCTAAAATGAGGCACTGAGCTGGGGTCTGTGGGTTCAGCTGTCAGAGCCTACAACTGAAACAAAATGGTGGTTCCCAGACATGGGTTTTGGCCCACGTAGGGTTTTAAAGAAAACTGAATTCATTCCAACTTTTAAAAATGAGGAGACTATCTACGTTTTAAAATCTAGATGTCCAGCTGCCTTTTAAAACTGTCAGAAAAAATCTGACAATGCTGGACCAGAAGCTGAATATGAAGTCTTTTGCCAGTGAAGATTGGCTACATCTTTTAGACTGTGCCTGTACTCTCTGGTCACATTTCCCACCACAACCAGTTTTCCTCATTTAGGCCACCTCTCCGGAGCCTGTATAGATCTGGCTGGTTAATAAACCTGCCCCGTTAACTAGCATTCCAAGGCAGCGTGTGCCAGACACTGCCATGGGATTTACAGGTATAGGCACAAGATGGCACCCAAGAATCCAGAGGAAAGAGAGCTCCAGGGCGTTGGGAAGGAAGCTGTCTAGAAGTGAGTGAGAAATGTGTGCAGTCCTACCACAGGCCCATAAGTAAACCTTTCTGGTCAGAGTAGGGGTTAGTGCAGATGAACTGGTGGGGGATGAGGCTGAGAATGGTAAGTTGAGCTCAAACTGTGGGAAGAAGGGCCTTCAGTGCCAGGTAATATTGTTCTCTGCTTTCATGCCAGAAACTCCAGATGTAATGTGGGGTTTAGGGACTAAGGCTGCCAAGCTCATCCCTGCACACACTTCCACCCTCACCTTCATAACGGGAGCTGAAGTGGAGATCTAGGCCTCAGGAAATACAAGGCTAAGTACAAAGTTCTGAAAACCATCCTCAGCCTTCACAAACTCCTCATCATGCAGGTTTCCTAAAGCAACCAGAGGCATCCTGCAAAGACCCAGTGGCAGTAGGGGACAAACACCCCAGGGTGAATTTCTCAACGAAAAGAATGAGAGAAAGAAAGAAGGGAAAAACCTTCCTTTCAGCTTCATTAGAGCTCTTGCTTAACTGAGCTAAAAATAAAACTAATTGCTTTTCTATTCTAATGTGAAAAATCAGTTTTTAAAGGATCGAGATTCTCTCCCTGGCTAGAGAAATCATTGAATCTGTAATAGACTGACTGCCAATGAATTATGAATGTCATAATCAAGCCTTCTTGGAAGGCCAAAGTCTTGGTTACAAATGGGCACTATAATTAGAAATACACTGAAGCTGCCTAAAGCAGACCCCTCTCCCTACCCTTTGTCTCTTTTTTTTTTTTTTTAAGAAGGGAGAGACATAGACTGCTCTTCATCAGGTATCTGGCTTATTCTTTAACAATGCCCTGGTCTCACCATTTGAGGAGACATTACACAAGTGAGTATAGGAATAGCTGCCCCTTCCCCCACTTCTCCCTTTAAAAAGCCCCACCACTCTCCCCCAGCTGTGATCAGGAGAATGGTTCAATTCTCTTCATCTGTTACCTGGAATTCTACACACTAAAGATATACTTGGTCAGCAAGCAGCCTCTTTTCAAATCCAAGAGGACTGGGGTAGGGGCAGGTGTCAGTTGTCCACACCATAAGAATCAGTTTGATCCAACCCTTTTGTGTGAATTAGCTGAGCTCTGCAGGACTGGAAGCTGGAGGGCATGGGGTGTGCATTTCAAAGAAGAACATGAAAGGAGAAGGACCATATTGAAGATTAAGAATCAAGGGAACATAAATGTGAACAAGTTTGCCGCCCTGCTCCCAGCCCTCAACCAGGAAGGAGAGGAGGTCCCCCGACAAAATCTAGACAACGTGAAAAACCAGTCTGGATTGACAAAGCCAATAACATTCCTCCAAGAAATTATCATGCTCAAGAAGAGGTTACCTTACCTATTTTTTTTAAGGTGAAGTCATTTTGAGCAAACAATGGCTGGGAGTTGCCGAACTTCGTCAGACCTTCTACCTTTGACCTGGTCCCTAGAGAAAGAATCATTTCTAGCCAGAAAACTCTTTCAGCAGGAGCTACTTCCAAGTGCTTATCTTATCTCAGCCCAGTTAGGGGAAGGGAGTCTGGGCTCTGCTTCTCTGAGCCCTGTGAATTGAAAATGAAGCAAGCACCTCAATTTCTCACCACTTGCTAAGTGTGTCTGGATGGGCTCCAATGACTGGTTCTCATTCCCAAGTACACATTAGATTCACCTGGGAAATTTTTAAATGTTAATGCTTGGTCATTCTCCAGCCCAACTGAATGTAGTATCTAGGGGTAGCTTCAAGCATCACTATTCATTAAAACCTTCTAGTAATTCTAAAGCACAGACATGATTGAGAACCACTGAGCTAATCACTGCCTTCCAGCACCTGTTCTCAATCTTCCTGCCCCCTCCTCTCATTTCCCAGACCTAGACTGAGGGGGCTTTTCTAGCATGAGAGGCTCTGGAGACACCCTTCATCTCTCAGGGCAGATGCCACGTTCTGGGGAATCTCTATACAGTGTCCAGGATGGCTCCCCACCAACCCCTCAATTATTCCATTAGAAAAGAGCTTAAGATATATATTATCCGGAGTAGCAAATAGGATTCATCCCCCCAAGCCAACTCTGTTGGGCCAGAAGTGGGTCTTCAGGGTACTATATTGAGAAATCCTTCTCAACAAGTCATGCCCAAGCACAGTGGGAAAAAAATACCATGCTCAATTATCAATGTTAGCTCAGGAAAAAGAAGAGGAAAATGATGATACAGAACCCTAGAATTTATCAGTCCTCAAAAAGTTTCCTCCTCTGGGCTATGAGGGAAAAAAGGACCCAGAGAAAGGACATTATGTGCCCATTAACCAGTTCAATAAATCCACAAGTTAGCTTGGAAGATTTGATTTGTGTCTAATACTACAAAACCTTGCCACTCCAAGTGAGGTCCACAGACCGACAGGGTCAGCATCTGCTGTAATACTGTTAGAAATGCAGAACTGCAGACTCCACATAAGACTTATTGAATCCAAATCTGCATTTTAACAAGTTCCCCAGGTGATTCATTTTTACAGTGACTTTGAAAAGTGCTGCTAGAAAGTAGACAGAAGATGGGAATAGCAGTAAGCTCTGCCACCGTCTGGATGAAGAATATGTGGGGGGTAAATCAAGCAAAGAATAACCCTAAGTCGTGTAAGAGACAGAACTGCTGTCTGCCTCCAGAAAGTAGAGAGATCCACACATGTGCAAAAGCACAAAAGGCTTTGGAGATCAGGAGACCTGTGGGTCGGGTCCTAGTGGATGGGTAGAATGGGCAGAAATGCACCTGCCACTCTCAAGCAGCTTTCTCTTACCCCAAGAGTCTGCTCTCTCTCACTATCTACCCTGACACAGCTCTGGACATCAATCCATCGCTTCTGCTGTGAGTCTTCTCTCCCCAACAAGTCTGGGAGCTCTTTGAGGCCAGAAATGGCATATTTTCCCTGCCCCGTTTCCTGTACCTTTCCACACAGGATGAGGCTTGTAAGCACCACTCAAAACATTTCTGAATACACGAGTGACTGAATAAGCAAGAAATGACTGAAGCCAGGGCAGTAAGAACACAGAGACCAGCTCCACTCCGCACCTCTCCATCAAGCTGCCACTCCAACTTGACCCAGTGGAATTTAGGCTAGTACCCAAATTATCAGACTATGACTTTTTAAAAATGAAGACCTAATCTAAAATCCTAAACTTCCCTCAGCTCTGGCTTGGCTGCTAATCAGCCAGGGTCCCTTTATTCTGGAAGGAACTCTCTGGGCTCTGTGGTCCACAGGCACAGCTGAATCCCAGAGAGAGAAACAAATGATAAGGGTTGAGGAAAGGGTGTGGGAGCCCTGCTTGAAATGCTGTGGGACAGGGGGTAACACTCCCTGCCTGAAATGCTGTGGGACAGGGGTAACACTCCCTGCCTGAAATGCTGTGGGACAGGGGCATCACTCCCTCTGGAGGGTCAGCTCTCCTTTAGTGAAGGTGTTCCTTCTCATAGTACATTATTCAAAGGCCCAAAGGATTCAAAGGGTCCAGCCAGTTCTGTAGCCCCTACCTGCTCCCAGCCCATCCCACAAAGTCAGTGTAAGTGGAAATACTTTACAGTAAAGAGATATTCAATGCAAACTATCTTCATTGCTGTATGATGGGAAGCCTTGAATAGAATATTACAGTCATAGGTATTTTCCATGCATTTATTTATTCACACAGTCCTGCATTTGTGAACTTGGCAGAAAAAGAGAGTGCAGGCTCTGGGGTGACAGTGCCTGTGTTTGAATCCTGACTCTGGCACTTTTTAGTTTTAGTCTGTGACCTTGAGCAAGTTATTTAACTTCTCGATGCCTTAGGATAGTCATTAATAAAATGGAATAATAGTAGTACTGCTTCTCTCACAAAAGTGCTCTGGGAATTAGATGAACGAATGTATATACGAGTGTGTGCCTTAGTTCCTGGACACATTATATATTCAATAATTGTCAGCAATTACCCACCTTACCTTCATGGCCCATCCACTGCACATCTCTCCCCCATGCCCACACAATTAAAGTTGCCACTAGTTGCCCAGATTCTCCATGAAAACCACCAGACCTGGTACAGAGCAGCATTTCATGCTGCAAAGAAATCAGTGCGCTCTGACATTTGACTCTTTACAATTACTATCCTGTTGGGGTACATTCTCAGCAACCTGGAAACAGGTACTTGATACTCTATGTAGAAGTGTTATAGGCTTACAAATGTCTGCATTACTTTTGAGGTACAGAATATTTGGTCTTTAAAAATCAACATAAAGCTAGCAATGCCTCAACAAAAAGAGATTAAGGCACCAGCACTGGAATTTCAGGAACAGTTATAGATCAGGCAGTTAGGTGTCTTTAAATTGAATGAAAATAGAATCCTGAATGCCCAACTCCATGAACAATCCTCTTTCTAACTCAATACGAGAGCAAGAAGGTTCTAGAAAGAATTTCAAGGTAGATAGATGATCTGGTTGGTTCACCGTTCCTAAAACTGGAGTCGTTATTTGTAAGGTAAGAGTATAGAGAGACATCTGTATCTTTGTCATCCCCATCCTACAACTGAAGACTGCAGGGGCTCCCTCTGCCATGAACATCAAGGTACCCATTGGACTAATAAACCCCAAGCTCATCCTCCCTGAGTGTTCTTAAAGTGCAAACCTGCAGAAATCTCCACCATTTTCTCACCTCTATCCAAAATAAAAATCCTCCAACCAGGTGCAGGGAAACGTGGTGCTAACAGCAGGAAGGCTTAACAGAGTTGTGCCTCCTTCTCCAGAACTGACCGTGTGTGTCAGGAATGTATGCACAGGAAACCTGAGAGGCCAGAGAAAATGGTACAGGAAGGGTTGCAGGTCTATCCCTACCTCTGAGCAGCATCTCAGGCCCCATGCAAGGTATGCAGGGATCCAGAGAGAAGAGCTAGAACTTTGTTTCCTAGCTTTTCCTACTCACTTGGCTTCCTGAAGCTTTGGTATCACTTCCCTACCTTCATCATGTTATATAACTTCACGTCCATGCATCACAGATAACCAAGACAATCATAGTAGACACAACAAATACACAGCACGGGGCAGCAGCAGAAGCTCTGGCCCCAGAATGATGTAGATTTTACCTTTGCAATAAAACGGTATGAGTAAGCCGGGTGTGGTGGTGCATGCCTGTAGTCCCAGCTACTCGGGAGCCTGAGGCAAGAGGAGTACTTAAGCCTGGGAGTTCAAGGCTGCAGTGAGCTAAGATCATGCCACTGCACTCCAGCCTGAGTGACAGAGCAAGACCCTGCCTCAAAAAAAAAAAAAAAAAAAAAGTATTAGCAAAAAGGGACCAGCTGCCCAACCCCCTCTTTTTGCAGGGAACTGCACTGAGTTTTAGCAAAAGGTCATCTCTTGATGGTCAGAGAGTGAGCCTGTAACTGCGTCAGGACTAGAACCCAATTCTTTTTTACTACCTCCTACTAAGAGCTCCTCTACTGGGTGACTTCACACAGGTAATTTCTGGTGGTGGCTGACAACAGATACCCAAAAGACAGATAAGCCTACAGTTGGAGGGTTCTTCCCATCTTGGCTTTATCCTGAGCCTCTGGAGCAATGACGTCTTGGTTATGTGCATGATTCCAGCCTGACTTGGTACGGCTACCAGTATGATCCCTGCTATAGCACAACCTCTGCTTCCTCCTCTGACAATGAGGCTGGCCCTCTTGGCTCTATCTTCTCCCCCAGAATCAAAGTCTTATTTGCCATCTAGAGATGTTCCCAGTTGAGGAGCCTCTACCTCAATATCAACAATGCTACTAGAAACCTCAGGCCAGAACAGGGCTGGCAGCTCGAACCTCACTGATGTAGTATTGTACCTACCAGCAGAGAAGTAGAGATACATGTAGCAGGGGCAACTAGATCTCTAGGCCCTCAGGCAAGAACATCCTCAATAGCAGCCAGAAGCCTCCAGGTCTCCCCCAAGCTTAAATATTTATCCCTCTACATGTTCTACAAAAATGCAAGACTGTTCAGTGAAGAAATCAGAAATATAGAAAGAAAAACAATGGATTCTTATCTGACTGGTAGCTTTTATCAGTATCATCCCCATTCTTGATGAATGTGTCACTTCTGTGTACTTCTCATTTTCGTTTCTATCAAACAGGACTGTCTCATACTCAGGCAGTTGGGGCCAAGAGGATGAACTAGAAGAAATTGTTACTATTCAATCTTTAAATGCTACCTATGAAACAAAATGAGAGATTCTCTTTAGACTTCAGGGATATGAGAACCAAGAGGGGCATGATGGCTCACATCTGTAATCCCAGCACTGGGAGGCTGAGGTGGGAGGGTTGCTTGAGCCTAGGAGTTCAAGACCAGTCTGGGCAACATGGCAAAACCCCATGTCAACAAAAAATACAAAAATTAGCTGGGCTTGGTGGCACATGCTTGTGATGCCAGCTACTCAGGAGGCTAAGGCAGGAGGATCATTTGAGCCTGGGAGGCTGAGGCTGCAGAGATCCAAGGTCATGCCACTGCTTTCCAGCTGGAGTGGCAGAGTGAGACCCTGTCTCAAAAAAAAAAAAAAAAAAGATATACTAACCTATCATTTAGGAAAACTAGAATTTCATGTGGTAGTTGGCCATCAAGGAAAGAGACTGAATGACATGAAAAAGCTGAGAGTAATGATGAAAGAAATTTTAAAATCAGAAAGACCTCGGTTTGAATTCCAGTTCCTCCACTTACTTGCTGTGTATCCTTGGAGGAGGTTTTCAAACTGTATGGTACTTAGTCTTCCCATTTAAAATAGATCATAATATGTGACTCATAGGAATGTTCTTAAGATTAAATGAGCCACTGAGTGTCAAGTGCCTGGAATACAATAGACACGCAGTAAATGGAAACCAATTATAAAATGACTTTTTAGGTTTTTAAAAAAGGTTTTCAATTTCCCCAAACCAAGAGATAGCATGTTTTGCTGCAGTGACTTTCATATCTTTTTAGGAAGCAAAATCTTCTCTTCAAAATAAATCAAACATAAAATTGGAACTTTTATGGCCTTTTATCCTCTTTCCTCTTGGAGGGTCCTCTGAGACACTGTCCCTGTACCATAGGAAATTATTGATAGAAGATGAGCCACTTGCATGAAAATTTGAAGATATGGATTCTAATACCTGCTATGCCACACACTCCCAGAGACAAGCCACTTCTCTTCCCTGAGTCTCAGCTCTCTCCTTGTTAAAATGAAGCTTTGGGAATCTGGTCACTAATGATGTTCTGACTTCTAGAACTCTAGGAAGACTCGGGTTACTGGGTGTGATTATTGGTTTTAATGTCTCTGACCCACCCCTCCCATCACGAGGATATACCTATCTCTATTAAATGAAGCAATATCATCACATGTTGCCTCATTCCACACCTGAGCACTTGCATGTGGCAGAATGTAACATGCAACTATCATACTGAGAGTAAGCCATGGGTTCTGGGAATGAGGCTGTGGCTTCGGTCTCAAGAGGTGGGGAAGAAGCAAAAAGTGACATATCTACCTTCATCTGAAGACCTTGAAATATCTCCCAAAATGGGAAGTCAGAGGCTAGAATTTCGTGAGATTTTTAAGTCCACATTATTTCTCTTCAAAGGGAACACCCTTAACCTCAGGACCACCTATTGTGAAAGGAGATGAATACTTTTCTATTACTTGGGGGCTTTAGTTATGTCCAGAGAGGGTATTGCCTAAGGAACAAGTTGTCCTATGTTGAGTGACTGTCAGGAATTTAGGCAGGAGGCATGGAAGGGCAAATTCTTGGGGGAGGGGAACAAATGGGGCAAGAGGTAGTAAAGGGTCTAGGCTCAGGCAGGACTTACAGAGTCCAAAGAGTCAAATGTAGGTCTGGGCAAGATGACTACCAGAATGAAGCCAAAGATCCTGTCGTTCCAGCAAAAGCAATCTGGTGGGATCTGCAGGAAGGGCAGAATGAGGCTTAATAAGAGGTTGAAATTAAAGCTGTAATTATGAAAATACAGCCAAGACAGGCAGGGATGCATGGGGTACAAGAGTCCTGAACATCTGGCTCCTACCTCCTCATAAATAATAGTAGAACATAAGTGGAAACACATTTTAGAGTCCCTTGGAAACAATTAAATGCCTAACAAACATAAGACTGTGCTTACTAAGGTATTAGAACCAGAGAATCCAGGCCAGAGGTCAGCACCAAGGATAGCTGCCAACTGGGCTAATGGTTTTCAGATCTCAAGCTCTTAGAGTCTTCCAGAATAGGGCTTATCCCTAAAATAACTCTTGGGATTTAAAGGACCCTAATTCATCAGGGTAGGTCCAGATTGCTTGTAAAGGATACCCAACATGTATGTCATGTGGTATCACAATGTTTTTCCAGGAAATGAGTAGCTCGACTGCAGAGCTTACCTGGTAGAATTTAGGGAGTTAATTCCTCAGTGTCCTCTTGAAGCTGAGGAAGTACCTTGAAACATATCAACAGAAGAGGATATAGGGTAGGGGGTGAGCAAAATATTTCCATAAAGCCAGACAGTAAGTATTTTAGGCTTTGCAGGTCATGCAGTGTCTGTTGCAAATACTCAACTCTGTCACTGTAACACAGAAGCATCCATAGCCAATGCTTTAAAATGGGTGTTGCTGTGGTCCAACAAAGTATTTTTTAAATAAACAACAACAAATGGTGGGATGAATGTGACCTGCAGGCTGTAGAGTCCTGACTCCTCCTGCAGATCATCTTAGGCAGAACTGTTAAATACCCAATACATGACCCAATTTTGTTGTACAATAAAGGGTTGTACAATAAAGGGTGTTTAAGAAGTATGAACCATCCTCTACCATCCTGAACCTCAATTTTGGCCTTTATTACAGATATCCTTTTGGGAAATCTCACGTAGTCCCAGCAAACAAGTGGAAAATGTGGAAAAGATCAAGAAAAGGCCAAAAAAAAAAGTTAAACAGTTATGAAAGGTTAATGGGAAAGATAATCATGGACATATGGAGTTTTTAGAGTTGGCTTTATAGGAGACATAGTGCTTTAACTGGTAGAAGCATTTTCATAATAATTAATAAGAGTGGACCACTGAGAACGGGATGAAAAAGAAAAACCACAATGCTACAGAGGCAACTTAAATCAGATACAAAAAGGAGAGGTTCCACATCATTAAGGCAACTTCCTGCTAGGACCAGAACAGGGAGATTTGCCTATGTCCTTGCATTTAATCCTCACCACTCCCCTCCAATGGAATATTACTTCTATTCAAACATGAGGGAGCTGAGGACCACAGGGACAAAGTCATTTGCCAAGGAACATGCAGCTAACGAGCTGGGAAACCAAGATAAAATGAAAATAATTTAATATCAGAGCTCAGGCTCCTCTCACCCCCACTCTCCAATTGTCTTCAGACTCACAGGCCTGAGTCACTTAAGGAAGCTGAGCCACTTGTTCCTAAGAGACTCAAGTCCAGAGATCTTCGGACACCTCTGTCCTTCAACACATCTGCATTTCAAATGGTGCTACTCTGGCCACTCTCTCTAGCATCTTCTCCTTGCAGCTACTCAGATTGGGAACCACTAGGAACCACTCTCCCACCTTGAGGACTCTCTCTTCCTTATGTGCAAGAGGCTCATGACCTTCATAGAGTACCCTGAACAAGGCAAGGCCCAGCAAAAGTGGGATCTCTAAGGCCAGTGAGCTTAGAGCAGATGAGACTATCTGAGGACCTGGGAGCACCCAGGGTTATTCCCGCCTACCCCCACTTTCCCTGCTCAACTCAAAGAGGGCTTGAATGGCAGCTGCACACTACATATGAAATCCATTCCTCGGTGCTGCCAAACTGGGATGGGGGTGTTTTAAAGTCAAGCTATAATAAGCCTGCAATAAAAGTTTACCAGCTTTTATATAGGTTCCCAATAATGACAGGAGATATTTCAACAGCTCAGACAGTGCCGTGACAGGAAACACAATTCCTGGCATCACCTCTCTACAGTGAGAATCTGCCTCCCCCACATGGTTCACAACTGGGAGTTTTTCTTATTTAAAGAGGACTGCATCAAATCGTGTGTCCCTTTCATTCTTTAACATGATTTGTAATGATTCCTAGAGTCTTCTAAATGTAAAGCGTTTAGAAAGTTGACTTCATATTGAGCTGGGTGGTGAATTTTTATGTCCCCAAACCTTGGAAGAGTCAAGAGTTACAGCAACAGAAAAGTAAAGAGGTAAGAAATTTTGGAATACTAGAGTTCAGGGCTGGGGCAGGAGGATGAAAAGGTGTGTCTTCCAGTTGTAGATCTTGGGAAATAAGTTGAGGCTGGATCATAGTGCTGCTATCTTAGACAAGGACTTTAAGAGGTCATGTCCCCCAAGAGGTGGTCAGAAACCGAAGAGAAAGCATGGAGAAGAATCTCCCAGGGCGACAGGGAAGTGGGTACAATTGGGGGAGGCAGAGTGGGAGTGATTGGCCACCTGGAAGCAGACGGAATGCCCTCATGGTTGCTGGTGAGGGACAAGGAGAGGATGGAGGCCAAGGAAAGGGGACAGTGTGAGGGAAGCCAAGACAAAGGCAGATTAACCCACTGGGGGAACAGAAGGAGATGCTTGCTCTCCCAAAGCACCCAGAGAGGAAGGACTCTTTCTCCTATGCAGAGACGGATTGCAGCCTGTGCTGAGAAGCCCTTGTGATCTGATACAGATCCGTGGTGCCCTGTGGTGTTCACCATCTAATGGGCATCGTGTCAAAGCTTGTTAACAGAGATATGCCTGATTTCAAACTTGTGATCATTTGGACACAGACAAAACTCAAGTTGACATATGAGCTTTCAATGAAAATTGAGTTTGTTACACAAATCAAGAGTGTGAAAGAATTAGGGGCAAGAGGCATAATTAACCTACTCGGGGAAAACTAACTGACTTTGAGAACTTTGAATGACATTAGCTCCTCTCTATTTAAATCCAGATTGTGTCACTTACAAATGATTGCTGTGTAAGCTTGGCATACATTCATCAGACCCTGTGCCTCATAACACTTCATTAGTCACTAACTGGTGTTGCTGCACATTCCTAAAATGTCAATAGTAACTCACCCTTTCTTTCAAGGTCCACCTCAAATCACCCTTCCTCCATAAGGCTGTCTAGGACTTCACAGCCCACATAACATTCCTCAAATATGCACTTAGTAGGCCACTTATGAGCCACTTATAGGCTACCTTGAATAACGAGCCCTCCTGTACCATGCCCAAGTCTTATAGCCCTAACCAGCCTAAATGTACTTGGAAACCAAAAAGAGACTTTTTTTTTTAAATACTTTAAGTTCTGGGGCACAAGTGCAGAATGTGCAGATTTGTTACATAGGTATACACGTGCCATTGTGGTTTGCTGCACCCATCAACCCGTGATCTACATTAGGTATTTCTCCTAATGCTATCTCTCCCCTAGCTCCCGACCCCCCGACAGGCCCCGGTGTGTGATGGTCATCCCCATGTCCATGTGTTCTCACTGTTTAATTCCCACTAATGAGTAACAACATGCAGTGTTTGGTTTTCTGTTTGTGTTAGTTTGCTGAGAATGATGATTTCCAGCTTCATCCATGTCCCTACAAAGGACATGAATTCATCCTTTTTTATGGCCGCGTAATATTCCATGGTGTATATGTGCCACATTTTCTTTATCCAATCTATCATTGTTGGGCATTTGGGTTGGTTCCAAGTCTTTGTTATTGTGAACAGTACCTCAGTAAACATACGGGTGCATGTATCTTTACAGTAGAATGATTTACAATCCTTTGAGTATATACCCAGTAATGGGATTGCTGGGTCAAATGGTATTTCTAGTTCTAGATCCTTGAGGAATTGCCACACTGTCTTCTACAATGGTTGAACTAATTTGCACTCCCCACCAACAGTGTAGAAGTGTTCCAATTTCTCCATATCCTCTCCAGCACCTGTTGTTTCCTGACTTTTTAATAATCACCATTCTACCTGGCATGAAATGGTATCTCAATGTGGTTTTGATTTGCATTTCTCTAATGACCAATGATGATGAGCTTTTTTCATGGGTTTGTTGGCTGCATAAATGTCTTCTTTTGAGAAGTGTCTGTTCTTATCCTTCACCCATTTTTTGATGGGGTTGTTTTTTTCTTGTAAATTTGTTTAAGTTCTTTGTAGATTCTGGATACTAGCCCTTTGTCAGATGGATAGATTGCAAAAATTTTCTCCCATTCTGTAGGTTGCTTCTTTTGTTTGTTTCTTTTTGATTGTTTCTTTTGCTGTGCAGAAGTTCTTTGGTTTAATTAGATCCCATTTGTCTATTTTGGCTTTTGTTGTCAGTGCTTTTGGTGTTTCAGTCATGAGGTCTTTGCCCATGTCTAGGTCCTGAATGGTCTTGCCTAGGTTTTCTTCTAGGGTTTTTATGGTTTTAGGTCTTATGTTTAAGTCTTTAATTCATCTTGAGTTAATTTTTGTATCAGTTTCAGCTTTCTGCATATGGCTAGCCAGTTATCCCAACACCATTTATTAAATAGGGAATCCTTTCCCCATTGCTTGTTTTTGTCAGGTTTGTCAAAGATCAGATGGTTGTAGATGTGTGGTATTATTTCTGAGGCCTCTGTTCTGTTCCATTGGTCTATATATCTGTTTTGGTACAAGTACCATGCTGTTTTTGTTACTGTAGCCTTGTAGTATAGTTTGAAGTCAGGTAGCATGATGCCTCCAGCTTTGATCTTTTTGCTTAGGTCTTGGCTATGCAGGTTCTTTTTTGGTTCCACATGAAATTTAAAGTAGTTTTTTTCCAAGTCTGTGAAGAAAGTCAATGGTAGCTTCATGGGGATAGCATTGAATCTATAAATTACTTTGGGCAGTATGGCTATTTTCATGATATTGTTTCTTCCTATCCATGAGCATGGAATGTTTTCCATTTGTTTGTGTCCTCTTTTATTTCTTGAGCAGTGGTTTGTAGTTCTCCTTGAAGAGGTCCTTCACACCCCTTGTAAGTTTTATTTCTAGGTATTTTATTCTCTTTGTAGCAATTGTAAATGGGAGTTCACTCATGATTTGGCTCTTGGTTTGTCTGTTATTGGTATATAGGAATGCCTGTAATTTTTGCACATTGACTTTGTATCCTGAGACTTTGCTGAAGTTGCTTACCAGCTTAAGGAGATCTGGGGCCAAGACTGATGGGGTTTTCTAAATACACAATCATGTCATCTGCAAACAGAGACAATTTGACTTCCTCTTTTCCTAATTGAACACCCTTTATTTCTTTCTCTTGCCTGATTGCCCTTGCCAGAACTTCCAATACTATGTTGAATAGGAGTGGTGAGAGAGGGCCTCCGTGTCTTGTGCCGGTTTTTAAAGGGAATGCTTCCAGTTTTTGCCCATTGATATTGGCTGTAGGTTTGCCATAAATAGCTCTTATTATTTTGAGATACATTTTGTCAATTGTTTATTGAGAGTTTTTAGCATGAAGTGCTGTTGAATTTTGTCAAAGGCGTTGTCTGCATCTATTGAGATAATCATGTGGTTTTTGTCAGTGGTCCTGTTTATGTGATAAATTATGTTTATTGATTTGCATATGTTGAACCACACATGCATCCCAGGGATGAAGCCAACTTGATCGTGGTGGATACGCTTTTTGATGTGCTGCTGGATTCTGTTTGCCTGTATTTTATGAGGGCTTTTGCATCAATGTTCATCAGAGATATTGGCCTGAAATTTTCTTTTTTTTATTGTGTCTTTGCCAGGTTTTGGTATCAGGATGACGCTGGCCTCATAAAATGAGTTAGGGAAGATTCTCTCTTTTCTATTGTTTGGAATAGTTTCTGGTACCTCAAAGAGGTACCAGCTCCTCTTTGCACCTCTGGCAGAATTTGGCTATGAATCCATCTGGTTCTGGACTTTTTTTGGTTGGTAGGCTATTAATTGCTACCTCACTTTCAGAACTTGTTATTGGTCTATTCAGGGATTCGACTTCTTCCTGGTTCAGTCTTGGGATGGTGTATGTGTCCAGGAATTTATCCATGTCTTCTAGATTTTCTGGTTTATTTGCATGGAGATGTTTACAGCATTCTCTGATGGAAGTTTATATTTCTGTGGGATCAGTGGTGATATCCCCTTTACCATTTTTTATTGCATCTATTTGATTCTTCTCTCTTTTCTTCTTTATTAGTCTGGCTAGTGGTCTATTTTGTTTATCTTTTCAAAAAACTGGCTCCTGGATTCACTGATTTTTTTGAAGGGTTTTTCATGTCTCTACCTCCTTCAGTCCTGTCTGATCTTAGTTATTTCTTGTCTTCTGATAGCTTTTGAATTTGTTTGCTCTTTCTTCTCTAGTTCTTTTAATTGTGATACTAGGGTGTCAATTTTAGTTCTATCCTGCTTTCTCTTGTGGGCATATAGTGCTGTAAATTTCCCTCTACACACTGCTTTAAATGTGTCCCAGAGATTCTGGTGCTTTGTGTTTTTGTTCTCATTGGTTTCAAAGAACTTCTTTTTTTTTAATTGCACTTTAGGTTCTAGAGTACATGTCCAAAACATGTAGGATTGTTGCATAGGTACATACATGGCAATGTGGTTTGCTGCCTACATCCCTCTGTCACCTATATCTGGCATTTCTCCCCATGTTATCCCTCCCCAACCTCCCTACCCTCCGCTGTCCCTCAAAGCGCTGGTTTCTTCCCATATTTCTAGATTTGTCTACCTGTGGTCTTTGTAGTTGGTGACTTTCAGATGGAGTCTCTGAGTGGACGTCCCTTTTGTTGATTATGAAGTTATTTCTGTTTTTTAGTTTTCCTTCTAACTGTCAGGCCCCTCTTCTCTAGGACTGCTAGAGGTTCACTCCAGACCCTGCTTGCCTGGGGATCACCCGCAGGGGCTGCAGAACAGTAAGAGTTGCTGCCAGTTTCTTCTTCTGTTATCTTCATCCCAGAAGGATACCCGCCAGATGTCAGCCTGAGCTCTCCTTTATGAGGTGAGTCTTTGGATATACAGGGGTCAGGGAACTGCTTGAGGAGACAGTCTGCCCCTTATAGGAGCTCAAGTGCTGAGCTATGAGCTCCGCTGTTCTGTTCAGAGCTTCTGGGCAGGTACGTTTAAGTCTGCTGCAGCAGAACTCACAACTGCCTTTTTTCCAAGGTGCTCTGTCCTGGGAAGGTGGGGCTCTATTTACAAGTTCCAGATGTGCTGCTGCCCGTTTTCAGAGCTGCCCCACCCAGCGAGGAGGTAGCCTAGTCACAGTCTGCCAACAAAGGCATTACTGAGCTGTGGTGGGCTCTGTTCAGCTGCTGTGTGAACTTCCTTGTGGTTTTGTTTATAGAGGTATAGTTAGAACTGCCTCAGTAATGGCTGTCTGCCTCAGTAATGGCAGACTGCCTTGGTAATGGTTGCCTGCCTCAGTAATGGTGGACTGCCTCGGTAATGGTGGACTGCCTTGGTAGTGGTGGACTGCCTCGGTAATTGCAGATGCCCTTCCCTCAACAGAGCTGGACCATCTCAGGTCCAGCTGCACTTGCTGCAAAACTCTCAATCCAGAGCATTTCAGATTGCTGGTCTTTGTGGGGGTGGGACCCACTGAGCCAGATCACCTGGCTCCCTGTTTCAGCCCCCTTTTTTTCAGTTGAATGTCTCCCAGGCATTCCAGGTGCCAACTGAATTGGCTGCTCAGATTTGTGTGAGTTTTTGTGCAGAGACTCACCGTGCTGTGCTGGAAACTTGTGACACTTTTCAGCCTGGGAATCTCCTGGTCTGTGGGCAGTAATAACTCATTTGGAAATGCAGTGTTCATTTACCCTCTGCATTGTTCTCACTGAGAACTGCACTCCAGAGCCATTCCTATTTGGCTATCTGGGATCTGCTGCCCCCCAAAGAACTTCTTTATTTCTACCTTAATTTTGTTATTTACCCAGTAGTCATTCAGGAGCAGGTTGTTCAGTTTCCATGTAGTTGTGCAGCTTTGAGTGAGTTTCTTAATCCTGAGTTCTAATTTGATTGCACTGTAGTCTGAGAGACTGTTTGTTATAAGATTTCTGTTCTTTTGCATTTGCTGAGGAGTGTTTTACTTCCAATTGTGTGGTCAATTTTAGAATAAGTGCAATGTGGTGCTGAGAAGAATGTATATTCTGTTGAGTTGGGGTGAAGAGTCCTGTAGGTGTCTATTAGTTCCACTTGGTCCAGAGCTGAGTTCAAGTCCTGGATATCCTTATTTATTTTCTGCCTCATTGATCTAATATTGACAGTGGAGTGTTAAAGTCTCCCACTAGTATTGGGTAGGAGAAAAGTGACTCTTATTTATGGCAGTTTATACCTGTTACATTACCAAGAACTCTGTGTTGGCTTAATGAAAGAAACATGTGATTTTCTAGTAAACTCTTTACATATGGATACTATGAAATTACAGGAAGCAATTGAGAAGAGTGAGCTGGAGCTATATATATATTGATTGACCTAGAAAAGTATCCATTTCACTTTAGTGAAAAAAAGTTGATTGTCGGGTTATGCACATTATGTGGTTCCACTATCGAAGAAAAAATACTTTCTGAATATTTTATAAACACTTAATAATATGTTTGAGTAAGCAGAGAAAAGGAAAGAAGGATATATACCAAACTGTTTACGTTTGTTTCTTGGATTGGGAGAATGGGATTGGGGATGCAGAAAGGAGTTAGTGTTTCCTTTCTACATCTGTTCACTGTTTGGCTTGTTGAATAAAAGTGCATTATTGTTTACTTTGAGGGAAGTCAGTAAGCCTTAGAAATAGTGCAAAGTCGAGCTCTGTCGACCTTTTCATTAACCCACAAGCACTGCCTCTTCCCCATGAGGCTAAAGGCCAAGTTTAGGGTGGGGGAGAATGATAGGGTTTGAATGTGTGTCCCGTCCACATCTCATGTTGAAATGTGATCCCCAGTGTCCATGGTAGGACCTAGTAGGAGGTGTTTGGGTAATGGAGACAGATCCTTCATGAATGATTTGGTGCTCTCCCAGCTGTAATGAGTGAGTTCTGGTTCTAGTAGTTTGCATGAGATCTGATTGTTAGAGTCTGGGACCTCCTTCCTCCCTGTCTTGCTCTCTCTCTTGCTATGTGACACATGAGTTAAAGCCTTGCCTTCCGCCACGAGTAAAAGTTTCCTGAGACCTCACCAAAAGTGAAAAAATGCTGGTGCCATGCTTCTTGTACAGTCTGCAGAATCATAAGCCAAATAAACCTTTTTTCTTTATAAATTACCCAGCCTCAGTATTCCTCTATAGCAGCATGAAATAGCCAAGCACAAAGGAGTCTTGTCAATCATCTGGACCTCCTGCCACCCCAAGTAGCATCCACACCGTCTCCCTGGAGCTTTGTAAGGGGTCTGCATAAATCCACACCCACCTACATGCCCACTGATACGGTTTGGATCTTTGTCTACCCCCAAACCTCTTGTTGAATTGCAATCCCCAGTGTTGGAGTCTGGGGCCTGGCGGGAGATGATTAAATCATGGGGGAGGATTTCCCCCTTGATGCCACTCTCATGATAGTCAGTGAGTGCCCACAGATCTGCTTGTTTAATAGTGTGTGCTACCACCCCGCTCTCTCTCTTCCTCCTGCTCTTGCCATGTAAGATATGTCTGCTTCCTCTTTGCCTTCCACCATGATTTTGAGTTTCCTGAGGTCTCCCCAGAAGCAGAAACCACCATGCTTCCTGTACAGCATGCAGAACCATGAGACAATTAAACCTCTTCTCTTTATAAATTACTCAGTCTCAGGTATTTCTTTATAGCAAAGCAAGAATGGACTAATACAACTACCTTTCAGGTTCCAGCCCCATCACTTGCTTCTCCTTGAAGTAACCACAACTGGCTCTCTGTTACCTACATCCCAGACAGCCCTGTCTGAAACAGGGAGATAGCACCAGAGAGCTGGTTATTGTCTGTTTTTCCTTCTAAATCCACTCTTCATCCTCTTCCACCCTGCTTGATATGCACAGGGGCTGTCATCCATGGACTGCATCAATTAGACTCCCTCGCCAGGTTAGGTTCAGTTAACAGGAGGATCCAACAGATAAAAATCTTGGAGGAAAGAGAAGTCAGGGTCTTCCTCCGCTAGGTTTTCTCCCAGCTTAGCCACAGGTTGGCATTAGCTGTGTTCCTCTACTGCAAACCACAGCTGCTGCTGGGAAGCCCTTCTGAGCTTGAGCTTTCTCGTGGTGTGGTGAGTGCTTCATGTTTTGGTAGGGAGCATGTGAAGTAAGAGTTTCCTTCTGTTACTAATCTGGAGGGGCTTCACCATCCCTTTCTGGTTCCCTTACACTTGCCTACATGCTTGTTAACTGTCCCCTTATTAAACACTCCTCCCTTTTGAGTGTGCCACCTGCTTCCTACCTGGCCCCTGGGCAGCTTCCCCATTCCCTGTAGCCAGCATAGGGCCCTGGGCACTCCAACAGAGATCAAGAGCTGTCTTCTAACACTGCCTCTGCTGCCAGGAGCCTCTCCCCGCCAGAGACTTGCACACCTGGAAACACCTGTCTCTGGCAGGCTTTCCAGCTTTAACCCAGGGAGACTTTTAAGAGGCACAGCAATGCTTCTTGTTTCTTTCACCCACTAGCCATAGAGAAGTGGTAAACAAGCCCAGCTTATCCCCTTGGAGTCCATTTGAACAATAGAATCAAGGCGAGCTGAAGGAGATGGAAATCTTCATGCCCCCTCATGAGCTAGAAACAATCAGAGGGTGCTGTGAAGCCAGCCACTGTAGCCAAATATCTCCCATAGCAAAGCTCTGCTCCAGTGCCTCTCTCCCAGCAGGTGTCAATCAGACAAGGAACAGGGAGAGAACAGATGCAAACAAGCCAACTAAAAATACATCCATTGCAGGCTTCATTAATGTGCAGGAACATTCTCAGTCCCTAGGGCAAGGATGGGACCTCGAGATCTCAAGGGGTAGAAGAGGAATGACAACTAAAGCAAGACCCAATATAAAAACAACATCAATAATGACAAAAATACATATCCAATAGGAAAGAAAACAACTGTTCATGCTCAAATCCTAGGGGATATTGACACCTAATTATTAATCAACCTGAGCGAGAATGAACTATGGCCTCAGAATCAGCTTCCTCTACCGTCAAGAACCATCATTAAATATTGTATGTCATTAATCCCATAAATTCCTGGAGATATGGAAAAGGGATCTCATCGCAGGCCTGCTCCTAGATGCAGCAGGAGGCCCCAGCCAAGTGGGACCTGAATAGCAGACATGGGTCGTAACAAACAAATTAATCGTCACCCCACTACACCTCAGGCAGCAAGAAAGTGAAGGTGCTATAGACCCAGGTTTAGAACATCTCAGAGGGCTCCATCAAGGGATGTGTGTTACCTTCATATTGGTGAGAACACTGGTTGTATGTTGCAGAAGTCCAGCTTAAACTGGCTTAAGCAGAAAAGGGGACTGATAGGCTCATTTAACTGAAAAATTTCAGAGGTAGTTCAGCCTTGGCTGGATCTAGGTACTCTATGATGTCACCAGGAATCTCCAGCCCTCTCCCTCTAAAATCTGCTTTCCTTGGTGGTGACTTGATTCTTCCCATTCATGTGTGGCCCCCAGTGGCCCCTGCTGACACCTACTATTAAACAATTCCAGAGGAAAGTGCATGTGCCCCCTGTGCACCTACTATTAAACAATTCCAGAGGAAAGTGCTTTTCAGAGTGTCCCCACCCGAGTCTCAGATTTGAGTTTCAATGGCATGCCTTGTGTTACTCGCCATCTGTAATGCATTTCTGTGGACCAGAGAATGAAATGCTCTGGTTGGTCAGGCTGGGGTTATATGGTCACCCCTGAGTCTTGGAGCTAGAGTAGTCTGGCACGTAGAGAGAACTCACTAAATGTATGTTGAATGAATGAATGAATGAAAGGCCCAGAGGTGTGAAAGTTCACAGCATGTTGAGTACAGCGAGTTGGCTACTGTGGGTGAAAGAATGGGGCTGGAAAACCAAGAATGAACATACAGCATCTGATGTGGTGGCCACAGGCAAGGCACTTCGCAGGCTACAAGGCACTTTGCCAGGATGCCAAGTACAAGACATGCAGAGGACCCCGGAATGGGTTATCTGCCTTCTGGAGTTAATAGGAGTCATGGGACAACCATGTAAATGTTATGTCACAAAGAAAACGTGATGGGCCTTTCAGGAGCAGAGAGGATGTCGTCTCACTCTAGAATCACTAGGGGGTCAGAGGCCTTTTAGTGGAGGAGTCGGTGAATCTATTTGGAGCTAGTGAGCAGGAATAGTTTGGACAGGTGAAAATGAAGATGAACTCTTTAGGCAGAAGTAATGCTCAAGTAGATGGCACAGGCAGAAAAATGAGGTCCAAGGAGGACTGGCCTGTGATGGGGGCATAGGAAGTAGGGGTACAAGT
Source organism: Ateles fusciceps (assembly GCA_036589455.1). NCBI lineage: Eukaryota > Metazoa > Chordata > Mammalia > Primates > Atelidae > Ateles > Ateles fusciceps. The sequence continues at coordinate 9,309,203 of JAZHEH010000091.1, read as the reverse complement.
GGGGTTGAGAGCCTTGCAAAGGAAAGCAGAGGCTTCTGAGCCAAGGATTTAGAGCCTAATTTTGTTGGCTGTGGGGTGTTGCTGTCTCTTCTTTCTATGTATTTATTTATTTATTGGACAGAGTCTTGCTCTGTCACCCAGGTTGAAGTGCAGTGGCACAATCTCAGCTCACTGCAACCTCTGCCTCCCGGGTTCAAGCGATTCTCCTGCCTCAGCCTCCCGAGTAGCTGGGATTACAGCTGTGCACCCCCATGGCCAACTAATTTTTTATATTTTTAGTAGAGATGGGGTTTCACTATATTGGCCAGGCTGGTCTCGAACTCCTGACCTCAACTGATCTGCTTGCCTCAGCCTCCCAAAGTGCTGGGATTACAGGCGTGAGCCAACACGCCCAGCCTGCTGTCTATTCTTGAGCCAGTTCATCTCAGTCACTATCCTAGAAGTAGTGCCTACATTTCCTTGGGCGTTATCAATTCAAATTCAGGTTTTTCAGAAATCAGCAAGGCCTCTCCTCTCAACAGGCTGCTTCCCAGTCTGCTGTCCTAGGAGTGGGTGATTCCTCTCCGAAGGATGACATCTTTAGGCTGCAAATCTTCCTCCCTGACTTTCAACCATTTCCAGCAACAACGGCATAGCTCATCTTAAGGAGCCAGGTTTCTCGGCATGCGTATAAACTCGATTTTAAACTGATTATTGAAATCTACAAGCTGTTAATCCAGTGGCTGCCAGCAAAGCCTCATTCTTTCTACTGTTTAATCTTCACTGACAATGACACAATTCGTATGTTCTCTCAGCTGCTCTCAACAACCCCCCATGCCTTCCCGAGACCTCTCCTGCAGTCACTCCACACAGCAAATATGTTCACGTACTCCATACGCCCTTCATTTTGCTCTTTTTCTGTCTCTATCTCTGAGACTTATATGAAATTACTGGTCAAAGCAAGAAGGCGATCACTTGACCGGAGTAAATTCTGTGCAAGGGAAATATGTGGGTTTTCAAGGATTTTTATCAGGGTTTGCCCATGTTCTGGGGGAGCGGCCCACAGACCTGGAAAACTGGTTGGTTTAATGAGTGGCCATGTCTGCCCATCTCAGTCGGTCCCCTCATCAGGGATGAGCCTTGTCAAGGGCTCCTTTGGGGTAGCCTAGGAGCATCCAGGCGAGCTGGTGTTGCCCCATCTCCCTCAATAAGCAGCTTCACTGCTGGCCTGGGGCTTACAGATGCCAGGGCTGGGCACTCACCTGGCTGAGTCAGAGCTGCATCCCTGTCCCCTTGCCCAGTGAGCCACCAGCACAGGGTAGGCCAGGGCTCCATGTCACTGTAATCATTGTCTATCTGCCACTTATTCATAACCAACCCTGAGGCTGAAATGGCATCTGAGATCTTACCCAGGCTGGTCCCACTCACTTCTCCAGGCTTCTCTGCCTTCCATCTTTTCACATCCCCTTGCATCCAGCCAAACTGAACTGCCCCCTATTCCTCTAAATATCTCCTACCCTTTCTTATCACTATGCCTTTGCCCCCTGTGATACTCCCATCAAACCACCCACCCTCCCAAACTCACATGAAAATTCTTTCTCTGAACTCCTGGGACACTGTCTGTACATTGGTAAATACTCAACCTGTTCTATTTTGTATTACAAGCACTCAGCATAGAGTCTAGAGCTTTGCTGGGTGACCCTGGGAAGTGACTTAACCTCTCTGTGCCTTGATTTCTTAATTCGTGAAGTAGGAATAGTATTCCTTCCTCAAAGAGTTGTTGAGGAAAATAAACAGGCCAATATCTTAAAGCATGCATGGCAAGATCTGGCGTATACGGGCTGTTCAAAAATTACCATTGGTACTATAACTGTTAGGGTGGTTGTTACTGCAATCACATTTTCCTGCTACTATGCCGTGAGTTCCTTCAGGACAGGAGAATGTCTTGTTCATACCTGAATCACTCTCATTGCCCAATACATTGCTGGTATATGGCACATGCTTATTAGTTGATAAATGAATCAAGGAGAAGAATAAACTGCATAGTCCTGTCCTCTTGTATTAATATTTTAACTGCTTTTCCTATTGGCCTCTTCTTAAACATACACACACACACACACACACACACACACACACACACACACACACACACACAGAGGCTAAGCACATCAGACACCTCAGCTAGATAGAGGAGGCAGGAATAAACCCTCTCGGAGGCTGGCAAAGGCTGCTTTTCTGGGTATCATGGACCCTCGCTGCACAGAGCACTAAAGCGGGTTCTTCTCATCAATGCACTTATTTCATTCATGTAGTCAACAAACCTTTGCTTAGCACTTACGCTGTGCCAGGCACTGGGCTAAGTGACAAGCCAAGGTAGGCATAGTTCTGCTCCCATAGAACTTGAATCTAGTAGAGAAAACCAATATTCATAAACATTAACTCAAATAACTCTAAAATTAGAGGCCATGAGGATGACAGTTAATAGGAAGGGCTGTGAAGACACAGCTCTTGCATGATTTTCTCAGAGCAGGAACTCTGGACAGGGCTGAAGACTCCCCCAGGCCCATTCTTCTGGGTTAAGGCACTGCCCTACACAGGCCTCTGGAAGAAAAGACATTAAGTAACCACTGACACCAGTGTTACTAATATTTAGGCACCTTTCTCACCATCTTCCTGGATGGAGAGAGTTGAGGGTAAGCGGAAAAAGGTCCAGAGAACCTAGAAATGAAGTTATCACATGGAATAGAATGGGGAGAACTGGCTAAGAAAGGGGAGATGAGCCCAGAAGTAAGTCTCCTTCTGGGAGTCGGGTAAGTGTGGGCCCCTTGTTTCTTCCGTTGTCAAATTTGATCCTTATTATTTCCTCAGACACTGGGACTGTCTTCACTCGGACAGTGCCCTGAATGAATTCTTAGCCAATTTCAAAACATTACGAGGTGACATCTGCTTACAGCACTTGATCAAGCCATGGCCTGTGGATTATTTCAGACTGATGATATCCAGAGCCCTGTGCCTGACCCGGGGTGGGAGGGTGGGGCATGACATGGAAGAAGTATTTCCTGACTTAAGAGAGCCTCTACCTCACTGGAGAGATGGAAGTAATGCCCACGAACCTCCCAGACGACAATTAAATTACAGCCAAGCGCATGTGCCAGTTGTCTTAAGAAAGTTTCCCAGAAACTGACACATGAACCTCTGCTTACATCGCATCTTCCAGATATAAATGCATCCACTCTGATTGGGTCAGCTGGGCTAATGCAGGAAGCAGGTGGAAATGGTGCCAGGAGACTTCATAAAACACCTAGATCGATCACACATGCATATGTGTGTGCATGCCTGAGGGTGCGTGTATGTCTCTAGACTGGCCTTTGACAAGTGCCAAGTGGCACATTTGTCCCTGCCTCCTTATAAGTGCCCTCTCTCCACCTTTCCTCAGCATCACCCTCTCCTCACCCTTGCTTCCTCTGCTACCCACCCACAACACACATAAGAACCTGTGGCTCCTCCTGCCCCAGAGAGAGCCAGCTCGCTTAGGTTTTTTTTAACTGACAAAAATCATATCTACGCATTCTGTACAACATGATGTTTTGAAATAGAGCTATACTGTGGAAGGGCCAAATCAAGTTAAACATACGCGTGACGCCACATGCTGATTCTTTTTTGTAGTGAGAATATTTAAAATGTACTCTTGTCATTTTCAAGTGTACATTACATTGTTATTAACTGCAGTCACCATGATGCACAATAGGTCTCTTGAATGTATTCTTCTTCCTGTCTCACTGAAATTTTGTGTCCTTTGACTGTTATCTCCCTAATCCTCCCATCCCAGCCTTACTGCATGATCTTACTTATATGTGGGATCTAAAAAAGTCAAATTCATGGAAACAGAGATAGCCAAGTTGTGATGATGAAAGGCAGGACCCCTTACCAGAAGCATTTGCCTCTGCATTTTGAAAAGGGGCAATGCTTAAGCCCCAGGACTGAGTCTCCAGGGAGGAGTGAAGGGGTGGGAGGACAGGTTTTCTAACAGCTTTTAAAATTCTCCTCTAAGTCTTGCACAGTGCTGGGCAAATCACATGTATTATCTCAGTCAACCTTCACAACAATTCTTCAAAGACATGTTTCCCAGCCTCATTTATCAGAAAGGGAAACTGAGGCATGGAGGCAGGAACAGATCTTGCCAAAGGTAACCCAGAGTTTGCCCAAGGTAACCCACTCCAGTGGTAGAGTAGGGTCTGCCTTTTTTACTACCTTATACTTAATGAGGACAAAATATTAGGGTGGGGACGTGGGGGGGGAGACAGTCTCCTTAGAGAACCTCCAGACACAGAGAGTACTCAGAACCTACTCCTCCAGCCAGGCTGACCCCACATCTGACTCCTCCAGCCAGGCTGACCCCACATCTGTCAGCCTTCTAGAGTCCCCCCCCCCGAGACCCGCTTCTGCCCACCACCCATTCTCTTTTCTCTCCCTGATTCTCAATCTTCCCCTCCCTCCCTCTCTCCTCCCCTCTTTCACTTTGGGAAGTAATCAACAAGGTGGGATTACTCTGCCCTTGCAGTCACACCTCCCAAAACGAGGTGCTAGTTCTGGGCCATCCCTGAGCAGTTTTTAAGAAGCAATCTAACATAAATAGAATGTACTTCCCCCACCTCAGATTTTAGCAATGGAGTCATTTCTCCGGGAAATAATGATAATGAAAAATGGCCTCCAATTATTCAAAGACTGTTTCTATGAATAATTCAGGAGCAACAGAGCTGAAGCTCTGTACCTGCTTGTCACAGCACCCCACCCCTCCATCTCACTCTCTCCTTCGCTCCTGGGGTGCTTCCTCACTCCCCAGAAATGACTGTAACTCCCTGGCACTAAGTCATCTATCAACTCTATCACTTGGAAATGCCAGTTAAGATAAGCACCAGTGTCTGTAGACCCACATCATGTGCCCGACGCTGGGCTGAACAGGCTGTGTGCATTTCCTTGTTTAATTCCATTGCACTCTTGTGAGTTAGGATGTGGTGTCATCCCCCATTTTACAGTTGAAAATGCAGAGGTTTAGAGATGGTAAGAAATGTGCCCAAGGTCATATGCCTAGAAGTGACAGAGCAAGGATTCAAACTCAGGAGATGCCAGAGCCTGGCCTTTCTACTGCTGCACCCTGTAGCCGATGTTGATGTGCACAGAGAGGAGGGGGTTACTCCCTGGGCTGCATCACCAATAAGCCCTCTTCTTGTGCCATCTCACAACTGTGAAACAGGAAAACTCTTTTGGTTCACTTCAGTGCTTTAGGGCTTCACAAAATCATTTCTCTTCCTGGATGTTACTGCCCCCAGTTTATACAACTGGCCTCTTGCAAGACCTGTTGGTGGATAGAAACCTGGGAAAACTTCTTGAGTTTTACAAGCCCTCTGGTATCTGGGCAAGCCTTGCTTTATCTCAAGTCCAGCTCCTCAGAAGAAACTTTTACAAAGTTTTGTGTGTAGGTTTAGGCAGCCTCAGCACTCACAATCCACTCCTTCATTTTCCCATCACCAAAACAACCTACATCCCATAACTTGTAGGAGAGATAGGAGGAGGCACTTAGAAGAGGACTTTGAGTTTCCTGACCTAAGATGTTGTCCTTGGGTCTGCTCTGATTCTTCACCTTTCCCATGTGAGATTGGGTACCTTGGTGCCCTGCTCTACACTTAGCATAGGGGAAAAGGACCAAGTCAGCCAAGCCCCCATGAAGGACCAAAGCCTGAACACCCAACAGTGGGATAAGAAAGATGGCACAGTCGACTCTGGCTATGCCAATCATGAAGAAGCTTTAATCAGCTCCAAGGCAGAGACTGACAGTGGACTCCTGGCATTCACTGCCTGCTTCTTCCTCAGAAATAGAACCCTGAGGCCAGGCACAGTGGCTTATGCCTGTAATCCCAGCACTTTGGGAAGCCAAAGCGGGTGGATCACCTGAGGTCAGGAGTTTGAGACCAGCCTGGCCAACATGATGAAATCCCTTCTCTACTAAAAATACAAAAATCAGCCAGGTGTGGTGGCACGTGCCTGTAATCCCAGCTACTCCAGAAGCTGAGGCAGGAGAATCGCTTGAACCCAGGAAGCAGAGGTTGCAGTGAGCCAAGATCACGCCATTGTACTCCAGCCTGGGCAACAAGAGCGAAACTCCATCTCAAGAAAAAGAAGAAGGAGGAGAAGGAGATGGAAAAGGAGAAGGATGAGGAGAAGGAGAAGGAAAAGAAAAGAGAGCCCTGAGCTTTCTTCTGACACACTCTCTCCAGGAATAAAGACTATGATGTTTCCTGGCCTCCTTAGGAAACTAGGTTCTCACCACAATAAATGTAAGCAGAACTTTCACAAGAGACTTCCAGTAAGTCTTCCATTAAAAAGGTTGGCGGGGGGAGGTTCTCCTTTTCCTTCCTTTCTCCCATCTGCAGCCAGACATTCAGATGTGACTGCAGTAGAGGACCAGAGCCCCTGCTGAGCCTGCAGGAAGATGCTCCCTGACCTCACTTACCTCTTGCCCTCCTAGCACCTGCCATCCCCTCCCATTGGACATACTCAGCTGGAAGACAGAGGACAAGGGAGTTGAGTGGTCCTTAGAAGTTAGCCACTGGGGACTCTGAGCAGGGCAGAGAGGAAAGAGGATGGATCTGGAGGGAGTAAGTGGAGAATAACCAGGATAGCCACTAATTTATAAGCATCTGAAACTCACAGCTGAAGGCAATTCCTGATGCAGACCTGCAGCACAAATGGCATGCCAATGCCTTCTGACCTCCTTCTCCATGGATTAAGAAAAACGAAGATGCTGCCCCAGCAATGACACCGAGCCTGGGGGCTCAGATAGGGGACCTCCAACCAAGGGGGACACTGACTCCGGAAGACCCCTCACCACTTCTTCCTTAGGCAGAATCCAAATAGCTCATAACATTTCTGCTGGTCCCCCCCTCTCGCCTCAGCACTCCCAACCAAAGCCATTTGAGCTGGGAGCCAATTTACATACAGACCATTATATGTACTTGTTGATTCTTTTTGTTGTTGCTGTCGTCATTGTCGTCTTCAATTTTTTTTATTGTGGTAAAATATATATAATGCAAATTTAGCCATTTTATCCATTACTATGTGTGCAGTTCATGGCATTAAGGATACTCACATTGCTGTGCAACCATTATTACTATTCATCACCAGAATTTTTTCATCATCCCAATCTGAAACTCTGATACCCATTAAACAATCACTCCCCATTTCCTCCTCCCCACACTCCTGGCAGCCACCATTCTGCTTTCTGTCTCTTTGAGTCTGACTACTCTAGGTACCTCATATAAGTGGAATCATACAGTCTGTGTCTGGCTTATTTCACTTAGCATAATGTCTTCGAGGTTCATCCATCATAGCATGTGTCAGATTTTTTGTAAAGGTGACTAATATTTCATTGTCTGTATATACCACATGTTTTTTTTCATCCATTCATCCATTTTCAGGAAGGAATGCCTTGCTGGCTGCCATGTTGATAAGTTCAGCTTTATTGGGGCAAGAAATGGGAGGCACTGAAAGTTTTTGAGCAGGGATGTCATAATCAGAGCTTTGTTTTAAGACAATGAAAGTGTCAACAGTGCAAAGGATGGATGAGAAGGGAAGAGATTAGAGGCAGGAAGACAAGCTGAAGAGCCATTGTGCATTTGATGTGCACCATGTTATGTACCTGAAAAGCAATGCTGAGGATAGAGTGTGGCTGTGTCTGGGGATCTGATAGGAGACCACTATGCAGGGTGCCCTGTAACATGGGCTCATCCTCTCAAAGCTGGAGGAGCCCAGTGTGTGCCAACTTCCCTAGCCTCTCAGTTTACATGGGGTATAGACACTACATCAAGTATCAACTGGCTTTCTGCAGGGCTGCACCAAGGCAGGAGTGAAATGACCCCACTTCAAAGGCTGGGGATAGACCAGCTGGGCCAGGCCTAGACAAGGGCATGGTAGAAACACAGCGTGCCCCAATAGGAAGAGCTTAAGGGAGGCCAAGTCAAGATCTCTCCTGGACTTCAGTCTGGGAGCTGCACTGCCTCTGCCTTTCTTCCTCAAGTGCCAGCGAATGAGCAGGGACTGCACGGGCAGATGATCTCACTGAGAACTATGCAGATCTGGGAACTCCTGTACCTCAATGCTTTTAGAGAGGCCCCCACACTTCCCAACAACAGTTTGGGTGGGGCAGAAATAAGAGAAACTGAGCAATAGCCCAGATTAGACCACAGAAAGTGCAAGCTTTCACTCATCAGAGTACCAGGTCTACTATAACTTAAAGGGCAAAACTTACATGTTCTGTACAAGAGAAAAAAAATGCTCATATATATGTATATATATGTATACATATATGTATATATGTACATAGGTACATATATATGTATATATATATGAGCACTTTTATTTACATATACATTTACATATATATGTAAACATATTTACATACATTTATTTACTCATATATATGAGCATATGATCTGCATATACATATGTATACATATATATGTATATGTATTTTCTTCTTGGGAGGAGTCTCACTGTTGCCCAGGCTGGAGTGCAGTGGTATGATCTCAGCTCACTGCAACCTCCACCTTCGAAGTTCCAGCGATTCTCCTGCCTCAGCCTCCCAAGTAGCAGTTACTACAGGCATGTGCCACCAAACCTGGCTAATTTTTTTGTATTTTTAGTAGAGACAGGGTTCTCAAACTCCTGACCTCAGGTGATCCACCCACCCTCGACCCCTCAAAATGCTGAAATTACAGACATGAGCCACTGCACTCAGCCTCATATATTATTGATGGCTGAGAACCACGGAGGAATGAAGTGACGTGGGGCTGAGGAACAGGCCACTGGGTATGCTCCTGCAAGTCACTGGGGGAATGAGGGGTCCTGACAGACTGCAGGCCAGGCAGACAAAGGCTTTGAGTGGCAAGATGAGGCATCAGAAATCATCTTCTTGCCTTGCTGTCCCAAAGCAATGCCTCTCTTATTTGCTCTTAGAGACCTGTGGATCACCTGTCACAGTTACAAATTTACGTTAATTTGTGTGACTACTTATCAATATCCAAATCTCCTTGAGAGCAGGGGACAAGGGGGCTGCTTTGTCCCTAGCAGAGCCTGGCACATAGCAGATGCTAAGTAAAACTGCCATCCTAGCTGTGGTCACCACAAGACCCTGCAAGATGACTTTCAGGCCCCAGTTTCTGTCCCCAGCACTGGCTCCAGTTCTTTGGGAACTGCTGTGCATTAGAAAGTGGGTGAGAAGTTTGGCCTAAAGACGGACTGCCCACCCTCTTGCCTGGCCACTATCATGTCTGGCACCTCCAGGTCTTGAAGAGAGTGCACTGTATGAAAACTCTCAAGCCACAAGTGAAGGTGGAAGCCCAATTAGGCTCCCCTCACCTCTTGTGTCTCATCCCTTATGCCAGCAGTAATGCAGTGAGCCGCCCAGTAATGCAGTGAACCCCATGACAGAATGATGGAAAGGGCCAATTTTCTAAAAGGCATCTAAGTCAGACTCTTTGTCTGAAATCCATACACCCTCACATGCACACGCAGACATTGTTTCAGGCTGCAGAGTTACTCACAGAAGTCAGCAATGGGAAACCACCGACAACAACAGCAACATCGTTTGTAACTATGGGGGAAAACGTGCTGCGTTTCAAAGAAACCCAATTTCATTCTTCCCCTCACAAAAGTCATCATCCTTCAGGTTTTAACAGCAAGCAACAAGCTTGGCTTATAGGAAAGATTTGGGGCAAATTTTTTTTTCCTTCCTTCAGTCTTCTGTTTAAGGAATAACCAATCACTTCTTCAAGTCACTCCTTGATGTTTCATTCTTTCTAAAATGTCCACCACAACCCTTAAAGACAATGAACAGCACAAGACCTCCTATGTTGTCAGCCTACATTTTAGGTTAACAATTGTATTAAGCAGCAGTTGCTGCATTAACAAACAAACAACCTCCAAATCTCAGTGATGTCCAATAATACGCATTTATTTGTCTCTCATTGCCTTGTGAATTTGCTGGGGCAGGTCTGGTCCATGTGCTTCTCATCCTCCTCCTTAAGTCAGGAGACAGTAACAGCACAGAGAACAAGTCGAGTCCACACACATATTCTAAGCCTCTACTTGCATCGTGTCTGTGAGAATCCCATTGGCCAAACCACGTCCAATGGCCAAACTCAAAGTCAAAGGGCACAGGTAGAGAGAAAAACACATCCCCTGCAGCAAGTGAACTATCTGCTGCTATTCACCAAGTCCCACACTTGCTGCATTTTCACTATATGCAAGAAACCATGGGATACCATGATGAATTAGATCCAATCTTCACCCTCAAGGAATTTACAATCCAATAAAGAAAACAAATGGATCCATCAAATGGTGACATTTGAATGTGAAGCAAAGGTCGTGGGAAGAGGGAAGGGAGTGACATATTTTGTCTGATAGTCAAGGAATACTTTGCAGGGAGGGGACAGCTTATGTACAAGAATGATTTTGATAGGTAAAAAAGAAAGGAATTCTTAGGTCACCAGCCAAAAGCAAGCTATCCAAGATCAATGATGACAGCTGATGATGGGTTCTTTTATACTGTAACCTGCTTTAAGAAAACTGGATAATAAGAGTCCAGAGGATGCTGGGTTTCGTGCATGAAAGTGCTGAGGAGGATTTGAGAGGTCACCTAATCTAAGCCTATATCAGGTCCCCAAACCCTGTGAGGGCCTGGACACACAAAGATGAATAAGACATCGTTCTCTGCACCCAGATTGGGCAGTCCTTAAAGCACTCAGAATAAATGAGAAATGCTTGCATATGTGGTAGGGTACATGGTTTGTAATTGTCAGAAATCCACAGGACCGATAGTAACGTAAAACCACACACAAAGCAAGGACACAGCCTCAGACAACAGAAAAGCTGAGAGGCGGCTCAGAGCCAGGTCCATGCTCTGCCCCTCTCCCCTGGAGGAGAATCTGAATTCTCTGTCTGTGCAAGTGCCTGGAGTTGAGTTTGTCTTGAAGCTCCCAGGCTCCAAAGGATTCAAAAGAAAACCCTACTTATCTTCCCAGAATTTGGATATTACAGGCAAGATCACCTCTTCAGACCCATTTATTCTCACTTACATTGGAGAAACCAAGGCAGCACAGCAGGCACTGGAAGTGTCTTTCCCAAGGACATCTAGAAGTTAACGTGGCACAGAAATTCTCAATGTGAATTCTAGGGATGATCATCAGTGTTTGTAAACATCCTGAAATGACACATAAAATGTGTTTTCCTAAGTGCAGTTTTGGAATAAAGAAGTCATCGTTTTCATTATATTTATATTCTCAATATAATTATGACCCCCTCCCAAGATGTTTAAAAATTGGATCCACTCATCCCTTCATTCGTTTATTCAGTTTATTCAACAAATACTTCTTGATGCTGACGATTTGGAGACTGGGGAGATAAGACACTTCCCCATTCCCCGCAGTCTTCAGGTAGGACAATCTGTATATCATCTTGCTCTTCCAAGGGGCCTGTTAGATGGGTCAGCGGAACATTAAACCCTTTCAAAATGCGGGCTCATCTGGCCACTCACAGTTACTCTGTGTGATTCCAAATCCTCTCTTCTCCACACCGCTCCCTCCCTGCTTGTCTTCCTTCTTGCTTTCAATGAATACTTAAGGAGCACCCACTTTGTGCCTGGCCCTGGGCTACGTCTTGCTTAAATCTTCAGCAGCAGCAGCGGCGTCAGTGATGGCTGCCAGGATCAGAGTCTCCTGGTCTCATGGCAGGTCTGCTTCAGACCCTGAGTCGACGAGCTCGACCTGTTCCAGCTTCTTTCCCCTGGGGGAGCCACACTCTGGACTGAACCAATTCTGACGCATTTTGCCTTTATGGCAAAAAAAAAAAAAGGCTGAAGTCTTCCTTCTTCCCCTCCTCCCCCTCTCCCTGCCACCCTGCCCTGCCCCATTCAGGGAAAGCTTTGTTTTCTCCTTGAAGAAGCTGTAATGAAGACTTCCCCTATGTTTACGGTTTATGAAAGAACATTAGAGAATTGCCATGGTTACAGGCCCTGTTCTGCCTCCATCTGAGGACCAGAGGGAGCTGGAGAAAAGCACCAAGTGGCGGCTCCTGGTGCTGCTCAGCCCAGAATCATCATTTAAAAAAAAGGTTTACACCAGAGGAGAAGTTGCTTCTCAAATAGCAAAGGGAAAACCCCAGGTTTGATGAGATTGTTACACAGAGTTTTGGCTGGGTTGTTTCTCCCTCACCCCCCCTTCCCCCTGCCCCCTTATTACTTAAAGTTGTATTAAATCAGGCAAAGGGAGCAGACGACAAAATGCAACTTCATGTTGGCAGCTCTGGCAGGACGCCCAGGCTCGCAGCCGGCCCCACGTCCCATCCTCTTCAATCTTCAGCAGCAGCGATGGCGGCAGTGATGGCTGCCAGGATCAGAGTCTCCTGGTCTCATGGCAGGTCTGCTTCAGGCCCTGAGTCGACGAGCTCGACCTGTTCCAGCTTCTGTCCCTGGGGACTGATGGGCTGGTGCGGGGAGCAGAGGGACCATTCTGAGTCTGAAACAGAACAGATCCAGCTAGGACCTGGTGACCAGGGTCTTAACCCAGCCTGCTCTTCACTAGCTCTGTGTCCTTAGGCAGGTCTCTTTGCCTCTCTGAACTGTGATGTCCTTTTCTTTAAAACAAGGGCATGGGTAACCATCCTGAGAGCAAAGTAGTGCAATGCTGTCACCTAGAGTCAGGCTGCCGGGTTTACGTCGTGACTCTACCATTTGCTAGCGTGTACTCTGGGCAAGTGGCTTCCCTCTCCATGCCTCAGTTTCCTCACCTGAAAAACAGGAACGATGACAATTCACAGCATGGAGTTGCTAGTGAGGATACCTGCAGTCACTCAGAAGCAAGCATGGTCCTGGCAGATGCTCGGTAAATGAGTGCTGTCATCCTCTGGCTACAACGTGGTATGAGTGTCTTCATTCTTTCAGAAAGCCGAGAAATTGACCAGGCATGGTGGCTCGTGACTGTAATCCCAGCGCTTTGGGAGGCCAAAGCGGGCAGATCACTTGAAGTCAGGAGCTTGAGACCAGCCTGGCCAACAACATGGTGAAACCCCATCTCTCCTAGCAATAAGAAAATTAGCCGGGTGTGGTGGGAGGTGCCTGTAATCCCAGCTACTTGGGAGGCTGAGGCAGGAGAATCATTTGAACCCTGGAGGCAGAGGTCGCAGGAGAATTGTCGAACCCTGGAGGTAGAGGTTGCAGTGAGATGAGATTGTGCCACTGCGCTCCAGCCTGGGCAACAGAGCGAAAAAGAAGGCCCAGAAGTGAATGCTTTTCTTTGATACGGAGTATGGTTTGGGCTCCCAGAGGGCAGAAGTTGTTGGTATTATCACAGAAGGATTTTGACCCGTTTCTTCCCCTAGTGCCCCCCCTCAGTGAACGCATGGATCTGGGGTCACTGCGCTGCATTCTGAAGGGCTCATCCTGAGGGCTCCCATCAGATCAGTGACCACCAGCAGGAGGCCTCAGTTTCTCCCCCCCCCGCAGAAAGTGGGTGAGCCAGATCCCGTGTGTTCATGACCATGGAGTCCACAGCTGCAGGCTCCCTCTGTGCCACGCAGCGCTAAGCACCATGCCCACCGCATCTCACTGCAATCCCATGCCGGCCATCTGAGTCACACACAACGACTCTCCCATTTTTGCACATGAAGAAACGACAGTGCCGCCTTTGTCCAAGCCCATACAGCATCCACACGTCCCAGCCCAACTTGACCCCAGGACAGTTTGGGCCTCTTCACCCAGTTTCCAAACACAACACAACACTGACTGGAAAAAGGTCTGTGGTCATGGCGCAAAGTGCTGGGGGCCCAGACCCAGAGGGCCAGCCCCAGTCCCTCTGCTCCTACCACTAATCCACCCTCTGTTGTCTCATTGCTGTGTCTGAGAACTTTGTAAGGCCTTGGAAACTCAGCATTGCCTGGACTGTACAGAAACCAGAAGGAGAATTTGTGGGGTTTTTGTTTTGTTGTATAATTTTTATTTTTGAGAGTACAGAGTGAGTGTATATATTTATGGGGTACATGAGATGTTTTGAAACAGGCATGCAGTGTGCAATAATCACATCATGGAAAGTGGGGTGTCCATCCCCTCAAGCATTTATCCTTTGTGTTACAAACAACTCAATTATACTATTTCAATTACGTTTAAATGTACAACTAAGTTACTATTGACTGTAGTCACCCTGTTGTGCTATTAAATGGTGGGTCTTTTATTCATTCATTCTGTTCTTGCACCCATTAACCATCCCCCACCTACCCCCCAACCCCCAACTGCTCTTCCCAGCCTCTGGTAACCACCTTTCTACTCTCTATCTCCATGGGTTCAATTGTTTTGATTTCTAGATCTCACAGATAAGTGAAGTGAGAACATGTAATGTTTGTCTTTCTGTACCCAGCTTATTTTACGTAACGTACTGACCCCCAGTTCCATCCATGTTGTTGCAAATGACGGGATCTCATTCTTTTTTATGGCTGAATAGTACTCCATTGTGTACAGGTACCACATTTGCTTTATGCATTCATCTGTTGATGGACACTTAGGTTGCTTCCAAATCTTAGCTCCTGTGAACAGAGCTGCAACACACATAAGAGTGCGGGAATCTTTCATGAAGGAGAATTTGGAAACAAAAAGCAGCTGCCTGCGAAGCCCACTGGCCCTGCCCCACGTGAACACGCTTCACTTGCAGGTAATCTTGAAAGAACCAATCCTTAGCTCTTCCGAGAGTGGAGATTCCTTCACACAGGCCTGGGGGGCATTGAGTCAGTTGAACTGATCGGTTTCACCAGCACAGTGCCAGACCCGATGGCACGCAGGAGGCACAGGCAGCGATCAGGGCACCTGCTGACATTTCTTCTCCAGCCTCCCACTCCGGGCCAGCTGCTGTGCGAGGTACTTTCCAGCATCATGGCCCTTCATCCTCACAGTTCCCCATGAAGTAGAGACTAGCTGCTCCCATCATATCAACGGAAAAGGAGACTGAGAGAGGTCTGCACCCTCCCCAAGTTCCCAAAGCAGGAAGAAACAGAGCCAGGATTTGAATCCAGGACATGTCCAAATCTGGAATCCAAGGCCCTTTCTCTGTTTCCACAGGATCCCTCTGCAAGGCAGACCATGAGAAGAGCTGCCATGAACGCACAGTGAGGGTCTTTCTGACCCCCAAGCCCCTGGTGTTGGCCACTAGAATCAGTCCCTCTCCTCAAGGAAGTCAGAGCCAGTGGGGAGACCGGGCAGCTGAAAAAAAAAAAACAGAGAAGCAGCACCCAAGAGAGTCCACAGGTGAGGAGAAAGGAGGAGTGGGAGAAGCTCACGGAGGAGATAGCCCTGGGGCTGCCGGGGCGGAGAGAAGAGGAGGGACCAGCCCAGCAAAGGCAGAGAGATGGGGACATGTCTGGAAGGAGCAGAGGGAAGAGGGGGAAGTCTAGGGAGAGGGAAGCCCCCTCCCAGAGGCAGCAAGGAGGGGTAGGAGGTCTCCAAGGCAGGTGTGTGATGGACTTCCAGGTCAAGAGGGGCTGTAGAGACCAGGCCCTCAAGTCCCTACTTGTCCCACAGAAGCAAACTGAACCACACATCTCAGACCAGGAAGCGTAGCTCTGGCTCCCCCACCCACCCTCCAGTCCCCCACTCAGAAGGAAAAGTAATTTTCTGTATTAATGTATCTGAGTCCCAAACCTGCTGACCTGTGAAAAACCCTGCCTAGTGATTTATTTGTCTCCTCTTGCTAAGACAACTGCCTCGTTATTTTAAGTCATGCACACAGCAGTGGCGCGTGCTCCCCTTCTGAGGTCAGACTGGGCTTGCCATGGGGGCCAGAGAAAGCAAGGAAAGGTTCCTATGGGTCCCTGGCCCCAGGGGAAACATTGCTTGGCAAGGTTGTTTTATAGACTTTGGTCCAGAGACCATGAGAAACTCCTTACAGCCCTCAGTTCTCCTGAGATTTGGCCAGGAGGGAAAAAGAAAAGAAAAGCTGGGCTCCTGGCAGTAGTCAGTAAAATAACCCCTGGAAAGTTCAGTTTAACTACCTGTGAAACCGGGGCACCTGCATCCTGGCAAACATCCTGGGAGAGCTTTCATGGAGTCCACAGTGGACTCAGCTGTGATCAGAAACAATCTTATACTTTAAGAGATCTTGCTTATTCTCAGATAGCAATAAAAATGATAACTAACCCTACCCTCATTTTCTCCTCCAATGGAAAAGGATGTGTGTTAGGCAGTGGGTATTTGAGACCAGTTGAATCAAAAACAGCTCAGAAATGGAAAGTCATTTCATAGTGGAACAAACGTTTATCCAGCACCGGGTGCATGGCAGCCAGGCTTCCCAGTGAGCATCGGAAGGGATTTGCACAGAGTAGTGGCAATGCCCTCTCAGCTACCCTCAGCCAGAGAGGCAGTGGAGTAGAAAGAGCATGAGTTTTGGAGTCTGAGAGTATATGAACTCAAAGCCAGTTCTGCTCCTGCCGTGTGGCATTAGGCATATTATTTAACCTCTCAGGGTGCCTCTGTCTCCTCATCTGCAAAATGGGAGTGCTAACCATCATAGCAGATACTCAACTCAAATAATTTCTCTCCCTTCTTATGTCTCACTCATTTCCATTTGTGAAGCCCATTCAAAGCTCACCTCTCTCTTGAAATATTAGCTGACCGCCCCTCTACCTCCTGTGGCCTCCTAGTACTTCTTAGTGTCTACAGACATTTAAGTGTGCCATCAAATATTTTCATGCACTGTATCATACTGCTTTCAGAGTGGATCTGCTGTCTCCTCAACTAAATGTGCAGTTTCTCAAGGACCAGGCTGTCTTTATACTTATTGTTGATCCCCCCTCTAAGATCTGGCAAAGGGGTAGCATGAGGGGACAGCAGGGGGAACTCAAGCGAGAGTGCTTCACCACCTGATCATGGAGGCAGAAGGCGCCTGAGGGCTAGAGAACTTGGTCTGCTGGACAGGCCAGGTAAGGACTGGCTCAGTGTGCACAGAAGATGTGGCCTGATCATTGCCCTATGTAAACAGGTGATGGATGGATGGATGGATGGATGAATGGATGCATGGATGGAGGCATGGGTGCATGGGTACACAGATAGATGGATAGAATGACCTTGTCCTGAGGAGATTTCTCTGGTCCCTTAGTCCCCACACATTTACCTTGAATGTTTACCTTCTTTTCTCCCTCCACAGGCTCAGTGATTCCAGCCAAGCTACACCCAAGGGCTCCAGGGGCAGGCTGATTAGTTTTCTCGCTTGCTTATGATGTGTAAGTAAATAATGTAAAAAAGAACTCAGTGTCATGTCTCAAACATTTCTGCTGGTGCTGTCAGCCTCCTAATTAATGCCACTGCCTGGGAGGCTCTCAGCAGCCTGTCCCCCTGAGCTCCCTCTGAACCCCCAGCAGGTCATGCCATGCCTGGTGCAGCCTGCATCAAGCCCCAACCAGTGACTTCTGCCCAGAGATACAAACATTTCAGACAAGCTCAATCAGAGGCAATTCAATATCATCACATTCCCAGGGACGCGTTACCAAGCCCATGTAAGAAAACAGGCTCTGAGCCAGGTGCGGTGGCTCACACCTGTAATCTTAACACTTTGGGAGGCCAAGGTGGACAGATCACTTGAGGTCAGGAGTTCAAGACCAAGCTGGCCAACATAGTGAAACCCCATCTCTACTAAAAATACAAAAAGAATTAGCCAGGTCTGGTGGCAGGCACCTATAGTCCCAGCTACTCGGGAGGCTGAGGCAGGAGAATCACTTGAACCCAGGAGGCAGAGGTGGCAGTGAGCCGAGATCGTGTCACTGCTCTCCAGGCTGGGCAACAGAGCAAGACTCCGTCTCAAAAAAGAGAAAAGGAAACAAAAGGAAAGGAAGGGAAGCAGAGGGGAGGGGAGGGAAGGGGAGGGGAGGGGAGGGAACAGGCTCTGTTTTTAAGAAAATGCCAGGACAGTCTCACTAGAGCTTCCTCCCACTTCCCACAGCCTCAAATCAACCCAGCCCAAGTCCCATCCTCTGGGAAGCCTTCCCTGATTTCTCTAGCTTTTATTGATCAGTTTCCTCTTCTGACATCTACAACCTCCTATCTACTCCATTGAAAAGATGGAGCTGTCTCTTCCCCCTCAACCCAGTTTTGACCTCGGCCCATCAGAAGAGGCATCTCTTAGTGCTTCTCCCCAAAAGACAAGGAGGTCAGGTCACAGTCTACAACATCCTTTGGGCTGCGTTTTATTCTTGGCCAGTTCCTGGGACTGTATTAAAGGCACAAGGCCATGCTCCACTTCCTCTCTTCCTCTTTCACTTAATAAAGCAGGATGGATCCAGGTTGTAGCCCTAAAGCTTACGTGATTGAGAAGCGCTCATTCAGAAAACAAATGCAAAGTTACAAAGTGAAGGTCAAGGCTGAAAGTGACCCATGCAAGTGAGGAGCCGTGGAGGCTAAGTGTCGTTAGCTTCAGGGTAATCCTTTTTCTTTCCAGCTCCCCTGACACTGCGTGTTCTTGTCCACTTCCTGCTCCTGGTCACAGAAAGGCCTGCCTTTAGGATAGGCCAGGGCCATGCTCTCAGATGTGCTAATTTCCAGCCATGGAGTAAGGCCATCCTGCTAAACCAAAGGCTGAACTGATGCTCCTCTCCACGCCTGTCCTTGCAGCTCATTAGATAAGTGGGCACAGAGTCTGCTTTGTAGATCTTGTTTCAGGAGGAGCTGGTCGCAAGACACATACAGGATCCAGGCCCAAGCCTCTTGAATCTGCACAACTTACCTCAGTACCCAGCTAATAGCAGTTTGTTGCACAGCTCCAATGGCAGGAGAAAAAAATGTTAACAGAGGGGACTTATGGTTTCCACAAAATAAAGTAAAATAAATACCCATGAGTCCATGCTGATATAAATAATTGAATAAATAAGTGAGGAAAAGGAGACAACTCTCCTCTGCTGAGGCTTGATTAATGAAGATACTCTGCCCCCAAGGAAGGAGGGCATAATTCCCCCACTCCTTAAGTGTGGGCTGTACATAGTGACTTTCATCCAAACAGCACAGCATGAGAAGGGGGAAAAGCACGACTTTACAATGCACAAATCTGACAAACCCTATGCAGGCCAGGCGATCATGGTCCCCTTCAACAGTGACAGTCTTGTTGGTGATCTGTACCCTCAATACCACCACATTCCATTTTC